>BSBK01003769.1:910000-2242500 GCA_027943335.1 Chamaecyparis obtusa | reverse complement strand
TCATAACTAATCATCCTATCATCATACCTACATGAAACGCATAACACAACATACTCATCTAATCTTAGCATCGGTTATATCAGTTTTTCCAAAAATCTCATTAGTTATGCCAATAATCTCCCCTTTTGGCATTGATGTAAATACCAACAATACCAAGAAAATAAATGCTCTCTTTGTTTTTGATATCTTTATTCTCCTTTTTATGATTCTTCTCACTTTACTAGTTCTTCTTTGACTCTTCTCCCTTTATAGATACTTCTCCTCTTTTGATTCTTTACTAGTTCTTCTCCCCCTTTAACAATAATGCCAAAGGTGCAATATGCCTCATACTTCATCTACTAGAACTGTCTTCATCACCTTCTGACTACTTCCCCTTAGTTGATCACTTACTTCTGATTAAAGTGAACAAGAGCTACCACTTAAAACTTTTACTGCATCTTAATCTACTTTGCTTGTCTTCAATTATTTAATTTCATCCTTCTAGCTATTCAATAGGTTTTTCAGTAAAACAATCTATCCTTACAACAAAAAATGTTTACTCCTCTAATGCATCAAATTTACACATATCTAGTAGAACTAAGTCCACTTCAATTATTTTTTCTTTCTCATTATTACACCTCCATATAAGGCTCTGTGACTTGGTTTATACTAACTAATAAACTCTCTTTCCAATGCAATGGATTGTACTAATTTATTTTTCCTTTAATTCTCATGTTTTTTGGAGTCGATACATTTCAACATCCTTTAGAATTTTCATTTATTCTCCTTCAACAATCACCAATATATCAGATTTAGCAATAATTGTGGCATACTCATCACAATCAACTTATGGCATCAAATTTGACAATCCATCTCTACCTGATTGAATAACTTGGTCTACTTTCCTTTGTGCATTAATCACTTTTTTTTTGCCTAAGATAGAAAAGTAGTAGGAATCTCTATCCTCTCACTTGGGCTCAACACATTGTCATCAATAAGCCCTTGTATGACCTGTTTAACATCAACATCATTGATACCTTCAAATATGCACTACTATATCTTATTTTTTATCCTTGTCAAAAGTTCCTCCTCTTTTTGTACTTGCATTTCCCTTTCACCTTCAATTTGCACATCACTATGCATCTATTCACCTTTTTTCACATCTCTTCTAGTTGCAACATCTACTAGTACTTGCAATGATTCCTTTGGAGCATAAGGAACATAAATGTTACCAATTGTGATCCCAACATCTCCAATTTTCTATCCTTCCTTGGTGTGTGATATGGATTCACTTGTGCTAGTTCTTATTCAAGATTGTGCACTTCTTTCCCTAGTTCCTTTATTCCTAAAAATATCTTCAACATAGCTTCAGTCATATCATGTATAGATTGATTCACACTGGTTAACAATCTTATCAACATCTTCTTAATCTTGACTGCTAGTTTGGTTTTACCAATACAAAGATATAGGGATTTGACCTTGTAGTTCAATTAATACTTTACTTAGTCGTGTCAAAACAATATCTTTAATTGCCTTTTCTCATCCTTACTGAGCTAGTCAAAATATTTTTTGACTCCAACCAAAATACTCCATATACTAACCTTATCTTAGAATCTTGTCAACAGAAACAAACTTACTCATATTAGATGTCATAGTCTTCTCAGTAGGGGGACTAACAACTTTGGACTTCTTCACTATGGTCTTCACCTCTTACTGGCCTTCATCTGATTTAGTTCATTCTTTCTTTTAATTTTATCCTCATCCTTTTATCCTTGTTCTTTCTCCTTCTACCTCTTTCCAATATCCTTCACGAGATTATATGCTTTCATGTTTTTGGAGATCTCAGGCATATCAACAATAAAAACCTTCCTTTTTCATTGCACTGACAACTTCATTGATGAAGTGATCTTTCCCTATTTAACCGTTGCATTCCTTTCTTGACTACTGGTAGGATCTTTACCAATTGTTGAAGATCCCACTTTAACCTCGTCATAATTAACACCTGCATCATTAGATGTGCCTTCTTACTCTGCTGCATAATTTTCCTTTTCTTTATCTATTTTTCTTCTTTTGTAAATCCCTTCAACAAGGTGATTTTCTTCACTTATTGCCTATTTTTCGTTCAATTACTGGTTGAGCATAACTATTCACCTCTCAACATTTAAAACATAATTACCAATAGGTAACACTTCATGTAATGCAACCAAAATTTACATCACATGACAATTCATCATTATGAATCTAAATATACCGATAGAATTTACCAGTCATTCTTCTCGAGGATCTAAGATTGATCTGACCTTGATTTTATCCCTCTAAGCCAAAATAGGCTTAGTTAGCTGATGAATTATCCACACTTGGTGGAGATACAAACTCTTCTGATGTTTTTTCTCTCATCCTTCTTTGCCCATACTTTACTCATCTTCTTAATGGTTTCCTCCATATTCACAATTTGTTTTCCCTTTTGATCCTCTAACTAGTTTACCAGCTGGTTTCTCATTCTACAATTCCTTTCTAGATGACCAATCTTGTGATGGTGAAAAGATGTCATCCTAGTAGATCTTCAAGGTCTAGCATTTCCTCTATTTTTCCTCATTTTGCACTTCACATCCATGTGTCCATAGTTCCCACAAGTTGAGCATGTGACATTGAATTATCTTTCCCTTTGGTAAGGGCTTTCTCATCTCACAAGTGATCTTACATTATTGTTGAATCTAGTTTTGCACTCACTATATCTATGTCCATACTTCTTTCAGTTATAACAGTGACCATTAAACATATTAGGTTTATTTCTGAAAACCCTAGTAGTATGACCTTCTTCATGACAAGTTGAGCATGTAGGTGTTCTATGCCTATTCCAACAAACTTTTATAGTATGTCCTACCTTGTGAAAAATAAAACAAATTGGTTTATAAACTTTCTTACTAGGAATTTTCTTGTTCACCTTAGGTGGAGGCTTGACATCTTGATTGGGCTATTGAGAAAGCCATAAAATATTGTTGATCCCTAATAGGATCATGCCTAAATAAGGGCAGTCGGGAAGCTTTACAAAAGTGGGACAAGATATTCCCTATAAAGAAACCTCCTAGATTTTAGAATGTGGTTCTTCATATTGGAGTATAAATGAAAGAAAAGAGGAAAACCTTTTGTAATAAAACTAAACTAAGGGGAGTAAATTCACCATAACAAAGATTTTTATGAAATAGTTAGGAATATTTAGGATGACATTCATAGAAATTTGATCCTTCTAAGCTAGATATCTATATCTTTACTCAAAAGACATGATGCATCGCAAACCCTTCATTGTTCATCAAGAGAACAAAACATATAAAGTGTACATGACATAGAATATAATATTCATATCTTGACTTGGGAAGAACCTACAAGGGTCCAAATAAATACTCAAATATCCTAAGGTGTGTGCAAATCTTAACACCCCAAAACACGATATAAGAAAGCTATCTCTAAGTAGAATTTAAACAAGAGATACCAAGAATGGGATCTTACTTCTAGACATAAATAGTTCTTATAAGGGTTAATGCAAAGACAACAACCTCCAAAACAAGTATTCTTGAGGAGTAGGTTGTAAATGGTACACACCATCTTCTATTCTAGATGCATTATGAAGAGAAAGAAACATTCATGATCACAAATAAACCCAATTAAATATAAAATACTTGCACAACCATAAGAAAACTAGATCAAATACATGAGAGATCAACATAGGACACTTTGATTAACAAAAAGAGAAAGGTTACACATGCACTCCATATATTTCATTAAGAGAAAACATGTCAAGGTTGGAGAGACTCCAGGATACAAATGCTAAAACATACACCTCTGACTGAAAAGTAATGGAGTCCTTTTGACATAAATTAAAACCTCTATGAATTTACAAATATTTTCTAAACTTTCTTATGTCTTCTCAAAACTATGATAATATCATTCCAACTGAAAATAAAAATCCTCAAAAATAATGTAGGCCTCCTAGTTTTATAGGAACAAACTCTGGCCCCTTTTGATAAAAAAGAATGATCAATTTTTTTGTTACAATCCATTGGCATGCCAAAAAATCAGGCATCATTTTCTTGTTATCCCATGATGTGGGGAAAATGTATTCTTTCTATTGGTCATGAACAACATACATGCTAGTTGTAGACAAAAATACCATCATTGTGAGTGGTTACATCAAAGGATCATGATTACATTGGTGACAGGATGATTCTTTCAATACATGTTCAAAAGGATGTTGATTATGGATGCCCTATGACATGACATATTCCTAGCATATTCTATTGGAGGCTCCCTTGGATGGTGAGAGAGGTTGCGGGACACATGTCACATCTACGAATGCTAAGAATGGGAGACTACAAGTGGGGGTGCTATGCATCCTACATGGTCAACACATGTCAGGTTTTCAAGGGGTTGAACTTTAAAATAGGACACAATCTTTGAAAATGACCTGTGAGCATATGACATTGCCACTACTTGGCAATGAAGGTAATTAGGGATGATCGTTGTAGGTGGAATATACACATATCTATCCTATAGATTCCTACTCAAGGCCCATACCTATCATTCCAAAACATGGACTCCTAATAATCCCCATGCATATCCACACTGCTATCTCATCTCTAGAAGTGGCTCAATGTCAAAAGGATAATTGAAAGTATGAAGAAGTGAGCCCTAAAATAACTCAAGATAAAGATACCAAAACCATCTAATCCCATAAAACTTTTGACCAAGATCCCATCTCCCTTGAATGTCAAGATAATACCTTCATACCTTATCATTTTTTCTAAGATGACCCCCTTCCATCTCAAGAGAAAATTATCCTCCATATTCCCATTCCTAATCCACAACTCAAGAAAGATCATGATATCTCTTCCATCACTTCCAATAATCTCATTGAAAATAAAAAATAAAGAACCCTTTCCCCTAAATCAAATGATCACCTTGCATATCAAGATCAAAGTATCCCTTCATCTCCTTGTCATAATTGTCCTAGTCCCCTTCATGAACCTAATCCTCCTCAAGTTCACATCACCCCTATCGAAGAAAATAATGAACCCCTTACATATCAACTTGGTTCATCCAATTTCATTTGGTTTGTTCTACTTCATGATCCTACCATTCCTTGGATGCCTCTCCACCTTAATATAGACTTGTGATAAAGGGTACTCCCCTTACCAACCCAAACACGCACAACACAACAGGGAATTTTAACAAAAAATTGTAAGAACCAAACAATTGTAAGAATAGAAATACTTCTATTATCTTTAATTAAATGACATTATAATATTCATAAAAATAACATTCTATAGTCACATGGGCATTTTCATTACAATAATATGTAAGACAAAGCCACAAACTATCCTTATAGAATATAACCCAAAACCCACCTTAAAACCTATATATGTAACACCAATAACCACCTTAGAATATTCTACAAAGTGAAATCTTCCCATTTTGATGCCCAATGGTTCAATTTCCCACCTTAAGTGATTTTTCTCTCTTCCTTTTCTACCAAAATTTGAGTCTTGATGGAACAATTTCTAAAAATCATAAATTTTTAATTATGTACCTGATTTTCTATTATAATCACTTTTTAGAAACCTCATGAATTTCTCTATAGCTAGGACCAAATAGCACTATCTCAAATAATTTTTGACCTCTTCAAAAGCCTCTAAGGCCTTCAAAACTGAGCTCAAAGTTTTTGTACCACCCTATCAAAATATACAAAAAAATCAATATCTTCAAAATTGGACTTGATCTTGCGACGCAACTTTACCAGCAAGCTTATATATCCAAAATGAAACTCCAGGGAACTAATTGGAAAAATATGTCCTCAAACAATTTTTTTACTAAAAATAGTAAACTTGCCAAAAAATAGTAACCCTACCCAAAGATAGCCCTTATTGAAAATCTGGACAATATCTTTTTTGGGTGATGCAAGATTGCTCTTACACCCTAGATGCTCCTACATCAACTTGCATCTTTATTTCAAAATAACAAGCACCCATTTTCTAAAAATATCTTCCAAAACATAAATATCAAACAAAAGGGTTGGGTATCCATAAACAAGGTATATTAGAACCCCTTTATATAATAAAAAATCATAATTGTCATGGCCTTGGCTACATATCTCACTCTCAAGATGTTGCTATCCTTGCTAAATCTTGCATTCTTCCATCTAGACCCAATCATATACCTTCCCCATCCTCCAAATCCTTTTTGGGTCCATGTATCACAAAACTAAAGCTTTCAACTCTTCCATCCATCTTAGGTCCTTATATCCCTCCATAAAATATTCCTATGACTCCCAACTCCCAACTCACAATCCAATTACCCTACCATAAAATCATGATGAAAAAAGGAACACATCATTGATAACCTTATAACCACCTATCTACATGAACCCATCCAAAATACCTCCATATCATTCCTATCCATTCATGAATCTCAATGCTCTTGGAAGCAATTTGGATGCCAAGCATAAATTCCACTAAGTCCAAAAATATACATACATCCAAAGATCAACATGTCACATTCAAGAGACATGTAAATAGTCTTGAGTGGATATTTTCTAACTAACCATTTTTAAGGATCAATTGCAAAACAATGGTTCCAAACACAACATGTGAGACATAGCCTCTCTTAATTAAGGGAAGTCCCCCCTATCTACTTTTATTGAAAACAACCTATACTAAAGTTGACACCTAAGATTATGTATACTATGCTATTTAGTAGGGTGTAACATTTACCATACTCTCTTCTTTTAGAGTAGGTGTTCTTCTTGCATCCTATTCTCTTATTTCAAAATACATGTTGCCATCTTTACAACAATTTCTTGAGTACAATTTTAGCAAAGTTAAAACAAGAATCTGGTGAAAGCTCAAAGTCTTTCCACAAATCCCTATGATAATATAGGAATAAGGATGAAACCTATGTGCATCTCAAAGTCTCTAGCATATATTTCACCTTATATGCACAGACTAAAAAATTAAAAGTAGCACAAAGTCTACAAGTTACCTCCTTGTCTGTGTGTTCTACAATAACTTCAATTTTGATAAGGATCTCAAAGCCTACAAGACCAAATTTTCAAACAAAATATAAGTTTGAATGCAATATGTAGCTCAAAGTTTTTAAGATTGAGTTCAAATCCCTCTTGAATAAAATCACAAAACTCACAATCAACCCATAAAAATGTCATCACATGACAGTTTGGGTTGGCACAAAGTCTCAAAACAACTTGTCTCTTTCATTGAAAGCAATCTAATTTACATCTAAGCTCAAAGTCTTAGAGTGCATATACAAACTAGTAGAGTTTTATTGCCTTTCCAAAAGATGAAAATCACAATGAGGCTCCCTCTTGTATATAGGTGAGGGGCTACAAGAAAGAGGTGGGAGAAACCCAACAAACTTTGACCTATTCTATAACTAACTATGACTTATTCAAACTACAAGTCCTAATGTACTTGACCTGCAATTTGATTACATGTAAAAACTTTACAGGTGAAAAGGTCACTTGCAATTACAACCTATTTGCTAATTACATTTACATTATCGAAAAAAAATTACAAGTGCATAATCAAAAACTATTCTAAGTGTTTGACAGGACACAACACCTATTTACATCATCCTTTGTCATTCTTCATGCTACTACAAGATGCTCCATGATTGATGTGCTCAAGTTTGGTGTAAACATCTTGAACTAGAATAAGAACTTGCATTTTGGGTCATTCTCCATCACAATAGCCTTTATTGTAAAAGCATCATTTCAACGTATCTTTCCATCTCTGTCTTGAAAGCATTCTATGCTCTCAATCATTCCATCTCTTATTATTTTCTTTGTTGGCTCTATCATTTTGTCATTCTTGCTTCCTGTCATTCTTTAGTCACTGGAGAAGCCATAACACAACCTTTCAAGCTAGAACTTTGTAGATCTGTAGCTATGCATGTGAAGAACAAGAATATAGGGGTTTCAAACAAGCAAATTTTAGGGAAAAAGGATAGGATCATCTTTTTAAATGAGGCCAATGAGGAATTTTGGGTTTTTTAATGGATACTGCAAATAGATAAACATATGCATTTGCACTTGGAAATGAAAAGTTCAAATTGCAAATGCATATACATATCATGGAGGATAACTTTTACTTGTAATCAAAATTTAGAAACCCGATTACATGTACTTTGGGGAAGTGCTTTCACTTGCATTCGGGCTATAAAATATTGATTCGCAAGTAGGGGAAGAAAATTAATCTTACTTGAGGAATGCACTTGTAATCGAGATTTAGAAACTCGATAGCAAGTGAAGGACATATTCATGGGAAGAAACTTTATCTCCATGTAGCTATATGAGAAATATATACGTTTCCATGGGAAGATCATATTAGGATTTTCATTTTCACATTCCATGCTTGGTTCCAATACATGTGTACAAAAAAAAACATAAATAAACCCTATGTGCAGAAAATATACAACCTTTTTTAACAAAATCATAAGAAAAAACCCTAGGCATTTCTAGCCATGGAGAGAAAATGCAAAAAAGTTTAATAAAACTTGCAAATACAACCATAGACATACCAAAATATCTATTTTTTTTTTAATAAAAAACAACCAAGATTTGGTAAAAACGATTAAGAAAACTCTTTAAAAATCATGTTTCAATCTTAGGCATTTTCAAAAACAGCTTGAGACTTCATTTTAGGGATTCATATGGTCTTTTACAAGTTGTATATGTTGATGATTTATAGCTTCGGTCGGAGTAATCCCCTCAAATTATATGTATAAGTAATTTTGATTATGCCATCAACATGATTAATGATTTGTTAACATGTATGTATACATATTAATATATATAATAATAATAAGTATTCTTATTATCATTATTATATATATGAATATTTATACATACATAATTTATGATTGGAATATTAAATCATTAATCATTCTATTGATAAATCAATGAGATTAAATTCATGTTAAATTGATAAGCAATACCAATTATAATAATCTTGTGATTAAATTGAATTTATAATCATGTTGTTTATACCAAATTGAATATGAGTACCCAATTATTTATCATATGCTAAATGATCATAAGTATTGATTATATTGATCAAATAGAATATCAATATAATAATTGATCATCCACATTAAAAAATTTGATATTATTATTTTATGTTTGAATCGACTATGGTTGATCATCAATATCAAATGATTATGGGAATCATTACATTGTTGTTAATGATAAACGATTATGTGAATCGTTACCTTGTTGTTAACAATAATAAATGATTATGTGAATCATTGATTAGAGAGGCATCTCGATGAAGATGTCTCCACGTATGTGGCGGCATGTCTATTCATTGAAATGTCCAAACCATGTCATATATATCATGCTCAATTTCAATTCTAAAGGTAAGTACATAAATCAAAAGTGCAAGTCAACAAGACATTGATCTCCTCCGTTTACAGTCTAGCAAATACTTTGTAAATTAATTTGTGTTCTCCTCATATTTGCAGCAACCTGCACATAGAGTTCATAGTCATATAGCTTAGTTGTGAACTAAGTAATAGAAAGAAAATTAAAACTACTCACTTATAAAATATTATTCAAATTTAACATGGTATCAAAGCTAGTTTGAAGAAAAGATCTGATCAAGTTTGTAAAAGGAAACAACTAACCTCCATTAAACTTTATAGAATTCTATATTTGACAAAATGGTGAATGGAGTTAGACCTAAAGATCGTCTTGAAGGAGCTAAAAATTTTGTATCATGGAAGTTTAGAATGATACTCGTATTAAAGGAACATGAATTTAACACTCTTGTAGGAAAGGTGATACCCATGCCTGATGAAGAAGATGAGAAACTCCTGTGGACAAGGAATAATAATAAAGCTATGAAGCTATTGGCGGATGGAGTAAAAGATTATATTTTTCCTATTATCTCAAAATTAGATACCACCTATCTAATGTTCTCAACACTAGAGAAATTTTTTGAGATAAATAACACTAGTAGGGCTCTTTCTCTAAAACAACAACTCCACCACATCAAAATGAACCAAGGTGAAACTATCACTTCATATTTCATGAGGATAACGAAACTACGGAACCAACTATCTACAATTGGTCACACATTTGATAGCAAGGAGTTTTACCATGGTGGCACTCAATAGGATTCCTACTTCTTGGAAATATTTTATTCAAGGGATCAGTGCTCGATCCAAAATTCCCAAATTTGATCAGTTGAAAACTAATTGTATACAAGAAGAATCTAGGTTGATCACTAGAGGGATTGGAATTAGCTCCACTAATAAAGATATGCAAGCCCTAAACTCTCAATCTCACAAAAGAGGAAAGAGGAATAACTCCAGGAAGAGGAAAGGCAAAGACTCAACTAGGAAGCAATCATTCAAAAGGAAGAGGGACCTATCTAAAGTACAATTCTTTAGATGTGAAAAATATGGTCATATTGTTGTTAAGTGTCATGACATACCTAAGCCTCAAGCCTCAATTGCAGAAGTCAATAAGGCCAACATAGATTTTGAAAGGCTTGTATTCTACTCAACTCTATCCAGTCAATTATCTACTAGTACTAACACCTGGGTAATAGACAGGGGAGATTTTTGACATATAACAGGATTCAAAGAGCACCTGGACACCATGGTAAAAAAATTATGATGAGGAAGTCACTATTGGAGATGACTCAAACTACCCAATGAAAGGGATTAGAACTTGTACCATTCAACTAAAGTTAGGCATCTCCCTTCAATTAACAAGTGTGCTATTTGTGTCATGTATCAAGTGCAACCTAGTTTCCATATCATCTCTTAAAGAAAAGGGAATGGATGGAAAATTCTTAGCCTAGCCTAAGAATGTTAATATCAAGAAGGAACACACCATCAAAGTTCGACATGGATGTCTATATAAACTTTGCACTACTCCCTCTCAAGAACTTGTTCATGAATCTTCTAACACTTGTGAATTATGGCATAGAAGATTAGGGCATCTCCATTTCCGTGCTATATCCTCTATAGAGAAAATGGTGATAGGAATACCTAAGATAACTCTGGAACATAAATGAATTTTCAAAGGGTGTGTCTTGGGAAAGAATACCAAGGGAACATTTCATAGTAGTGAAAGTAAGTCCAAAAATGTGTTAGAAATTGTTCATTCTATGTGGACCTATGTCAGTACCATCTTTAGGAGGATTATTGTATTATGTTATTTGTGTAGATGACTATTATAGAAAGACAAGGATATATTTTTTAAAGTGTAAAGAATTTGATGAAGTCCTTAAAAGATTCAAGGAATTCAAGGCTCTAGTAGAAAATGCATCTGGTAAAAATATCAAAACCCTAAGATCAAATAATGGGGGGGGGGGAATACATCTCTAAAAACTTTAAAACCTTCTATAATAATGTTGGGATTAAGAGGGAGTTAATTGTTCCATACAACCCTCAACAAAACAGGGTACCAAAAAGGAAAAATAGGACTATAGTAGAAGAAACCAAAGCCATGATGCATGACCAAAACCTACATACCTCATTCTAGGTCAAAGCCTCTAGTTTTGTTGTATATGTCCAAAATACATGTCCACATTCCTTTCTTGATAACAAGACCCCTGAAGAAGCATTCATGGGAATCAAACTTGACATAGGTCACTTAAGAATTTTTGGTTGTCCTGTTTACATTCACATCCCTAAAGAGAAAAGATCTAACTTTGAACCCTCTTGGAAGAAGGGAATATTTATTGGGTACAATGAAACTTCCAAGGTCTATAGGATCTATATTCCTAGACAAAAAAAAATTGAACTAAGCAGGGATGTAATATTGGAAGAGGATGTTGCATTCAAAATATCTAAGGATGTTAATGAAATAGATGATGAATCTACATAGTAAAGTGAAAAGGGTCACACCTTTGAGATTCAAAGGGAGACTCATGAACCAATAGAAGACAATAATCACATTAAACCTATGGACTCTACTGATTCACCCAGAGTGAATAAGAAAAGAGAACTTTGGGCTAGAAAGATGATTGAAGAATCTAAAAATTATGCAGCTCCACAAGGAGCTTTCAGGGAAAGTAAAAGACCTAATAGATTCTCAAGTTGTGTTGCACTTATGAGTGAACTCATAAATTTAGAGCCTTCTAATGTTAAAGAAACCTTCCAACATCAAAATTGGAAAGATGCCATGTCAGAAGAATATAAGTCTATTCTCAAGAATGATGTCAGGGACATTGTACCTAGACCTAAAGACAAGGGAGTGGTCACCTCTAAATGGATCTTTAAAATCAAGCATGTTGCAGATGGGAGTATTGAAAAATACAAAGAAAGGTTGGTAGCTAGAGGGTTCTCTTAGAAAGAGGGAATTGATTATGAAGAGACATTTGCCCTCGTTGCTCGATACACTTCTGTTAGGGCTATGATTGTTATTATTTCAGCAAAGAGATGGAAAATCCATCAAATGGATGTAAAGGTTGTCTTTCTAAATGGTGTAATAGAGGAAGAAGTATATCCGGAACAACCTGAAGGATTTTTAGTACATGGACAACACTCTCATATTTTTAAATTAAAGAAATCCTTGTATGGGCTCAAACAAGCCCCTCGGGCCTGGTATGAAAGAATAGATCACTATCTATCAGGACTTGGCTTCTCCAAAAATGATGCAAATCTTAACCTGTACTTTGAAGTAATAAATGGGGAAATGTTGATTCATATTCTTTATGTTGATGACTTTCTAATCAAAGGGAAATATTATCTTATCACAAAATGTAAACAAGATCTTGCATCCAAATTCGACATGAAAGACTTGGGTATCCTTCACTACTTCCTTGGTTTAGAAGTATAGCAACAAGATAATGGTATTATCCTAAGCCAAGGAAAATACACCATAGATTCCTGAAAAGATTAGGGATGATGGATTTCAAACATGTCTACACCTATGGAAACAAATATACATAAGATAAAAGAAGAAGATGTAGACTTGGAGCCATCAGATTCCACTCTATATTGTCAGGTGATTGGGTCATTAATGTACTGGGTTAATACCAGACCATATATTTGATATGTTGTAAATGCACTCAGTCAGTTCCAATGTGAACCAAAGTAGTTACATCCAGTTTCAACAAAATGCATCTTGAGATATCTTCGTGGTACTATTGGATATGGCTTGAGATACAAAGATGTAGATCTAAATCTACATGGATATACTGATTCAGATTGGGTTGGAAGTATAGTGGATTGTAAGAGCACTTCACGATGTTATTTCAGCTTAGGATCATCCATGATATCCTAGTTCAGTAGGAAGAAATCTCTAGTTGCTCAAATCTCCACAAAGGTAGAGTACATTGCTGCATCTATGGGAGCACGAGACGCAGTTTGGTTGAGAAAACTTCTTGCAAGATTGTTTGGACAATCCCTAGATCCTACCATCATCCACTATGACAACTAGAGTTGTATAAAATTTCAGTGATTCTAGTATTCCATGATAGATCCAAACACATTAAAATACCTTATCATGCTATGTTAGAGACATGGTAGAGAGAAAGGTGATTCAATTGAAGTATATTAGTACAAAAGATCAAGTAGTAGACATTCTCACCAAGTCTCTAGCCAAAACAAATGTAGAACACTTTAGAGGTAAGCTTGGTATGATTGAAATGTAACTTCTGAGAATTGAGTCTCAACATTTTTTATTCTACTAATAACTTCTAACAGAGGTCTAATATGAATTCTTTGGTCATGTGTGATCTTTTAGGATCTTATGGGGCCATGTGTGCATCATTAAGAAGTGACGACTTCTGAATGATAATCACTTGTACTTCTAGTAATTTGATGCAAGAGCATCCTGGGTGTAAGAGCAATCTTGCATCACTCAAAAATATTTCTATTTTTGTATTCAATAAGGGCTATCTTATGTAGAGCTGCTATTTATGGAAACTTGCTATTTTTAGTAAGTTGGTCTTACGATCTTAGAATGTTCTGAATTTATATGTGGAGGTTCGTCTTGGTCATATCAGCTTGCCAGCAAAGTTTCATGGCTAGATCAAGTCTAGTTTTGAAGATATTGAAGATTTTCAGTATTGGCAGCAGGGTACAGAAACTTTGAACTCAGTTTTGAAGGTTTTAGAGGCCCCAGATGAGGTCAAAAATTTGGGTGACAAGCACTTGCGCAAGTCAAGCCTATAGAGCGCTGCGTGGCATTTCTGAAATGAGGTTATAATAGTCAATTGGGTCAACTGGTGATGACTTATGGTCTCCGAAAGTCGGGCCACCTGAAATGGTAGAAAATAATTTTCCTTCAAAATTTTTGTTCGGGTTTCAAAAGTTATTTTGAGCCGACTTTGATGTAATAAATTGAAAAATAAAATAATTCTAAGTTTGGTCAGCCCTTAGGGCTAAATTTCTGGAACCTTCTCGGGCGATGGAAAATGCCTATATAAAGAAGGCCTGTAGTGTTGTCTAGGGCAGTTCTGGGTAGTAGATCTGGGTACTGATTTGAGGCTTAGTCCTATAGAATATTGTAAGGGAATGCCCATGTGGCTTTGCATATTGTAATTCTGAAAGTTTGTAATTCCACATTTGTGGAGATAATAAGAAGCCAATTTTCTGTTCTTGCATATTGTTGTTGTTTCTCTGTTTCTGTTATGTGTTTATGGTATTAAGGGGAGCACCCTTCATCAAGTGGTATCAGAGCAGAGTTCTTGAGTGTGTAAACAGATCACCGACTATGAGGCAATTTGCACCAGGACCGTGGTTAGCATTTCAGCGCACATCGTGAAAATGCCTCCACGAAGGGAACATGGCAGAAGAGCTGGTGTTGTAACACCTGAGGTCAGAGCGCTCCAGAGACAAGTGCGAGCATTGCAAGAGGAGATTTGTAGAGGAATGAATCTTAATGTTAGAGACGAAAGCGAGGATGAACCTGAAGAAGAAGATCAAGAAGGAGAAGTCGAAGTTGTGAACCCGGAGGAAGAAAGACTTTTTCGGGCCATTTTCAAGATCGGGAAAAGACCTAAGATCGAGGTTCCTACATTTTCAGGGAATCTTAACCCAGAGGAATTGATCGAATGGATCAATGAATGTGAAGAATATTTCGAGTATGAAGATATTGAGGATCCTGATAGGGTCAAATTCGCGAAAGCCAGACTGAAAGGTCATGCAAAGATCTGGTGGCAAGAGATTCAGTTGGAGTGAAATAGAAGAGGGAAGGATAAAATCATAAGATGGGATCAGATGGTGGATAAATTGAATCGACAGTTCATCCCTGTTGATTATGAGCTTGACCTACTGAAGAAAATGCAAAGTCTGAAGCAAGCGGGACGATCTATTCAGGAGTATACATAGGAGTTCTATCGAATCCTCATCAGAACAGGCCATGCGGAAGTTGATAAGGAGAAAGTTGCTTGTTATCTTAATGGGTTGAGGCCCAGCATTCAGGAGGAGCTAAATCTGGTTCGAATGAATAGTATTGAAGAGGCATACCAGTTTGCCCTAAAAGTAGAGGAAAAGCTGAACAAGAAGTTCGAGAGCAGACAAAATGGAAGAGGTCGCGGTGGACGATCTGGTGGATGGTCATATGGAGGCTGAAATGAAGATCCGAAAAAGAAGGATGAGGCCAGTAGTAGTCAAAATCAGAGAGGAAACAATTCCAATCATTTCCAAGATCAAAATAATAGAGATCAGAGAGGAAGAGGAAGAGGACAAGGTTCAGGAAGAGGAGGCTTCCATGGAACATATTTTCATTGTGGAGAAGAAGGTCATAGGGCATTTGAATGTCCTCAATGCCAAGGAAGGACGGATAGGAGGAATGAAGGCCAGGCCAGAGTGGCACATGTAGATGAAGATGTCAGATCCTCAAATTCTGAAGATGCTAAAAGAGGAGAAGCATTGATCAACAAAAGAGTCCTGCTGAGTAGTGAGAATGAACCTGAACAAAGGAGGAGCTTGTTTCGCACTAGATGCAAGTGTAAGGGTAAATGTTGTGATGTGATTATCGGTAGTGGAAGCACTGACAATTTGGTGTCAGAAGAGATGGTGACAAAGTTGAAGCTCAAGAGATAGAAACACCCACATCCATATCGGATTGCCTGGGTGCAGGATGACCACAAGGTCATGGTCAGTGAACAGTGCCTGGTAAAGTTCAAGATCGGCGGGTACCAAGATGAGGTACTATGTGATATCATATCTATGTATGCATGTCATATGTTGTTGGGTAGACCATGGCAGTTTGATAGATGTGTTGTACACGATGGTTATGCAAATACCTATTCCCTAACAAAGGATGGAGTGCGACATAAGCTAAAGCCATTGAAAGAGACCGAAGAAAAGGTATGTGGTAATGCAAGAATAACATTTATTGATGGAAGAAAATTTCTAGATGGTATGAGGCATGAGCATGTGTGTTTTTCTTTAATTCTAAAAGCTGGTAAAGAAGAAGTAGAGGATGTACTTGTAGAGGTTGCAGATTTGTTGAATGAGTTTCAGGATATTATTTTTGATAATGTACCTGATAGATTACTATCGGTAAGGAAGATCAGTCATTAGATGGATTTGATTCCAGGAGCCAGTTTGCCAAATAAGGTAGCACATAGAATGACACCAGTAGAAAGTGAAGAGTTGAACAGACAAGTACATGAGTTGTTGCAGAAGGAGTTGATTCGAGAGAGTCTGAGTCCCTATGTTGTACTAGTGGTATTAGCACCAAAGAAGAATGGAGAATGGAGGATGTGTATAGATTCTAGAGCAATAAACAAGATCAAAATCAAGTATAGGTTTCCATTGCCACGAATGGATGATATTATGGATTGTTTGAGTGGAGCTGTGTATTTCTCAAAGATAGATCTGAAGAGTGGATATCACCAAATTCGGATCAGAGAAGGAGATGAATAGAAGACTGCCTTCAAGACAAAGAAAGGACTATATGAGTGGTTAGTCATGCCTTTTGGGCTAACCAATGCACCGAGCATTTTCATGCGGCTCATGAACGAGGCTCTGAAAGAATTTTTGGGTAAGTTTGTCATTGTGTACCTAGATGATATTTTGATCTTTAGTAAGACATTGGAAGAGCATATGATGCATATTCGTATGGTGTTTGAAAAGCTGAGAGATGAGAAATTGTTGATTAATTTGAAGAAGTGCAGTTTTGTGAAGAAAGAGTTAGTGTATTTGAGATTTGTAGTTTCAACAAAAGGTCTAAAAATGGACCTAGAGAAGGTATAGGCTATCCTTGAATGGCCTACTCCAAGGAGTGCTACCGAGGTAAGATCTTTTCATGGTCTAGCTAGTTTTTACAAAAAGTTTATCATAAATTTTAGCAGTATTTGTGGTCTCTTGACTGAGACAATGAGAGGGGATAGAAAAGAGTTTAAGTGGACTAATGGGGCAGAAAAGAGTTTTCAATTGTTGAAATAAAAAGTTACAGAACAACCTGTTTTGGCACTTCCAGATTTTAATAAGGTGTTTCAAGTAGACTGTGATGCTAGTGGTACTGCAATAGGAGTTGTTATGAGCCAAGAAGGTAAACCTGTTGCTTATTTCAGTGAGAAGTTAAATGATGCCAAGAGAAAATATTCTGTTTATGATCAGGAATTTTATGCTATAGTTCAGGCATTGAAGAAGTGGAGACACTACCTGCTTCCTAAGGAGTTTTTTTTGTATACTGATCATCAAGCTTTGCAATATTTGAATAGTCCAGAAACGTTGAATCAAAGGTATTTGAAATGGGTTGAGTTTTTGTAGAGTTATACATTTGTTTTGAAACACAGAAGTGGAAAGTCTAACAGGGTTGCAGATGCTCTTAGTAGAAGGCAACTATTGCTGACAGAGATGCAGGTTGAGGTGGTTGGGTTTAAGGAACTCAAGAATTTGTATCCAGAGGATCCTGATTTTGGTGAAGTTTGGAAAGCTTGTAAAGAACCTATTACTCTAGACAGGATGAAATGGCTAGATTTTATCATCCAGGATGATATGCTATTCAGAGGGAGTCAGTTGTGCATTCCACGAAGTTCTATGAGGGAGAATCTCATCAACGAGAAGCATATCAGATGATTGGCTGGACATTTTGGTCGAGATAAAACCCTTGCTTTGGTTAGTGAAAATTATTATTGGCCACAGTTGCAGCAAGATGTCAAGAAGTTTGTACAAAGTTGTAGAGTATGTCAGATGGCAAAGGGAGTGAAGCAGAATATAGGGTTGTATCGGTCATTACTTGTACCAGAGAAGCCTTGGGAGGATATCAGTATGGACTTTGTTCTTGGTTTACCAAGGACACAGCAGGGGCATGATTCAATTTTTGTAGTAGTTGACAAATTTTCGAAGATGGCACATTTCATTCCCTGCAAGAAGACTAGTGATGTTGTTCATATAGCATAATTGTTTTTCAGAGAAGTAGTGAGACTACATGGTTTGCCAAAGACCATAGTTTTAGATAGAGACACTAAGTTCGTTAGATATTTCTAGCGTACATTGTGAAAGAAGTTGAAGACAGATTTAAAATTCAGTTCATCACATCATCTACAGACTAATGGACAGACAGAGGTGGTGAATAGGAGTTTGAAAAATTTACTGAGATGTTTGGTTGGAGACAAGCCAACAGGATGGGATTTGATTTTACCACAGGCAGAATTTGTATATAATAATTCTGTCAATAGGAGCACTGGAAAATCATCATTCCAGATTGTATATGGGAGTAGTCCCAAAAATGCATAAGAATTGAGAAAGATAGATAAAGGAGAAATAAGTAGTGCTGAAGCTGAAGATTTTGCAGAACACTTGAAGAACATCCATGAGGAGGTGAGGAAGCATATTACCAAGATGAATGCACAGTATAAAGCTAAGGCAAATGAGAAAAGGAGGCATAAGGAATTTCAGGTTGGAGATGAAGTCATGGTTCATTTGCGAAAGGAGCGATTTTCGATTGGTACATATAACAAGTTGAAAATGAAGAAGTTTGGGCCATGTAAGATACTGAAGAAGCATGATTCAGGAAATGCATATGAGGTAGAATTGCCTACTAAGCTGAATATTTCACTAGTGTTTAACGTTTTAGATTTGACAGAGTATCATGAAGGAGGTGTTGAAGATGAGGTTACAGCAGCACAGTGGAGTATTCCGGCAACCAGTTCAGATATCAAGGAGATTGAAGACATACTGGATAGTCGTGTTGGCAGAAGCACAAGGAACAGGACATATGAAGAGTATTTGGTCAAATGGAAAGGATGACCTGTTGAAAATTCATCATGGCTAACAAAGGAGGAGGTTAACCATCTTGGTTTTCCTCTGCACACCTGAGTCGTGACGGGGTCACTTCTCAAATTACCTTGGGTGTCTGATGCAGAAGCATCCTGGGTGCAAGAGCAATCTTGCATCACCCAAAAATATTTCTATTTTTGTATTCAATAAGGGATATCTTGTGTAGAGCTGTTATTTATGGAAACTTGCTATTTTTAGTAAGTTGGTCTTACGATCTCGAAATGTTCTAAATTTACATGTGGAGGTTCGTCTTGGTCATATCAGCTTGCCAGCAAAGTTTCATGGCTAGATCAGGTCTAGTTTTGAAGATATTGAAGATTTTCGGTATTGGCAGCAGGGTACAGAAACTTTGAACTCAGTTTTGAAGGCTTTAGAGGCCCCAGATGAGGTCAAAAATTTGGGTGATGAGCGCTTGCGCTGGTCAAGCTTGTAGAGCACTTCGTGGCATTTCTGAAATGAGGTTATAATAGTCAATCGGGTCAACTGGTGATGACTTATGGTCTCCGGAAGTCGGGCCACCTAAAATGGCGAAAAATAATTTTCCTTCAAAATTTCTATTCGGGTTTCAAAATTTATTTTGAGCCGACTTTGATGTAATAAATTGAAAAATAAAATAATTCTAAGTTTGATCGGCCCTTAGGGCTAAATTTCTGGAACCTTCTCGGACGGTGGAAAATGCCTATATAAAGAAGGCCCGTAGTGTTGTTTAGGGCAGTTCGGGGTAGTAGATCTGGGTATTGATTCGAGGCTTAGTCCTACAGAATATTGTAAGGGAATGCCCATGTGGCTTTGCATATTGTAATTCTGAAAGTTTGTAATTCCACATTTGTAGAGATAATAAGAAGCTAATTTTTTGTTCTTGCATATTGTTGTTGTTTCTCTATTTCTGTTATGTGTTTATGGTATTAAGGGGAGCACCCTTCATCATAATTATTGGAAGGTGACAACTTTACAATAATTTTGCAATCTATCATGATAGATATCATATGGTTGATATTAGTGAACATGTCATGATAGTCCATATCTCTTAAAACAATATCGACTGTATAATGCATATCATAAGGTTGATATCTATAAGTTCGATTGTTGAGATATGCCATGGTGGATATTAAGTGCTTAATATACATAAATATATCATGAACTTTTGTATCCCTATGGTAGGCATCATATGGTTGATGCTAGTGCACATACCATAATGGATATTGTGAGCCTTTGGTGAATATCATAAGTGTTGATATTTGTAGACCATTGCTTCTAATATCATGTGATTATATCTACTACACTATGTGTAGTTCTACTATGAGTACCTCATGACCATCCTCCCTAACTGAGAGGGGGTGTTGATGATTTATAGCTTCAATTAGAATAATCCCCTCAAATTATAAGTAATGCTAATTATACCATCAACATAATTAATGATTTGTTAATATGTATGTATACATATTAATATATGTAATAATAATAAATATTCTTATTATCATTATTATATATATATATAATTATATATATATATATATATATATATATATATATATATATATAAAATTTATGATTGGAATATTAAACCAATAAGCATGTTGTTGATAAATCAGTGAGATTAAATTCATGTTAAATCAATAAGAAATATCGATTATATTAATCTTGTGATTAAATTGAATTTCTAATCATGTTGTTTATACCAAATTGAATATGAGTACCAAATTATTTATCATATGCTAAATGATCATAAGTATCAATTATATTGATCAAATGGAATGATCAATATAATAATCGATCATCCACATTAAACAGTTCTATTTTATTAATTTCTATTTGAATCGACTATGGTTGATCATCAATATCAAACGATTATCAGAATCGTTACCTTGTTGTTAATGATAAACGATTATGTGAATCATTACCTTGATGTTAACAATAATAAACAATTATGTGAATCACTGTTTAGAGAGGCATCTCAACGAAGAGAAATGGCTCCAGGTATGTGGAGGAATGTCTATTCACCAACATGCCCAAACCATGTCATATATATCATGATCGATTTCAATTCTAAAGGAAAGTACATAAATCGAAAGTGCAACCCAATAAGACATCGATCTCCTTCGTTTACAGTCCAGCAAATACTTTGTAAATTAATTTGTGTTCTCATATCTGCAGCAACCTGCACATAGATTTCATAGTCATATAGCTTAGTTGTGAACTAAGTAATAGAAAGAAAATTAAAACTACTCACTTATCAAATCTGCTCCAAATTTAACAGTATAGAAGAGAAACAAAGGTCCGATATGAGATATGTTATATATGTCGGGTTTTTCTTCTCCCTTTACAACTAGAAAACTTTATTTTAAAACATAGATTTACTTGTAATCAGGTTTTAAACTCTCGATTACAGGTTTAAAAGCCTTAGAAACTTTTTGGTTTTTCATATTTAAAATATTGTTGGGTTTTAGACTTTAAAAGACAAGTAATTTTTTTTTTAAATGCCTACCACGTGTAATGGGGTTTTAAAATCTTGATTACAAGTTTTTTTTTAAAAAGACCTTAAACATAATGTGCAACCGGGGTTTAACATCTTGATTGCAAGTTAAAAAGACTTTAAAATCTCTTTATATTTCACATTACAAATGTCACCTCTTTATGTTTCAGGTTTCTGGATATATGTTACAAGTTTTATAAACTTGTAATGTGGAAGAAAAATCTCGACATATAACATAAGTCGGGATTTATTGACTCTATTACAAGTTCTGGATTTTAAAAATCGTTTTACAAGTTACGTGCTTCTTTCAACAATAATACTTGCAATCGGGTTTTAAAATCCCAATTTCTAGTGTTATTAACTTGTAATGGAACTCAAAAATCATAACCAAAGAATAAGTCAGATTTCAGGATTTATATTACAAGTAACATATCTTTTACAAACTCAATATAATACTTGCAATCGGGTTTTAATAACCTGATTACAAGTATCATAAGGAAGAAGAATATCACTTGCAATTGGGAAATAAAATTCCGATCGCAAGTATTATTAGTTATATTTTTCCTTATGATAAACACATGTTTTGAACACAAAACTTGACTCAAAAATTTAAAATAGAAAAGATGAAAGATCTAAGACACAAAGAAAAAGAAAAAATGACTAAATTAAACAAGAAGAATCAATCAAAAACTCAATATTATCACAAATTGAGCACTTGCAATTAGGAAAATAAAACCCAAAATTGCGAAGAGAGCTAGGAAAAGAATGACGAAAATCTAAAACAAAATGACATCTATAGGATGAAAAACTAAGGCCAAGTCAAGGTATGATTGATTTCCTTTGAGAAACTAGAAATATCCAAAAGGCCACAAAGACCAATCAAGAAAAAACAAAAACAAAAATCCACGTGGATTCCCAAATTTTTCATTGAAGTAATGCATTCCAAAGAACCACAAAGAAAGGAAAAATAAAAAAATATGTTGGTTCCCAAGTCACTCATACAAGACTAGCATACTAAAGAAAAGTCAAAATTAGCATCCACACTTTCCTTTTAAAGGTTTCCTTCAATCCTCTATTAAAACATTTTCCATCTTCAAAATCTATTTTGGGTCCCTATGTCCCAAAATCCATTGTTTTAAATCCTTCATCACTTCCTTCAACTATTTTGGGTCCTTGTGTCCCAAAATCCACATCCTTTCCTCCATAAAAACCGTGAACTCCAAATTTTGTTTTTCCTCCATCACTACACTGCCCTTCAAGGTGTGTGCCAATGTTATCAAAATTCCCATCCAATCCTACACAAATCATCCAACACACTATCTATTATTCAACACATATTTTCTATCCTTCCATTCCTCTTATCCAATCCTTTAATAAAGCATTGTAGAGACAATTTTGCATACCTTTAATAGCCATGGTACATTGTCGAACATCTTTTAAATGTACAATACAAAGAACAAGATGCTTGAGTCCTTTCTCCATCTCCTATCATATATCCATTATAATTTAAAAAAAAAACTAAAAGAAAAAAAAGTAACAAAAAATTAAAAAAGAAAAAGAGAAAAAGAGAAAAAAATTAAAGAGAAATAATTTGTCCTATGGTGAAAGTCATTTCATGTGATGCCTTGGGCAAGTACCATGATGAAAAACCTGACAAACAAGCATCATGTGCAATCCATTATCCTCTTGCACTCTGCACTTAGGGGCAAGTTTCATGCATGATATCTTATCCACCACATCCTCCATTATCTTTCATTTACCCTATCTACAT
The DNA here is from genome assembly GCA_027943335.1 of Chamaecyparis obtusa. Classification (NCBI taxonomy): domain Eukaryota; kingdom Viridiplantae; phylum Streptophyta; class Pinopsida; order Cupressales; family Cupressaceae; genus Chamaecyparis; species Chamaecyparis obtusa. The sequence goes on along the minus strand of BSBK01003769.1, from coordinate 2,219,014 downwards.
CTATATTAATTTTTCACCATTGATCTTGACAAGGTTAAGGATCTCAAATGACATCATATATCCTATCTATTTTTCCTTACCCATGCCCTTCAAACCATATCCATTATTTTATCCATTTCTTACTTCCATAATCATTTATAACTTTTGATCTTGCTTACCCTATCCATTTTCTATCCAAACTGGCCCCTTGATCTTTAATCAAAATTAAGGACATTAAAGATGAAAAATATATTTTCAAAAGCCTCTTTACATGTCCATTCCTTTGGATCCCATGTCATTGCCTTACATTATCATATCTAATCTCTTAGTTTGGACAAACATGTTACTTCATCATGAGATTGAAAACCACATAAGCTTCCTTGATATTCCCTTATTTATTTCTAGCCCATCATTTTGCTCATCCTCTCATAATGCCTTTTGCATTGCTAGACAATATGAGCTTATTGTAGATCTCTATAGTTTTGTTGACTATTAGTGACCCACACTTAGTCATTTATTTAGGCAATGATGGTTGGTCATCACTATGACCAAGTCATTATGAAAAGGCCGAGTTATGTAATGTATACTTGCCGAGCAATAGTACTGCCAAGTAAACTTATGGTCACTATGTATTTTTGTAGTATACTGAGTCTAGTTTTGCCGAGTCATATATGCAATGATTGCCGAGCGACAAATATATCTACATATGTCGAGTACAGTGAATGTCAAGTTTTAGGAACTGCATTTGCTAAGTTTGTCAAGAACGACATGTGAGTTTGTTATGGCACAGTGATCGAGGTAAATCATTTTAGGCGACATTCATGTTTTGTATTTTATTTATTGAGATAATTACGGAGGTGATTGCGCATCTATTTTGCAATCATTGATCCCTATGTAATACCTAGAGCCAATAAAAAATTAGCAAGGCTTAAGCGGCAAAAGGAATTAATCTGAACCATAGATCTTGAATCATGAAGATGTTTTGTTAATTATATAAGGTCAAGATCTAAACCCTAAAACGTGGTAGAATAGAAAGAAAGCGAATGCGAAGGGAATGAGCAGAGAGGCACATTTAGAGTGGTGAAGCATTCAGTCAAAATTCAGTGACCGAGCTAAGCAGTCAAATGATAGAATAAAGATAAATCTGATAGAAGAGATCAATACAATACAGTAAAGAGAAGATTTGTAATCTGCATACAGTGCAAACCGAAAGATCGGGTATTGAGACATTCTAACCAGTGTATTAGGGTAAATCTCTTAACCGAGTAGTCCTAACAGATTTTTTGTAATCTCTTAACCAAGTGCTTACTTTGTCGTAAGTTTCAAATCCTTTAGCAAGGTAGATTGTATAAGTCTTTTAGCTCTTAACAAGGTAGACCCCTCATAGGGTAGATCATGTTTTGATCAAATTTTGTAAGCCCTAACAGGAAAATTTATTACTGCAATAGTGAAGATTTGTGGGTGTCATCCCCACCCAGTTTTACCTTTCAAGGGTTTCTGGGTAACCAAAATTATTGTGTTACGAGTACTTTCATGGATGCTGCTTAGTATGTTAGTTATTTTGTTATGATCAAGTATTGTTGATGCTATGCAAATGTTTTATTCATATCAAAATGGATTAGTAGGTCATATCTTATTCACCCCCCCTCTTAGTATCACATTTCCCAATTATATTTCCAACAATTGGTATCAGAGCTGCAAGGTTTCTCATAGAAAGTCTAACCACTTGAAGAAAAAGATCTTGAGATGGAAGTCTATATGTTGGGAAAGGTCATAGAGAATTAGAAGATTGATGTATAGCTGGCATTACAACAACCGAAAGTAGCCAGAATCAAACTAAAGAAATCCTTGAGCAGAAGGAGAAAAATTGCTATTCAGCAAAATGAGTCACAATATTAGGAAGAAGATACCAGTGGACTATTTAACAATGGAAACTCTGCAGAAAGTGACAAAGCCATAAAAGAGCTACTGGAGAAAAATACCGTACTAAATGATGACATAAAAAATCTAAGGAGAGAACAGGAAATTCAATCTGTCAGACTTTGTGAAGTAGTTGAATAGAAAAAGAAACTTGAAGATGATAAGACAATGGCTGAAGAAGACAAAAGACAAATTGCAATAAGATTAGATGAAAGGACAAGTGACATGCAAAGGTTGATTGATAATCAACTGGACATGGTAAATCAACTGCTGCTGGTTAATCAAGAGTTGGGTAGGAAAGATATGGAAATCAATCAACTGAGGTTTGAAAATGATCAATTGAAGAATGAACTAAGATTTGAAAAAGAAATCAATGAAAGGATGAACAAACCTAATGAAGCTGCAAAATATTTTGAAGAACTATTAAGGTCACCTAGAAGATTTGATAATAGATCTGGACTTGGACTAAATGAACATGCATCATCTATTGAAGAAGGAGAATCATCAAAGAATGGAGAATAGATGAATGCAAAACCAAAGAACAACAAGCCGACATGCCATCATTGTGGAAAGCCAGGACATACAGCCAACATATGCAGAAGAAAACATGGTAAGTTTGATTCTAAACCTAAGTTCAATGAGCATTGCTTTAACTGTTAGAAAGATGGACATCAGGCACATGAATGTAGGTCTAAGGTTAGTAATCCACCTACCTCACCTAAGTTTCAAGGCAATTGTTTCAGTTGTCAGAAGTATGGGCATAGAGCATTTGAATGTAGATCTAAACCTAGATGGTCATCAAATAAACAGACTAAGTCACCTGTGAAGAATAAATCATACAATTGGGATTATAACACTTGGTACAATTGTCATTACTATGGAAAATATGGACACATTGGAGAAAATTGTATGAAGACTCATTTTAGAGGCAAATCTAAAAGTTGGATGAATGGAAGCATGGTATGTTACAAGTGTAATAAGATAGGTCACCTAAAGAAAGATTGTAGATCACCTATGTCGAGCAACAATCAGAATCAGAAAGAAGATATCTGTGAAAAATTGAAAAATCAGATGGACAAGACATGGAAGAAGAAAGAAGAAGAAAGCACAAGTGAAGCTAGCACATCTGAGGTCACCCAATCTGATGGATCAGGTGATCACACTTCTTCTAAGCATAAAAGGTATGTTTGGAACTGAATCTAGCAAGGCTTTATCTTACATCAATTCCTAACATAAAGATTGAGTAAAAGTCCATATCTACATAGATAAAGATGCATTAGGACATATCTGAGCGATATAGAAAATTTCATTTTTGATGTCAAGCGTCAGTGTCTTGACCGAGTTATCAATGTATGTCGAGCACCTATTGTGGCCGAGATGCTATATACACCAAGCTGTGTCTTAATGGTTATATTGACCGAGCTTGTGTTAGCCGAGGTTAGCATGAGTTTGCTGAGACAGCTATATTCCACTTAGAAATTTTGTACGGAGCATTTATGAGGCCCTAATTCTACTTTTTGGAATCTATAAAGTGGAAAGTTGCCGCCCATTTCATTTCACCAAGAAAATTGAGATTACTTTGAGCGATTCAAAGTGCGAGCAACTAGTTTGTTAAAAGCGATTCTGAATCTTTTCAGTGTGTCGTCAGCAAAAATCATCTACAGGACACTTACAAGAAAAGGTACCTTACCGAGCAACCATTTCTTTTCAAAATTTTAAGTTGAAATGGCATCATCATCATCTGCTGCAATGAAGAAACAAGGGATGGAAGTTTTCAACACACAACTGGTAAGAAACGAAGATTGCAAGCCACAGACATTTAAGGTAATTTTAGAAACTGCAATAAAAGGAGATTTGTCCGGCGCCCTATCCTCAATTCCAGAGAATGCATTGCTAATGAACGATATTAGGTCATGTTACATGTGCAAAATCAGAGAAATCAAAGATTACAAGATCAAGGAGGCGTATGATAAATTATGTGATAATGGAGTGTTGAAGCCGGAGTATAAACCGGTTGTCGAATAAGGGTTAGTGTATGCTCTAGATTTCCCACAGAATTTCAAAGTTGAATCGATAAAAATAGTATTGAGTTGAGTACATGATATGCAACTATGGCTGGAAGATGGACCCATGAAAATAACAAAGGAAATGATCAAACGAGTTATTGGATACCCTACGATTCAAGGAAAAAGGACAATGAAGTGTTCAAGCAAAGAAGACATTTAGGCAAACACACAAGCGGTATGGAACAAGCGTGGAATGACGATCTCCACCATAACAGATCCAAAAATTGACTTTGTTGTTAGGGTTATCTCGCACAAATTCTACCAATCCAGTCAATTGGACAACGTCCCCTGTATGGTAGTGGACTGAGCATGGAAAATCATTAAGAAAGGACACTCGTATGATCTTATCGAGCTCTAGCTGACTTAGGTTGCTGAGAACCTTAACTCAATCCAGACTGTAAAGAATTCAATGTGTAAGTTTGGCTCTTTGCTAATATGTCTATTCTTTTATATACGGAAATGTTTTCCTACTCATGGTGGTGTGATATGGGACAAGAAGAGACCCATTACTGTTCAAATCAGTGAGTTCATAGGTCAGATAGGAGATAGTTTTAATGGTGTGATGGATAACTATTTTGTTGAATTCAAGAAGAAAAATGAGAATGAGGAGTAGAGTTCCCGTGTCATTAGTTGAAAAGTACAACAAGGATATATGTTTTCTAGTTGACACAGATTTCACTTATGCACAAGCAGTTCTTCCTAGGGTTTCATGGCTAATGCCATTACCCTATGAAGTAAATATAGATGAAACTACTGCTACTATTACAACTCTCTTAGCTAAAGAAATTGATAGTAAAGCACCCTACTTTGGAACATACGAAGAAGCCAAATCTAAAATCACTATGGGTTTAATGGCTGCAAATCTAGAAAGAAAGAGAAAGAAAATAGTAAAGAATTTGGAGAAATATGTGGAAGAAATGGAAAAGGATGCACCACTAGAATTAACCCAAGGACTGGGAAAAGATGAACAAAGTGACTCTAGTGACAGTGAAAAAGGAGAAGAAGAGGCTCAAGTAGAAAAGAAGGTAAAAAGCCAGTAATTGACGAGCCTCCAACCAAGAAAAGAATACTGAAACCTAAAGTGTCATTAACACCTGTGTTGAGGCCTAGAACAAAGGGAGCAGCTGCTGAGACTCCAAAGAAATCCCTTGCATCTAGTAAACGAAAACCTGCACAGCCTAAGGCAGTGTCGAGTAAGGTTAACAAAAGGCCTAGAAGGAAACTTGTTTTGGAACAAGAAGATGATGAAGAAACTGAAAGTGATGAAGAGGTGAAGAAGAAGGTTGCATTGCAGGATGTTAAACCTACTGTGGATGAAATATGTCACAAGATCACAAACTCTGCAAGAGTAGGAGACTTGAAAGAATTAAAATTTGGAAGCCTGAGCATAGGAGAGAAAGAAAAGGTTGAAAATCTTATTCTTGAAATGCTTTGCATTTTCAAGATGTTGCCTATTCAGTTGGAGAACTGAATCCCTAAGGAGTTAAGCAATAGGGTTGCACAAAAATGGGAATATGATCTTAATTCAAAAAAAAAAAAAAGAGAGAGAACCTTAGCACAAGTGGAATCAAGTCTCACCCTTGCCAACATTAGAAAAAATGTGGAACAACATCGAGAAAAATTTGACCCTAAGCTTAGAGCTTATTCAATCCTTCAACACAAGGTTGAGGATGTTGTACATGAAAGTATCAAGATTTGGAAGATAGTGTTTGGTTTGTTGATTGACAAAGATGAAGATAAAGGTGCTAGTACATCTAAGGATGTTGAACCTGCAACGGAACTAAATGTAATGGAATCACCCACTCCAGAAGAGATTCGTCGTGTCAAAAACAAGGGGAAAATCAAATGACATAACATGACAAAGGAAAGGTAACAAAATTTTGGATATATATATCTTAGGGGGAGTATTTTGCTAATACTATGTACTTTTGAAAATACAAGTGTAATGTCATGACAAAGTGTTTTCACCACTAATGTCAAAGGGGGAAATTGTAGATCTCTATAGTTTTGTTGACTATTAGTGACCCACACTTAGTCATTTATCTAGGCAATGATGGTCGGTCATCACTGTGACCGAGTCATTATGTAAAGGCCGAGTTATGTAATGTATACTTACCGAGCAGTAGTATTGTCGAGTAAACTTATGGTCACTATGTATTTTTGTAGTATACCGAGTCTAGTTTTGCTAAGTCATATATGTAATTATTGCCGAGCAACAGAGATATCTGCATATGCCGAGTACAATGAATGTCAAGTTTCAAGAACTGCATTTGCCGAGTTTGCCAGGAATGACATGTGAGTTTGTTATGGCACAGTGATCAAGGTAAATCATTTTGGGCGACATTCATGTTTTGTATTTTGTTTGTTGAGATAATCACGGAGGTGATTACTCATCTATTTTGCAATCATTGATCCCTATGTAATACCTAGAGCCAATCAGAAATTAGCAAGGCTTAAGCGGCAAAAGGAATTAACCTGAACCGTAGATCTTGAATCATGAAGATGTTTTGTTAATTATATAAGGTCAAGATCTAAACCCTAAAACATGGTAGAAGAGAAAGAAAGCGAATGAGAAGGGAATGAGCAGAGAGGCACATTCAGAGTGGTGAAGCATTCAGTCAGAATTCAGTGACCGAGCTAAGAAGTGAAAGGATAGAATAAAGAGAAATCTGATAGAAGAGATCAATACAATACAGTAAAGAGAAGATCTATAATCTGCATACAGTGCAAACTGAAAGATCGGGTTCTGAGACATTCTAACTAGTGTATCAAGGTAAATCTCTTAACCGAGTAGTTCCAACAAACTTTTTGTAATCTCTTAACCGAGTGCTTACTTTGTTGTAAATTTCAAATCCTTTAGCAAGGTAGACTATATAAGTCTTTTAGCTCTTAACAGGGCAGACCCCTCATAGGGTAGATCATGTTTTGCTCAGATTTTGTAAGCCCTAACAGGAAAATTTATTACTGCAGTAGTGAAGATTTGTGGGTGTCATCCCCACCCAGTTTTACCTTTCAAGGGTTTCTGGGTAACCAAAATTATTGTGTTATGAGTACTTTCATGGATGCTACTTAGTATGTTAGTTATTTTGTTATGATCAAGTATTGTTGATGCTATGCAAATGTTTTATTAATATCAAAATGGATTGGTAGGTGATATCTGATTCACCCCCCCTCTCAATATCACATTTCCCAATTATATTTCCAACACTTATAAATATATCTTGCTTGAGAATAAAACAATAAGTGATAAAAAAAATATTTTTCCAAAGCTCGAAAAGAAATAAAATTTAAATTCAAAACTTTAAAAATCATCAAATAAACTAGTCTCAAAGGTGTCAAGCATTTTAAACAAACACAATCAAAATCTTGAGCTTAACAAATCATGAACCAACAAACAATCTATCAATCTAGTCTACAACCTATTCAATTAATTCCCCAATCAATATTTGCAATTTTTATCAAACTATCTTGTGTCTTCATTAGACACCATCATGATCTATTGTCTGCCTTACACATGATGAATCCTTCCTAAAATTAGACATCTTGATCATTATCAATCTATCAAGAACACTTAATCTTTGGCAAGAGGTCTATATGGTTGTTGAATTTTTTGGTCAGTGAGTCTTATCTTTTCTTTGATTTATCGACTTCTATCTTTGGTGATGTACTTTCTATGTTTCTCAAGGATGTCTTTGACTAAAGAAGCTATGATGGGGCTATTGGCAAAATGGTCAGCGCTCCCTTTGAGATTCGTGACATGGCTTAACTGCCTCTTGTGGACTCTATAAGTCTAGTGGTTGTATCAGGCATTGACAGGTCGATCTTTTGGTGCAACGACAACGACTATTTGTAACAAGTGGTCTCAGAGCTAGGTTACAAGTTTGAATCTTGTCGAGTAATGCTTAGAGGGAGATTGTTGGAAAAATGGTCAGCGCTCCCCTCGGGATTTATGACATGGCTTAACCACCTCTTGTGGATTAGTGGTTTTATTGGGCATTGACATGTCGATCTTTTGGTCCAACAACAACTACTACTTGTAACAAGGGCATAGTCACTTGATTGTTGTTTGTGGATTTTCTTTAGTAATATGATGACTCGTCATAGAACATGATTATATAAGATCATCGAGGACTCATGGGTTTAGTGTGAACAGGGCATTCCTTACTTGCAAATGTTATGTGAGTCATCTTGATTTTATCATACCTTGATGCTTGCATATGCTTGGTATAATAAGCTCAATCATTATTTAGTACTACAAAAAGCATAAGTTTTCATCACTTCCTTCTATCCATTCATCTTTGTTCATATCCTTCCTATTCTTCTATCGATGACCACTTCTAACCATCAATTTTATCATCTCCTTGATCCCCATCTTTCCTTTTGAGAGCACGTGTTCTCTTAACCCACATGTCCTCGCGTGGGGGCATCATCTTTCCTTATCCTTCGTGACTAGGGCATCATGCTTCTAGTCTTTATCCTTTTCTTCTTTGAAATAATGCAACAAACTACATTGCCTCAAAGAGGGGCAAAATGTAGAGAACTATAATTGTTCTGATGGATTCAAATAAATATCCTAAATTCATTTATTAATTAAATATATATAATTAATTATTAATTAATTCATTAGCCTCTTCCTCTATTATTTATATAAATATTATTATTTATTTATTTAATTCATTATTCTTTTCTAAAAGTAATTTTTTGTTGATTTCATAATCCATTTACCATCTATCTTTCCACTATTTATTTAATAAATACCTTTATTTATTTTATAAATTCAACAATCCTCTTCTTTCTAATCCCACCAATCACCTCCACAAATTTTAGTCTTGTGACGAATGTCACTTTTCTCTTCATTTGAATTTTCCACCTTCACATGTCTAGCTATCATGGAAAGTCAATATCTTCTACCTACCACTTCATCCTATCCACTCATATTCTAATGCCTCTTAATATTCTTTATTCTGCGTATTTCCTACCCACTCCTTCATCTTAGCCACTCCTTTACCACCTCTTAATCTCAACCCTTGATTTTTACGAGGACTTCTATAAAAGACATCTTTATTCCTCATTTGAGTCTAATACCTATTATAATGAGAGATTCTAATAAGCATTTGTGATCTTTGAGACCCAGTTATGCTTTTGGAGAACTATTGTACCCTTGCATACTTTGTGATCTTTGAGAGTCATAACTATCATCTTATCATCCTCAACATATGGACATTATCATTATCATCCTCATATCACCATTATCATAATCTTGCATCGATCAACCATATCTTCATTCTTTCATAGTCTCTTGCACATGTGCTAACAAATCTAAGAGCATTAACATTACAGATCTTGAAGGATGGGAAGACAATGGAATCAAGTGTTTCATGAAAACATTTGGGTTATTGTTATGTTTTCATAAAGAAGTGTTTCATTGATATGATGTTGGTTAGATTTGTGAGTTTAGAGCTTATGGTTGGGCTTGATTAGGTTCACAACTAGGTTGCCAATTTCTACCAACATCATCAGTACATGTGCATTCAAAGAAAATTTCTAAATATGTTGTATTTCATCAATTCTTGAATCCTTGTGTGAATATGCAAAATAATTCTTGTGCATATCACTTAAGGAATTATTTCTTAGTTTGTAGCAACATACATTTGATGTTTCTTTAGAATGATTCCAAATTTGCCCCTTGTAGTGGCACATATCAAGATATTTTGCAAAAACTGATTCTCACACATAGATTGTATTCATCATCTACTTAAAAAAGTCCCAAGCTTTTAAGTTTCTAATAATTTTGGTTGCCTATAGCATTTCTGATTGAGAATGGGGGAAATGGAAAGCAAGAGCATGAAAGGGAGCATGAGTGAAATGAGAAGGTGCTCCCTTCATGGATTACCTTATCATTTAAGCTATGTAGTTGGGTGCAACAGATTGAATTCAAAAACACATCAATTGTTTGCTATCATTGCTTCAAAGCAGGCCATGCTAATGTTTGCCCAAACAAAAAGAAACATTGTTTTGTTCGTTGGAAAATGGAACAAATGCTAATTGTTGATAACACCACCAACACATAGGAGGCATAGGAGGAAATTAGGGGTAGTGCTCCTAAAAACTATGGAGTTGTAATAGAAACCCCTTTGATGAACATACAAAAAGGGACTTTGAGGTTAAGCGCTAGAATGACATGTAGCCCTCTAAATCTTGTTCTTCCAAAAACAGGAAACTCATTTAGAAGGATCTTAAGATTGAGGACAAGTTACTTTTAAGTTGATCGTTTGTTGAGTATTGTATTGCCCTTAGCTATTTATTTTTTAATTGAAAAGTTTTACTATTGTTGTGTGTTCTTTGTTGTTTTGTTGACCTTTATTGCTTTTTCTTACTACTTGTACAAGGGTCTAGGCCCTTTCAAAATCCCTTTATCCCTTAATCAAAACAATATTAACTTCTATTTAATTATGTGTCTGTGTATACATATCTACATCAATCTACATCTACATAAACAAACATATATATACATATACATACAGAGTGAGAACCATAAATGTGCATGCCATACAACCAATTCTACTTCAACTAAACAATATATTAAAAAATATCCCCAACCTTGTTTAATTGAGAGAACATTTGTTATTCGTGCAAATCAAAATCTCATTATAATTGTAAACTAATACAAACTGAAGAAAAACGAAGACAAATGACTCACAATACAAAAAAACCTGCGGTCTAAATTTATATAATTGGATATCAACAAAATTAATCATGCAAAACTAAATACCGTCACTAATTGATATTATTCATTTGAATGGTTTACATCTCATCAGCCAAGGCATTTGATGTCCCACCCCTCATCACTGCTCCCTGTCTGCCCTGGTACCCAACACACACACAACTTCAGAGTTTTTAGATACACATCTCATCACTTTCAGAATAATGTTATTCTCTTCAGAAATTTAGATTTGATTTGTTGCTGAGAACCCATGATTCAGTCTGACACTCAAAATTCAATACAGCCATTTTTTGACACCGAAGTGTATCAGAGGAGCAAAATATGCTACAGTTGAAAAGTAATATGCAAAGGATTGATCTTAAAATCTTAATCATAACAAAGAGAGCAACATGAAAATTGATTTACAATGAAAAATATTTTTCCCAATTCAAATATCTGTAAAATTGAACAGGAACAAACAAAATGTTCATTCTTTCTATTTGAATAGTTTACATCTCATCAGCTGAGGCATTATACATTCTACCCCTCGCCCAACACACACACACACACAACTTCAGAGTGCTTAAATATACATCTCTTCACTTAGGATAATGTTATTCCCTTCAGAAATGATTATATTTGATATGCTGCTGAGAATAGCAGTGATTCAGTCTGACACTTGATAGAGCCAATATTTCACGCTAACTGGAGTTTTAACAGAGGAGGAAAATATGCTAGAATTGAAAATAATATGCATAGGATTGATCTTAAAATCTTAATCACAAGGAGAGCAACATGAAAATTGGTTCTCATTTTATAGTTGTCTGCAAAGGGCAACCAACCTGTACGATGCAAACAATTAAAATAAAACCTTTGCAGAAGCTTCAGCACTGAAATCAGGCTCTGAGGGTTTTTTGAGTTCGACAAGCTGTGTCGGCTCTTCTGATTTCATAGTACGCATTCTGTGCATACCATCAAGAGCATCCGTCGCAAAAAAGGATGCATAAAATGTTGCTTTTTCGCTGGGGTAAATACCACCATTGTTTGCCATATCAGTCTCCAATTTGTGCTGCTCTCTGAGAAGAATTTCAGCACCCTTCCTTTTGCAGTGACCACGCCAGGTTGCTTGAATGAAACAAGCAGCCCACGTTCTCCACTGCTGGGAGTGGAAGCGAAAGGTATGTTGAACCTGTCTGCTGTGAAAGCGCCTAAATTGGGTTGCAACAAATTTTATATCTTCTGCTCTTAAAGAGAATGCCTCTACCTCTGACAAAGCTTTCACTGTTCTCGTTGATGATGGAAGTTTTGCACCAGACTTTGGATCCAAAGCCCATGTTAGTAGTTCCTCCCCACAGAAATCTCCTTGTTTCAGAAAACTACAATTGAAAAATCCACTTCTCCCTCCATTTGTTGTCATGCTCTCTATATGGCCCCGAATAATAAAAAGCATCTCGCCCACAGGTTCTCCTTCTCTTATAATATATGTATCTTCAGTATAAAGGCATGTCTTAAGATGCTCACACATTGCATCCAATAAATGATCGTCCATATTCTTGAAAAAGTGTACCTACAATATAGCAAATCTATTAAAGGCAAATTATAGATTCAAACAGAATGAATTTCTAAGTACTCATCATGAGTCATTCAACCATGAAAACGGTTTAAAAGTTACAACCTGGAATTGAAGAGAATTGTTGAATACCAGATAGAAGAAATTGTGTGATAGATGTCACTCACCCGCCTGACTAAGTCTAAACAGAGATGCCTCTTGATGTCACGCCGGAGGTCTTTTGGAAGGCTTTGAATTAATTGCTCTTCATCTACTCCTCTGGTTTGAAGCCATTTGTATTCATCATGTCGGCGGACACGATCTCTAAGATCTTTAGGGAGCAAGCGATGGTGCATCCATGCCTCGGTATCAGCCCTTTTTACTCTCATTTCTTCCAGCCTGATTGTCAAAGATCGCAAATAGGTCTGCAATAGTGAAAAAGACAATTTAAAACATGTTTCCTGAGCCCAAACATTTTGCAATAGAAAAGCCAATTTTGAATGCAAACTTGAAGGAGACAGTAAAACAGAATATGTTACACTACAGCACACACGTCAAACTTATTAACAGAATGTTACAAAGCTTATGATTTAAAAGACAATTGAAATGATACACAGCACTTTTCAACTGCCTTCTTGTGAAAACTTGCCATACTGATATCAAAAATGGATATTCAATGCCCGTCTCAAATATATATTAATCTTCGAATAAAGTTGGTGACTTGTGTTTGTGACAAACATGAATTGCTATAGAGATTGTATCATTTCCTTGGTGGCCTATACAGTCCTACATCTGAAAATGACATTTCCCTTATTGTAAGAACCCCTGCTGCTTCTAAATCTGACAAACACTGGATTGTTTCAATTTTGGATGTTTGACATTTTGTCAAACACTTTGCATGCAAACTGATAAGCTGGTTTCACCGTTAATCTGATTTTTCAATAATAAAGACTTGCAAACAACCATTTAATATCATTCAAATTGCTTAATATTCAACATGGCATTTTGTCAAATACTTGGCAAACATATCATTCTGAAAATGCACTAGCTAATCTAAGACATCTTGTCATACAATTTGCATACAACTAACTGCTGCAACTATTCACAAGAATTCATCTTTACTCAGTTGCAGGAAATAAATTATTTACAATGATGAGCAATGTAATAAATATAACTTTATTTGCAATATATAAAAACCTGGTACTGATAGCAGCCAATAATTACTATCTCAGAATTGGGCATAGCTAGTTTGTGAATGCTTGTACTTGGACGCCAAGGCTGGGTATGTAAGAAGGAAGCACCAAAAATATCTAGAACGTGCCCTTTCTGCCACTAACATCACCTCTTCTTGCCAATCGTGACCTCTATTAAACCCTGCAGCTGCCTTATTAATTCAAACGCAGGCCTCTAATGGCAGCGATTTGCATTAAATAACATTCCCAGCACACTCCAAAATTGATACTGATATGTAGTGTTGAATCTTCCTCACAATTCGGACACCAAAGTGGCACAATCTTAATCTCTGGATGAGATTAACGCTGGCACAATTCACTGGAAGAGATCAACCAATTCAAAGTGCAAACACTCGGAAGAATTCACAATTTTACAAGCTAAAGAAAACTGAAAACCCTTGGTTCTCCCAATTCACCAATTCACCAAAAACAAATGCTCTCTCTTTGAAGTTATTTATAAATCTCCAAATAACAAATGAGCTTGACGCATCAAGCTTACACCCCGTATAACTTATTATGTGAACTTGTTGCAAGTTTAAAATATAATATTCAATTACATTCCCCTCCTTTTGATGCACACACTAAAATATAAAGTATACTTTATTAAACACTTATATCTCTCTTTTAAATAACACTTCATCACTTATTATAAGGTATACTTTTTAAAACATTTAAAACTTCCTTTTAAATAAAGTGCACTTAAACCATATATCATTGTGATGCACTTTATTAAATGACTTTTAAATCATTAAGTGGCCCATTCACATAAAGTGAAAATATAACTTTATAATTGCACTTCATCATTAATTATTAATAAAGTATTACTTTATTAATAATTAAAATAACATAACTCCCAAAATAATCATTATTCTTCAGTTTCATCTGAACCAGGAAATCAACTACTGCATCCATTGCACATTTAACTGTCTTACTAAAAATAGTAAGGGTCCATCTCTAACAATCCCAGACTTACTATAATTAGTAAATCTTTGAGCCTAATCAAACCAAAGCTACCAAGGGTTGTCACTACAATTGAGGCCGGTCCAGGTGCCCTACCAAGAATAGTAATTGGGCATAATTGACTTACTATAAATAGTAAGTCCCTCAAACTAAGCCAACTGACGAATGAGTCAATCACTGTGCATACCATTAGTCTGAGTGCCCCTGCCAGATATAGAAACTCCTCAACAATGAATAATTGCTCCAGTCAACAATATTAAATCTCAAGCACCCAGCTAAAGATAGAAACCTTGACTTTCCCTAAATAGTCAGTTACTATAAATAGTAAGTGTGTTGATCTAACTCAAATGAAGAGCAATCCTGAACAGCTCTGACCACTAGAGTGGGAATCGGTCTCTAGCTTTGCTAACGAGACACTTTGAACAACTTCATTAGCCTATGATGGTCACGAAATAGGCTAATTCTCCAAAAGTTGACGCTCACAAAAATGGGGACATTACACTTATGGAGAAGGACTAGGCATCTTTGAGCTGGATAGCCAAAGAAAGTGGATATAGCTCAATAATTATTTGAATTTTGTACAAAGAATGTTGCCTCCACATCTCATATAAGACTATGCACTGGTGACTAAAATTCTCCTTGTTATCATTTCTGTAAGATCCCCCCAAGGAATCTTGTCCAAATTTGTTACACAGAATAACAAGTGACTTGCTTTGTATAGTACGTTTCTTGTATGCAGAGATATTTATTTCAGAGTTTGACCTTAGTTTTCGTAAACATCCTCAATGCAAAATATGTTGAATTAATTTCCAATGCATTTATATAACATTCAGAAAAATGATAAATAGATATAAACAAAAACCTACTTACAATCAATGTTTGATGTTCAAAATAGTAATAAAAAAATGAGGATATAATTTTCTGACCTTTTATTGCATAGATTTTGTTGTTGATGAATTTGCAATGTTCAAGGACATCGACCAGCTATGATGCTTCATAAACATGAATCAGCACTAATACTAAAGTGCTCAGAAGTTATATCAGGCTCCAGATACAATTGATTTATTAACAACCCAGCATGGTGAGTCACTGGTATTAATCAATCAGCGTTCAGTAATAACATAAGTGTGCAATATGTAATCACAAGCCCTTCTAAACAATAGATTTCTGATCTTGGAGATAGGAACCAGCCTGCAACACCAATATACTAGGCACCACAAACTTCAGGTGACCCACACAATCCGCTCACTATCCTCAATCTTCTTGCGCTATGAACTGGGCATCACTGCTGACATGCAAATGTTTGCAAATGCACAGGCTACTGTTCGAACCATTCTTGAATCCCCCCATGGCATGCACTGAAATTTATGGCAATAACATTAGAAACTCTAAAGTTTTTTGGCAGATATGTGTGTGTGTGTGTGTGTATACTAAGTTGTCAGTTCGGATTTGAGTTCAGATTCGCGTTATAGATTCAGGTTCAAAATTCATTCAAAATCATTTTGGGGTGGGTTTGAATTCGTTTTAGGTTTGTCCGTACAAAAACATATGTTCTTATTTTTAAATATATATCTGCAGCAGCGAATAAGTTCATACACCACTATGCTAATAGTAACATAGCAAAATACACCACCATATATATGAATGTTTTAGTCCAAATGACGGCATATGCTTTACCTTTTATGCCTTTCTAGTGGTCTATTTTAAGGTTGGAGGGTCGAATAGACTAAGTTAGACAAAAAAAACTGTAAAAAGTCAAAAAATGAGTTTTTATGACAAAGTCTGGCCGGGTCTTGCCGTCACGTTTGAAATTTGCCGCAAATTCGCCTAAATTTGGCCCGGATCTGTCTGACAGACTTTGGGCCGAATTTGACCACTTGCGGTAGACTTTATAGAGAATTTGATCAGGACCAGACTTTAGTCAGAACCAAACAAGACTTTGTTGCCTCTAGGAACGAATCTGGTAACTTAGTGTGTGTGTGTGTGTATGTCTGTCCCAGCCTTGCAATGATTAAACGGCATTAATAGTACTATACAGTGAGTCGGTGACTTCTTTAGTTCCAATTCACATAAGATTTATTTGCCATTTCATTATTAATCACACACCTTTGAAATAAATAGCCGGCAATATTATATTGTGATATATTCCTCAAATACTTCTCATGGAAAACTTTAATTGACACCAATGCAATCCTTGGATTAGTCTGCTAAAATAACATGGGGCCCGATAAATATTTGATTGCTATTTGCATTCAAAGATATTCAGTGGAATCATTAACCCATGACAATTAAAATGATTGTCAAACTTAACAATAGATAAATAGGCCCAATCACAAACTCAAGAAGCTGATATATATTTCCGATAGCAGACTTAAACCATTTGGCTCTAATGAAATGTTAATATTTGCCTCTAAAGTGCCCCAATAAATATTTATCTTTATGATGTAAGCCCCACAATGCTTAAACCAACCATCATGTTATGTAGAGTATTAATCATCTATTTGTGTGCTTCAAACAACATTCAGCGGCCACCACATATCAATCATAACTGCCCAACATTATCAATTGTCCATGTATAATTTATAATATAATTCAAACTTTTTAAGATCACTTGGTAAATATTTCTTTAATTCCCCAAATTAGATAAAAAAACTCCAGAACTGTAAATACTTTTATTTCTGAAAAAGATTTCAATTTGGAGAGGAGCATACTATTGTCAATAAGGGCAATGTGCAGATTCACTCTACTGGGAGAAATTTTATATTTCTCACTATATACTATGTTCTAGGCATGGAACTCAATCTTCTCACAATTAGTCAAATCATGAGACATTCTCCTCAGTTGAATGTTGTTTCTCAATTCCCACACCTACAACATTGTTGATAGGGAGACTTGCACTATAGTCGCCATGGGACTTGAGGATCATGGTCTTTATAGACTTGCCAATTTAGGTGATTCTCAGGAGCACGCCATGCCAACCAGAAGTTCTTCCATCAACAGTCTTTGGCATCAATGATATGGGAACTTGCATGTGCACTATCTCTCTCAAATATCTTGAGAGGATTTGGTTGCCGGTCTACCTAAGATCCAGACTCAAAATCATGGAGTTTGCGGAGCATGTCAAGATGGAAAGGAACATCAGAATCCATTTTCAGATGGTGACACTTGGAGAGCTTCCAAGGTATTACAATTCGTTCATGTTGATGTATGTAGACCAATGAATACTCCTTCAATTATTGGGTCCAGGTACTTTTTATTATTTGTTGATGATTTTAGTAGAAAAATGTAGGTGTATTTTCTTAAGAATAAATCAGATATGTTCAGCACCTTTCAATAGTTTAAGGTCTTAGTTCAGAAAGAGTCAAGTTCTCAGATTGTTAATCTAAAGTCAAATAATGGGGGGGAGTTTTGTTCATCTAATTCTCCACCTTTTGTGTTGCACATGGCATTAAGCACCAACTTACCACACCATACATCCCTCAAAAAAATGGTGTCATTGAGCGTCAGAATTGCACCATTACTAAAATGACTCATTCTATGTTGGAGTATAGAAATGTTCCCAAGAAATACTGGGTTGAAGCAGCTTACACTACAGTCTATCTTCTAAATCAGTCCCCTACACAGGTCATTAACAAGATGATTCCTAAAGAAGCCTAGTCAAGATGAAAGCCTATGGTGGGCTGTTTGAAAATCTTCGGCTCTACTACTTATGTATGGATTCCAGAAGCCAAGTGTGCAAAGCTAGATTCCAAGAGTCAGAAACTTATGTTTATTGGTTACAATGACAATCATAAGGCATACTAATTGATTGATGTAGAGACAAATTGTATCATATTCAGTCATGATGTTGTCATTGATGAGAACCCTAGTCCTTTTCTTTCATCTACTACTATGAGTATTGAGGATCGGCTTATGAAGGCTTATGTTTTGGGTGTTTGTCTTCCCTTAGGATCACCTGATGGGAGGGTTTCAGATCACTTTGAATCTAAAGATGAGGAGTCTCCCAGGCATGATTTTGCACCAACCAATTTTCCTCGGGATCTATTCAGATGAATAATTCTAGCAACTCCAGGAAATGATTTTTCTCCTTTGTCGGATGTTGGTACTTCTACCCTCCAGCCTAAGTGGTGGGCCAAGAATATAGCGGATCTTCATGATGATGAGCTCATTGAGGGAAGATCAATCCACAGAAAGAACAAGCAGCAAAATACAGTCAATTTTGCCCTTATGGCCAACATCCACAACATCTATGAGCTTTAGAAATTTTCAAGGCTAAAGGAATTCCTGAGTGGAAAAAGACTATGGAAGTTGAGTACCATAGTCTTCTGAAGAATAATACTTCGGTCCTTTCTGATCTTCCCCCTAGGAAGAAACTTATCAGCTGCAAACGGGCTTACAAGCTCAAGCATCATGCAGAAGGTACTCTAGATATATACAAGGCAAGGTTGGTAGCTCAAGGATTCACCCAGCGGGAGGGCATTGACTATGAGGAGACTTTTTCTCCTACTGCCAAGATGAGCACAATTTGTTGTCTTCTCGCTATTGCAGCCCACTTTGGATGGAAAGTCCACCAGATGGATGTCAAGAGTACATTCTTTAACGGTGATTTGTAGGAAGAAGTTTATATGACGCAGCCTCCTAGTTTCAAGGTGGTCGGTAAAGAACATTAGGTGCGTAGACTAAGCAAAGCACTTTATGGCCTAAAACAAGCTCCTCTAGCTTGGTACATCAAGATTGATTAGTACCTGGTTGATCATGGTTTTCAGTGCAGTCCCAATGACACTAATTTGTATGTCAAACACCATGGTGATGATATTGTCTTTCTTGTTGTATATGTTGATGACTTGATCATCATTGGCAGTTCGGCACATGTGATTGCAGCAATCAAACAGGATTTGTGCTAGGAATTTGACATGACAAATTTGGGGCTTCTCCATTACTACTTGGGTGTTGAGGTTTGGCAAACAGATGGAAGTATTTTTATTTCTCAACGTAAGTATGCCAGAAGTCTTCTTGACAAGTTTCGGATGCAAGACTGTAAACCTACCTCCACACTTATGGAGAAAGGGATGAAGTTGTTAGCTAAGTCTAATTCACCTATGGTGAATAAAACAACATTCAGGCAAAACTAATGGGCAGCCTCATCTACCTCACTGCCACTAGACCTGATCTTAGTTTAGTTGCGAGCTACATTTCTTGCTTCATGAAAGCTCCAAAAAAATATCCAAAGCTGATTGGTTTTAAGGACTCAGATTGGGCAGGTTCGGTGGATGACAGAAAATCCACCTCTGGGTATGTGTTCAGTTTGGGTATAGGTGCAGTCACATGGACCAGCAAGAAGTAGCAGGTAGTGGCTCTTTCCTCAACTAAAGTATAATATTGAGGAACAATTAAGGCAGCTTGTGAGGCCGCTTAGCTGCGAAAGATACTTTCTGACATGCAAATGTCACAAGCAGGACCTCTCCCTTGTACATTGATAATCAAGGGGTGCTCAAACTAGACAAAAATCCGGTCTTCCATTAATGTACCAAGCATGTTGAGCTTTATTGTCATTACATTTGGAAGCTAATAGAAGATGGATCAATTCACCTGTAGTATGTTCCGACTGAGGATCAGACAACAAATATTCTCACCGTCTCTAAGCCCAAATAAGTTTGTCAAATTCAAGCGGCAACTTGGTGCAGTTGACAAATTGACCATTAACTGAGAGTGTTATAATAATATCTACATATATTAGTGGTCAATATTTTATTCTATTAATTTAAATTCTTTCATTATAGTTTTGTTAGAATATTTCTATTTCCGTTATCAATAATCTTCAATTTCTTTTAGAAACTTGGCCAATGTAACTGCCTATAAATGTTTCTCATTTCTCAATGATAATCAAGCAATTACCATTCTCTATTTTTTTTGCTAGGTGAGTACTCACAAGTTTAACTCTTGCGTTATTGTACACATAGAAAACCATGGGTAGAAATGTTGATGAAGCTAAAATGCTGGTTAAAATGTGTTTTTCACATGCTGTTTTTGCTATAAAACCATGCATTTTTTCTTTCAAAATGTCAATTTTTATTTTAGTACATTTTGTAATTGAGATTTACAAAAAAATATGTTTCTTTAAGAGATTTTTATTTTTAGTTCTCTCTAAGTTGCCGAGTATTCGTCGATTTTTCTCTGAGTTGAAAATTTTGGGCTTGCCGAGTACTCTCTGAGTCCGAGTCTGCAAACTATGGCTGCGTCAAGACATTATTGAAACTCACAAGATCTTCAAGGAACTCACGCCAAGCATAGGAATTCACAGATTGACCAGGAATTGACTCAATTCTCTAATATTCCACAAATAGCAAAAATCCCTAACATCTTCATTATGCACAGGTGTGACCAGCTATGATGGAGCAGCAAAATAGAAAGAGCCCAAATAGCTCACAAATGGCATGGAATATGAAGTGGCTGACTTTTCCTTTCCATGCAGATATTATTCTCCTCAAAAAGAAAGCCAATTTTGATTGTTAAATGCAACCAATCTTTAATTCTTCAAACTCATGTTAGCAGAAAGAGATTATTCCAATCACCACATCTCCAAACGGTTTCGTATCAGCAAGGTTCGGTCAGCTTTGGCACACCTAAAATCATATATGCTCTTCACGTGATGCAATGTAAGAACCCTTAAAAATTCTGCCCTGTTTTTTTCAGTTTTGGTAGTTTATCATTTTGTCAAACAGTTTGCATGAATGCTGGTTATGAGTTTCAGTTTGCAAATGTGACGGGATATACTACGGGTTTGTGTTTTCAATGCAAGATATAGAGAACCATACATTAAAGAACGAAAATGCACATATAACCAAACTGATTCAATGTTTCTATTCCCTGTCATATCAGAACTGAGCATGAATATGTAATGTTCCCCTTGTGGCAGAAGGCAGATGATTGATGATGTCAGTCCATCATCGCGACCCTCGCGAACTGATAAGTGATTTTGGGATTCTCTGGTTGTTTTGCTGTGTTGGTTTTGTTGACTTCTTGCATCCTCAGTGCCAGTATGCCTAGGGATCCTGTCTCTGTTGCTATCAATTGTTGATATTGAAGTATTTCCTATTTTTAGTAAGTCACTTTCTGAGTGGATGCTATTTTGGCAGGATGATTTGGTGATAGGCTTGACAGTACTTCTGGTGTTGGCCTTTTAGATTAATGGTGATATGTTTAATGGGTTGATTATAATTAATTAAGTCTTGCTTAATTAATTATAAAGTCGGAAACTTTATAAGTTAAGCCAACTTGATATGAATGTTAAGTTATTTTATGCTTCATTAATAACTTATATTACTTTGTGCCAACTATATGAATGAGGGGATATTATTTTATTATAATTCAAATATTTGAAAGGGGAGTATGATTATAATGTCAAAGTACTTCATTATATTAATGTATTTCAAATATTTGAAAGGAGTATGCATATAACGCTAAAGTCTGATTCTCATATGAGGTGTATGGGGGAAGCTCACACAAGGTGTGAAGAGGAAGCTGCAAATCGATAGGGTTGGAGGAATTATTTGTTTTGCATCAAGAAATCAAAGGATGTATGTTGTTGATTATCTCTTTGGCATGAGCACATCTTGACTGGTTTTCCCTACATTTTGAAGCATGAGAATTGTAAATTCTTGATGTTGAGCACATTGAGAGCTGGTGAAACAATTCCAGTGATTGGTGCTTGAGTATGGCGTCACACAAACACCATCCTTGGAGTTATCCGTAGCAAAAGTATTCATATTCACCTAAGATGGCTGGTTATCAATACAAGAAGGCTGCGACTTTCCCCTTGAAAGCAGTGTTAAACTTTCTAGGCTGTCATGTCATGTATTAAGGGTCCGATTGACTTCTCCAACAGCTGCATCAATGATTATTGGGGTCTGTGATTCATATAAAGGGCATGATTCTCTTTGTTGGTGCTAGATTAACATTGTCGCACCCCCTCGTTTTCAATATCGCCTCTCTAGTAGCAACTGCAAATTATATATGTGATCGATTATGAAGCCAATGATATAAACTCAATTTCTAGGTGCATAGATATTTAATTAATAAATAAATGTTGCATGCTAAGCATTGTAAATATTTCAATAAATCAGTGATGCAGTCAAGTAGCATTGAAGATTATTAGACTTTCATGCATTGTCTTGCTTTTTTTTAAATATATGTTAAAAATCCAAAAAAGCACATATTCAGAATACACAAACAAAATTGCAAACAATTCAAAAATTATCAAAATACACTTAGATCAATGCCTATTGT
Organism: Chamaecyparis obtusa; assembly: GCA_027943335.1. NCBI lineage: Eukaryota > Viridiplantae > Streptophyta > Pinopsida > Cupressales > Cupressaceae > Chamaecyparis > Chamaecyparis obtusa. Next base: position 2,196,319 of record BSBK01003769.1, on the reverse strand, counting down.
GGCATTAGAGCAAGCAGGGCTCTTACAGTGGTATCAAACCAGTTTCCTGCCATCCTGCAAGATTGCGCTCTTTCATACAACCAATCAAGTTTGATCCAAACATGTAATGTCTCCGTTTTTCAGTCCCTTGAGATTACCTTAGTTTGGTGACCCTCGCAAGCCAATTAGGTGATCAGAGGGGGTCAGTCGGCAGAGCCAATAGTTGGATTCCATTCAGGAGGTTCTAGTTGTCAAGATTGCTCTTCGTTTGGGACAGATTGTGACAGTCCCAATCGGTGTTGAGAGGGGAGGGGTGAATCAGCACCTCAAAAACTTTTCTCTGTAAATCTGGTGAAGTATACTTATAACTATAAGCCAAACAGATTCAAGCATACAATAACAGCAAGCAAACAATTACAAAGAGACACCAAATTTATCACGTGGAAACTCAATTAGGGTGAAAACCACGGTGTGAGGAGAACTGACAAATTCTGTACTCTTCTGGAGTACGCCCTGTTAGCAACCTTCCCGATTAAAGGATTACAACGCACTATTAGATGCGATCCGGTTAAGGGATTTGTTACAATAAGGCCGGTTAGTGCCTGCCTAGTCAGAGGACTTAGAACACCTTAAAAGATGTCACCCGCTTAATGGATTTGATACAAGAGACCTGTTAGAGTCCACCCAAATATTGGGATTTAACTATTGTAATTGCTAGAAAACAATAGAAAGATTGACCTTTTACAAATGGTTGTGCATAGCCTGATAAGATCTCTATTTGTGCTTAACTGAGAAGCATCACTGGTCGCCGCAGGTGTGTTCTCCTTTACTAGTGTGCTTCTCTGCACACTCTTCTTTCTCTCTTCTTCTCTTCCCAATTTTCCCTAGCTTCTTTTAAGCTTTCAAGTTCACTCTTTTCTTCGGTAGAATGAACACAACCCATATTCTCAACAGACAAAAGAATATATAGATTGCTTGCCCTAATTGCGCCTCTCATGCATGACCTAACTTCAGATCCCTTTCGGATACATCACCCAGTGGAGTATCAGTTCATTGAGGAAACATCTGATGCATACCCTTGCTTTATCTGCTTTATGAAGAAAACAATAGATGTGTGTCAATCATCTTTCCTTCGTAAGAGATAACTCTTTGTTTTAAAGCCACAGAACCCGGCTTTAAAACCTTCAGACGCGCCTCAAACCGATCACCATATTAACTCAAAGTCTTTCGGATTTAGTGCAAGAAATCTCGGTCAAAGAGTTTGTTGAAACAGATAGTTGACTTATGACTTCCTCGGTTCATACCGGAGTCTTTGCTAGATCGGTGGAGATCTTCATGTTGTGAACAGGTAAGAGTTTTTGACTTGTCACTGTCCCTTCCTTTGTTGACTCATTGCACATTCCTCGGTTGACGGTTGAATCCTCCTTTCCTTGACTGTATACAATACCCGGTTGTTGATGCTCTGTGTAGTGACCGGTTGCACTTGATTATAGTCTTTTCTTTCTTGAATGTGTCACCGGTTGCCAAACCAGCCTCTTTTCATACAAATCTCCTTAGATCTTTAGACTTTAGAGAGATGACACCTCTCTAACCTCTTTTGCCAATCAATGACAATACTTGTACCGGTAACAGACTTACCGGTTACCATTTCTTAATGCCAACAATCTCCCCCTTTGGCATTGATGGAAAAACCTTGATGGGCAATCATATCATTATCATATCACCGGTTTTCTATGCTTGAAACTCTGTATCACTCCTACTGCCACTGCCAGTTTATCTACCGGTTTATTGCCAAACTCTCCCCCTTTTTGACAGTAATGCCAAAGACTAGTAAAAAAGACTACCTTTATCTAATATGCTCCCCCTACGAGTAGCAGTCCTTTTCATCAGTTCAGAAAAGATGAGGTGTAACCCTCTGTTGAAGCATAATGAACTGATGAACACCTTTGCAGATTTACTGAAGATCATGAAGGGGTATCACCCCAAGTTTACCTCTGAGATACTAAAAAGTACTCTTTGGTAATGGCTTTGTGAAGATATCAGCAATTTGTTCCTTTGTGGGAACATACTCCAATCTTACCTCCTTGTCTTGTACCAACTTTCTCAAGTAATGATACTTGATGGCAATGTGTTTTGTCTTGGAGTGCATGACAAGGTTCTTGGATATGTTAATTGCACTGGTGCTATCACAATACATAGCTATCAGTTCAAGTATCTGTTCTTTGATTCCTTCCAGAAGTTGTTTGATCTAGATTACCTGTGTGCAATTGATTGCAGCAGCAACATATTCAGCCTCTGCAATAGATTGTGAAATGCAGTTCTGTTTCTTACTTGTCCAAGAAACAATTCTCCCACTAAGAAAGAATGCACCACCACTTGTGCTCTTTCTGTCATCAATGTTGCAGCCCAGTCTGCATCAGTGTAAACTTTTACTTCAAATCCTCCCTTGTGTGGAAACCACAAGCCATATTCCTTAGTACCCTTTAGATATATGAAGATTCTCTTTATTGCTATCAGATGTGTCTCTTTGGGATTTGCAGAGAATCTTGCCACTATGCCAATCGCATGTGCAATGTCCGGTCTACTGTGAACAACATACTGTAATTTTCCTATCATGGATAGATACATTGTTTCATTTACTTCTTTTGCATCATCGTCCTTTGATAACTTGAGGTTAGTTATCATTGGAGTTCCAACCGATTTAGATTCTTCAAGTCCAAAAGTCTTAAAAATTTCTTTTATATACTTGGACTGAGAGATAAAAATACCTTCTTTTAGCTGATAGACCTGTAGTCCAATGAAGAATTTTATGGCGCCTATCATAAACATCTCAAATTCTTTCTTCATTTTTTCAGCAAAGGCTTTGCTCATCCTGTCACCTCCTCCAAAGATGATGTCATCTACAAAGATCTCACCAATCAAATTTCCATCTTTTCCGATCTTGAGATACATGTTATCCCTAGTTCTTATGAATCCTATGGTCAGAAGGTATGAATGCAACCTCTCATACCAAGCCCAGCTTGCTTAAGCCCATAAAGAGGTTTTTTCAGTTTACAGACCATATCATCATTTTGTGCAGATGTGAAGCCTTCCGGTTGTTCAATGTAGACTTCCTCTTCCAATATTCCATTCAGGAATACAGACTTGACATCCATCTGATATACTTTAAATTTCTTGTGAGCAGCATAGGCAAGAAGAATTCTCACTCCTTCCAATCTGGCCACTGGTGCAAAAGTTTCTCCATAGTCCAATCCAACTTCCTGGGCATACCCTTTGTAGACCAGTCTTGCCTTATTCCTTATTACTTTCCCTTATTCATTCAGCTTGTTCTTGTAGATCCACTTGGTCCCTATGACATTCTTGTCCTGTGGTCTTGGCACAAGCTCCCATGTATCATTCTTTTCAATTTGCTCAATTTCTTCCTGCATGGCCTTGACCCAGTTTTCATCTTCTAGAGCTTCCCTGGTGGATTTGGGCTCTATACAGGAAAATAGATAGATATTCTCTTTGGCCTTTTTCCTGTTCAGGACATTAGCATTTTTGTCACCGATAATGTTGCCAGTGGAGTGATATGTGACATACCTTGGGAGAACCGGTTGCTGTTCCCGGTCAAGCTCTTCCAGTTGAGCAATTTCTTCATCATGGTTTTGAACATCTTCTTGTTCACCATCCTGTGCTTCAGATGCAGTTTCCTGCACCAGAAGTCTGTTCATATGGTGTTCTCTTTCATCTTCAATTACTGCTTTATTAAACTCAAAGGCATTTCCTTCAATTTGATCTTCAAGACTGTCATGATCATTATGACTAGTCTTCTTAATTGGTTCTGAAGATTCATCAACTTTTACATTGATGCTTTCAATTATTTTGCCTGTTCTCTTGTCCAGACACCAGTAGGCCTTGCTTTTGGTAGAGTAGCCCAAAAATGTTCCTTCATTGCTCTTGGGATCATACTTCCCAGAGTACATATCTCTTTTGATGTAACATTTACTACCAAAGATTTTGAAGTAGCCTACACTAGGAGTATGTTTGAACTATAGTTCATTAGGAGTCTTACCAGTTCCCTTTTTGACTTGAACTCGATTTAGTGTGTAGACAGCAGTGCTGATGGCTTCTCTCCAGAAGTGATGAGGAACATCCTTCTGAATCAGCAGGGTTCTAGCACAGTCGATCAGAGTCCTGTTACTTCTTTCTGCTACTCTATTTTGCTGAGGAGTCCTTAGTGCAGATAGTTGTCTCTTTATTCCACATTCCTCACAATAGTGAGTGAACTCTTGAGAGGTGTATTCACCTCCTCTATCTGATCTCAGACACTTCAAGCGTTTACCGGTTTCCTTTTCCACTCTAGCCTTGTAGATTTTGAACATGTGGAAGGCCTCTGATTTCTCTCTAAGAAAGAGTGTCAACATCATTCTTGAGAAGTCATCTACAAAGAGCATGAAGTACCGGTGTCCATAGTAGCTTTTTGTTTTCATTGGTCCACACAAATCTGTGTGCACAAGATCTAGAACATTTTCAGTAGAAAATGATTTACTGTTGAAACTTGTTCCTGTCAGTTTTCCTAACTGACAATTTTTAAAAACGCCTCTGATGGGTTTTGTAATCTTAGGGAGTCCTCTAACAAATTTGTTTTTGTTTACCTTGACAATGCTGTCAAAGTTTATGTGGCAGAGTCTCTTGTGCCATAACCAGCTATTGTCTTCTTTGGAAATAAGACAGATTTTACTTGATTCTCCTTTGACTGAAGCTATGAGACAAGCTCCTTCCATTGAGTCAAGGTACAACAGATTACCTTTGCTCTGTCTACCGGTTGCAACATGGGTTCCAAATTGATTCTTGACTATACAAGGAACCTTGTCCGAATTCCAACAGGAACCCTTTGTTGTTCAGTTGTGCAACACTCATTAAATTGTACTTGAGTCCTTCAACGTAGTACACATCTTCACAGACAACTCTGTTGCAGAGTGCAATAGAACCTTTTCCTTTAATGGCACAAGGAGCATTATTCCCAAAGGTTACTGATCCGTTGTCATTGACCTCCAAGTTGATAAACTTGTTCTTGTCACCAGTCATGTGGTGAGTGCACCCGTTGTCAATGATCCAATCATCATGCTTATGAGATCTTGAAATAAGTGTCATTTCACTTACCACTCGGCTCTCCTCTTTTATTGCAACAAATACAATTTCTAGATCCTCAGAGTCTTCAGATTCATTGTCTGTGTCTCCTTCCTCTGCAAGATAGCATTCCTTCTTTGCTTTGCTCTTGAACCGATCTCTCTTATCTTTATTATCATTTTCTGGACATCTTGCAACAATATGTCCTAACTTGTTGCAACAGAAGCATTTCAGAGGAAGCTTTCCTTTGTACTTTCCTTTCCCTCTGGGGAATCTCCTAGCGATGAGTGTTTCGAACTCATCTTGCTCCATCTCTTCTGAGAGAAGATTCTCAACAAGATTACCAATCTTACCGGTTTCTCTTCCCTTTTTGGTGAAAGAGATATTGACAGAGGACTTAAATGTTGCTTCCTAAATGGGTAAGCTATTATCAAAATTACTTAATTCAAAAGCTGCCAACTTACTGATTAGGGAGTCTACGGTGACTTGATCTTTGGTCACCAATCTGAGCTCTTGAATAGCAGAGATCTTAATGGCATACTGAAGTCTGAGAGTTCTCAGTGTTTTGCTAACCACCTCCCCTTCAATGAGCTTTCTTCCAACGCCTTTGATCACCTCTTTGATCCGGTTGTTGTATTGCTCAATGTCTTCTCCTTCATTCATCCTCATGTCATCATACTTTCGTCTAAGGTTTTCAACCTTGGCTCTTGGAACATTTGGGTCTCCTCCATATACCACTTGCAACTCGGCCCACATTTTGAAAGTAGAATCTAGATGTTCTATCTCATCATAGACATGATCAGGTAGTGTGTTGGCATCCATCGCAGTCGTGTGCTCAGACTTGATCTTTTGTTCATCAGGTGTTAGGATGCCGGAGGGTTCAGTGTAATCAGTGGTTACATGATTCCAATATTGATCTCCGGTGGTCTTCATATACAACTTCATTCTACTGCACCACAAAGTAAAGTTTTCCTTTGAAAACTTTGGTCCTTTCTTTCTCATCATCTTGACTTTTTTTTTATGCAGTTAAGCAATAAAGAAAATAAGCCTTGGCTCTGATACCAATTGACAGTCCCAACTGGTGCTGAGAGGGGAGGGGTGAATCAGCACCTCAAAAACTTTTCTCTATAAATCTGGTGAAGTATACTTATAATTGTAAGCCAAATAGATTCAAGCATACAATAACAGCAAACAAACAATTACACAGAGATACCAGATTTATCCCGTGCAAACTCGATTAGGGTGAAAACCATGGTGTGAGGAGACCTCACAAATTTTGTACTCTTCTGGAGTACGCCGTGTTAAGAGCCTTCTCGGTTAAAGGATTACAACGCAGTGTTAGATGCAACCCAGTTAAGGGATTTGTTACAATGAAGCCAGTTAGTGCTTGCCTGGTCAGAGGACATACAACATCTTGAAAGATGTCACTCGGTTAAGGGATTTGATACAAGGGACCTGTTAGAGTCCACCCAAATACTGGGATTTAGCTATTGTAATTGCTAGAAAACAATAGAAAAATTGACCTTTTACAAATGGTTGTGCATAGCTTGATAAGATCTCTGCTTGTGCTTAACTGAGAACCATCACCGGTCGTCGCAGGTGTGTTCTCTACTGTCGTGCTTCTCCGCACACTCTTCTTTCTCTCTTCTTCTCTTCCCAATTTTCCCTAGCTTCTTTTAAGCTTTCAGGTTCACTTTTTTCTTCGGCAGAATGAAAGCAACCTATATTCTCAACAGACAGAATGATATATAGTCCTTGCCCTAATGCGTCTCTCATGAATAACCTAACTTCAGATCCCTTTCGGACACATCACCCAATGGAGTATCAGTTCACTGAGGAAACATCCAATGCATGCCCTTGCTTTATCTACTTTATGAAGAAAACAATAGATGCGTGTCAATCATCTTTCCTTCATAAGAGATAACTCTTCATTTTAAAGCCATAGAACCCGCCTTTAAAACCTTAAGACACACCTCAAACCGATCACCAAATTAACTCAAAGTCTTCTGTATTTAGTGCAAGAAATCCCGGTCAAAAAGTTGGTCGAAATAGATAGTTGACTTATGACTTCCTCGGTTCATACCAGAGTCTTTGCTAGATTGGTGGAGATCCTCATGTTGTAAACAGGTAAGAGTCTTTGACCTGTCGCTGTCCTTTCCTTTACTGACCGGTCGAACATTCCTTGGTTGATGGTTGAATCCTCCTTTCTTTTATTGTATACAATACCCGGTTGTTGATGCTCTGTGTAGTGACCGGTTGCACTTGATTGCAGTCTTTTCTTTCTTGTATGTGTCACCAGTTGTCAAACTAGCCTCTTTTCATACAGATCTCCTTAGATCTTTAGAATTTAGAGAGATCACACCTTTCTAACCTCTTTTTCCAATCAATGACAATACCTGTACCAGTAACAAGCTTACCAGTTACCATTTCTTAATGCCAACAAATTGGATGACTTACTATTTATAGTAGGTGGTATTTTGGGCATAGCTTGGTTTAGCAGGGCACCAACACACTGTCATCAAGTGTTGCACGATCGTTTATCAGGGATCTCCAGTTTGAGAGACTTATTATTTATAGTAAGTCTATTTTGGGCAGTTGGCTATTTCTGGCAGGGGAGTATGAGCTCGGATACTGTTGTCCGAAGTTTGATGGATTTTGTCAGCGAGTCTCAGTTGCATCACATTTATAATATAATTTATTAAATTAAGTTATGATAATTTAATAACTTATGGACTTTAATGTTTTAATTTTATGTTGTGAAGGTGAAGACTCTTTAATGAAAAGTGTCTTGAGGAAGTTTTCATTAAAAGTCTTTATATATGCCTTGTAGGAATCGAATTCATTACCTTATGTCAAATTATTGAATTTGGGAATTTTGTCTATGGACAAGGAAACCGATTTTCCTTGATGAGAAGCTAGGGTTTGGTGGCTCGATCTTCATTTTTGGAGATTGCACCATGATTCTTTGATGGATTTAATTATTGTTGGATGACTGAATTCAAGGCCCTTTAAGTTGGTTATTTATGCCGATGAATTGATGCAGATCTTTGTGTTTAATGTTCAACAAAAGACTATACGGCTTCTTCTAATTCCATACTATGATCAAGCACTCACGGCAGGTGAGAATTTGTTAATGGCTACAAGGAAGTTAATTCTCTTTGCCAGCGTCTAGTAAGAAGCGAATTATTTTCATGTGTCGAATGATTGAATTGATCATTGGTGGTGCTGCATTTGGTTTTTGAGATGTTGGAATGCTAGCATCAATACATAGCATGCGTATGGATTGCCTGCAAGCTGTAATCTTCATTTAGCAAGGCTGTGTTTCAACATCCAGCAGCCCATTTTTGTACTAAGGTGCCGAAATTGGTAGTTTCATTATTGTTTGAGACTTAGAATAATTGTTTTAATATGCTGGTTGATATAGCAAGGTAGGAGAATTAAATTTTAACGTTAAATTGCTGCTGGTGTTATTTTTTAAAGTCTGGAGAAATTCATTTAGAACTCATAGATGTTGAAAACCTTCAAACAATTGCAATTAAATTAGAGTTAGTAGCCAGTTTGTAGTTGAGAGCCAGTTGGGCTCTTTACAGTGGTATCAAAGCATGTTTCTTGTCATCCTATGGGGTATGAATTCCTTTATATTCTGATGTTACTTTAAAAGTGATCAACACTCCCACTTTCCCTAGCTATGGACAAATACAGGAAGCCTAGTTCTAAGAGTCGGCGTAGCAGTATGGGGAAAAGAGAGGAAATAAATGCCTTAGTGGAAAGTATGGAAGGACTTAGGCTTCATCAGCAGAGATTGGCGGAGAGCTTGTCGGATCCAGAGACAGTAGACAGGGCAATGAGGTATATGGTCTCTGCTTTTAGGAGGCCGACATCGAGATTGTAGGGAAGAATGCTTGAGTTTTTTCTGACAGGTGCCCATGATGCAGATGTACCTATATTTAGTACGACACCTACTAGACCTATCTGCAGTGTTGATGATGGTCTTATTTCACAGGGACATGTGGATGTATCAATGCCCTCAGTGGACAGCAACACTGAGCTTCACCAGGTTGAGGCTCCTAAAGTAGTCGTTACGATTAGTTCAGCGACAGCTGATGCTATAGTTGTCACAGAGAGTTCAAACTCTTTCGTAGAGGGAGTTGTTATTGGAGACTTTTATGTCAGCTATCGTAGTGTTGCTCCATTGCAAGAGGCAGCTACTTCACCTAGTTGTGATGTTGGTGATCAGGGCATTACAGCGGAGTTAGTAGATGGTGGTTCATGCTCTAGCATTATTGGTGCACAGCCTGACATTGAGTCATGTGTACAGAGTCAGGTGTCAGCAGTTGAGGCTTTAGTAGGAGATGTGGATGCAGATAGTATAGACACATCTGATGATACATTTGAGGATGCTATGAGCCGCATTGGGGATGACACCCCCTATGAGATGTTGGGTGATGACTCCGAGGAGATTTTGGATGAGTCCCAGGATCGATGTTTATAGGATCTTACTATTGATGTGGACACTGAGGACTGCATGGAGTATATGAGCTCTGACAACTCTAATGTTTAGGACAGTAGTTGCAGTGTGGGATCAATGCAGGAGACAGTGGTCTTTTCCTGTATTGAGGATGTGAGCATGGAGCTATCTAGTAATGACACTCATGATGGGAGTGTTGTAATTTAGTTGGATGAAATAGATTCATGCCACAGTGTAGATGATTCATAGGATGACATTCAGTCATGTATGCAGCCAGAGTTAGCCGAGGGGTCACGGATAGATGATGTGGACACTAGCATCACATATATATTTGATATTGAGAGTGAGGATGACGGGTGCTCCAATGTTTCTGGCTTTTTATATCAAACTTTGGGTGTGGGCTCAACGTTGTCATACAGTGGTGGTGGGTTCTAGGATTCTTGGTTACAAGGACTCACAGATGAGGATGGGGAAGCATATGAGTGGCAAGAGTTTGTTACAGCCAGGGCTTCCACTTCTAGAGAGGGGGTTACTTGTTTGGTGACTCATGAGTATGATTCTTCCCACAGGGAGACATGTTTGATTTATTAGACCCTGGGGGAGGACTCTGAGTTGTTAGTGAGTGAGGATGGACCCCAAGATCTGGATTGTCAGGTGGTTTCAGAAGACGAGGTAGCTGGGGATTGTGTTGAGTCGGATTCAGCAACAGCTTCCTTGGGGATAGATGAGGACGAGTCTGATGTCTGTACTCAGTTTGTAGATGTGTACTCTGATGAAAGTACACAGAGATACGGTGATCTTGAGGGGAGTTTGTTGGATGCAGCTTCCTTCCATAGTGTGGACAGTGCAGTTGAGATTGTACATAAGAGGCCCATTGTACAGAGTCATCATATGACTAGCCAGTTGAGAGTTGGTGAGAGAGATATTACTTCTACTCTCCTGCATTTTGATGTCGCTCCTTAGCTGTTGGTTGTTTATGATTGGGGTACTCCTGTGACGGATGAGCACAGTGGTAGTTACCTTTCCTTGATAGAGATCCATTCTTTGTGTGAGGCTATCAGGATTTTGAGACAGGATTATTTACAGATGGTAGCCGACCGAGATCACCTAGTTGAGTAGGGGAGTACAACATATGAGGCACTGATGGACAGAGAGGAGGTGAGTGAGCTTACTCAAGAGCTCATAGCGACTTCTGAGGCTTTAGAGGGCACTCAATGGGCTCTTCAGGAGTTGCAGTTCTAGTTAGAAAAGGTGACTGTGGAGTAGGAGTATATTTAGTCCACACCAACCCCAGACCCAGTTTGGTTGCACATTGAGGTGGTTGGTGGTGAGTTTGCTTACACGGTTGGGGATGTGCGTCATCATGATGTAGTAGACACATTTGTTCAGGATATGGGTGCAGTAGGTACGAATGAGGAAAGAGTATCAATGGAATCAAGCTCTCATGTTGATTTGCTTCCTTTTGATGGAAGTGAATCTATTTCTTCATCTCATATAGTTGCTAGCATGGGTCAATTGGCAGTGCCACATTTTCAGAGGGATCAGCTGTGGGTTGCGGGGGGAGCAAGTTGACGCTACCACGTATAATTTCTACTGCACCAAGTCATTCATGGAGTATTTACTTGAGAGTGCAGATGTGCGAGAGGATTCATACAGAGTGTCTGAGGGTACTCTCATCCGAGGCTTGTGTGCTATTCGAAGGTTGGTAGGGAAGATTGTGGAGACTATCTACTATGCTTCCCCATAGGGATTTCGAGGTTGGGTTTGTCGAGAGGGTTAGTCTGGATCCTACCCAGCCTGCGGTTATGTGGAGTTAGAGATTGGAGCCATCTCATGATTCCCAATTGGGTAATGATGAGCCATTGACGGAAATTGGGGCTTTATACCGGCATTATACAGTGGGGTATGCTCATCATTTTTCTTTAGACCCACAAGTAGAAGATTTGACCTCACGCATGTGTAGACTGGCTCCAGTTTCTTACCATCCATTATGGGATGGATTTGCACCATTTTTTGCAGATGGAATTGGCAGTTGCAAGTTAGACTACTTGCATTATCCACACACCTAGGACAGTTTATCAGAGGTTAGAGTTCATAACGGTGATTCAGGTACATTTGGTCATTGTCTTCTTCTCAGTGCAGTTGGGTATGAGTGTCAGTTAGACAAGGACTCAAGTTTTGACAAAGTTGATGTTTCAATTGGGTTGAGTTCCGCTGGGTTGTTTTCTGCATCGATATCTACAGTTGGTCTTCATATGATGTCAATTATTTGGGTGTTGAGGGCGGATTTTTATTTGCAGGTGTTTGTACTGTTGATGTTGGGATTTTCTTCACAGGAGTATGGTGAGGATCGAGGCATTACTTATGACCATCCTTGAGATCCAGGTGGTTTGTGATGTTGCTTGTTTTCCTGATTGCTCGAGGACAAGCAATCTTGGGAAGGGAGGACTGTAATGTCCCCATTTTTTGAGTCTCTTGAGATTAGCTTAGTTTGGTGACCCTCGCAAGCTAATCAAGTGATCAGAGGGGGTTAGTTGGCAGAGCCAGTAGTTGGATTCCATTTTGGAGGTTCTGGTTGTCAAGATTGCTCTTCGTTTGGGACAGATTGGATGACTTACTATTTATAGTAAGTGGTAGTTTGGGCATAGCTTGGTTTAGTAAGGCGTCAGCACAGTATCATCAAATGTTGCAGGATCGTTTATCAGCGATCTCCAATTTGAGAGACTATTTATAGTAAGTCTATTTTGGGCAGTTGGATATTTCTGGTAGGGCAGTATGAGCTCGGATACTATTGTCGGAAGTTTGATGGATTTTGTCAATGAGAGTCAGTTGCATCACATTTATAATATAAGTTATTAAATTAAGTTATGATAATTGAATAACTTATGGACTTTAATGTTTTAATTTGATGTTGTGATGGTGAAGACTCTTTAATGAAAAGTGTCTTGAGGAAGTTTTCATTAAAAGTCTTTATATATGCCTTGTAGGAATCGAATTCATTACCTTATGTCAAATTATTGAATTTGGGAATTTTGTCTATGGAGAAGGAAACCGATTTTCCTTGATGAGAAGCTAGGGTTTGGTTGCTCGGTCTTCATTTTTGGAGAGAGCACCGTGATTCTTTGATGGATTTAATTATTGCTGGATGACTGAATTGAAGGTGCTTTGAGTTGGTTATTTATGCCAATGAATTGATGCAGATCTTTGTGTTTAATGTTCAACAAAAGACTGTACGACTTCTAATTCCGTATTGTGATCAAGCACTCATGGCAGGTGAGAATTTGTTAATGGCTGCAAGGAAGTTAATTCTCTTTGCCAGCGTCGAGCAAGGAGCGAATTATTTTCTTGTTTGGAATGATCCAATTGATCATTGGTGGTGCTGCATTTGGGTTTTGAGATGTTGGAATGCTGACCTCAATATATAGCATGCGTATGGACTGCCTGCAAGTTGTAATCTTTATTTACCAAGGTTGTGTTTCAACATCCAGCAGCCCATTTTTGTACTAAGGTGCCAAAATTTGTAATTTCATTATTGTTTGGGACTTAGAATAATTGTTTTAATATGCTGGTTGATATAGCAAGGTAGGAGAATTAAATATTAATGTTAAATTGCTGTTGGTGTTATTTTTTAAAGTTTGGAGAAATTCATTTAGAACTCATATATGTTGAAAACCTTCAAACAATTGCAATTAAATTAGAGTTAGTAGCCAGTTTGCAGTTGGGAGCCAGTTGGGCTCTTTACAAAACAGGTACTACACACGCAGGAGAACAGAGCTATGTGGTTGTGAGTTACAGTTACCATGTAGATCAGAGATGGGTGACAGAAGAGGTGGGAGTCCACCTAGGCATAATGTACAGGTTGATGAGAGAGAGGATAGAGAGTTATTTAGGAATATCGCTACAAGTCAGCAACAATTGGCAGTTGATCAACAACAAGTAGCCACAATGTTGCAGCACCTTTCAGACACACTTCTACAGTTGGCATTGCCTAAGGGACGTAACAAGGACAGAGTTTCAAAGAGTAGTTCAGCTAGCTCACATAGGTCACAAGCTGAGAATATAGGTACTCATGACAGGCCATCACGTCCTACCTTCTTGAGATCAGATTCAGATGAGGGCAGTGGTGAGGATGAGGCTCCCTCATTCACAAATGATGTTCTTACTTTACATGCCAAGTGGGATGCTTTACCTCATGATGTTAAACAACATCTCAATTTTCACAAGTTTATGAGCTAGAAAAGGGAACACTCTAGAGGGAGGCTTGATGGTAGACATAAGACTAAAAGGAATGACTTGAAACAAGCAACCAGCAAGTTGACATTTCCTAATTTTGATGGTAACAGCAAGGTGACTGCTAGAGCTTGGATTCACAAAATGGACACATTCCTCACCTTGCGTCCGATGTCTAAGGAGGACACTATCTAGTTTATTGTTTTGCACTTAGATTGTGTTGCCCATGAATGGTGGTATCATGGGTTAGTTTCCTTGCAGCATGATCATATTAATTTTGATGAGGAGTTTGTTGATAGGTTGGTGGAACAACTTGATAGGAAGGATCTGGAACTCTATTTCAGGGGCTTAGGTTCGCTTAGTCAATCTGGAAGCTTAGAGGAATTCATCAATGAGATCTAGAGTATATCAGTGATGGTTACTGACATATCCGAGAGGAGGCGAGTTTTACTTTCAAGTGTTTAGTGGAGCCTTTGAAGGGATGGGTGAAGACTTTTGATCCATATACTTTACAGGAAGCAATGGAGAAAACAAGGAACCTTGAGATGTCTACTCCACTTAGCAGGTTTATCACGAAACCCTCGTCATCAGCAAATGACAACAAGGCAACCCCTAAAAGAATTGAAATTTCAGACTCAAAGAAACCAATGGCAGCCCCCTTAGATCAAGAAACTCTTAATGATCTAAGAAGGAAAAAATTTTGTTTATATTGTCGGGGGCCTTATGATAAAAAACATGAATGCCCTATGAGGCCTAAGGGAAATAACAGGTAGATGGAGTGGTTCTATGAGGATGAAGCCCATTCTGATTTTGAGGACCAGCCAGCTGATCATGTCGAAGAAGGGGCTAAAAGTGAGGGTAGTGATGGAAAAGAGGTTGATGATTCGAACCTTAAAGTTGTTTATCTTTCTAGCATGAAGAAAGACGGGTCTTTTAGGATGCGAGGACTACTTGCTGGACAGCAGGTGATTGACTTGTTGGATACTAGTGCTACTCACAACTTCATAGATTCACGGTTGGTAGCTAGGAGGGGAATTCAGACATAGGATTTTGAGGGCATTAGAGTGAAAGTAGTAGATGGCTACACTCTTAAGTGTAAAGAGATGATTACTAAGCTTCCCATGTGGTTGAATAATATTGACTTCAGAACTGATTTCTATGTGGTTGATATGGGGAGTACAAATGTTGTTTTGGGTATGAGTTGGTTACATGCCATTGAGGCATTTTATCTTAATCTCAAGGACATGGAGATGAGATTTGAGATTGATGGCACGTTGCATATTCTGAAGGACATCAGAGAGGACAACCTGAGAGTGATTTCTCTTAGATATATGCAGAGGCTTATTAGGCATGATGCAATTGAGTGGGTAGTCGAGTGTAGGTTGAAGCCTACACATGATGAGACAGAGAAACCAGCCTATCACCCAAATATTCAAAAGCTTAGGACTGAACACTTCAAAGTGTTTAGTGACATTCCACTTGGTAGACCACCAGATAGGGGCATAGAGCACATCATTGAGTTAGTGGAGGGCACTAAGCCTGTCATGATCACCCCTTACAGGCATCCCAAGCAGCTAAAAGATGATATTGAGAAAACCACACAGGATTTGCTAGCTATGGGACACATTAGGCTGAGTAAGTCTCCTTTTGCTTAGTCAATTGTGTTGGTGCAGAAAAAGGATGGGACACTAAGGATGTCCATACATTACCAAGTGTTGAACAAAAGGACAATTAAGAACAGGTATCTGATTCCTTGCATAGATGAGCTGATTGATGAGTTACATGGAGCTTGTTTCTTCTCCAAGATTGACTTAAGGACAGGTTATCACCAGATTAGAGTTAGAGAGCAAGATATAGAGAAGACTGCCTTCAGATGCCATTGTGGACACTTCAAGTTTTTGGTGATGCCTTGTGGCATAACCAATGCACCTGCCACTTTCAAGTCCACCATGAACAGGGTCTTCCACAGTCAGGTGAGGAGCATTGTCCTTGTGTTCTTCGACAATATACTAGTTAAAAGTAAGACTTGGGAAGAACACCTTGCTCATCTGGATATAGTATTGAACATTCATGATAGGGTTTCCTTGTATGCCAAGGAGTCCAAGTGTGGACTGGGTATGACAGAGTTATTATATTTGTGCCACATTATTAGTGCAAAGGGAGTACGCATGAACCTTGAAAAGGTTCGTGGTTCGTGCCATCATGGAGTGGCCTACACCGGAGAATTTGACACAGCTAAGAGAGTTTGTGGGGTTGTGTGCCTTTCACTGTCAGTTTGTTAATGGCTTTTCTTGGCACGCTGCACCACTTATAGATTTGACCTAGAAGAGTGCATTTGTATGGACTCCTAAAGCACTAGAGTGTTTTAAGAAGTTCAAACAGCTTATGAATTCATGCCCAGTGCTGGCTTTACCCGATTTTTCCAGGCCATTTGAGCTTCATTGTGATGCCTTTGGGGAGGGTATTGATGTCGTTCTTATGCAGAACTGCCATCCTAATACTTATTATAGCAGGAAGCTTTGTGGTCCTAAGAGAGCTTTCAATGTGTATGACAAGGATATGTTGGCCATAATGCATGCATTGGCCAAGTTCAAGCAGTAAATGTTGATTGAAAAGTTTAGGTACTAAGAGGGGGAGGGTGAATCAGTACTAACAGATTTGCATCAATTCAAACTTTTAATCATAAACATATAGTTTCATTCCCAATTAGCTGATAGTCCTTTCTGTATTACCGATATGCTGTAATTTAAAAACATAAAGTGAATAATAGTAACTCATGAAATGATTCACACACCCATAACACATAGATTTTTGGCCTCGCAAATACTCTTGGTTAGAGGGAAAAACTATGGCGGGGATGGTAACCACAACTCTTCACTGCAGCTAAAAGAATTTGTCAGTTAAGGCTACAAAGTGTCACTTTCTAAGTGACTCACCCTGTTAGGAGTGACTGATACATGGTTAAATGCATCTATAGTCTTCTTAGGACTACTCGGCTAAAAGATTTTGTTAATCCTAACTGGTTACTGAAAGGGGGGGGGGGGGGGGGGGGGGGCGGTGAATTAGTAAATACAATTTCTATTCCATTTAAACCTTATATATATATTCTTGCAGAATTAAAAGAATATAATCAATCACTCCTAAACAGAAATAGAAATACACAGGTCAACACAACATATATAAGTGGAAACCATCAATTAGAAGGAGAAAACCACGGAGGGACAAAACCCACAACTTTACTACTGGAGTAATAAAGGTGCCATGTTAAAGGCTTACAAAGCACTTGTGAGAGTGCTACTCAGTAAAGGGATTTGGTAGAAGACCTGTTACGATCTTGTCCCTGTTAAGAGTCGCCTTGTAAAAGAACTTTCAACACCAATTAAGATGTCACCCAGTGAAGGGATTTATACAAGACCCTGTTACTGTTCACCCGGATTGAGGGATTTGAATCTGCTCTTACAATTCAAAGCAATGATCTATTATGACACCTTTTGTCCGATCAGATCATACCTATTACTCTTTTGCTCTACTTGGCTGTTGAACCCTTCTTTGTCTTTCACTTCTCAGAAGATTCTCCTTCTCTTGCTCTGTACGCTCTCAACATTCAACAACTCTTGTGTATTCTCTAACCTGTATTTATAAGAAATTAATCTTATTAAAATACTTCTCATAGTTCCACCAAGCTATAAACTCACCCATAAATCATGCACGCAAAAAGATTGCAAAATGATCTTGAGTTTACCTTGAAACACCTGTAGAAATAAAGCTAACTCCAATTAAAAAGCTAACTTCAGTTTCAACTGTGAATGCTCCGTATAATCCGGTTTTAACTGTGATCGCTCCGCATAATCCAGTTTGGATTATCATGCACTCATCCGGTAATAAACTTGTACGCGGTTGGTCATACCTTCCCTGTATGTCTCATACGACCGGTTGAAAACACTCTGTTTGGTCTACCGGTGCATAATAACGAGTATGGTTAGTCTACCAATGCTCCGGTGGGATTGATGTTTGCCTCTGACTTAGCAAATGACAACTTAAATATGTCAAGAATCTTCCCCTTTGGCATTGGTTGTCAAACATCACCTTTACATTGCCTGTCTTGTAGACTTCCCCTGTAAACACAACTGTCTGTATCTCCTCTGTCTTCCTTTGTATCTTACTGATGTCCAATGCTATGATCTTCTCTAATTCCTGATCTTAAATATGTCAACAATTTTTTCTTTTTAAGTCCTGATCTTCTTCCCCTTTTTGCCTCCATAGGACAAAGGGTTGTTTCAGCTTGAATGAATATATCTGTAACTTGTGAAGATATCCTTATACATTTTCTTCGTTGATTGAAGAAATGGATTCCATAGACCGGTGACATGCTCCAGGTTTTTCTGTGCTGCTTACAGCGATACAATTTTGTTATCCATGTCTTCTACTGTTTTGTAGTCCAGTTCCCTGATCAAGTTGTTTGCCTCTGTTGCAGTCATTTGCATGAGATCAAATGTAGGGGCAAGAAATAATTGGAATCCAATGAGATCTTGGATTCTCTTAGTCATCTCTTCTGAAGATTTTGTGATAATTAGACCAAGATTGGTCATTTCTCTGTTGTATTCTGTTGCAGAGGAGTTCTTTGCATCAAACTTGGAGGAAGGAACCCTTATTTCTTTTGAAGTTTTGGATGTCTTCTCAGTGACATCCCGAACAAAGTCTTCAAAGTTTGGAGTCCTTGTGATTAGACTTCCTGCCACCTGTAAGTAATGCTGGAGTACTCTTGTATTTGTAGATACAATTGCCTTTAACCCTTCAACTTGTTTGTGTAGAATTTCTACTCGCTTTTTCTCATAGTGATCAATGGCTAGTCTCCGAATCGGTGACATCTTCTCCTATTGCTTGGGCCAATATTTCCAATTGATCAATAACAGGTTCATCTTCATCAATGTCTGCATCCGGTACAAAGTTGTACAAGATGTTCCTTACATTAGAGAGGACCATGTCATGTTTCCTCTTAGTGAGCTCTTTGAGTTGTCTAGTTGACATCTTGCTTATGTCAACCACAATTTCACTAACTCTTCTCTTCTTGGCTTCAGATTGGGTTGCAAAAGTTAGTTTCGTCTTTGATGAAGATGAGCTGGGAACATTTACTGGTTCCTTATGTTTCTTCTCCTATTCCGGTTGTTCTTCTGGAAGCTTTTCCTATTCAGTGTTGACAGGTACTTCCTATTGTTGAGGTATATCATCGTGTTGCACCTCTTGCTGCTGATGCACTACTCCTTCCGGTTGAACTACTTCCTCCAGATGTACCTCTTCTTCTACCCGTACTTCTTGTGGACGAGCTTCTTCTTCCTGATGAAATTCCTCTTCAGCATGTACTTGCTCTTCTGGTGGAGGCTCTATGTGTTTCTCCTCAACTGCTTGTTGCTTATCCACAACAATTTCTTCCTCATTTGTCCGTTTTTCAATAGTCATCTTGACTGATGACTCTCCCAGTACTTGTTCTTCTGGTAGAACTTGTTATCCCAGATTCAGTTGTTCACTGGTTGTGAATGTTTCTGTTGGAACTTGTTGCTCAGCGGTTTGTTCATGAGTAGTGAATTGAATCGGTGGTTCCAATACTTTCTCAGGTTCATCCTGTAGATCTGCTATCTTCAGAGTACTGAAGTCATAAGTCTGCCAGAATTCAAGTATCTCTTGATATACATCTTTTTCATATCCATTGATTATCTTGGCGACCCTATTCTTTGTATCAAAATTCATTGACACTTCCTCCATTAGAAGTTTCGTTGTCTCTTCACTAAGATCTGGTTTTACCTATGTCAATGTTTCCTTTGCAATTCTATTGTTGGCTGCCAGACCGGTTCTCCATTTAAACATAATTCTTTGTTTCAATTCCAGAGGAAATTTAGCCCTATAATCTCTAGGACTTCTGTTGAAATATAAGAAAGTTTCCAATAGGGCAACCTCTATTTTCTACTTATCCTCTTCTACTAACACACCGAACCATTTGGCTACATTGGACACTTTGCCATAATCCATAACTTCATCTACTATGTTGTCTACAGTTAAGGTTCTAGCCTTACCTTTTATTGGAGAAGCCAGTAGAGTTGGTGGAGTCGGATCATCAACTTTATCATCAGTTATGTCAACAATCACCGGTTATTCTACAGGTTTGTTCATGACCGAAGTCTCAGCTCCCAATATACCCTTTCCTTTCCCGATATCTTTGACTGGTAGCTCCATGGTTTTCTAGCATTCTTCTTCTGCCTGGTGTTGTCGTTGAAGAAGACTTTTCCAAGTAGCGACACCTTCTTCATGCACCTTGTCCACATCTCCAATAAGCACTTGACTTATCCTTTTTCGTATCAAGAAACTTTCCTTGTGCAGATCCACTTGTTGGGTTGCTTCGTTCAAGGTTAGATGATTTTGGACTTTTAATAGAGCTTTTATCCTTAGGTCTTTCTCCTTGTCACTTGAAGGCTTCCATCTTCATTCTACGATCTCTAGCAAACCATTCGTATTATTGTGTGAAACTTAGTTGGAGTGTAGTTGAACTTGTAGAGACAGTGAATTACAACTTCTTCTATTTTTCTTTTGTTCTCTTCGTTGCTTAGACCATATCTCCTTCCAACTGTCCCCAATCCACGTCGTACCTTAACTCCAACAAATTCTTCAATAGTTGGTTCTCTTCCTCTCGGTGCATCCTCTTTCACCGGTTTCGCAGATTTCCTCTTTCGGTGAAGAGGAGTTGTGTCTTCGGTCTATGTTTCTTCCTGTTCTTCCCCTTGCTTGTTGGACACCTGTTGTGCTCTTTTCTTTTGAACCTTGGGTTCTTCTGTTACTAGTTTCTTCTTCTTCGGTTTGGGAAACCTCTTCACATATACCTTTTTAGGTTCTTTTACTGAAGACTTCTTTAGATTTTCCAGAATTTCTTCATAAGTCCAAAATCGGTATGAAGAGAGATCTAGATCATTCTCTTGCAATGCTTCTACATAAGCCTTGGCTACCTTGGTAGAGACTTAATAACCGAGCTCCGGTGTGTACTCAATTCTTGGCTCCACAACCTGAATTATGCAGTGATCGGTGGTGACAAGAAAACACACCTCATCCTTGTATATATCAACGATAGTCGAGGGAATTCTTTCCCTAGCATACATTCTCAGTTGGAAGGCCTCAAAGTAATCGGTCATTACTTTAGTAAACTGATTTCCTAGTTTGTTCACCATTTCTCCCATTTGAATCATAACCAGTTAATCTGTTGACTAGGTTACTTTTCCTACGCCCGGAAAGAAATTTTGATAATAAAAGAACAAACATACCAGTAGAGTTCCATATTTAAAAAACTTTTTCTTCACAAGCCCTAGCTTTTTGAGATTTTAAAATTTTTTCCCTCTCAGCATGGCACAAATATCATACTGTGCGTTGTCGTGCATGATCCGATGTGCGGCATGTATAGCTCCGCCCGGTACGCTATTGAGGTTGCTCGACTGATAGATTTTGTACCCTATCACTACAAACGCAAACTGAATGCCTTCGTCCTCTATGTCATTGACAGTCATCAACCGACTATCAGACTTTGACTTAGTTAACCTTGCGACTATAGCATTCGCAATGGTTCTAAGGGTAAGAGCTTCCGCTTTGTCGTTGAAACCAGTAACCCTTCATAGATCCTCCTTAGTGATCGATGTGGCTGCCCCTTTCGCTAGCCACATCCCTCGTTCATCCACCTGACTTAGAACCAATCGTATCCAATCCGGTCGAAACACAGTTGGATACCTGACCCCATTGATCAATCCTGAAGTTACAAGCTTCGCATACTTATCCTGAAGCTTTCCATCTTGGCATAGTGAGAGATACTCGCTTTGGATGAAGGTTTCACCCAGCTCTTCTTGCTTAGCGTGAATAAAAGCAGTAACATCTTCAATCAACATAACTCCATCAGGCATTGATGATAGCGCACCTGTCATGTCGTTTTTTCTATTCTGCACTGGCATGATGTCGTAAACAGGTCTGTCGAATTGATTTCCTTGAATTAGATTGACGACAGAAGATGATGATGCCATCATATCTTGACTGGTTTACACAGAGAATTCTTGATCGGATTTATAGAGATTACTTAGCAAAGACCATAACTCAAAACGGGACAAGTTTACTCCATCAGAAAATAAAAATCACAATTCGCAAAGTAAAGTGAAATGAGTAATCATCCTTCCCTTATATAGATTTAGGGTATAACGGTAATTACCAAACGGTAACAATTGTTAACAGCTATGACATAATTACCTTACCTAATCTTTTCTTCGACAACCGGTTTTCATGTACATACCTATTGATCAAACATCGGTTGAAATGTCAGCACTTACCTATCTAGCTTACATGATAGATGGGTGACTTCTTCCGGTTTCACTTTTTGAATGAGTTCATTGCTCACCAGTTCTACCGAGAACAGTAGGCGGACTACTGGTTCCCTCTAAGCCCTTAGGCTTAGTTTGCTGAAGAGATATCACTATCAGCAAATGATGATCTTCCTTCTGTCTTCTACTCAGCGGAGCTCTTTGATTCCTTCTTGAACCAAATCTTCTTGACTTCTTTCTCAGTCTCTTTTCCCTTGTTGCCCTTTTGATTGGGAGACAGGGTTTTATTCACCGGTTTGACGGGTCCTCTTCTTTTGTTCATTGGTTGGTCCCTGCATTCCTTGGCTAGATGTCTGATCTTGTTACAGTTGTAACAGATCATCCTGGTTGCTCTCCATGGATTTATGTTTCTATTCTTAGGTGAATTACACCAGGAGTTATTATGGCCATGTATGCCATAGTTAGCACAGTTGGTTGTGCCCTAGTTCTCATTCCTCTTAGGGAAATCGGTCTCAAAGGGGATCTAAATGCAATAGTTTTAGATCTGCATTCATCAGCCTTGTGTCCAAACTTGATGCATGCATCGCTGTAACCTTTGAAGCTTCCTCTGCTTCCACTGAACTCATTGTAGGGACGAGACCTACATTCAAAAGTTTTGTGACCATACTTGTAACAGTTTCTGCAGAAACTGTTAGGAGTAATTGGTTTTACCGGCACATTTCTGCAGTCATTTGTTTTATCACCCGGTTTACCACATTGATGGCAAGAGGTTTTGAACATCTTCTTACCTGTCTTCCGTTGATTTATTCTTCTTTTCCTTCTTGCCTTTCTTGACCTCAGACGACTCACTGGTTTCCTTGCTGCTTTGACCAGAGAACCCAAGTCCTGTGGGATCCTTGTGCTTTCTTTACGCCCTCAGTTGCTCATCAAGCTTTTCCGAGCTCTCATTGTATCTTCTAAGTGTCTCTTTCTTTCTTTCTTCGAGAACTTTCATTTGTTCCTTTAGTTGATACAATTCAATAGTCAGCCTTTTGCATGCATCATCTTTATCATGCCAATTCTTTTGCATGTTTGCATTTTCTTGTGTAACTATCTGCATGTCTTCTTGAAGTTGTAGAATGTCAAGATCACTTTCTCTTACTCCATCTTCTGCCAGATTTCTTGCTCTCTCTGAGGCTGCCAGTGATTTCACTGCACTGTTCCTTTCATCTTCAGCTTTCCTCTTTTCCTCAATGATTTCAGTCATTCTTAGAGCATTATTTTCTTGCTCCCTTTTCAAATTTGAGATCTGATCGGTTAGACTCTGATTTTTCTCCATAAGTTCAGAGACTACCTCCTCTGCTTCATCAGATCCACTTTACTGAGAGAGTTCCTCAATTGTTTCATTTCTCACACTCAGTTGCAGAGCCATCTCCTTTCTTTTTGCAAGGGACCTCCTCAGTCTATTCTCAAGAGAGGCAATTAAACCATTCGCTTCCTCAAGCTATTTTTGATACCTATATCCCTCCGTGATCTTTTACTCAAGCAGTTACACTTTATATCTTTGAGAACCAAAAGGCTCTGATACCAATTGTTAATCCTAACTGGTTAATGAGAGGGGGGGACGGGGGTGAATCAGTAAATACAATTTCTATTCCAATTAAACCTTATATATATATTCTTGCAGAATTAAAAGAATATAATCAATCACTCATAAACAGAAATAGAAATACATAGGTCAACACAACATATATACGTGGAAACACTCGGTTAGAAGGAGAAAACCACGGTGGAACAGAACCCACAACTTTACTACTGCAGTAATAAAGGTGCCCTGTTAAATGCTTACAAAGCACTTGTGAGAGTGCTACCAGGTAAAGGGATTTGGTAGAAGACCTGTTAGGATCTTGACCCCGTTAGGAGTCGCCTTATAAAAGAACTTTCAACACCAATTAAAATGTCACCCAGTGAACAGATTTATACAAGAACCTATTAGGGTTCACCCTGATTGAGGGATTTCAATCCGCTCTTACAATTCAAAGCAATGATCTATTATGACACCTTTTGATCTGATCAGATCATACATGTTACCCTTTTGCATTGCTTGGCTTTTGAACCCTTCTCTGTCTTTCACTTCTCAGAAGATTTTCCTTCTCCCGCTCTCTACGCTCTCAACATTCAACAACTCTTGTGTATTCTCTAACCTGTATTTATAAGAAATTAATCTTATTAAAATACTTCTCATAGTTCCGCCAAGCTGTAAACTCACAAATAAATCATGCATGCAAAAAGTTTGCAAAATGATCATGAATTTATCTTGAAACACCCGTAGAAATAAAGCTAACTCCAGTTAAAAAGCTAACTTCAGTTTCAACTGTGAATGCTCCATATAATTCAGTTTTAACTGTGACCGCTCCGCATAACCCGGTTTGGATTATCATGCACTCAGTCGGTAATAAACTTGTCCCCGATTGGTCATACCTTCCCTGTATGTCTCATAAGACAGGTTGAAATCACTCTATTTGATCTACCGGTGCATACTAACGTGTATGATTAGTCTACTGATGCTCCGGTGGGATTCATGTTTGCCTCTGACTTAGCCAATGACAACTTAAATATGTCAACAGATTTTATCTTGCCTATACAGCATTCACCCTGTTAAAGGATTCACAAAAAGTTCATACAACGAACTTCACCAATCTTGTTAGAGACTACTGGGTTAAGGAATTTACAATACCTTTTAGGAACTTGTTAGGATTCCTTACAAGATAGTTGACCTGTTTGTGCTTCTCTCCAAAGCTTATCAGATACCTTATGCTCACTGTCTCTGCCTTCAAACTCTTTTCTACTTCGTTGCTTGTTTTTCACTTCCTCTCATTCTCTGCTCTCTGTTAATACTAAACCGGTTACTGAGAGGGGGGGTGAATCAGTAAATATTATCTTTCTGCATGTTTAAAACTTGTAAACAGATCATTAACTGTAAAAACAGAATATAATCAATCATTCACAAGCATAAACAGATCACACAGATCAACTCAAGTATTTATACGTGAAAATTCTTGGTTAGAAGAAAAAAAACCACGGTGAGACAGAGCTCACAACTTCACTATCGCAGAATGAAGGCACCCTATTAGAAGCTTACAAAAGCACTGATTGAACTGCTACCCGATTAAAGGATTTTACAAAAGATCTGTTAAGATCTGAACTCTGTTAGGAGTTGCCTAGTTACAAGACTTTGAACATCTACAAAGTTGTTACCCTGTTAGGGGATTTTACAAAAAACCAATTAGGTTCACCCTGATAGAGGGATTTCAATATGCTTTCATTACTTATATAAGTAATGATCTTATTTTGACACTGTCTGTCAGATTAGATCATACCTGTTGATCTCTTCTTCGGTTTGTCTGGCTGTTGATCTCTCTTTCTTTCTTTACCTCTGTGCCTACAACACTTCTCAGAAGATATCTCTCCTCTGCTCTATGCAATCATCAACTATCAACAACACTTTTCTTTGTGTCCTATGACCTATATTTATATTAGAGTTCATCATAATGAAACCCTTAACTCGTAGAACCGTCAGGCTGCAAACTCCGCATTAAATCATGCAATCAGCAAAAAGCTATGCGCTTTGATCTGGAGTTTACTTTCTAAAAGCATCCGTAGGAATAAAGCTAACTCCTGTTAAAAAGCTAACTCAACTTCTCAGCGGTGGATGTCCCGCATAATCTGGCTTTTGACTTAAACTGTAACTCAAATTGATCTATAAAATCCAGATCGGACCTATCTTGCAATTAGACCGGTATACCCTTATACCCGGTTTTCTCCTCTATGCTTCAAAAGACCGGTTCTGTGTTCTTGATTCAGTCTACCCGTGAAACTATCGAAATAGTCAACCGGTGCATACATTATGTTCTTCTTCTACCGGTGTTGTCTAAGTAATGTGAGTTACCAATGACCCTTTACCGGTGTGAGGTTTGTGAAAAACACTAATGACAATTCATATTGCTAAAAATCTTCCCCTTTGTCATTGGTGGCAAAAGCTTCACAAACTTTACTCACTTACTAAATACTAGTACCGTGTATCGGTAGAACGCTACTTCCCTTGACTGAATGCTCCAGTATGCAAAGTTTTGTCCGGTTTTGTCCTGTACAGTACTGTGTCCTTTGCACTGCTTCTGTCCTTTGCTTCCTCGATTCTGTCCTTTCCTTCCTCTGTATACTCTTCCCCTTTTTGCCTCCAAAGGACAAAGAGTAAAGCATATCTTCACAGTTGAAGCTTGGTAAAAATATCCTTGTATATTGTTCTGCCTGAATGAAGGAATGGTGCCCATTGACCGCTTACATATTCTAAATTCTTTTGGGCTGCTGTCAGAGAAATAATGATATTCTCCATGTCTTCCACAGTTTTGTAGGCTGGTTCATTGATTATATCTTCAAGAGAAGATGCTGTTATATTCATGATGTCAAATGTGGGTGCCAAGAACACTTGAAATCCAATAATATCTTGGATCCGCTTATTTTTCTCTTCAGCAATTTTTCTGAGTGCAAGAGTTAAACTTGTCATTTCTCTGCTGTAGGATGTTACAGTCTTCCTCTTAATATCAAACTGAGAGGACAATGTTTTAATCTCTTCTATGATCTTGGCAGACTTTTCTGACAGATCTTGCAAAAATACTTCAAAGTTTGATGTTCTTCTCATCAAACTTCCTGATTCTTGAAGTTGCTGTTGTAGAATTCTCAGGTTTGTTGTCACATTCACCTTAATCTCTTCAACCTGTTTGTGGAGTATCTCCAGCCTTTTCTTCTCGTAATGGTCGATCACCACTGTTTCTGGATCTGTGAGATCCTCAACGATTGCCTGTGCCAACACTTCTAGCTGATCGATGACTGGTTCATCGCTATTGATGTCAGTATCAAGAATGAAATTCCACAGAATGTTCTTTACAGTCGTTAGGATGTGAAGAACCTAAATTGGCTCTCTCTGAATATTCAATATTAATTTTGAATTTTTTGCAATTACATCATAATATTGCTCCAAACAATAATTATAATAATTATTTATGCTCAAACTTGAAATATCAAATTTCAATTTTATTATGTCCTCCAAACATATCCTGAACTATTAAACATTTGCAAAGGAAACAATCACATAATATTTATTATCAAGAACAAATCAAATGAGCACCTGTGGATCGAAATATATATTCCAGCTCACACGACGGTTTGTAATAAATCTTCCACCTGTAATAGTCAGCTCATGTGCCTGCAAAGAACAGCACATATGGCCTATGCTTGGACGTCGTGCCAAGAAGATGATCAGCCGCCTATGTATGCAGTCAAGATGTGACTCCAGCCTTCATGTGAGACCTAGAATATAGTTGGCAGCCCTAGACTGATAATTCCGCCACCTTTTGTAAATGCTGCAATCTCCAATTTATACCGTGTCACAGCCTAGTAAAGACGTCAATTCCCAAATGCCCAGCCTGTCCAAACACTTAACACAGCCTGCTAAAGATTCAGACTGCCAGCACGTGAAGGAAGGAGAGCTCGGTTTTGATCCGCAAAGCTCTGTTGAAAGGAAACGACACCCAGAAATGAGCCGTAACAACTGGACCAATCAGTGAGGAATCACACCTCTCACGTGATTCCCTATTTGCTTACACAACACTTGCGTGAATCACTAAATTCAAAATTCAAAATTCAATACATCCATTATTTCGCAACATGGGAACAAATTCAATCTCCTTATCAATTCAATAATCTGCCATCAAATTTGCAACTAGTAATTGAATTAAAATTATGGCACAATTCCCAATCAAATTTTCAGAACCTCAGCAAGATATTTCAAATCTTTGTAATCAAATCAATTTGCCTGTAACCAAACTTCACCAATAACCAGTATACCTCAGCACTGGAATTTTGTCTCAGTAGCAGAATTAATTACTTATAGATCAATAGTGCAAAATTCACCATTAACACGTAATGGATCAAATCACGAGAAAGAGGAATCAGTCCTCTAAACCCTAGCCAAGTTTTGTCTTCTTCACGAACTTCAATAAAAATAATGATTGCATAAGATAATCAAAAGTGCTTTTTCGAGTTGGTTATATAGATTTTTTGAAAAAAGCACTTTTTAATATTTTCACTTAATTGACTTTTAAAAATAATCTCACTTTATAACATTAAGTTATAAAGTCATAACTTATTAAATTAAATCAAAATAATTTAATTTAATAACACATTAAAATATAAGCCATTGAACTATCTGACTGCAATCAACGAACTTCTGACAAAGCACCAAGTCCAACTGCCTAGCTAGGAATAAGCACTGCCCTACCAGAAATAGCCACTACTAAAAATAGACTTACTATAAATAGTACGTCTCTCAAATTGGAGATTCTCTGAAACTCGATCTTGAGATATCTGATGCTCCGTTCGGACACCCTACTAATCCTGGCCATTCCCAAAATACCACTTACTAAAAGTAGTAAGTTGACCAAAACGATCCGAACGAAGAGTAGACCTAATAATCTGAACCTTCAAAATGGAATCCCAATGCTAGCTACACCATCTGACCCCCTCTGATCACCTGATTAGCCTGTGAGGGTCGCCAAACCAAGCTAATCCCATAAGTCTAAAAATGGAGACATTACAGTCCTCCCTTCCCAAGATTGCTTGTCCTCAAGCACTCAGGAAAAACAAGTAGCATCATAAACCACCAGGATCCCAAGGGTAGTCACAAGTAATGTCCCGATCCCCACCAAATTTCTGTGAAGAAAGAACCAACATCAACAGAACAGACACCACTAAAAACCACATTTGTAAACCAACTGTAGATGTCGATGCTGAAAACAACCCAACGGAACTTAACCCATCTGAAATAACAACTCTGTCAAACCCTGAGTCCCTGTCTATCTAGCACTCACACCCAACTGCATTGGGAAAACAACAGTGACCAAATGTGCCTGAATCACTGTTATCAACTCTGCCCTCTAATAAACAGTCTTGAGTGTGTGGACACTGTAAGTAGTCTAACTTGCAACTGCCACTTCCATCTGTAAAAGATGGTGCCAATCTATCCCATAATGGATGGTAAGATACTGGAGCCAGTTTACCCCTACGTGAGATCAAATCATCCACCTGTGGGTCAAAAGAAAAATGATGAGCATACCGGACCATAAAAAGCCGGGAGGAATCCCCAATCTCTGTCAATGGCTCATCATTACCAAACCGGGAACCAAAAGATGGCTCCAATCTCTGACTCCGCATAACTGTAGGCTGGGTAGGAACCTGAGCAACCCTCTCAACAAACCCAACCTCAAAATCCCTGTGGGGTAGCATAGTAGAATGAGTCTCCACAATCTTCCCAACCAACCTCCGCATAGCACAAGAGCCCCGGATGAGAGTACCCTCAGACACTCTATAAGAATCCTGACGCACGTCTGCACTCTCAAGTAGATACTCCATAAATGACTCAGTGCAGTAAAAATTATACGTGGAAGAATCAACTCGCTCCCATGCAATCCACAGCTGATCCCCCCGCAAATGTGGCACAACCAACTGTCCCGTGCTATCAGCTATGTGAGATGATGAAGTAGATTCACTCCCAGCTAAAGGAAGCAAATCAACTTGACAACTTGTCTCATCTGGTACTCCTACCTCATCCGTACCAAGTGCTCCCATCTCCTGAACATGTGTGTCAGCCACATCATCATGTCCCTCATCACCAACTGTAGGAGCAAACTCACCACGAACCACCTCAATGTGCAATCGAACTGGGTCTCGGGCTGGTGTAGATCGTAAATGCTCCAACTCCACGGTCACCTCCTCTAATCGGATCTGCGACTCCTGAAGAGCCCGTTGAGTATCCTCTAAAACCTCAGTAGTCGCTGTGAGCTCCTGAGTAAGCTCACTCACCTCCTCTTCTCTGTCCATCAGTGCCTCATAAGCTGTACTCCCTCACTCCACTAGGTGATCTTGGTCGGCTACCATTTGTAAATAGTTCTGTCTCAAAATCTTGACAACCTCACACAAAGAGTGAATCTTTGTCAATGAAAGGTAACCACTGCTAGACTCATCTGTCATAGGAGTGCTCCAACCATAAACAGCTAGCAACTGACGAGCGGCATCAAAATGCTCGAGAGTAG
This sequence comes from Chamaecyparis obtusa, assembly GCA_027943335.1. Lineage (NCBI taxonomy): Eukaryota > Viridiplantae > Streptophyta > Pinopsida > Cupressales > Cupressaceae > Chamaecyparis > Chamaecyparis obtusa. The sequence continues at coordinate 2,166,065 of BSBK01003769.1, read as the reverse complement.
AAGAAATATCCCTCTCATCAACTCGCAACTGGCTAGTCACATGATGACTCTGCACAGCAGGCCTCCTATGTACCACCTCAAATGCACTTTCCACACTATGAGAGGAAGCTATAAACAACACACTCCCCTCGATATCACCCTCTCCCTGTGTACTTACATCTGAGTACACCTCTACAAACTGAATACAGCCATCAGACACATCCTCATCTAAATCCAAGGAAGCTGCTGCTGAAACCGACTCAAAACAATCTCCAGCTTCCTTGTCCTTTGCAACTATCTGATAATCCAGACCCTGAGATACATCCACATGAGTCAATGACGAAGTAACCCTCTCTCCAGAAATGGAAGCCTTGGCTAAAACAAACTCCTGCCACTCATAAGCTTCCATGTCCTCATCTGTGGGTCCCTGTAACACAAAGTCTTGGAACTCACCATTACCAAATGACAACGCTGAATCAACACCCAAGGTCAGATATAGAAAGCCAGAAACACTACAGCACTCATTGTCCTCGCTCTCAGCATCGGAGATATATGCAATGCTAGTGTACACATCATCTATCGGCATCTCCTCTACTAACTCTGGCTATATACACGACTCAATGTCGTCATGTGAGCCAACTAAACTATGGCATGAAACTATGTTGCCCAAATCAGCTGCAACACTCTCATCCTGAGTGTCATCATTAGAAATCTCCATGCTCACATCCTTAACACAGGAATAAACCACTGTCTCTTGTACTAATCCCACACTGCGACTATTATCATAAATCTCTGAGTTGACAAAGCTCATACGCTCCTCACAGTAATCACCCAACATCTCACAGGGGGTGTCATCTCCAATGCAACTCACAACATCCTCAAAAGTGTCATCAAATGTGTCTATACTATCAGCTCCCACATCTCCTGCTGAAATCTCATCTGCGGACACGTGTCTCTGCACACGACTCAATGTCAAGCTGTGCGCCAATAATGCTAGAGCTCGAAATGTCATCAACTGACCCCGCTGTAATGCCCAGATCACCAACCTCACCACAAGGAGACTCCGTAAGTGCCTCGGTCTTATATGAGGAAGCAACTGCCTCCTGAACTGGAGCAACACTACTACAGCTGACATAAACATCTCCAATAATAACTCCCTCCATGAGAGAGTCTGAATACTCAATGATAACTGTTACATCAACTGACTCTGTACAATCCGTAGTGACTGCTCTGGGAGCCTCAACCAAGTGATCCTCAGCACTGCTGTCAACCAATGGCACTAAAACATCCACTGGCTCCTATGCAACAAATCCATCGCCACCACTGCGGATGGGAATAGCAGGTGCTAAACTAGATGTAGGAACATTAGCATCATGGACTACTGTCGAAGAAAACTCTAGCCCTCTCCCCTGCAAACTAGATGTCGGCCTTCTAAAAGAAGAGACCATATATCTCGCTGCCCTATCTACTGTAGCTAGATCCGACAACATCTTTGCCAATCTCAACTGATGCAATCTAAGTCTCTCCATGCTTTCTACCAAAGCATTTAATTACGCTCTATTTCCTTTACTGCTATGACGACTTCCGAAACTAGATCTTTTGTATTTATCCATAGCTAGAAAATAGAAGTGCTCGACACTTTTACGAACCAAATCTGTTTGACTGATTTCTCGGTCTTCTCTTCCCTGTTGGTTTTTTCTTCAGGTTTGACCGGTCCCTTCTCCTTGCTGGATAACCGGTTCCTGCACTCTTTGGCTTTGTGTCCAACTTTGTTGCAGTGATAGCAGACTACCCTGGTTGTCTTTCCTAGGTATGTTCTTCTTGTGTTGGTTGACTTGTCCCAACAGCCATTGTAATTGTGTGATCCATGGTTCATACAGTTGACTGTACTCCAGTTCTTGTTTCTCTTGGTGAATACCGGCTTTGTGGATCTAAATGTCCCTAAAGCTTCCCCTGCTACTACTGGACACAGATATGAGACTAGACCAGCACTCACTGGTCTTGTGACCATCTTTACGACAGTTCTTGCAATGACTGTTATTGGTCCTTACCGGTGCATTCCGACAGTTGTTAGTTTTATGACCTGGTTTCCCACAATGCTTACAAGATGTGTTAAAGATATTCTTACCTGTTTGTGCTAGTGGTTTCTTCTTATACTTCTTGATTGCATTTTCCCTAGAAGGCTCCCCATTTTCATTGGTAACTTCACCGGTGAATCCAAGACCGGTTTGATCTTTATGCCTTCTTTGAGCGTTAAGTTGCTCATAAAGCTTGGTCGAGTTTATATTGTATCTTTTCAAAATTTCATTTGTTTCTTCAAGTTCGTTCATTTGTTCCCTCAGTTGATACAATTCTAGAGACAGTCTATTGCATACTTCATTCCTGTTATGCCAACCTTTCTGCATGTGAGCATTTTCTTGGGTGATACTCTGCATGTCTTCTTGAAGTTGCAGGATAATAAGTTCATTTGCTCCTACCGCTTCCACTGCCCGGTGCCTTGCTTTCTCAAAGGTTGTCAAGGACTTTACTGTTGAGTTCCTTTCATCTTCAACTTTTCTCTTTTTCTCGATTAGTTCGGTCATCCTTAGGGCATTGTCCTCTTGATCTCTCTTAAAATTAGAGATCTGATCAGTCAGGATCTGATTATTGTCCATGAGTTCAGATACTACCTCCTCAGCATCATCAGATCCACTCTGCCCAGAGAGTTCATCAATGGTTTCATTGCTCTCATTTAACTGTAATGCTAGCTCCTTTCTCTTTGCAAGTGATCTTCTCAATCTATTCTCCAGAGAAGTAATGATGTCATTAGCTTCCTCGAGCTGTTTTTGATACCGGTAAACTTCCATCATCTTTCTCTCAAGCTTTTAGGCTTGGTAGTATAGAGAACCAAGCTCTGATACCAATTGTTAATACTAAACCAGTTATTGAGAGGGGGGGTGAATCAATAAATATTATCTTTCTGCATGTTTAAAACTTGTAAACAGATCATTAAATGTAAAACAAAATATAATCAATCATTCACAAGCATAAACAGATCACACAGATCAACTCAAGTATTTATACGTGGAAACCCTCGGTTAGAACGAAAAAAACCATGGTAAGACAAAGCTCACAACTTCACTATTGCGGAATGAAGGCGCCCTGTTAGGAGCTTACAAAAGCACTGATTGAAGTGCTACCCGGTTAAAAGATTTTACAAAAGATCTGTTAAGATCTAAACTCTGTTAGGAGTTGCCTAGTTACAGGACTTTGAACATCTACAAAGTTGTTACCCTGTTAGAGGATTTTACAAAGAACCAATTAGGTTCACCCTGATAGAGGGATTTCAATATGCTTTCATTCCTTATATAAGTAATGATCTTATTTTGACACTGTCTGTCAAATTAGATCATACCTGTTGACCTCTTCTTCGGTTTGCTTGGTTGTTGATCTCTCTTTCTTTCTTTACCTTTGTGCCTGTAGCACTTCTCAGAAGATATCTCTCCTCTGCTCTATGCAATCATCAACTATCAACAACACTTTCCTTCATGTTCTATGACCTATATTTATATTAGAGTTCATCGTAATGAAACCCTTAACTCATATATCCGCTAGGCTGCAAACTCCGCATTAAATCATGCAATCTGCAAAAAGCTATGCGCTTTGATCTAGAGTTTACCTTCCGAAGGCATCCACAAGAATAAAGCTAACTCCTATTAAAAAGCTAACTCAACTTCTCAGCAGTGGATGTCCCGTATAATCCGGCTTTTGACTTAAATTGTAACTCAAATTGATCCATAAAATCCGGATAGGATCTATCTTGTAGTTAGACCGGTATAACCTTATACCTGGTTTGTCCCTTTATGCTTCATAAGACTAGTTCTACGTTCTTGATTCGGTCTACCGGTGAAACTATCGAAATAGTCAACCGGTGCATACATTTTGTTCTTCTACCGGTGTTGTCTACGTAATGTGAGTAACCATTGACCCATTACCGGTGTGAGGTTTGTGAAAAACACTAATGACAACTCATATTACTAACACTCTCTTCTTTAATTTGCTTTGTCTTCTTTTTATCATTGATCTACTTCCTGTTCATTGATCTGTATAATCCTGACCTTAGATCTTAGGGTTCCTTAATCTTGATCTTTTCAATGACTCATACTCTACTCTATGTTAGTAAGAGGGGATTTGATTCTTAAGGCTGCCTCTAAATCGGACTTCACAAAATTCTCGATCCTCAGCTTCAGGGATATATGATTCACTCTAAGCAACCGGTCTATCGACACGTCATCCCATAGAGCACTTCCCATAAGAATCTCTGTTAATACTTACCGGTTACTGAGAGGGGGGGGCGGGTGAATAAGTAAATACTCGCTGTTATACCTTATTAGTTTTTAACTTCTTAATCTTAACTGATAAACAGAATATAACAGTCATTCATAAACACAAACAGAATCACACAGATCAATACAGGTATTTATACGTGAAAACCCTTGATTACAAGGGAAAAACCATGGTGAGACAGAGCTCACAACTTCACTACTTCAGAATGAAGGTGCCCTGTTAGGAACTTACAAAGCACTGGTTAAGGTGCTACCCGATTAAGGGTTTTTACAAGAGATCTGTTAAGATCTAAACCCTATTAGGAGCTGCCTGGTTACAGGACATTGAACATCAACAAGATGTTACCCTGTTAGGGGATTTTTACAACGAACCAATTAGGTCCACCCTAATAAAGGGATTTGAATATGTCTTAACTACTAATAGAATTGATGATCTGTTATGACACTGAATGTCTGATTAGATCATACCTCTTCTCTAGTTGTCTGACTGTTGATCTCTGCTACATCTGTGTCTGTAGCTCTTCTTCTAGAAGATGTCTCTCCTTTTCTCCATGCAATCACCCACAATCAATAACTTTCTTTGCTTCCTATTACTTATATTTATAAGAGAGTTCACCGTAATGAAACCCTTAACTCATAGAACCACCAAGCTGCAAACTCCGCAATAAATCATGCAATCAGCAAAAAGCTATGTGCTTTGATCTGGAGTTTACCTTGCAAAACATTCGTATGAATAAAGCTAACTCCTGCTAAAAAGCTAACTCCACTTTTAAGTGGTGGATGTTCCGTATAATTCTGTTTTTAACTCAAACTGATCCATTAAATCCGGTGCGGATCTTTAGGCCACTTTAGACCGGTATAACCTTATATCCGGTTCAACTTATGCACACTGAGACCAGTGCATGTTCTTAGATCGGTCTACCGGTGAGTATTATCGACCGGTACATACTTTATGTTGCTTGTCTAACGGTGCATAGTGTTTGTGGATGTACGCTAATGACAACTTGAATTGCTAATAATCTTCCGCTTTGTCATTGGTGGCAAAACTATACACAAACTTCACTCACCTACTGATTACAGTGCCTTGTATCGGTAGAACACTGCTTCCCCTGTTCGGAACTTCCCCTGATTGAAAGTTCCGCACTGTTTCCCCTGTTCTAGACTTCCCCTTACTGAAAGTTCTGCACTGTTCTGTAGAACACTTCCCCTATCTAAATGCTTCGGTGTTCTTTTTGTGTTCTTCTCCTCTGTTCTCCTTTTATTCACTCTCTATCTTGCTACTTTCTTCCCCTTTTTGCCTCCAGAGCACAAAGGGTTTTACGTTTGTAGTTTGGTCAAGATATCCTTGTAAATTGTTTTGGCCAAGTGAAGGAATGGTGCCCATTGACTAGTTATATGTTCAATATTCTTGAGGGCTACTGTGAGGGAAACAGTTATGTTTTCCATATCTTCAACAGTCTTGTAATCTGGTTCATTTATCAGAGCTTCTGTTGTAGTGGCAATGCGCTGCATTGAGTCAAATGTTGGGGCGAGAAACATTTGAAGTCCAATAATATCTTGGATTCTCTTACTTTCCGCTTCTGTAGTCTTCCTTTTGACAAGAGCCAGACTTGTCATTCCTCTGCTAAAATGTACCGTAGATTTATTCTGTATATTAAACTGGGAAGATAAAGCTTTGATGTCCTATGTGGTCTTAACAGACTTCTCTGTTAGATCTTGCAAAAATAATTCAAAGTTTGAAGTTCTGCACATCAAAATTCCTGCCTCTTGAAGCTGTTGTTGGAGGATTCTCAGGTTGGTTGTTACCTTGACTTTGATTTCATCAACTTGTTTGTGGAAAATCTCCACTCTTTTCTTCTCATAGTGGTCAATAGCCATTGTTTCTGGATCTGTTAGATCCTCACCGATTGCTTGTGTAAGTACCTCTAATTGATCGATGACCGGTTCATCTTCATCAATGTCTGCATCTGGTACAAAGTTGCACAGGATGTTCTTTACTGTAGTCAGGACCATCTCTTGTTTCCTCTTGGTCAACTCTTTGAGCTGCCTTGTTGACATCTTGCTGATGTCTACCATTGTTTCGGTGACTTTCTTTTTCTTGGCTTCCTTTTCCTCGGCAAATGATAGTTTCCTTTTTGAAGATGAGCTTGGAATGTCTCCGTGTTCTTGTTGACCCTGCTCTTGCTCTGGTCTTAGTTGCTCTGTGTGGACAGGGATCTCTTCTTCTTTTCCCTTATTGTCTTCCATTACTTGATGAGCTCTGCTTTCCGGTTGGACTTCTTCCGATGGCTTACTACCTTCAATATTTTGTTGTTGTTCTCCCAAAGGGTCTTCTTTTTGCTGCTGCTCCTCAGCTGTATAGAGTTCCCACAAGGGTATATTAATTTTTGCTTCTTATCCAACATTTGTTTGTTCATTAGTTAGAAGCTCCTCTGTTTCAACAGGTCTGTTTTGATCCTAAAGACCATATTTCTCTAATGTCGTGAAGTCATAACTGTTCCAGTAGTCTAGAGTGTCTTTGTAGACTTTATTCTCATATCCATTCAATATCTCTGCAACTCTAACAAATGTTTTTAGGTTCATGGATGCTGCTTCTAGTAGAAGCTTTATTCTTTCTTCACTAAAACCATGTCGGACCTTAAGTAGTGTGTCTCTAGTGATCCTGATGTTCATACCTAGACCAGTTTTCCATTTTTCTTGTAGCCTGTTGTTTAGTTCCGGTGGGAACTTGGACCTGTAGTACCTTACAGTCCTATTATAATCCATGAAGGTCTCTACGATCCCAACAATCAGCTTTTGTTTATCCTGATGTTCATACCTAGACCAGTTTTCCATTTTTCTTGTAGCCTGTTGTTTAGTTCCGGTGGGAACTTGGACCTGTAGTACCTTACGGTCCTATTATAATCCATGAAGGTCTCTACGATCCCAACAATCAGCTTTTGTTTATCTTCTTCATTTAGTACACTATACCATTTGATTGCATTGTCCACTTCCCCGAAGTCCATAACCTCAGTTATTAAATCATCAACATGCATAGGTTGAAAGTTACCTTTGCTTGGTGAGATGAAAACTGTTGGATTCGTTGCTTGTTCCTTGGTTAAGTCCACTAGTACCGGTGCTTCTTCTCCAAGTACTCCTTTCCCTTTACCAATGTCAAGTGCCGGTTTAGCTCTTGTTCTTTGTGCTGCTTCTTGTTCTGCTTGTTGCTGGGTCTGAAGAAGTTTGGTCCATAGTGCGACTTCTTCATTGTGTACCTTCTCAATTTCTTCAATAAGCACTAGGACTATCCTTCTTATAGTTGGAAAAGTTTTCTGATGCAGGCCTGTTCTACTGCCTCGTCCAGAGTAAGGTGATTTTGAACCTCCAGAAGAGCCCGTATCCTCTCCTCCTTTTCTCTTTCTTCTGAGGCTTTCCATCGGGCCTCAATATTCTATAGAAGTTGTTCCAGTAAAGTAGTGCAAAGTCCACCAGGATGAAGATTGAATTTGTGGAGGCAGAATGCTACTGCTTCCTCAAGTTTGTCTTTGTCTTCATCAATGCTTAAGTCATATCTTCTTCTTACAGAGCCTAAGTTTCCAACCTTCTTCAGTCCTTCCACAATTTCGTCAATTGTGGGCTTGGCTCCTCTAGCTGGATCCTCTTTTGATACTTTTTCATTCTTCTTCCTAATCAGAGGAACTATGACTTTAGGGTTTGTTTCTTCTTGTTCTTCCTCTTGGATGCTGGATGCCGGTTCTTCTTTCTTCCTTTGGCATTTGGGTTGTTCTATTGACGGTTTCTTTCTTGGTGGAGGCGTCCTTTTGTAGACAATTTTGATCGGTGCCCTTTTTGATAAATTCTGAAGAATTTCAGTGTACGTGCCGAACCGATTGGCACCAAGTTCCAGATTTGCATCATTTAGTGCCTTAGCATATGCCTTAGCAACTTTGGCTAAGATCTCATAACCCAGCTCAGGAGCATATGCATCTCTTGGTTCAACTGCTTGAATAATGCAGTTGTCAGTGGTGACTAGAAAAAATACCTCATCCTTGTAATGTTCAACAATTGCCGACGGAATTCTTTCCCTCTCGTGCATCTCCAATTGAAAGGCTTCGAAATGTTTGGTTATAGCGTTGCTTAATTGGTCTCCCTGTCTATTTGTCATTTCAGTGATTTGATGCATGATCGGTTTGTCGGTTCTCCAATTCACTTTTCCGAAACCTGGGAAGAAATCCAAGTAGAAGAAGTATAGGTACATCAGAAGGGTTCCATACTTCATAGATTTCTTCTTCACAACTCCAAGCTTCTTCATATTTTCAAAGATTTGGTTCCGAAGCATTGCACAAATGTCGTATTGGACATTTTCGTGCATAATGCGATGCGAAGCATGAATTGCACCACCTGGTATGCTGTTTAGGTTGCTTGACTGATTGACTTTATATCCGATAACAGAGGATGCGAAACGTACTCCTTCATCTTCAATGTCGTTAATAGTCATGAGTCGACCATCGAACTTCAACTTGGTTAGCTTGTTGACGATAGAATTGGAGATGGTGCGCAGGGTTATCGCTTCCCCTTTGTCACTATAACCAGTCACTTTGTGGAGATCCTCTTTGGTGATCTCGTGACATGCGCCTTTGTTGAGCCAGAATCCTGGTTCATGAAGACGGCTCAGCACCAGTCTAACTTGGTCCTCCCGAAAGATTGCAGGATAGCACACACCATTTATTAGACCGAAAGATACCAGATTGGCATATTTGTCGAGCAGTTTCCCTTCTTCACATAACGACACATACTCTCCTTCAATAAAGGTTTCTCCGAGTTCTTCCTGTCTGGCGTGAATGAATGCTGTAACATCCTCGGTCAAGAGGACTCCTTTTGGTATGGAAGAGAAAGCACCAGCCATGTCGTTTTCTCTGTTCTGCATAGGCAAGATGTTGTATGCGGGTCTGTTCACTAGATCTCCTTTGATCAACTTTACTGTAGTGCAAGATGAAGCCATTCTTGCTAACAGGTAATTTGCAGATAGTGATTTCTCAGTTATCAAGGCATGAAAATAATACTAAGCACAAGAATTCCTAAATCGCAAAGTAAGCAAAGTGAAAACCTTCGAGTAATTTCCCTTTCTTTTATAGGGTTAGGTTATAACGGTAACTATTTGTTAAACGGCTACAGTAATAAATGCTTTAAATACTTTTTCCTTCCGTTTTACCAACCGATTGATTGTAAACTTGCCTTACCGGTTAATCTTGAAGACCGAATGAGCCCGACTCTCATCAGTCATACCGGGAACGGTAGTGGATCTACCGGTTCCCTCTAAACCCTCGTGGTTTAGATTGCTGAAGAAATATCGCCATTAGCAGATGGCGATCTTTCCTCTGTCTTCTCTTCACCGGAGATCTTTGATTCTTTTACGAACCAAATCAGTTTGACCGTTTTCTTAGTCTTTTCTTCCTTGTTGATCTTCTCTTCAGATTTAACCGGTTCCTTCTTCTTATCGGATGACCGATTTCTACATTCTTTGGCTTTGTGTCCCACTTTGTTGCAGTGATAGCAGATCACTTCAGTTGCTTTCCATGAGTTCATTCTTTTCGTGTCAGTTGACTTGTTGCAAGAGCCATTGTAGTTGTGTAATCCACAGTTCACTGTGCTCAGGTCCTTGCTTCATTTGCTGAGTATTGGTTTTGGGAATCTAAATGTCATTGTCTTGGATCCACATTCTTGTGCTTTGTCTCCAAATTTATTGCATGCATAGCAATACCCTCTGAAGCTTCCCTTGCTACTACTGGACACAGATGTGGGATTGGACCAGCACTCACTGGTCTTGTGGCCTTTTTTACAGCAGTTCTTGTAGTAGCTATTGTTGGTCTTTACTAGTGCATTCCTGCAGTTATTAGTCTTATGACCCGATTTCCCACAGTGATTGCAAGATGTGTTAGGGAAATTCTTACCCTTTTGCGTCAGCTATTTCATCTTATCCTTTTTCATTGCTTTTGCCCTAGGGGGCTCACCATTCCTTTTTGCATTTTCACCGGTGAAACCAAGACCAGTCTAATCTTTGTGTCTTCTTTGACCTTTGAGCTGCTCATCAAGCTTAGTTGAACTTTCATTGTATCTTCTCAATATTTCATTTGTCTCTTCAAGTTCATTCATCTGCTCCCTTAGTTGATGCAATTCTTGAGACAGTCTATTGCCTGCTTCATTCCTATCATGTCATCCTTTCTGCATGTGAGCATTTTCTTGGGTGACACTCTCTATGTCTTCTTGAAATTGTAGAATGATAAGTTCATTTGCCCCTACGGCCTCCACTACCCGATCCCTTGCTTTCTCAGAGACTGAAAGAGACTTGATTGCCGAGTTTCTTTCGTCTTCAGCTTTTCTCTTTTTCTCGATTAGTTCAATCATCCTCAAGGCATTGTCTTCTTGTTCTCTTTAAAGATTAGAGATCTCATCGGTCAGGATCTGATTCTCTTTCATGAGTTCAGATACTGCTTCCTCAGCTTCGTCAAATCCACTTTGCCCAGAGAATTCATCGATGGTTTCATTGCTCTCATTCAGTTGTAGCGCTAGCTCCTTTCTTTTCACAAGTGATCTCCTCAATCTGTTTTCCAAAGAGGTGATGATATCATTGGCTTCCTCTAGCTGCTTTTGATACCGGTAAACCTCCATGATCTTTCTCTCCAGCTGTTAGGCTTTGAAGTAGAGAGAAATGGCTTTGATACCAATTGTTAATACTTATCGGTTACTGAGAGGGGGGGGTAAATCAATAAATACTCGTTGTTATACCTTATTGGTTCTGAACTTCTTAATCTTAACTGATAAACAGAATATAACAGTCATTCATAAGCACAAATAGAATCACACAGATCAATACAGAGCTCACAACTTCACTACTTCAGAATGAAGGTGCCCTGTTAGGAGCTTACAAAGCACTGGTTAAGGTGCTACCCGGTTAAGAGTTTTTACAAGACATTTGTTAAGATCTAAACCCTGTTAGGAGCTGCCTAGTTACAGGACTTTGAAAATCAACAAGATGTTACCTATTAGGGGATTTTTACAACGAACCAAATAAATCCACCCTAATAAAGGGATTTGAATATGTCTTAACTACTAATAGAATTGATGATCTGTTATGACACTGAATGTCTAATTAGATCATACCTCTTGTCTGGTTGCCTAACTGTTAATCTCTGCTACCTCTATGTCTGCAGCTCTTCTTCTCGAAGATGTCTATCCTTTTCTCCATGCAATCACCCACAATCAACAACTTTCTTTGCTTCCTATTACTTATATTTATAAGAGAGTTCACCGTAATGAAACCCTTAACTCATAGAACCGCCAAGCTGCAAACTCCGCAATAAATCATGCAATCAGCAAAAAGCTATGCGCTCTGATCTGGAGTTTACCTTGCAAAACATTCGTATGAATAAAGCTAACTCCTGTTAAAAAGCTAACTCCACTTCTAAGCGGTGGATGTCCCGTATAATCCTGCTTTTAACTCAAACTGATCCATTAAATTCGGTGCGGATCTTTAGGCCACTTTAGACCGGTACAACCTTATATCTGGTTCAAGTTATGCACACTGAGACTAGTGCGTGTTCTTAGATCGGTCTACCGGTGAGTATTATCGACCGGTACATACTTTATGTTGCTTGTCTACCGATGTCTTCTAAGTGTTGTGAGTGACCTATGACCCCTTACCGGTGCATAGTGTTTGTGGATGTACACTAATGACAACTTGAATTGCTAACAATCTCTTGGAAGCAATAAATGCTATCCAAGCCTACGCATATGCATATGACTTGCATCAATATATATACTGCTTATGTGAGATTATAACAATCTCGAAACTAGGGAAACTATAACAATTTCCTCTAGCCCCCTCCAAATATGGGGATCCATCTCTACTGAATATAAGATTCATTTTATATGGAATCCATATCATCATCTTTGTGAGATTATAACAATCTCGAGACTAGGGAAACTATAACAATTTCCTCTAGTCCCCTTCAAATATGGGATCCATCTCTTCATCTCTTAATCAATATCAGATTCATTCTCTCTGTGGTCTCCATATCATCAATTTGGGTGGACATATAAATGTACCAAAAATTAATGTAAATTACATGATCATATATTTAGATTTATAAAAAATTCAAAAACACAAAATACCTATAACATAATTTGATAGATCCTAATTGCACATGTATAAATATATATTTAATATATATCAAATATATTTATAGATATTTTTATAGATAAAAGAAAATAACATCCTTTGAATATAAAATCATAGTTTGGACAGCTCTATAAAAGAATCTAGAATTAACCCAAAATTAAAGAATTTGCATAATATATAGGTGTATCTTAATTATATATTAATATATATATATATATATATATATAGATGTTAATTTCTATATAAGTGAAAATATGAATATCCATACCATAGTTCCAAGACTCGGACTCGCCTCGGACTCGAAAAGCTCAAAATGGACTAGGACTCGGACTCGGCGCCCGGACACGGCAAAGACTTGGCAAGGACTCGGCAAATCAAAAAACCCATGAAATGCAAAGATTTTTAAGGATTTTAAGTTTTTTTCCTGCAATATTTAGTCAATTAACATCTAATACACAATAATTGAGATAAATAGAAACTCCTTTGCACACATACACAACTTTGCATAGATCACATAAGTAAAAATACGGATTTCTAAAGAAAATTAGTTAAAGTTAAACCAAATAACATATAGAAATCTGAAATATAGTGTCACTGTCAAATCAAAATGTCTACAATATTCATGGAATATGAAATCCATGGAATCAGAAGTTCAAAACATATATCAAAGATTCAAAATAAAGGCTCATAGCCTCATAGTAGCCTATGTCCTCCTACGAGTATGCCTAAAATGACTCATGGAAGACTCTAGAGCCATCCTCTCTCCCTGTGTCTGAGGCTCAACCGAAACAGGATCCTCAGTGACATTCTCTTTGGCACCACCCTCCTCATCATCACCCTCCTCATAATCCTCATCATCAGACTCGGATGCATCCACCAAGACAGCCTCACGTCCGGTCCAGCGAACACCTACTCCTCTGAATGCCTCAAAGCATAGTACCCCTCTTGAAAGGCTTGCTCCAGTGCTCTCCCCACCTCCGGCATGCAGACACTCCATGCCTGCAGCAACTCCGGGTCTCACCAATTGGTCACACTTTCCAAAGGCTGATAACTGAACTCAATAATTCCCTCATGCCATCCCGATGTCCCAACTCACAATTGTGGTGTTCCTCAAAAGGACGATGGGGGTCTAGGGGGCAACGCCCCCAGCAGGGTCGAGGGGCAGCGCCCCCGCGGGGTCCTGGGGCAGAGCACCTTCAAACCCACACAGAAGTCCATGGAACACACCATTTTTGTGATTTTCTTCCGCTCCCATACTCTTTTCTGCCAGGCGCTTATATTTTCTTCACTGCTTGCTTATGCCCTTCCCTTCGGTACTATTCGTTCTTCACTGTGAACTATTTTGTTTTGTCGTCGTTTTTTTTTTTTTAAGAACCTTCTCCTCCCTGCAGTCTTTCCTTCAATGAGAGCCAACCAGTTTTCTTCCTAAAACCCCAATCCTCTTCTCTCAAGCCTTTTTTCTCTCTTCTTTCCTTATGCAAGCGATAGAATGACCTTTTTAGGTCAAAGACATATTATAAAAGGCAAAACAAACCAGAAAAACGAAGTGAAATAATAAAAAAATATTTTTTTTAAGCACTGAAAAGCGCTGAACGCCAGCCGAGTCCAGGCATCGGGACTCACCGAGTCCGACGAGTCCATAGACTCGGCAGGACTCGGCGAGTCTATGCCTGACTCGGCCGAGTCCGAGTCCAGAGGCAGCCAGACTCGGCTGGCCTGACTCTGGCTCGGACTCGCCGAGTCAGGCATGGACTCGCCGAGTCCTGGAACGTTGATCCATACACACACACACACACATATATATATATAAATAATATATGTATATATATAAATATATTATATTTCATTTATATTCAATAATCTATAATCATGAGAATCTATTATTAAATGATTTCATTTTTTTATAATCATAAAACTTCATAACTCTATGTATATATAATGTATTGGTTATATATATGTTTACTTCTTAATATATAAATTTCTTATTTACTAATATATATTAGTTATTTTATGTCTAACTATATAATATGAGTTCACCTCATAATATAATATTGATGTACTTATTCCTGAAATCTTATTCCATGCTAGTTCTGGAAATAAATATATTAATGTCTTAACTTAAAAGGGCCTTAATTTATTTGTCTTTGCTGCTTATGTGTAATGTCTCTTTTTCTTATTACATATTTTTCTATTATCAATATTATATTTACATACTCACATTTTATAATGAAAAGGTGCGGGCATCGAATTACATATATCCAATATTGATTCCATCCTTACGCTGTTCACATCCTTTTCAAAGCATTCGTTTCTCTTTTTTTTATTCTGCTGTATCCATACTTTAAGGATTCCCAGGTGTCTTCCCATGTTATTATATTAGGTCTGCCCTATATGATGTATTTATTCCTTATAACCCTGTTCTATTTTTCACTTGCATTGTTTTCTTCCAACTTATATACGTATACATAGGTCAGGTCTCTTCACACTGTGTGAAACGATGCCAACTAACCTGCCAGTGTGGACAAACTCTTTTATTAATTTTCACTGGTTTGAGTTCCTTAAAGAATAGTCAATGGTATTATAATTGATGTTGACGATATTATTATTAATATTATTTATTAATAATATTATATATATTATTCTTAAACAATATTATTATTAATTGGTTATTATTAATATTATTAATAATATTATGTATGTGATCATTATTAATAGTTAAATAATAATAATATTAATGTTTTAATTTATCAATTAATATATATCATTATTATTAAATGATTATTTTTAATGATTAAATGATAATGTTATTTAATTTAATAATGGCAACATGAGGAATGATATTATATATATTTCAAATTCACGTTATGATAATATTTTATATATTAACATTAATATATTATATTGATTTTATTATTTGTTTACCTATTATTTAATTATTACTCCATTATTCCAATGTCGTATTTATTTATTTATTTTATATTTAATTTTATTATTATTAATTCTATCTCAAGCAAGGGGACATTACAACAAACTTGGGTGTATTGTTTGGTTTCAAAATCAGAAGTATTTGAAAAATTTGTAGAGTTCAAGAATTTGGTTGAAAAGAAAAGTGGCAAGTATTATTAAAGTGACAAGGACAGACAATGGAGGTGAGTACAAGTCAAAGCAATTTATTGATTTTTACAAAAATCATGGAATCAAAAGAGAGTTCACTACTTCCTACACTCCACAACAAAATTGAGTTGTTGAAAGGAAGAATAGGACAATTGTTGAAATGGCAAGAAGTATGTTGAAAAAGAAAAATTTGGATAAAAGTTTTTGGGCAGAAGCAGTATACACAACAGTGTATCTTCTAAATAGAAGTCCTACAAAAGCAGTTAAAGGGATGACTCCTGAACAAGCATGAACAAACAAGTTCTGGGGTAAAGCCAAGTGTTGATCACTGTAATGTCCCCAATTTTGTCAGCATTGGTGTTTCAAGGATTAGCCTATTCTTTTGATCCTCGTAGGCTAATTATTGTGGATAGAGGGTCTTCTGAGGCAGTGGCTTCGCTTGGGACAGTCTTCTCTTCTTATAATGTCCTCATCATTAAATGACTATTAAAACTATTGTATTTGGGTCCTGATAGAGTTAGTTTATCTCAGGCCCATTCTTTCTTTTTGTTGGCGTAGTATAGTTGTCGTCGTCAACTATTTTGTGCACTCTCGGGAGTTTGCATGCAGGTTAGTTTTGATATGTGGAGATTTATATTTGATTTATATTTGCGAATTCCTGTTGGGATTCTGTTGTTCACCATTTCGAAGGTGAAAGACCCTCCCTATTTGGTTGTGTGCAGTTCTGGTGGGATTCAACCCTCACCCTACTCTGCTTGTTCTGCTTGTATCGGATCTGGCAAATTCGAGGCACCATCAATAATAAGATCTTTCTAACAATCATATTCATATAGCGTATTACTCTATGTTTGCAAGGGTCATATCTCCTTATATGCAAGAGAAAGGTGGACTTCAAACGAGCATCTAGAAGGCATCACCAAACACTGTGCATTCCTCATCCGTCCCATTGTACGACGTCCACCACTCCCGTATGGCCTACTCCACCGTACCGTATGACCCCCATCTTGTACAGCTTTTCACTGTCCCACCATACGACCTGCACACAGCCGCCGTACGGCCACAACTCAACCGCACGCCATCCTTTGTTGCACCGTATGGCCCCACTTGCCACCCCGTACGCAGTACAATATTTCCACCGTACGATCATCCAATCTCCACAGTATGACCACTCCTAGACACTGTACAAACTCTCCATGATGTCGTACGGCCACTCTCAGACACCGTACGGATACCCTTGTCGTACGGTCATTCCCAGCAACCGTACTGTCACTTCCAACTACTGTGGGAACAAAACAATTCCTCAAGCGAGCATAACTAACCCCCATAAAACAAATTACAGAGGACTTAGGCGGGATTGGTAGTTTGGTACATTAAACTTCACAATTGAGTAAGCTACAGGTTGGTCTTTGTTTGGCTCAGATTAGACTTCATTTGGAGTTAGATTTGTGTACTTACTATTTGTGGTAAGTTGGGTGTTGATTGAGATTGACCCTTTCTATTTTTGGAAAGTGCATTTGGTCACATGGAGAAATAATAGGTATAACTCCTACTTCAAACGACATTTAAATGATGAGTATTTTGGGAGTTATTACATTTTTAGTGGCCAAATTATTATTACATTATTAAATGGCTTATTATAAAGTTATAATCTCACTTGATATTTTCACTTTAGTTGAGGGTTAAGTCATCATTCGAAGGGGCTATTATTTAATTGATTATTAAACCCAAGTCGCATTATTATAATGATATCTTATTATAATAATGTTTTAAAGGAAGTTGTTAAAAAGGAGTTGTGTTGAGTGGAGATCATTTGGCAAACTTTCACAATTTCAGAAGTTGAGTTCTTTTGGAAACTTTTATCAACGAAGCATTATAAATATGACCTCATTTCATTGGAGAAAGCACAGTTGAATATTGATTTCCTTTTGTTACCTTTGTGGTTTTTCTGAGATTCTAACGTTTGTGCCCTTGCTGAAGTATAAGGGTCTCTTCTGAGGATTTGTTATCCACCGCTGAAGTATAGTGGAAGATTATCTGAAATTGGTAGTACAAATTGCTGCTGAAGTATAGCAATTTGTGTTTTCTTTTCTATTGTGTTTACTGTTATTGAGAAGCTGATTGTGAGTTGCAGATTTGTCATTGTGAAATCAATTAAGGACTATCGTACAGATCTGTAGCTGTTCGTACGTCATTTCCAGCAGCTGCGACATTGCTTTCCTTTGGCTACGTGAGATATGTATGTGAGACAATGCCGTATAGATTAAGGTTGTTCCTGAATGAGTTTATCAATGCCATACTGCATTGAATTGTGAGTTGCGAATTATATTAAGTGCTGAGCCATTCCTTTGTGGCTGCATGACCAGTCTATGGGGCTGTGACATTACTTTTGGAGCTGTGTGACTATGGGAGGAGGCTGCGTTTATAATCTGGGAGGCTGCATTCTACATTTGCAGCTGTGTTTCAATTCCTTGGTCCTGCATTTCTAGTTCCCTTCACCTGCATTTCTTTTCCAGCAGACACATATTGTCAAAGGTGCCATGAACACACTTGTTATCATTGTTATTGTTATTTAAATAACAGTTTGATTAAATTCCAATTTAAATGTGCAATCAAGGAACATTTGAAAATTAAATTGTTGTTGCTATTGTCATGTGGTTATTGCAAAATTTACAAAAATTCAAATATGTATTGAAAACACACAAAAACAATTGCAACTTAATTAGAAAAAAGTCAGTTTGCTATTGAGAGCCAGTTGGGCTCTTTATAGTGGTATCGGGGCCTGTTTCCTACCATCCTGTGGGGGATGAATTCTTTTTTATTCTGATGTTATTTTCAAAGTGATCAACACTCTCGCTTTTCCTAGCTATCGACAAATACAGGAAGCCTAAATCTAGGAGTCGGCGAAGCAGTATGGGAAAAAGAGAGGAAATAAATGCCTTGATAGAAAGTATGAAAAGACTTAGGCTTCATCAGCAAAGACTGGCGGAGAGCTTGTCGGATCCAGAGACAGTTGACAAGGCAGCAAGGTATATGGTTTCTACCTTTAGAAGGCCAACATCGAGTTTGCAGCGAAGAAAGCTTGAGTTTTCCCAAACAAGTGCCCATGATGCAGATGTACCTATATTTAGTACGGCACCTACTAGTCCTATCCACAGTGCTGATGATGGACTTATTTCACAGGGACCAGTGGATGTATTAGTGCCCTCAGTGGACAGCAGCACTGAGCTTCAGCAGGTTGAGACTCCCAGAGTAGTTGCTACGGTTAGTTCAGAGGCAGCTGATGTTGTAGTTGTCACTGAGTGTTCAGACTCTTTCATGGAGGGAGTTGTTATTGGAGACTTTTATGTCAGCTATCGTAGTGTTGCTCCAGTGCAGGAGGCAGTTGCTTCCTCATATGGGAGCAATGCATGTATGGAGCCACCTAGCTATGATGTTGGTGATCTGGGCGTTATAGCGGAGTTCGTAGATGGTGGTTCATGCTCCAGCATTATCGGTGCACAGCCTGATGTTGAGTCATGTGTGCAGGGTCAGGTGTCAGCAGTTGAGGCTTTAGTAGGAGATGTGGATGCAGATAGTATGGACACATCTGATGATACATTTGAGGATGCTATGAGCCGCATTGGGTATAACACCCCCTATGGGAATTTGGGTGATAACTCCGAGGAGATTTTGGATGAATCCCAGGATCATAGTTTACAGGGACTTATTGCAGATAGTGAGGATTCGCAGAGACATGAGTCCATTCAGGTAGAGCAGATTACACATCATGTCTCCAATAGCTCACATATATCTTATTTAGATTTGCAAGTAGGAGTTGTTCACTTTGTGAACAATCCTTTATTTGATATGGATGTCACTATGTCATATGACAATCCATTATTTGAGTTCAACGATGATCTCTTTCAGGTGATGAGTGAGCATGATGATGATGATGATTGGGATTCTTTCAGTACACTAGATGATCATACAGTTTTTACAAGATGCCAGTCAGATTTTGTTCAGCAGTTTACAGAGTTGTACACAGTAAGGAGTGCTTACAATTTTACATTGGATTCTCACGTGAAGGATATCTACTAGTTACATAGTCCATCGGTGCATCTGTTTGATGATTGGTATGATTGTTCAGTTGGCACACAAACTGGGGGCAAGTCCAGTTTGTCGATTGAGTTACTCCCATGTGATGTTCCTGTCTTAGTATCATCAATTCGAGTGTTGAGTTTAGTTTCTCAGACGTTGTAGTTTGTACTGTTGATGTTAAAATTATTTTTGTTGGAGTGTGGTGATGATAGGGACATTACTCCATTCTATCCTTGGAATCCAGAGGGACTATGATGTTCATTTTGCTTCGAATTCCTTGGAGACAAGCAATCTTAGGGAGGGAGGACTGTAATATCCCCAATTTTGCCAGCACTGGTATTTCAAGGATTAGTCTATTATTTTGATCCTCGTAGGCTAATTATTGTGGATAGAGGGTCTTATGAGGCAGTGGCTTGGCTTGGGAGGGTCTTGTCTTCTACACAATTCAGTAACCTACAAGTTCGTCATCGTTTGGCTCAAATTGGACTTCATTTGGGCTTAGATTTGTGTACTTACTATTTGTGGTAAGTTGGGTGTTGATTGAGATGGACCCTTTCTATTTTTGGAAAGTGCATTTGATCACATGGAGAAATAATAGGTATAACTCCTACTTCAGACGACATATTTAAATGATGAGTATTTTGGGAGTTATTACATTTTTAATGGCCAAATTATTATTGAATTATTAAATGGCTTATAATAAAGTTATAATCTAACTTTATAATTTCACTTAAGTTGAGGGTTAAGTCATCATTGGAAGGGGCCATTATTTAATTGATTATTAAACCCAAGTTGCCTTATTATAATGATATCTTATTATAATAATGTTTTAAAGGAAGTTGTTAAAAGGGAGTTGTGTTGAGTGGAGATCATTTGGCAAACTTTCACAATTTCAGAAGTTGAGTTCTTTTGGAAACTTTTATCAACAAAGCATTATAAATATGAGCTCATTTCATTGGAGAAAGCACGCTTGAATATTGATTTGGTTTTGTTACCTTTGTGGTTTTTCTGAAGTTCTAAAATTTGTGCCCTTGCTGAAGTATAAGTGTCTGTTCTGAGGATTTGTTATCCACCGCTAAAGTACAGTGGAAGATTATCTGAAATTGCTAGTGCAAATTGTTGCTGAAGTATAGCAATTTGAGTTTGTTTTTCTACTATGTTTACTGTTATTGAGAAGCTAATATTGAGTTGCAGATTTGTCATTCTGAAATAATTAAGTATTGTCGTACAAATCTGTACCTGTTCGTATGTCATTTCCAGCAACTACGACATTGCTTTCCTTTGGCTGCGTGAGATATTGTAATGTTCCCGACCACACAACTAGACACGATCCAACCAATCCGTATGGAGGAGGGAATGGAATCAGGTAGAAGGTCGTACTAAGAGGCTGCAGGCAGTATGAAGTCAGTGGAGAAGGCCGTACGGTATGGAAGCCTGGAAGTACGAAGGTAAGTTTGCAGGTCGTACGGAGAGGCAGTACAGATGGAGGTTGTAGTCCGGAAGGAACTGTGTGGAGTACAGAAGGAAGTGGGTTGGAGTACGGAAGGAAGTGTGTTGAGTACGAGAAGTGTGTGGAGTACGGGAAGGAAGTGTGTGGAGTACAGAAGGAAGTGTGTTGGAGTACAGAAGGAAGTGTGTTGAGTACGGGAACGAGTGTGTTGGAGTACGGAGGGAAGTGGGCGGAGTACAGGAAGGAAGTGAGTGGATGGAAGCTGGGGTGCCGTATGGATGGAAGTTGGGCTGCCCTATGTTGGAAGCTGGGTGGATGGAAGCTAGGGTGCCGTATGGATGGAAATTGGATGGAAGTTTGGGAGTACGTAGGAGAATGAGAGTGGTACGGATTGATGTAAGAAGTATGCTGCCAAGGGATGAGATTCGTTCCAATCTTTAATGCCACCACACAGATCAATCTTAAACACTTGCAAGATGAAATATGAATAATAGATATTTCTTCAGATTTGCCAAATCTGGAACCAAAAAAGAAACAAGCAGAATAGGGTGAGGGTTGATTCCCACCAAAACTGCGCACAAACCAAATAGGGAGGATACTTCACCTCCGAAATGGCGGACAACAGAATCCCAACAGGAATTCGCAAAAATACAATAAAGTATCAAATCTCAACATTAGGAAACTAACCTACACGCCATGCATAAATACCCGTCGGGGAAAACTTCCTGAGAGTGCACAAAAGAGCCGATGGCGTCAACTACACTACGCCGAATAAAATAATGGGCCCGAGATAAACTAAATCGATCGAGACCCAAATACAATAGTTTTATTAGTCATTTAATGACGAGGACATTACAGTCCTCCCTTCCCAAAAATTCCTTGTCCTCAAGCAAATGTAATGCTGGATCTTGGAGAATGTGTCCACCTTCCCAAGTGGTGTCGTCCAGAGGCAAGTGCTTCCAACATACCAAGTATTCGTTCAGGGTATGGTTCCGCAGTGTCTTCTCCCGTACATCAATGATCTAAACTAGTTCTAATAGGAGCTTCCCTTCTTCATTCAGTGGTGGAAGGTCTGTGGTTACTACAATGTTCTGCCCCACGGCCTTCTTTAGGTAGGAGACATGAAAGACGTTGTGGATACGGCTCCCTTCCGGCAGTTCAATTTCATAAGCAATCTCACTGATACGGCGAATTACATGATAAGGGCCATAGAAGTGGGGCCTCAGCCTTTCTTTCCCCATTGCTTTCAATGATGACTGCCTGTAAAGCTGGAGTCTGAGATATCCTAAGTCGCCAACCTCAAAACTTATCTCTATTCTGTGTCTGTCAACATAAATCTTCTGTTGATTCTGACATTTTGTAAGTTTTCTTTCAAGACTTTAAGAATGTCTTGCCCTTCCTCAATCCAATCCTTTGCCCTTGGTGCGCGACTGTCACCCAGAACCCTGTCGATGAATGAAAGGGGTTCGTATCCGTAGAGTGCTTTGAAGGTTGCCATCCCAATAGACATATGAAAAGTTCTATTGTAGCAATATTCTCCCAAATGCAACCATTTGACCCATGCCCATTGCTGTGCTGAAACGTAGTTTCAAAGGTAGCCTTCTATCCATTTGTTCACAATTTCCATCTGTCCGTCAATCGGGGGATGGTAGGTGGTACTGGGTGACAACTCTATTCCTACCAACCGAAACAATTCTGTCCAGAAGATGCTGAGGAACCGACTGTCCCTGTCACTAACAATGTTTCGAGGTAACCCGTGCAGACGAAAAACTTCTCTGAAAAATAAGTCGGCTACCTGTGCGGCCTGGAAGTCTGAGGAGATAGCGAAAAAGTGTGCATACTTCGTTAGCCTATCAACTACAACAAAGATACAGTCCCTTCCATTTACCTTAGCAAGCCTGGTGATGAAGTCCATGGAGATACCATCCCACTTCTATTCTGGTATGGGCAAGGGTTGTAATAGTCCGGCGGGTGAGGTCTATTCGGATTTGTTTTGCTGGTATACCACACATTCCCACATGTACTACAAAACATCATCTTTAAGTCCCTTCCATGTGAACCTCTCCCTGAGCTGTCTGTAGGTCTTGAGAAACCCCGGGTGTTCGGCCAATGGTAAGGCATGTATTTCCTTCAGGATTTTCTACTTTATTTTGGACTCAGGTACTAGTTATATCCAATCCTTATAGTAGATGATGTCATCCACCACCTTGTAACGGTCATCTTGAGCATCGTCGTCCATTAATTTACATGCAAATGTGCTTTTAGAATATTGCACAAGTAAGTGGGCTTTCCAGTCAGCTGATATTTGTGACAACATGCAGATGGTCGGCTTTCTTGACAAAGTGTCTGCAACCACATTATTCTTCCCTTTTACATATTCAATATCAAAATTGAAAGCCTGGATCTTACCCATTTTTGTTGCCTCTCGTTTAGATCTCGTTGCTCCAAGAAATATTTTAAGTTGTTATGATCGGTACGGACGGTGAACTTGGCACCCACCAGATATTGCCGAAACTTAGTCAGGGCGTGCACAATGGCCAACATCTCCTTGTCGTAGATGGAATATAGGCGCTCAGCTTGCGTAAGCTTCTGACTTTCCTAGGCTATAGGGTGTCTTTCCTACATCAGGACCGCGCCAATGCCCTCTCCGGAAGCATCACATTCCAGAATGAATGGTTGAGTGAAATCAGGTAGGGCGAGGACTGGGCACGTGCTCATTGTTTCCTTCAACTTTTCAAAACTGTGTTGTGCCCTTTCATTCCATTGGAAGGACCCCTTCTTAGTCAAATCTGTTAATGGTGCGCTAAGCTGAGAGAATCCTTTTACAAACCTCCTGTAATAACTGCACAATCCAAAGAAGCCTCGCAACTCACAGAGTGATTTTGGAGGTGGCCAGTCGAGTATAGCTTGGATCTTTTCTTGGTGGACCTGTACTCCATGTTTACTAACTACGTGACCTAGGTACAATATTTCTGTCATCCCAAATTCACATTTGGATTGCTTGGCGAACAAGGATTGAGCCTCCATGATCCCAAGGATTTCATAACTGTCTTAGGTGTTCTTCTAAAGTTTTACTGTAAATCAGGATGTCATCAAAAAATACCAGCAAGTACTTACGCAATTGTTTGTTGAAGATGCGATTCATGCAAGATTGAAAAGTAGCTGGTGCGTTCGTTAATCCGAAAGGCATGACCAAGAACTCATAATACCCGTAGTGACAACGAAAAGCCGTCTTCTCCACATCTTCCCGCATGCGAATCTGATGGTATCTGGAACGAACATCTATTTTAGAGAAATAAACCGCACCATGCAATTCATCGATCCTGGGAATAGGATATCTATTTTTTATTGTTTTCTTATTCAACGCACGATAGTCCACACACATGCATAATGTTCCATCTTTTTTTTTCACCAATACAACCGATGATGCAAAATGGCTAGAACTCGGACGAATCCATCCCTTCTCAAGTAGCTCGTGAATCATCTGCTCAATCTCATCTTTCAATTTCTTGCGATGGCGGTATGGCGTGGTGATAACTGGTTTGGCGCCAACTTCCAATTCGATGGTATGTTCAAAACCACGATGGGGTGGTATGCCAGGAGGAATATCTGCAAAAACTTTATCATGGGCACTCAGCATAGCCTGTAAATCAAAATCTTCTGGTTGTATTCGTTGTTCTTTAATTGGTTCTGCTGAAACAAAGCAGTGTGCAGCCCATGCTAGGTCATCATGCCGGAAAATGGCTTCCATCCGTTGTGCAGAGACTTCCTTGGGACCTTCATTAGCCATTCCGCGAAGAACAACTTTCTTTCCTTCGGCCACAAAAGTAAAATCCATCCGTTTGAAGCTCTGTGTGTAATCATCCAAGGACTCCATCCATTGTATGCCCAAGATAACCTCCATATCATCCAGGTCTACTACGAAGAAATCCTCTGTCACAATATGATTAGCCATGGTGATACTCAATTGGGGAACTAGGTGTGTGCAAGGTAGGAGTGTTCCTCCGGCGACCTTGACTTGGAAACCTTTGTGAGCCTCTGTAGGAAGACCTCTTTTCTTCACCAAGGATGAGTTTATAAAGTTGAGAGTGGCTCCGCTATCAAGCATCACAATGACTCTCTGCCCCTGAAGGGTTCCCCATGCCCGAAATACCGTACATGTCGGGCTCCCAGCCAAAGCAATGGTCCCTCCACGCCGAAACAGTGCCACGATTCTCTCCGTACAGTTCAAGCTAACCGTTTTGGAGACCTGCGGGTGACCGTCCTCTGTGGGAAGTTAATCTTGATCATCCTCATCATCAGACATAACCTCGATGTAGTGTATTTTCCCTTTACCAAGGCATCTATGCCAAGGTTTCCACGGTTCCTTACAATTAAAACATAATTTCTTCCTTCGGAGCTCTTGTTTGGTTGCTTCTTCCAACGAAGGCTTCTTTGGCAGAGGTTTGTTATCTTTGTCTTTGGGAATGAACGGCGGTTTGGAGTGGGAGTAACCTCGAGAGGAGGATGTTGATGATGGTGCCATACTTCATGCCTTTTTTATAGCCTCCGCAAGGGTGGCAGGATTGAAGCCCTTAACCCATCCCTTCAGTGGTTCGGTTAATCCGTCCATGAAGAGAACTATCCGTCTCCTTTCGGAAATGTTTGTAACCAACACGGAGAGCTTCTAAAACTCTGTGATGTACTGGTTGATTGATCCAGTCTGTCTTAACTGAACTAGCTCTTTAAAATTAAGCTCCGGATCTTTACCGTCAAACCGATCTATCAATTTTTTAATGAATTCAGCATATGTACTTACTTGGTCATGTCCCAGTGTGATGGTGCCATGATGCCACCATTCATGTGCCACTCCTTCCAAGTGAAGTGCTGCAAATTTAATTGCTTCCTCTTCTGGCATTGGATTGAGCTGGAAGTAAGTATCTGCCTTCATTACCCATGCCTAGGCAGATATGGATCCCGATCCATCAAATGGTGACAGATTTACTTTACTCAGCTTCCTTCTGAGATCATCGTTAAAATATCCTCGACTTCTGCCTCCGAAGTATCCCATTCTCAATTCTGTGTAGTCTTTGTAGGATATATCCCCTTCAAAATTTGCATTCTTCCAGTCTTCTTTTAACTGTTCTTGAACTTCCTCAAAGGCGGGTTGCCTTCCTCCTTGTGGTACCTCCGTCCTTGGAGGCAAAATTGGCATGGAAGGACGGGATCGTGCCGGATGAGGATTTTCTTTTCCCGTAAACGAGTCGGCTCTATGACCATTTTGTTCGCCAGATATTTTATTGTCTGGTAGTTTCCAAAGAGTTTCCTCCATAAGTCGCTGAGTGTCGTTCATTTGTGCCTGATTCCTTGAGGTCCCTCAATAGCGCCATGAATTCAGCAAGAGTGGGTTTTTGATCTGCCATTCTACCAACTTAGTGGGATCTCCTTCGTTTTCGGCTATAGACTTTTATTCACTGTCCACAAGCTGGCAGGATCTCAAGCTTTGATACCACTGCAACGTTCCTGACCACACAACTAGACACGATCCAACCAATCCGTATGGAGGAGGGAATGGAATCAGGTAGAAGGCCGTACTAAGAGGCTGCAGGCAGTACGAAGTTAGTGGAGAAGGTCGTATGATATGGAAGCCTGGAAGTACGAAGGTAAGTTTGTAGGTCATACGGAGAGGCAGTACGGTTGGAGGTTGTAGTCTGGAAGGAAGTGTGTGGAGTACGGAAGGAAGTGAGTTGGAGTACGGAAGGAAGTGTGTTGGAGTACAGAAGGAAGTGTGTGGAGTACAGGAAGTGTGTGGAGTACGGAAGGAAGTGTGTTGGAGTACGGAAGGAAGTGCATTGAGTACGGGAACGAGTGTGGTGGAGTACGGAAGGAAGTGGTGGAGTACGGGAAGGAAGTGGGTGGATGGAAGCTGGGGTGCCGTACGGATGGAAGTTGGGCTGCCGTATGTTGGAAGCTGGGTGGATGGAAGCTGGGGTGCCGTACGGATGGCAATTGGATGGAAGTTTGGGAGTACGCAGGAGAATGAGAGGTACGGATTGATGTCGGAAGTACGCTGCCAAGGGATGAGATTCATTCCAACTTTAATGCCACCACATAGATCAACCTTAAACACTTGCAAGATGAAATATGAATAATAGATATAGCTTCAGATTTGCCTAATCTGGAACCAAAAAAGAAACAAGCAGAATAGGGTGAGGGTTGATTTCCATCGAAACTTCACACAAACCAAATAGGGAGGATACTTCACCTCTGAAATGGCGGACAACAAAATCTCAACAGGAATTCGCAAAAATACAATAAAGTGTCAAATCTCAACATGAGGAAACTAACCTATACGCCGTGCATAAATACCCATCGGGGAAAACTTCCCAAGAGTGCACAAAAGAGCTGACAACGACAACTACACTACACCAAATAAAATAATGGGCCCGAGATAAACTAAATCAATCGGGACCCAAATACAATAGTTTTATTAGTCATTTAATGACGGGGACATTATAGATATGTATGTCAGACAATGCCATACAGATTGAGGCTGCTGCTGAATGAGTTTATCAATGTCGTAATACATTGAATTGTGATCAATGTCGTAATACATTGAATTGTGAGCTGCGAATTATATTAAGTGCTGAGTCATTCCTTTGTGGTTGCATGACCAGTCTAGGGGGCTATGACATTACTTTTGGAGTTGTGTGACTATTGGAGGAGGGTGCGTTTATAATTTGGGAGGCTGCATTCTACATTTGCAGCTGGGTTTCAATTCCTTGTTGCTGCATTTCCAATTCCCTTGACCTATGTTTCTTTTCCAGCAGACACATGTTGTCAAAGGTGCCATGAACACACTTGTTATCATTGTTATTGTTATTTAAATAACAGTTTGATTAAATTCCGATTTTAATGTGCAATCAAGGAACATTTGAAAATTAAATTGTTGTTGCTATTGTCATGTGGTTATTGGAAAATTTATGAAAATTCATATATGTATTGAAAACACACAAAAACAATTGCAACTTAATTAGAAAAAAGCCAGTTTGCTATTGAGAGCCAGTTGGGCTCTTTACAATCACTTTAGAGTATTTGCATGTGTTGCTTATGCACACATACCAAAAGAAAAAAGGTCTTAAGTTAGATGATAAAGGCCTTAAATGCATTTTTATTGCTTATGGAACTTAAAATAAAGCATATAGGTTGTATGATCCAGTAGCGAAAAAGCTTGTGATAAGAAGAGATGTGGTATTCAACGAACTAGCAGAATATACCAAAGGAAATGAAACAAAAGGAAAAGAGATAGTAATTGCTGATATTGAAGAGGAGGAAGCAGAAGATGTACCTAAATCATCTAGCGCAAGAGAAAGAAAATATCAAAAATATCAAAGGACAAAAAAGAATCATCCATCAAATCTTATGTTGGATTTAAAT
The DNA here is from genome assembly GCA_027943335.1 of Chamaecyparis obtusa. Taxonomy (NCBI): domain Eukaryota; kingdom Viridiplantae; phylum Streptophyta; class Pinopsida; order Cupressales; family Cupressaceae; genus Chamaecyparis; species Chamaecyparis obtusa. Next base: position 2,137,546 of record BSBK01003769.1, on the reverse strand, counting down.
TTTGAAAGAATGACAACAAGGTCACAAGCAAATGTGAATTTTGCATTAATGACTAAAATCATGGAATATAATGAGCCACACACATTTGAACAAGCTCAAGAAAAAGAAGAGTGGATTGAAGCAATGAATAGTGAAATTGACACAATTAAAAGGACTGACACGTGGGATTTGGTTCAATTATCTCCTTGTTAAGGAAGTGATTGGTACAAGATGGGTGTACAAAACAAAGTATAAATCTGATGGAAGCATTGATAAGCATAAAGCTAGATAGGTAGCCAAAGGGTACACTCAACAGGAAGGTATTGATTATACTGACACATTTGCACCTCTAGCACAAATGGATACTATCAAATTGGTTTTGGCATTGGCAACTCAACAGAGTTGGATAGTTTGAAATACCTTCTAAAGAACATTATGTTTGCAAATTAAAGAAGGCCTTGTATGGTCTCAAACAGGCACCAAGACCATGGTATTCAAGAATGGACTCATACCTACAGCAAAAAGGTTTTTCACGAAGTCAATCAGAGCCAAGTCTCTATATCAGAACCTCAGCAAAGGATATATTCATCTTAGTTCTCTATGTTGATGATCTTATCTACACAGGGAATAATCCAGCTTTATTTGCAGAGTTTAGAGCAACTATGATTACTGAGTTTGGAATGACAGATTTGGGACAAATGTACTACTTTCTTGGTATAGAAGTATGGAAAAATAAAGATGAAATATTTATGTCTCAGCAAAAATATGCCTCAGATATCCTACGAAAATTTCAGATGCAGAGTTGCAAACCAGTTGCAACACCTATTGAAGCTGGACTTAAATTGTCTACTTTAGATGTGTTAGATCTAGTGAATCCCACTTTATATAGACAGTTGATTGGAAGCTTGACCTACTTAACTACTACTCATCCAGATATCACATTTGCAGTGAGTTTGGTCTCTAGGTTCATGTCAGTACCTAAGGAAACACATTGGAATGCAGCTAAAAGGATTCTCAGATATGTTAAAGGGACATTGAGTTATGGTCTCAAATTTCAGCATTCAAAGGCTAGCAGATTGGTTGGCTATACAGATTCAAATTGGGCTGGCTTCGTTGATGATCGGAAGTCTACATTTGGTTACACTTTTAGCCTTCATTTTACATTCTTCGCTTGGAAGTCCAAGAAACAACCAACAGTATCCCTTTCTACGGCAGAGGCAGAATACAAAGATGCAACATTAGCAGCTTCTCAAATTGTATGGTTGAGAAGACTTCTAGAAGACTTGCACCAAATTCAGAGTAAACCTACCTTGTTGTATTGTGACAACAAGAGTGCTATACAAATGACAAACAATGCAGTATTTCATAGTAGAACCAAACATATTGAGATACAACATCACTATATCAGGGAATTAGTTTAACAAGGTTTGATCAATATTGTGTACTGCAGTACAAAAGATCAAATTGCAGATATCTTCACAAAGGCTCTAGCTCGTGAAAGGTTCCAAGAGCTCAAGTATCTACTTCATGTTCTTCCCAATGGTCATTATGGGGGAGAATGACAGCAATAAAATGCCCATTTGGGGCCTACCTATGCAGTCCTTATTGACTTCACAATCTAATATTAAATAGATGGTTGTATGTAATTAATGTTGTCATTGACAGTTGCATATATTTAATATTGTAGTTGGAATATTGGTGAGTATGGTTGAATTTCATAATGTAACCTCTCGTTTGGTTTTCTATATAATAGATGCCCTGCCTCTCATTTCTTCAAGGCAAATTGGGGCTTTTGCTTATATACTTATTTTGTGATCAACAGATCATTGTTTCTTAATTCAGTTGCCTTCAGGAGCCTATACCTTATACATGCTAAAATGGACTAAATGAGCACTATTACATCATTTCCACCCCTCTGATTACATTTGGAATAGTTTGACCAAGTTTGACCTATTAGAACCTTGTAATTCTACATGAGTTCACTAGTTACAATTGCTTTGCAAAATGATTTGAAATGAACATAAATGGTCCTTAGGACCTTATTCAATCCTTGACAAGACACCAAAACAAGAACAAATGCAAAAGCCTTCATGAGGCATCCAGATGAGTAGATGCTCCTGCACCACTCTTCTATTTCTCTCCAATTGAACTTGTTTCCACCAAAATTTTAGCATGAACTTTCAACTCGGTCTTTGCAAACTTGACCCTCTCAAGATCTTCTACTTCTTCATACTCAAAATACTCTTCCATATCGTTGATTCAATTGATCAACTCTTCTCGATTAAGATTTCCAAAAAATGTGTAAACTTCAATTTTTGCCCTCTTTCCAATCTTTAAAATGGCCATTAAAAACCTAGCCTCATTAGGATTTCTAGCCCATCCTTACTCTTCTTCAAACTATCCTTCAGACTCATCTTCACATTCGTCTCTTGCCTTAATATCATGTAATCTCCTGATTGCCAATTATAATGATCTTCTCCTTTCGAGATCTGAATGACAGCAGTTGTAAAGACAATTAACTTGCTCCATTCACTCCAACTTTAGGTTCTAGCAATATTTATTAGAATTTCTTGGCACTTGAATGTATGTTTTTCTTGATATTGCTAAACCCCAATATAATCCACTCCCCAATATTAACCTTCGATATAGTTTGATAGTCTTCCAATGTTAAATCAAAAGCCAAGCATAATATTTACGACAAGCCATAAACTACTAGTAGGAATATTGCTATCAAATCATTAATTTTTGGAAATATAATTGGCCAAATATGTTCCTAAGAAATATTGAATGAAGGCTTTTGTAAATTAAATCGTCCACCTCAGAACAACTGCTGATATTCTAATACACTCAATGGTATGATTAGTGTGTTTGTTGGTTAAACCGCATTCTATGAAGAACTCAATGCTCATGAACATTGAAATACAACTATTGCAAATGAATGTATTCGATAATTATTTCACACGCTTCGAATAGATCACAGAAGATGGATAAACTTCACGCCAAGAAGATATATCGAGATGGAGATGGTAACAATCAGAATATGATTATATTATTGCTAGGCAACAAATACTTCGGAAATTATCTTCCAATAGCAACACTCATAGCAACTTTGAATCATAGGCCATGTATAATAGGGTCAACCAACTATTACAATAATTCTCCAAGGTTCATCAACATTCTATACAAAAAATTAGAATGGAGGACACAAATGTGAAACACTCTTTACAAATCATCTAAGATTTCACTCAATCTAGCCCATAAGGAATTAATAAGATCCCTAAAAAATCATTAGAGCAATAAACTACATCTACTCATATAAATATTGAAGTTCACCAACGAGGAATCACCAATGTAATAAGTCATACATCAGGGCTAGACACCTCCAAAATATCATCAACCTTACCTATAATAACAATAGTGAGAATGTATCAACTTAACTCGATTACCTTCAAATCGGTAGATAATTTTGAAGTGAATATATTTTGGAAATAAAATATGGAGGAATGTAACTAATCTTTAGAGATGGCATTGAAAATATTGTTGATCAAAGCCTAAAGTATGCTATTGCCTCTCCGTTTTCCTATGACCACTGTCTATACCCATTTCTATATCTTCACTCCACCCCTCTCGGATGATATACACATTGAAGGGGTACCTAAATCAGTTAGAGATAAATCAAATTTCTTGAAAAGATGGACAAGAGTTGTATCATTGAATTTGAGACAGCCTTATATTGTTTGAATCATCCCAACTTACACTTAGACTCCCTTTTCTTCCCGAATACAACTCCCAAAATGGACTATACTTGGGAAAGCCTTCACCAAAGCCACTTTGAATTCGTCTCTTATATCATACACCTTTAATAAGTTTATATTGAATAGTTTATTGTCCTCTCCAACCATGTAAGGCATCTTATCCAAACGCACCAAATTGTCAAATCCATTGACTAAAGAATCATGATATCACAGGTGAACGGAAGTACCATTTTTGGGTTCTCTTTTCATAGCCATCTCCATCACATAGCTCACAAAATTTTTTGCCATGAGGCAGTTATCTCTACAAAATTCTTTGTATAAATGTTGGTTTTGCTTCTTCTCTTCTCACTCATTGATGGATGTCCAAAACCAGTTCATGATCTCTCATGATGACTTAGGCCGGAAGGACACAACCAAAGGTTCTGAAATTTGGCTTTACACATCCCAATTGTGTTTGCTTCCCTTGTTTAAGTGTTCTTTCTCTATGCAACTATTTCTTCTTTTCTTTATCATCTCTCTCACCTCCTCTGTCCTTACGCATTGATGGGTGTCAATATCTACTGATTACAGTCACTTGAAAGTTTCAAAAAGCATTTTCAGCAAAGTTGTTTCATCGTATCCTCATATCATAGTTCTCAAAGAAAACAATCTTTGTATCCATTGAAGGATGCCCATACCCTATAGCTTCTGCTTGCAATATAGTTGCTGCAATTGGACTCCATCCTTGTGTTGGCAAGTGATGTTTTGAGAGCTCTATGTGAGCTTTATGGCAACACTTATGTTGTTGTGAGCGCATTAAGAAATAACTGGTATTGGAGACTCAGTCATGAAAATGACTAAGTACAGAATCAGAATAACAGTATTTTGCAGTACAATTTTGGTTAGCGAAGATGGTATATGATGTATTATGGCTTGCGAAGTTACAGGAAGACAGTTTGGGATATGTAGGACCTTCAGTTAAGGTCGCACGTGTTTTAGTATTGATATCAGTAAGATACAGTGTTGTGAAGGTATGCGAAGACAAAGAATCAGTAAAACAGGGTATATGAACAGTCGCGATGATTGAGGGAAGATCAGATGGAATGGTAACGTGCTAAGTCAGATGGAAGTTGTATATTGCCGACACTTTGGTAATATAAGATCGCCGACTCAGTATTTATCATTGCCATAAATATTTATTATGTTTTGTATTGTATTTGAGAGCCGACTGGATGGTAGAATTGATATAAGTATAGAGTGTTTTGTGGAAGCAATAAGTGTGAAATTATGTGATAGAAATGGATGCGAATTTGGGATGCTAGTAAAGGCAGATAGTAGATGCGAGATCTGAGATTGACAGAGCTATAACTGGAACTATCAAAGCATAGCAGATGCTTGTACAGTTCATTTATTGAAGAACACTTTTGTAAGCAGAATTGTGATTGTAAGAGCTATAAGCTCACCACCTTTAACAGGGTTTTTTGTATACCCCTAACAGGGTTTTTTGTATACCCCTAACAGGGTTTTGTATTCCTCTAACAAGGAAATGTATTATGTAATACTCAGCTCCCAACAGGGCTAGATCTTCTAACAGGGATTCAATATTTTAGTGCATAGTTGTGGGTACCATCCCCACCAAGGCTTTCCCTTGGCCAGGGTTTCCTCAAAAACAAATAATGGTGTTATCAGTTATGTGTTATGTGTTTATGTTCTTTTCATTTCAGCAATGATATGGTTTATTTACAATTGGTTGAAGTTTAATTTGAAGTGTTGTTAATACTGATTCACGCCCCCTCTCAGTATTACTTAATCCTAACACCTCGTGGCACCTGTACCTATGCCATTTGTCTCATTTATTGTTGTCTCTCTGGTTGTCCTCCCCTTTCTTTGACTACAGCAATGTGACATTGCTTCTTTAGCTACAGTTCAAGCAAAATTATGTCTTTGTAATATCTTGATTTAGGGAGTTGCATATTGCTTGATAGTTATTATAGGATTCATTTTGCACTAGTTCTTGATTTTGGCTGTGTAGTTTTGTATATAATATCTCGTACATACAAACTTTAATCGATTCAAGTTTTGTTTTTTACTTACAATTTATTGTCTCTCCTTTTAGTTAAAAAGAGTGAGCACTTGTTAACTGCTTGGGTTGTTTGCTACAAATTAAAAGACTTCAAAATCTTGTTTTCTGTACAAGTGCTAATAAGCCTTGCACCCTTGCCCAAGAACCTGAAAGACAGACATTTGTTTTAAAGTTGTATGTATCACAATAAAAAAACATCTGTTCACAGTTACAAGGTTATATCTTTGTTAGAAGGGAAAAGAAAGGTTTTGCATTCAAGCTTTTCCATTTGTATTATCCTAAAAGAGGTAAATTAAAACACTAACAAGATGCTAATGATTTATTGTAATTAATAAAACACTCATCTACATAATTATTAGAAGACATTAGGTCATTAAATCACATTCAGTAACTATTCTGACTAAAATTTTGTTTTTCTAGTTACTTAAACCAACCAAGATCAAGTAAATAAGAGATTGAAATCAAATAAATAATACTCTAAAATAGGAGCTCAATCCTTAAGTAGACAATGTTACCTGCACATTGCCGATAAGAAGTGCCAAAAATATGAATCCAAGAATTATAGTCACTGATGAGAAAATGATCTCATAAGTATACTCACTGGGTATCAAACTCTGGGATAATGTGCTGCAACGTGACATATAAAGTTTATCATAGTAAGGAAACAATGTATTTCAATAGTGTTTTATGTAGAATAAACTTTTCAAATAAATATAGAGATTCATTCATATAAATTTATGTGAATGATTTCAATTCCCATTTACATTGGTAAGAGTTAAACTGTACTGCATTGCCCTAATCAGAAGATTTAGGAAAGCCAATCAAATAAAATTCATCAAGAAGACAGACTTAAGAGAATATCATAAGTATGATGCATCATCATGAAACAAAGTTATGCCTCGCACAAAACAGATAATATCTTCTTGGAGCAAAAGTTTTGTCAAACCAGCTTGTATGAGCCAGATAACTGAGAAACTCACAAAATATCAAAACAAAACGAAAAAATGGGATAACAATGACAACAAAGTAGAGCTATATGGGAAGCACATTAAAAAGAACTCTCTTCTGCAGACTTGAGATAAATCAACAACATATTAGCAAACTACAAAAGTGGCCTCCTCTTTGTGTTCTGAATGAATTCCTAGGCTTCACAAGGAAAGAAAGGATATAGATTCTGTTATATCTCAAAGAGTCGTGACCAACAAAACAATCAGTTGGATTGGCAATTTATTGAAATGTCACATATTAATGGAATTATACTTCAAATCTCTAACCGAGGATACAGAAATACAATAGATGTATGCAGGGTATCTGATGTCTAAAAAATGGTTTCACAAGCATCTTAACCATTTGAAATATGATGTTACTGCTGAAAATGTAGGGCAATGATTAGTGAACCCTTAACACCTATAGGCATACGCATGTTTTGCAATTATCTATAATGATAATATACCAAAATACAGATTCACAAAGGATATTCCAAAGATTATTTTTCCCTATAAAATTGCAAACTGCATGTTAGATAGTACAATTATATCTCAGTGGAAGGATAAAACACCTGTTACTATTGCTGTTGGGAACATCCCCCTTGGACCTTCACTTAAATATGCTTAGCATTTCAGCTCAACAAAAGTTGAATTTTGAAAGGTGATGTCAAGTTGAATTCAGAAGAACACTAAACTGACCCAGAAAAGATAAAAACCAAACTTAAGAAGACAAAAGGCTGGGTTCCTATTTCGTGTCAATGAGGGAAAAGTGTTAATCCTAACTGATGACTGAAAGGGGGGGTGAATCAATCAATTCAACAATTTAAATTCTTATCCTGTTAAACTGAATACAGCTACTGTGTTCATGCATAGCTAAGGATAGTGGACCTTAATCACCAATTAAGTTTTCCAATTTGGCTTAGAAACCCACACTTCTCCCAAAGGTGCACAATGACTTTATGAGACTCCACCCAACTCAGACTCTTCACAATGCAAGTTAATGATAGATTTAATGTGTTTGATGTGTATTAGGATGGATTCAAGTGGTTTTGAGGGTTTTAGACTTACCCAATACTTCCAAGGGCTAAATGTCTCAAACTAGCCTAGAGGCCTAATTGCCCTGTCTAGTAGCCCTGTCCAGCTATAAAATGGTTCTTAACTCCGTACGTTCCCAAAGGATGGAACAAATGAATGATATATTTGGATACCCTTTTGGACATATGAAAACATATCACATACTTAGGTATTGGTGTTTTGGACCGAGTATGACTGTCCTCACTATGTGACCCCAAAATGCCTCAAAAATGGGTGATTTAACAAAGCAACACCTAGTTACTTGTACCCCCAAGACTCCAAACTTCCAGAAGTGTTCCAATATGTTACCAAACCTCTAAATCCAAGAGGAATTTAACCCAGCACCTCGGGAACAACAAAAGCCCCAAATTAGCCCTCTTAAACCCTTGATTTGAGGGTTTCTTCAATCTCCCTTATCCAAACACTTCTATCCTTGCTTAGTGATTGATTCGCCATTAGTATACCAGTGTATGATCATCCAAATCATAAAAATGCCATGCTATGAAGCCCGATCTTCTACTGCTGCTCCCTGGCCATCAATTTCCTTAAGGAACACCCTGTTCCAAATCGGTGATCACTCTACTCCTTCAATTATCCACATGTCTGATCATTAGAAAACTATATTACAATGTTAGTGATCATCCTTCCATGGGTCCTAGGCCTTTGGGTCCATGGGAAGGGTATAGATTACAAGTAGATCTTAAAAACAAAGTAAAAGACTTAACACAATCAGTCAATTCGCTGTAGGTGTAGGAACAGTCATATCTAGAACCTTCAAAACCTTTCAAAACATATACTAAACTTCCTTAAAATCTTATTGGATTAACCTAATTACTTGATCCAAACACTTTACATTAGAACCATGAGAAGGCTTCAAAGTATTAAAGACATTGCATGCAACTGTCACTGGTTTTTACCAGTCAAAACATAAGGAACAAGTTTTTAAAACTTTCCCAAATGCATTCAACAGTGTTTATGAATGTTTGAGATTGCTTACTATTCCAACATGAAAGTAAAGCAAGACAAAAGTATTGAAAACCCTTCAACAATGCATAGGACAATAGATTTTGTAAAGTGAAACTTGTTTTCTATTGCATCTCTGTTTTGTCCGTACACTCCCAGGCTTCCTGCCCGTACAATGAGAGTTGTCTACAATATATCAAATCAAATCTTAACTTCCCCAACCATACACAACCGGTTTGAGGGATTAGTTAAGTGATTTAACAATAAAACTCCATTTCCCTCCTAAAGTGGCTACTAGCTGTTTCTTGTTTGAATATTTAAAATTTTAAACTTTAAAAATGCTTAAAACCTTATTAAATTGGAAACCTTATGACTTAATCACTTCATGCTTATACTCCTAACTACCCTAAAACATCTATAGGACTCTAATGGTCCAAGTTACATTTATTGAATCCTTTCAAGGATATAACTTCATTCCTAAATTCAAATGCCATTGCATGGCATCAAACCATTAAAGGTGCCAATGTAGTATAATTGATTGGATTTACATTGTTTAAGATCCTATTGGCTTTCTTGATCCTAGGATTGACCATAGGTGATTTGATTGTCTTCATTGGTGACTTGATTGGCTTCATGGTTGTCACTATGGACTCCTGGTAGTCTTTGGATGTTCTAGGTGCCCCTGCACCATGTGTGATCCTGAAAATATAATGCATGCTTAAGTAACTTGAACAGAAACCACATACACAAGCTAACACAGGATATATATGTGGAAACCCTCGATTAGAGGGAGAAAACCAAGGTGGGACAGAACCCACGAACTTCATGACTGCAGTAATAAAACTACCATGTTAAAGGCTTACAAAAGAACTTGTTAGAATGCTACCCTATCAAGGGATTTGATATAGACCAATTAAGATCTTGACTCAGTAAAAAGTAGCCTTGCCAGAGCACTTAAGAACATCAATCAAGATGTCACCCGGTGAAGGGATTTATACAGTGGAACCTATTAGGGTTCACCCTGATAAAGGGATTTTTATGAGCTTCACACAATAAAAGAAATGATCTTCTTTAGACACTCAATCTGTCAATCAGATCATACCTGTTCTTTTTTCACTCTGCTTGGCTGTTCAATCTCTGTCTTTCACTCGTGGTGACTGTAACCCTTCTCAAAAGACTCGACTTTTTTACTCTGCTCTCTTTCAGCGCACTTGATTTTCAACAACTAACCTAATGCGCGATGACCCGTATATATAACGATCTTCACATTACCACACCAAACTATGGCGCCAAGCTGTAACTCTTCCGAAACGTTGTTGTTCTGGAAAGCGATCTGAAAGTCTCGCATGGAGAACTCTTGATCAAGCCAAAACACTCGCACACAGAAATTCAAATCATCTCGAAACGCTCGCAATAAAACTCCAGTTCATCCCAAAAATGCTCCACAAAAACCGGATCGGATTATAAAAGCACGAACCGGTAGATCTACTACTTTCAGCGAGAACCGGTGTGCTACCGGTTGAGTCATCTGCCTCCTATGGTTTCCTACTAGACCGGTTGGACAAGACCGGTATTGTTGTGACTGGTGTAGCTACACTGGTGACCTAGCAAGTATGAAGGTTGTTGACTAGGACAACTACCGGTTCACCACTGTTGCTCTAATTTAAAAACCAGTGTGTTTGATGTTTGCCAATGATGAGAACTAAGCATAATGCCAACAAAAAGAATAGCTAATGTTGTTCTCAAAGCATGTATTAGAATGAGGTAAACATAGGAAAAAGCCAGGTATCCATGGTAAGATGTTTGTATCCAATACAAAAGTAGCAAATTTTAAAGACACCATGATAAGAATATGAGATTCATAAAACAAAGATATTTTTTTCCATAGATAATGAAATATTATAACCACGAAGTCCTCAATAGATTTTTTAATTTGTTTTAGTGGTTTGCAAGGGGACATTACAGTCCTCCCTTCCCGACATTGCTTTCCCCCAAGCAAACACCAAGCAATCCATTGCTTCACTTGGATATGAATGCCAATAACCACAAATCATACAGCAATATAGTAGGGTGCATATGTGACAATGCATCCAACAAACCAATACTTGGATACCACACCAAAATATTGAACCTCTTGTATACGATGAAGAAGCAATGTCTCATCAAACCATCACCCCAAGCATCATTACTTAGCTGCAAGCAAATAACATTTATAGACCCTTCTCCATGAAGAACACTAATCATATATGATTGTAAGAACCCAAGGGCTCTAACTCTGCCAAACTACTGATTTGCTATGAAATTTTATATATAATTGTATTTTTTGAAATAAATAAGCATTTCCTTGAATTTTAAAAAAATGTTGCCAAGCAAGATAATAACTTTGCATTAAAGTAATTCTGAAACAATTGTCCAGTGCATTGAACTATGATAATTTTTTGTTGATTTACATGTATATACAATGCATGGAGAAATATTTATTAAATTCTGAAAACTAAAATGCAACTAAGAGAAAACCTGGAAACAAATCGCAGCCTAGATATTGAGCCCAACAATTCTCAAAAACTCTAAACAATGCCTGAATTTTTCCAGCAACCAACTTCAATCTGAAATTGAATGCAAAGATAAGATTGTTCTTCTCTAGACCCAACCGTCTAACATCCAGTGACTCATGTGGGTCTGTAGCTGAGTGTGGCTGCCTCAAACTCTCTTCACAACAATTACCAAAGCTACGATTTAATCCCTTATAACTGCCTAAGGTATAATGCTGCTATCACCCTCAGAAAAAACCTTCAAACTAACTCAAACCCTATATTGATTCTTCTCCTAATAGCTCAAATTGAACTTCTAAATGAAACCCACACTGTAGCAAATCTCAGTGTTTATTTCGACACCTTAAATGCTTGTAAAAACTTTGAAGAATTCACAATTCTCCAAGTCTGAAATATTGAAACCCTTGTTCCAAATTTCTCTTCACACAAATCAATAATATCAAATGCCCAATAGAATCAATGAAATGAAATTTGAATCCCCTTTTATAATATTCAATCTCCATTTGTCTTCATCTCCTTTAATTTACTTTAATTTCATTTCTCATCAACAAACTTTATGTTATAATTTAAAGTTGACATATAATAAACTCACTTTATTAATTTAAACTCCCCCACTGCTCCAAAAATGACCCTTTCATTAATATAATGATATTCTGACACATAGGGTCCCTGTTTTATGTGTTCAAGATTTAAAACTTCTCAACCCGGTTCCAACGAGCTATTATAACACCAAGGTGCCCAATATGCAATCCCAATAAAAATAGCAACCTTAGCCAATTTATTAAATAATAATCTAAGTTACCGGTTCGAATTCGGTTCGAAGTTCGGGTATGAAGAACCGGTTCGCAAGTTTGACAAAATTTTGAAAAGGGGTTTGGATTAGGGTTCAAAAATACATTTAAAAATTTAAAAATTATATATATATATACATATTTATGAAGCCTAGAAGCATGAGTAAAAATTAGAATGTCACATAGTATCATAAAACAACATTTAAACAACAAAAACACGATAAACTTGTAATCATAGCATCATGAATCATGATCATACCATCATATACTTCAAGTCATAGTTACACCACCCTAGGCGACGGCAGGACGGGGGGATATAAGACATAAAGATGTAAAAGTATTGTGTTGAAGTATTGGTCCTTTTGCGTTGGATATAAGTCTTAGATATTCATATAAGTTATATCTAACATGTATATGATATATCCAACACAAAAGGACCAATATCTAAAATTTATATCTTTGTTGGTGGCTGTTTTCAAGTCCCTGAGTCTGGAAAATGAGGTTTCAGTGATTTTTGCCTGTTGGGAAGTCATGTCTATCTAGGATTTGGGCAAGAGCTAAGCTAAGTCTGTCATAGAGATGGGGTCGAAACCAATTGATTTGTGATAAAACGAGTTAAAACCCTTTGAGAATCATTTTGCCAACTTCAATTTGACCTTAGAAAGCCATGATGGATTGTGGGAGGTAACCCTGCTGAAGGCTTGTTGAATCTTGAAATTTGGCTAAGTCTGGAATTTTTCGAAAACCCCTAAAATCTAGAATCTGCATCTTAACTCCTATGAAGCTGGAACCTATCCCAAACATCCTGGAAGTATTATATTTTATAATTTATACAAAAATAACTTAAAGTATAAGAAATTAAATGTTATATTTGTATAAATACTTCCGCCCAAGAACAAAAAAAAAATTATGCTTTCATATCCACCTTTTAGGGTTTCGGATGTCAAAAATTTATAAAATTTGCAAAAAAAATTCACTAAAGTGATGTCTGTGCCCCGAAGTTCGCCACAATTCGCCATGGGTTCGTTTTTTGGTGAGCTGGTCCGCCCGGGTCCGTTCGTCTAGGGCAGAAGTTCGAATTGGGCCCAGATTTTCCAACCCTGCCCGGACCCACAAGCGAACTGGACCCGAACCACGTACCAGTTCATACCCAAGCCAGTTCAAAGGGGTCCAGGGCAAACCATGGTAACTTAGATAATAATCAAAATTCAGTCGTCTTGCGAAAATGACTGAAGAAGCATCAAAATCGAAATTTGATAGCACAGGTGTGATCCTGATGATGAAAGCCGATGAATGAACCTGATGGAGTGACTTTCTAAAAATAGATTTTCCCTCCAACAATACTGGAGCCCAAACCGAAAGTCAAAAATAAAAATTGAGAGCATCGTTTAATTCCTCTAATTCATCTGAGCTCATTGGAACCAACTGTTGACTTACTATAAATAGTAAGTCCCTCAAAATAGGCCAAAACCCACATCAGAGCCCTCTAATCACCAGTATTAACCTACAAGGACCCAGTGATAGGCTAAATCTAATAACTCAGATGCTCGCTTAGAATGGGGACATTACAATCCTCCCTCCCCAAGATTGCTTGTCCTCGAGTAATCACCAGAACCAAGGGCACATATCGATCCACCCGGATCCCAAGGAAAAGTGTGTAATATCCATGACAACATCTACATACTCCTGTGATAATAACTCAATCCACAGAGCTATCCTGAGCATACTGCTACCATGCCAACGATGGCAACTCAACAAATCCACAGTGTGAAGCCTATCTCCACCTAGATCCCAGTAGAGACGTAACTCACATCCATCTACAACCACAAAGAATGGATATCCAATATCAACTGATAGATCAAATCTCCCTACACATCCTACCAATTTGCTCTGTGTATGTAGTCCCTTTGTGTAACAGGGACAAGTACTCTCATATTCTAGATATCCACCCTCTGCAAAATCATCATAGATATATTGCCCCTGCAAGTCACCTCCTCGTAACTTGCAGTAACTAACTCCATCAACTGCAGATGGAATAAACCCATCCCAAAACGGATGATATAAACATAGAGCAACCCATACCGACATACAACCAAGTCCCCAACCTGATGCAAGGACATTCAAGGGTACAGGGTGAATCTGCATGCGGGGTGTATGTTTGGCCAGTGTTACTTGGTTGCAGCCTTGACAGACGGTCTCAGTCATTGAAAGAAGCTCGGTCACTGGAGGAACTCGGTAATCTCTGGCGCTCGGTGAAAGTGTTACTCGTCGATGCCTGCGATGCTCGGTCAACACGGGTGCTCGGCGATGCCTGGCATGCTCGGTTATTTCACTGTTGCTCGGTAGTTCTGGTTTACCGACTGGAGTTTTGTGTGATTTGTTGGGCCAACTTGGTGCGTTTATTGTTGGTACCTGTTGTTACAGGCCGACATGTTAGATTAAATGTTTGTAAGGCTATTTTGATGCCGACTTATATTGAATTTAATAATTGTTAGGGGGAGTTAATGGTTTCATCAAGCCGACTTGTGGCTGACGATTAGTATTTAAGGGGTGTTTGGGTAGATGTTTAGGCATCATCATCATCATGAGGTGATCGAAGAAGTTCATGACTTGAACGCTTAGCGAATCAGATCTGAGGTTTTGAAAGCTGAAGTTGGTGAAGTTGTGGAAAAGATCTTGCATGATCTTGCAGATCAGATTGTCATCTGATAGTTTGTAATTGCAGAGCTAGTGGTTTGCACACTTGGAGACAATGAGATTGCTTGGGGGCTTGCGAGCTCATGTTTAGATTTGCCTTAGGGTTTCCATCAGCTTATGATTGTCTTTAGAGCTGAGCTAGCTGAGATTGTATTGGATCTATTTCGATCTTGCAGAATTGTTCCTGATTGTAAATGGCCCTAACCCGGAAGGCCTTACAGTCGGGCATGTTAATGAAAATCAGAATTAAACAATTATATTTGTTGTTGTGTTGTTGAGTATTCCGTTGTGTTGTTCTGAAGCTACAAGGATTGGACTGTCCTTAATTGGATCCACCATCCTTGACTGCATCAGGTGGTATCAGAGCTGAGAGTTGATCTTGTTGGTGAAGAGATCGTATGATCTAGATTGTAGATACGTGGCACTGAACTTGTGGATCTTGCCCTAGTTGTTTGTTCAACGTGGCAGGTTGAGATCTGACTTGTACACAACTTGGAGATTGCCACAAGGTGGTCGGTGAGGGTTTGTTGCAGAGGGTTTTTGCATATCTTTAAGGATGCCTCCGAGAAGATTGGACCCTAGAGTTCTTTTTGATCTTTGTGATACTGTTGAATCCAAGAGCACAGAGAAGGTGAAATCAGATTTCAAATTTGAGATGGAGTTGATGAAGAATGACATGGTCGCCAAGATCATGAGAGCTGTTGTTGGTGTACCTCGGAATGTTGGTACTGAAGATGATTATGAGGAAGCTGCTGAAGACTTTGAACCTGCTAGATCTAGTGGTGATGACCAAAGGGATAGATCTAGTGAAGACAGAACTACTCGGTTGCCCAGATCTGGAGCTCGGTAAAGTAGTAGTTACCGAATGGAAGTTTCTACATTCTCTGGTACTTTGAAACCCAAGAACTTGATTGATTGGATTGGTGAACTTGAAGATTTCTTTGAGCTGGAAGAAATTGAAGATCCCCTTCAGGGGAGATTACCACAGAGAAAGTTGAAAGGACATGTTGCTCTTTGGTGGAAAGAGCTAGAAAGAGATAGAGAAGATGAAGGTGAAACGAAGATGAATCGGTGGAGGTTGATGGTGACTAAGTTGAAAGCTAAGTTCATACCTTTTGACTATGAGCTTGACTTGTTTAAAAGGTTGCAGAATCTGAAACAGAAGGATTTGTATGTTGAAGATTATACCGAGAAGTTCTACAAACCTACTATTCAGTTTGGACACCGAGAGCTTGGTAAAGAAAAGGTAGCTCGGTATGTGAATGGTTTGAGATTCAATATTCAGGTTGAGCTTGGTATGTTGAAGATTGATTCTGTTGAAGATGCTTATCGATATGCTCTGAAGGCAGAAGATAGTTGAAAAGTAAACAACATAGTAATCCTCGAGGGAAGGAAAAGATTGATCACTCGGTGAAGGATAAACCAATTGATGCAAAAGATGAACAGAAACCAGTGGAACCCAAGAAGAAGACAGGTAGAGTTATCTTTAAAGGTACTTGCTATAACTGTGGAGAGGAAGGACACCGTTCTTTTGAGTGTACACAGAAGAAGCTTGATGACCCAAGCTCGTGCAGTCATCTTCCCTGAAGCATCATAATAAGGTAGAGAAAGTTTTCCAACTTTCTTTCTCAGCTCAAAGTTTTGATTCCTCCCTGTTGCTCTAGGCATGTGTCTCATCCTCAAGTCCATATAATCTCTGAGGGAAATATCCGCTTGAAACTCCGGTCCACTAGCCTCCCAGTCCCTCCTGAACTGATCCTGTAACTCGGTAATCTGCAGTTCGTTTATTGGTTGAACCGGATCTCTGGGTGGGAAGGTGGGTAGAAGAGGTCTCGAGCTCGCTGTCCAAGCTGGGCGTGCAACGTGTCTAAAGTTATCAGCCTCATTCCCATTGTTGCCGTGTCCATTATTACCATTAATGTTATTCTCAGGACCATTGTTGTTGCCTTGGCCTCCATTATTATCATTGCCCCCGTTGTTATTGTTTCCCCCATTGTTATTGTTTCTGTTGTTGGCATCACCTGGATTAATATTGACACCCATCTGTCTAGCCATGAGCTGCAACATCATGTCCATTCGTCTATTCTGCTCGTGCTGCATATGCTGCCCCTGCTCTAATGTATCCAGTAACTGTCTAAACATTACCTCCCCCTGATCTGGACCGGTATTCCCGCCTCCGCCTAATCCTATATTCCTGTCATCTCGGTCACCCATATTGTTGTCCTGATCAAAGAATATCTCCTCTGTGTCTGTATGACTGGATTCTATGTCCACCTGCACGGATGAACTAGATTGTTCGCTCTGAAAGTCTGAAATCCTATTTTGTCTTGCTCTAGTATTGTGGAAATTATAAGGTCCCTGTCGCATGCTCAAACATCAATGCTTAGCCTGTTTTTTTTTAATTTCTGATTTTAGTGTTTTGACATTTCGTCAAACATTTTTCCCTCTATCCAGCTGTTCCAAATTCCCTATAAGACCTCCACAGGATGGCAGGACTTATAGCTCTGATACCACTGTAATGGACACCCCTGAATGCCCCAAAAAACTAAACCAACTGTTGAAAGGAATTATGTCAAACAGTTTGCATTCAACTTCTTATTTCTCCATTTAATGTTTTAAACCCCTTATAACTCCGGAAATCAAACATTTATTTGTTTGTTGTGTTTTGTGCATGGAATAGGAATCATACAACATAAACAAGAAATAAACTACAATAATATGAAAAGTGGACAATGAACTGCTGCCGATAAAATGTTATTTTCAGAATTAATAAAACCAAATACATGGCAGATTTATCAACTCACTAATTACTCCAGCATTATTGACATAATACTCCAGCCCATGCTTTTGAACTTGCTGCTACAGTGATGTGAATAGTACCGCATGAATAGTGTTGTGTGAATAGTGTCGCGTGAATAGTGCCGCGTGAATAGTGCCGCATGAACAGTGCTGCTACAGTACTTTGTCCTTCAATCATTCCACTACCTTCATAAAATCATTCCCTCAAAGCGGCATAAGCATTGGACAAGTAGTGAAGAAGATATGAGCAAAATACCAAATCTGTCTGTCGCTGGAAATGCAACTAAACTGCCTGATAATGAAACTAATAACAATGGATTCCAAAGGCCAAACCCCAAGGGAATGACGTCTAGAATGTCACAAGAGAGGATAAACGTCCTCAAATGCCAAGAATGGATCTGCAACTCACACACCAATTTCTTCTCATATTCAACCTGTCTAGTGAAGCCACAAACGCTTCCTTTTATTCTATTTCTAAGGGTTGGTTCAACTCTCGTGGGCAATGTGGGATAAAAGATGTGCAATATAAAACATATATTAAAATATCCCCTTATGTCTCCCTTGGGTACACATCCCCATAAAATAAATATTAAAGTAACACTTTAATATTTTACAATTAAATTAAATGTTACTTTAATAAAACTTCAGGCATTAAAATGTATTAGGAATTGAACTCCGAGTAATGTGAGTGATAGCTCGTCGGAAAGCTCTCACCGAAGAGTTTCAAATCCAATCACCAAAACTGGCCTCCACTGTGTCCTGCTGACTTACTAAAAATAGTAAGTATGCCTGAAACTGAGTAAATCAACTTCATTTTGGCCCAAACTACAAATGACTAGGCCAAAACACTCCAGGATCCCCTTAAACCCTTCGTTAGCCCTCGAGACAATGTAGAACAAGGCTAACGCACACACACTTGGTCAACTGCTAAAGTGGGGACATTACACCACCACCACTATATGAAACTGAATTGGATCTATGGCTGGCAAAGGCTACATGCACTCCAACTCCACAGTCACCTCTCCTAACTGCAACTGCGACTCTTGAAGAGACCACTGAGTGCCCTCTAAAAACTCAGAAGTCGTTGTGAGCTCCAGAGCAAACTCACTCATATACTCCTCTTTGTGCATTAATGCCTCATATGTCGTACTCCCCCACTCAACTAGGCGATCTCAATCGGCTACCAACTATAGATAATACTAACAGCTTCCCGCAAGGAATGAATCTCTATCAGGGAAAGGTAACCACCGCAATGCTCAACTGCCATAGGAGTACCCCATATGTTTACTTCCAACAGCTGACGAGCGGCATCGAAATGCTCGAGAGTAGAAGTAATGTCTCTCTCGTCGACTCTCAATTGACTAGTCACATGATGACTCTACACAACAGGCCTCCTATGTACAATCTCGACTACATTGTCCACACTATGGAAGGAAGCTGTAACCAACAAACTCCCCTCAAGATCATTGTATCTCTGTGCATTGTCATTCGAGCACACATCTACCAACTAGGTATTGACATCGGACTCATCCTCATCTACCCCTGCGGAAACTGCTAATAAATCTAACTCCTCACAATCCTCAGCTACCTTGTCCTCTGTAATCACATGCCAACCCAAATCCTGGGACCCATCCTCACTCACTAACAACTCAAAGTCCTCCCCCAGGGTTTGATAAATCAAGCATGGCTCGCTACAGATAGAGTCATCCTCATGAGTCACCGAACAAGTAACCTCATTTGAAGAAGTGGAAGCCCTGGCTGTAACATACTCCTGCCACTCATATGCTTCCCCATCCTCATCCGTCAGTCCCTTTAAAAACGGATCTTGGGACCCACCACCATCAAATGATCACGCTGAGTCAACTCTGAATGTCTGATATAAAAGACCAAACTCACTGCAGCACGCCTCATCCTCACACTCAACATTAGAGGTATCCATAATGCTAGTGTCCATATCATCTAACTGAGACCCCTCTACTAAATCTGGCTGCATACATGACTCAATGTCATCATGTGAATCATCTACACTGTGGCATGAATTTATGTCACCTGTCTCATGTGTAACACTCCCATCATGAGTGTCATCACTGGATAGCTCCATGCACACATCCTCAACACATGAAAAAGCGTTATCTACTATGCTTCCCCACAGGGATTTTGAGGTTGGGTTTGCTGAGAGGGTGGCTCAGGATCCTCCCCAACCTACAATCATGGGGAGTCAAAGATTGGAGCCATCTTTTGATTCCCAGTTTGGTAATGATGAGCCTTTAACAGAGATTGGGGCTTTCTACCGACATTATATAGTGGGGTATGCTCATCATTTTTCTTTTCACCCACGGGTAGAGAATTTTGTCTCATGTAGGTGTGGACTGGCTCCAGTTTCTTACCATCCATTATGGGATGGGTTAGTCCCATCTATTGCATATGGAATTGGCAGTTGCAAGTTAGGCTACGTGCAATATCGAAACACCCAGGACAATTTATCAGAGGTTGGATTTGGTGGTAGTGACTTGGGTATCTATGGTTGTTATCATATCCACAGTGCAGTTGGGTGTGAGTGTCAGTTAGATAGGGATTCAAATTTTGACAGAGTTGATGTTTCAGTTGGGTTGAGTTCCGCTCGGTTGTTTTTTGCATCGGCATTTACAGTTGGTCTTCAGATGATGTTTTCAGTGATATAAGTTATTTTGGTGTTGGTGCTACATGAGTTGCTTGTACACAGCAAGGATAGTATAGAGTTCTACCCTTGGGATCCAAGTGGACTGTGATGTTCATTTTTCTCCAGATTGCTTAAGGACAAGCAATCTTAGGGAGGGAGGACTGTAATGTCCCCAATTTTGCCAGCATTGGAGTTTCAAGGATTAGCCTATTATTTTGATCCTCGTAGGCTATTTATTGTGGATAGAGGGTCTTCTGAGGCAATGCCCTAGCTTGGGAGGGTCTTGTCTTCTCCACAATGCCGTAAGTTACAAGTTGGTCTTCGTTTGGCTCAGATCAGACTTCGTTTGGGCTTAGTTTTGTGTACTTACTATTTTTGGTTAGTCGGGTGTTGATCGAGATGGACCCTTTCTATTTTTTGGTCACATGGAAAATAATAGGTGTGACTCCTATTTCAGACGGCATATTTAAATGACGAGTATTTTGGGAGTTATTATATTTTTAGTGGCCAAATTATTATTAAATCATTAAATGGCTTATTATAAAGTTATAATTTGACTTTTTAATTTCACTTGAGGGTTAAGTCATCATTGGAAGGGGTCATTATTTAATTGATTATTAAACCTAAGTCGCATTATTATAATGATACTTTATTATAATAATGTTTTAAAGGAAGTTATAAAATGATGTTGTGTTGAAGAAGCTTCTTAAGTGAAAAAAGTAAAGTTGAAGCTTTTTCAAAAAGCTTATCTATTCAACTCGAAAAAGCACTTTAATCATCTATTGTTCATTTAATAAAAATGTGTTTTTAGAAGTGGAGAAGAAAGGCTAGGGTTTGAGGACTGATTCCTCATCTTTGCAATTTGAATCATCACATGTTGATGGTGAATTTTGCCATTGAATTCTAAGAATTCAATTCTGATTATGTGAATTCAATATTGGTGCTGAGGTATACCAAATTGGACGAAGAATTATCAATTTATATTTGATACAGAGGGTTTCCAGGCTGGATTGGATTCTATGCTGGAGTTGAAAAGCTTTGATCGTAATTGTTTGGTGAATTTGCAGATTTGAGTTAGACATGAATGTGAGACAATACCGTACAAATTGAGGCTGTTGCTAAAAGAGTTTATTTATTCAATGTCGTACTGCATTCAATTGTGAGCTGCGAATTATTATAAGTGTTGCGCCATTCCTTGGTGGCTGCGTGACAAGTTTAGGAGGCTGTGACTTTTCTTTTAGAGCTGTGTGACTATTAGAGGAGGCTATGTTAATAATCTGGGAGGCTGCATTCTTTATCTGAAGTTGTGTTTCAATTCCTTGGTGCTGCGTTTCAATCTCCTAGAGCTGTGTTTCTTTTCCAGTAGACACAAGTTGTCAAAGGTGCCATGAACAGACTTGTTATCATTCCTATTGTTATTTGAATAACAGTTTCATTAAATTCTGATTTCAATGTGCAATCAAAGAGCATTCGGAAATTAAATGTGTAGATATTCTTATGTGGTTATTGGAAAATTTATCAAAATTCATATATGTATTGAAAACACACAAAAACAATTGCACTTTAATTAGAAAAAGCCAGTTTGTTATTGAGAGCCAGCTGGGCTCTTTACACTCAAGCATAAGAATTTGTTAATCACAAAATCACAAAGTAAAAGTAAATGAGTAATCCTCCTTTCTTTATATAGAGTTAGGGCATAACGGTAATTACTAAACGGTAAATATTGTTAAACGGCTACAGCATTAATTGCCTTACCTAACCTTTATTTCCTTTATTGCCAACCAGTATTCAAGCTTTTTCGGTTGAGCAAACCCCGGTTGATCAATGCTTATGACAGTCCCAACCAGTGCTGAGAGGGGAGGGATGAATCAGCACTTGTAAAATTTCTTCCTTCTTTGAATCTAGTGAAATAAACTTACAGCATAAAATTAAGCAGATCTGAGCAAATAAAATAGTAAGTGAACAAACACAAAGAGACACCAGATTTATCACGTGGAAACCCAATGAAGGTGAAAACCACGGTGTGAGGAAACCTCACAAAGTTTGTACTCTTCTGAAGTACACCCTGTTAAGAGCCTACCCGGTTAAAGGATACAAACGCACTTGCTAGGTGCGACCCGGTCAACGGATTCTTTTTACAGTAAGGTCTGTTAAAACCTGCCCAGTTAAGGGACTTCAAACACCTTGAAAAGTGTCACCCGGTTAATGGATTTTGATACAAGGGACCTGTTAGAGTCCACCAAATATTAGGATTTGTCTATTGTAGTTTGTTAGAAACCAATAGAATAAAGATCTTTACAGAAGGCTCTACTCATCCAGATGTGATCTCTATTTGTGCTCAACTGAGAATCATCACCGGTTAACTCAGGTGGGTTCTCAACTATTGTTGTGCTGCCTTTGCACAACCTATTATTTCTCTCTTCTCAATTTTCTCTAACCCTTGCTCCTGTAGCATATAGGTTCACTCTTTTTCTCGGTAGAATGAAGGCAAATCTTCTTCTCACCAGACATAGGAATATATTCAGTTTTGTTGCCCTGACTAGGCCTCGAATGCACAACCTAATCCTGAGATCCAACGAATCCATCACTCAGTGAAGTGTTTGTTTTCTGAGCAAGCATCCAATGCAAGCTCTGGCTTCATCCACTACATGAAGAAAACAACAGTTGCGTGTCAAGCAACCTTTCTTCACGAGAGATAACACTTTGATTTAAAGCCACTGAATCATGCTTTAAATCCTTCAGTCACGCCTCAAGAAACCATTGATTCCGGCTTTAAATCCTTCACCTGCACCTCAAACTGATCACCAACACAACTCAAGATCACTCACATTTACTACAATAAATCCCGATCAAGAAGAGTTGGTTGGAACAAACAGTTGACTACGACTTCCTCGGTTCATACCGGTGTCTTATAATATATCAGTTGAGGTCTTTATGCTATAAACAGGTAAGAGTCTTAGAACGTTCCTTTCTTCTCTTACCGGATACACACCTTTGGTGTGGCAGCTTACCGGTTGCACTGTTCCAGTTGTGTTATAGACATTAGTTGGATATGCTTTTGTTTGTACTTGTCTATACCGGTTGATACTAGGATACACTCTTCTCTACGGAGTGCATTAACCGGTTGATGATGCTTAGTGTAGCGACCGGTTCACAACCTCTCTTGATGAAGAGACCCCTCTATAATAAAGACAACAAATCTCTATCTTCTTTTGCCAATCAATGACAACACTTGGATCAGTAGAGAGCTTATCAGTTAGTAATGTCAACAGCTTACCTGTCCGGTTATACTCCCTGACTGAGTGAGTGGGTTGCTCACTAGTCCTACTGGGAACAAAAGTCGAGCTACCGGTTCCCGCTAAGCCCTGTAGGCTCAATTTACTGAAGAGATATCACCATCAGCCGATGATGATCTTTCCTCTGTCTTCACCTCAACGAAGCTCTTTGATTCCTTCTTGAACCAAATCTGCTTAACTTCTTTCTCGATCTTCTTTCCTTCGTTGTTCTTTTCATGTGAAGATGAAGTCTTCTCCACTGATTTGACCAATCCTTTCCTTTTGTTCATTGACTGCTTTTTGCAGTCTTTAGCTACGTGTCCAACTTTGTTGCAAATGTATAAGACTATCCCAGTTGCCTTCCATGGATTCACCCTTCTCTTGTTAGGTGATTTGCACCAAGAGTATTTGTGACTGTGCATGCCACAATTAGCACAGTTGGTTGTGCTTCGGTTCTTGTTTCTTTCGGAGAATACCGGTCTCGGTGGGAATCCGAATGCTATTGTCTTGGATCTGCATTCATTAGCTTTGTGTCCAAACTTATTGCATGCATAGCAATAACCCTTGAAGCTTCCCCTACTTCCACTGGACACACTTGTGGGGCTTGACCAGCATTCATTAGTCTTAAGGCCATACTTGGACCAGTTTTTACAGTAACTGTTAGTTGGCCTGACTGGTGCATTTCTGTATTTTCTTCTTTTATGGCCCGGTTTCCCATAGTGTTTGCAAGAAATGTTGAAGATCTTTTTACCCTTTTGTTCTTCCGGTTTCTTCTTTTCCTCCTTGCTTTTGTTGGCTCCTGATGACTCACCAATCTCTTTGGTGTCTTGACCGGTGAACCCAAGTCGGTGGGATCTTTGTGCTTTCTTTGAGCTTTGAGTTGCTCATCAAGCTTGACCGAGCTCTCGTTGTATCTTCTTAGGGTTTCATTCCTTTCTTCAAGTTCTTTCATCTGTTACTTTAGTTGATACAACTCTATTGCCAGCCTTTTACATGCATCATCTCTATCATGCGAACCCTTTTGCATGTCTTCTTGAAGTTGCAGAACGGCAAGATCATTTTCCCTTACCGCTTCCTCTGCCAGATTCCTTGCTTTCTCAGAGGCTATTAAAGACTTGATTGTTGTGTTTCTTTCATCTTAAGCTTTCCTCTTTTTCTCAATCAGTTCAGTCATCCTTAGGGCATTATCTTCCTACGCCCTCTTTAGGTTGGAGATCTAATCGGTTAGGATCTGGTTCCTCTCCATGAGCTCAGAGACTGCCTCTTCAGCTTCATCTGATCCACTCTGCCCAGAGAGTTCATCAATTGTCTCATTGCTCTTACTCAACTGCAGAGTGACCTCCTTTCTTTTAGCAAGTGATCTTCTTAGCCTATTCTCTAGAGAGGCAATGATGTCATTGGCTTCCTCGAGCTATTTTTGATACCTGTAACCCTCCATGATCTTTTCCTCGAGCGGTTAAGCTTTATATATTAGAGAACGAAGCTCTGATACCAATTGTTATTCCTAACCGGTTACTGAGAGGGGGGGTGAATCAATAAATACTATTTCTATTGCAATTTAAAACTTGTATAAAGTTTTTGCAAGATAAACAGAATGTAAATAATCATCCACAAGCAGAAATAGAAATACTCGGATCAACACATCATGTATACGTGGAAACCCTCGGTTAGAAAGAAAAAACCACGGTGAGACAGAGCTCACAACTTCACTACTACAGTAATAAAAATGCTCTGTTAGGGGGCCTACAAAGCACTTGCAAGAGTGCTACCCAGTTAAGGGATTTGGTAGAAGATCGGTTAAGATCTTAACTCTGTTAGGAGCTGCCTTGCTAGAGGACTTTCAACATCAACAAAGATGTTACCCGGTTAACGGATCATACAAGAAAGCAATGATCTCAACTTGACACTCTCTGTCTGATTAGATCATACCTATTGATCTCACCCGGTTCTACCTGGCTGTTGAATCTTTCTGCCTTTCACCTCTGTGACTGTAGATCTTCTCTCAGTAGATATCTCTCTTCTGGTCTGTATATTCAACAACTAACAATAACTTCTTTTCTTGCGTCCAATGACCTATATTTATACAAAAGTTCAACTCAATAAAACTCTTAGCTCATAGAGCCACCAGGCTGTAAACTCGTCCAAAAATCATGCAACAACAAACAAGCTTTGTGTTCTGATCTCGAGTTTACCTTCAAAGCTCCATGTAGAAATAAAACTAACTCCTATTAAAAAGCTAACTTCAGTTCTAAATGGTGGATGCTCTGCATATTCCGATTTTAACTTCAACAGCTCTGCATTTACCGGTGCGGATAGACATGTTGTTGACCGGTATTAATCTTATACCCGGTCCATATCATTAGACTCTTATCCTCGGTTCATTTCCTTTTCTACTTGGTCTACCAGTGCATCTCCTCTGTTTAATCTACCAGTGCATACACTTTGTTATAGTCTACCAGTGCCTATAAAGTAATGAGTGATCTTCCGGTGTACCTATACCGGTGGCGGTGCCTATAAAGTAATATGAGTGATCTTTCGTTGTACCTATACCAGTGGGAATGTTGTTTGCATCTAATCCTCACTAATGACAACTTAAATTGTTAACAATTGCTAGATGAACCGGTCAAAATCACCAAGGACATCATACATGCAGTCACCGATTACCCCATAACCGACAAGGTAAAAGCATTAAGGAGTGCACCGAGGGCTGAGATTGAAAAATTAACTGGAGCCGAACAGGACGATCGAGGCATGAGAATCAATACTATTGTTGATCCCGATACGAGATTCGGTGCATATGCAGTCGGGTACAAGATATTTCAATCAAGTAGGCCGAATAGTGTTCCGTGTGGAGCAGTGGATATTGCATATAAGATTGTGAAGAAAGGCTTTCAATTCGACCTCACCGAGCTCTTATTGAAACAGTTGGATGAAAACATGAGAACAATCAGGTTAGCAACAACTAATACCTGTAAGTTTGGTTCATTGTTGATTTGCATATTTTTCTAGGTACAAAACTTTTTCCCCACAGTCAGTAATGTTGACTGGAATACTGACCGACCGGTCACTTCGCAAATCAACGACTTTATTCAAAGTTTCAGATAGAATTTTGTGAGCATTATGGATGTATACTTTGAACAGTTTAAGGATAAGATGTATCAAAGAAGCAAAATACCAAGACAGCTTGTTGAGCAATACAAGGATGATATATGTTTCTTAGTGGATACTGACACCACTTTAATCAAGGGGGTTGAACCAAGAACTGCTTGGTTACCCCCTATGGGCTATGAACTTGATATTGACCGAGCCTCCAACTCAATAGAGGCATTACTAGCTTAGCCCAAAGATCCAAAGGCAAGTAGGTTTCGTACCTATGAAGAGGCCAAACAAAGAATAAAGACGGATCTTGTTGTAGTTAAAGTGAACAAGAAATCAAAGAAAATGACGGATACATTGATAAGGAAATTTGGTAATGAAGAAGAAGAGGAAGAGGCATCTGAGGATATTCTGGTTGAAGAGGCAACTGAGGAAGAGTTATTGATTGAGAATAGTGAACATGATAGGGAGGAGACTGAATCTGACAAAGACATACCTTCACAGGTCCAGGCCATAGAGAAGAGAAAGCAAGCAGAAGCACAGACAAGTGTAAGGACAAGGTCCTCAATAGCTGTTTCTCCGCCCTTAAAGAAAGGTATTGTAAAAATTTCTAGGCCAACTCCCACCAAGACATATCAAAAGAAAAAGAGAGGTGCCCAAGCCACCTCCGAGCTACCTAAGAAGAGGAGAAAGTTAATTAGAGAAAAGGATGATGTTGATGTTGATGATGATGATGAAAAGGAAGATCAAGATAAGTTTAAAGTTGTTGTGAATAAGAATCCTTCAATTGATGAACTAGTTGCGACAATAAAGGAAATTGTCAGTCTTAGCAACCCCAAGTTAAATCGGTATGTACATATGTCTACCAAGGATCAAGAAAAGCTTGCAGAGGCAATCGTACAGATGATGATCAAATTTAATAAGGTACCTATTGAATTTGCTAAGTATGTACCTAAGGGTTTGTATGACTAAGTGTCAACAAGATGGACTCAGTGTTCTATATTATTAAATCTGAAACTTGAATCTTCACTGAATTGCTTATATACTGAACTGAATATTAATGCATGTAAAGTAATCAATACTTAACTCCAGATATGGTTACGGGGAAACCTTGGCCAAAGGAAAAACTCCGGTGGAAATTAATAGCCACTAATAATTGTACTTGTGTATTATGAACCTGTTAACGTTCCTTAGCCCTGTTAGGAGCTGTCATTACAATGCTTAAGTACAAAGACCTTGTCAAGGGTCGGACCCTGTTAGGATTGGTTGGCTCACTACCAGAGCTCACTACTCAAAGAGAAGGCTACAACCCCCTAGATATCAAATATGCACTATATCTGCAATGGTGAACTGTTACTGTGACACTACTTGTCTGATCAGTTCCTTTTGTGCGCTCATGCTTTAGCCTCTTGTAGAGCACTACAACATTCTTACTGCTCCTCACATACTTTTTCTCTTCTTCTCTTTTCTTTTTATCTCATACCATACTTAAATACAAAGGTGCATGTCTTATTTATATGCGCATACAAAATTAATTCACTAAGTCGGCCTATGACTAATTACATACAATGCTTCCAAATGAATTGGCTCAAGCGTGTTTACATACAATTAGATTTACATGTTTACAACACAAATACAATAGGCACATAGTAATGGAAGACAATAAGGGGAAAGAAGAAGAGATCCCTATCCACACAAAGCAACTAAGACCGAAGCAAGAGCAAGGCCAGCAAGAACACAGAGACATTCCAAGCCACTCTTCAAAAAGGAAACTATCATTTGCCGAGGTAAAGGAAGCAAAAAGAAGTGGGATTATAGATACAGTGGTAGACATCAGTAAGATGTCAACAAGGCAACTAAAAGAATTGACCAAAAGAAAACAGGATATGGTCCTGACCAATGTAAAGAACATTCTGTCCAACTTTGTCCCTAATGCTGACATACATGAAGATGAACCGGTCATAGATCAGCTAGAAGTGTTGGCGCAAGCCAGCAGTGAGGATCTAACAAATCTAAAAATAATGGCAGCCGACCACTACGAAAAGAAAAGAGTAGAAATACTCCACAAACAGGCTGATGATATCAAAGTAAATGTGACAACCAACCTGAGAATCCTCCAACAACAGCTTCAAAAGGCAAGAAGCTTGATGAGTAGAACATCAAACTTCGAAGTATTTTTGCAAGATTTGTCAGAGAAGTCTTTCGAGATAACAAAAGAGATCAAAGCATTATCCTCTCAATTTGATATAAAGAACAAAACCGCAACAACCTACACCAGAGAATTGTCCAGTCCAACTCTTGCACAAAGGAAAATTGCTGAAGAGAAAAATAAGAGGATTCAAGATATTATTGGATTTCAAATGTTCTTGGCACCAACATTTGACATCATGAATTCAACTGCATCCTCTACAGAAGCTATCATCACTGAACCAGCATACAAAACTGTGGAAGACATAGAGAATATCATTATTTCTCTGACTGCAGCCCAAAAGAATTCAGAATATATAACCGGTCAATGGACCCCATTCCTTCATTCAGCCAAGACATTATATAAGGATATCTTCACACAACTTCAAATGTGAAGAAAAATGTTACCCTTTGTCTTATAGAGGCAAAAAGGGGAAGAAGAGTAACTGAGTGTCAATGCAGAATCTGCAGGATCAACACAATAAACCGGAGCATTGAGTCAAGGGAAGTTCAAAACAGGGGAAGTGTTGTTCCATCGATACAAGGTAATGTGAAGTTTGTGTACAATTTTTGCCACCAATGACAGAGGGGAAGATTATTAGGAATTTGAGTTGTCATTAGTGTTCATCTACAAACACGTTGTATCGGTAAGGAGTCACCGGTCATTCACAACACCGATCGTCGAGCAACACAAGGATATGCACCAGTATATGAAGAGAACATAAGAGTATGCACCGGTAGATGAAAAGAAGTGCACTCACCGGTAGACTAATCTAAACAACACACACCAGTTTCCGGTTTCTAAGTGCATTACAGCATTACACCAGTCTCGATCTAAGACAAGCTAAATATCCGCACCAGATTAAGAGGATTAGTTTCAATTAAAAGCCGGACTATATGAGAGTTAGCTTTTTAACAAGAGTTAGTTTTATCCTTGCGGATGTCTTACATGGTGAACTCCAGATCAGTACTTGTGTTTTGTTGCTGATTGCATGATTCATTGTGGAGTTTGCGGCCTAGCGGTTCTAGGAGTTAAGGGTTTCATTACGGTGAACTCTTGCATAAATACAGGTCATAGGACGCAAGAAAAAAGTTGTTGATTATGGGTGATTGCATAGAGAAGAGGAGAGACATCTTCTGAGAGAAGAGCTGCAAACACAA
The DNA here is from genome assembly GCA_027943335.1 of Chamaecyparis obtusa. Classification (NCBI taxonomy): domain Eukaryota; kingdom Viridiplantae; phylum Streptophyta; class Pinopsida; order Cupressales; family Cupressaceae; genus Chamaecyparis; species Chamaecyparis obtusa. Next base: position 2,107,510 of record BSBK01003769.1, on the reverse strand, counting down.
AGATAGTAGAGATCAACAGCTAGGTAACCAGAGAAAGAGGTATGATCTAATCAAACATTCAGTGTCATAAAAGATCATTACTTTTATCAGTAGTAAAAGCATATTCAAATCCCTATATTAGGGTGGACCTAATCGGTTCGCTGTAAAAATCCCCTAACAGGGTAACATCTTTGTTGATGTTCAAAGTCCTATAATCAGGCAACTTTTAACAGGGTTCAGATCTTAACCGATCTCAATAAAATCCCTTAACCGCGTAGCACTATGATCAATGCTTTGTAAGCTCCTAACAGAGCGCCTTCATTCTACAGTAGTGAAGTTGTGAGCTCTGTCTCACCATGGTTTTTTCCTTCTAACCGAGGGTTTCCACATAGAAACACTTGTGTTGATCTGAGTGGTTCTGCTTATGCTAGTAAATGATTGTTAACTTTCTATTCTTTATTCCTAGATCTGTTTGCTAGTTTTAAGATTGAGGAGACTAGTTTTACTGATTCACCCCTCCCCACTTGGTAACAGGTAAATTATTAACACAATGAGGGCACTAGAGCATTTCTTAGATGAGTTTGCCTTGCCCTTATCTTAACCATTTCTTTTTCTATTTTCTCTATTTTGTCTAACTGCCCCTGATAGACATTGTTGCACATATTTACATCTTGTAAGGGATCCAGCACTAATTTACTCACAGTTGTCATCATAGTTTCAGCTTCTTGGATCTTCTTGGAAAGGTCTACAATAAGCTTATCTTTATTCATACAATCTGCTATTATCTTTCTTCCCTTAGCTGCAAAAGCTTTCAGCAGAGCTTGACCAACCTTTAGAGAACCAAGGTCAAGTGCAAAGTTACTTATCAATTCACTCAATCTCTTCTTACAATATTTTTCTTTTGCAACCTTGGATGTTGATTCCTCAAGACTTGAGAAATTTGTTTTGAAGCATGTCAGGATGGTGCTAACATCATCCACTGAGTGTAAACTAGACACTTTCTTGTCTTCACACAGTAAGCTATTCAGATTGTTGACTAATTCAACAAACAACGGATTTCTCATAACTTGTTTCTCGTTCGACTTTTCCATTGCTAGCACATTCATCTTAATCAGGTCTTCTTCTCCCCATGAATCTAAGCTGCTTGTGTCAGGGGTCAAACTTGACAACAATGATATTGAGGGCTTAGGGATAAGGAGTGAACTTTGACTAACATCCATTACCTCAGTCTCTACAGTCACTGGAATTTCAATAGAGGGCTCATTTGCAGGTTCATCTTTCTCCTTTTCTTCTTCCTGTCATGTTAGATCCTCAATCTGAATTTCTTCTTGCTGCATAGATGTTTCATCACCACATAGTATCTCAACCTCTTCTATGCTTACAAAAGCTTCCTCAAACTTATCTAAGTCTTCTTCTGTGGCCACCATTGATATCTACACATTATCAATCATAATAGTGTCATCTTTTGTTCTGGGCATGGGCGGAGACTTAATTTCTTCAATAGGCACTGATACTGAGGGCGTAGAATCCTACGGACCTGTTATAGGTACATTAGGGACCTCAGATGCTTTTTCTTCCTTAGATGGAACTTGGGTTGCAGGCGCAGTGGAAGGATACATGTGTCTATCTAGGAATACCTTCTCAAATGCCTTTTTTGTTTCCTTAGCAACCAAATCATACTCTTTGTTCATGATCTGCAGAGTTCTTAGCTTTGTTCTAAGGTGTGGCTTCACCAAATCCAACAATAGTGTTTTCTCTTCAATTGAGCATACAAGGAGGCTTTCATCCAGTATCTTTTCCCTTATTCTGAAGTCTTCCTCAATAGCCTATCACTTCAAAAACTCTAAGATGTTCCATACATTGTCCGGAATGATTGTCTTAAGTTCCAAGACTATCTTCTTGAACTTAATCATATGCTCGATTATCATGGAGTGAATCTCAGATTTGTCAATCTCACTATATTTATCATAGAACTTAGATACCTAATCAATTCTTCCTTCATCAATTATCCTAGTCAACAATTGTAGATTCGGTCTGAATCCTACCTCAGGAGGTGCTTGAGTGTTCTTCCTTTGAATTCTTGTTGTCCTAGAGGATGGATGGCTTGGGTCGGCCTACTTCTTCCTCTTAGGCATCCTACTATACTCAAGAGGTGGTGTGCACTCCAAATCAATAGTAGTAGGCACTGAAGTGCTATCAACAGTCTTGTTCTTTTCCTTGGGATCATCCGTTTTCTCAATTTTTACTTCAGTAGAGGGTGCGCTCTCAAGTTGCATTGCAATCTTGGCTTCCCTTGCCTTATCTAGATCAGCTGCGGTGACACCATGAATCTTCAATATCTCAGAGGTGATCTTTGATGCTTTCCTCTTGGTCGCTACACTATACAAGACTGAATCTACTTGTCTTGTTTTCTCCTCATAGGTTCCCCATCCTGGCTCATTAGGATCCTTGGGCGCTGATAGTAGAACTTGTGCATATGCTTCCAAAACCTGTTCCTCCACTTCATAACCAAGTGGATGAATCCACTTAGTTCTAGGTTCCACTGCTTCCATGCATGTGATGTCTATCTCTACCATGAAGCCAATTCTATCCTTATACTTCTCAACTATGCTTCCAGGTATTCTAAACCTTCTTTGCATTCTGATTCTGAATGTTTTGATCTCTAGGTCCATGGAGTCCTTCAAGGTACTCTCTGATGATGGCTTGAATGATATTTGAGGCATTGTAGGCAGGCTCCTATCTAGATAAAGATCTATACTTTTCCAACTATATGGAAGTGCATATTGATAATGAGTGACCCAAACCTGAATATCTTACTCTTATATGTTTGATAGCCCTGATATTATCCATCAACTGTGCGCGCAAGATCTCACATAAGTTGAAGTCTCCATCTTCCTTTACTAATCTGATAGTTGTCAAAATAGTGGCTGTGAACACACTATTTACCCTGTTTGCATGTTGGAATCTATATCCAAGTATCATAGACATGAGCTTGATAACTTTTTCTTCAATAGGCTCAATTGTCATCCCGCGCTTATCACTGCGTGACTTACAAGCTTGTTCTACCAATTTTCTGAAATCTTTACCAACAGGAAGAATGGCGCCTATCTTGGGTAGTCCTGTCATCTCATAAATGAGATCAGTGGTTATTCTAACAAGGACTTCTCCTATCCAGAAAAGGTCATCATGAATTTTGCTTAATAGAATCTTAATCCATTCGGATTCATAAAAGTCATAAGTTGTCGCATATTCAATAATAGGGTTATTCTCTAAGTGTGTGAACTCATCCAGGAATGTCTTGTCAGGATTCATCATTGTCTCTAAGTGCGACCTTATTCTATCCAGTCCTACTCGTTCCTTCTTGCAGTAAATGTATGCGCGTATATCCTCTACGTGCATAACTCCCATAGGGGTCCTAGAGAATCCTCCTTCTACGTCATCTAGGACAAACTTAAATGGATGCTTCTTAAAGATATATCTTTTCCTTTCAGCAACATCGAAAAAAACTGGACTGGCGATAACTTACATGGTTAATCGCTTCAAATAGGTTTTCAAGAGTTCCTGAACCGTCGCGTCCGGAGCAGGGCTTCACAACAACTTAACTTCCTTTCGCTGAAGAAATCAATTGCAATCTTCCAACATAAACTACTTTGATCTACTGTACTCCCCAAAGTCTCAAACTTGAATGCAAATGTGTGAGTAATGGCTCTTCGGTGACTTTAAAGTAACTTTCCGCCATTAATGCTTGCCGCGTAAACACAGAATTCGACAGAGAATTTCAATCTTCATTTCTGCTATCAATCAGGAAGTGCGCTCTTACATACAATCTTAACTAGTCTCCAAACAGTTATAACCAAAGGCGTCTACTCTGAGGGTGAGTATACCAGTCGCGTAGGGGTCTAGAGCTAATCTAACTCCCCTTATGACCATGAGGGTCATTCATCCAGATGTAGAGGGTGCATCCATTGCGGATGCATCCAATACATACTCATCAACCTTATCCTTCTTTACTTATGTCCAAATCAAGCTCGCATCTTTTGTAGCTTTCACAAACTTGACTTCTCCTGATTCATCCAGAATTGATCCTTGAGACTTATTAGGGCTTTCTTCTCTTTGCGCTTCTGATCTGCAAAACTTTGAGATTTGTCCAACCTTGTTACAAGTGTGACAAATAACTAGAGGCCTTATATTCCTCGGCGCATTGATCTGAGTTACCATACTGCACTATCTAGCTGTATGACCATTATAATTGCATATCTGACATGTAATGTTTTGAGGACTTCCAACATTCTGTTGTGGATGATTTCTTTGATTATGCTGAGTCTAATTTCTTTGATTGAATCTACAATTCATACCTCTATGACCAAACTTATTGCATGAATAACAGTAACCATTCAAAGGTCTTACCTCTTTACAATCTATTGCTATGTGACCATGCTTGTTACAGGCATAACAAGTTTTGTTTAATGGCTTGCGCTCATCCTTAGATGGTTCAGTATTAGCTTCAGTTTGATTTCCAGTCTTCTTAGCTTCTGTAGATCCTTCTAGTGCCTTCATTTTAGCTCGCATATCATCAATCTGAACTTGGGCTTCATTGCATCCAATACCAGTGGTATCTACTTTTAGCTTCCGAGCATAAAACTGTGATTCTATCAGATCATTACTTGTGTGCAATTTGTCAATATGATTCTTTGCTTCAATCAATTCAGGTTCCATCTTTTTCTTGATGTTTTCTAACTCCAAGATTTTCATGTTTGCTTCTCTCAGTTCTTCATCCAACTATTTGTTTTCTTGACTTGTTCTTCATAGGCTTCATGATTGTTGATTAGCTTTTCATCCAATTCATCAATCTGATCCTTTAGAGACATGTTTCCTCTTTCATCTTTTTGAACATTTTCCCTAAATCACTATTAGAACAATCCTTTAAATCTTTTCTCAGTTTCTTGATGAATACCTGAGAACCACTAACCTTTAGTTTCAGTTCTTCAATTTCTTTCTCAGATCTGTCAAGGTCTGCAAGAGCTGCTTCAAGATCCTTCTCCAGATGTTTCACTTCTTCCGAACCCATGATCTCCTCAAGTGGTTAAACTTGTCTTCAGAGGACCAAAGCTCTAATACCAATTGTTAGGAATGGGAACACTGAGAGGGGGGGGGGGGTGAATCAGTGTTCTATATTATTAAATCTGAAACTTGAATCTTCACTGAATTTCTTATATACTGAACTGAATATTAATGCATGTAAAGTAATCAATACATAACTCCAAATATGGTTACGGGGAAACCTTGGCCAAAGGAAAAACTCCGGTGGGAATTAATACCCACTAATAATTGTACTTGTGTATTATGAACCTGTTAATGTTCCTTAGCCCTATTAGGAGTTGTCATTACAATGCTTAAGTACAAAGACCTTGTCAAGGGTTGTACCCTGTTAGGAGTCTTGAAATGATACAACCTGTTAGGAGTGGTTGGCTCATTGCCAAAGCTCACTGCTCAAAGAGAAGGCTACAACCTCCTGGATATCAGATACACACTATATCTGCAATGGTGAACTGTTGTTGTGACACTGCTTGTCTAATCAATTCCTTTTGTGCGTTCATGCTTTAGCCTCTTGTAAAGCACTGCAACATTCTTACTGCTCTTCGCATACTTCTGCTTTTCTTCTCTTATCTTTTTATCTCATACCATACTCAAATACAAAGGCAAATGTCTTATTTATATGGGCATACAAAATTAACTCACTAAGTTGGCCTATGACTAATTACATACAACGCTTCCAAATGAATTGCCTCAAGCATGTTTACATACAATTAGATTTACATGTTTACAATACAATAGGCGCATAGCCTTTACAAAACATTATTATAACTGCTAACCAAAATACTAACAGTCGGCTGCATACTCTGTTTTGTTCTGCCGCTCACTGTCTGTGTCACTTCAACTCGTTGTAACTTCTTCATACTAACTCATCTGATCATGCGCTCTTAACCATAGCTTACTAGCATATCCAAAAGCTTATCTTCCAGGGCGCATACCAAAACTCGGTCATACGCATGTGCGTTGATGCTTTGTTCATTTGGTGCTTCACTGACTGTCCAGTCTTCCATACTTAGTCATTTTCTGATCTTCTAAGTTATGCGCTAACTCCAAAACTCCATATGGCTTTGTTGGAATAATGACAACACTAATCTTAGTCATATACATCAGTATAGTCAACTTGCCAACACATATGTCTACCGAGGATCAGAAAAAGCTTTCAGAGGCAATCATACAGATGATGATCAAATTTAATAAGGTACTTGTTGAATTTGCTAAGTATGTACCTAAGCGTTTGTATGAGTAAGTGTCAGCAAGACGGACTTATGCCTTGCACACTAAAAAGAAGATGAGGGAACACTCACTGATATTGGCTATGCCCACTTTATCAGTTCCCGAAATTGAAGAGTTAATGAAACAATATTCCAAGAGATTTTTAGTAAAAAGTAGAGCCCTAAATATTCTGGCAAGCAAACTTAGGAAGTTGATAGAACCCACAGATTTATCAAACACCCATGTAGATGATACTACCATTGCTATAGATTTCTACCCCACAGGTTATAGAGAAGAATACAAGGATCCTCCCGAGTAGTTAGTGATAACAAGAACAAATGATGTACTTATTGAAGACATCACAAATGGAGATCCTAATGACATAGCTGATGATGAAGATGTAAACATTGTTGCAGATACAACTGAGGAGAATACACCCACCGAGGCAGCAATAAGTGAAATTCCGAGTGACTTACCAATTTTAGTACAAGGTGTTGACATTGTCACACAGAAGGAACCCGAAGGCTCGACCCCTAAGCAACCTAAAGACACACCCGAGGAACAGGGGACAACTAAACAGGGGACAATAGAACAGAATATTTCCAATGAGCCTGAGCAAATAGAGGCAACACCACAAGCACCGGAAGAAGCTAAACTGGTAGAATCAACAATAGACACCACAACTGACGCCCAAGGACCAAACACCGAGATACCGGTCATCGGGCAACCTAAGGAAGAAAGTGTGTCTACTGAGCCAGAGAAGACAAATCTCGACATTAAAGCTCTAGTTCCATACACTAAATCACCAACACCTGAGAAGAAGAAGAAAAAGAAACATGGCAAGGGCCCAGTCACACTGGATAAGGTAATTGAGATACCTAAATGTGACCCTAGAACATTAGACCCCGAGGCACTACGAAGACATGGCGAATTGTGCACAAGGAAGGCTGCACAAGAGAAGCTGAGAAAGGAGAGCAAAAGCAAGCAAATTCTAGAAGATGTTCGAGATATCTTAGTGCAAGTAGTTCCTAAGATCAATGTCGATGAGGATACTCCAATCCTTGATCAACTTGCAACTCTAACTGGCCACATAAATGCCCCAGATATTGATGCTCATAAGAGAATAGAAGAAAGGGCAGAAGCAAAGATTCAATTGAAACTTGCCGAGAAAATAAGCCAAGAAATGGCAATAAATAAGGTTAAGCTCTTTGAGGTAATTACAAAGCTGGAAACCATTGTTCAGTAAATTATTCAAATTTTGTTTAAGTTATGCACGCTTGACCAGTTCACTACCGAAGTTAGTGACAAGATTAAAAAGATGGATGATGAAATCAAGGTTAGTGCAAACAGTTCTCTCACCGAGCCAAATGTTTTTCATAAGCATATATTAAAACTTCAAGAACTTAGGCGGTTGAGATCAGATTTGAGGAAGCAGGAAAACACAATAAGTGACCAAGTCACCAAGCTACAAGCGGAGTTGCTTCCACATCTAAAGATCATGGAGCGACATGTAGATAAGGCAAAAGCTTTAGTTGCCACCCCCGAGATCTCTGTACTTGAAAATATTATTGATATTCATGCACAAGTCGGTCTAGAGCACATTGCTCTTGACAATCTGAAAGAGGAATGGGAAAACCTCTTGGCATCCCTAAAGAAAACCCACCAGTACATTTTTGATAATTTGTAAGTACATTCTTTCTATTGGCATTAATTTCAAAAAGGAGGAAAGTCATGTATATGCCACTGTGTACTTCACACCACCGAGAGCATGCACAAAGGGGGAGTCTATAAAGTGAAGAGTCAGTGTATAGTCAATATATTTTTTTTAGTTTGTTAATATACTTTTGGCAATCGGTACATATACATAAGGTTTTGATACTAATGCCAAAGGGGGAGATTGTTATCTCTATTTTGAGCATTAATGGATTGTCATTAGTATCAATCAGTTATTCAGTCGATAAAGGTCGGTAAAGGAGACAAACAAGACAGCCAATCAAGCATACAAACCCTACACACCGAACAAAGACAAGGCAGAACTTCAAGTTAACCGAATACAAGTTTGACCGAGCAAACTCACCGAGCATCAAGCATTTACCGAGTACCGAGCTAGTGATCACCGAGCATTCATATGTACTGATCACAAGTAATTTACCGAATGGTCAATGCAGTGATTACCGAGTAAAGTAGGAAACGACATAGTAATCAAGAATGGCACATAGACCTATGCAAACGGTTTACAACGATCAGGGAAACGGTTTACCAAGATCGAGACAATATTTAATATGGATGTAATCATTAAATTTTCTAGGTTAGATCTAGGTTATTTTCTTATACCGTTGATCTTAGGTTTTCTAAAACGATGTAAACCCTAATTAGGTCAAGTTAGTTTGATATAAATTTGTAAAGATGTCATTATGATCATGTATGGAGTAGCCGCACTAAGGACATCAGGAGATCAGACAAAGGGTTTTATGACAGAAGGTTTACGAAAGAAAAGAATCAATTTATCAAAACACATACTAGGCTACCGAGCAGGACAGAAGGACATACACATCACACTGAGGTCATATTTAGTTGATATTTCACAGATCTGAATCAGACAAGATTGAGTTGTTATTTACAGATACTTTTACTGTTATCAATTTAACCATTGTAGCAGAATCAAATCTCTTAACTAAGTGAACTTAACCGTTCTTATGTAAATCTCTTAACCGAGTACAGACACACATTGTGTTGTGAAAGTCCTTTAACCAGGTAGATCTAGTCAATCTTTTGTTACTCCTAACAGGGTAAGATCATTAGAAGTGATCACAAATTGTAGCCTTAACCGGCATACTTTATTCTTGCAGTAGTGAATATTTGTGGGTGTCATCCCCACCGCAGTTTTTACCTTCTTACAAGGGTTTCTACATGACCAAAATATTTGTGTCATTAGTATGAATTTGCATGGATGATTTATTGTTTAGTTTACATGCACTTTACATTTTCATTTATATGAATGTATGTTTCTAACAATGAAATCAATCGGTTTATTGAGATCTACGATTGCAAAGTTTTAGTGTTAAAAGTTTTTGAGGGTATTGATTCACCCCTCCCCTCTCAGTACTTATCTTTCCATAATCCCTACAAAGGCTTCAACAACTACAATAAATGAGCTATCACCATATTTCACCACTCATGTTGCAGGCATCAATTAATTTGCGAAATAAAATATTATTAATGTTTGCTTGAGTGGTAGATCACCTCTGATGAAGTCGTGCAATCAAATCCACATTAATGGCATCTTAAGGTAATAGGAAGGTAAGGTGAAGGAATAAAAAGTTGAGAATGTTGAAGTTTGACAGTTGGACATGCCACATGACAGATGCCACCGGAAAGGAGTAAGGGAGTAAGGGAAACGAATGTTGGTAGAGAAAAGTCTAAAACCTCAACAAAGAATTAGTTACAAGAGCTTGTATAAGAAACTCAAATATTAGAAAGATGGGAACAAAAAAAGGGAAATCAACCAATCTTGACTTACCAAAACAAAAAGGAGTGGATTTTTTGTTTTACATGATTTTAAGTAAAAAGAGACATTACATTCCCCTACTTATAATTTCTAGTGTCCTCAAAGAGGTGAATTATTCTCTTCTAAATTAAAATATAGTTGTCTAAATTCAAATAAACAAGTTTTTCTTAATTAAAACCATCTAAATTTACTCAATATAATACACAACACTTCATTCATAATGAACGACAACCAAATGGCAGCCATGAGACAAAATTAACACTACTCCCTACCTATCAAATTCAAGATGAATAGTTAACCCATTTATTATAATTTACATTATTATAAAAAATAAACAAAACTTTTTTAGTTATTTAAATTAATCTTTCACAAACATGTTATGATGCAACAATGTCATTTACTATTTATTTTAGTCTCATACTTTTCTTACTTTCAAACACTCTTTTTAGCCCATTTCTTAAAAGAGAAATGCTTTTCTGGCACTCTTTCCAATAAATCTCAACCCAGAAGGGAAAAATAATCTTCTTAATTTTATCCTGGCATCAAGCATAATAAACACTTTTTTCTTTTATTACTCCCATAGAAAAACAAAGATTCCTAGGATCTCAAGGGTTAAATCAGGGAAGTTGTTTCAGAAATTTTTGGGCAACCCACTTTTTGCAGGAGATAGTAGACCCTATGTTTGGAATAAATTGGTGGACAATTGCATAGGGCACCCAGAGGACGGGAAGAGTAAGTGGTTGACCTCAGCAGGGAGAATCCTAATGTTAAAATTGGTGATCTTGGCCATCGCAATTTATTCCATGTCTCACTTAAGAATCATGAAGAAGATCATTCACTTAGTTGAACAAAGAATGAGAAAATTCCTCCGGAGTGGAAATCATGAGATAAACAAAATTTCCTTTCTTGCCTGGGAAAAGGTTTCCAAGCCAAAGAGAGCTAGAGGGGCAAGAAACAAAAGGTGAAAGCTCATGAATGAAGCAATGGGCGCAAATCTCATTTGGACTATGTATGTGTTGGTGAACAGATTTGTCTTTCAACAAAAACCTTTCAAATGACTCTTGAATGCCCAAACAAGAAGACACAATCAGCAACCAACAGTTGGGTCATTTGTAATTAAAATATGCAAACGCCCTCTGAGTTTTGGTATGAAGGTACAGCTCCCTCCGTTTGATATACAACGAATTTTATATCCCTGATATGCTTTTCACCAGAAAGCATCAAAGGCATCAAAATCTACCCACAAACATGATGTAGATCTGTAGAGATTTTAAATATATAAACAAAATGAATATGAGAGGCTGATACAAAGCCCACTTCTCTCACACTCACAAATCGTAACTCATTAAATCAAGAAACGCGTATTCTTTCCAAACATAGCCTAATTCTGAAAACAAAGTTCCAAAATCAAGCACATGCACAACTAAATAAGTAAAATATGATGCTTCAAAAGATTTTAATGAGACAAAGCTCAATGAAATCTAAAGGAACAATAATGAATTCAAAGACTCATAAACTATTTCTCCATTATTTCAATATCCAAGATGAGCTGTACATTACATATGCATAGAAAGAAAAACATGCTCTCTCTCTCCCTTTTCAGAAAATTTAAAAAAACTCCTCTTTTAGCATCCAAGCTGCTAAAAAGAGAGTCTTTCGATTATCATATTCAAACTGCAGAACCCTCCTTTTTACTTTACCTCTCCTTTTTACTTTCTCCACAAATCCTCTTTATAAAATCAAGTATTTATAAACTTTATATTCAATAGTTTATAAATGTCATTTTATAACGTTTATAAGCATATTTGGACAGGTGGGATATGAATAGATTAGTCTAAAATAATAAAAAAAATTTATGCTGGGCAGCAGATTTTTCATGACAGTCAAATTGGGTCTCGGTGCGGGGGGCATAACTCTTTACCCCACCGTTGGATCTGGCCAATTTTCGGATATGATGTTGTATTCCTAATTGCACACAACTTAACCAGAGCGATCAAGGAAATTCTGTCCGAGGCAAAAGTTATTGAGATCTAAGTAGAGGTGTAGAAAATTGCATGCACTTTTCTGTACTAATTTGAACCAATCTGAACCAGTGAACTGCACCTTTGAACCTGCAGACTGCCCGAACCATTAAGAACATTTTGAACCAATTTGACCCATTTTGAAGTTTGTTCAAAGTGATTCAACAAAGTGAACTTGTGCTTCGAACCTGAATTTTAAATCTTTGATCCTCTGCACTGAACCTGGCTGTATTTGAACTTACAAAAACTCAACATGAAAATCACAGATAGAAAGATTGATTCAATTTTTATTTTAAAGGGGTGTCCTTGTGAGGGCTAACAGTATGCAAACCTAAATCGGAAGTGGGTAAAAATCTTACAAGCAAAATATCTAGACAGCCCAGACCATGACAGAATCTTAACCATTAGAAACCCTCCTATGGGTTCAGCACTATGGAATTTTATGCTATCTAGCACATCGGTGATAACCGAGCATTTCACTTCGAGGATTAGCCATGGTAGATTTGCTTCTTTTTGGGATGACTCTTGGGAGAGTTTCAAAGTTGTCTCTGGATAATTACAATTTGGAGCTGAAACAAGTTTCAAAAGAACATTGGGGTAGGAAGATTGTGGATTTCCTAGAGTTGAGAAAGGATAGTGGGGGAGACTCATGGCAATGGAAGAATCCTAGAGATCTGAACTTGCCACTTGACTGCGAGGAGAGATTCAAAAAAAAATTGAAAGAAAGGAGGCTTCTCCTTTCTGGATCATAGGATGTGCTTGTGTGGTGTGGTGCGAAGAGTGATAAATATTTTGTTAAAATAGGGCATAACTTGCTAGAACAACTCAAGGAAGAAGCATGGCCTTTTTTGTTGTGTTTGAGCAAGCAGTGCCCTCAAAAGGCTGACTCTTTTGCGCAGTTGGGTTTGAGGGGGAGAATTCTCACAGTGGACAGACTTGGTAGAATTGGCTTCACTGGTCCTTTCAGATGCGTCTTATGCAAAAACAATAGAGAAAGGACCGATCATCTATTATTACACTGTGCCTTTTCTAGAGAACGTTTGGCCTTTGTCTTGAGTAAATTGAATTGGCATATCACATTCCCTGCCTCTCTTAAAAAAATGCTCCAAGGTTGGAAATTAGATTAGACCAAATCTCTTCACTCTAGCTTATGGAATAGATGCATCTTCCAAGACAAGGAGGAAGACTTAGGGAGAATTTGTAGCAGGATAGAGAATTCAATACCAAAATTGGTTAGTTTGGCGACATCTCAAGTGAACTTGTCCAATAATTCATACAACCTAGATGATAGTTTGATCAAGTGTAATTGGCCCCTCAATAAATTTAGGCCAGTTGATGGGCCAAGAGGGGTTAATCCTTCTGAATAGGGGTAAAATGGATTCACCTCTATTCAAATGTAAAGGGGGGGAAATATGAGATCTATTCTCAAACCCAAATTCCCAAACAACAAATCCAATTTGATCAACCAAGAGGTTAATACACAATCAAATCAATTTATGAGGAATATGGAAGAGAGAGAGAGTAAATCCAATATTTCCCTCTGAAGGAAGTTATGCTTGAAATATGGAATAATTGAAATACAAATACTAACCTCAAATTAGGGCAGATTTGGAAAATGTCAAATTCTGATGTCTGTGTGTACTTTCGGGCAATTCTGCAACCTCTTCTGCACTGGAGGTGCCGAGACAGAGAAAACCCAGAAATCTTTCTCCAAGATGAGCTCAGGTCGGGTTTGATGCTCATAAAAGGTCAAATACTACATTCTTTATTTGAAGTCCGATGATGATTCTATTCACAGATCTCAAAAGGTTGCCGAAAAGGGTATCCAAATTCGCTCTCAGATTTGAAATTCCACACCTGTACCTACAAGAAAATTGGGGTTTTTGTTATATGGGGGGTTTGCCTTGGTCAAACCCCAATTTAAAAACTAACCTTGAAATTGAATTGAAATATATTGTGCATAAACAAAGAAATTGAAACAAATCACCTTGCTTATGTTGAAGTCTTTGTAGAGGATTCGAATCCTCAAATCCACAAGTAGGAATGCTTCAATGGATGTAGAATGAATGTAGGATGTCTCCAATCAATGGCATTTGATCTTCAACACCAATCTTGACTTGATCTTTGCATATGAGAAGGCTTGGATGAATGTAGAAGGATGGATCATCAAAGGGGGCTCCAAAGAGATTGAATCCTTCAATAGCTAACAATGGATCTCCTTGATGGATGGATGTTTGAACACTTGAATGCATGAAGGCTTGAATTCACTTGCTTGCACTTGAGAGCTCCCTCATGAAATTGCTTGAGATGTGATGATATGGAAACTTGATGTGAAAATGAGAGGAAGGCCTCCTTTTATAGTGAACTAGGGCACAATCCTCTAGAGGGGCCACCTTAGAGAATTAAATCCCAATTACGTCCTAACCTTTAGAAAATATACCTAGATTAAATGCAATTAGAAGATTTACCATCTCGAAACCCGAAATGGCCAACCCGAAGGCAGGAAAATAAATATCCCGAAAGCCCGATGCTCAGAAATCAAAGAAATTGAAAATTTGAATGAGGGGGGCAAAATCGAGGTTGGACCTGACCTAGTCAAATTCGACCTCGATCTTGACCTAGTCAGGATCAACCTCGAATTTGACCCTGGGCCCAAATTCAGTCAGAACCAAGTCAAGAGGTCCCGAGATGCCCAAAAACCTAGAAATGATATTAGAACAGGACAGAATGTCAGGGATAGACATAAAATCCTATGAATACTGTGATCAAGGCCAGGAGGACCTATTTCTAAATCCTAACTAGAAAATAGAGCCATGGAAGAGGGAAATTAAGGACAATCCTCGAGATCCTAACCCTAATTTCACCTAGAATGAAGAAATCAAGTGTAGGGAAGAAGTGTAAAGCGGGGAGAAAGCCAAATACATGCAAAGATAGAATGAAGGCACTTAACATAACCCCAAACCATTTACTCGGATGGCTAAACGCTCTTATCATGGAAGTGATTCCATTTTAAGACGATACATTAAGCCCCCACTTTAGCAACAGTATGGACTCGATGCAAACTCTTGGTAAAGGAGATCAAAATGAAAAGATAATCTTATTGTAATCCAAGGGACAAAGAGAACCCTTAAGCCCCCAGGGACTCAAGTCTTCGTCGACTCCTAGATCACAATAAGAGAAACATCTCTAGAGAAAGAAAGAAGATGTGATTACCTCGCCCAATGAGAACTTATGTCCCATTGTGAACCACACAGAAAAATGGCGCAACTGGAAAGATGAAATTGGACCGCCTAGTGAATGTGGCTACTCACTAGTCAACCCATCAAAGATTCATCCTTAGGAATATTCTATTCCATAAGAATAAAACCAAAAAACAAAAGAGATCCAATCTTAAGGACACCTCTGACCTTAAGGGATCAAAATATATGTGTATTTGAAATTGGAGGGATCAAGAGATCCTAAAATATAAATCAATGCTTTAAGGATTAATTACTAATCCAAAAAGGGAAAAAGTATCTTGAAAAATGTGTATCGAAAAGTGCATGTGTGCAACAGGTGAGCAGAGCGTATGCCCCCACGTTAAAGTCATTGCTGACACTTTAACAGGAGCAATGGCTTTAACAGAAACATAAACAACTCCACTGATTACGTTTCCACGTCGAGACACCCCCAGACGAAGACAAATCAAGGGAAATTTCACAAAAACATACAGAGAACACAGAAGGGATCTACCTATCGTGGGGTCAGTATGATCATAAGATAATATATATATGATATTATTGCAAATGAATTGACATCATTCCCCAAAGAAAGTAGAACTACAATCACACAGGAGGAAAGATCACATAAGATATACGAAGGAGAATCTTTTCGGACCATGACATGGAGACCAACAAGAATTAGTCCTACCATATCTCGAATCCAAGCAAATTACACAAGGAAACATTTACGAACAATAGCACAGTTACGACATAACATTGAACAACGCATAGAAGAATAGAGATACATATAGAATAATTTGAACAACAGTTTCAATTCCTTCATCACCTTGCATCAACTGAGTAACAAGGATCGTATAAAAGAATCTAACAACATTTAGCAAACACAATATGGGAGAAGCACAGTACCGCAGGCAAACACACAACAAAGCTACCACAAAGGACAAAGCTATCAAGCGTGCCACCTACTCTACCCATCTCGTTGTATATTATTTAGGGAAGGTGGGTAACTCGCAAGAGGGACTATATCCAACACAGTAGGAAGGATAGCCAGTTCCAAACAAGGATCCTCTTGAGAATCACAATGTTCGACAGTAGGTGTAAGAGTTAATTGTGATGAAAGCATATTAGGCAAATCAATGTCAATGTCAACAGTTTCATATTCATCATTAACATCGTCAGTATCATCAAGAGTATCTTTTTCATCTAAATTAATCAAAATAGGATCTAAGATACGAATAGAATCATCATAAGCATGCATGTGAACATCATTATTAGTAACAATCTATTCTACCACATTATGCATAGGTTTATCCGTAGAAGGTAGAGATCTTTGAGCTTTAGAATGAGCACGACGCTTTTTACGACGTTCATTAGCAGATCGGTTTCATTTTGATTTATTTGAAATAAGTTGAGAACTAGGAGGAACAATCATAGGATCCTTCATAGGTTCTTTAGGAAGATCAATAGGATTATTAACCATAGGAGAAACAATCACAGGATCTTTGATAGGTTCGGTAGAAGGATCTTGATTAACAAAGCTAGAAGTCATAGTTAAAGGAGGTATAGAAGGTGTAGGTAAAAGACCACGATTAAGATCCGTAGGAGGTGAAGTTAATTCAAGAATTTTACGATATTTATAAACTTGATATGATCGAAAAAGATTATCAGGTCGAGGAGGACATGAATTAGGTAATGAAGGCCAAAAGAAATCCAGAGCAGCACAATCTCTAGGCCTAGAAGGTTGATATAGACTATGATTAATCGTCTTCACTTCTTCATCATGAATGAACTTAAGACACTCATGGATAGCTGAAGCAACAGCATGCATGACAGATAACCAATGCAAACCTAGCTTAACATGAAATTGATCAGAAGTAGGAACAACAACAAAGGTAGTGTTCACAATTTTTCCACAAAGTTCAACTGGTAAACTAATAGAACCAAATGATGGACAAAGAAAACCATTGCAAGTTTGAATCCACACATCCGATGTATCATAAAAGTCACGTTGTAAGCTTTTCATAAAAAGGTTTTCTTAAGTGATAACATTAACTAAGGATGTAGGATCAACAAGAGAACCACGAGTAGGTTTCTGAGCAATCCTAGCAGCAATGTAAAGGGGACCATCAGGAGCTTTAATAGTCTTAGAGTCATCAAAGGTAATCAAAAATTCCCGAGGTCTTTTATTCTTAAATTGTTGTCGAGGTTTAGGTTGAGTTTTCATTTTAGGTTTAGGTTTTGGTCGAGGTTGAGATTGAACTTGAGGTTGAATCTAAGGTTGAGGTTGAGGTTGAAGTTGAGGTTGAGGTCGAGATACAGATTATTCAACATGCTCCACTTGATTAACAACATGATTGAGATCATCCATCTTTGAATCATACACAATTTCCATAGCAGATGGTTGAGCAATAGTATTAATATCATGCGTAGGTAAAGGGTTCGTATAAATTTAAAGGTTCCGATTAGGAGGAGAGACAAATTTATTCCCACTACTATCCAGATTATCAATAGATAAAGCCTTAGAATCAATTAGATCTTAAACCTTATGTTTTAAAGAATAACATTTCTTAGTATCATGACCATTCTGACGATGATATTGACAAAAAGCATTTTGACCAAAAGATTTAGACGCAATCGTAGTAGGTAAAAGAGGTCGAATAGGAGGTAAGCTAATCATATTAGCAACTAACAACCTATTCATAATAGTATGTAAAGATTCAAAAAGAGGAGTAAATGCACGATTTAATCGAAAAGCAGTAGATGCAGAAGTGGCATTGTGAGATGCAACAACAACTTGATCAACAACTGCATTCGCTTGTTTGTTTATCTTGACATAGTTGTTGAATTTTTTAAATTTGTTTGGATTAGGAGCAGCATCACTCTTATCAACTGGAACAGCAGCCATTGGAGTGTTGCTCTCAAATTGACTCACTTGTAATTGATAATGATGAAGCGCTGCACAAAGTTGTTGAAAAGAGGTAAATTCAGTAAGCAGAATCTTATCTCTAATATCCTTTTGCAAATTTGAAATAAACATACGTTGAATATCAATATCAGGAACAGGATAGGAAATCTAAGCATACAAATGCTTAAATCTACCAATAAATTCAATCAATTTTTCCTTACCACTTTGTTTACAATGCATCAAATCAGTCAAAGACACTTGCGGGCCGATATTATTTTGAAATTGTTGAATAAAGGCATTAGCAAGTTGTGGAAAGGAATCAATAGAATAAAGAGGCAAGGAACAATACCATTGTAAGGCCTTGTCACGGAAGGTTCTAGCAAACAGTTTGGCTAAAATCCTATGGTCATGAGCATAATCACTACAAAGCATTTGGAATGTTTTAACATGATGAACAGGATCTCCTTTTCCATTATAATTCTCAAGACGAGGCATCTCACCTTGCTAAGGAACAGGAGTACGAATGATGTCTCGGGACAAGGGACTTCCCATGTCACATGTAGGAATACTAAACTTGTTTTGAGTTAAGGAAGCAAGTTGTTGTTGTAAGGATGACACAGTTGAGCCAAACTGATGATTGTTGAATCATTAGAGGAAATGGGAGTAGCAACATTAGACACACTAGGTGAAGTGTAAGAAGCTGCAGGAATATAAGATACAACTGGAGGAACACTAGGAACTATAGTTGGAAGCAGATGGGAATAAGTAAAAGGAACATTATGATATGAAGGTTGTGATGTAGGAAGGGACACATGAGGAACACTCATAGGAATAGAGGGAACCGTCACAGTCACCAAAAGAGTAGTATAGGTGGAATACTAGGTAAAAGATTAGGAGGTTAAACACTAGTGATAGAAGGAATCAACCTTAAATCTTGAGCTTCTTGAACTAAAGGTTTAACATTTGAATGCACAAGGTGAGTAATACCACGCAAGAGATTAACACCTTGATCACTATCACGGAGAACTTTCTTAAGAGCCTCTATAGCTTGAATGGAATCTTGATTATGGTTCTCTTGAAGAAGCCAATTACCCATTTTATCAAGTTCAGTGGAAAGTTTTTGGACTTGCTCAGGAGGAACTCTTAAAGTGTCATCCTCATCATGAGATGAGTGAGAAGAGTTTTGCTCCATAGTAGGATTGGAATCATGAAGAATCAAGTTATCAATCGGGATCCTAAGGAAAGGAGAGAAAGATTCAGGATCAAAGGCACCCATGAGTCTACGACTTCTTCTAACCGGAATATTATAAGTAGGACTAGTGCTAGTAAAGCTCATAAACCAATGTAATGCAAATGAACTAAACGAAGAACACAGAGCATGAATGTGAAATCTAATTAGCATGCAAGATCTAACACAAAGGAAAACTCTAATACTAACAAGATAAAAGGAAAGCACAATAAGGCATCCAATTCCAAAAAAGAAAACAGAGTAAGCTAGTCGGGTTCACCAAAATGAATAGGGGTAAAATGGATTCACCTCTATTCAAATGTAAAGGGGGGGAAATATGAGATCTATTCTCAAAGAAAAGATCCATTTTGATCAACCAAGAGGATAATACACAATCGAATCAATTTATGAGGAATATGGAAGAGAGAGAGAGTAAATCCAATATTTCCCTGTGAAGGATGTTATGCTTGAAATATGGAATAATTGAAATACAAATACTAAACTCAAATTAGGGCAGATCTAGAAAATGTCAAATTCTGATGTCTGTGTGTACTTTCGGGCAATTCTGCAACCTGTTTTGGATTGGAAATGCCAAGACAGAGAAAACCCAGAAATCTTTCTCCAAGATGAGCTCAGGGCAGGTTTGACCCTAATTAAAGGTCAAATACTACATTCTTTATTTGAAGTCTGATTCTGATTCTGTTCGCAGATCTCGGAAGTTTGCCGAAAAGGGTATCCAAATTCGCTCTCAGATCCGAAATTCCACACCTGTACCTACAATAAAATTGGAGTTTTTGTTGTATGGGGGGTTTGCCTTGGTCAAACCCCAATTTAGGAATTAACCTTGAAATTGAATTGAAATATATTGTGTATAAACAAAGTAATTGAAACAAATCACCTCGCTTATGTTGAAGTCCTTGTAGAGTATTCTAATCCTCAAATCCACAAGTAGGAATGCTTCAATGGATGTAGAATGAATGTAGGATGTCTCCAATCAATGGTATTTGATCTTCAACACCAATCTTGACTTGATCTCTGCATATGAGAAGGCTTGGATGAATGTAGAAGGATGGATCATCAAAGGGGGCTCCAAAGAGATTGAATCCTTCAATAACTAACAATGGATCTCCTTGATGGATGGATGTTTGAACACTTGAATGCTTGAAGGCTTAAATTCACTTGCTTGCACTTGAGAGCTCGCTCATGAAATTGCTTGAGATGTGATGATATGGAAACTTGATGTGAAAATGAGAAAGGAAGGCCTCCTTTTATAGTGAACTAGGGCACAATCCTCTAGAGGGGCCACCTTGGAGAATTAAATCCCAATTAGGTCCTAACCTTTAGAAAATATACCTAGATTAAATGCAATTAGAGGATTTACCATCCGGAAACCCGAAATGGCCAACACGGAGGCGGGAAAATAAATATCCTGGAAGCCCAATCCCCAAAAATCAAAGAAATTGAAAATCTGAATGAGGGGGGCAAGATCGAGGTTGGACCTGCCCTAGTCAGGTTCGACCTCGATCCTGACCTAGTCGGGTTCGAGCTCGATCCTGACCTAGTTGAATTCGAGCTTGATCCTGACCTAGTCAAGATCAACCTCGAATTTGACCTTGGGCCCAGATTCAGTCAGAACCAGGTCAGCAGGTCCCGGGGATGCCTAGAAACCTAGAAATGATATCAGAACAGGACAGAATGTCAGGGATAGACATAAAATCCTATGATTACTGTGATGAAGGCCAGGAGGACCTATTTCTAAATCCTACCTAGAAAATAGAGCCATGGAAGAGGAAAATTAAGGAGAATCCTTGAGATCCTAACTCTAATATCACCTAGAATGAAGAAATCAAGTGCAAGGAAGAAGTGGAAAGTGGGGAGAAAGCCAAATACATGCAAAGACCCGATCAAGGTGCTTAACATGACCCCAAACCACTTACTCGGAGGGCCAAACGCTCTTATCATGGAAGTGCTTCCATTTTAAGACGATACACCTTCCAAGGTGAGGAAACGCCCAAAAGTATGGGTACTTCCAAACATAGGTTGGATTAAGATCAACTTTGATGGAGCCTCCAAGGACAATCCGAGCTAGTCAGGTGCAGGGTGTCTGGAAAAAGATTGGAAAGGAATGTCCTAGCATGGAGTATACAAAAACTCATATCAAGAACAAACAATATTGCAAGAGCTAATGAGCCTCTTCTCGTTGCGAAGTTTTCATAGAAAATGTCACTTCCAAAGCTGCACCTCGAAGGAGACTCACAAATCATCACACACGCAGTCATAAAGGGGGAGCTGAGAATTGGAAAATTGATAAAGTTGTTAAGGTGATTAGACACCTTTTGTCACCAATCAGTAATTTCAAATTTTCGCATGTTAAAGCGAGATGGTAACACAGAAGCAGGAAGATATTCTAATTTGGTGGTCAACTTGTCCAAGGAGGAAGAAGTTGTCATGTTTGCTGAAGTTAGTGGTGATTCGTGTGGAGAGAAAACTACTCTCGAAAATAGTACAGCCCTTGGGTCAAGCTTAGAGAAATGATAGGATATTAATCCCTTCATCCATAGGTGAGGTGGTAGGTGTTAGAGGCATTGAGATCAAGCTCCAAAAAGATGTCACCTACCACAGATATCTACGGCCCAAAGGCTTTCAAGTCACATTTTCGTTTTGGTTGCTTCAAGTATAGAAGCTTTGAGAGGAGTGTTGTGCAAGCGAAAATGAAAGCCAACTTTTCACTGAGCTCAAAGAAGCCAATGATTGCGTTTTGCAGCAAAATTTTGTAGGAGAGGTTGAATAATGTCTTCAGCTTCAATTAGGAAGACTTTTAGCTCCAGGGATTGTTTTGGGTGAAGAATTCATGCAGGGCGAGTTCTAATATCGAATGAACATGGATAAATCATCATTGTTCATGGTGTGGTTCATTAAACTCAGCTCCAAGATGGATACTACCAAGCTCATGTTGCAATGTGTTAGGGAGGAGAGGCATGGGGGGATGGAATCACTTTTGATAAATGTGATGACAGAAGGATTTGTGGTCCCGAGCGGAGCTTGGCTTCACATAGGTGAAGTCACCCATCCTCTTCGCCCCTTCTTCCTATGGCATGAAGATGAGGACATAGAGGTGCAGACGGCCACGACCCAAATTGGCCTCAACAACATCAAACACTTTCATCAAATGAGGAAAATCAGGGCTCAACAAATTGCAGAGGCTTTGAAAGGGGAGCAGCGAGATGCGAGGCTCGGCTTCACATAGGTGAAATCACCCATCCTCTTCGCCCCTTCTTCCTATGGCACAAAGATGAGGGCATAGAGGTGCAGAGAGCCACGGCCCAAATTGGCCTCAACAACATCAAACACTCTCTTCAAATGAGGAAAATCAGGCCCAACAAATTGCATAGGCTTTGAAAGAGGAGCAGCGAGATGAGAGGCAGGAGGTTCCAAGGTAGCGAAGGGGTCGTCTTGCTACCAGCAAGAACATCAATGTTCAATTGGTCATCACCGTACCAATAGAAGGCATGATTTAAATTGGACAGGATCATCTAGTTAAGAATGGTCACTCCCCCTTTTTTGTCTTTTGGCCCGTGGTCAGATCTTCGAAGGTTATGGGTTTGTGTTTTATATTGAAATATATGCTCTTAAATGTGCAAAACTTTTTTCAATGTTTCATCTGCACATTAAGGCGCAAGGTGTGGGGGGGGGTGAGAATCGCAGTATGGTGTTTTGTCATGCCCCTTTATCTAAGAATGGATTTGTAGTGAATGTGGCGACCTATTGTCACATACAAGTTTTTGGGGACTGGTTTTTGGGATGGAACATTTCGTTATATTGTCCTTGTGTAATTATATAACTATTGTGCTCTTATATATTAATACAATGCTCATATTTACTGATAAAAAAACACTTTTTTTATTAATCATTTATTATTAGAATTTGCACAGCCTATACAATTAGAAAAATCAAATGATCAAAACCACCTCCTTAGTTTAGTCTTAACATTAATCATAATAGATATGTATTTTTCTTTTATTAATTGTTACAGATTGGACACCATATAAAATTAGAAAAAATAAACGAACAATTAAATCTGAAGTCAATATGCCATAATCTTGTAATTAGATTACAGTTAAAACCAGAGGGCATTACATAGAAAAAGAAGGGTAAACTAATAGTAGAACAAAATAACATTACATACAATGGAAAGGAAATTTATTGATTCTAAAAAATAGACAATTTGTAGGCAAACTAAAGAATTGAGGCAGTGTGTCAGAGCAAAATCCTATTAATGGTTGCAACTCACCTTAGGTTTTGAATGCCCCACCAAAAGCAGTAGACATATTTCTCCATGAAGTCACTTGATGCAACAAGCCTGAACTGAATAAGTGGCGAGTATATCCCAAAGTTGAATGGTACAATAGATCCAACACTTGTAGAACAATTAGAACCAAACACTTGACTGCTAGTCTCATTCCAAATGCTGAAACCACTGTCAAATTGATTTCCACAGTATAAATAGTCTGGAGTACAATTATATTCAGGCATGCATGCTTCTTGCCAACATGTAAGTTGCCGATCCACTGCAAATAGATACCAGCAAGCTGCAAGCACCTGGCAATGAAATTATCAAACAATTTTAACAATATTAATTTTTTCTTTACCACAGAAAACCCAGTGTCAAAATAATTGTTCTAGGAAATCGAACAAATAACAACTGGTGGTTGTAAAAAAAAATCAACCACTTCAATTAAAGAATAAATCTTCATATTTCATTCATTTCAAAAATTGCAGAAGCTTTGTACGAAATTGTTTAGCAGAAGGTTCTAACAGTTTGCAATTGCATTGAAGATAGCTGCAAAGATATAAAACTGCATATATTTAGATTCAATGAACACTTTCAATTCCATTCACGCATTGAAGGAAGATTGATCTTCATATTCACAATAATAAGTAGAAGTCATGCAAACAAAGATAACGACTCTGTAGCACAAAATTAAAACTTGAATAATACTGAATGGAAATAGTATAATTTACAAGGACCAAATAAACCAATCAACCATAAATTCCAACTCAGAGAGCACTCAGCAAATCTTGGCAACTTAAAAAACACTTAATTGTTTGAATTTAACATAAATTTTATGCAAAATATAGCTACAAAATGTATTAAATGAGTTTGGTGTGGGGATCTAGGGCAACACCCCCAATGGGGTCAAAGGGTCTCAGAGCTGCCATAACCAAGTCAAAATGAAGACCTTCAAAACCACAAACTTTCATGGCGGATACCATTTTTATACCAAAAAAAAAATTATGAAGCAAAATATAACGCTTTTAAAGCCAAAAAAATGAAGTTTTTGGAGTATTTAACCCACAATTTTTTTCCACAATGTTGGTACAGCTAATCCAATCACCAAACATGCCAAGTTTTTAGTTCTTCAAAATACTTAAAGTCATGTTCTAGCAAGGTATAACTGTGATTACACACAGACATGGAAAACTCACGAGTACTTGACAACTCACTAGGTTTGGAATCTCTACTTAGACCACAACATTTCTTAAAGATCACTATTGCTATGCTTATGCTATTGAAATTATTTTCAAGAGAATTTTTTTAACATAATGTGTTTTTATTAATTTATCTTGTGTTTTAAGGGTTAAATTGAAAGAAGCAATAATAGAAAACTTTGGTTTTAACTTACTCAACTATCTACGTTGCAGATTTGCATGCAATTTGGATGTTTTTATCTTTGGAGGTGTGTGTTTGTCAATGTGTTAGAATCACTATTCCTTTGTAAAATCTTATGTGCAATAACTTGTAGGTTTCTATTTAGCCAGTAGGAAATGTCATGGTTTTCGATGTTAGTTGCATTCATTTTTAATGTGCAATCTTAAAAACCATCAAATTTTGCTTGTAAGACAAGTTGTTACCAGTATTGTGTTCATATCAAAACAAAAAGATGGGGCAGGAATTTAGTGTCTTCATTTTGTGCAATGTTCCTTCCTCAAACAATTAAATAGATAGCCGAGGGTTGGCCTATTACCCAGGTTCCTGTAGGCCAGCATTATGGTTAGGGGACTCATCTAGACGTTTCTAGAGCTATGCAAAGGCTTTATAAGCCATTTTAGGCAGTTTCGGACAATCTCCTAAATTTGAGGAGGGATTCCTATATTTTAGGGATTGAGTGGGAGCTGACCGGAATGCATCAAGGGACCTCCAAGATCATTCTAAAAACAATGGATGCAATTCCTATTTTTTAGGGAGGACTGCTAATTTTAAGGAGAGACTCTCACTTCGCTTGCAACACTTAGATATCATCTATGGAGTGATGGCTTTAGTCAGATTTCAGTTTGCATTTCAGATGATCAATTTATGAATAAATTAGACATAATTAAATTATTTCCTACGCTTGATTTAAATAAAATAATAATAACGTAAAATCATATAGCCACTATCTTATTATAAAATATAATAAAAGGCCATGGCACTTTTTCCTAGCCAATAAAGTAATAAGTAATTATTATATTGGGTCATTTATAACAATGCGAAATTAGGCCTTGAGGGTCAACCTTTTATGAGAAGCAATTCAATTTTAAAAAAGTCATTAAATAAAATATGAGAAACCCTAAAAAGGTATAATGTCCCCCTTTTCATGACCATCAGAGTTTGTTTGGATTACCCTATTAGGAGCCCTCGTAGGATAAGTCAGTTGTTTACAGAGTCTCAATTGGAAGAACCATAAGCCAATTCCCATTCAGAATATACAAATGTTCAAGATTCCTTTTCGTTTGGATCAATTTGGCACAATTACTATTTATAGTAAGCGTCTATTTCAAGAAAGTCAGGATTTCTATCTTTAGCAGGGCACCTGAACAAGTTGGTGATAGTGTTGAGATTTGGTATCCTTGACTGGAGCGATTATTTAGGGACTTACTATTTATAGTAAGTCAATGTTAAGAAGTTCTATTTTTGGCACAATACCCGAACCCATGGTCTACTCAGTGGTGACTCCAAACCCCAGTTGACTTAGCATATGATTCAATTTGGTCTTATGGATATTATTTATCATTAATAAAGTCTCTTTATTAATGATAAAGTCATTGTAAAGTTATAATATAAAGTTATTTAATAAGTGGGGCCATTTGACTTTAAAAGTGCATTAAATGAATATTACAATGAGAGGGCCTATTTAATGTTTTCCTAAGTCAACGTGAGCACATCAAAACCTAATGCATATAAGATATGTGAAAAGTGAATGTGAAGCTAATTTGTCAACTTGTACAAAGAGAATTATATAAAGCCAAAACTGAAAATCGATCTAGACTTATGCATTTGATTTTTGTCTTTGAATTGAGAAGTTTCTTGTGAGCAAGGGTTTCAAGTATTTGTAGCCTAGAAGAATGGAATTCTTCAAGATTTTTTGCAATCAAAGATGATGAAAGACCAATCGATTTTTGTTGCTATCAATGGCTTCATCTAGGAGCCATGATTATGTTTAATGGCATTGAAATTGGAGAGGTTAAAAATATCTTTTCATCCGGTTAATTTGCAGAGATTGAATTCATCGGAAGTAATATTAAAATGCAACCTCTAGAATAGAGAACGTGGGTTCTAGAAGGCAGCCGCTAGAAAAAATGCAGCTCACGTGAGCCAAGGAGGGTCATTGCCTAGCTTGCAAACCCAACGGATTCCATTATTGGGCTTGTTTTTAGCCATAAGGATAGGCAATTTCATGAATATCAAAGTGAGCAATAAACTGAAGCCTTAATTAATCAATTCCTGTAGTTACATCAGCCTTCAAATTCTTTTAGGGTTGCTTTATCTCATTTCTTGATATAAATAATTGGAATTGTATGCAAATCATATTATATGTTGGATAAATGGAAATATTTTTGCATTAATTTGCAATAGATAGTTAATTTTCATGCGTTGTTATTTATATTTCAAAACTCATAAAAGTATATGATTTCAAAAGAAAAAGAAATTGAAAACATTGCAAGATACTCAAAACTGGTCAGTTGCAGAGAGATTAGGGTTTGAGCCAGCAAGGCCTATTCCAATGGTATCAGAGCGGTTTTCTACCATCCTACAGGGTTCGGATTTGTAATGTCCCCGTTTTTCAGACTTTTGGGATTTGCTTACTTTGGTGACCCTCGTAAGCTAATCAGGTTGTCAGAAGGAGTCGGTTGGTAGAGCCAGTGGTTGGATTTCATTCTGCAAGTTCTAGTTGCCAAGTTTGCTCTTCCTTGGGGTCAGATTGGATGACTTACTATTTATAGTAAGTGGTTTTCTAGGTATGGCTATGTTTAGCAAGGTGCCTGTGCAGTTGTCTCAGATGTTTCAGGATTGATTATGCGGAACCCCCAATTTGAGAGACTTACTATTTATAGTAAGTCTAATTTGGTCAGATGGCTATTTCTGGTAGGGCAGTATGAGCTCAGGCACTGTTGTCAGAAGTTAGAATTATTTTTTCAGTGAGATTAAGTCGCATCACATTTTTAATAAAGGTTATTAAATTAAGTTATGTTAATTTAATAACTTGTGTACTTTAATGTTATAACATGATCATGTGTTGAGGAAGCCTCTTAAGTGAAAGGTGTGAAGATGAAGCCTTTATTTTAAAGTTAATAAATACGACATAAGAATGAGATTTTCATTACCTTATGTCATTTTATTGAATTGTTCAAAAGTGGAGCTTGAGGAAGGTTTCAAAATTCACAAGGGAAGCTAGGGTTTGGTCTTCTTCATAGGAGAAAACGTTGAGCAGATTTGCAGAGACTTTGTTAGCTTTGAAGTTTCATTGTCATTTTATGATTATTGTGGAAATTTGGTATTGAAGGGATCGAAATTTCATGAAGAATTTGTGTTTGGTCTTCAACAATTGGAGAGAAAACTAATTTTCGCTACCAGAATTTGCTGAGTATAGTTTGATAGTGAATTGATTTGCTCAAGCCTGTTCATTGAATAAATTCTGAGTATTTTGGGGTGCCATACGAAATTCCTTGAACTGTACGAAAGCTACAAGACCGTACGACAGTTAGCTTGGTTGTATTTGTTGTTTGGAAGTAAGTTGGACAGGTTCGAGGTTGAATAATTGGTAATTAGCTGAGTCACAAGTGTGGTTATTTTGATTGCAAGGAGTTCTAGCCACCCTTTGGTCATGGAGTATGCTATATAGCTGGCATCAATTCTCAGACAGGCTGCATTTTAAACATTCTGCAGTCCCATTGATATCTAAGGTGCCTTGAACTTATTCATTATCACTGTTATTGTTATTTAATAACAATTTGATTTAATTCTGAGTTAATAAAGCAATCAAAGTGCATTTGGAAATTGAATTGTTGTTCCTATTGTCATGTGGTAATTGAAAAGTTTATGAAAATTCATATCTGTATTGAAAACACATACAAGAAACAATTGCAATTTAATTATAAAAGCCAGATTGCTATTGAGAGCCAGCTGAGCTCATCACAGTGGTATCAGAGCACTAATCTTGCCATCCTGAAGGGTATGAGGGTTTAAGCGATGGCAGACAGATTTTTACCGGGAGTGCATTATACCCGCAGGGGTAGAGTTTCAACACCTCCCGAAGGTAATGAACAGGGCCCACAAATTGAACAAGCAGGAGACAGGAACAGGAATAACATTCGGAATGATGTTGACAGGGAGGCCAGACATGCCTTTAGGAATTTAGCAGATGGTCAGCATCATGTTGCAAATGTATTGCAACAGCTGTCAAACACTCTTCATCATATCAAATTACTCGGTGATCGTACTAGAGACAGAGGTGCGCAGAGTGTTTCAGTTAGCTCTCGCAGGTCATGAGCAGATCACAAGCGTGATTATATAGCTGACCATATTGGTTCTTATGACAAGCCTCTTCGTCCTACTTTCTTGAGGCCATAGCTAGATGTGGTTAGTGTAAAGACAAAGCCAGCACCATTTGTCGATGACATGGTGGCACATTTTGCAGAGTGGGATGCTCTTTCAGAGGCAATAAAAAGAAATCTGAATTTTGATAGATATTTGACACAGAAGCGAGAGCATTCCAGAGGCAGGCCAGCTCCTAACACAAGCCAGAGGCCTAGGCAGAATGATCTTAAGAAGGCAAGCAGCAAGTTGACACTTCGATGGAAGTGGGAAGACGATAGCCAAAGCATGGGTTCACAAGCTAGATACATACTTGTCACTTCATCCTATGTCTGAGGAGGACGCTATACAATTTGTCGTGTTTCATCTACATGGGGTAGCTCATGATTGGTGGTATCATGGGTTAGAATCTCTGCATCATGATCATATTGTTGAGTACCAGGAGTTTGTGGATAGACTGATAGAGTGATTTGACAGGAAAGATCCTCAAACTTACTTCAGAGAGTTAGCTCAGTTGAGGTAGACAAGTGGCCTTGAGGCCTTTATCAGTGAGTATCAGTGCCTATCAATTATGGTTTATGACATCTCTGAGAGGAGAGTCATGCTCTTTATAGAGGGTTTGTCTGAGCCGTATAGAGGATGGGTTAAGTCCCTGGATCCACCTACTGTGCGAGATGCTATGAAGAAGGCAAGGAATCTTGAGCCTTCTATTTCACGAGGCAAGTCTACTCCTAGTCCTATTATTCCTCCTGCAAAAGAGGTACCTCCACCAATTGTTGATAGGAAGAAATCTGCAGGTAGACTTGATGATGCCACTCAAGAGGATTTGAAGAGGCAGCTTTTCTATTGGTGCAAAGAGCCTTATGACAGAGAGCATTCTTGTCCTATGAGGCCTAAGGGCAGGGCAAATCACTCTATGTGGGTTTATTCTGGTGAAAGTGAGATTGAGTCTTCTCATCAATCAGCTGCTTTAGATTCAAAGGAGCAGAGAGTCACTCCAAAGTTTGGTCCTGATGCCAAACTATCTCTGATTGTGTTGTCCACCTCTATGCCACTTCCCTCTGCTTTTAGATTGAGGGGATTAGTGGAAGGACAACCCTGTGTTGCTATGTTGGACATTGGACCCATGCACAACTTTATTCATGAGCAAGTTGCTAGTCAGTGTGGGCTTCAGGTAGAGGAGTTTGCAATGTTTAGAGTTAGGCTAGCAGATGGCTACAACCTTACCTATACCAGACGCATTGCTCATCTCTCCTTGTTTCTTGGTGATTACGAGCTGATATCTGATTTCTATGTGCTTGATTTGGGAGAGATGGATGTAGTTTTGGGGATGCAATGGATACAGAAGATTAAGGAGTTTTGCCTTAGCTTGAGCCCGATGCAGATGAAATTTGAGTACGAGGGCAGAGAGTATGTGTTGTCGGGTCTTGCTAAGGGGAGTTGACGCCCTATGTCCTTTCGTGCAGTAGATAGTGAAGATTCTCAAAAACATGAGTCCATTCAGGTAGAGAAGATCACACATCATGTCTCTCACCGTTCGCAGTTTTTTAGCTCAGATTAGCAGATGGGATCAGTTCACTTTGTGAACAACCCTTTATTTGATATGGATATCACTATGACTTATGATAATCTGTTGTTTGAGCTCAGTGATGATCCCTTTCAGGTGTTGTTTGATGATGATGATGATGTTTGGGATCCTATTTGTACATCTGGCTATCAAGAAGACTTTACTGGAGGCCAGTTGGGCTTAGCTGAGCAGTTTACAAGGGTGTACACAGTGAGGAGTGCTTACAGTTTCACTTTCGATCCTCATGTTCAAGACATCTACCAGTTGCAAAGTTCTTCAATGCATCCATTTGATAACTAGCATGATGGTTTGGTTAGCACGAAGACTAGGGGCAAGTCCAGTCTGTTGGTTGAGTTACTTCAGTGCGAGTTACTCTCGGTTGAGTTTCTACCACGTGGCGATCCTGTTGCAGCATCTTCAATTTGGATGTGGAGTGCAGTTTCTCAGATGTTCTTGTTTGTACTGTTGATGCTAATGATTTCTTCACAGGAGTATGGTCATCATAGAGACATTACCCATGACCATCCTTGGGATCCAGGTGGACTATGATGTTGCTTGTTTTTCTTGATTGCATGAGGACAAGCAATCTTGGGAAGGTAGGACTGTAATGTCCCCATTTTTCAGACTTTTGGGATTAGCTTAATTTGGTAACCCTCGTAAGCTAATCAAGTTGTCAGAGGTGGTCGGTTGGTAGAGCCAGTGGTTGGATTCCATTCTGCAGGTTCTAGTTGCCAGGTCTGCTCTTCGTTGGGGTCAGATTGGACGACTTACTATTTATAGTAAGTGGTTTTTTGGGTATGGCTATGTTTAGCAGGGGACCTGCGCAGTGGTCTCAGATGTTTCAAGATTGATTATGCGGAATCTCCAGTTTGAGAGACTTACTATTTATAGTAATTCTAGTTTGGTCAAATGGCTATTTCTGGCAAGGCAGTATGAGCTCGGGCACTATTGTCAGAAGTTAGAATTATTTTGCCAGTGGGATTTAGTCGCATAACATTTTTAATAAAGGTTATTAAATTAAGTTATATTAATTTAATAATTTGTGTGCTTTAATGTTATAAAATGATTGTGTTGAGGAAGGCTCTTAAGTTAAAGGTGTGAGGAAGCCTTTGTTTTAAAGTTAATAAATACGACATGAGAATGAGATTTTCATTACCTTATGTCATTTTATTGAATTGTTGAAAAGTGGAGCTTGAGGAAGTTTTCGAAATTCACAAGGGAAGCTAGGGTTTGGTCTTCTTCATAGGAGAAAACGTTGAGCTTCTTCAAGATTTGCAGAGACTTTCTTGGGTTTGATGTTTTATTGTGATTTTATGATTATTGTGGAAATCTGGTATTGAAGTAAGGGATTGAAATTTCATGAACAATTTGTGTTTGGTCTTCAACAATTGGAGAGCACTAATTTTCGCTTCCAGAATTTGCTGAGTATAGTTTGATATTGAATTACTTTGTTGAAGCCTGTTCATTGAATAAATTCTGAGTATTTTGGGGTGCCGTACAAAATTCCTTGAACTGTACAGAACCTGCAGGACCATACGGCATTTAGCTTGGCTGTATTTGCTGTTTGGAAGTAAGTTGGACAGGTTCGAGGTTGAATAATTGGTAATTGGCTGAGTCACAAGTGTGGTTATTTTGATTGCAAGGAGTTCTAGCCGCCCTTTGGTCATGGAGTATGCTATATAGCTGGCGGCAATTCTCAGACAGGCTGCGTTTTAAATATTTTGCGGTCCCATTGATATCTAAGGTGCCTTGAACTTATTCGTTATCACTGTTATTGTTATTTCATAACAATTTGATTTAATTCTGAGTTAATAGTGCAATCAAAGTCTATATGGAAATTGAATTGTTGTTCCTATTGTCATGTGGTAATTGAAAAGCTTATGAAAATTCATATTTGTATTTAAAACACATACAAAAAACAATTGCAATTTAATTATAAAAGCCAGATTGCTATTGAGAGCCAGCTGTGCTCATCACAGGATATTATGCAGCCACGGGGGTTTGAAAAAAATAAAAAATCATCGAATTCATACAAATGACAATTGAGTAATCAGCACTCTTGCAGTTGTTTAGTCATGGAAGACAGAAGAAACTAAGTGCTTAGCATGCTTGAGGAATATAACACTCCTCAATATGTTAAAAAAGATTTATCTTTCTATCAATTTATGAATTTTCATCTAAAACTATGAATTTTCATCTAAAACTATGTGGTATGATTGGTTCAGTAAAGAAACAATGTCAGAGGATAGCTCATGACCTATTTGCGGGAAGAGTTTGTTCACATAGTGACAGGCAAATGGAGTGGACATTGACAGCAGCCTATAAGTTGTTATCAGCACTGATAAAAATTCAGATTTTTATGACAGCAGTCATAATCTTGAGCCTACTCATGAGATAGCAGTCATTCCATGTGTGAAAATGGTTGTATGGAGTTCTCCAGTGTTGACACTCAAGGTTTAGGTGTTAGAAATGAGTTTTGTGAGTTAGAGTCAAGACACAAGTCTGATTTTGCAAATTAGACCTTGGGAAAAATAGTAGAAAATTCATTGGTTGGCAATGCAATAGATCCCAGGATCATGACTTGGAAGTGGAAGTGTCTGAAGAGATTGTCAAAACAGCAGCTTCCACTTAACCAGATTAGTCATCCATTGAGGTGCTTACCAGCAGTACCTTGATTGTGTATGTGTGCGCTGATGATACCAACCTGATGTTGCATTTCATGAGGTGAGTGATGTAGATATTGTAGATTTTGGGTCAGAACACTTGCATGGGAGTCATTGGTTTCAGAGTCCTCATCATTTGGTTGGGCAGCTTAAGGTTAATGACAGCATGATCACCTCAGCCATAGACCACTTTGATGTTGCTCATCAGATGTTGGCTACCTTTGGTTGGAGTACTCCTATGTCAGATGAGCACAGTGATAGTGGCCCTTCCCTAACAGAGTTCTGTTGTGAGGTTATCGTAGCAATAGGCACTTTTTGTCAAGTTTTAGAGTTATTCATAAGTTGTTTGTAAATCATTCTTGAAAAAAGAATTGATTAAAGAGAACCGCCCTTTTTTTGTAATTTCAGTTAAGCTTCTATTGAAGCCACCTACGGTAAGAAGAGAGCCTCCCCTATTGCTTAAAGGAGAGAGAAATCTCATGAGGCATTGTCTATAGTCACAGTTTTACAAGTTGTGGCCAGAATCACATACAAAACTTTTAGCCAACAAAGCCTAAGACCCTAGAGGAGGCTATTTAGACCACCTTCGAGCTTGCTACTTCACCACCGCCTACTTCTTATCAGAAGGATAAGAAGTCTTCCAGGAGGACTGAACCATCTCCAAGACCCCCTAGACAGTCCAAGAGTGTGCCATGTTCCCCTAGGGTGGATCAAGAAACATGCAATGATTTGAGGAGGAAACTCTTCTTTTCGTACAACGAGCCTTGGGAGCTTGGACATCGATGCCTTGGGAAAGGCAGGGCTCATCTCATTGAGGTGCATTTAGAGGTGGAAGATGAACATACATCAAATATAGAATCAGACGATGTTGAGCGTGAGCAAGAGACTTAACAGGTTGAGGTAGGAGAGGAAGGTGCATTGGCCAAATCCAATGTACTTATTGTCTCACTCTCAGGAGTTCTTAGGATTCATCCCTTTCGATTGATGGGAGTGATTGAGGGACAGCGTGTGACTTGCCTTGTTGACATTGGTGTCAAGCACAACTTTATTGATGAGGGATGGGTCGCTAGGCGTGGAATGTAGAAGGTGGATTTTACTAAGTTCAACATGATAGTTGCAGATGGGTTCTCTATAAGATGCACCAAGGGGATCCCGCGACTTAACATACAGATGGGAGATTACACCTTGACAGATGACTTCCATGTTGTAGGTCTTGGTCAGAATGATGTAGTGTCAAGCATCCAATGGTTACAATCTCTTGGCAGGTATATGTAGGATTTCAAGAGGATGGAGTTGAAATTTATGGCTGAGGGTAAGAAGGTTGTGCTGAAGGCGCTTTCATATGGTGGGCCTATAGTAATTTCCACATGTAGGTTGGAATCTTCTTTCACTCATAATAGTGACAGCAGCATACTACCTCCTATTGAAGAGGAAATAAAGTCGATCTACTGTGATGTTGATGATCATGGGTTTGCGGGAATAAACATTAGGCATGTCAAAAGCATGGGTGACGATTTATCAGCAAGGTATGACCGTAATTCTGAAGTTCATAACAGCAATGACATAAATTCTCTTCCTCAAGATATGGTAGCTTTTGATCAAGAAGAGAGCAATGATTTGCATTCTACGGTTGAGGGTACACATGGTGCAAGCATCGGTCATGATGATGTGAATGATACACCCTATCATAAAGCAGGTTTTGTGTATTTTGAGGCAGCAGATATAGAGCATTGTCAAAGGCTGAATGAAGACTGGTTACATAGACCTACCCAAGCAAAAATGCTTGCTTCCCAAGTAAGACAACACATCCAAAGAGTCAAAGGATGACACAATTAGCTAAATGATGTGAGGAAACAAAGAGGATCGTCCATTAGATCTTTATTTCTTCCAAGGGAAGAAGAGAAAAAGCGAAGACATATTGAAGAGGTCTAAGCATAAGCCTGATTTTCTAAGTTTGATCGGTAATTCTCTTTCATCTCATGAGTCAAATTTGAGACCTTGCATTGAGAACACTCAAGTGGGGATGGTTAGGTGTGAAGTTGATTCCTTCCTACCTAGAGTTGATGAGATATTTGGTGGCATACATAGTGAGTCAGCCACTAGGAGCCCGTCTTTTTTGAGAAATAGAAACATCTCCCATTCATCGACGGACTTGTCACCTCTTCCATATGATAGGGAAGCGATGTACTTGTTGATTGGTGATTCTAACCTCTTGTATTTTACATTGGGCTATGAGGATCAGCATGTAAGGAACTTCATTTGGTTCATGGCTAAACAAAACTTATACTTGGCATCCTACAATGAAGGCACACTAACTTGTGGAGATATAGGCAAAATTGCACCAGCTCTGTGGAGAAGTATTCATCTCACTCCCCTTGTTGGAGACTGGCTCATTAATGAATTCCTATCAGCATTGATTGATGATGGTTCTTGTGGCTTCATGGCGTGTGAAATTCTCAACTAGATAGAAGATGTCCTGACTCATAGCAGCAGCATTACAAGGATTGGCACAATGGATGGATATGATAGCATATTGGTTTGGCATCCTAGCATTCACATGTGCAGTACATTCTTCCAGTGAATCCATGATGAGTTGCTTCAATTTGAGTATATTGATGTTTACATGAGATTAGCGCAGAGGATTGGTGGAGCATTGTGTCTCAGGCTGGTATGGGATCCAAGAATTGGTGTTCACTGTGCAGGTGCAGATTGCTTGAATACAAGCAATCTCTGGGAAGGGAGGATTGTAATGTTCAGTCCTTAGACCGTTCAGTAGTTAGCAAAGGGTTGGCCTATTACCCAAGTTCCCATAGGCCAACAGTATAGTTAGGGCACTCATCCAAAGGTTTGTGTAGCTACACAGGGGCTTTATAAGCCGTTTTGGGTAGTTTGGGACAGTCTCTTAAAATTTAGGAGGGATTCCTACTTTTTAGGGATTGACAGGGAGTTGATTAGAATACATCAAGGGACGTCCAAGATCATTCTAGAGACTTTGGTTGCATCCCTATTTTTTAGGGGACACTATCAGTTCACCAACAACACTTAGGTATCATCCATGGACTGGTGGCTTCAATTATTTTGCAGTTTGGAGTCCAGATGATCAGTTTATAAATAAATTGGAAACAATTAAATTATTTCCTAAGTTTGATTTAAATAAAATAATAATAAAGTGAAGTCACTTTATGTGATTATAAAATATAATAAAAGGCCATGGCACTTTTTCCTAGGCAATGAAGTAATAAGTTATTATTATAATGGATCATTTATAATAATGAGAAATTAGGCCTTGAGGGACAAACTTCTATGAGAAGCAATTAAATTTAATAAAAGTCATTAAATAAAATATGAGAAACCCTAAAAAGGGAATGAACATTTTGGAGGAAGAAGAGAAATGTTAAAAAGGAGGATGGGCTTCATTTTTCATTATCCAACTTATTATTTTGACATCAGCTATTGAAGTTTGAACTCTGCAAAGGGTTTGAGTAGCATTCAGGCTTCCACGAATGAAAACTCTTCGAAATGGAGGAAGTTGGACAAACCCCAGCTTGCCTGGTGACAGTAAACATCACAAATCAGAGTTATGATCAGAAAGGCATCAAATTGTTGAAGAGAAATCTTAAATCAGAATTGTGACAGCAGTTTAGACTTTAGAGTAATCAGAGCGAATTTATGGTGTTACAGTCACTCCTATCTTAACCATACAGCAGTATTGTCTGACCAGGTTACAGTTGACATCAATTTTAATGAAGTATATTATCATATCAAACTGGTCAGGGCAGAATATACGCTCCAGATTGCAGATCAGTAGTGTTGACAGCAACTTTAATCATGTCCTGAGCAATTAGTGGCAGCCGTACATTTCCAAGCTAAGGCCAAGTCACCCCCAGTTTGGCGTGAGTTTTTCAGCAGTAGCAGATTTCATAAATTCAGAGCTCTGCGGGCATTGGCATCAGGTTAATGATCGCAAGATGCAAATTAAAGGTTGTAAGATCAAAATCATTTCAATGATTGCTGCTATTACAAATGTCAGAACAGCACAGGCTGGTACAGCTAAATTAGAAATTAGTTGAATAAAAATAAGTGTCAGATTTTGGTCTCTTTGGTGTGATTTATTACATAGTCCTTTCCTTTCTGTTTGGTTTTCAATTTCCAAGCATTGTAATTTCTATGATCGAAAAATAACAAAAAAATCAGAAAATAGCAAAAACAGAAAAACGAAAAAAATAGACAAATCTCTCCTTGAACACTGGTTAAACCCAAAACATCAGAAATTTGCATCAAAATCTAGTTGGGGATCTTTCATTTTGCTATTGCAAATCCCAAAAAAATATTGTGCATAGTGTCGTTAACTACATATTCTATTATAGCCGAGCGTCTAGAGTTAGTTTAGCTTCCAGAGAGCTCCTCGTATAATTTGAAGATTAGTTTACCTCACGCACTATTCCATTTTGTGTGGTCTTTAAAAAGAAACATTAAAACACAAACACATACAAAGAAAAAAAACACCCGAATCTGTCATCTTCAAAGTGCTCAGTAACAATAACTCAAACCCATTTATAACAAGCAAGCATTTAAATTTTAAAAAACATAAAGCTATATATATACAATCTCAAATTGAAATATTTATCCATACTTACATGACTTGCAAGAATGTACAGAAGAAAATTGTAAACAGCCCCTGCCCATCCTGATTGATTAAATCGTCCAGTGGTTCTTACAATCTCTGAGTGAATTGGATACATACGAAAGAATCTTGGGAAATACTGAAACAAGATTATAAATAGTAAAGCATTCTTGATATACAACGCAGCTGAACCAGTCATTTTTGGAGTTATCCAGATAACAGCCTGTAGAAAAAGTAATCAATTACAAGACAATCTTTCATTAATCATTTGAAACATGAAAAAATGCATGCTTTTTAACCAAAACTTCATGCTTAGTGATTGACAACCAAAAAAAACAATCTTTAATCATTACCAATGGTTTCATAGGACATGTAAGATTCTGTAATGAGCCCAACGGGCTCTCTATGGCAAATTGACTTTTTCTCTCATACAAATGAAATTTGTTTGTGTATTTTCAGAAATATATGAATCTTATACTTCCCAATGAAAACTCGTAAATGAATAACTTTGAATTAATTTTTGAATTAAGCAGTAGCAGCTGAATTGACTAAAATGATCATCACAATGTTATTAATTGAAATGATATTTAAACATTGAACATTGCAAATACTAAGAGAAACCGAAGGCACCTTAATTTCAGAATGTGACACAAGCAAGATGCAGGCAATACAAGTCAAACCGCAGCCAACCGAGGACAGTCCCAAACTCCTCAAACACCATGCGCAATGTAATGTCCCCGTTTTTCAGACTTTGGGATTAGCTTGGTTTGGAGACCCACGCAAGCTAATCAGGTGTTCAGAGGGGGTCAAGTTGTGGAGCCAGTGTTGGGATTCCATTCTGGAGGTTTAGTTTATCATATCTGCTCTTTATTCGGGTCAATTTGGTCGACTTACTATTTTTAGTAAGTGATATTTTGGGTATGGCATGAATTAGCAAGGTGTCTGCATGGAGCGTCACATGTTTCTGGATTGAGTCTCAGGGAATCTCCAGTTTGAGAGACTTACTATTTATAGTAAGTCTATTTTTAGCAGCTGGCTATTTTTGGCAGTGGATTATTTCCGACAGGGCAGTTGTCGTTTGAGGCTCTGGTGTTGGAAATGAGTTTATTTCAGTCAGCAGAATTCAGTGGGTTTTCTTTTTAAAGTTATCGTTATTAAATTAAAGTATTTTAATTTAATAACTTAAGTACTTTATAACTTTAATCTTATAAAGTGAAATTAACATTTTAAAGCCTTTTATATGAAAAAAGTGAAATTGTGCTTTTTCTGAAAAAGCTATAAGTACAACTAGAAAAAGAACTTTCATTTATCTTTGTTGAATTATGAATTGATTGAAGCTCATGAGACTACTCAGCTAGGGTTTTGAGAACTGATTCCTCTTCTGGCAATTTGAGCCATTACAGATTGATGGTGAATTTTGCAGTTGTATCTGAGATCGTAATCCAGTGCTGAGGTATACTGGAATTCTAAGAAGTTTAATTCTCCAGGCAAATCAATTTGTTCATTCTGGGGTTTGATTTGTTTTCATGCTAAAGTTCTGAAATTGTCTGGAGGAGTTACTGTGATTCTTCATTTGGTATTTTTATCTGAATTTGCTGAGGTTAATTTTATTGGGAAATCTATTATTAATTAATTGTTGATGTTGCAATTCATAAATTGGTGTTTTGGATTTGTATGAAGTTATTTCTACAAGCGAATCATTTGTTCTTAAGGATTCTGAATTGTTTCATGGCTGAGGTTTAATAATTGATTGAGAGATTGGCAGAGATCTTG
The DNA here is from genome assembly GCA_027943335.1 of Chamaecyparis obtusa. Taxonomy (NCBI): domain Eukaryota; kingdom Viridiplantae; phylum Streptophyta; class Pinopsida; order Cupressales; family Cupressaceae; genus Chamaecyparis; species Chamaecyparis obtusa. The sequence continues at coordinate 2,067,862 of BSBK01003769.1, read as the reverse complement.
CAGATGCTGAATTAATTATATTGAGAATGAACTCACAAAATCTGGAAACCCACATTAATTCCCTGGCTGCATATTTGATTGGAAATGTATTGCGTTTTAATTTGGGATAGCTGCGTTTAATAATGAGGGGCTGTTGGAGTGTCTGAAGGTTGGCGTGAGGGCTGAGAAGAATTAGATCCCAACTTCTGCCTACGTGACAGCTGCTGGAGCTGTATATTAGCTATAAGGCTCTGCGTGAGCCTCAAAAACTATTCCACCTTGCTTCTAACTGCCCACGTCAATGCAAACTGGGTCATTTACAATCTGCTGAAACCCGAACGTGCTACAGAACAGTCACGCCATTGTCTGAGGCTGCCACATGAATTGTATAGGATTGGTCTTTAAATGCGTTTGGGCTGTGACTGTAATGTCCCCGTCTTTAGACTTATGGGATTAGCTTGGTTTGGCGACCCTCACAAGCTAATCAGGCGATCAGAGGGGGTCAGATAGTGGAGCCAGCGTTGGGATTCCATTCTAGAAGTTCAACTTATCAAGTCTGCTCTTTGTTCAGATCATTTTGGTCAACTTACTATTTTTAGTAAGTGGTATTTTGGATATGGCCAGGATTAGCAGGGTGTCTGTGTTGACTTGGTGGTCAGCACCTCCTTGGAGTTTCGTGACATGGCTTAACCGCCTCCCGTGGATCGGGTTAAATTTGGCATTTGTATCGGGCATTGACAGTTCGAGCTTTTGGTGCAACGGCAAATGATTCCAACAATTGGTATCAGAGCCAGGTTCACGGGTTCGAGTCTCCCTTCAGTTGGGGCTGAAGGCTCAGTCAGTGCTGAGGGGGAGATTGTTGACTTGGTGGTCAGCACCTCCTTGGAGATTCGTGACATGGCTTCACCACCTCCCGTGGATCGGGTTAAATCTGGTATTTGTATCAGGCATTGACAATTCGAGCTTTTGGTGCAACGGCAAATGATTTCAACAGTCTGCACAGAGCATCAAATATCTCAGGATCAAGTTTCAGAGAATCTCAAGTTTGAGAGACTTACTATTTTTAGTAAGTCTATTTTTAGCAATGGCTATTTCTGGCAGGGCAGTGCCTATTCCTAGCTGGGCAGTTGGACTTGGTGCTCTGTCAGAAGTTCGTTCATTACAGTCAGACAGTTCAGTGGCTTATATTTTAAATGTATTATTAAATTAAATTATTTTGATTTAAATTAATAACTTATGACTTTATAACTTTATGTTATAAAGTGAAATTATTTTTAAAGCCAATTAAGTGAAAATATAAAAAAGTGCTTTTTCCAAAAAAGCCTATATATTCTACTCGAAAAAGCACTTTTCTAATCTCTTATGCAATCATTATTTTTCTTGGAATTTGGGAAGAAGACAAACTTGGCTAGGGTTTCGAAGACTGATTCCTCATTTCGTAATTTGAGCCATTATCTGATGATGCTGAATTTTACATGCTGATTATCTCTGAGATCACACTTCGGTGTTGTTGTATATCGGATGTGTGAGAGTTCTAAATCTGGAGTTTGAAGTTTAGCTGCGGAATTGTGTTACTAAATTCAACAATTGAATTCTGTTATTAATTTTTGGAGGTTGATATTTAATTTCTTCATAATCGAATGTGTTGTCAAAGGAGGATTATCGAATTTCAGAATGTATGCATTCTTTTCATGCTGCGACTGTATACCTGTGCATGTCATTTAATTGTTGGAGATTACTTCATACTGGGGCTGCGTTAGATTCCAGAATTCAGGCACGTGATAGTTGGAGGCTTGCGGCAGCACTCCTGGACACGTGTGAAATCATAACAGAGCTGTTTTAATTCTGTTGGTGCCATAACTATCAGGGGCTTCATTTAATATTGCTAGGGCCAGCCACGTTTTTGACAATCTGCCACGTGACAGCAGCAAGATGGAGTCTAATTTGTTTGGGAGCTGTGTTACGGATTTGTGGATGAATATTACATTTACGCAAAACCTTGCAGAAGTGCAAGGTGCCTTGATTTCCATTTTAATAATTTCTTTATGCATTTGTTTGTGTTGAAAATAAGAATCAATAAAATTATCAAGGAAATTCAATTTGTCTTAATTGAATGATATTTAAATATTGGGGGAAATATCATCAGAATTTGCTCGGTTTAGATATTATTGAAAATAGTTGCAGTTGCATTCAAATTATCAATATATATTCACAAAGAGACAAGTTTGGTTCTTCACAGTGGTATCAGAGCTTTCTTTCTGCCATCCTGCGGGGTTTAGATTCATTAATTATATGAAGTTATTTTTAAAGTGACCAACACTTCCATTTTCCCTAGCTATGGATAAATACAGGAGATCCAGTTCCGGAAGTCGTCATAGCAGTAAGAGAAATAGAGCGGAATTAAATGCTTTAGTAGAAAGCGTTGAGAGACTGAGACTGCATCAGCAGAGATTAGCAGAGAGTTTGTCGAATCCAGTTACAGTAGACAGGGCAGCGAGTTATATGGTCTCTGCCTTTAGAAGGCCGACATCGAGTTTGCAAGGGAGAAGGCTAGAGTTTTCTCCGACCATTGTCCGCGATGCTGATGTTCCTGCATCTAGTTTAGCACCTACTATTCCCATTCGCAGTGCTGATGATGGATTTATTGCATCGGAACCAGTGGATGTTTCAATGCCATTGGTTGGCAGCAGTGCTGAGTATCACCAGGTTGGGGCTCCCAAAGCAGTCACTAAAGATTGTACGGAGGCAATTAATGTTGCAGTTATCACTGAGTGTTCAGACTCTTTCATGGAGGGAATTATTGGAGATGTTTATGTCAGCTGTAGTAGTGTTGCTCCAGTTCAGGAGGCAGTTGCTTCCTCAGATGGGACCGAGTCATGTAAAGAGTCTCCCAGTGGTGAGGGTGGAGATTTGGGCATTACAGCGGGGTCAGATGATGAGATTTCCTGCTCCAGAATTATTGGTGCATAGCTTGATGTTGAGTCATGTGTGCAGAGACACGTGTCCATAGATGAGATTTCAGCAAGAGATGTGAGAGCTGATAGTATAGACACATCTGATGACACTTTTGAGGATGTTGTGACTTGCACTGGAGATGACACCCCCTGTGAGATGCTGGGTGATGACTGCAAGGAGCGTGTGAGCTCTGACAACTCAGAGATTTATGATAGCAGTCACAGTGTAGGATCAGTACAGGACACAGTGGTTTATTCCTGTGTTGAGGATGTGAGCATGGAGCTTTCTAGTGATGACACTCAGGACGGGAGTGTTGCAACTGATTTGGGCGACATAGTTTCATGCCACAGTTTAGTTGATTCATATGACGATATTGAGTCGGGTATGCAACCAGAGTTAGTAGAGGGGATGCAGATAGATGATTTGTACACTAGCATTGCAGATATCTCCGATGCTGAGAGCGAGGACGATGAGTGTTGTAGTGTTTCTGGCTTTCTATATTTGACTTTGGGTGTAGATTCAACGTTGTCATATGGTGATGGTGGGTTCCAAGATTCTGTGTTACAGGGACCCACAGATGAGGATAGGGAAGCTTATAAGTGGCAAGAGTTTGTTTCAGCCAGGGCTTCCACTTCTGGAGAGAGGGTCACTTCGTCAATGACTCATGAGGATGTGTCTCAAGGTCTGGGCTATAAGATAGTTGCAAAGGACGAGGGAGCTGGAGATTGTTGAGTCAGTTGCAGCAGCAGCTTTCCCGGATTTACATGAGGACATGTCTGATGCCTGTACTCAGTTTGTAGAGGTGTACTTAGATGTAAGTACACAGAAGGAGGGGGATCTTGAGGGGAGTTTGTTGGATACAGCTTCCTCTCATAGTATGGACAGTGGATTTAAGGTTGTACATAGGAGGCCTATTGTGCAGAGTCATCATGTGACCAGCCAGTTGCGAGTTGATGAGCGGGATATCTCTTCTACTCTCGAGCATTTTGATGCCGCTCGTCAGTTGATGGCTGTTTATGATTGGGGTACTCCTATGACAGATGAGTCCAGCAGTGGTTACCTTTCATTGATAGAGATTCACTCTTTGCGTGAGGCTGTCAAGATTTTCAGGCAAAATTACTTACAAATGGTAGCCGACCGAGATCACCTAGTTGAGTGGGGAAGTACAGCTTATGAGGCACTGATGGACAGAGAGGAGGTGAGTGACCTTACCCAGGAGCTCATAGCAACTACTGAGATTTTAGAGGACACTCAACGGGCTGTTCAGGAGTTGCAGATCCTATTAGAGGAGGTGATCGTGGAGTTGGAGCATTTGCAGTCCACACCAACCCCAGACCCAGTTCGATTGCACATTGAGGTGGTTAGTGGTGAGTTTGCTCTTACGGGTGGTGATGAGGAACATGATGATGTGGCAGACACACATGTTCACGATATGGGAGCTCTTGGTTCGGATGAGGTAGGAGTACCAGTGGAGTCGAGCTCTCAGGTTGATTTGCTTCCCTTAGCTGGGAGTGAATCTTTTTCATCATCTCACATAGCTGATAGCATGGGACAGTTGGCTATGCCACATTTTTAGAGGGATCAGCTGTGGATTGCGGGGGAGCAAGTTAACACTTCCACGTATTATTTCTACTGCACCGAGTCATTTATGGAGTATTTACTTGAGAATGCAGATGTGCGACAGGATTCTTATAGAGTGTTTGAGGGTACTCTCATCCGAGGCTCTTGTGCTATCCAGAGGTTGGTAGGGAAGATTGTGGAGACTCTATCTACAATGCTTCCCCATAGGGATTTCGAGCTTGGGTTTGTTGAGAGAGTTGCTCAGGGGCCTACCCAGTCTACAGTTATGCGAAGTCAGAGATTGGAGTCATCTTTTGATTCCCGGTTTGGTAATGATGAGCCATTGACAGAGATTGGGGATTCCTACCGGCATTATATGGTGGGGTATGCTCATCATTTTTCTTTTGACCGACAGGTGGATGATTTGATCTCACGCAGGGGTAAATCGGCTCCAGTATTTTACCATCCATTATGGGATGGATTGGCACCATCTTTTACAGATGGAAGTGGCAGTTGCAAGTTAGACTACTTGCAGTATCCACACACTCAGGACTGTTTGTCAGAGGGCGGAGTTGATAACAGTGATTCAGGCACATTGGGTCACTGTAGTTTTCCTAGTACAGTTGGGTGTGAGTGTCGGATAGACAGCGACTCAGGTTTTGACAGAGTTGTTATTTCAGTCGGGTTGAATTCCGCTGGGTTTTTTTTAGCATCGACGTCTACAGTTGGTTTACAGGTGTTGTTTTCAGTGGTGTCTGTTCTATTGATGTTGGTTCTTTCATCACAGGAGTTTGGTGAGGATCGAGACATTACTTGTGACCATCCTTGGGATCCGGGTGGTTTATGATGTTGCTTCTTTTTCCCAATTGCTTGAGGACAAGCAATCTTGGGAAAGGAGAACTGTAATGTCCCCGTTTTTAGACTTATGGGATTAGCTTGGTTTGGCAACCCTCACAGGCTAATCAGGCGATCAAAGGGGGTTAGATGGTCGAGCCAGCATTTGGATTCCATTCTGGAGGTTCGACTTATCAAGTCTGCTCTTCGTTCAGATCATTTTGGTCAACTTACTATTTTTAGTAAGTGGTATTTTGGGTATGGCCAGGATTAGCAGGGTGTCTGCACGGAGCGTCAGATATCTCAGAATCGAGTTTCAGAGAATCTCCAGTTTGAGAGACTTACTATTTTTAGTAAGTCTATTTTTAGCAGTGGCTATTTCTGGCAGGTCAGTGCCTATTCCTAGCTGGGCAGTTGGACTTGGTGCTCTGTCAGAAGTTCGTTGATTACAATCAGACAGTTCAATGGCTTAAATTTTAAATGTTTTATTAAATTAAATTATTTTGATTTAATTTAATAACTTATGACTTTATAACTTTATGTTATAAAGTGAAATTATTTTTAAAGCCAATTTAGTGAAAATATAAAAAAGTGTTGTTTCCAAAAAAGCCTATATATTCTACTCGAAAAAGTATTTTTCTCATCTCTTATGCAATCATTATTTTTCTTCGAATTTGGGAAGAAGACAAACCTCGCTAGGGTTTCGAGGACTGATTCCTCATTTCGTAATTTGAGCCATTATTTGATGATGGTGAATTTTACATGCTGATTACCTCTGAGATCACAATTCGGTGTTGTTGTATATCGGATGTGTGAGAGTTCTAAATCTAGAGTTTGAAGTTTAGCTGCAGAATTGTGTTATTAAATTCAACAATTGAATACTTGGAGGTTGATATTTAATTTCTTCATAATCGAATGTGTTGTCAAAGGAGGATTATCGAATTTCAGAATGTATGCATTCTTTTCATGCTGCGACTATATACCTGTTGACGTCATTTAATTGCTGGAGATTACTTCATACTGGGGCTGCGTTAAATTCCAGAATTCAGGCACGTGATAGTTGGAGGCTTGCGGCAGCACTCCTGGACACGCGTGAAATCATAACAAAGCTGTTTTAATTCTGTTGGTGCCGTAACTATCAGGGGCTTCATTTAATATTGCTAGGGCCAGCCACGTTCTTAACAATCTGCCATGTGACAGCAGCAAGCTGGAGTCTAATTTGTTTGGGAGGTGTGTTAGGGATTTGTGGATGAATATTACATTTACGCAAAACATTGTAGAAGTGCCAGGTGCCTTGATTTCCATTTTAATTATTTGTTTATGCATTTGTTTGTGTTGAAAATAAGAATCAATAAAATTATCAAGGAAATTCAATTTGTCTTAATTGAATGATATTTAAATATTGGTGGAAATATCATCGGAATTTGCTTGGTTTAGATATTATTGAAAATAGTTGCAATTGCATTCAAATTATCAATATATATTCAAAAAGAGCCAAGTTTGGTTCTTCATAGTGACATGTGTTGAGGAGATATTGTATTCACAAAAACATTCCAGAATTTGTTATCACCCAACATCCCACAGGCGGTGTCATACCCAATGCGGCCATTAGCATCATCAAATGTATCATCAGATGTGTCCATACTATCTGCATCCACATCTCCTATTAGAGCCTCAACTACTGACACCTGACTCTGCACACATGACTCAACGTCGGGCTATACACCAATAATGCTGGAGCATGAGCCACCATCTACTGACTCTGCTATAACACCCTGATCATCAATACCACAACAGGGTAGCTCCTGGCTCTCGCCTATTGCACCTGAGAGAGGTGTTGCCTCTTGCTCTAGAGCTACACTACGACAACTGACATATAAATTCCCAACAACAATTCCCTCCTCGAGAGAAACTGAACTATCACTGGCAACTGCTGTATCAACTGTCTCTGCACCAACTACAGCAACAACTCTGGGAGCTTCAACCTGCTGGAGCTCAGTGTTGCAGTTCATCAATGGTACTGACATATCATCATGTTTATGTGTGGAACGCCCATTATCAAATCCATGAATAGGACCAGTAGGTGTCGTCCTAAATACTGGTACATCTGCATCACATAAACTTGCTGGGGAAAACTCAAGCCTCCTTCCCTCCAACCTCGGTGGAGGCCTACTGAAGGTGGAAACCATGTACTTCACTACCCTATCAACTATCTCTGGATCCGACAAGCTCTCTGCCAACCTTTGTTGATGAAGCTTAAGTTTCTCCATACTCTACTGCAAAGCATTCATTTTCATGCTAACTTCCTCATTACTCCACCGACTTCTAGAACTACCAGCACTCCTATGTCCTTCGATCGCTAGAAAATGCTAGAGTGCTGGTCACTCCAAATGAAACAACAAATCTGAAAATAAAATAACTTTCCTACCCCACATGGCAAGAAACATGCTCTGATACCACTGTAATGAGACCAATGGGCTCTCTGTGGCAAATTGACTTTTTCTCTCATACAAATAAAATTTGTTTGTGTATTTTCAAAAATATATGAATTTTATACTTCCCAATGAAAACTCGTAAATGAATAACTTTGAATTAACTTTTGAATTAAACAGTAGCAGCTGAATTGACTAAAATGTTCATCACAATGTTATTAATTGAAATGATATTTAAACATTGAACATTGCAAATACTAAGAGAAACCGAAGGCACCTTAATTTCAGAATGTGACACAAACAAGATGCAGCCACTAGAAGTCAAAACGCAGCCAACCAAGGACAGTCCCAAACTCCTCAAACACCATGCGCATTAGCTGTGTAAATGGACGCAGCTCACTGGAAAGACATCACAGCCTCAAAGTCACTAAACAGGAGCTTCCTATCACATGTCGCAGCCACTTTCGGCCACCCACATTCACGTCCATAGTCCTGATATTTCCGTATGGATCTGGCAGAATTCCATACAGCCCAGAAAGTAAGAATTTTGTACAGCTTCCAACAATGTCCAGAATTCAATCAGAATTCAGTCTTTAGCCAAGGGATTCAATATGCAGCTATACTCAGCAATTTCTTGACAGCGAAATTAGTGTCCTCTCCACACATGAAGACCAAACAAATTCTCTATCAATTTCGAACCCTTTCTTCATTTCCAGATTTCACAATTAACAACAAATCTCAATGGAATTACCATCAACAAATCTCTGCAAATATTCAGCAATTGATTGGTATTCTCTCCAAATTGAAGACCAAATATCACAAATAGCTTCTCAATAACAGTAAACACAGTAGAGAAGCAAACTCAATTTGCTCTACCTCAGCATCAAATAGGTGCAATACACCTCTCAAAAAATCAAACCCTTATACCACAACAAGGGTTTAGAAATCAAAAAACTCAGAAACTCCTCAGGCAACAAAAGCAAATAAATATTCAAGTGTGCTTTCTCCAATGAAATGAGCTCATATTTATAATGCTTTGTTGATAATAGTTTCCAAAAGAACTCAACTTCTGAAATTGTGAAAGTTTCTCAAATGATCTCCACTCAACACAACTCCCTTTTAACAACTTCTTTTAAAACATTATTATAATACGATATTATTATAATAATGCGACTTGGGTTTAATAATCAATTAAATAATGGCCCCTTCCAATGATGACTTAACCCTCAACTTAAGTGAAATTATAAAGTTAGATTATAACATTATAATAAGCCATTTAATAATTTAATAATAATTTGGCCACTAAAAATGTAATAACTCCCAAAATACTCATCATTTAAATATGTCGTCTGAAGTAGGAGTTATACCTATTATTTCTCCATGTGACTAAATGCACTTTCCAAAAATAGAAAGGGTCAATCTCAATCAACACCCAACTTACCACAAATAGTAAGTACACAAATCTAAGCCCAAATGAAGTCCAATCTGAGCCAAACGAAGACCAACCTGTAGCTTACTGAATTGTGGAGAAGACAAGACCCTCCCAAGCCAAGCCACTGCCTCAGAAGACCCTCTATCCACAATAATTAGCCTACGAGGATCAAAATAATAGGCTAATCCTTGAAACACCAATGTCGGCAAAATTCTTATAAAAATTTCACAATACAAAATTTTCAGATAAAGTTCAAAATAAAACATTATATGCAAAAGCTCACATTGATGTCCAGCCTTATAAATTTAACACTATGGAAAATCAAGAGAATCTAAGACTATTTGATGTAATCAATGAGCCTCCTTTAATGGTCTTTCTTTGCTACAACTTGTTATGCCTTGCATACTTGTCCCTATATTTCGTCTGACAATGACAAATGTCAAGTCCCCTTTCTTTTTCCTTCCCTTACCTGTTTTCTTTTTTTTCCTATCTTTGCTTTTGTTTTTCGTTTCACTATTCGGAATGCCAAAATCCTGGGGTATTCAACGTCTTCATTGGGAATTTCGGAGTTGGGTTTGCTTGCCTTTTGTTTTTTGTTTCACTATTCGGAATCCCAAAATCCTGGGGTATTCAACGTCTTCATTGGGTATTTCGGAGTTTGGTTTGCTTGCTTTGTTTTTCTTTCTTTCAAGATTGTGAGTTCTAAAATTCTAGAGTACTTAGGAGCTCTTGTTCCAAAGGTATTTAGAATCCTGGTCTCCAATGCACTAAGTCTTCAAAATCCTCGGTCTATTCGTACCTGCATTTAATGCACTTAGATGGTCAACTTTATAATGCATGAAATGGTCTCATATGCACACACCAAGCTTTCGAGAACAAACGTAGAGCCCTTTCAGTGCCCGAGCTTTCATTCAGCGATTATCTGATCAATTTGAGGTTTCTTCTTGTGGACTTCTTCGCCTTGTTCATGTAACCTCTTTTGTTTGTGCCTTCGGAGGTCGATTTTGCTCTTCTCCTCCCTTTTCATTTTTGTTTTTGTTGCTTTGTCATTTTTCTTGTTTTCTTGGTTAGCATTCCCACTTTCTAGGTTAGAATAAGGATTTCATTTGGAAATCCATTACATTAGATGTCCCAGATCATCCTCGATCCTGAATGATGATAGCATAATGCCATAACCCTAAAATTCACTTCTCAATCTTCTTGTAATCATTAAAATTAGGGTTTTAAGTGAAGAAGCACTCGTGCCCTAGTCTGTAAGGGAATAAATCCTTAGGCCCCGTTTGGTTGCAGGAATTGACCTGGACTTTGCATAAACTAATTCCGAATTTATCAAATCCTCAATTTGGCAGTGCAAAACAAAATTGGAAGAGGGAGATGTATATGCTCATTTTGACCCAAAATCAGCATATACATCTTCCACTTGAAAAGGTGGAATTGGAATTTGAGGGCCAAATTCCCGTTTTTTCAATACCCATTTTGAAACCATTTCGCGTCTACATGCAAACAAATTTAACATTTGGGGTCCGTGTGCAAACAAGTTTAAAACATTCGCATCATTTGCGTCCTTTGTTGTGTTGTCGAGTTGTGGGTTTAGGGCTCCTATGTTGTGTTGTCGAGCTATGGGATGTTGTGTTGTCGAGCTGTGGGTTTAGGGCTCCTCTGTTGTTGTGTTGTCCAACTATGGGTTTCCTTCTGGAACAGTTGTGTTGTTTTGTTGAGTTGGAATGGTTGTGGGTTTCCTGGTTGGAACGGTTGTGTTGTGTTGTGTTGGAGCGGATGTGGGTTTCTTGGCTGGAACGGTTGTGATGTTGTGTTGTGTTGTGTTGGAGCAGCTGTGTGTTGTGTTCGAATGGATGTGGGTTTCCTTCTGGAACGGTTGTGCTGTTTTGTTGAGTTGGAACGATTGCGGGTTTCCTGGCTGGAACGGTTGTGTTGTTGTGTTGTGTTGGAGCCGCCGTGGGTTTCCTGGCTAGAACAGTTTTGTTGTTGTGTTGTGTTGGAGCGACTGTGGGTTTCCTGGCTGGAACAGTTTTGCTGTTGTGTTGTGTTGGGTTTGCACAGCGAAGGGACAGGTATGTTCTCTATGCTTTTTCCTCCATTGGTTGCTTTCTCTACTATGATCAAGCTTAGACTTGGACTTTGCAAAAGAAAATTGCTTTCTCCTCCATTTGTTGCTTTCTCTGCTATGGTTTTTGCTATTGTCGAGCTTAGACTTGGACATTTAGTAGTATGCACATTTTCGTTGTCAAAAGCCAAAGGTAATAATGGCCTAGACTTTCGGGTGGGATAGAAGTGGATGAGATTGATTGTGACAGAGATCCATATTAAATATACAGACACATAGAAACTGTAAAACAGTACAAAAGACACATTATTGCATGTACAATACCTTCTATCATAATCCAAACACACTATAACAGCAAATAACACATAGTACTAATGTATTTATGGTTCATTGTACCATATAAATGGTGTGAAGTGTATCGCATAAGCATATCTCTGAAACTATGAAACAAGACTGCAAATTCAAGAGCTTGTCATCATAGGATCTATTGTTATAGATACAACAGCAAAACCATTCCAGCTAGGCATTTATCCCCTTTTTACAATTGTCTGACCCAAGGAAAATGGATTTGTTAGTTTCATATTTAGTGTTCATTAGGTTTAGCATTTGTAAATCATAATCATTTGTTCTACCAAAGCTGTCTTTGAGATTACAAGTGCCATAACTAGAGTATATATACTGAGCATACATACTAGAGCATTTATACTAGATCATATATAGTGAGCATATACTCCAATATATATAGATGTGATAATGTCTCCTTGCTGAGTGTAATCTACATATAAACCAATCATTGAAAGTAATCAATCTTCTAAAGATTATAATGATTTAATCAGTCACATGGATTGATCTCTCCATCATGGAATGGTACATTCATAATATGATTACATAGCAATCAGCATTATTAATAAGAACTCCTTACATAGCTATATATATGTATATATCCATATATAAGTAAGTACCATATATATGTATATAATTCCGTTATTATTAATCATGCTGATTATGATTAGCAATATGTAGTCTTGTTATGCATATGCTTATTTGATCATACGACTGAAGCTATATGCTTATTATGTAACAGTAATATGATGCCAAGCAAAAAAGTAGGTGTTGGAGCAATGTACAAAATCTGTACAAGTTGGAGTAGTATTTTCAAAAATCTGTACAAAATTGTAAATTACCTATCTTTCTTAGCATCATAACAGTTCGGCTCTATACTATATGAAATAACAGTAAAAACTAATATGAAAAACACAAATTTTGGGTAGAGTAGCCATATGAGTACTATTGGAATGGTTTTGAAGAATTCAAAATGTACAGTTTTGATACTTTGCAATAGAACAACATAATTTATCAGTATAATTGATCTTCATCATCTTGTACTCCTTGGTGTATTCCATTTATATTTTCTAATGTAACAGGGCTAACCAAGTCAAGAGGTATAGACTATAGACATAAAATGGAACACAATAATGTCAATCACAAACAATATACAATCATCAAGTATAGATATATTACATGCTTTGCCATTACAACACATGCTTTGACTATAACAGTAATATGATGTCAAGCAAAAAAGTAGGTGTTGCAGCAATGTACAAAATTTGTACAAGCTCGAGTAGTATTTTCAAAAACTACTCAAGCTTGTAGTTTTTGTAAATTGCTACAAAAAGTTAAACCTCTCTATATGAAATACACAAAATTTGTTTCTAAACTGGTATAGTAATTTCAAAAACTACATCTTCTCTATATATGGATACAAAATTGTAAATTACCTATATTGTATGATTTGCCATATATAAGTACCAATAATTTACCCAAAATGAGCATATACATCTTCCACTTGAAAAGGTGGAATTGGAATTTCATCTTGAAATTCCCATTTTTTCAATCCCCATTTTCAAACCATTTCCGGTTCACGTGCAAACAAATTTAACAATCTTCTCAAGATTATAATGATTTAATCAGTCACATGGATTGATCTCTCCACCATGGAATGGTACATACATAATATGATTACATAGCAATCAGCATGATTAATAAGAACTTATTACATAGCTGTGTGTGTGTGTGTGTGTGTGTTTTCGCATATATAGATACCATATATATGTATATAATTTCATTATTATTAATCATGCTGATTAGGATCAGCTTGATGTAGTTTTATTATGTATAGGCTTATTTGCTCATATGGCTGAAGCTATAATCATTAAAGAATAAGGCAATATCTAATGTTGATCACATATCAAGAACTTAATATATCTAATACATTTTCTTCTGCAAAGTCCAATTCTAAGCTCGACCATAGCAGACATATCAGATGTAAAGCACTAAGTATATATATGGTGGTCTTATGATCTCCTTCATATGTATATTTTGTTAACGGTTGGCTTATGATCTTGTTCATAAACACATGTATCTATGATGCCAAGCACTAAGTAGGTGTTGGGAGCAATTTACATAAATTGTACTAGTTGGAGTAGTATGATATAAAAACTATATTTGCTCCATTATGATTAGACGGTATGCCCAAATCACTATTGACCAATATCACTTTGACTGATTTCCTAATGCAACAATGCTAACAAATTCAACAGCTATAGACAATAACCAGCTAGAATTACATATACAAACAAAAGTATCATTAACTACACGCAATAGACATATTACATGGAACAAAATCATGTTGTTGCATTTCTTTTGTGGAGTTGAATTCTTGCTGCCTATGAGTGGCAATTTTGTATCTCAAATCTTCGTCGCTGTGAACATTTCAGGTTATTGATGGATCTTCCCAACAATATAAACATTCAAGGACGCATATCTAGCAAGACCACAACCACTCGTATTCTCGTAGTAGTTCTTGTTTTCCTTGCAGTAGCCAAAGCAGTGTTTCCACAAGAAGGTAGACAACAAATGCGTAAGGAAAGAAGTGATGAAATTGGTTTTTATAAATGCATTATTCATTCTAATGAAGTGGATTGTCACAACAAAATTTGCATGAGAATAGGAGCCTTCTTTCAGCTAGCCAATCTTCTAAGGCAAAAAGGAAGCATTAGAGATAAGATAAACATAAAGTTAGAAGAACAACTAGTGATGTTCCTCCACACCCTTGGCCACAATCTAAGGAATCATAAGATTGCCCATAACTTTGGCCACTCAGGAGAGACAAAAATCCGATACTTCCACAAGGTCTTGATGGTTGTCTTAGCACTCCATGCGGATTATTTTATACCACTTGGTCCAAATACTTCTCCTGAAATTAGTGGGAAAGATTGTTTTGATCCGTACTTCAAGGTAAATCCCCTAGGACTACAAATTTATTTGCCTGAGTGTTAATCCTATTACTGTATGTTCATTGACTATGGTTTTTCTTTCTATAGGATTGTGTTGGAGCAATTGATGGAACCCATATACCAGTCACTGTCGATGTCAACTTACAAGATAAATATTGTGATAGAAAAGGGAACTTGTTGCAAAATGGTATGGTTGTCTCTCCGTTTGATTATAAGTTTCAATACATTCCTGTTGGTTGGGAAGGGTCTGCTGCAGATAGTTGTGTTCTAGCTTCGGCTCTCAGTAGAGGAGCAGATCCACTTGTAGTTCCCCCTAGTATGCCATTTCACACTATATGTTACTGAAGAATACAAAAAATGTTTCATGTTTAAACAATATACTTTTTAATGTAGGAATATATTATTTAGTCGATGCTGGATATCCAAATGTACCAGGATTTCTCGTTCCTTATCGGTGTACACATTACCACCTAAAGGAGTTTTCAAGAGCAAACCCTATAAACAGTCTACAAGAGTTGTTTAACCACCGACACTCCACACTTAGAAATGCAAAAGAGCGTACATTTGGGATTTTGAAGCAGCGTTTTCCTATCTTGAGGCATGCAATGTCTTATCCAATCATGACACAAGCACGTATTGTTTTTGCATGCTGCATACTACACAACTTTGTTACTATAGAGGATGGTGTTCCATCCGAAGTGGCTATTAAAGAGGACGATCGTGATGGGATAAATATACCAATACTTGAGACATATGGGTTGAGTCAACGTGATAGGGATGATTGGGGGAAGTTTCGAGATGATATAGCAAGTAGGATGTGGGAAGACTACAGACGTAAACAGTAGTTGTAGTTTTAGGGGACCTTTCTTTGTTCTTTAATGTACTTTAATGCAGATACAGTGATATACATGATGGTTTCATTGTTCTTTTGTTTGTATCTTCATTCCTAGCTGGTTATTATCTATGCCTCTTGAATTTGTTAGGCCTATTGCATTAGGTAATATAAATGGAATACACAAAGGAGTACCAAGTGATGAGGATCAATCATATTATTCTAATGTTGATGCTCAAATCATGTGTTCTGATAGTACCCATATAGCAAATTCTTTGAAACAAATGAAGCCTGCAGTCCAATTTTCTGATGATACTCCTTGTTGTATTCCATTTATATTTCCTATTGCAACAGGGCTATTCTTATTATGTATACCATTGTTATGTTCCATTTATATTTTCATTTATTTTTCGAATGATACTCCTTATGCTATCTTCTCATTGATGTTGGATTACTCAGTTACATCCTCCTTGCTTACTGTTCTTTAAAAACAAAGATGTTGTTGTTGTAATAGTGCAGTCAACCTCTCGATACCTATACCCAAAATAATGTATTTCTCTAATTGATGGCATTTTCCAAATCCTTTCTCAGAGATGTCACTTCAGCTATAAGTCTTTCTCTTCAGTGAAACAATTGAATGGCACTATACGTTTATATTTGTTGGAACCTCTTTTTAATCTGCCCACAACATTTTCTTCTTTTGGATTTAGGTTTTCACTGCAATTTGAATCCTCATTCTCAATGGACGCCTTGATATGCTCCAGTATATATGCTCTAGTACGTATGCTTAGTATATACACTCACTATATATGCTCTAGTACAAAGTGCAGCATATGTACTAGAGCATATATACTACAAACCCAACAAAACACAACAGCATTGGAAACCCACAGCCTGTTGTTCGTCACCCACACAAATGCTTTCCAAAGGTTGGGGAAAATGATGCGAATGTTTTAAATTTGTTTGCACACGGACCCAAAATGTTAAATTTGTTTGCACGGAGACCCGAAATTGTTTCAAAATGGGGATTGAAAAAATAGGAATTTGGAGATGTAATTTCAATTCCACCTGTTCAAGTGGAAGATGTATAGGCTCATTTTGGGTAAAGGCATAGATTTTGACAATTCATTATAATTATTGTAGTAGTAACCAGCCATTAGAAAACAACTCACTATCTATATGCTCAGTATATATATATATATGCCCAGTATAGATTTTGACAACTCATATCTATATGCTCAGTGTATATATGCTCAGTATATATATGCTGAGTATCAATTTTGACAACTCATTTATAAATTATTGTAGTGGCGGTCAGCCATTAGAAACAACTCATAGATGAATTCTTGTTAATGTTTATAGTTTCAGTTGTATGATCAAATAAGCATATACATAACAAGACTACGTATTGTTGATCATAATTAGCATGATTAATAATAATGATTGGTTTATATGTATATTACACTCAGCAAGGAGAGATTATCACATCTATATATACAAAGCATGTATACTGGAAGATATATAGTGACCATATATACTACAGCATATGTACAAGAACATATATACAGAGCATATATACTAGAGCATATATAGTAGAACTGTATGAACCACAGAAGCTCTATATAATTTATAGTACAACTATGTGAACTGCATTTAATAATAGATGATGTAGATCAGAAATGTTAGATGATATAGATCATAAATAGTAGACGATATAGACCATATGTGTTGTCAAGGATAGAATGGAAAGATATTGTCAAGGATAGATATTGTCAGGGATATTGTGGAGGATAGCATGGAAAAAAGGATGGATAATAAAGACATCTGATAGATATTACTGAATAGTATGATTAAACGGAATATGTTTGATTATATGCCATTTTTGTATGGGTGTTTCTTTAGTATCTATCCTCATTTGCATATACCTGATAATTGCATTTAATAGCTGGTGTAGGTGATGTCATTCACACAACTCATGATGAGCATGGATGATGAGGTTCAAGTAAGCCAGTTATCTTCTTCCTCCAAGAAAGTTATGTGGACAAGAGAAATGGAATGAAAGTTCCTAGACTTGCTCCACGAGCAAGTTCAGCTAGGAAGGAAAGGCGAAGGGGGCTTCAAAAAAGAAGCGTGGACCCCCATTGAGAGGAGGTTCAATGTGAAGATGAACCTCAATCTGTCAAAAAAAAAATTCAAGAACAAGCTGAAAAGATGGAAGCAAGGTTTTATAGTTATGAGAGAGTTCAGGAGTATGAGTGGTTTTGCATGGAATGAGAGTACTCAATGTATGGATGCTAACAAGAGGGTGTGGGATGAGCTTTTGAAGGTAACATGCTCTTTTGAATATGTTGATCTAAGCAATATTTCCTTCTTATTAAGTTAGTAATTAAAGATAGAGATCTAATTCATTAATTATGCCAACATGTAGAGAAAAGAATTCAAAAATGCCAAAGTGTATAAGAGATGGCCCTTCCAGTACTACAGTGACCTAGCCTTAATTGTGGGTAATGACATAGCTGAAGGTACCGCAACTACAACGGCTCAAGAGATAGAAGAAGGGCACCATATAGATGAGTGCCTTGAGCTAGATTATGATGAGGAAATCCCTATCGATACACCTCTTGAGACTACAACTAATTTGCATGACGAATTTTATCATTCCAATCAATCTAGTGCAAGCGGTAGCCCAAATCCTTCAACACCACCATCAAGAAGGGGAAAGAGGAAGAAGGCAAGCATGGCTGGTTCATTGGATGTGATTTGTGAAACTATAAAAAAACTGCAAGAGTACCTCAGTTTTCCGCATGTTATCAAAGTAGATAAATCTATTTCAGATGTTGTCTTAGATAGTGTGTATGAGGCCCTCAAAGGCATCCCTGATTTGAGTCGAGGCACTATGCTGAAGGCATATGACACCTTTATGGTTGAACCTGAAAGAACCAAAGGGTTCTTGAGAATGAATGAAGAGGAGAGACTGGAGTACATTGTAATGAAGTTTGACAATATCTAGTTTCTTTTGTTCCAGTTTAATTCTTGTTATTAAAACATTGGCAAGGTTAGCCAAGATACTTGTTATATCAGCAACATACAATTGATATCAGTGTGACATTGTTTTGTTTTTACCAAATTTACATATGGCTAGTCTACTATATGTGCTCTAGTATATATTGTTGCTCTCTTCCCAAATCACCATTCATGATTAACTCACTACTCCAGCTTGTACAATTTTTGTAGATTGCTCGAACACCATTGTTTTTGCTCCGCATTATATATACATGCAGTCATGATGATATAGTTCTTACTATTATTTCATGCATTATAGATTGCATTCATGATATACTTAAAAATAGATACAGTTATTACTCCTGCTTGAACAATTTTTGTAGATTGCTCCAACACCTACTTTTTTGACTTAGCATCATATGTAAAAACCCCGAAGGTTCTAACTTCCAACTTGCAAATCTTAGTGTTTTTGAATGTTTGGTTTTAATTTGCAATTCTATAATAAAAAATAAACATTTTGACAAGCAAGATTTAATAACATTGCAAATATAAAATATTCTGGAAATGAAATACAGCTTCAATGATTCTTTTTCGGAATTTATATCAATACTTACAATGCTTTTCATTAACCATTCATACCCGTAGGTCCTCAAGCTTTTATTATAAAATCTGGAAATGTATGGCAGCGATGTATGAACTTGTAGATAACATCTAGTAATAAATATTCTATGCTGGTAATAATTGCAAAGGCTGCCAAAATCAATTCTGAAAATACCCATCTAAAAATCTGCACTAAAACCCATGTATCTTTCAATTTTCCATTAATTTTCTTGAAATCCTTGCAAATTCTTCACAAATCTGCTCATAAATGCTTGAAACCTGATTAATAATGGTTGCCAATTTTAATCCACAGATCTGCAATGAATAAGCATCAAGTATATGCACAAACCATTGATATTTCTTCACCAATAAACCCAATCATGGCCTCCAACTAAAGCCATCACCATTTGCAAAATTCACTCGATATCACACCAATTCAAAGTGCTAAAAACTCTGAAGAATTCTCAATTCTCCAAGCTGAAACTTTTGAAACCCTTGTCTCCATATTCTCTTCACACCAATCAATAATATCAAATGCATAGAATAAATGAAATGAAATTCGAATCCCCTTTTATAATATTCAATTTCCATTTGTCTTCATCTCCTTTAATTTACTTTAATTTCATTTCTCATAAAGCAACTTTATGTCATAATTTAAAGTTGACAAATAATAAAGTCACTTTATTAATTAAACTCCCTCATTGCTCCAAAAATGACCTTTTCATTAATATAATGATATTCTAACACATAGGGTCCCTGTTTTATGTGCTCTAGATTTAAAACTTCTCAACCCGGTTCCAACGAGCTATAACACCAAGGTACCCAATATACAATCCCAACAAAAATAGCAACCTTAGCCAATTTAATAATAAAAATCATAATTCACCCGTCTTGCAAAAATGACTGATACTATCGGACAACACATGCGTAATCTTGATGATTAAAGATGATGATTGCACCTGACAGGGTGACTTAATAAAAAGACGTTCCCCCCAAGATTCTTGGAGCCCAAACCAGAAGCCAAAAATAAAACTGAGAGCATCATTCAACTCCTCTAATTCATCTGAGCTCATCAGAATTGTCCCTTGTCTTACTATAAATAGTATGTCCCACCAAATAGAGCCATAACCCTCAACAACGTCCTCTAATCACCAGTATTAGCCTACAAGGACACAGTAATAGGCTAAATCCATCCACTATCATGGTCGTGCTAAAAAGAGGACATTACAATCCTCCCTCCCCAAGATTGCTTGTCCTCAAGCAATCACAAGAATCAAAGAAACACAATGATCCACCAGGATCCCAAGGATATATATGCATAATGTCCCTGGCGTCTCCTACAAACTCCTATGATGATAACATAATCCACAAAGCTATCCTGAACATACCGTCACCATACCAACAATCGTGACTCACCCAATCCGCAGTGCCAATCCTATCTCCACCTGAATCCAAGTAGAGACGAAACTCACATCCATCCATAACAAGGAAAAATGGATATCCAATATCATCTGCTAGATCACAACTCCTTGCACACTCTACCAATCTACCATGAGTATGAAGTCTATCTGTGCAACAGGATCTAGTACTCCAAAAACCATTTGTACCATAACCCAGATATCCATCCTCTACAAAACCGTCATGGATATGTTGACTCTGCAAGTAGCCTCCAACTAACTTGCCACAACTAAATCTATCAACTAAAGAGGGTGTAAGCCCATCACATAAAGGATGGTATGAACCTGGAGCCAACCCAGACCCGCGTGAAACCAAGTCCTCTACCTGTGGGTCAAAAGAGAAATGATGAGCACTCCTCACTGCATAGTTGCGCTAAAATACTCCAATCTCCGTCAGAGTCTCATCATCATCAAACCAAAAACCAAAAACCCTAAACC
Organism: Chamaecyparis obtusa; assembly: GCA_027943335.1. Lineage (NCBI taxonomy): Eukaryota > Viridiplantae > Streptophyta > Pinopsida > Cupressales > Cupressaceae > Chamaecyparis > Chamaecyparis obtusa. The sequence continues at coordinate 2,046,979 of BSBK01003769.1, read as the reverse complement.
CTAAACTAGAAAATCCCTGTGGGGAAGCATTGTAGTCAAAATCTCTACAATCTTTCCCACCAAAACCTGAATACCACAAGAACCTCAAATGAGAGTACCCTCAGAAGCTCCGAATGGTCCCTCCTACAATTCCAAACTCTCAAACAGATACTCCATAAATGACTCTGTGTAGTAGAAATTATATGAAGCATCAACCTGCTCCCTACAACCCACAGTTGATCCCTCTGAAACTGTGGCACTACCAAATGTCTATCGCTATTAGCCAAATGAGATGAAGTAATAGATTTGCTTCCGGCAAAAGGAAACAAATCCCCATGAAAGCTCATCTCCAAATCAAATGATACCCTGCCTAAGTCCTGTCAAGAAGAGGGAGTAGTGTTAGGAAATGGCACACAACTCTATGAAGAATCCACTACTGTCACATCAGGACTCTCTATAACCCGTTCCACATCATTTGTCAGTGTGCTAACTACTAGAGGACCTGATTCAACAAGAAGCTCTCTAGAGTCCTCAACTGATGTACTCATCTCATTTGTAACTATTGCACCTGTATCAAGGATGAATGTAACTTTGTCCTCAACGCATCCATCACTACAATCCGTGGCTATCAACTCATCCCCAACCACCACTATATGAAGCTGAACTGGATCTGTGGCTGGCGTAGACTGTACTCTCTTCAACTCCACGATCACCTCACTCAACTGCATTTGTGACTCCTAAAGAACCAATTGGGTGCTCTCTAACACCATGGAAGTCACATAAAGCTCATGGGTGAACTCAACAACCTCCTCCTCTTTCCCTAACAATGCCTTGTAACAAGTGTTACCCCACTCAAGAGGTAATCCCTGTCAGCTACCAACTGTAAATAATTATGTTTCAAGATCTTGATAGCCTCTCGAAGTGAATGAATCTATGCTAGGGAAAGGCAACTACCACCGTCCTCATCTGACATAGAAACACCCCAACAATATACAACAACCATCTGTCGGATAGCATCATAATGCTCAAGAGCTGAAGATATATCACTATCACTCACCTTCAGTTGACTGGTCACATAATGTCTCTGCATACCCTGGCTCCTACGTAAGTTCTCTGACTCACTAACTGCACTGTGATAGGAAACTATATCCTCACTACTCACCACATGCTCAATATCACCATGTGCGCTAACAACCTCACATATCAATAATCGAGGTACTGCTGCTAGTTACCTCTACAAATAACTCATCTGAAGGAGTGGGAGTTGCTGCTATATCAATCTCCTCGCATACCTCCGCTTCCCATTTAACTATGAGTCCCTATAAACCACGATCCTAGGACCTATCATCAACCAATGACAACTCTGAATCATCTCCTAAAGTCTAATATGACAAACCAGACTTATAAATATCATCAGAACTGCCCACAACACAAGTGTCAATATCATCCACCTGTAAAATATTTCCTATCTCATGTCGTTGTACACATGATTCACTGTTGTGAACATGTAGATCACCATCACAATGGCATGAATCTACATCGTATAACTCCTCCCCAACACTCAAATCATGACTGTCATCACCAAGTGACTCCATGCCCTTGTCTTCTAAACATGAGAAGACTATTGTCCTCTGCACTGACCAAATGTTAGCAATTTAAGATTGTCATTAGTGTAAAAACACAAACACCATGCACCGGTAAAAGGTCACCGGTCACTCGTGTTACTTAGAAGACACCGGTAGACAAGAAACAGTGTGTATGCACCGGTAGATAAAGAACAAGGAATAAACCGGTAGATCGATCTAAGTACACATGTACCGGTCTTAGAGCACATACAAAGTTAAACCGAGTATAGACTATACCGATCAAAACTGAAAAAAGATCCGCACCGGATTCTGCGGAGCAGTTTGAGTTAAAACCGAATTATACGGGACATCCACCGCTCAGAAGTGGAGTTAGCTTTTTAACAGGAGTTAGCTTTATTTCTACAGATGTTTTGCAACATAAACTCCAGATCATAACGCATAGCTTTTTGCTACTTGCATGTTTTATCGATGAGTTTACAGCCTGGCGGTTCCACGAGTTAAGAGTATCATTATGGTGAACTCTTGTATAAATACAGGTCATAGGACGCAAGGAAAGTGTTGTTGAAAGTTATTTAGAAAATAGAGCAGTAAAGAGAAATCTGTGAAGAGATCACAGTCACCAGAGGTGAAGGGCAAAGAGGCAAAAAAAGATTCAACAACCAAGCAAACCGGGGAAAGATCAACAGGTATGATCTAATCAGACAATCAGTGTCATAACAAATCATTGCTTTTATTAGGTGTGAAAACAAATTGAAATCCCTTTATAAGGGTGGACCTAATCGATTCTTTGTAAAATCCTTTAACAGGGTAACATCATTGTTGGTGTTAAAAGTCCTCTGACCAGGCGACTCTTAACAAGGTTAAGATCTTAACCAATCTTTTGTAAAATCCCTTAACCAGGTAGCACCTTAACCAGTGCTTTGTAAGCTCCTAACAGGGCGCCTTCATTTTACAGTAGTGAAGTTGTGAGCTCTGTCTCACCGTGGTTTTTTTCCTTCTAACCAAAGGTTTCCACGTACATATCTGGTGTTGATCTGTGTACTTACTTTTATGCTTGCATATCATTGTTTACTTTTTGAAAAATATTGTTGAACAATTATTAAAAGTAAAGAAATAGTGTTTACTAATTCACCCCCGCCCCTCTCAGTAACCGGTTAGTAATAACAATTGGTATCAGAGCACAGTTGTCTTATATAAAGCTTAACCGCTTGATAAAAAGATCATCGAGGGTTACTGATATCAGAAGCACCTAGAGGAAGCTAACAACATTATTGCCTCTCTGGAGAACAGACTGAGAAGATCACTTGCAAAGAGAAAGAAGCTGGCTCTACAGTTGAACGAGAGCAATGAAACCATTGATGAACTCTCTGCATAGAGTGGATCTGATGAAGCTGAGGACACAGTATCTGAACTCATGGAAAAGAATCAGATCCTGACAGATCAGATCTACAACCTTAAGAGGGAACAAGAAGATAATGCCCTAAGGATGACTGAACTGATTGAGAGAAAGAGAAAAGCTGAAGATGAAAGGAATACAGCAATCACATCACTAACAGCCTCTAAAAAAGCAAGGAACTGGGCAAAGGAAGCTGTAGGAGCAAATGAGCTTATCATTCTACAACTTCAAGAAGATATGCATATTGTCACCCAAGAAAATGCCAACATGCAAAAAGATTGGCATGACAAGGATGAAGCATGCAAAAGACTGGCACTGGAATTGTATCAACTGAAGGAACGTATGAAAGAACTTGAAGAGAGAAATGAAACCTTGAGAAGATACAACGAGAGCTCGGTCAAGCTTCATGAGCAACTTAGAGCTCAAAGAAAACATAGAGACCAAACTGGTCTCGGATTCACCAGTGAAGTCACCAAAGAAACTAGTGAATCCTCTGGAGCCAAGCCAAACAAGAAAGAAAAGAAGAAGCCGTTGTCACAAAAAGGTAAGAAGACCTTTAACACATCTTGCAATCATTGTGGGAAACTGGATCATAGATCTAATGTCTGCAGGACTGCACCAGTAAAGCCAAACAACAGCTATTGTAAGAACTGTTGCAAATATGGCCACAAGACCAATGAATGTTGGTCCAGTCCCACATCGGTGTCTAGTGGAAGCAGGGGAAGCTTCAAAGGCTACTACTATGCATGCAACAAGTTTGGACACAAAGCTGAAGAATGCAAATCGAAGACCATGGCATTCAGATCCCCAAGACCGGTATCCACCAAGAAAAACAAGAACCGGAGCACAACCAACTGTGCAAATTGTGGAACACACAGCCAGAATGACTCATGCTGCAAATCACCCAATACAAGAAGGGTAAACCCATGGAAGGCAACCAGAATAGTCTGCTATCACTGCAACAAAGGTGGACACTTAGCCAAAAATTGCAGGAACCAGTCATCCAACAAGAAGAAAAAACTAGTCAAACCAGTAGAGCAGATCAACAAGGAAGGGAACACTGAGAAAACAATCAAATAGATTTGGTGCAAAAAGGAATCAAAGAGCTCCGCTGAGGAGAAGACAGAGGAAAGATCATCATCTGCAGATGGTGATATCTCTTCAGCAAACTGAGCCGTAAAGGTCTAGAGAGAACCGGTAGACAATCTACCGTTCCCGGTAAGACTGATGAGAATTGGACTCACTCAGTCTACAAGGACAACCGAATAGGTAAGAAGTAATCAACCGGGGTTTGCCAAACCGAAAAAGCCGAATCACCGGTTGGGAAAAATGGAAAGAAAGGTTAGGTAAGGCATTTATTCCTATAGTCGTTTAACAATTAGTTACCATTTGGTAATTACCGTTATGACCTAACCCTATAAAAGAAGGAAGAATTACTCACCATTTTTACTTTGTTTTCATTGAGATTAACGAATTTTTATGAGTAATATTCTTGCACTTTGATCGTGGTGAGTGATCATCTGTTAGACCGATCAAAGCTTCTTTCTGTTAATCAACTGTTCGCTATGGCATCATCATCCTCTACTGTAAACTTGATCAGAGGAGATCAGGCGAACAGGCCAGCATACAACATTTTGTCGGTTCAAAACAAAGAGAACAACATAGCTGGTGCACTCTCATCTGTACCAGAAGGAGTCTTCTTAACCGAAGATGTCACGGCGTTTATTCATACCAAACAGGAAGAATTGGGTGAAACATTTATTCAAAGCGAGTACCTATCACTGTGCGAAGAAGGAAAACTTCTTGACAAGTACGCCAAGCTCGTATCATCCGAATTGATAAATGGAGTATGCTACCCGACAATCTTCCAAGAAGACCAAATCAAGCTGGAGCTAAGTCATCTTCACGAACCAAGTTTTTGGCTCACTAGAGGTGCATGTCACAAGATCACCAAAGAAGATCTCCACAAAGTAACTGGATATAGTGACAAAGGGGAAGCACTAACCCTGCGGACCATTGTCAATGCCATCATCAACAAACTGACTAAGTCAAGAGATCTGATGGTCGACTTATGACTGCGAATGACATTGAGGATGATGGAGTACGTTTTGCGTTTGTTGTTATTGGGTACAAGGTTTATCAGTCAAGCAATTTGAATAGCATACCGGGTGGAGCCATTCACGCCGCACACCAGATAATGCATGACAATGCCAAATATGACATTTGTCCAATGCTTCAAAGTCAAATATTTGAAAACATGAAGAAGCTTGGAGTTGTGAAAAAGAAATCCATGAAGTATGGAACCCTTCTAGTTTGCCTATACTTCTACTACTTAAATCTCTTCCCGAGTATTGGTAAAGTGACTTGGAGAACCGATAAACCGGTGATGCATCGAATCACTGAAATGCCCAATTGACTGGGAGACCAAGTAATGCAATGATTGAACACTTTGAGGCATTTCAATTAAAAAATGCATGAAAGAGAGAGGGTGTTGTCAACTATTGTTGACCTGTACAAGGATGATGTATGCTTTCTGGTTACCATCGATAACTGCATCATTCAAGCAGTGGAACCGAGAGACATATATGCTCCTGATCTAGGATACGAGATCACTGCCAGAATTGCTAAGGCATATGTTGATGCCCTAAATGATGTAAACCTAGACCTCAGCGCAAATCAGTTTGGCACATATGCTGAGATTCTACAGAATCTATCAAAGAGGGCACTGATCAAAAATGTTTACAAGAGGACTCCCACACCAAAGAAGAAACCGGCCACCAAGCAACCCAAGGCTCGAAAGCAGAAAGCAGAACCGGTATCCAGTGCACAGGCAGCAGAACAAGAGGAGACAGATCCAGAAGATACAGTTTCATTAATCAAAAGGAAGAGGGGATCCAACAAACCGGTAAAGGAGGATCCACCAAGGAAAAGGAAGCCCACAATTGATGAATTTGTGGCAGGACTGAAAGAGTATGGCGGAATGGGTAGCATCCAAAGAAGATACAATTTGTCAAGTGAAGAAGACAAAAGGAAAATTGAAGACGCAGCAGTGCACTGCCTCTATAAGTTCAATCTTCATCCTACTGAGCTAAATTTGATTTTGCCTAAGGATCTCCTAGAAATTTTAGAAGCTAGATGGAAAGCATCCATGGATAGAGAGGAGCTGAGGATTCGAGCTCTTCTAGAGGTTCGGGAGCTTCTCACTCTAGAAGAAACCACGGAACAGGCTGAACTGCATCAGCAATCCTTCATAACAAAAAGGAGAATCGATCTCATGCTTATTGGTGAAGCTGAGACTGTACATAAAGAAGGAACTGAGATATGGACCAGACTTCTTCAAACCCAGCAGCAAGCGGAAGAAGCAACTCAAAGAGCCACAGTTCAACCGGTCCCTGACATCGGTAAAGGCAAAGGAGTGCTTCGAGCGGAAGTACCGGTCATCAACATCACCGATGACAAGAGCAACGAGCTTGCATGACCAACCGTTCTCATCTCTCCGAGCAAAGGTAACACTCAACCTATGTCAGTCAATGATATAGTAGATGAAGTAATGAACTTTGGAATAGTAGATAATGTTGCAAAGTGGTTTAGTGTGTTAGAAGAAGAGGATAAAAAGGCAGTTATCATAGCAATAGTGGAAACTTTTTTGGACTTTCAAAGAACTCCAAGGGATTACAGGTCTCAGTTTCCACCGAAATTAAATTCTAGAATTCAGGCCAAATGGAGAACCAGTCTAGGAATAAATACAAGAATTAACAGAGAAACCTTCTCTATAGTCAGACCTGGCCTAAGTGAAGAAAGGATCAAGCTTCTACCAAAAGAAGCATCAATGAATTTGGATACTAAATACAGAGCTGCCCAAATAATAAATGGATTTGAAAATGAGGTCTACAAAGCAGCTTTGGATTTCTAGCAAAAGTATGACTTCAATACCCTAGACAATTCAAGTCCTCAGGATCCAGCTAAACAATTACAAGCACCACCAGTAAGATTCACCACTGGTGAAGAACCTTCTACCGGAAAGGACAATGTTCAAACAAAAGAGTTCACATCTGGTGATTAAATAAATGTTGAAGAAGAGATAGAGATTGAAGTACCGATGGGTGAACTTCATACTGCTGCAGAGCAACCGGATGCACTACATCAAAAGGAACAGAATATAGAGGTTGAAGAGCAACCAAAAGATGATGCTTAGACCAAGGAAAAACCACCGGCAGAAGAAAAACCACCTGCCAAACAAGACCTACTGGAAGAAGAGATTGAACCAAAAAATACAGCTCAACAAGGAGCTAAAGACAATAAGGGACAAGAGAAAGAAATCCCAGTCCACACTGAGCAAGCTCAATAGGAGCAAGCGCAAAGGCAACAGGAACAACCAGACATACCAAGCTCCTCATCTAAGAGGAAGTTGTCGTTTGTCGAAGAGAAGGAAGCTAAGAAAAGTAAAGTCATTGATACAGTGGTGGACATCAGCAAGATGTCAACACGACAGCTAAAAGAGCTGACCAAAAGAAAACAGAACATGGTCCTGACCACAATAAAAAACATTCTAAGCAATTTTGTACCAGAGGCTGACCTAGATGAAGATAAACCGCACATCGATCAGCTAGAAGTTTTGGCACAGGCAATCGGTGAGGATCTAACTGATCCAAAAACAGTGGCAATTGACCACTATGAGAAGAAAAGAGTGGAGATACTCCACAAACAGGTTGAAGAAATCAAGGTGAATGTGGCAACCAACCTAAGAATGCTTCAACAGCAACTTCAAGAGGCAGGAAGTTTGATGAGCAGAACTTCAAACTTTGAAGTGTTTCTAGAAGATCTGTCAGAGAAATCAGCAAAGGCCTCAGAAGAGATTAGAACCTTGTCCTCTCAATTTGATATTAAGAACAAAACTGCAACCACTTACAACATAGAAATGACAAGTTTAACTCTTACATTGAGAAAAATTGTTGAAGAACGGAATAAGAGAATCCAAGATATTATTGGATTTCAGATGTTTCTAGCACCAACTTTTGACATATTGAACCACACAGCAAATTCTACAGAAGCTCTGACCAATGAACCAGCTTACAAAACTGTGAAAGATATGGAGAACATCATTGTTTCTCTAAAAGGAGCCCAAAAGAACATAGAATATGTAACTAGTCAATTGACACCATTCCTTCAATCTACCAAAACAATTTATAAGGATATCTTCCCCAAGCTTCAAATGTGAAGATAAGCTTAACCCTTTGGCCTATGGAGGCAAAAACGGGAAGAAGAGCATAACGGAAAACAGAGTGACAGAGTTGGATAAGAAGAAGAGCGACAGAGCACACAGAAAGGGGAAGCGTAGACTGGGGAAGTGTCACAAGTAAGTGAGTATGGTTTTGTGTGTAGTTTTTCCACCAATGACAAAGCGAAAGATTGTTAACAATTTAAGAGTCATCAGCGTAAAATCACAAACACCATCCACCGGTAAAAGGTCACCGGTCACTCGCGTTAATTAGAAGACACTAGTAGACAAGAAACAGTGTGTATGCACCGATAGATAAAGAACAGGGAATAAACTGGTAGACTGATCTAAGTACACATGTACCGGTCTTAGAGCGCATACAAAGTTAAACCGGGTATAGGATGTACTAGTCAAAACTGTCAAAAGATCCGCACCGGATTCTACGAAGCAATTTCAGTTAAAACCGGATTATATAGGACATCCCCGCTCAGAAGTGGAGTTAGCTTTTTAACAGGAGTTAGCTTTATTTCTATGGATGTTTTGCAAGGTAAACTCAAGATCATAACGCATAGTTTTTTGCTACTTGCATGTTTTATCGATGAGTTTACAGCCTAGCGGTTCTACGAGTTAAGAGTATCATTATGGTCAAATCTTGTATAAATACAGGTCATAGGACGCAAGGAAAGTGTTGTTGACAGTTATTTAGAAAATAGAGCAGCAAAGAGAAATCTGCAAAGAGATCACAGTCACCAGAGGTGAAGGGCAAAGAGGCAAAAAAAGATTCAACAGCCAGGCAAACCGGGGAAAGATCAACAGGTATGATCTAATCAGACAATCAGTGTCTTAACAGATCATTGTTTTTATTAGGTGTGAAAGCAAATTGAAATCCCTTTATCAGGGTGGACCTAATCGGTTCTTTGTAAAATCCTTTAACAAGGTAACATCTTTGTTGGTGTTAAAAGTCCTCTAACCAGGCGACTCTTAACAGGATTAAGATCTTAACCGATCTTTTTCTAAAATCCCTTAACCGGGTAGCACCTTAACCAGTGCTTTGTAAGCTCCTAACAGGGCACCTTAATTTTGCACTAGCGAGGTTGTGAGCTCTATCTCACCATGGTTTTTTTCCTTCTCACCGAAGGTTTCCATGTACATATCTGGTGTTGATCTATGTACTTACTTTTATGCTTGCATATGATTGTTTACTTTTTGAAGAATATTGTTGAACAAGTATTAAAAGTAAAGAAATAGTGTTTACTGATTCACCCCCCCCCCTCTCAATAACCGGTTAGTAATAACACAGAACACTATGACTACTTCCATAAAAATCAGAACTGCCAGTGCTTATATCCTCCTCATAGTCCTCAAAAATAACCCCGTCATCTAAGGTGTCAAAATCCATAGTGGTATCTACAACATCCTCCACTCTCACACTATCCACAGCATCAACAACAGGCTCACATAATGGACTGCTGTCCTAAAAGTCAGATCTTGTGTCACTAACTCTAATAGGCTCGGAATGTTGAAACTCAATACCACTATCTGCCAACAAAACAGGCACGTCCACATGTCCCTGTAAAGAGTCTCCAACATCATGTGTGCAAATAGGACTAGTGGTTGTCCTACTAAGAAGAAGATCATCTCCACAATGATCAGTAGCTACTGAAAACTCATCATGAAGATTTTTGGATGTCGCACCTGTGAAAATCTCTCATTTCTCTTCCTCCATTCTTTATGAGGAAGACTTCTTGTTGAAGGAAACCATACAACTAGCTACTTGGCCAACAATCGTCAAATCTGCAAGTTGTTCTTTTAGCCTTTCGAGTGTTCGCTTCAATTTCTCCATTTCGTTTTCCAAGGCACTAGTTTGTTTCCTGAACCGTGACACACTGCTAAACTGGTTTCCATATTTACTTGGATTTCTGTATTTATCTGTGACTAAAATAAAGCTAGAGTGTTGATCACTCACAAATCAAACGTGAGAACTCAAGATTTCCAAACCCCACAAGATGGCGGGAAACCGCTCTGATACCACTGTGAGAACCCCAAATGTTCTACCTTCCAACTTGCAAATGTTTGTGTTTTTGAATGTTTGGTTTTGATTTGCAATTTTAAAATAAAAGATAAACATTTTGCCAGGCAAGATTTAATAACATTGCAAATATAAAATATTCTAGAAATGAAATTAAGTTGCAATAATTCTTATTGAGAATTTATATAAATATTTACAATGCTTTTCATTAACCATTCATACCTGGAGGTCCTCAAGCTTTTATTATAAACATTAGAAATGTATGGCAGCGATGTATGACCCTGTAAATAACAGCTGGTAATAAATATTCAAAGCTGGTAATAATTACAAAGGCTGCCACAATCATTCTGAAAATACCCTTCTAAAAATCTGCGCTTAAACCCATGTATCTTTCAATTTGCCATTAATATTCTCAAAACCCTTGAATAAACTTCACAAATCTGCTCATAAATGCTTGAAACATGATTAATAATGGCTGTCAATGATAATCCATAGATCTGCAATGAATAAGCATCAAGTATATGCACAAACCATTGATATTTCTTCACCAATAAACCCAATCATGGCCACTAAGTAGAGTCATCGCCATTTGCACAATTGTCTGGATATTACACCAATTCAAAGTGCTGAAAACTAAGAAGAATTCCCAATTCTCCAAGCTGAAACTTCTGAAACCCTTGTCTCCAAATTCTCTTCACACCAATCAATAATATCAAATGTAGAGAATAAATGAAATGAAATTTGAATCCCCTTTTATAATATTCAATTTCCATTTGTCTTCATCTCCTTTAATTTACTTTAATTTCATTTCTCATAAAACAACTTTATGTTATAATTTAAAGTTGAGAAACAATAAAGTCACTTTATTAATTAAACTCCCTCATTACTCCAAAAATGACCTTTTCATTAATATAATGATATTCTGACACATAGGGTCCTTGTTTTATGTGCTCAAGATTTAAAACTTCTCAACCCGGTTCCAACGAGCTATAACACCAAGGTACCCAATATACAATCCCAACAAAAATAGCAACCTTAGCCAATTTAATAATAACTAGCAATCGCACCTTGGTGTGCAATGCGTACGCCGTAATTATGTGCAAGATTACTAAAAAACTGTTCTTGATAATCATTAATGAATATGTATATGTTAAAATAATCAATAAAATACAATCTTTTTGGAACAAAAATATAGAGTGATCGAATTACTATCTACTATATGAATGAAAAAGAAATAAGAAGAATTGAGGGAAACTGGTAACATTGAATTTTTATTTAATGTTTGCAATTCATTTGTAGTTTTCATCATTTTTCATGAAATAAAAATTGCAATGTTGTCCATGCTTTTATGAAAACTATAGTGTTTTTTCATTTTTTTCATTTTAAAACATGTAATTAAATTCATTCATCCTTTCAATTATTTATGTCATTGTCAGTAAGTATAAAGCTTGAATGGTCTACATGTCCTTCAAAGATATCGTATTCATTTGATATTTTGGTGAATATAATAGTTGAAAACCATTCTACACAAAGACACTCAAATTAATGAAGATCTTTGTAAACTTGGAGCACTCAATTTAGGTTTTGATACCAAGTTGTAAAACAAGGCACAAAGGAGAAACCCACAAAATTAGCTCTGTTATTATATTGCCAATTCATCTAATTTATCAAGAAATACATAATAAATTCTATATCTACTGTGGATGAGAGTTAGCGGCATGTTTATGAAAGACAAGTTTAATGTATGGTGGAAGATGGTTGGTTCATGTTCAATGGTCGCATATGTGGAAATTCTTCATAGTTTATGTTGACAATGTGTTGCTGAGAATTAATTTATTTTTCAAAAATCCCCCCATTAATTAATCATCAAAATAGGGTGAGAGTCAAATCAACTGGAAAGGGATTTTGTCAGAGCCTTGTACGCTAAAAAAGACTTGGCTTGGCAAGCTCACCTTGAAAGGCCAATTTCACACATTCTGTTGGAGTGTGCATGGAAGGAGATGCAGAAGAATTGGTACCGGTATTCTTCACTTCTATTATATTCAAGAATCAACTAGTGAAATAGCTCGTGAAAAACTCTTGAAAAAAATATTGTGGCGTGAGAACACTGAATTCCGATAGCCAACACCCACATCGGCTAACTATCAGTTAATAATTACTTTCAAAGCATGTAATTTTGTTATCTGAAAACCTCCAAATTCAAATGCTTGTTCAATTTTTATTATTATTTCAGTCTCTATTCTAACATCAGTGTTTGCTTATCTAGAAGGGCAATGTAAGTTAGACGAGTAACGAATATTTATTTGGTTTAGTGAAGGGAAAAATGATGCCCTCGCATTCATGATCTGTAGTATAATGCGCTCACATTGTAATTAGCAAAAACATCTAAAATGATGATGTAAATGTACATCGGTGTCAGTGAGTTCAAATGACACATATCCAATGCTATTAATTGCCACATGTCTCAACTGTTCAATTCCTTCCATCTGTGGAGTTGTATGTCTGCCAAGCACGTCAAGCTACACCTTGGGACTGAGCGATATATACCATTTGGACTCCAGTGTACAGATGTTCTTCTTAGCACCACAAACTTAGTTATAGTGCATGTGGAGAATGAGGCATAAATAAGTAGCGTGGACTGTCAAGAAGCACCTAATGAATGTTAAATGACTCTGGTAACTCGGGTCATGTTAGGACACAATAGTGTAGAAAGAAAATTTGAATCTTCAGTACTTTTACTATTTGATTAACAATATCTAAAAATAAAATAATAAGGCTGAAATTCATATTAATTATCCTTATTATAAGAAATCATTGTTCTCATTGTTCTTCTGCATATTATCTTCCCATTTACACCAAGTGTATTCTGGTAGGGTATGTTTTACAATTTTTTGTTTGTTTCTATTACTTTTAATGGACTACACGTGTCATTCAACCTTATATAAATCTTTTTATGATCTTCCTTTTAGCATGTTTTTGTTTTTGTGCTTATAATTTTTATTGGTTCCTGAAGCAACATTTTAATCGCATCATTATGAAGAGGAGGCTACTAAAATAGAGCTACAAGAATCACAAGGATTTGAATTGTAACCTTTTAAAGTGGAGGATGTAAAGACTACAGAGTCTCTTCAGAATGAACATCTTAGTGATCATGAACATAAATTACAAGGTCGTCAATCAAAGCCTTTTGAATTGGATGAAGAACAGGGTACCAAAGCTGTTGAGAATGAAAAATAGCTAAAAACTATTGAAAAAGCAATTTCAATATATATGAAATAAGTTTAATGTTATTTCTCTAAACATCTATTTTCATCAATTTGTAAGGTGCAATGGATCCCTCCAAGAATACATATTTCAGAGAAAATCCCAATGTGATATACCTGTCTTGAAATAAGATTTAATAATAAATAATTACTAACTCATCTGATTTTAAAAAATAAATAATAATATTAAAATATAAAATATGCAAGTAAATAAAGACTAATATGAATGAATAAATAATAATAATAAAATATAAATTAAATAAGTAAATAATATAATTATAATTTAAATACTGTGGCTTCTATTTACTTTTGTTATATCTTTGTATACAATTGTTGAACTAAAATCACGCACACCATAAAAGTATCCTAAATGCTTTAATTGAGATTTACAATGGTCTTTAGGATGTAACCGATTGCCCTTATATGAAGAGAAATGGAATCCTCACAAAATTAACTATTAGGTGGTGATGTGAGAAGCATTTTTGATTGAGTGAAATAACGACACGAGGCGGTTATAATTGGATGACAGATGGACAAGTTGAAGGACGCTAGTAACATGTAGCATGTTTGTAAACAGGTGGTGGTCACTCATGGTTGTCACAAATTTAAAGAGGTGAAGTCTGCAGTGATGCTTGGAAGGCTCTCAGTGGTGTGAACATTGCAGACCAGCTACAAGAATGACATCATGTTCTCTTACAAAGGTGGTTATTAATAAATGCAAGATTTTTTGCAACTATAGGACATGATGCTATTGAAGATCATTATATTCTTGGTTGGGGTTTCAACATAGGACTTCCTGGAGTTACATTCAGATCTAAATGCTTTTGTGAGATGCGAGGATGAGTTGAAGTGCCCTAATATGCTATCGTTAGTTTGCGCTTTTATGAGGTTGATTTGGTTGGGGAAAGGCAAGTTTGATGGGACCTCATGAAACTCCTCCAAAAGGACTCTGCCACATTATGCCTATTCCTACAAATGATGGGAGTGTGTCCATTTGCTTGCAAGTGAAGTTTGGCAAGCTTATTTACGAGTTTTAACATATACCACCATTGCAAAAGGCTTGTGTTTTCTGAATTTCAGATCTTCAATGCCTTGTTCAATTTCAAATAAATGTGGTTGGAAACTTGTAAAATCAGGTCTGATAGTTTAATTTAAGAATTTCCTTCTTAGATGTGCAAATTCATCTATTAATCTGCAAAGTCATGTTGTGTTCGCTTTTCATTAAGTTTTGCGATGTAATGCTTTGATTGATTGAGGGAAGCATTGACAAACGATTCGCATATTATGTTTCATAAAACTGTTGTGCTCCGCGTAAACAACTTAAAGTAGCTGGCATGAAATAAAATCACTGTCCTTTAATTTGTTGTAAAAATGGGTGCGACTCGAACTCGGATTTTTTTATTTTCCTAGGTTGGGATTGTCTGCATAAAATTTGTGGTCAAAGGTCAGTTTTTTATTGTTTATGATATTGATTAGATTTAAATCATCATTTCTCTAGCATCTTTGCTTTAAATTTGAATATACTCCCAGAGGTTTGGTGTAAATATAAATTGGTGCTCTTGTGGAATCAGGCCCTCTCGCCTCGGATGTGGCGAGCAAGCTGGATGTCCTTGGGCATTATGGTGACCCTCTTGGCATGGATGGCGCAGAGGTTAGTGTCCTCAAACAGCCCCACCAGGTATGCCTCTGATGCCTCTTGCAGAGCCCCAACGGCAGAGCTATGGAAGCGCAGACCGGTCTTGAAGTCCTATGCGATCTCCCTCATGAGCCTCTGGAAGGGCAACTTCCTTATGAGGAGCTCAGTGCTCTTCTAGTACTTGCGGATCTCCCTGAGGGAAACTGTGCCAGGCCTGAATCTATGTGGCTTTATCACTCCGCCTGTTGCCAGCGCAGACTTCTTCACTGCTTTCGTTGCCAACTACTTACGATGAGCCTTTCCCCCAGTCGATTTCCTTGTTGTCTCATTTGTACGCGCCATTCTACTCTGCTAATACTTCCGCCTTCTTTGCTCTTTGCTCCAGACAACGATGTCGATGCTTTCCCTCTTCTCCTGCTTCAAATTTTATACTTCCCTTTCAAATTCAGATTAAGCGCCAATGCATCTTGTCCGTTCAATTCATTTCTCCTATCGACGGGTCCTCGTCATTTATCTTACCTGCTCACACGGATTGTGAAACCCTCCATCCTTCGTTCACCTAAAATACTCCACGAAAACAACGAACGGCAAGGATCGTTTTAATCATAGTCATTTTTGTCTGCAGTCGTTTCAACCGTCGATGCGAAAATCAGCTCAAGCCCTTTCAAAATGAAAACTCCTACGGCGTAAAAATCATAATTCACCCGTCTTGCGAAAATGACTAAAGAAGTATTAGAATCGAAATCAGACAGCACATGCGTGATCTTGATGATGAAAGATGATGAATGAACGTAACGGGGTGACTTAATAAAAATAGACGCTCCCTCCAATATTTTTGGAGCCCAAACCGAAAGCCAAAAATAAAAACTGAGAACATCATTCAACTCCTCTAACTCATCCAAGCTCATCAGAACCATCCCTTGGCTTACTATAAATAGTATGTCCCACCAAACGGAGCCATAACCCTCAGCAGCGTCCTCTAATCACCAGTATTAGCCTACAAGGACCCAATAATAGGCTAAATCCATCCACTATCATGGTCATGCTAAAAAGGGGGCATTACATCATATTACTGTGTAATGACCCTTACTAAAAAGGCCGCTAAAACTACCAATGCTGAACTTAGGAATTTTGTCAAACACTTGGCATGCAACTAAATAGTACTGTTATAATGTAAAATGCTAAGAGGGATAATTGTTGAGCCACAAATCCACACTATTCAATGATACAAAATAGTGCCAATTATATTTATACGTTCCATATAGACGCCAATTACAACTTTCAGATTTTAACAACTTGGCACCTATGAATCTACTACAAAATTGATTGAACCGTTTATGTATGACATACAATCAACCACTACTTCAAGATATGCAAAGTCTCATACAGCTGTGTAGAAAACAGTGACTGAATTTATACATGATCAGCTAATGATATTCAGATATGCGATGACTGTTACAGCAGTGACTGAATATGCAAACCCTCATAACACTTATGTCACTCAAACATATATCTAGCTATTACAAACGGTAGTAGAAGAACCTGGGAATTATGCAATGTTGATGCTCGTATGCTGGTGATGAAACAACAGTGCTGCAACCCCGAACTGCTCCTAAGACCAGTCCCTGTACGGCCAGCAGGTACAGTCGTACCTGTACGGACAGTACGGCGCCTGGCAGAAATAATGGCAGGGGTATAAAATGCCGAAAATGGCAAGGATAGAGGCACCTAGGGTAGAGGAATATCCTCCCCAAATCAGACAATCAAACTCCCAGCGGTTTGGTAGATATGAGCATAAATGTGTGACTCAGTTGTATAACAGGCCCTGTCAAAACTCCTCCAAAATGCACTGAAATGTCTTCAAGGCTCAACCAAGATGATCCTCCTGATGAGTAGATGAAAAACAAGTCTTCTAGCAACAAAAACCTCAAACCCTCAATAAAGTCTGAGGACTTCAAATATATCCAATCTCAGTCCAAATCTGAATACTCAAATGAAGCTCAACATGAAATGGCTGAACACCATCTCCAATGTGCAACCCTTCAAAGGATATTCCACCTCCTCAATTATGCAAACCCTTAAGAGTTTTCGTTCCTAAAGATCAATTGATAATTTGCAGACCTAGATGGTGCCACAAATGCCCATAGAGAAAATGTAGTAGAAACATCAAATCAAGTATGTCCAAATGAGAGGCCAAGTCCTCTATTTATTCACTTTTCTAAGAAGTTACTAAGAACTTCTAGAAGCATCCATTATAAAATCCCATTATAATGCACTTTTTATATTAAAATAACTTTATAAAATAAAAAGTGCAACTCAACTTAAAATTATAACATGTGGGCCCCGCATAACACATAATAATAAAAAATAGGCTCCAAATCATCTCTCCAAGAGCAAATAAGACCATCCAATCTCCAAATAATCACCAAGATGACTCTCTCACCAAAACCATCTGCCTACGAGAGTCCCTGATAGGCAAATCCACTGAAAAATAACATGTCACTAAAAAGGGGACATGACATACTGATAAATATAAATGCAATACACCAAGCAGTACCGCATCATGAAGATCAATTATACTAATAAATTATATTGTTCTATTGCAAACTATCAGAACTGTACATTTTGAATTCTTCAAAACTGTTCCAATAGTACTCATATGGCTGCTCTACCCAAATTTTGTGCTTTTCATATTAGTTTTTACTGTTATTTCATATAGTATAGAGCCAAATTGTTATGATACTAAGAAAGATAGGTAATCTACAATTTTGTTTCCATATATAGAGTAGATGTATTTTTTGAAATTACTATACCAGTTTAGAAACAAATTTTGTGGATTTCATATAGAGAGGTTTAACTTTTTGTAGCAATTTACGAAAACTACAAGCTGGAGTACTTTTTGAAAATACTACTCCAGCTTGTACAGATTTTGTACATTGATCCAACACCTATTATTTTTTGCTTGGCATCATATATACATGTGTTCATGAAGAAATCAAAATGGATAGTTCTGAAACTACACATATGTCCTTTATGATTTCAACTTACAGTTCATATTTCTTATGTTACTCCTTGGTGTACTCCATTATTATGGGAAGTTTGCTTGCCGATATGTTATGAGCAGAATACAAGAAGCTTCAGCAGGATGTTGGCTTGTGTTTATTTCTGATGTTAATCCTTGGTGTACTCCATTTATTATGGGAAGTTTGCTTGCTGATATGTTATAAGCAGGATACGGGAAGCTTGAGCAAGATGTTGGCTTGTGTTTATTTCTAATGTTACTCCTTGATGTACTCCATTTATTATGGGAAATTTGCTCGCCGATATGTTATGAGTAGGATACGGGAAGCTTGAGCAGAATATTGGCTTGTGTTTATTTTTACTTAACGATGTGTTTTCACACCACCATTTTGTTCTTCCCCATCTTCTATCTCTTGGTATAGATGTTACATTCTATTTTATGGCTTATAGCAGGCATTGCACTACTTCATTTTGGATCTTCGTTTTGTACTGTGATTGTCAATACTCATGTTGCTATATGATCTTAGATGTTATCTCCATTAGTATGTTGTTTTTTATTGCAATTATAATAAGTATGAATGAACAAAATAATCAACAAAAGATAATGATATGTTGCACGACAGTGCAATATTTGAACTGGTATACCATTGATGGCTTTAGCGAATGTGCCTGTGTGAATGTGGTGCTGGCCCTTGCGTGTTGAAGACCTCACGGACAACACGTAATCCAAGGCATCTATTTTGGGGTTTCCCTAATAGGAAAAAGATTGTTAAATGGAAACATATTATTTATGTTTAGAAATAATGTAAGATAATCATTTTAAGAACTAATGTAGATTTGGTATTGCAGGGAAATAGTGGACGTCCATAATTTCGAGGGGTCGATGATACCCCATCTACATCTATACCTAAGGTAGGAAAAGAGTGCACCTTGTGCAAGGCTTGAGTGGCAGCTAGTGTCGCCGAGATTGCTTCAATGGCAAAAGTAGAAATCATCTTTCTGCAATGCCTTATTTGTGTTGTAATCACACTACTTTGTTGGGACCATATGCGTAAATGTGCTTAATAGAGAGGGCTATTCTGGATACTGAAACGTTTTTAGAATTTCATGTAGATATATTGGACATATTTTGGTCGACTCATGACTTTTTTGTTCTTTATAACTTGCGTATGATTTTCTATATAAAAATAAACAAAATTAAAAATTAACCTTAATCAAAAAAATTGAAAAAATTAAAAAATTAATACATTTTTAAACAATAAACTTGTTTATAATTTTCTATATAAAATTGAATAAAATAAAAATAAATTCATTAATAAAAATAAAATATTAAATTCAAAAATATTAAAACAATTCAAAAATTTACAAAAAAAACCATACTCAAATTCCAATTTCAGTTTCAAAATGCGGAACCAAACAGAGGAAATGCATCTTCTCACTCATATTCCGAGTCAACCAAACGGTCCAAACTATATTCCGAAAACGAAAAAAATCGGAATATCAAATCCATGATTTGACCATTTTCAGCATTTTCTAATTCCTGAAACCAAACGGGGCCTTAAGGCAAATTTTCATCATCTCAGAGTCGCAAGCTCCAAAGAAGCTCTAAGTCAAAATCTAAGTTTTGTAAAATTGCTTAGTGTCAAAAAGATTAGTTCGGTATCTCGAACCCTGGACTCTTGATCCATTAAACTTGAATTGTGAAAATGCCTAGGTGCTGGAAATCATGTCGGAGTTTTGAATTTTGGAATCTTATCATGCCTACCCAAACAAAGATTCCTTCGGGATTTTGATCTCGAGAGTCCCCAGTGCGAAAAGAGCAAAAGTGAGCATATTTTGAAAAGTCAGCTCCAGGATTCCCTTCCAATCTTTACCAAAACAATACATTTATTGGGAATACTCGAAATAGATTTTAGAGTTGCGGACCTCGAAATACTCATTTGACCACTACCGAATTGATAAAACATTTCTAGGAGACCCGAACCCCAAAGCAAGAAGTCAAAGCCTATCGAGTATATCTTTGATCAACTTTGGATCTACAATTTTGAGATGTCGATATAACCCATACTAAAATAGCAATACCTTTCTAGTAAACTCGAAGCCTGGATTCCGAAGTAATGCGTAATAATGAGAAATCATTCTGGAACCCCAAACTTCGAAGTAGTCGTCATTCCTTTACCAATTTAGCATGCCAATTCCATGTATCCTGGACCTAGCATGTAATGTCCCCATTTTTGCACCTTCATAAGCATCAATTACTTTCAAAGGTTAGCTATTATTAGTGGTCCCGGTAGGCTAATGTGGTGATTAAGGGCCCCTCTGAGGATGATTCAAGGTTATTCAACTTACCATTGGGGCATCTATTTCAATATTCTGCATCTCAATCCATCAGTTTATTTGTGGTTTGCCTTTCAAAGGCCTTTCAAGATTCATTTATACAGACTAGTTTTAGTAAGTCACTTTGATGTTTGGGTTCATACTATTTATAGTAAGTCATCTAGATGGTCAAAGAGCACCATGGTTATATCTGAAAAGTTGGTAGGATTAGTTGTCAGTTTGATACTTGAATGTAGTTTAATGATTTAATTTAATTAATTAAGACTAATATAGGATTGACTTTAATATAATTAATTAAATTAACTATCTTTATGATTAACGGCAATACAAAGCATCAATTGTGCATTTAATATATGAATGTCATAAAGTATTTAATTATTATGCCTAATGAGGTGCAACTTATGGAGTTATAAGGATATTAAAGTGACTTTAGATTAATAAAGAAATTATATTAAAGTGACTTTGTATTAAAAAAAAAATTATATTAATAAAGTGACATATAGCGCTCAAGTGACTCTAACCACTGGAGTCCCAAAATGGCATCCACATTCCTAAGCCAAACCACATAAAAGTCACTTATTAAGGTATAATCTCCAATCTAAATGTTCAACTAGGGAACCACTTTGGTGCAACTCAATGGGAAACCATAGGCAACTATGTCACTGAATTCTAGGAATTCCTCAGCCTAAAGCCCACGTTTCACCACTAGTCCCTCATCGATAAAATTATGCGTGGCTCCACTATCCACTATGCAAACCATCTGTAATCACTTATTACAGATGGTTCAGCTAGGGAACCACTCTGGTGCAACTCAATGGGAAACCATCAGCAACTATATCACTGAATCCTAGGAATTCCTTAGCCTAAAGCCCATGTTTCGCCACTAGTCCCTCATCAATACAATTGTGTGTGGCTCCTCTATCCACTAAGAAAACCATATGTTGGCCCTTAAGGACTCCTCTCAATCGAAAAGGGAAACTACGAGGAACTCCATATAGACTGGCAGTGCATCCAGCCTCCTTAGCTGTAGTATCCTCCAATTCTATTTGTTGTGGTTGAATCCTCCTATTCATTATCCTCTTCAGTACTAGCCTCCTGCTCATCCTACACTTCATCATCAGATATGACCTGAATCAAATGTGCTTTGCCCTTCCCAAGGCAACGATATCCAGGTTCCCATGGCTCCTTGCAAGAGAAGCACAGCTTCCTCCTCAATTCATTCCTTGATTCTTGTTCAATCTTTGGAGGTGTTTTCTTCTATGGACTACAAGCCTTTTTATCTGATTTCCATGAGCTGAAACTTTTTTTGTGGTTGATAAGGTGTGACCTCAAGGTCAAGTGCTAACCCAATCACATCATCCAAGGTATTAGACCTATGAGGCTTGACCAACCCTTTCAATTTGTCACGCAATCCTTTTATAAATGGCATCATGACCCTCCTTTGTGACATATCTAAAACAATGACTAGAATCTTCTGGAACTCATTAATATATGATTCCACATGTACCTTATGTTTTAGTTGAGCCAACTCCCTGTGATAAACTTCTATATCTTTCCTATCAAAACAAGTAATTAGCATATTAACAAATTCTTCATAGGAATGTATCATGGCATGATCTTGAGATGTTAATCCATACTACCACCAATCATATGCTACTCTCTCCAGATGCATTGTAGCAAACTGTATAACCTTATCTTCTTCCATGGGTTTGAGTGCTAAGAATTTATCTAATTTATGTACCCATGATCTGGCAGTTATCATTTCACTTCCATCAAAGGTCAGTAGAGAAACCTTATTTATTGCATCCTCATACTCCACCAGTTGAGTGCCTTGCCTGATTTTCCCTCTAGGCCTCTTGTCTTGCCTTTCCAAAAGGCACCTAGCCTTGTACTTTTGCTGATTCATAAACTCATTTAGATTCATTAGTTGTCTTACATCAGCTAGGAAATTTTTGTATTCATCATAGGCCACCATAACATCAATTGTAATGTCTATGTCTTCTTCCTCTACATCTGGAATTACTTCTCCTTTAGTTTGTCTTGGCAAAAATGTAGGACGTAGTGGCCAATCAGACCTTGTAATTGTTGTCCTCGCAGCATTAGAAGCTGCCCCAATCGGATATTCACAACCCATCTCACTTCCTTCACTGTTTTGACTTTGTGCACGCCGTTCTTGGATCCTCAGATTACCAATTGCATTCAAAAATTATGACTGAAAAAATGCCTACATCATCCGTTGTTGTTGTGCCAACTGTCCCAATACATCCTGTATATTAGGCTGACCATTTACTCCATCATTCTTTTGTTCTGCCATATTCAAGAAATCTTGTTCTTCTGCTTCTTCCTACTGTTCTACCCTTCGTCTAGTGTAATACTGTGTGGACCAATTTCCTATTTCCATTTTCTGCTGTAACAGAACAGTTTTTCACTTGTGGCTAGCAGCCAAGGTGAGTTATCTTCTTTAAATGAGGCTACAAGTACAATCAAACAAAGGGTGGAAAAAGGGTATAGATCTAAATAGGAGATCAAAGGCCAGCTAGCTCAGTGCAAACAATTCATCAAGGATCTCACAACACCTTTTTCCTCGCATGATGGGGGCATCTCAACACTAGCCTTGGTTCCTCAAGAGGAGCTAAGCACATTGTATGAAATGAAGAAGGCTACTATTATGGAACAATGGATTGTGGGGCATGTAACTAATGTCAAAACCTTCATAGGGAACTCGCTGAAGCCATATTATGATGCAATCCATATAGAAGTTGAGATGTTACATACAAGTACTTTGGATAAGGCATCAAGAAAATTAAAGGAACTAGTAGAAGGGTTGAAAGAAATGGAAGCCCTAGGAGAAGAGGAAATAATAGTTGCAAATATATTGGGTGATGAAGGACGTGACTTCATCGAGTCAACCATAAGGAAGTTGAAGTTTAAGATAGATGTCATAGAGCAACAAAGGTCAGAGATAATCAAATATCACCCTCCAATGCAAAAATAAATTAAGACATATGAACCCTATACAGGCAATATTTTGGGTATTTCTCTTATGCGAGAGGGGAGAAGGAAGCCAAAGAAAGAATTGCTTGTTACTCTTCACCAGTTACTAAGAGGGGGGATGAATTAGTAAATTCAACTTCTAATTGTTCTTTTAAACAAACAGATATTCTTATTAATACAGAAATCAAAAGAATATTATAACACTCATAAACAAAAATTAAATGCACAAGTCAACACAACATTTATACATGGAAACCCTCAGTTATAAGGAAAAACCACGGTGGGACAGAACCCACAAAACTCCATCCTGCAGTAATAAAGCTGCCCTGTCAGAGACTTACAAAGCACTGGTGAGAGTACTACCCGGTTAAGGGATTTGATAGAAGACCTGTTAGGATATTGAACCTGTTAGGAGTCGCTTTATCAGAGAACTTAAAACATCAATAAAGATGTTACCCAGTAAAGGGATTTATACAAAAGAGCCTATAAGGGTTCACCTTGATTAAGGGATTTAAATATGCTTCACGACTTAAAGCAATGATCTTATGATGACACTATATCTGTCAATTCAGATTATACCTGTTCACCCTTTCCTCTACTTGGCTGTTGAATCTTTCTCTCCCTTTAACCTTTTGTGACTGTGATTTCTCTCAAAAGATTCTCCTCTCCTTCAATCTATGCTCTTGATTTTCAACAACACAACTTTCATGTCTTTCGACTTGTATTTATAAGAAATTATCTTATTAAAAATACATCTCATAGTTCCGCCAAGTTGTACACTGTCCCATAAATCACGCATCCAAAACCCTTGATCAAAAAGCTTGCAAACTGATTTTTAGTTTACCTTGAAACACTCGCAAAAAAAACAAAGCTAACTTCAGTTCCACTGAAAAAGCTAAATTCAGTTTAACTGAAAAACGCTCCGCATAATCCGATTCGAATTATCATGCACTTAATCGATGTATGATTTGTATCCGGTTAGTCATCTGTTCCCTATGTGTTTGCCAAGACCGGTTGGACAAAACCTAGACCGGTATAAACGTGACAGGTTAAAGTACACTGCTTACATGCTTAGTCTACCAAGTCACAACCATGAGTACCGGTGAGATGTACCGATGTTCCGATGGGATTGATGTTTGCCAATGATTTTACCATTGACAACTAAATTTATGTCAACAATCTTCCCCTTTGGCATTGGTGGCAAAACATATCAACCCATCACCTGTAGACTTCCCCTGTAGATCTGCTTGTCTACCTGTAGCATATTTCTGACACACTGTCACTAAAATTTGTCATTTTTTTCGTCTTCTCTTCTCTATTCTCTGCACTTATATCTTCCCTTTTGCCTCCAAGGGACAAAGGGTTGTTACTGTTTACATCTGTAACTTATTGAAGATATCTTTATAGATCTTCTTTGCAGATTCCAAGAATGGTTTCCAGATACCTGTTACATGATCTAAAGTTTTCTTTCCAGCTTGCAATGAGACAATGAGATTTTAAATGTCCTCTAATGTTTTGTAATCAGGTTCCTTGAGAAGTCTATCTGTATCAATTACCGTTGTCCACATCAGACCAAATGTTCGTGCAATGAATAACTGGAATCCAATAAGATCTTGGATTCTTTTTGTGTTTTCTTTTCACGCCTTCCTTATTGTGAGAGCAAGAATTGTCAGCTCTGTGCTGTACTCTGTTGCAGAAGAGCTCTTAGCATCAACTTTTGATGTTAAGACCTTTATCTCCTCTATTGTCCTGTTTGTTCTCTTAGTAATATCCTTCACAAAGTATTCAAAGTTAGAAATCCTTGTGATTAACCTTCGAACTTCTTGTACTTCTTGTTGTTGCTTATAATGGGCACCCCTGAAAGCCCAAAAGACTAACCAACTGCTGAAAGGAATTATGTCAAACAGTTTGCATCCAACTTCTTATTTCTCCGTTTAATGTTTAATCCCCTTATGACTTCCAGAAATGAGACATTTGTTTGTTTGTTTTATGTTTTGGCATAAACTTGAAAACACACAACATGAACAAGAAGGAAACTACAATAATATGCAAACTGGAAACTGACTACTACTGGTAAAATATTATTTCAATAAGAAGCAAATACATGGCAAGATTATCAACTCATGAATTACTACAGCCTTATTTAATAATGTTTCATCAAATGTTTACAAAATCTGCTGCTATAGTGGTATGAATAGTACCCGTGAATAGTGTCATGAAAAGTGTCACGCTACAGTAGCGTGAATAGTGTCGTGCTACAGTAACATGAATAGTGCTGCGCTACAGTACTGTTATAATCTACCCTCAAACAGTTCAATATCTTCTTGAAATCATTCCCTCAAAGTGACATAAGCATCGGACAAGTAGAGAGGAAGATAAGAACAAAACTGATCTGATTTATGAAAACCAAATTACAATACCTGGTGTGATACCTGCAGTATTGTAGAATTCAACACGAAAATTGAGAACAACAAGATTGCAAACCAAAACTGTCTCCATTCTATTCAAAATTGGAGTTTATACAAGTCGGATGGATCCCAAGGGTCACACAAATCCCTTGGAATTGAAATGAAGAGTCATCATAATGTTTATTACAATTAAACTATTAAAACTATCAAAATTTATCAAAAAAACTAAATATAAAATTTAGGTCCACTTGGAGAAGGCATAACTTTCTCATCCTAGCTCCGAATTACGAACCGTTTGATGCGTTGGAAAGGTATTCAAATAATATTGAACGAAATTTCGGAAACATCGATGTTCCATCATGTTTCTGGGCAGCATATTTGCCCAGAAATGCACTGAAGACCCTCAAAATTGCAATTTACTAAAACATATGAAATTTTGGAAAAATTAGATTTCAGTATTTTCCCACTTTAATCCTGATCATTCCTTCCCCCTTAAGAGGCAATGGGCCCCATTGCACTAATCTGCTGCAACAGATGAGGAAATTGTTCCTCAATTTGTTCCTTAGTAAACCACTTGCCTTGATGAGAATGCTGACCAGCTCGAACCACCCGATACAAAGGAATGTATTGATTTCTCAAAGTCTTTAAAATGGCTTCAGTAACATGGTCACACTGGACTGGAGCAGTAGTAAAGGGATTTAACTCTGCAGCTTGAATGTGTTCAGTAGCTTGGGAGATATCCAATAAAGGAGGAAAATAGGGTCTCAACAATTCCACATTGAAAACTGGATGCAGTCCCAAAAAGGATGGCAAATTAAGTTCAAAAGCATTCTCACCAACTTGTTTCACAATAGTGTATGGTCCATAACGAAAAGGACGAAGCTTCCTATTTGGTCCATGCAGGCGCTCTTTCTGAAGATGTAACCATACCTTGTCACCAACCTAAAACTGATGAGGAGTTCTATGTTTATCATGTCTTTCCTTATACTTCTGATTACTCTGCTCCAATATCTCATGAACTTGTTGTTGTAGGTGTCTAATGTTATCAATGAATTTTTCTGCTTTATCTACCTCCTTGTCACCATTCAATGGACTACTAGAGTGTAGAGATGGTATTGCTACATCCATAGGTGCCAATGGCTGGTACCCAAGAGAAACCTCAAATGGACTGTGCCCTGTAGTACTATGCAGTGCACGGTTGTAGCTGTGTTGCACATAGGGTAAGCTTTCTTCCCATGTGCGAGGATGTTTTCAATGATACATCCATAAAATATGAATAATCATTCGATTCATCACTTCTGTCTGCCCATCTGTTTGGGGATGGAATGCTGTCGACTTTGTCAATTTCGTGTCCATTTTAGCCCATAGTGCAGACCAAAATTTGCTGATGAACCTGCTATCCCTATCAGAAATAATGGTTTTTGGCAAACCAAAATGAACCCACACATGTTCAAAAAATAGCTTGGCAGTATCTTCTGCAGAAATCATCTTTTTACATGCCACCATGATAGCCATTTTAGAAAACCTATCTACCACAACATATACACAATCATGCCCCCGCCTGGTAGCTGGAAGCCCAGACATAAAATCCATTGAAACAGACTGCCATGGCTTATCAGGAATAGGTAATGGTAAGTATAGACCCAACTTACGGTTTGCTGGCTTTGCAATTGCAGAAGCTGCACAAGCTTGTATATGTGAAATGATATCCTGCTTCATTTTTGGCCAATAGAAATACTTTTGAAGGATAGCAGTAGTCTTACCAATACCAAAATGTCCTGCAACACGACTATAGTGAGCTTCCCATATCATTTTCTTCCGTTCTTCGATGGGTACACATATGTGACCATTATGGCAAAGAAACCCATCCTACAAGTGAAAATCAGAGACAGATTTTCCTTCTACCAAATTACTATAGATGTTAGCAAAATCAGGGTCAGTACTATATAGTTGTTCCCAAGTGGATGATTGATGACCACATGAATCCAACACTATTGTCAAACCTGCAATTGGAGGCCTACTCAAACAATCTGCCACTTTGTTACTACTTCCTTTTTTATGACAAATGTTGAGGTGAAATTGTTGTAAATAGGCTGACCACCGTTGATGTCTATCATTCTGTAGCTTCCCTTGTGTTTGCAAGAACTGGAGTGGTTTATAGTCTGTATGTATAACAGTTTCCTTTCCCAGTATATAGTGTTTCCATTGTTTGCAAGCCTGAACAATGGCATACAACTCCTTATCATAGGTGGGATACCTACATACTGTATCAGAAAAAGTTTCACTGTGATAGGCAACAGGATGCCCATGTTGTGTGAGTACCGCACCAAGAGCATAATCTAATGCATCTGTTTCTATCTCAAATTCTTGGTGTAGATCTGGAAGGACCAATACTGGTGCTGAACATAGTCTTTTCTTTAACTCCTCAAATGCTTGTTGCTTTGCCCCTGTCCACTGAAATTTTGCTTGTGCTCCACCCCTTAGTGATTGATTAAGAGGCCATGATATGTGTGAGAAACCAAACACAAATCTGCGATAGAAGTTGGCTAAGCCCAAGAAGCTGCGAAGCTCTGTGAAATTTTTAGGGGATGGCCAATCTTGGATTATTTGAATCTTTGCTGAATCAACATGAACACCCTCAGTGTCAATGATATACCCTAAGTATTGAATACTCTGCATACCAAAAGAACACTTCTCGATGTTGGCATAAAGTTTGTGTTTTTGCAGAGTTGAAAGAACTTGTTCAACATGCTGCAAATGCTCAGACCAAGTCCTGCTAAAGATGAGTATGTCATCCATATAAACAACTACAAAAGAATCAATGAATGGTCTAAGCACATCATTCATCAATCTCATAAATGTGGCTGGGGCATTTGTTAGGCCAAAAGGCATGACCAACCATTCAAACAAACCTTCCTTAGATTTAAATGCAGTCTTCCACACATCTGCTGGATCAATTGGTACTTGGTGGTATCCAGACTTCAAGTCAACTTTTGTAAAGAATTTAGCCCCCCTAAGTTGGTCCAACAAATCATCAATTCGAGGGATTGGATATCTATTTTTAACAGAGATTTTGTTTAATGCTCTATAATCAATACAAAGCCTCCATGTCCCATCTTTCTTTTTAGCAAGGACAATTGGACTTCCACAATGTGAAGCACTTGGACAAATGTGTCCTTTCTGAATCAACTCCTGAATTTGTCTCTTAATCTCATCATTTTCCAAAACTGACCTCCTATATATTGGCTCATGTGGTAGCGGTGTGCTTGGGATTAAATCAATAGAGTGCTTGACTTGATAGTGTGTTGGTACTCCCACTGGTGGTGTAAACACACTGTGATATTCTTTCAAAATTTTATCCATCTAATTTTGTTGATTCTCTGTTACCTTAGCATGTGTATTAAGAACCACTGACTTTGTTTGTTCAGGGCGAATCATGAGTACAGCAAAAGCTCCAGTTTGAGCAATCAAGCGTTTACATTGTTTAGCACTAATTAAAGAAGAAGTTTGTGTTGGACATACCTCTGGTATTCGATACCTCTTCCCACCAAGCTTGATTGTAACACTACGTGGCCTGGACTCATACACCCCATGCCTCTGATACATGTATGGCTGCCCCAGCAAGACATCGCATACATCCAATGGTGCTACATCACATATCACTTCATCCTTGAAAGGCTTGATTGAATATGGCAAACGACATTGTTGATTTATTTGAATATCTTGTCCCTCATTTACCCATCCCATAGAGTATGGTTGTGGGTGTCTTGTCACTTTCAAATTTAATCTTTTGACTGTCTCCCTAGAGATCAAATTCTTTTGACTCCCACTGTCAACAATAAAATGCAGAGGCTTTCCATCAACCCACATCTGTGAATGAAAAAGTCTCTCTTCATCTTCACGAGGCAATACTTTAGCAGTTCCAACTACGGCATATGTGTTTGCTTCTATGATGGAATCATTCTCCTCTTTCTCAGAATTATCTATTGGTGACGATTCAGGTTCAGCTTCCTCTCCTCGTATTTCTGTCATCAAATTTTTAATACTTCGACAATCCTTTGTATTATGGGTTGGGGACTTATGCATCTCACACCACATGCCTGTGTCTGTCTTTTTAGTAGACCACCATGTGTTCTTGGGTGAATTTGAATGAAGTTCCTTGGTCACCTGTTTTCCTACAAATTTATTGCCACCTTCAACCCTTGGCTTGTTGTTTGCAAAGTAGTCCCTCTTCCCTTTTTGCTTGGATTTTTCTTCAATTTTTGTAGCATATTTATAGGCAGTTGCCAATGTCTCAATATTTAAAAATTCCATCTCTGTTTGAATATACCTGTGAAGTCCACTCCGATATTTCAAAATTCGATGCTTCTCTGACTCATTAATACCGAGTTTTGCTAAAAGTGAATGGAATGTATTGGTGTAATCTTGCACAGACTGATCCCTCTTTTGTCGAAGAAGTTGCCATTCTATGTATTTTTGTTCATATACATCCTCAGGGAGGTAAGCTTCTTTTATGTATTCCACAAATTCTCCCCATGTGGGCTTCTTATCAAGAGAGTATAAAACCATCTTCATCAACTGATTCTTGTTCTTTATTTGCTACTCTGTTTTCCCATGCTAATTTAACATGGGTTTCAGCTTTGAGGAGATCAAACGTTATCTTTTCAGCATCTGAGAAATTATTTACAGAAAAGTACCTATCCAACTTTGATAACCAATTATCAACAGCTTCAGAATCGACCTTTCCTTCAAAATTCGGGATGTCAAAATTGACCTGCACTTTGAACTCCACTGTGTCCTGCTGACTTACTAAAAATAGTAAGTATGCCTGAAACTGAGTAAATCAACTTTGTTTTGGCCCAAACTGTAAACGACTAGGCCAAAACACTCCAGGATCCCCTTAAACCTTTCGTTAGCCCTCGAGACCATGTAGAACAAGGCTAACGCACACACACTTGGTCAACTGCGAAAGTGGGCACATTACATTGCTCTCCGATTCTTGTAGTCACAGTGGCTTTGAGATCTTCAACCTGTTTATGAAGAATATCTATTCTTTTCTTCTCATAATGATGAATAGCAATTGTGTCTGGGTCATTGAAATCTTCCCCAATTGCTTGTGCCAGTACCTCTAATTGATCAATCACACGTTCGTCTTCATCTATATCTGGATCTGGTACAAAGTTGTACAAGATATTCCTTACACTTGAGAGAACCATATCTTGTTTTCTCTTAGTGAGCTCCTTCAGCTGTCTTATCGACATATTGCTTATGTTAATAATAGTGTCACTTGCTTGAGCTGAGCTAACTTTGCCTCTTTTTTATTCAGAATCTATTGCACATGATAGCTTTCTCTTCGATGTTGATGTACTAGGAACATCTATATGTTCCTTCTACCTTATTTCCTGTGCAGGTTCTTCTCTTACGAGGTTCTCCTCGTCTTCTAAATAGGCAATTCCTGTTGTTGAGGTATTTCTTGTTGTAGTGCCTCCTCTAGAAGCACTTCTTCTGGATGTACTTCCTCTTTTGGATGTACTTCTTTCGGTGGTTGCTCTATTTTTAGTTGATTTTCCGCAACCTGCTGAGCATTTAAAACAGCTTCTACTTTATCTGTTACATTTTCAACAGTCGTCTTTGCTAATGACTCTCTGTTCTTGTTCTGCTGACCTTATAGGTGTATCTTGTACACCTATTTGAACTTCTCCTAGGTTGACCTGTTCACTGGCTGTGAACTGTTCAGCAGTAACCTCCTTTACACCAGTTGTTCCTTCTTCACCTGTTGAAACTTGTTCACCAGTTGTGAACTATTCAGGTGGAACCATCTCCTTTACCAGTTCATCTTTTGAGATATCCTGTGGACCTGTAGACTTTAGAGTGTTGAAGTCATATATCTGCAAAAGTTCAAGTGAATCTTCATACACATCTTTATCTTGACCATTAATGATTTTGGCAACCCTGTCCCTTGTATCCAAATTGAGTGACACAACTTCCATCAAAATTTTTACTGACTCATGGTCAAGATCTGGTTTAACTTTTGCCAAAGTTTCCCTTATTATCTTATTGTTTTGAGCTAGACCGGTTCTCCATTTGGTCATTAGCCTCTTACTCAATTTTGCACAAAAGTGGGGCCTATAGTCTCTAGGACTTCTGCTGAAATCTAATAAGGTTTCTAATAGAGCAATCTCAATCTTCTCCTTATCTTCCTTTCCCATAACACTAAACCACTTTGCAGCATTTGACACTTCACCAAAATCCATAATTTCATCAACTATATTATCTACGGTTAAAATTCGAGCTTTACCTTTTTCTGGAGAAGCAAGTAGTGTTGGTGGAGTGAGATCACCACATGTGTCGCCAATTATGTCCACGATGACCGGTACTATTGAAGACTTTGCTTGGACTGGAGTCTCAACTCCCAGTATGCCCTTTCATTTTCCAGTGTCTTTTACTGGTGGCTTTGAGGTCTTTTGGCATTCTGCTGCAGCTTGATGTTGCTGCTTCAGAACAGTCATCCATATGGCAACCCTGTCATCATGTACTTTATCCACTTCTCCAATCAAGACCTGACCAATTCTTTTCCTAATCTTGAAACTCTATTTGTACAGGTCAGCTTGATTAGTTGCCTTCCAGGCTAAGATGATTATGTACTTCAAGTAGAGCCCTTATCCTCAGCTCTCTTTCCTTATCTACGGAAGATTTCCATCAACCTTCAATTATTTCTTGTACATCTTCAGCTATTGTTTTGTGAAGTTCAGTGGGTTTGATATTGAACTTGTGTAGGCACTAGACTACAGCTGTTATTCCTAACCGATTACTAAGAGGGGGGTGAATCAATAATTTCAATTTCTAATTCTTCTATCAAACAGATATTCTTGCTAATACAAAAATTAAAAGAATATTACAACACCCATAAACACAAATTGAATACACAAGTCAACACAGCATATATACGTGGAAACCCTCAGTTAGAAGGAAAAAACCACGGTGGGACAAAACCCACAAACTCCACTACTGCAGTATTAAAGCTGCTTTGTTAGAGGCTTACAAAGCACTGGTAAGAGTGCTATCCGATTAAGGGATTTGATAGAAGACTTGTTAGGATCTTAACCCTGTTAGGAGTCGCCTTGTAAGAGGACTTAGAAGACCAATAAAGATGTTATCCGGCAAACGGATTTATACAAAGAACCTGTAAGGGTTCACCCTGATTGAGGGATTTAAATATGCTTCTCAATTTAAAGCAATGATCTTATGACACACTATCTGTTGAATCAGATCATACCTATAACCCTTTCCTCTAGTTCTACTCTTCTTCACTCTATGCTCTTGATATTCAACTACACTTCTTTCATGTCCTTTGACCTATACTTATAAGAGATTATATTATTAAAAATACATCTCATAGTTTCGCCAAGCTGTAAATCTCCCATAAATCATGCATGCAAAAAAGCTAGTAGACTGATCCTGAGTTTACCTCGAAATGCTCGTAGATAAAACAAAGCTAACTTTAGTTCCACTGAAAAAGCTAACACCAGTTTAACTGAAAATGCTCCGCATAATCCGGTTCGGATTATCATGCACTTAACTGGTGAACAATTTGTATCAGGTTAGTCATCTGTTCCTTGTGGGTATCCCATGACCGGTTGGAAAATCCCTGACTAGTATAACCGTGACCGGTTAAAGTACACCGCTTTCTTGTTTAGTCTACTGGTTCACAATTATGAGTACCGGTGTGATGTATCGGTGTTCCAATGGGATTGGTGTTTGCCTATGACTCTATCAGTGACAACTAAGTTTATGTCAACAATCTTCCCCTTTGGCATTGGTGGCAAAACATATCAATACATCACCTGTAGACTTCCCGTATAGATCTACTCGTCTACCTATCTAACTGTAGCATATTCTGACACACTATCATCTCTCTCTTCTCTATTCTTTCATCTGTGTTGATCTTTGCATGTATTGTTGATCTCTGCATCTGTATTGTTGATCATCTGTATTTAAATCTTCCCCTTTTTGCCTCCAAAGGACAAAGGATTGTTACTCTTTACACCTGTAACTTACTGAAGATATCCTTATAAATCTTCTTTGCAAAACCAAGGAATCTTCTTTATTTTAGAATGTGAGGCCTACAAGGACAGCAGAGAAAAAATTGTGGATACCATATTTGATAGCTCTTGGCATAACCTATTCAGCGAAGAGTACATTGAGCAGCTAGGTGGACTCATCATCAACTTGCACAAGAAACGCACCGAGTTACTGAAGTCTGCTTAAGTCTGCTTAAAATTTTATCTATCTATACTTGTTACATGATCTAAATTCTTCTTTGCTGTTTGCAGTGAGACAATTATATTTTCCATGTCTTCCACTGTTTTGTAATCAGGTTCTTTGATCAATCTATCTGTATTTGTTGCCGTTGTCTGCATTAGATCAAAAGTTGGTGCAATGAATAATTGGAATCCAACAAGATATTGGATTTCTTTTGTATTTTCTTATGAAGCTTTCCTTAAGGTGAGAGCAAGACTTCTCAGCTCCCGGCTGTACTCAATTGCAAAAGAGCTCTTAGCATCAAATTTGGATGTTAGAACCTTTATCTCTTTTGTTGTCTTGTTCGTTCTCTCAGTTATATCCTTAACAAAATCTTCAAAATTAGAAGTCCTTGTTATCAACCTTCTTGCTTCTTGTCTTTGTTCCTGTAACTCTCTGATTCTTGCAGATACAGTAGCTTTCAGTTCTTCAACCTGTTTGTGAAGAATTTATATTCTCTTCTTCTCATAATGATCAATTGCAATTGTTTCTAGGTCAGTGACATCTTCCCCAATTGCTTGCGCTAGTACCTCCAATTGATCAATTACAAGTTCATCTTCATCTATATCTGTATCAGATACAAAATTGTACAAGATATTTCTTACTGTTGTCCTCAATTTTGAGATCACAAAATTGTGGCAACCCTACGGAATTTTCTTGTCATTTCGTAGAAGTATCCTCTATGTTTCGAACGTTTTGATAGTGTTAATAAGGACAATTCGTTATCCCTGAATGACTCTTTGTGACATGTTTCATGCATTCTTTATGTTCTTCCCTTTGTTTTTAATCTTGATTTTCCCTTGAGTCGATGGCCCTTTAAATTACACTCATTTCGAGCTAACTTAGACATCAAACGGAGTTCTACAACTCAAGTTATGATGAAAAAGGTGGGGTTTTTCAAGCTCACTGCATATTCTTTAAAAATCCTTATAAAAGTGGGGTTTTTGAAGTCGATTGCACAAGTTTGAATTATTTTTAATATGTTAAATAGATTTCAAAGTTCGTTTTCAAATTTCAACTCATTTCAAGTTGATTTGACTATAGTTTTTAACGTTTTCGTGAAATTAGCTTTAAATCTTCTAATTTCATGTTACTTTATTTAAATACTATAGTTACGTATTAAATTAATTCAAATTTAAAAGACTAAAGTGTAAAAGTGTGGTTTTCGTTCTCCACTGCATATCATCCATGTGCAAAATACTTTTAAAATCTTAGTTCTAAGTCTTTTAAGTATTAAATACGTTGTTTTTGTCAACGACTGCATGTACATTTCATGTTTTCAATCATATGCAGTTGTATTTCTAAAGAGCATATTTAATCCTTGCTAAAGTGTCATTTTTATATGCGACTGCATATTTAAAATAACATTTATAATCTTCCGATGGTGTCAAATTTGGAATAAGTTACATATTTTATGAAAACTTATGTCTTTTTCTTATGCTTTTCCTTTTAGACATCGAATTTAGAGGCTAGTGCATATGTCGAAAGATACATGTTCTGGTTTTTAAAAATAACATTTATAACTAATCCCTAAAGACATCAATTTTTTAATACTTTACATATGTTAATAGCACATGTTATGTATTCTAAAAACCACGTTTTTAAAAGACTAAGGCGTCGAATTTGTAGGTTAATGCATATACATTTCCATATGCAAGTGCCTTTTTTAAATGACGTTTTTAATATCCAAAGCTAGGCGTCGTTTTTTTAATGCATTACATATATTGCAAAGACATGTAACACCCTTTTAAAATAATGTTCTTTAAAGTCCCAAGTCTCATTGGCGTCGATTTTAGGAGGCACTACATATGTTAATGCATATGTAATGCATTCAAAATATAACGTTTTTAAGCTCCAAACCTAGAGCGTCGATTTTTAGAGCCTTTCAATATGTATTGTTTTTCAAAAACAAGTTATTTGCAGCTCTCTTCCCATGGTGTTAATTCATGAAGGCATTACATATGCTGAAAGGCCTATGTAAAGGCTTTTTAAAACAACGTTTTTAATGCTAGGTTGAAGGCGTCAATTTTTTAGGGTTTCGCATACATAAGTTTGCATTCAAACTTGTGTTTTCAGCTTCTAAACTTCAAGACGTTGATTTTAGGAGGCATTACATATGCTGTTCAACATACATTGCATATGTATTTTCATCAAAACAGTCTGCATTTCAGTCATTCTTCCTTCAAAATCATTCATTGAAGAAGGGTTGTATGCATCTTCAATCATTTTTTTATCCAGCAGACTGATTTTGGTAAGTTATTGCTTCTTTTTGTGGATTTATTCTATCATTTTTGGTTGATTTTGTGCCCTAGAGGCCGTTTTTCTTTCTCATTGCATATGCAAGAGAAATAGTCAAACGGTTGCTATTTCTTGGCATTTTATTTCTCAATCTTCCCCACTTGGTTCTGTATACTTATTGACTATCCAAGTTTAAGGGAGAGAGACTAGGAATGTGATCTATTTATACTCTTTCTTTCCAATCTTTTCTAAATCCGAGAATCAATTGGATTTATTTCAGATTTGGCTCAAGATTTTGAGAGATTCTATCTTGAGGATTGAGGTAATTTCTTCCTTACTCTTTTCCTTGTTTTTCTTCCAGAATTATTTGATTTACATGTAAAGCTTTCATTTTTTATTTACATGTGATTGAATCTATGTTTCTTCTACTTCCGTCTTCAATTCTCAAAGATGCATATGCAAGAGCTTCATCTTTCTTGCATATGCAGTCGGGATTAAAAATCCCGTTCTATGAAAGAGACAAACCAAACGCAAATTTATACATGTGCTATCTTCCAAATCCACTTGCATAAAGTCACTGTCCCTACCACTGCCATGTGACGTCAAACTCATAATGGTGGTCAATTTGACACTTCATCATAAAATGACATCCCTCCATTCATTCATTATCCATTCACTACATGTCTCTTGCTGTCCC
Organism: Chamaecyparis obtusa; assembly: GCA_027943335.1. Lineage (NCBI taxonomy): Eukaryota > Viridiplantae > Streptophyta > Pinopsida > Cupressales > Cupressaceae > Chamaecyparis > Chamaecyparis obtusa. The sequence continues at coordinate 2,009,876 of BSBK01003769.1, read as the reverse complement.
CATATGTAATTACCCATGAGAAACTCGTTCTTGAGATCTCTTTGAGCTGAAAACCATCCATTTTCCCAAAAATCAATCATCTCCATACACCTTTTGACATTCTCTGATGAATCCCTCTCAAGAAGATGTTCTTATTTTGTGGGATTTTTATGTCACAGCTTCTTAGTCACATAAAGTTGCTATGTCTGAAGGGATCACACTTCCAAGAGAAAAGGAGAAGAAAAAGATAAAAGTATCAGTATGACTCATACCACAATTCTATTCCACCTTCACAGATGATTCCATATTGTGATGAGGTTAAGGATACAAATGTTTCTCACATGAACTTTGAAGACTTTCTTCAAAGAGTAGATGCTGCGGTTACAGAGGACATACTTTCAATCAAGCAGAGCAGCATTCATCTTCTCTCTACATTTCCATTGGCTGCCTTGGAACCAGAGCTCGTATTTGCATGTGCAAAGAACTTCGATCCCGCCTCTAGAACCATCACGGACCAAGATGCTAAGACTATCATTAGCCTTAATCTAGAGACAGTGGATAGAATCTTCAAAGTACCATTAAGTCCTGTTACTATCAATATCACCAAGCAAAAAGCTCTTAACAGATGGAATGAGGACACTCCTTCATGCACGAAGTTCGTTAATGAAAACTGGCTGCTCAATAAGAGGCCAAACATTGCAAGATGGCCAAAGGGAATTCGACGCACTGAATTCAAAGAAGAAATCAATGACCTCATTACCATATTCAGCCACCTAGCAAGGTTAAAGACATCAAACACCTTTGAGCCCTGGATGTACAAGTACATTTCTCTCATTGTCCGGTCGAAAAAAAGGATTTTTTGGAGAGAGATGATCAGTGACATGTTGTGTGAACAACTTTCCCAAGTTGTTCACACTTGCACCTTTTACATGAATTCATATCTTGTATATATCGCTGCCTCCCTTGGTTCTTTCTCTGGACTATCTACTAAGGGGGATAGGTCATTAGTTCCTGTGTGAGAGTATTTTCCTCAGCTCGTTTTGAAGGCTAGCCGTTCTCACTACCGCAGGGTACAGGATGCTTTTTATGGGCATTTCATGTGCTTGTTCGATAAAAGTCTCCTGAACAGGCCTATGTCAAATGAGGCATGGCTGAAGGTTAACGAATATGGCTATCTATTTCTTCAGTTTCCTAGCTTCACTTACATGCGGGTAGGCTACCTCAAGGCAGAACCACATACACTTCCGAGGTATCCTACAAATAAAATCATACTCGTGGAGTTGGCCAGGCAACTCATGGCTGTTCAGATGCACCAGAATACACTACATAGACCGGGTGTGGGGATTTCTTCACAAAATCCATTGAAGATTGGGGGATACTCCATAGACACAGTCCCGAAAGCCAAAAACATGGAGTATGAGCTTCAAAGGATCACCTTGAAGAAGTTCATGGCTAGGAGTCACTTCGACTGGTGAGGGCTCAATGACAAAATGAGAAGGCAATTCGTACATGTGTATAGGTTGCAGGACATATGGATTGACCTTCGCACTGAGATAGACATACGGAGAATGGATTACCACCGCCTATCCATCAAGCAGATCATTGACTTCAATCTTGCAGATATTCCTCCAGGGGTTGAAGATGATGATAACATCCTTGATCGTGATTATACCTGTAATCATGTTGAGGACTTGCCTATTTTGTCTCCTTCCTGGTCAGGAAAAGAGTCTCTATTTCGGATCATTTCCAGTCCATCCTTGCAAATACCAACATCTGGTTAAAAAGAAGAGGGATAAAAAGTATCAAGATAAAAGCAGGTAAAGATTTTGATCATGGTGGTCCAGTTGGTAGGAGATCAGAAATCAAAGGAAGAACCAAAGATGGCGCATCTTCTTCAATAGCTAATCCTGTCATTCCTGTCATATCCACTCTTCCTAAACTTACCATTAAGGAAGGCAAGGACACTGGAAGAGTTCCTGAGGTCAGAAACATAGAACCTGAAAAGGTTCAAATTGTATATAGTGATGATGAGATGCCTAGCTCACCTAAGGTATCCTCACCAAACGTACCTCCTCCTGTGGATAATTCAGCCACCACCATGATTCCTGATTTAGCACCAACATCAGATGAGTCTCCCGGCTCACCTTCAAGTACAGTTGCGGATGAATTTACTGCGGAGCAGGCACCTCCTATAGATTCAGTCTTGGTGACACTTGCATTGCCTATCTCATCAAGTGCTCCTATTGTCATACAGGAGGATTCTTATCACAGCTCTGAGAGTGTGTTTGACGCATACTCTATGACCATTCCTTCCATGGCCATCTCCTCTATGACAGTGTTGGACACCACTTCAGTGCAGGTAGAGCAGTTCATATCTGAGGTTACACATGGTAGTCCTACCCCTATGGCAATCCTCACAGAGGCTCCTCTTGTGACGACAGTTACACAGACAGGCCCAGTTACTACTCTGGTCGTTACATCTGCAAAAGAAATTTCTTCTTCTTTCTCTTTACCTCCTTGGCTCAGTGCCATAACACAGAAGAGAAAGAAAGAAGATATTCCGTTGGAGGGCTTTGATTTTAAGCAAGTTTCCAAGCCGAGAGCTCCAAGGAACAAAAGGGCAAAGACAGTCTCAAGGATCGTGGTGGAGGACAATACTAAATATGCTAAGATTGCTGAACCTTTGGTTGATAGAATCACAGAAAATGGGCAGCCCTCTGATTTTAGAATCAGAAGGGTGGAACTGGGTAAGCAGACACGTTTGAGTTGCCAACAAGATGCTCAAGACGCTGTCACGCAACTCTAACAAAGGAATGACCAGCTATGGGAGAAAAAGAATAAATTGGAGGAGAATGCACGCTTGCTTGAAGTCATCAGCATGATGAACAATTCCCATAATGCTGCTCCTATTTCAGTTTCACATCCTGAGGATTATGATAGGTGCCACATGAAGGCAAAGGCAGTTGATGAATGGTGTCCACAGATTGAGACGCAGGGTACACAGGTGATAAAAGATTCATTGGAAGTCTTGAGGCATATACGCATCATTGTTAATGAAATAAGGGAACTTATTTCGTCTTTCCATCAGCAGCTGGGAGTTCTGAGTGAGGATCTAAATGTGTGGAAGACTATGAAAGGATTTGATCTCAAAAAGTTGTGCCAACTTGAAGTTATCTCTTCTACTGATTCATACTTTGAGTCTCTTGATTTAATGGTTAATAAGGAGAGAGTCTTATGTAAGTTGATCACAGATTTGCAAACAGTTTTGAACTCATGGGATGAACAAGAATGCCACATGATAAAAGAGTTCGAGAAATTGTCCTGAAAAGTTTCTTCAAAGAATGGTGAGCTGATTGAAGAAGGGATTGTGATGGCAAGGTTCTTGGAAATGGTTCACTTTCACCTGGATGCAGATGACTTCAGTCCTGCTGCTTTTGATTGGTTTATGGAATGTAAAATAACCTTAAATCAGCTTCAGAGACAAGTAGCCAGGTACACCAAATCTCATGTTTTGCGCAAGGTTATTACAATTGCTCATCATACGGGTACACCGGATCCAGCCATGATACATGAGTCTCTACGCAAGTTTGAGGCTTATGTAAATACTCCTTGATGTAATTTCCTAAGTGTCCGGGACACTTTTTCTTAGTTTTATAGTTTGTTTGACAAATTACATGTAGTTCATGTGATGATTGTAAATACAGGAAAACATATTCCTGTATACAAGAGTTATGTAATCATGTTGCAAGTGCTTTAAGCCTTGTAACATTGAATAAGTCAAAGCTGTTAGTTAAGTTTTTGAATAAGTCCAAAGTGGTTAAGGGTTTCCCCTTTTCTCTCCACTTTTCTCTCTTCTGTTTTCCTATATAAGGAAGAGAGTTCTTTGTAAATATTTTTATCTTTTGTTGAAACAAGCAAGGCTATATTTGAGAGCTTAGGTGATAAAAACTTTGTTTTTCATTCTATGAGTTATCAAAAGTGAATAAAAGTAACAAGATTCTTCAGACTTTGTGTTGTAGATCTTGAGATTGAATGGTGTTTTCTTACGTTGCATTGTTCAATCTTTCTTGAATTCATTTATAAAGCTAAACTTGTATATATCATTGGAGGTTTCAATTCATTTTTTGCGAGACTTTGAGCTATAGGAGGGGAATTGCTATAATAGTAGTGGCTGCAAATACTGGGAGTTGAAGACTTTGAGCTTCAATTTGAAGTATTTTTCTTTTATTTTCAGAATCATTAGTGAGAGACTTTGAGCCTCACTATTGATTCTCACTGTTTCAAAATAGGATTAATCGCAAGAGACTTTGGACCCTTGTTCTTAATTCACCAAATATATTAGTAACTGCTGTCTTAGGAGTTGTTCTTACGTCAATTACTAAGTCACCAATATCGTAGCAGTAGATAATCTTTGAAGAGTTCATAAGTTGTGTTTATCTGCAGATCTTTTCCTGAAAGAAGAGTAAAAGATTAGAAGTATCATTCTTATTTCATTCCAGTTGAAATCCTAATGAAGCCACCTACGGTAAGAAGGGAGACTCCCCTATTGAGGAGCAACCCCTTCATCGTGTACTTTATCACTTCACCAATTAGGACCTAACCGATTCTCTTTCTGATGTTGAAACTCTGTTTGTATAGGTCAGCTTCATTGGTTGCATCTTCCAAACTTAGGTGATTTTGTACTTCTAGCAAATCCCTTATCCTCAACTCTCTTTCCTTCTCTAAGGAAGATTTCCATCTACCTTCAATTATTCCTCCTAGATCTTCAAGAATTGTTTTATGAAGTACAACAGGTGTTAAGTTGTGCTTGTGAAGAACAAAAAGAACAGCTTCTTCCATCTTTCTCTTATCTTCCTCATCACCAAGCTCATACCTTCTTTTGACTCCACCCAATCCACCTGTCTCCTTTATCCCTTCAACCACTTCATCAATGGTTGGTTTACTTCCTCTAGGTGCATCCTCTTTTACCGGTTTCCCGGTCTTTCTCTTTCTGTGAAGAGTAGTGGTTTCATCAGTTTTTGTTTCTTCCACTTCCTCACCTTGTGCATTGGATGCTTGCTGAGTCCTTTTTCTTTGAACCTTTGGTTCTTCAACCACTGGCTTCTTCTTCCTAGGAGTGGGAGTTCTTTTCACATACACCTTTGGTTCCTTTGCAGATGTCTTTTTCTTCAAATTTGCCAGAATCTCCTCATAGGTCCCAAACCGATATGCTGAGAGATCTAAGTTGCTTTCTTGAAGTGCATCAACATATGCCTTTCCAATCTTAGAAGTAATCTCATAACCGAGCTCCGCTGCATACTCGGACCTTGGCTCAACAGCCTGGATAATACAATGATCAGTGCTTACCAAAAAACACATCTCTTCCTTGTATTCTTCAACAATGGTAGAGAGAATTCTTTCCCTGTTGTGCATTCTTAGCTTAAAGGCCTCAAAGTAATCAGTCATGACCTTATTAAACCGGTTTCCCAAGTTATTTACTAAGTCACCTATTTGAACCATCACCGGTTTATCTTCTAGCCAAGTTACCTTGTCTATGGTTGGAAAGAAGTTTTGGTAATAAAAGAACAAACATACCAATAATGTTCCATACTTCAAAACCTTCTTCTTGATCAAGACAAGCTTCTTTAGGTTTTCAAAAATCTACCCCCTCAGCATACCACATACGTCGTATCTTGTCTTATCGTGCATAATCTTCTGTGCAACATGTATAGCACCTCCCGGTACGCTATTCAGGTTACTCGACTGATATACCTTATACCCAATAACCATTGCCACAAATCGAACGCCATCATCTTCAATGTTGTTCACAGTCATCATCTGACTGTTGTATCTGGACTTTGTTAACCGAGTGACTTCTGCATTAGCTATAGTCCTAAGGGTTAGAACTTCCCCTTCGGTGTTATAACCAGTTACCCTTCGTAGGTCTTCTTTCATGATCGGTGTGACCGCACCTTTCGCAAGCCACATCCCTAGTTTGTGAACCGTTCTCAAAACAAGTCTAATCCAATCCAGTCAAAATGCAGTTGGATATTTCACTCCGTTGATCAAGCCTGATGATTAAAGCTTCGTGTATTTGGATTGAAGCTTTCCGTCTTCATAAAGTGAAAGGTATTCACTCTGGATGAATGTTTCACCCAGTTCCTCCTGTTTGTTGTGGATGAACGTCGTTACATCCTCAGTCAACAATACACTTGCAAGCAAGGACGATAGAGCTCCCACCATATCATTCTCTTGGTTCTGCACTGCCATAATGTCGTAAACTGGTATCCAATTCATTAGCACTAATTAGGATCACCACAGAAGATGAAGATGCCATAATACTAGACCGGTTTTAGTAGAAAGTTCTTGATAAGATTCACAGAATTCGCTAAGCAAACAACATAAATCACAGCAAAAAAAGATTACTCAAGCTTATGAAATCAATAATCACAGTTCACAATGTAAAGTGAAATGAGTAATCACCTTTCCCTTTTATAAACTTAGGTCATAACGGTAATTAGCAAATGGTTATTGTATTAATTACCCTTACCTAACATTTCTTTTGACAACCGATCCGCAGACTCATTACCTATTAGCAGCAATGTCCACCTTGCTACGTCAGCAACACTTTACATGTTAGACCGGTGACTCCTTCCCGGTTCCACTTCTTGACTGAGTGAGATCAGAGCTCACCAGTTCCTTCAAGAATAGTAGGCTGGCTACTTGTTCCCCTTAAGCACTTAGGCTTAATTTGCTGAAGAGATATCACCATCAGTAGATGATGACCTTAGCTCAAAATTCTCCTCAGCAGAACTCTGTCCCCTTAACTGACCAAGTCTTCTTGATTTCCCTTTTGGTCTCTTTAGTCTCGTTATCATTCTGGTTGAGGGATAACTTCTTCTTGACCAATTTGGCCGGACCTTTTCTTACGTTCATCGGCCGGTTCCTGCATTCCTTGGCCAGATGTCCACTCTTGTTACAATTGTAACAAGCCATTCCAGTTCCTCTCCATGGATTGACCCTTCTTTCCCTGCCTATGGGTGAGTGACAATCAAAGTTCTTATGCCCTGATGGTCCACATGTAGCACAGTTGATTGTGCTCAATTTACATTCCTTTCATGGAATACCGGTCATGGTGGGGATTTGAATGCCATGGTTTTGGACTTGCATTCTTTCACTTTGTGTCCAAATTTATTGCAAGCATAGCAATAACCCTTGAAGCTTCCCCTGTTTACACCAGACACACTGTTGGAGCGTGGCCCACATTCAAAGGTCCTGTGACCATACCTTTAACAGTTGTTGCAATAGCTGTTAGAAGTAAATGGTTTTACCAGTGCATTTCTGCACTCGTTAGATTTATGAACCGGTTTGCCACAATGTTTGCAATAGGGTTTGAAGGTCTTCTTACCTTTGTCTTATGTAGGTTTCTTCTACTCCTTCTAGCCTTGCTTGTCTCAAGAGGACTCACCGGTTTTCTTTGTTGCTTTGACCAATGTACCCAAGTCCTGTTGGATCCTTGTACTTTCTTTGAGCCCTCAGTTGCTCATCAAGCTTCTCTAAGCTTTCATTGTACCTTCTATGTTTCTCATTTCTCTCTTCAAGAGTTTTCAGTTGTTCCTTAAATTGATACAATTCAGCAGCCATCTTTTTGCATGCTCCATCTTTGTCATGCAAATGCTCATGCATGATTGCATTCTCCTGATTAATGCCTTCCATGTCTGCATGCAATTGCAATATGAGAGCATCACTCTCTCTTAGTGCATCTTCAGCCAGATTTCTTTCTCTTTCAGCAGTTAACTGTGCTTCTATGGCACTGTTCTTCTCATCATCAACTTTTCTTTTGGCTTCGATGAGTTCAGTCATCCTCAAAGCATGACTTTCCTGCTCTATTTGCAAATTGGAGATTTAATCGGTCAGATTCTGATTTTTTTCCATGAGATCAGAGACCACCTCTTCTGCTTCATCAGATCCGCTCTGCTTAGAGAGTTCCTCAATGGTTTCAATACTCTCACTCAGTTGCAGAGTCAACTCTTTCCTCTTTGCAAGAGACCTCCTCAGTCTATTCTCAAGAGAGGCTATCATGTCATTGCCTTGCTCAAGCTACTTTTGATACCTATAACCCTCCATGATCTTTACTCAAGCGGTTAAACTTTATATCTTTGAGAATCTAGGCTCTGATACCAATTGTTATTCCTAATCAGTTACTGAGAGAAGGTGAATCAGTAATTTCAATTTCTAATTCTTTTATCAAACAGATATTCTTCCTAATACAAAAATTAAAAAATATTACAACACCCATACACAGAAATTGAATACACAGGTCAACACAGCATATATACATGGAAACCCTCAGTTAGAAGGAAAAAACCACGGTGGGACAGAACCCACAAACTCAACTACTGCAGTAATAAAGTTGCCTTGTTAGAGGCTTACAAAGCACTGGTAAGAATGCTACTAAGTTAGGGATTTGATAGAAGACCTGTTAAGATCTTGACCCTGTTAGGAGTCACCTTGTAAGAGGACTTAGAACACCAATAAAGATCTTACCCGGTAAAGGGATTTATACAAAGAACCTATAAGGGTTCACCCTGATTGAGGGATTTAAATATGCTTCTCAATTTAAAGCAATGATCTTATGATGACACTACCTATCGAATTAGATCATACATGTGACCCTTTCCTCTGCTTGGTTGTTGAATCTATCTCTCCCTTTCACCTGTCGTGACTGTGATTCCTCTCAGAAGATTCTACTCTTCTTCGCTCTATGCTCTTGATATTCAACAACACTTCTTTCATGTCCTTTGACTTGTATTTATAAGAGTTTATCTTATTAAAAATACATCTCATAGTTTCACTAAGCTATAAACTCTCACATAAATCATGCATGCAAAAAATCTTGCAAACTGATCCTGAGTTTACCTCAAAACGCTCATAGATAAAACAAAACTAACTTCAATTCCACTGAAAAAGCTAACTCCAATTTAACAGAAAACGCTTTGCATAATCCGGTTTGGATTATCATGCACTTAACCGATGAAGAGCTTGAATCCGGTTAGTCATCTATTCCCTGTGTGTATCCCATGACCAGTTGAAAAAACCCTGACTGGTATAAGCGTGATTGGTTAAAGTACACCGCTTTCTTGTTTAGTCTACCAGTTCACAATTATGAGTACCGGTGTGATGTACCGGTGTTCCGGTGGGATTGATGTTTGCCTATGACTCTACCAATGACAACTAAGTTTATGTCAACAACAGCTTCTTCTAGCTTTCTCCTATCTTCTTTATTAGCAAGCTCATATCTTCTTCCGATTCCACCCATTCCACATGTTTTCTTCAATCCTTGAACAATTTCATCTATGGTTGGTTTCCTTCATTTTGGTGCATCCCCCTTTACCGGTTTCCAAGTCTTTCTCTTTCTGAGAAAAGCAGTGGTTTCTTTAGTTTTTGTTTCCTCCATTTCCTCACCTTGTGATGGGTAAGTGGACGTTGGTTTTGTCTTCTTCCTTTGAACCTTTGGTTCTTCAGCCACTGGCTTTCTTTTCCTAGGACTGGGAGTTCGTTTTACATAAACCTTCTTGGGTTCCTTAAAAGATGTCTTCTTCTTCGAATTAGATTGAATCTCATCATAGGTGCCAAACCGGTGTGCAGAGATATCTAAGTTGCTTTCGTGTAATTCATTTGCATGTGCCTTGGCAACCCTAGATGTAATCTCGTACACAAGCTCCGGTGCATATTCTGTCTTAGGCTCAACAGCCTGAATTATGCAATGATCAGTGCTCACAAGAAAACACATCTCTTCCTTGTATTCTTCTACAATGGTTGAGGGAATTCTTTCCCTGTTGTGCATTCTTAACTGAAAGGCTTCAAAATAATCTATCATAATCTTATTAAACCAGTTCCCCAAGTTATTTACTATCTCACCTATCTGAACCATTACCAATTTATCTTCTAGCCATGTAACCTTGCCTATCCTTGGAAAGAAGTGTTGGTAATAGAAAAACAAACATACCGGCAACATCTCATATTTGAGAAACTTCTTGACCAAACCGAGCTTCTTCAGATTTTCAAAGATTTGGCTCCTTAGCATGGCACAAATGCATACCTCGCATTATCGTGCATAATTTTGGACGTAGCATGAATCGCACCTCCAAGTATGCTATTGAGGTTACTAGACTGATATACTTTGTAGCCAATATCCGCAACAACAAACCGAACACCGTCGTCTTCAATATCATTCACAGTCATCATTCAACTGTCGTATTTGGATTTAGTCAACCATGTGTCTTCTACATTCGCTATCGTTCTTAGGGTAAGAGCTTCCCCTACGGCATTGTACTCAGTTACCCTATGTAAATCTTCTTTAGTGATCGGTGTCACCGCACCTTTCGCTAGCCACATCCCTAGTTCGTGAACCCTACTAAGCACCAGTCTAATCCAATCCAGTCAAAACACGGTTGGATTTCTAACTCCGTTGATTAAACCTGATGATTCCAACTTAGCGTATTTTGCTTGAAGCTTCCCGTCTTCACACAGCGAGAGGTATTCACTTTGAATGAATGTTTCGCCTAGTTCCTCTTGTTTGTTGTGGATGAATGTCGTTACATCTTCAGTTAGCGACACACCTTCAAGGATGGATGATAGAGCTCCCACCATGATGTCGTAAACAGGTCTATCAATTTGATTAGCATTGTTGAGGTTCACCAGAGAATATGAAGATGCCATATTACTAGACCGGTGTGTGTAGAAAGTTCTTGATAAAATTTACATAATTCGCACAACAAAGATCATAAATCAAAGCAAGAAAAGATTACTCAAGATTTTGAAAACAATAATCACAAAATGCATTGTAAAATGAAATGAGTAATCGGCTTTCCCTTTTATACACTTATGTCATAACGGTAATTAGCAAACGGTAACTTTTGTTAAAGGTTACTGTATTAATTACCCTTACCTAACATTTCTTTCGCCAACTGGTTTGCAGACTCTTTACCTGTTTACAAATCCTTGGTTGCAATATCCACCTTGCTACGCTAGCAACTCTTACCTATCTGGTTCATATGTTGGACCGGTGACTCCTTCCCGGTTCAAATTCTTGACTGAGTGAGATCACAACTCACCAGTTCCTCTAAGAATAGTAGCTTTGCTACCTGTTCCCCTTAAACCCTTAGGCTAAATTTGCTGAAGAGATATCACCATCAGTAGATGATGACCTTGCCTCAGATTTCTCCTCAGCGGAACTCTTTTTCCCCTTTATGGACCAAGTCTTCTTGACTTCCATCTTGGTCTCTTTACTCACACTATCCTTCTGGTTGGGGGACAACTTCTTGACCGATTTAGCCAGCCCTTTGCCTTTGTTCATTTACAGGTTCCTGCAGTCCTTGCCCAAATGCCCAATCTTGTTACAGTTGTAACAAGCCATTCTAGTTCCTCAACATGGATTGACCCTTATTTCCCTGTCCATGGGCGAGTGGCAATCAAAGTTCATATGCCCTGATGGTCCACAGGTAGCACAATTGGATGTGCATTGGTTTACATTCCTATTATGCAATACCGGTCTTGGTGGGGATTTGAATGCCATTGTTTTGAACCTGCATTCTTCCTCTTTGTGTCCAAATTTATTGCAAGCATAGCAGTAACCCTTGAAGCTTCCCCTGTTTCCACTGGACACACTATTGGAGCGAGACTTGCATTCAAAGGTCCTATGACCATACTTGTAACAGTTGTTGTAGTAGTTGTTAGAAGTAAATGGTTTCACGAGTGCATTTCTGCAGTCATTGGATTTATGACCTGGTTTGCCACAATGTTTGCAAGAGGGTTTCAAGATCTTTTTACCTTTGTCTTTTGGTGGTTTCTTATTTTTCTTTTTGCCTTGTTTGTCTCCAGAGGACTCACTAGTTTCATTATTGCTTTGACCAATGTACCCAAGTCCTGTGGAATCCTTGTGCTTTGTTTGAGCTCTGAGTTGCTCATCAAGCTTCTCAGAACTTTCATTATACCTTTTGAGTTTCTCATTCCTCTCTTCAAGAGTTTTCAGTTGTTCCTTTAGTTGATCCAATTCGGTAGCCATCATTTTGCATGCTTCATCTTTGTCATGCAAATGTTCATGCATGATTGCATTCTCCTGATTTATGCCCTGCATGTCTGCATGCAGTTGCAATATGAGAGCATCACTCCCTCTTAATGCATCTTCAGCCAGATTTCTTGCTCTTTCAGTAGTTAACTGTGCTTCTATGGCACTAGTCTTCTCATCCTCATCTTTTCTTTTGGCTTCAATGAGTTCAGCCATCCTCAGAGCATGACCTTCCTGCTCCCTTTTTAAGTTGGAGATTTGATCGATCAGATTCGGATTCTTCTCCATGAGATCAAAGACCGCTTATTTTGCTTCATCAAATCCACTCTGCTTAGAGAGTTCCTCAATGGTTTCATGACTTTCACTCAGTTGTAAAGCCAGCTCTTTCCTCTCGGCAAGAGACCTCCTCAGTCTATTCTCAAGAGAGGCTATCATGTCATTGGCTTCCTCCAGTTGCTTTTGATACCTGTAACCCTCCATGATCTTTTCTCAAGCGGTTAAGCTTTCTTATTCTGAGAACCGGAGCTCAAATACCAATTGTTATTCCTAACCGATTACTAAGAGTGGGAGGTGAATCAGTAAATTCAATTTCTACTTGTTCTTTTAAGCAAACAGATATTCTTGTTAATACAAAAATCAAAAGAATATTATAACACCCATATCCAGAAATTAAATGCACAGGTCAACATAGCATTTATACGTGGAAACCCTTAGTTAGAAGGAAAAAACCACGATGGGACAGAACCCACAAAACTCCACTACTGCAATAATAAAGCTAGCCTGTTAGAGGCTTACAAAGCACTGGTAAGAGTGCTACCCGGTTAATGGATTCGATAGAAGACCTGTTAGGATCTTGACCCTATTAGGAATCATCTTATCAGAGGACTTAAAACACCAATAAAGATGTTACCCGGTGAAGGGATTTATACAAAAGAACCTGTAAGGGTTCACCCTGATTGAGGGATTTAAATATGCTTCACAACTTAAAGCAATGATCTTATGATGACACTACATCAGTCGATTCAGATCGTACATGTTCAGCCTTTCCTCTACTTGGCTGTTGAATCTTTCTTTCCCTTTCACCTTTTGTGACTGTGATTCCTCTCAGAAGATTTTGCTCTCCTTCGCTCTATGCTATTGATTTTCAACAACACAACTTTCATATCTTTCGACCTATATTTATAAAAACAATTCTTATTAAAAATACATCTCATAGTTCCGCCAAGCTGTAAACTGTCCCATAAATCACGCATGCAAAACCCTTGATCAAAAAGCTTGCAAACTGATTTTTAGTTTACCTTGAAATGCTCGCAGATAAAACAAAGCTAACTTCTATTCCACTGAAAAAGCTAACTTCAATTTAACTGAAAAATGCTCCGCATAATCCGATTCGGATTATCATGCACTTAACCGGTGTATGATTTGTATCCGGTTAGTCATCTGTTCCCTGTGTGTTTGCCAAGACCGGTTGGACAAAACCTGGACCAGTATAAGCGTGACTGGGTAAAGTACACTGCTTACATGCTTAGTCTACCGGTTCACAACCATGAGTACTACTATGATGTACCGGTGTTTTGTGGGATTGATGTTTGCCAATGATTTTACCAATGATAACTAACTTTATGTCGACGTTGCTGTCTAAATGAGATGGAAGAGTAGAAGGGAACTTTGGTCCTTCCCGAACTTTTGATGGACATGTGTTAGATAAGTGCATGGAGATGATCATATCAGCAGACAATGCATCCAAGATAATGGACAGAATGGATGATGTGCTCCAAAAAACAAAGGATGACTTAAAAGAGGCAAGATTCCAGATTGAGTGGGTGGATAGTCTAGATGAGAATGCTCTAAAAACATGTTTAAGTAACTATGAAGAGTCTAAGAAAAGTGTGAGAGGAGATAGTTACACACCATCACCATGAACCCCGGAGTCCCATACCTCCGCATACACCCATATCTACATGCATTGCCGGTCCAAAAAATAAGGAAGCGATGACAATGAACTCCCAGTCATAGAACAGTTAATGCATCCGTTTTTATAGGGACGCCTGCTTTATCAAAGTTACTGCTGTTTAAAGGGGAAAATTTATTTCACATGAGCGCAATTCAGTCACTGCTGTCTAGTGGATAGACACTTCAACTCCAGTTCCACTGAAGCTATTTTGGCAAGGTGCAGCTCACACTTCCAGTTCCAGCGCATAACATGGCCAGTTCCTTCCAGTAATCAACGACTTTCCAGATTTTTGGAGAAGTTAACTGTTTGTTTGTGAGGGAAGTAGCTTGCATGCTGGGTTCGCCTCCATAGTTGTAGGATTTTTCGGCAGGAATCTCTTTCCTGGCTTTGTGGAATTCGCTCCTTAAATGTAATTTTCGAGGTCATTGTTAGAGTCCAATAATTGATGATGTGAGGCCACTAGTTAAGTTATTTGAGAACATTTGCTTTCAAGTATTCATAGTGTAGAAGATCAAATTTATGAAGAACGTGGATCTTGTGTTAGTGATTTCATTCAGTTGAAGGCAGAGACATTCATGTGAAGCAATTCGAAGGTATTTAGGGATGATCTGCAACAATCCAGGACACTTTTCAAGGTCTGAACCATACACCAGCAACCAGTATATATATCACAGCACTTGGAGATGAATAACACAGCCTAAATGAGGGTTTAGACACCTAACAACAATAAATTTGAGATCTGCAATAAGTCTGAGACATCCATTATTGTCAACGATCGGGTCGGAGTCACTGGTATGTTCGATTCTGGAATTGATTAATAGCAAATTCACGCTGTGTAATTAAATTCCTGAATTCCAAAGAAAATATATTATTATCACTCATCATTGCATTAGTCTTTTGTCTATTTGGGCATTCAAACAATTGTTGTTAAGAATCAATTTCATTTAAATAAACAATCGCATATTGCATAAGTTTCAAAAGAGCAGAGAAAAGGATATTTCATATATAGTCATTGAATTTACTAGGTAAAACTCAAATACTAACTTGTAATAAACTCAGTCAAAAAATTTTGCAACAAGAGTGACGACAACAACAACAATAACAAATAGGTGAATCTACCACTGGGATCATTGGCACTCCTCTTGCTACCCAATTTAAGAGCAAACATTAAGATCCATCTAACAACACTTCTGCTCAATTCAAGAAAAAAGTAAAATGTTTTTATTGTAACAAGTTTGGGCATGTAAAGAATGATGGCAAAAAAACAATATAATCTATCCTAGAACCAATAGCATGAAACTAGTGGCAGATAGCACTAAGGAAGACCATGTGGAGAAGTATGCATCAATGAATTTTTCAAATGGTGATAAAAGCAATTGTTGATTCTTTGATTCAAGTGCATCCAGACACTTAGCATGTCAAAAGGACCGGAATGTCAGGTTTATTGCTGATGTGAGTCGTAAAATTTGTTTCACTTGGTGACTAGTCACATACAGTCAAAAAGATAGGTGTTGTCAGATGGCACTCAATAATGGCATCAAACCTTTAGCACAAAACATTAGGTATATTCTACGTTTAAAAAAAAATTTACTATTTATCAAACTTACAAAAAAAAATATTGTAATTCAATTTTGAGAGAAAGGGTGCATTGTTTGTGAAGTAAACCAAGATAAGATAATTGCTTGAGGCATTAGGCCAGGCGATGTGCACAAAGACAAAAACTTCTGGATCCTATTTTGCATGCTACACAAGAGAAATCATTGTCCAATCATAGCTCTAAGGAGGTCAAGAAAAAAGATAGTGGTGTGGCACCATTGATAGATATACCTTCTAAACCATGGGATGTTCCAATGTGTCAATATTTGGATGCTTCTTCTCCAATTATGTATTAGCAGCACAAAACCTAAAGTGTCTTAATTCTAAGTGAGACTCATTCCATATAGAGTTTGTCTCCACAACATTTACCTATTATGCCTCAAAGCCTCAGTGATACTGTGAAACTCCAGAACAAACCATATCCATCATGTTTTTTTTGCATATCTTTCTCATATGCCTGTTGTCATGAAAGTTGCTTGTGCAGATATTTGATATTTCTCTATATTTCTGAACATCTTACAATTTATGACTAAACCTCCAAATCGTTTCAATTTAGTCGTTAAGGAAGGGATATTAGAAAATTAGTTTAATAATATAAAAAAGGTGTACCTTTACACTCGTACATAATAATAAGTTAGTGTAGCAGAAGTCTTTTGTAATTGCCATCCATTTTTACACTATAACTACTTTCTATTTTTAGCACATGTTCAATAATATAATGCAATGCTTTGAACTTGAGAAAACGCGCCAATTTCTTTCCATCTTATTTCTTCAATTTTTATCAATATGATAGTCATACAAGCATTAAGAGTTTTTACATCAAACATACAGTTAGGTCATGAAAAAAGAGTTCAAAACAATGCGGTAAAAAGGAACCGAATCAAGAATAGTAAAATAACAAATCCACATCAAGACCGCTAGAAGTAATGATGATAAAAATGATATTGCATATAATAGGCACTTCCAATAGGAACTTTGTAAAAGGCACAACCCTTTGGCCATATTTGTTACGAAAAGTAGATGGTAGAATACTTTCTGATCTATTAACAAAGATCAAATGATCTATATATACAAGAAGATGAACAATGTTTCCTTAAGAAACGATCGTCTAGAATAGAAACATTCTATTCTAGTTACAGCTAACTAAATATTAGAAACATTCTAATATTTATACTAAGATACAATATTGAGCATTAATAAAATATGATTCTAAATTATTCTAATACCCCCCCTTAATGCTCAATCTATTAACTACACCAATAGTCCCCCTGAATTTTACAAACTTGTCAGGACCAAAGGGTTTGGTGAAAATATCTATTGGCTGCTCTGAGGTAGGAACATATAGCAACTGAACAGATCCATCTTCTACTAACTGCCGAATGTAATGACAATGGAGTTCTACGTGTTTGGTGCATTTATGAAAGACTGGATTTTTGGCAAGTTTGAGTACACCTTGATTGTCTGAAAACAAAGGAGTCAAACCTGCTTGAGGTAGTTGCATATCTGCAAGCATCTGACGAAGCCAAACTGTCTCACAAGCTGCCTTGATAGCTCCTCTATATTCTGCTTCTGTCGAAGAGAGAGCACTCGCCTGTTGCTTCTTACTGGTCCAGGTGACCGCACCCGATCCTATACTGAACACATATCCAGAGGTAGATTTTATATCGTCAACGGAGCCAGCCCAATCAGAATATGTGAACCCACTGAGTTAAGGAGCAGCACTCCAAGTGTAAAGAAGTCCATAATCCAAGGTACCTTGTACATAGCGTAGAACACACTTCGCTGCAACCCAATGATCAACCTTGGGGTTTGTCATGAATCGGGAGATGTAGCTAACTACAAAGCTGAGATCAGGTCTAGTAGCAGTGATATAGATGAGACTACCCACTAGTTGCCTGAAGAGGGTTTCATCTACAGAAGGAGAATCAGATTGTGCGGACAATTTCAAACCAGTCTCCATTGGAGTGGACACTGGTTTGCGATCCTGCGTTCGAAACTTGTCAAGCAAGCTTCTAGCATACTTAGACTAAGAAAGAAAAATGCTACTGTCAGTCTGTCAAACCTCAATACCCAAACAATAATGAAGTAGTCTGAGATCTGTCATATCAAAAGTGCTACACAAACCCTGTTTGATTTTGGAAATCAAATGTTTTGAACTCCCAATAATGATTAAGTCATCCACATAGATAACAAGAAAGAGAATATCATTACCAGAGTGTTTGATATACAAATTACTATCTAAAGGACTACGCTGAAATCCACGAGCAACCAAGTACTGATCAATTTTTATGTACCATGCCCGAGAGGCCTATTTAAGACCATAGAGGGCTTTCTGGAGTCTACATACTTTGAGTTCTGAACTAGCAACCTTGAAACCAGGAGGCTGCATCATGTAGACTTCTTCCTGCAATTCACCATTTAAAAAGGCACTCTTCACATCCATCTGGTGAACTTTCCAACCATACTGAGCTGCAATGGCAAGGAGAAGGTGAATAGTACTCATCTTGGCTGTAGGAGCAAAAGTCTCCTCATAGTCAATGCCTTCTCACTGGGTGAATCCTCGAGCAACTAATCTGGCTTTATATTTGTCTAAGGTACCATCTGCATGATATTTGACCTTACAGACCCATTTACAGCTAATGGGTTTCTTCCCTGGAGGAACATCTGAAAGAACCCAGGTGTGATTCTTTTGAAGACATTGGAACTCAGCATCCATTGCCTGTTCCCATTCTGGAATTCCTTTGGCCTCTACATATGTTTGAGGCTCAGAGATACTGTGGATGTTAGCCATGAGAGCAACATTAACTGTGTGATGCTGAATGCTCTTATTTCTGGAGGTTCTACCCTCAATGAGTTCATCAGGACAAAGATCACTGGTTGTCTTAACCCACCATTTAGGCAGAAGAGAAGAGGGGCCAATATTAGATGCAGAAGGAATAGCTGGATGAGGAAGCAGATCAGGATTAGGAGCAAGAATGGCATTGTCTGGAGGGAGCTCAGGCGGTGCATTAGAATCAGCTCGCTCATTAGATGAATCACATGAAATAGGAAGACCCAAGTCGGAGGTCTCTGAAAGCTGAGTCTCAGAATGTTGCGGGGAGGAAGAGAGCTGAAATGGTCCTAGTTCCTCATCAAACACAACATCACGACTGAAGATTAAATGATCAATGTTTACATCAATCAATCGGTAGGCCTTATGAGTGTCACTGTACCCTGTAAACATAAGCTTTTGTCTTTTGGAATCCAACTTAGTGCGCTTGGCATCAAGAATCCACACATATGCTAGAGACCCAAAAACTCTTAAATGGTTGATACTAGGTTTGTGACCAGACCATGCTTCCTCAAGAGTCTTATGTTTAACTGCATAAGTGGGTGATCGATTAAGAAGATAAACTGTTGTGAATATTGCTTCTGCCCAGTATTTTTTAGGTACGTTTCTATGTTCCAACATAGCCCTAGCCATCTCTGTAATGGTTTGATTTTGCCGCTCTACAACACCGTTTTGCTGAGGGGTGTGCGGTGTGGTAAACTAACGCTTGATGCCATGAGTAGCGCAGAAGGTCGAAAAAGCAAAAGAACAGAACTCCCCCCCATTATCAAACCTAAGAGTAAGAATAGAAGAACCAGACTCTTTTTCTACTAAGGCCTTAAATGTCTGAAATACAGGAAATGCATCTGATTTTTTCTTAAGAAAATATACCCACATTGTGCAACTGAAATCATCAACAAAGAGTAAGAGATACATGTACCCAGAAATAGAAGTAGTATTCATAGGACCACATATATCAGCATGAACTAGCTGGAGTACCTTAGATGCTCGCCATGAGTCACCATCTTTGAACGGTGCCATGTGTTGCTTCCCTGCCTGGCAAGCTCCGCAAACTTGATGATTTTGGGTCTGAATATCCGGTAGGCCATGTTCTAAATTGTCCCAAACAAGTTGTGCAAGATACTGAATATTCAAGTGACCATAGCGCTAATGCCACAGACTGCTGATAGCAGAAGATTTTGCTATGAAGGCACGCTCAAGAGAATCACCTGAGTCAACAAGCCTATAAAGACCATGATCCTCAAGGCCAACAGCAAGCGTAGTGCGAGAAGTACGATCAACAATCAAGCACTTATGTGCACTAAAAACAACATCCAGCTGAGGAGAGTGCCTCATAATCTAACTAACTGAAAGAAGATTATGGTTCATGCCAAGAACATAACACACATTGAGGAACATGAGTTTTCTTTCTCCAGACTGTATCTGAACATTGCCCTTCCCGACAACATTGTACTCTTCACCACTGCCAAAGATAACTGAGTCAATGTAGGGAGAGAACTCAACAAACCAGTCACGCCTGTAAGTGAAATGACGAGATGCACCGGAATCTATGTACCAGGCAGAAGATTTCACATGATCTGCAGGTATTTTGGCCATAAAGGCATGAAAGGCAGATTCTTTCTGCTCTAAGTGTTTAGCAGCATTAGCTTGCTTTTTAATTGACACTGAGTTCTGAGGCTGCTGATACAGATGCTCATAAGCACATTTGCCAAAAAAATGTGAATATCTCAAAGGACACGAACTTTGAACTCAAAAATTGGAAGACCCAGAAAAAACAGAGAAGCACCCAGAAGAGATCTCGAAAAACCCAGAAGAAATATGCTATCAAAAATTGGATCCGCTGGCTCAAAAGCCGAGGCACAAAAATTGAGGCACCCAGAAAAATCTGATGACAACCCATTTGAGATCTCAAAAAACCCAAAAAGAATATGCTATCAAAATTTGGATCCGCGGGCTCGAAAATTGAGGCACAAAAATCGAGACACCCAAAAAAATCGGACGACAACCCAGTTGAGCTCTCGAAAAACCCACCAAGAATCTGTAATCGGAAAAAAAAAATTGAGCCCAAAAATTAGGGTTTAGAAAAAAACGGTTTGCTGCAAAAAACCTCCAAAAAATAATGGCGGATTTGCAAAAAAAACGTGGCTGAACAGGGCTGAAAAACTGGCCAAACTCACAAACCTTAGACGTGAGCAGCAGCAGATCCCACAATGTGCGAATAAACAGAAATTAATTCCAAAAATTTGAGTAGATAATTTCGAAAGAAATTATAAATTTTCCGAATAAATTATAATACCATGTTACAAAAAGTAGATGGTAGAATATTTTCTGATCTATTAACAAAGATCAAACGATCTATATATACAAGAAAATGAATGATATTTCCTTAAGAAATGATCGTCTAGAATAGAAACATTCTATTCTAGCTACAGCTAACTAAATATTAGAAACATTCTAATATTTATACTAAGATACAATATTGAGCATTAATAAAATATGATTCTAAATTATTCTAATAATATTTTTATATAGCTGTCTATTTAAGGAATGAATAGCTTATACTAAGTTGGCATAAGTACAGCTGTAGCTGATATCTAAACAGTAGTTCCCCTGTTTGTTGTTAATTTCTGCCTATAAAACCATACAAGAGCATGGGATATGAACTTTCCCATGAATAGCCAAAATCAAAATTTATTTTTAAGAAACATAAAAAGTCCATACCTGGGGAAGAGGCAGCACAGCAAGAAAGTCAATTATAAAGTATGTTGACAAGTATTTTTTTGCAATTTGTATTGGATCAATCACAAGCTCTCTTTTCCCAAATACCATGGATGGAGATATGAACGCTGTTCGGAACTGAAACATCATGTGTACTAAATAAAAGATATCTATGAGAGACCGCAGAACAGTAACAACAGTTGCCAAATTCTTATCTATAGTGAGGCAATTTAATCCATCATCCACAAGTGGCACATAAAAGAAAAACGGATCAACAGATACTGCAACTATGCATAATATAATAAAAAATCTGTTCCACTTCTGAAGGACCTTATCTTGAGGATCAAATAACCTCCTTTTGAACAACTTAAGATCCTCTGGAAAGACTACCCTGGAAATTTCATTTACCAATGATCGACCAATATTCTTCAATTCTTGTGTTCTTTTATCCATTACTCTTCTCACACAACACAATGTAGAGCTTGATGTCCTGTCCAAATTTCTATAACTTAAGTCATAGTTACTAACTTTGCCAGTCCCTGAACCAAAAGGCTCCTCAGACTCTGAATCAGTGTAAAACCTGTGAGATAAATAATTACTAAAAAATTCAGTTGAGTGGGAAAAACAATTATCTATAGAATTATAAATCATTACACAACCAGAATGTGAATTTTCTGAAAGGAAATGACGCAATTCCAGTATCATTAACAGAGAAATCACAAGTTCAAGAAATTTCTTGCTTACATTTCGTATAGGGAAGGGTTTATTTTAAAGGTCATTGCAATAGAAAATTTAAAGTGATAGACAAACTTGTCAAATGTGAGCATGTTTCATACAAACATTTCAATATTTTAATGATACTTAACATGAATTGTATCAAGTAACTCGCATCAATCCTGCTGGAGATATGTTGTAACATTCAAAAGATTGGATACAGAATAACTTATCACCATGATCGAATGTATGCTTTTAATTAATTTTTTTTAAATATATATGTTGTTTCTTCTATTTTCCAGAATTTCTTCACTCAAACCCATTTTAGAATTATTTAAACCTTGTCTTTTTGTTTAAAACTAAAAAGAACACCATGCTTACAACATATACCTTTATAATCTAAATGAGTTTTAATGCCAAAAATAACACAAGCATGGTGCAATTGCCATCTATAATACCTACATAAAGTCCCAATATAGGTGCAAATTTATATCGGAGTTAATTAAAGATCTAATTAAGCTTAAGGTGAAATAAATATGTTATCTCGCAATCCATGTGGACCCACATACCCCATCCAAGGTCCCCAATGCATCTGATTAATTAATAAATCCATCACACTGGTAGCATAATTACTAAGGTAAGCTAAGTTGGTAACCTAATATTGGCAACAAAACTAATGGTTCTCGTCTGAACATTACCACATTTCAATCAAAGGTCTTTGAGTGACCAATTAACTAATTTGATTATTTATTTATTCCCAATCGTTTAAATCAAGGTTGTTATTTACCCTCCAGTCTAGCATGCTAATATTTGCCTCTGTTAACATTTTAATTTGTCTCTTGCAAGAAAACAAAAAGGGGGCCGATGTGTATGGCAGAACCATTCTTCACATTGTGAGGGAAGCTCCCTAGGACCAGACAAAACCTCAAACTAACTCTGAACAAAAACTAAAACAAAATTTATACATATACACAATATACTAGAATTCACTAAGAGGGATTGCATAGAAGAAATATACAAGAGCCTACATTTAGGCCCACATGCATGTGCCAGACTATCAAATGTAATACTCCAACTTTATTATTGAGGCCAAGAGATTTATCAAGATTTCTGTCTTTCAATTCTAGATACCAATGGTCTTGTGAAACTGTGATTTATTGAGATTTTACTATGTTTTGGAATGAAATTTATAAAATTGAAATTGAATCCTTAAGGATAAATATTAGATTTTTATTAAAAAAAATCGAGGTTTGTCGATTTCAGTTATCAGGTTCCATACGAACTCCCTCTGCACTGATGATGTGTCCCAGATACAACTCAGTCATGCCTAAAGCACACTTGGACTCCTTGGCATACAAGCAAGCCCTATCAAGAATGTCCAACACTGCATCCAAATGTGTTACATGATCTTCCCAAGTCTTACTATAAACAAGTATGTAATCAAAAAACACTAAAACATATCTCCACAACTGACTATGGAAAACCCTGTTCATAGTAGACTGAAATGTGGCAGGGGCATTAGTCAACGGAAAGGGCATGACTAGAAACTCAAAATGGCCACAATGACAACTAAATGTTGTCTTCTCCACATCCTGCTCTCTGACTCTGACCTGATGGTACCCTAATCTGAAGTCAATCTTGGAGAAGAAACACGCCCCATGCAACTCATCAATGAGCTCATCAATCCGAGGGATAGGATATAGGTTCTTAATAGCCCTCTTATTCAACATCCCGTAATCTATGCACAACCTGAGTGTCTCATCCTTCTTCTTCACCAAAACAATTAATGAAGCAAAAGGAGACTTACTCAGCTTATATTGTCTCATAGCGAGCAGCTCCTGTATTGTCTTCTCAATCTCGTCCTTAAGCCGCTTAGGGTGTCCGTAAAGAGTAATCATAATGGGCTTAGTGCCCTCCTCTAACTCAATAATGTGCTCAATCCCTCTATCAGGTGGCTTGCCATGTGGTAGGTCACTAAACACTTTAGAGTGTTTAGTTCTCAGCTGCTAAATATCAAGGTGGTAAGCTGACTTATATGTATTATCCAGTGTAGGCAACATCCTACACTCTGCTGCCCAATCAACTATTTCATCATGTTGTACTAAGTGTTGCATACGTCAAAAAAAAATCAGCTTCAAATTACTATTCCTAATGGCCTTAAGAATGTGTTTTACCACCCTTAATGAATCTCATCTCCATCCTCTCGGTGCTGATATAAATGTCCTTAAGCATATGCAACCAGCTCATACCAAGTACTATATCAATGCCGCCCATGCCTACCACATAAAAATCTGCCTTAAAAGAATAATTGTTTAGCTTCATGGGAAGCTCCGAAATCATCTTGTTACACCTGAGGGTATAACCATCAGCCACCTACACTCTAAGTCCCTCAAAGTCTTCTATCTTAATCCCTCTCTTTGCAACCAAACATGAATCAATAAAATTATGTGTAGCACCTGTATCAAAGAGAGCAACGACATGCTGCCCTACCAAGAGTCCATGCATCCTGAAAGCAGCTTCCTTTCTCATACTAGAAAGGTAAACAACCTTGAAGTTAGAATCATCTATCTCCTCATCACCATCACCTGAAGCCTCATGTGTATCATGCTCAAAATCAGCTAGCTGTCTGAAAACATCAGAATTGTCCTCATCATCATAGAACCACTCCATCATCTTATTCTTACCCTTAGGCTTCATAGGGCAATCATGATTTGCATCGTAAGGCCCTTTGCAATGAAAGCATAGTTTTTTCCTCCTTAGATCATTTAAAGTTTCTTGATCTAAAGGGGCTGCCATAGGACACTTAAAATCAGCTCTATCATCTTTCTTAAAAGCTTCCCTATCATAGGGTGTAGTAATAGGTTTCGAAGCAAGCTTGCCTCGTGGTGTAGATGATTTAAGATTTCTCGCTTTTTTCATGGCCTCTTGCAAAGTAGGTGGATCCAAGGACTTGACCCACCCTCTATGTGGCTCCACCAAAACCTCAATGAAAAACATAACTCTCCTCTCAGAAATATCATAAACCATCACGGATAGCCACTGAAACTCGCTGATACAGGCCTCAAGGCCCCCTGTCTGCCTCAACTGAGTGTAATGAACCATTGTTACGAAATTCCAAAATCGGGTTTAGCATTGGGTTTTTCATAATAAAGAGATAAATAACTCAACTACTAATTTACATTCTTGATTTAATTCCTAATTTTTAACATCAATATCCACATTAATACTAACTACTGTATTGGTTTAGTGGAATTACGGATAAGATAACATGGTACTACTCTCTTGCCCAAGTTGCTCATTTTAACTTATCCCTGACCCACAATGGACGGTAGAATTACTGCCCTAGGGATGGAAACAACCTACCATAGGCTCCCATTATGGCCTTGCCTTACGGTGGTTGAATTACTCCTATCCGCAACAAACTCCCAATCCAATATGGATTTGAGGATAGATTGAAAACAAACAAACTTACCAATAATTAGCAAACATATTATCAAATAAATGTTTATTTAGAATGTCTTAGTTCTGAGTTACATTTCAAACATCTTCTTGTATAAAGTCTCTGGAAATGATTAACATTTTGATAGATATCATATTCTATTTACATAGATACATCATACTATAATAATTACTATGATGGGACGACGTACCTCTCAGTCCAATGTGATTGTCCAGAGAGCTATCGTAGATCCCTTCCTTTTTACCCGTCGTGACTGTCCAGGGGTTTAGCGTAATGAATTAATCTTTATTTCCCGTGACTGTATGTATCATTTTTTTAATCTGTCCTTATTTCAATAATTCCAACCATACTTATTCCAATTGTCACCTCTTGACCATCATGCATGAATTGGATTCTTAGGTTAGGAAGATCAAATTTAAAACATCCTCAGGAATAGATCCATGGTGATCCTAGAATAATGTCATTGTGCAATGGGACAACAAATAAATCCACTTTAATTGGATGCTTTCCCAATATAATTTCTTGTTGAGGAACCAATTTTGTACACCTAACCAAGGAGCCTGTAGCTTGGGTTGCGGTAAATCCTTTAAAATTCTGAGTTTTTAACCTCATTTTGGTAGCCAATTTCTCATCTATGAAATTGTGGGATGCCCCACTGTCAATTAACGATATGACAATTTTCGCTTGTATAGTACTTTTGATTCTTAGGACTCGATTTTCTGGAGCTTGGGTGAGGGAGGCTATAACCCCATATTCTTCCCGCTCTTCTTCCTCCTGTCTTACTTTCTTTGTTGTATTTTCCTCATCTTCTTCTTCAGAGGTTACTTCTAGATTATGGGCTCTGCCTCTTTTTTCACATATATGTCCTGGCTCCCATTCTTCCTTACATTTAAAACATATTTTCCTTTTCCCATGATCTTCTTTTCTATTACACACATGTCCTTTATCCCATGGACCCTTGCATATGTAACATTGTCCTGATTTTCTTAGTCTTTCTCTTTCTTTTGGGTTAGGAAGATCTTTATGGTGATCATCATTCTTGTGTGATCCCTCCCTTGTATGAAATTCATCCTTCCTATGAAATGGTTTATAGTGGCTGCTGGTCGATCTATTGTTTGATGAGCCTTCCAATCTTAGTGCTATGTCAATAGCCTCTTCCAGAGTGGTGGGTTTGAATGCACTGACTAATCCTTTTAGTGAATCTTTGAGCCCATCTACAAACAAATAGGTCACTCGGTCATTATCTACTCCTGTGACTCGAACTGAAATTTTCTCAAATTCAGCAATATATGCCTCAACTGACCCCTGTTGTTTGGTTTGCGTTAGCCTCTTGAAGTCCTCTTGAGGGTGTTTCCTATCAAATCTTTTAATAAGCTTTTGTGCAAATTCCTCATAGGAGATAATGTTTTGATGGCCCTGAGTGTAAAGACCGTGGTTCCACCATTCATGTGCAATACCCTCCAAAATGTAAAATTGCAAATTGAAGTGCATCTTCCTCCGTCATGGGGCTGAGATTAAGGTATGTGTTTAGTGATTGCAGCCAAGCATGTGCGGTGATTTTTCCAGACCCACTAAAATTCGGGATGGATACTTTGTTCACTTTATGCTTCAAATCCTTATTTAGATTGGGTTTTGCTCTTTTTGGTGCTTCTTGTCTTTGCCCCTCACAGAACTCGCTAAAAGTTATTAATCCCCTGATTTTTGGGTCCAAACTGGCATAGGCTCGGGTATTTTCCACTACATTGTTTGTGGTTTGCTCATTTCCCACTTCTTCTCTTAATGTCTCTTCCCTAGCTAGGAAAGACGGCTTGGGTATCCTAGAAGATGAAGATGTATTGAGATTTGCTAAGTGATTGGAGCTCGTATCCCTATTAATGGGGTTGTTTCTAAGGCTATCAATTGAGTTTCCCATGTGTTATGTTGCTTGGAGGAAAGCTTGGTTTGTTTGGTTGGTTTGTTCCATGAAGGCTCTCATTTCATTTCCCATCTGTTCGTTCATTTTACCTTTACCTCATTTTCTTTGATATGTTTGCATTAACACTCCCACAGGATGGCAGGATAACTGCTCTGATACCAACTGTAATGAACCACTGTTACGAAATTCCAAAATCGAGTTTAGCATTGGGTTTTTCATAATAAAGAGATAAATAATTCCTCAACTACTAATTCACATTCTTGATTTAATTCCTAGTTTTAACATCAATATCCACATTAATACTAACTATTGTATTGGTTTAGTGGAATTACGGATAAGATAACATGGTACTACTCTCTTGGCCAAGTTGCTCATTTTAACTTACCCCTAACCCACAATGGACGGTAGAATTACTGCACTGGGGTTGGAAACAACCTACCGTAGGCTCCCATTATGGCCTTGCCTTACGGTGGTTGAATTACTCCTATTCGCAACAAACTCCCAGTCCAATATGGATTTGAGGATAGATTGAAAACAAACAAACTTACCAGTAATTAGCAAACATATTATCAAATGAATGTTTATTTAGAATGTCTGAGTTCTGAATTACATTTCAAACATCTTCTTGTATGAAGTCTCTAGAAATGATTAACATTTCCAGAGATATCATATCCTGTTTATATATATACATCATACTGTAAATAATTACTATGATGGGACGACGTACCTCTCAGTCCAATGTGATTGCCCAGAGAGCTATCATAGATCCCTTCCTTTTACCCGTTGTGATTGTCCAAGGGTTTAGTGTATTGAATTAATCTTTATTTCCCGTGACTGTATGTATCATTTTTTACTTCTGTCCTTATTTCAATAATTCCAACCATACTTATATGCGCACGAGGTCTTAAGTCGTGCCCCTATACCTGACGTTTTCAATTAATCGATGATTGGTTACGTTTAAACAAAGCCTTCACCATCCGCTAATTATCGGCCTTTACAAAGTCTATGCATATTGGTTAATTAATTATCGCTGGGAATACCAATTATTATTATCGGTTTATTCATTGATCATAGGAATCATATTACTATGAATATTTGCTAGTATGATTATCAATTAATATGATGTTGATCATATTATTAATAACATTATAAATATTAAATTAATATTATTATGATTTAATATTGTTTCATTGATAATATATATTGGTTATTATTAACAATATATTTATAAAAATAATTATTGATATTGTATTTGATTACATTTATTAATTGAATATATTAATACCAATATGTTAAGTCAACTATTAATATATTATTAATTAATTTTATACATTAATCAATATATTTAAGATGTTATTTACATCTTTTAACAAGTGTACATGTATCTAGTCATGGTTCATGACACTGCGCAAACCTCTTTGAAGTAAGTCTCACGATCCTTCTTATCAAACCTCTCTATCAATCTATCAACGAACTCCTGATAGTAAACGATCTGAATGTGATGTAAAGACACTAGCCCATGGTACCACCAGTGATGAGCTACTCCATCCAAGAGCACCACAACAACGCGGATGGCATCCTCCTCAGTCATGGGATGCAATGCTAAGTAAGTATCGAGCTTATGAACCCAAGCTAGTGCTATAACCTTGCCACTCCCATCAAAGTGGGCCAAGGTCATCTTGCTGGCTGCCTCACGCAAATCTGTCCATCTAGGCCTCTATCTCTCTCAGTTGGCCTACCTCTAATGTGCTTGCGCTTCTGTGTAAGGAATCTGTCAAAGTTCAGATTCTGCTTGATGGTGTGTGGTAGAGCATCCCACTCGGCATAGTGAGCAACAACATCATCTACAAATGGCGCGGCCTCGGTCTCAGTACTAACCGCGTCAACTTCAGGTCTCAGAAAAGTAGGCCACTGCGGCCTATCATAAACACCTGTATGTCTAGTCCTATCAACCCTATCATCAACTCTATTCGCATTAACCAGTGACAATGTAACTGGTATATGGAAAAGTGATGTTGTCATTGATGTCTAAAGCCAACATTGGTCAAACAGTGAACAGTTGACAATAATAGTAAACATGTACAGTCAACGAGAGTGACTACTTAGGAAACCGGCGGAAGAAGTACTGTGACCGGTGAAGTCACTAACCAATAACCGGAGCAGTGACCAGTAAAATGTATGACCGGAACCAAGGAACCAAACCGGTATAGACAGAGAAAGGAAGAGTGACAGGTGAAGACAAAGACCTGTACACTACCTAAGGATGTAAACCGATCATCTCTAATCAGTGAGATATCATCGAGACTAATGAACCAATGAAAGTCACAATTGACAAACACTTAAGTGACTCTTCTACCGAGATTTGTTGCACAAAACACGAAGGACTTCGTGTTACGAAAAAAGATCAGTGCAAGACACAATTGAATGATTTAATGCCAAGAATTAAGGCATTAAAACATGGCAGAATCTCGAGATAAGGAAAGTATGCGCCACGCATCTGTCATTTCCTTTACAAAAGAGAAAAAACATATGGCATGCATCTGATGTTTCCTCTCTTAACAGAGACTCATCTGGATGATGGATCCAAAGGAGATCTTCACGGAGGTTGCACATGCAAAAAGCAGCAAGGGCAGAAAGTCTATTTATACTTCAGCCTGTGAAGAATATCATTTGCCTTCATTCTTCCAAGAAGAAAAAGAGTGAACTTGTACGTTGAACAAAGCTACGAAAAGGTGAAGAAAAGAAGAAGAGAAGAGTGTGCAAGGAAGCACAACAATCTGGGGAGAGCATATCTGTGGTGCCTGGTGGTGACTCTCAGTTGATGAACACAGTGATCTTATCAAGCTCAGCAAGGCCATCTCAAAAAGATCAAACCCTCTATTGCTCTCTGACAATTGCAATAGCAAAAATCTCAGTATTTGGGTGGACATTGATAGGTCCCTTGTATCAAATCCCTTAAATGGGTTACATTGAGTAGATGTTCTAAAATCCTCTAACAAGGCAGGCTTTAACAGGCCTTATTTCTTAAATCCCTTAACCGGGTCGCATCTAACAATGCGCTTGTAATCCTTTAACAGAGAAGGCTCATAACAGGGCGCACTTCAGAAGAGTGCAAAAATTGTGAGGTCTACTCACACCGTGGTTTTCTCCCGCTTTGGGTTTCCACGTGATACATCTGGTGTTCTCTATTGCCTTGATCTTGTGATAGTTATTTTTGTGATAGAATCTGTTCTGCATGCAATTTTAGTTAGATTTTATCAGATTGTTTTCAAATTTTAGTGGGCGTTGATTCACCCCTCCCCTCTCAACACCGGTTGGGACCATCAATTGGTATCAAAGCCAAATTCCTTTTCTGTGCTGCTTAACCCCAACAAGAAATAGATCAAATGATGAGAAAGGACCCAAGTTTTCTAAAGAAAACTTGAGTTTATGGTGCAACAGAATGAAGTTGTACATGAAAACCACCAGAGATCAGTTTTGGACTCATGTAATCAATGATTACAGCGAACCCATCGGTACCTTGACAGCTAATCAATTGAAGATCTAAAGTGAACACACAGCTGAAATGGATATGATAGCTAGTACTCTCCTTGACCATGTCTATGCAAAAATTGAACATCTGACTACAGCTTGCCAAATGTGGGCAAAGCTACAAACTGTGTAAAGAGACGACCCACATGTTCAAATAGCAAAAGTAGAAAGCCTCAAAGGTAAATATGATGACATGAAGATGAACGAAGGAGAAAACATTGAGCACTACAGCAATAGAATAAAAGAAGTGATGAACTTCATCAGAAGCGTTGGAGGAACACTGAGTGAACAAGATGTGAGAAGCAAGATACTAAGGACACTAAGGCCACAATATGCTATCAAGATCTCAACCATATAGGAGCTCAGATCAATGAGCACATGTCAAGTCACCCTTGACTCTCTTACCGGTAAGTTGACTTCTTTTGAATTAAGCAATTATGATAACAACTTACCCATGTTAGATACTGTTTTCTAGTCCTCTGTGAATATTGCTTCCACCAAGAAAGGAAGAGAGACTGGTAATAGTTCTATCGGTAAGTTTGGTAATTTCATTGAAAATCTACTCTCAGAAGAACTAGAGCAAGATGAGTTTGAAGCACTCATCGCAAGGAGATTTCCAAGAGGAAAAGGGAAGTATAAAGGGAAACTTCCATTTAAGTGTTTTTCTTGCAATAAGATAGGACACATTGCTATCAGGTGTCCAAAAAATGGAAATAAAGAAAAGTTCAACCGATTCAAGAACAAAGGAAAGGAGTGCTACCTTGCTGAGGAAGGTGTCACGGACAATGAATCTGAAGAATAGAGAGATGATGAAATTGCCTTTGTGGGAATAAAAGAAGAAAGCACAGTGATAAGTGAAATGGCACTTATCTCTAGATCTCATCAATGTGACGATTGGATCATTGACAGTGGATGCACTCACCACATGACTGGTGACAAAAACAAGTTAATCAGCCTAAAGCTTAATGATGGTGGATCAGTGACTTTTGGTAACAATGTACCCTGTGCTATCAGAGGCAAAGGCTCAATAGCACTTGGCAATGAAGCTGTCTACAAAGATGTGTACTAGGTAGGACTCATGTACAATCTAATGAGTGTGGCTCAATTGAACAACAAAGGATACCTGTCGGAGTTTGGGCAAGGTTCTTCTATTGCCAATAATCAATCAGAGCTCATGTCGCCACCAGTAGACAAAGCAAAGGGAACCTGATTTCCTAAACTCAACCAAGGGGGCTTGCCTCATTGCTACTGCAAAAGGGGAGACAGAGAAAACTTGCCTCATGACAAAAGAGGACAATAGCCAGTTGTGGCACCAAAGGCTCTGCCACATAAACTTTGATAGCATTGTCAAAGTAAGTAAGAAGAAGTCAGTCAGAGGACTTCCTGATATTATAAAGCCTGACAGGGTTATGTGTAAAGAATGTCAGTTAGGCAAACTGACAGGTACAAGCTTTAGCAGCAAATCTTTTTCTGTTGAAAAAGTATTGGATCTCGTTCACACAAACCTGTGTGGACCAATGAGGACAAAGAGCTACTATGGAGTCAGGTATTTTATGCTCTTTGTAGATGATTTTTCAAGGATGATGTGGACACTCTTTCTTAAGGAAAAATTAGAGGCCTTTCACATGTTTAAAATCTGTAAGGCTAGAGTGGAGAGGGAGACCAGTAAAAGCTTGAAGTGTCTGAGGTCATACAAAGGAGGTGAGTACACCTCTAAAGAGTTTACTCACTACTGTGAAGATCAGGGGATAAAAAAGCAGATGTCTGCACCAAGAACCCCTCAACAAAATGGAGTCGTTGAAAGAAGAAACAGGACTCTGATAGACTGTGCAAGAACTCTAATGATTCAGAAGGATCTACCCCACCACTTCTGGAGAGAAGAAATCAGCACCATTGTGTATACACTGAACCGGGTTCAAGTCAAGAAAGGAACCAGTAAAAATCCATATGAGTTATGGTTTGGTCATACCCCCAGTGTAAGTTATTTCAAAGTTTTTGTTAGCAACTGTTACATCAAAAGAGATGTTTACTGTGGCAAATTTGAGCCAAAGAGTGATGTAATCATATTTTTGGGTTACTCTACCAAAAGTAAAGCCTATCAATGTCTGAATAAGAGGACAGGAAAGATAGTAGAAAGTGCCAACGTAAAGATAGATGAGTATTCTGAACCAACGGGAAAGAACAACCTAATGAATCAGACAGTCACCAAGACCATGATGTTAATGATCATTTAGAATTCAGTGAAATAATTGCCACTAATGAAGAAGAATAGGTATACAAACCCTTGGAACAGGGTAATGTGCATGAGCCACAAAGGGATCAAAACATAAGACCGATTGAAGAAGATGAACAGGAAGTTGTTCATGATCTTGCTGGAAATATTGCTCAACCAAAAAATGAAGACCGGGACCACCGACCGATTCTGCCAAGGTATGTCACATATCACTCCATTGATAACATTATTGGTGACAAATGTGCTAACACTCTAACCAGGAGAAAGGCTAGAGAAAGTATCTGTTTACTTTCTAGCATAGCGCCCAAACCTACCAGAGAAGCTCTGGAGGATGACAACTGGGTTAAGGCAATGGAAGAGGAGCTTGAGCAAATAGAAAAGAATGAAACATGGACTCTTGTTCCAATACCTCAGGACAAGAATGTTATAGGCACCAAGTGGGTGTTCAAAAACAAGCTAAATGAAGAAGGAAAGGTGGTGAGGAACAAGGCAAGGCTAGTCTACAAAGGATATGCACAGGAGCAGGACTAGATTATGGAGAAACCTTTGCACCTGTAGCAAGACTAGGAGTAAGAATTCAACTTGCTTATGTTGCCCATAAAAGGTTTAAAGTATACCAAATGGATGTAAAATCTGCATTTCTGAATGGTATATTGGAGGAAGTGTATATAGAACAGCCAGAGAGCTTCTCATCCATAGAGAAAAATCATATGGTTTGCAAATTGAAGAAGGCTCTCTATGAGCTGAAACAAGCCCCAAGAGCTTGGTATGAAAGGTTACACTCGTACCTCCTGACCATAAGATTAACAAGAACAAGAGATAACAGCAATATGTATCTAAAGACTGGTAAAGAAGGGAACCTGATTAATGAAATATTTGTGGATGATATCATCTTTGGAGGAGATAACAAAATGAGCAAAGACTTCGCTGAAGAGATGAAGAAAGAATTTGAAATGTCCTTGATTGGAGCTATAAAATTATTCATTGGTCTGCAAGTCCATCAACTCAAAAAAGGTATTTTCATATCTCAGTCCAAGTATATTAAGGAAATTCTTAAATCATTCGGGCTAGAAGAATCCAGACCCGTTGGCACACCAATGATAACTAACTACAAGTTATCAAAGGAGGATGATGCTAAAGAAGTCAATGAGACATTGTACCAATCAATGATTGGAAAATTACAGTATGTTGTGCACAATAGACCTAATATTGCACATGTAGTAGGTATTGTGGCCAAATTCTCTGCAAACCCAAAAGAGACACATTTAATAGCAGTTAAGAGAATCTTCAGATATCTAAAGGGTACTGAGGAATATGGTCTATGGTTTCCTCACAAAGGAGGTTTCGAGATAAAAGTGTTCACCGATGCAGACTGGGCCGATAACATTGATGACAAAAAGAGCACAAGTGGAGGTGCATTCTTTCTTGGAGAGAGTATTGGGTCATGGACAAGCAAGAAGCAAAACTGCATTTCACAATCTACAACAGAAGTTGAGTATGTTGTAGCAATTAAGCGCACACAGGTATTCTGGATAAAACAGATATTAGAAGGAATCCAAGAACAAGTACCGGAACCTATTGCAATATTCTGTGACAACACAAGTGCAATCAATATATCCAAGAATATTGTCATGCACTCAAAAACAAAGCACATTATTATAAAGTATCACTATCTGAAAGAGCAAGTGCAGAATAAAGAAGTAAAGTTGGAATATGTTCCCACAAAAGAACACGTTGCTGACATATTCACAAAGCCTTTACAGAAGAGTATCTTTGAGTATCTCAGAGGTAAATTAGAGGTAGTTCCCCTTCTTGATCTTCAGTAAAAGGACAGAGGTGACCATCAATCCATCAAACTTCAACAGAGGAATCAACCTCATCTTAATTGGATTGATGACAAAAGACCGTTGCTCGAAGGGGGAGCAAACTTCATAAAGGTAAACATTTGACTAGCCTTTGGCATTATTGTCAAGGGGGAGATTGTAGATTGCTAAGGTGTTTGCCATCAATGCCAAAGGGGGAGGTTGTTGGCATTAACTGGTAAGGATGTCACCGGTATATGGCAAAGTGATGTTGTCATTGATGTCTAAAGCTAACATTGGTCAAACAGTTAACGAGTGACAATAATAGTAAACAGGTAGTCAAAGAGAGTGACTGCTTAGCAAACCAGTCAAAGAAGTACTGTGACCAATGAAGTCACTAACCAATAACCAGAGCAGTGACCGGTAAAATGTATGACCGGAACCGAAGAACCAAACCGGTATAGACAAAGAAAGGAAGAGTGACAGGGGAAGACAAAGACCTGTACACTACCTAAGGATGTAAATCGATCATCTTTGATCAGTGAGATATCATCGAGACTGATGAACTAGTGAAAGTCATAGTTGACAAACACTTTGTCATGTCCCCATTTTGGCTGACCTCGTTTAGCGTGCCGGATTTGCCTATCCCCGACTCTCGTAGGCAAATGGTGGAGAGAGAGAGTCATTTTTGCAGATCAGATGGTTATATTGGCTTTTGGAGAAGTTTAAGAGGTTATATTTTATTATTATAAGTTATCGGGGCCTACATGTTCTAATTTTAAGTTGAGTTGCACTTTTTGATTTATAATATTATTTTATTATAAAAAGTGCTTTTTAATGAGATTTTATAAAGGAGAGTTCTAGAAGTTCCAGGAAAAGTGAATAAATAGAGGGCTAGGCCTCTCATTTGGACATGCTTGTTTATGATATCTCTTCTACTTCTTCATTGTGAAGACATTTGTGGGTTTTGGATCTGCAAATCATTATTCAGTCTTTGGGAACGAGTCACTCCCTTGGATTGGCAACTTTGAGGGTGTGAAATATCACTTGAATTGTTGCAATTGAGGAGTTGGTATTCAGCCATCTCATTTGTGCTTCATTGAGATTCAGTTTTGAGGGTTTACTTCAGTTGGAATAAGGGTTCCAGTTGTGCCCTAGCATTGAGGAATTGATTGGCAAGGGTTTGAAGACAATTTTGCATATTTTTTTTCAGACTGCCAGTCAGGGTTTGGAGCCACGTTTTCACTCATATCTCTTCATTGGCTTGGAGGAATATTTTATAACTTTGAGGGGTTATTCAACAACCCTAGGCGCCCCTTTTTATCAGTTTTGGGAGACCCAAGACTTGGGTATTTATTTTATATGGGAGACGCCCTGGCTGTACAGGTACGGCCCTGCCAGCAGTGACGTCATCAGCTATTGTTGAGGGTTTGTTGGGGCAGTTTTGGAGGTCATCTACAGCATTTGCAACATCAGATTTTCGTCACCATTCCAAGCTTCGAAACAGGTCTTTCATATTCAAACATACATGTTATATCAATGGTGAATTTCCAGTCACTGTCATGATATGGACAAATAAACAGTTTCAGATTTAATAGCAGTGCATTTGGGGGTCCATTTGGGGCTGTCAAGGTGGTCTTCATCAGCGTCCAGCATCTTCAAAAGTGTGGTCTTCAACAAGGCGTCTTTACCAGGTTTTTTGTACTTGAATCACATGTCAAAATCTTGTGTAAACTGCTGTAGACAGTCACAGACATTCATAATTAATACAGTCCAGATTTCGTTGCATTGCTAGTAGATATTGTTCATTGCATAGACCAAAGGGTTTGATGTAAGAATGCAAATTTATGACAGTCATGTCAATCTGATATAGTATAGCAGGCATATATTTGTTAATGTCATTCAGTCCATATATGCACAGTCTGATATTGTAATCAGATCTTTGAAACTTACATTCTATTAAGCATAGTGCAGATTACTACAGTCCAAAAAATAAACAGAAGTGTAAGGTTCAATGTAATTGAATTGCATGTCTTGAATCTGATATGAAGTAGCAGTCCTATGTTTATCCAGTACAGTCCATGCCATATCCAATATTGTAATCTGCAGTCATAAAATCAGAATTGCATTTGTTGATTGGACTTCAGATTTGAGTTACATATTGTCATCTATCCTTGCATATGTGTTAGATTAGAAGTTGGAGTTGTTGGCATCATATACTATGGATTCGTTGCACAACAATTAGCGATATTGCAGCCCTATTCAGTTACATGCCAACTGTTTGACGAATTGCCTAAGTTCAGTTGGAGGGTTTAGTGATCCTATTGGTTAGGGTCATTACACACTTAAGTGACTCTTCTACCGAGATTTGTTGCACAAAACATGGAGAGCTTCGTGTTACGGAAAAGATTAGTGCAAGACACAATCGAAGGATTTAATGCCGAAAATTAAGGCATTAAAACATGGCGAAATCTCAAGATAAGGAAAGTATGTGGCATGCATCTGTCGTTTCCTTTACAAAAGAGAAAAAGCATATGGCATGCATCTGATGTTTCCTCTCTTAACAGAGACTCATCTGGATGATGGATCCAAAGGAGATCTTCACAGAGGTTGCACATGCAAAAAGCAGGAAGGGCAGAAAGTTTATTTATTCTTCAACCTGTGAAGAATATCATTTGCCTTCATTCTTCCAAAAAGAAAAAGAGTGAACTTGTACACTGAACAAAGCTACAAAAAGGTGAAGAAAAGAAGAGAAGAGTGTGCAAGGAAGCACAACAATCTGGAGAGAGCATATTTGTGGTGTCTGGTGATGACTCTCAGTTGATGAACACAGCGATCTTATCAGGCTCAACAAAGTCATCTCAAAAAGATCAAACCCTCTATTGCTCTCTGACAATTGCAATAGCAAAAATCCCGATATTTTGGTGGACATTAACAAGTCCCTTGTATTAAATCCCTTAACCGAGTGACATCAAGTAGATGTTCTAAAGTCCTCTAAAAAAGCAGGCTTTAACAGGCCTTATTTCTTAAATCCCTTAACCGGGTCGCATCTAACAATGCGTTTGTAATCCTTTAACAGGAAAGGCTCCTAATAGGGCGCACTTCAAAAGAGTGCAAAAATTGTGAGGTCCACTCACACCGTGGTTTTCTCCCACTTTGGGTTTTCACGTGATACATCTGGTGTTCTCTATTGCGTTGATCTTGTGATAGTTATTTCTGTGATAGACTCTCTTCTGCATGCAGTTTTAGTTAGATTATATCATATTGTTTTCAAATTTTAGTGGGTGCTGATTTACCCCTCCCCTCTCAACATTGGTTGGGACAATCAAACTCTGATCCGGTCCTTGGCTCTAATCCTATTGCCAGTTCTAGACCTATCATTTGCCCTGGACCTGAGTGAACTGACAGAATCACTCCTAGTACCTCTATCTCTACCACAGTCGTCAAGTAGTGCAATGCGATGTAACTGTCAAACAGCTACTGCCAAAAATTAGCAACATGGTGTTCACCATCTTCAAGATTTTTAAATGCATCCCAAGCCTCTCTGTCAATATCAGAACCAGTGTTAGCATCTTTATAACCTGTACCACCTAAACCTTCTGAACCACCAACACCCCTGTCACCAAGGCTGCCAAACTGAATCTCAGCCATGTTGAACCCCAATTCCCTGCAGGCTGGCAGGAAATCATTCAGATACCACTATAAAGAACCTTGCTGGCTCTTTCTTCCAAATGCTAAACGAAACTGGCGTATTTTGTTGTGTTTTGAATATCTAGTTTTTATTTGTTTATTTTCAGAATATAAACAACAATTACAATGCATAAAGTAAATGCAATTCCAAATTATTTATTTTCCACAATGCTTTCAGATGTAAGATATTTACAATAATATTTAGAATAATTGCAGATTGAACTTAGTATTGATAAACCTTATTAATATGAAACTACAACTACTAATGGCTTGAACGTGGCTCCTAATGGTGAACCATGGTCCTTGAGATGATAGGCACAGCACTAGAAGGACATCATACACAGCCTAGGAAAGTTGAATTTCGCTGCCACAATCACCAGGCAGTCTTCTGTTTAAAATGCAGCTAATATCTATTAAATCGCAGCCCTCTTAATGTTGCACACGGCACATACAAACTTGATTGTTGTCTTGATTTGATGCGATCAGCTCATTTGAGTTCTCAATGTAGTACTAAGCCACTGCACAATTCAGAAAAAATCGAAACCGTTGGAGAACTCACAACAAAGATTGAGTAAATTTGATATATAACAGCACCAAATTGTAATCAAAATAATTAGAATTAATTGTCTGATATTCAGAGCACAATTCACCACAATTTCTCAGTGATTCAAAGTGGAAACAAAGAGGAATCAGTCCTCACAAACCCTTGTTGAAACCATTCAGCAAATATCACCATGTAATTAAAAACAATAGCCAAGAATGAATTCGATTTTATCCATAGAGTCTCTCTTAAATAAAATATGAAGTGTGGCTTCTCCAATACAATTTTCACTTAAGAGGCTTCTCGCACACACTTCCAAATTATAACACTTAAATAATAGTCATTTATTAAGATAGACATAATAAAGAACTTATAATGTCAAGCTCAATTAAATAGACTCAATTAAATGCGCATGACGCCCAATATCATGTTCCTCCACTACACAGCTAAAAATAGTAACCGCTCATAATTGACATACTATAAATAGCAAGTCTATCAACAGAGACCCTCAAATCCAATTGTCAACTCACAAGGGTTGCAATGATGAACTGACCATGCCAGGCTACAGCAACCTGCTAAAAAAGGGGACATTACATTTACATAGTAAAATTTTAACTAAGATAGGATATTTGTTAGGCGAATTCATAGATTTAGAATAGAACTTTGTGAATTCCTCTAATGTTAAGATATTAGTAAATCTAGAGCTTAATGTGGAAAACATTAGACCAATCAAATTAATAACTAATCAATCATTGTATAACCTTAAACCTGAAATCTATATTGGTTGCATTAATGATGATTTAACTATATTTAGAAACCACCCAGCAACGGATATGATAGAGTTTCTTCATCACTTACCTAATACAACATGTTTCCAACATAAACATGTTAGCAATTTAAATTGTCATTAGTGTAAATCACAAACACCATTCCCACCGGTAAAAGTTCACCAGTAGTCCACTCACATTACTTTAAAAGCACTGGTAGACTAAGATAAGGAGATGCATCGGTAGACCGAACTAAGTATATTGTACCGGTCTATTAAGACATACAAAGATAAACCGGGTATAAGAGTAATACCGGTCATAACTCCATAAAGATCTGCAATGGATTCTACGGAGCAGTTTGAGTTAAAACTGGAATATGCGGAGCATCCAGCACTCAGAAGTGGAGTTAAGTTTTTAACAGGAGTTAGCTTTATTTATTACGAACATTTTTCAAGGTAAACTCCAGATCAAAACGCAAAGCTTTTTGCTAGTTGCATGATTTAATGTTGAGTTTACAGCCTGGCAGTTCTATGAGTTAAGGGTTTCATTAAGTTGAGCTCTTGTATAAATACAGATCATAGAACGCAAAAAAGGTGTTGTTGTTGAGAGTTATTGAAGAGAGAGAGCGGAGAAGAGATATCTGCACGGAGATCACAGACACCAAAGGTGAAAGGCAAAGAGGCAGAAAAGATTCAACAGCCAGGCAAACCGGGGAAGAGATCAACAAGTATGATCTAATCAGACAATCAGTGTCAATTCAGATCATTGCTTTTATAAGGTGTGAAAACAAAATGAAATCCCTCTATCAGGGTGAACCCTAATCGGTTCTTTGTAAAAATCTTTTAACCGAATAACATATTTGTTGATGTTGAAAGTCCTCTAACCAGGCAACTCCTAACAGAGTTAAGATCTTAACCGATCTTCTATCAAATCCCTTAACCGGGTAGCACCTTCACCAGTGCTTTGTAAGCTCCTAACAGGGCATATTTACTTCTGCAGTAGTGAAGTTGTGAGCTCTGTCTCACCGTGGTTTTTTTCCTTCCAACCGAGGGTTTCCACGTATACATCTTGTGTTGATCTATGTGTTTCTATTTATGCTTATGAACGATTGTTTACATTCTACTTATCAAGGAAGAATAATTGAACAAGTGTTGAATTGTAATAGAAACAAGTATTTACTGATTCACCCCCCCTCTCAATAACCAGTTAGGAATAACAATTGGTATTAGAGCTTAGTTCTCTAAAATATAAAGCTTTACCGTTTGAGAAAAAGATCATGGAGGGTTACAGGTATCAGAAACAGCTTGAGGAAGCCAACAACATCATTGCCTCTCTGGAGAATACGCTAAGAAGATCACTTGCAAAAAGGAAGGAGTTGGCCCTACAGTTGAATGAGAGCAATGAGACTATAGATGAACTCTCTGGGCAGAGTGGATCTGATGAAGCCGACGAGGCAGTCTCTGAGCTCATGGAAAGAAACCAGATCCTAACTGGTCAGATCTCCAACCTTAAGAGGGAGCAAGAAGATAATGCCCTAAGGATGACAGAACTGATTGAGAAAGAAGAGGAAAGTTGAAGATAAAAGAAACACAGCAATCAAGTCATTAACAGCCTCTGAAAGAGCAAGGAACCTAGCAGAGGAAGCTGTAGGGGCAAATGATCTCGTCATCCTGCAACTTCAAGAAGACATGCAAATTGTCACCCAAGAAAATGCCAACATGCAAAAGGGTTGGCATGATAGGGATGAATCATGCAAAATACTGGCATTAGAATTGTCTCAACTAAAGGAACAAATGAAAGAACTTGAAAGAAATGAAACCCTAAGAAGATACAACGAGAGCTCGGTTAAGCTTGATGAGCAACTCAAAGCTCAAAGAAAGCACAAAGACCACACCGGTCTTGGATTCACCAAAAAAGACATCAAAGAGACTGGTGAGTCTTCTGGAGCTAAGACAAGCAAGAAGGATAAGAAGAAGCCGCTGGCACAAAAAGGTAAGAAGACTTTCAACACCTCTTGCAATCATTGTGGGAAACCAAGTCATAGAACAAATGACTGCAGGAATGCACCAGTAAAGCCAAACAACAGTTACTGCAAAAACCGTTGCAAATATGGCCACAAGACCAATGAATGTTGGTCAAGCCCCACAACTGTGTCCAGTGGAAGCAGGGGAACCTTCAAGGGCTACTGCTATGCATGCAATAAGTTTGGACACAAAGCTGATGAATGCAGATCAAAGACAATGGCATTCAGATCCCCAAGACCGGTATTCACCAACAAAAACAAGAACCGGAGCATAACCAACTGTGCAAACTGTGGGACACACAGTCACAATGACTCCTGGTGCAAATCACCCAACAATAGAAGGGTGAATCCATGGAAAGCTACCAGGATAGTCTGTTACTCCTGCAACAAAGGACACCTAGCGAAAGAGTGCAGGAACCGGTCAATGAGGAAAAGGAAAGAATCGGTCAAACCGATAGAGAATATCTCATCCTCAAATGAGAAGATCAATAAGGAAGAGAAGTCTGAGAAAACAGTAAGGCAGATTTGGTTCAAAAAGGAATCAAAGAACTCCGCAGAGGAGAAGACAAAGGAAAGATCATCATCTGCAGATGGTGATATCTCTTCAGCAAACTGAGTTGTAAAAGCTTAGAGGGAACCGATAGACCATCTACCGTTCCCGATAAGACTGGTGAGAATCGGACTCACTCAATCTACAAGGACAACCAGACAGGTAAGCTTTCATCAACCGAGGTTTGCTAAACCGAAAAAGCCTAAATACTGGTTGGCAAAAACGGAAAGAATAGTTAGATAAGGCAATTAATGAGGTAGCCGTTTAACAATAGTTATCGTTTGGTAATTACCGTTATGCCCTAACTCTATAAAAGAAAGGAGAATTACTCATTTAGTTTTACCTTGCTATCTTTGTGATTAACGAATTCTTCTGCTGAGTAATATTCTCACGCTTTGATCATTGTGAGCTACTATTTGTAATACCGATCAAGCGACTTTCTGTGTTAACCGGTTATCAAGAAATGGCATCATCATCCTCTACCGTGAAGTTGATCAAGGGAAATCAAGCGGACCGACCTGCATATGATATTGTGGCGGTTCAAAACAGGGAAAACGACATGGCTGGTGCACTGTCGTCTGTGTCAAACGGAGTCCTATTAATCGAAGACGTCACTGCGTTTATTCACGCTAAACAGGAAGAATTGGGCGAAACTTATACTCAAAGCGAGTACCTCGAGTTATGTGACGAAGGGAGACTTCCTAATAAGTATGCGAAGCTGGTATCATCTGGACTTATCGATGG
Source organism: Chamaecyparis obtusa (assembly GCA_027943335.1). Classification (NCBI taxonomy): domain Eukaryota; kingdom Viridiplantae; phylum Streptophyta; class Pinopsida; order Cupressales; family Cupressaceae; genus Chamaecyparis; species Chamaecyparis obtusa. Next base: position 1,966,780 of record BSBK01003769.1, on the reverse strand, counting down.
AGTATGCTACCCGACCATCTTCCGAGAAGACTACATTCGAATGGTTCTAAGTTGTCTTCATGAACCGGGTTTCTGGCTCAATAAAGGTGTATGCCATCCGATTACAAAAGAAGATCTGCATAGAGTGACCGGATACAATGACCAAGGGGAAGCACTAACCCTAAGGACTATCTCCAATGTCGTCGTCAATAAACTAACAATGTCAAGATCTGATGGTCGACTTATGACCATGACTGACATTGAGGATGATGGAGTCCGCTTTGCATCTGTTGTGATTGGCTACAAGGTTTACCAATCAAGCAATCTAAATAGCATACCGAGTGGAGCAATTCACGCTACACACTGGATAATGCACGACAATGCTCAATACGACATCTGTGCGATGCTTCGAGGGAAAATCTTTGAAAACATGAAGAAGCTCGGAGTTGTCAAGAAGAAATCCATGAAGTATGGAACCCTGCTGGTATGTCTATACTTCTATTTAAATTTCTTCCCGGGTATCGGAAAAGTGACTTGGGGAACCGATAGACCAGTCATGCATCAAATCAGTGAAATGGCCAACCAATTGGGAAACCAGTTAGGTAGAGTAATGACTAAACACTTTGAGGCATTTCAACTACGAATGCATACAAGAAAGAGGGTGTCGTCAAACATTGTTGACGAATACAAAGACGATGTATGCTTTCTAGTTACCAATGATAATTGCATAATTCAAACTGTGGAACCAAGATCCATGTACGCTCCTGAGCTAGGCTAAGAGATCACCTCAAAGGCTGCTAAGGCATATGCAAATGCCTTGACTGAGGTGGATCTAGATCTCAGTGCTTACCGGATACGTACCCATAAAGAGATCCAGGAGAATCTGAAGAAGAGGGCACCAATTAAAAATGTCTACACCAAAAGGGCCCCTACACCAAAGAAGAAACCGGTGACAAAGCAGCCCAAGGCTCAAAGGAAGAAAGCACCATCGATACCTAGTACCCAAGAGGAAGAACGAGAGGAGACAGAGACCGAGGAAACAGTTCCTCTAGTTAGAAAGAAGAATTCTGGTAAACCGGTAAAGGATGATCCACCTAGAAGTAGGAAGCCCACAATTGATGAATTTGTGCTAGGATTGAAAGAACTTGGCGGAATGGGTCGTGTCAAAAGAAGATACAATCTGGCAAATGAAGAAGATAGAAGGAAAATTGAAGCAGTAGTGTACTGCCTCCATAAGTTTAATTTGCAACCTGCGGAACTTCATACGACATTGCCTGATGATCTTCTAGAAATTCTTGAAGCTAGATGGAAAGCTTCAATGGAAAGAGAAAAGGAACTGAGGATACAAGCTCTGCTAGAGGTTCAGAACCACCTCACTCTGGAAGAAGCCACTGAACAAGCTGAACTACATCAGCAAGATTTCCTGACAAAGAGGAGGATCAGTCGGATGCTGATAGGAGAAGCTGACAAGGTTCATAAGGAAGGAGTAGCCATATGGACCAAACTTCTTCAGACCCAACAACAAGCAGAGGAAGCACGACAAAGAACCACAGTTCCACTAGTCCCTGACACCGGAAAAGGAAAAGGAGTGCTTGGAGCGGAAGCAACGGTCAAAGAGAAGAATTCTATAGAACCGATCATCGTCGACATCACCGATGATCAAGGCAGTGATCCAACACGCCCAACTGTTCCTAAAGGTAAGACTCCAGCTATGACTGTCAATGATATAGTTGATGAGGTTATGGATTTTGGCGAAGTAGAGAATGATGCTAAATGGTATAATGTATTAGAAGAAGAAGATAAACAGACAGTAATTATAGCTCTAGTGGAAACTTTTATGGATTTTCATATTACTCCAAGGGACTATAGGTCCAAGTTTCCCTTTGAGTTAAATTCTAGGCTTTAGACCAAATGGAGAACCGATCTAGGCACAAACACAAGAATAAATAAAAGAACTTTGTTAGTGGCCAGACCTGGTCTCAGTGAAGATAGAATAAAGCTTCTACTGGAGGAAGCAGCAATGAACTTGGACACCAAGTACCAAGTTGCCAAGATACTAAACGGATATGAAAATGAAGTCTATAAAGAGACCCTAGACTTCTGGCAACAGTACAACTTCAGTGCACTTGATAATTTAGGTCCTCGAGATCAAACTGAATAGGTATAAGCACCACCGGTTCAATTCACTACTCATGAAGAACCTACAACCGGTAAGGAGAATATTCAAACAGAGGAGTTCACATCTGGTGAACAAATAAATGTTGAGCAGGTAGTTCCCCCAGTAGAACAAGAGCTAGGAAATGATATCCTTGTGGGAGAATTACATTCAGCTGAAGAGCAGCACAAGGAAGAAATCCCACCGGATGTTCAATTTCAACAAGAACAGGATGCCCTACCTGAAGTTGAAGTGCAACCGGAAGAGGAAGCTCAGAATAAGGAAGAAGCACCTGCCAAGGAAGACCTACCTGAAGAAGAGGCGCAACCGGAAGATGCAGCTCAGCAAGGAGATGAAGAAAATAAGGAACAGGAACAAGAAATTCCTGTACACACTGAGTAAGCTCAACCGGAACAAGAGCCCAAGCAAAAGGAACAAGCAGATATCCCAAGCTCCTCCTCTAAACAAAAGTTATCATTTGTTGAGGATAAAGAATCCAAAAGGAGCAAGGACACCGATACAATGGTTGACATCAGCAAAATGTCAACTAGGCAACTAAAGGAGCTGACCAAGAGAAAACAAGACATGGTCCTGACCACTGTCAAGAATATATTCTGCAATTTCGTCCCTGATGCTAACATAGATGAAGATGAACCTGTTATAGATCAGCTGGAACTATTGGCACAAGCAATCGGTGATGATCTGACAGATCCAAAAACTGTAGCTATAGATCACTATGAGAAGAGAATAGAGATTCTCCACAAACAAGTTGAAGATATCAAGGTAACTTTGTTATCCAACTTAAGAGTGCTTCAACAACAGATCCAAGTTGCAGAAAGTTTGATGATAAGAACTTCCATCTTTCAAACTTTCTTGCAAGATCTAACAGAGAAGTCAGCAAAGACTTCAGAAGACATTAGAGCCTTGTCTTCTCAATTTGACATCAAAAATAAGTCTGCAACAAATTTTAGCAGAGAAATGACAAGTTTAGCTCTAATTCTGAGAAAGACTGCAGAAGAGGAGAATAATAGAATCCAAGACATTATTGGATTTCAATTATTTCTGGCCCCAACATTTGACTCCATGCAGCAAACTGCAACTTCTACAGAAATTTTGATCAATGAACCGGACTATAAAACTGTGGAGGATATGGAGAACATCATTTTTTCTCTAAAAGAAGCCCAAAAGAACATTGAATATGTAATCGGTCAATGGGCACCATTTCTTCATTCTGCAAAGAATATCTATAAGGATATATTCACCAAGATACAAATGTGAAATCCTAAGTGAAGCTTAACCCTTTGTCCTATGGAGGCAAAAAGGGGAAGAAGACGCAGAAGAAATGGGAAGTAGGATAGAGCAGCTATAGGATAGTAGAGCTAAAGCCCTTGGACAGGGGAAGTCTGCAATCAAAAAGAAGAGAGCAAAACTGTAGTGTAAGTGTACAGTACACAGGGTAGAAGTCTGATCAAGGATAGAATAGCCACAGAACAAGAACAGAAGAAGAGCTAAAGCACTTTAACAGGGGAAGTGTGCTACAGAGAAAAGAAAAGTCTACAGATATTGTGATAAATAAGTGAGTATGGTTTTGAACATGGTTTTGCCACCAATGACAAAGGGGAAGATTGTTAGCAATTTAAGTTGTCATTAGTGTAAATCACAAACACCATTCCCACCAGTAAAAGTTCACTAGTAGTCCACTCACATTACTTTAAAGGCACCGGTCGACTAAGATAAGGAGATGCACCGGTAGACCAAACTAAGTATATTGTACCGGTCTATTAATACATACAAAGATAAACCGGGTATAAGAGTAATACCGGTCATAACTGCATAAAGATCTGCACCGGATTCTGCGAAGCAATTTGAGTGAAAATCGGAATATGCGGAGCATCCACCGCTCAGAAGTAGACTTAGCTTTTTAACAGGAGTTAGCTTTATTTATTACAGATGTTTTTCAAGGTAAACTCCAGATCATAACACAAAGCTTTTTGCTAGTTGCATGATTTAATGTTGAGTTTACAGCCTAGCGGTTCTATGAGTTAAGGGTTTCATTAAGTTGAGCTCTTGTATAAATATAGGTCATAGAACGCAAGAAAAGGTGTTGTTGAGAGTTATTGAAGAGAAAGCGGAGAAGAGAAATTTGCACAGAGATCACAGTCACCAGAGGTGAAAGGCAAAGAGGCAGAAAAGATTCAAAGGCCAGGCAAACCGAGGAAGAGATCAACGGGTATGATCTAATCAGACAATCGATGTCAATTCAGATCATTGCTTTTATAAGGTGTGAAAGCAAATTGAAATCCCTCTATCAGGGTGAACCCTAATCGGTTCTTTGTAAAAATCTTTTAACCGGGTAACATCTTTGTTGATGTTGAAAGTCCTCTAACCAGGCAACTCCTAACAAAGTTAAGATCTTAACCGATCTTCTATCAAATCCCCTAACCGGGTAGCACTTTCACCAGTGCTTTGTAAACTCCTAACAGGGTGTCTTTACTTCTGCAGTAGTGAAGTTGTGAGCTCTGTCTCACTGTGGTTTTTTTCCTTCTAACCAAGGGTTTCCACGTATACATCTTGTGTTGATCTGTGTTTCTATTTATGCTTATGAATGATTGTTTACATTCTGCTTATCAAGGAAGAATAATTGAACAAGTGTTGAATTGTAATAGAAACAAGTATTTACTGATTCACCCCCCCCCCCCCCTCTCAGTAACCGGTTAGGAATAACAAAACATTCAGCTGACATTCACATCAACCTCAATAAGGATAAGGGAGGCTTTGTTATTTGTAATAATGAGAACATCGAATCTAGCCCTAAACACCCTCTAGCCCTCCCCACCATACAGAACACTACAGAACCAAATGCACAGACAGAACTAGAGGTGGAAGAGGGCAAAATTTTAGAAGATAATGAGAGATATCTAGAATTGGATAATCTTACAGACACAAAAATCTCCAACAAAGATGAGATCAATAATGTTAAGTTTAACTTAGAGGTGGATACGAAGCTTTTATATAATTCTACTTTGGAGCAATATGATAGTAAAATCATTATGAGAGAAGATGGTATAAACAAAGAGGATATAGCAACTAGAGTGGAGAAGTTAAGAGATGAAATCCTTGATACAACAGTGGGGCAATTTGTGGAAGAGTGTATGGACATGAATTTGAATAAGGAGGGTAGTGAAGAAAAGATTAAGGAATCTGAGGAGAAAACTAATTTGGAAAAACAAACAAGCTTGAACTCGGCGATTGAGTATGTAAAGATAGGTAATGTAGGAACTATTGAGGACAATAAAGCATTATGTATAGTGGAACCAATTTCTGACCCTATGGAACAGATAATGTTGAATGCATCCTCCCAAGAAGAGATTATCAGAAAGCTAGAGGCAAACATGCTACTTTTAGGAGGATTGTTGGGGGAGATTATTTCTACACACGATGAACTAGGGGAAGAATTAATTTGTTGGTATAATTTGAAAGAACAAAATGAAGCTTTAATCCCTAAGCAAATAGAGGCGAACAAATCCAGGCCAGAGGTGTATAAAATGGATACCACCACTAGTGACAAACCAATCCCTCTGGAATATAACCCATCCAAAGAGTAAAATCAGATTCAACACAATTAGAGGTTGCATATAACATTATGGGGATCCCTCAAGATATGGAGAAGGGCATTTTAGTGGAACAAACCATGGCGGAGCAGAATACTCTATTGGCGGGGGAGTTAATGCAGTCCTTTCTTGAGAAGTCAAAGTTGGAGATGGAGGTTGAGACAGAAAGTGAGATGCCTTTAGATCAAGAGATGTTAAACACAACTAATAAAAATGGGGTAGTTAGGCATTGTTGAAACCTGTGAAGGGATTGAAAGCCCAGTTTGTGGCAAAACATTGAAGAAATGGGGAAGGAAATATTTAGTGGATCTAAGCAAGAAGGATGGGGAAGCAGAAAACCAGGCAAAAATTACCACTCTATTTCACACAAGGAAGGGGAAGTTCCTTCCCAATGAGCCATGAAGCTCACTACGTGGAATGTTAGGGGATTAAATGCCCTTAACAAACAGCACTTATTAAAGCACAACCTAAACATAATAGAATCAGATATTATCCTTATCCAAGAAACTAAATTAAATAGTGATGAAATGGCTAAAATAAATAAGAGATTAGGAATACGGAAATTTGAGAGTGTCGACGTGGCTGAGGCATCAGGTGGCTTAGCCGCTTTGTGGGATCCTAGGAAGGTCAACTTTGATGATATCAAAAAACCAGATTGGATGGGGGGGAACGATTTGCAGTATTAAAAGCTCACTCAACTTTCCTTGATTAATGTCTATGGTCCAACCAATACTAATAGAAAAAAAGATTTATGAACTGAAATTCAAAATTTTTGCAACCTCCATAAGGAATGGAATTATATTTTGTGAGAGGATTTTAATGCAATTCTAGATTTAAGTGAGAAAAGTGGAGGCATTCAGAAAGAACCTCAGCCTCTTAAAGATTTCAAACAATCGATATGTGGTAGTGGTATTATTGATATTAAAACAAGTAATGGCACCTTTACCTGGAATAATGAGAGCAAATTTTTGTAATATTTCTGAGAGGTTAGACAAATTTATGTTCTTAGGAGATTTTGGATCCTTCAATAGCATTCCATCTCATTTCAAGTTTTCATCATTTTCTGGTGAAGTTTTTGTGATGAACCCAATTGGCTCTCATTTACAAACTAGCTCTTTTCTCAAATTAAGTTGCACTTTTAAATTGCTTTCAGAATATATAGAACTTTATGAACAACAGATATGAAATTCAATGATTCTTTTCAGATTTTTTCAATTAAACAACAACAACAAATACTTGTGGTTCAATTATTCATGAATCAAATCCATTACATGCTTAGCCAGCATTTTAAATTATTGCATGAAAATAAGGAAACAACACCTTATATTCTAAACAGGACTGTTTTAGAAGGAAACACAACCTATGGGATTTGGCACCAGCAAATAACAATCAACAAAGTCCTCCAAACGCAGCCCCAACAGTCTCTCAATTTCAAACACAGCCTTCTAGGAAGATGTCACAGGCTGCCAAAGAAAAAACGCAGCTTCTCTAAATAAATTTGCAACCTCCAGGTGAAAGTTCATGGCCTCCAGATGTATTTTGTAGCAAGATACAACAGTCTTCCATACTATCGATAGTCACAAGAATAAAATCTAACCAGCAAATGGATAACACAGTATAAATTATAGATGCTCAATACTCAACAAATCTGGTATACAACAGCACCAAATTTGCATCCACAAAATCAGAATTGAATTTCCAGAATTCAACAGAAAATTCACCACCGACAACTGATGATTCAAATTGCAGAAGAGAGCAATCAATCCTCAAACCCTAGCCAAACTTCTCCACTTCCAAAACTTCATAAAAAATGCTCAAGTCATGAATGAGGTTCGAATTCTCATAAGGCTGTATATATAATATTTTTCCATAGCTTCTCAGTGACACTTTTCACTTAAAAGCCACTTGCTTTATAGTTGCACATTTGAAATATAATAAACTATTATATTTCCCTTCACTTTAATGCTGAAAATGACCCTTTCATTAAAATAATGTTATTCTGACACATAGGGTCCCTGTTTTATGTGCTAAAGATTTAAAACTTCTCAAGCCGGTTCCAACAAGCTATAACACTAAGATGCCCAAAATAGATTTCCAATAAAAATGGCAACCTTAGCCGATTTAATTCACCCATCTTGCGAAAATGACTGAGGAAGCATCAGAATCAAAATCTGACAGCACAAGAATGATCCTGATGACGAAAGATGATGAATGAACCTGGTGGAATGACTTTCTAAAAATAGATGCTCCCTCCAAGAATCTTGGAGCCCAAACCGAAAGCTGAAAATAAAAACTAAGAGCATCATTTAATTCTTCTAATTCATCTAAGCTCATCGAAACCAACTGTTGACTTACTATAAATAGTAAGTCCCTCAAAACAGGCCAAAACCCACATCAAGGTCCTCTAATCACCAGAATTAGCCTACAAGGACCCAATGATAGGCTAAATCCACTAACTCCAATGCTCGCTCAAAATGGGGACATTACAGTTTTGAAAGTAAAACCTTCAAGAAATCCATTTAAATTCGAAAATATGTGGTATCAAGATAAACAATTTCTAAGATTAGTAGAAGAATGGTGGAAGGAGGAAAATTTTGAAGGGTCTAAGATGTTATGCTTTGTGTCTAAGTTAAAGGCATTAAAAATTAAAAATTTTAAACTAGAATAAAACACATTTTAAAAACATTTTTACGGAAAAGAATGAGGTAGAAAAAGATATTCAAGAATTACATGAAGAAGTTTTAAAAGTAGGAATGGACAACGAAAAAAATCTTAAGGAAAAAGAACTACTACACAAATATGAAGACCTCCTTTCGAAAGAAGAAACCTTTTGGAAACAAAAATCACATGAGACTTGGTTATCTGAGGGAGACAGGAAGTCTAAATAATTTCATAATAGCACAAAGCAAAGGAGGAATGTTAATAGGATTCTAAAAATTAAAAATGAAAATGGGGAAATAATAGAAAATCCCCAAGATCTAGCAAAGGAATTTGTTAACTTTTATCAAGATACCTTAAATAACTGGGACTACTCTGACCTATGTGCACAACAGCAACTATTAAACAATATTCCGAAACTAATCTCTGAAGAAGACAATAAATTTTTAAACAGTAAATTTTCCATTGAGGAAATCAAAACTGCACTTTTTCAGCTACATCCGGATAAAACACCAAGACCTAATGGTTTCCAGGCAAGTGTTTTTCAAAAATGTTGGCACTTTTTAAGCTTTCAACATTGGGAAGCAATTGAAAATAATAGGAATACAGGCAGCATAATTAAAGAAATAAATAATACTTTCATTATGCTTACTCCTAAAAAAAGCAGAAACGGAGGGGCTATGAGATTTTAGACCTATATCCCTTTGCAATACAATATAAAAAATACTTTCAAAAGCTCTTGCAAATAGACTAAAGATTTTTGCCTTATATAAATTCAGAAGAACAAATAGGGTTTGTTCTTAGAAGATCCATTTTCGATCGCATTATAATAGTATAAGAGATTATTCACTCTATTCAACAAAATAAGGATGCAAGCATGCTAATTAAACAAGACATCCAAAAAGCGTATGATAAAGTAGTCTGGAGATTCCTTTGCAAATACCTACAAGCATTTGGGTTTTCTAATCAATGGATTAATCTCATATTTAATTGCATCTCTACTCCTAAAACTTCACTGTTATTCAATGGCACTCCCGAAGGCTTCCTTGGTATAACTAGGGGGCTTACGCAAGGGGATCCAATATCCCCCTTCCTTTTCATCATTATGGCAGAATCCTTTGGTAGAAATGTTACAAGAGCAAATCAGCAAGGTATGATTACGGGAATCAAAGTGACAGAAAATGTAACTTATATAACTCACCAACAATTTGCTGACGACACCCAATTACCTAGTAAAAGTACAATATAGGAAGCAAAAAGCTATAAAGATATCCATGATTTATATATGAAAACCTCAGGTCAAAGGGTCAATGCAGAAAAATCTGAGATATTTTTTCTCAATACTGATACAAGACTTGAAACAAAAATATGATGTCAAACTTTAGGCTTTAAGAAAGGACAGTTCCCTTGTAAATACCTCGGGATGCCCCTAGATAAAAGAAGTAGAACTAATAAATTATGGGACCCTCTAATTAGGAAAATGCATCAAAAAATGGATAAGTGGAAGAGGAAGTGGTTGTCTAATGCAGGCAGGGCCACTATGATCATATCAATCCTTTCTGCAATCCCCACTTATCAAATGTCTTTCTTACCTCTAACACAAGGTGCAAAAGAAAAACTAGAAAAGAAACTGAAAAACTTTTTTTGGCAAGGTGTTCCAAACAATAAAAAAATGGCTCTTATCATCTGGGATAAAATATGCAGACCACACATAAATGGTGGTCTTGGGATTAAAAACATTAAGTAGCAAAAAATGGCATTGGGAGCTAGACTTATATAGTCTGGAAAATTTACCAAGAACATAATAGAAAATGGACTAAAATTCTTTTAAACAAATATCTTCAAAGCAGTGACCTTACTAGCATCTTTCAAACTAGTAATCCTCCTAGAGGATCAAGGGCCTGGAACTTCATACTTGAGTGTGTTTCCCCTCACGTGTAAACTAGATTGTTACAGTCATACAGAATAGGAAGTACACAACACAACATAAGAGAGGGACCTTCAAGTATCTTTCATTGCTCATAAATGACCATGTACAAGGAGTATAATCATAACATAACATAACATGTCTCTTCCGTCAAGAGATTACATACAAATAGGGACCGAGGGGATGGGAGGCGAACCGTCGCACCCGTTAACCACCTACCCTCGGTTGCAACTACCTAACTATCCATATTGTCGGACAACATCATCCCCCCCAAAAAGAAAGTCATCTCCGAACGACAAGAAACACAAGTGCCCGGGACGGAGAACAACAAAATGGGATGACAACAAAACAAAATTACCCACCATATTAAACATACTAGTAGAGAAAGAAATCATGACTAAGTAGGGGGTTGAGGAAGCGTCCCTGAAGAAGCCGGTGGCCCTGATGAAGATGGCAATTGAGCTCGTCGCTCATAGACTTGTTGCGTCCTAATCTTCAGGTCCCATTATGCAACCATTTGATGCTCTAATGTTGCCTTTACCATGAATGCGGCCTCCAAAAGCTCTTTCCCCTTCGCATCAACCTCCTCCCATGCTTGAGTCAGACCCGACTGTAACATACTCCGCTCTTCCCCAACCTCCACCAATTGCTGCTCAAAAGAGGATTTCTCCTCAGCAAACTATGTCTCTAGCACTGCCTTCTCCGATCTAGTGGCCTCCAACTAAGCCATCAATGCTGCTCTCTCCTCTGCCCATGTTGCCTGCTGGGTGGCTAACTCTTCTCTGTGGTGAGCTAAATCCCTCTCGACCGCCTCCAACCGGGTGACCAACTCCTTCCAAGCTGCCTCTGCAGCCACCTGTGTAGTCTCATGCCTCTCAGAGACATACTCTGTGCGTCGCCAAGTATAGTAGCCTTCCATGAAGGCCTTCTCAATCTCCCTGATCAAGGTCTCTACCCTACTGACAACCACAGGCACTCCCACAACCCACACCTCCATCATCTGAACAATCTCTACAATTGGCCATCCTCCAGACTCAAAACAGCTTGCAAAAACTCTAGGGCAGTCATGTCTCATAAAGGTGAGCACCCTCTAGAGATCCTCCTCAACATTCTTCAAAGCCCTTGCCTTTGCAGCAGCAACTACCCGACAACCACGTGAAACCACGTCCGCCAAGTATGCCTCAACATCCTCTCTAGTTGGCTATCTAGAAGACTCAAGAAAAGATGGAAGTTTCAGCCCTCCCTCAATTACCTGGGCTGTTGAGTCCACTGCGCCACTCACCATGACCACCAAACGGCCTACCAACTCCTCCTCCATCACCAACTCTCCCGGAGATTGACTCTCTACCAACGGACTCGCTGCCAAAGCATGGGTACCCACATGGGATGCCACTCCGTCCAATACCATGACCTTTGTGGGGGAATCCCGTCGAGGAGAGGGGCTTGCCCCCATAGGTGCCAAGGGAGTCATCTGAAAATGTCGTGTGAGCCAAGGAGAAACGGCCTTAGTAGAAGGTGTAACTCATGGTGGGTCCTCCAAGAGGGTTGGATCAAAAGTGAGAAATGCTATACTGGGAGTAACCAAGGTAACCAAAGCCTCTACCTGCATCTCACTACTCCTCACTTCTCGGACTTCCACACTATCTAACTACTCCCTACACGCCAATCCCCCAGTCAAATCCTCAAGTCTAGACTCTGCCACCACCTCTAGCACTTCCACCTCCCCTACCTCCTTTGTAGGTGTCGTAGGCTAAGCCACTACCTCCACAACTCCCGCAAGTCTCATCTCCACTAGCGACCTCAACTGCCCAAATGCCGAAATATTTGTTGTGGTTACCAACCCTGTTGTTAGTGTAGTGTGTGGCACTGCTCCTAGTCGTGGTAGAGTAAATAATACCTCGGTGAGTGCCACCTGTACTACCTCGTGGGTTACCGAATCAGCCTCGCTAATGTCCTCCGAATTGCTAGAAGTTGTTGTCGGCTCCTGTCCATTGTCAACGTTTTCGGACTCGTCCGAAACAACTTGGTGCTTCCTCTTCTATCCTGGAGGTGTTGTTCCTGTGTCCAAATGCCTCCATAGGAGAATGGGTGGCTCATCAAGTGCCAGCATGCTTGTTAGCTTTACTTCCAACAACTCCTCAGGTGTCTGGGTGTCTGTGGCTTCCAAGAAGAGCCCAATGGCATAGTGCGGCATGTAGAATGTCCTATACTGTAATGTCAAAAAATCGCATATGCGTTCTACCAACAGTGATGCCCAGTCCTACACCCACCTGTTCAGTATGTCATTCATCAAACTTATTTATGGAATGGAAATATCAAATGCACGGCTGGAGCCTGTCAACCTACTCTTTATAATGTCCATGATGCACTACCAGTGTCCCCCAGCGACAAATGATTTCTTGATACCCTGCCCTTTCGATGCCTTGGCGACTAAAGACAACTCTGTGGGTGTGAGGTGGCGAGAAACCATTTGAACCCAGTACTATTTTGCCTCCTTTGTCATTTTCCAATGCTTTGTATCAATCTTTTTGCCCTTCGATACCGGAATGCCAAACACCCGTGTGAAGTATGCGGCCTTAAAGGAGACTGTGATGGTGTGCCCTAGGTAGGGAAAGGTGCTCGTCCATGAAAACCGATCAAATGCTTCAATCATGGTTCTCAACGCACCCTTAAAGTCACGAATGTAGAATAAGGGCATCATCACAACCCAATGTACTTCTGCCTTCAGCAGGCTCCACTTCACCTCATCTGTGTCAGGGGTTTCTTGCCACCATTTCCGACAGCCCCATCCATTCAATCCCTTGAATGTAACTGTCTGTGCAGTCACTGTTTCCCTCTGGTCTACCATTTGTGCCCTATCCCTCAACTTCTTTGTACTTGTGCTCGCATCTATCTTGCTTGCAATTTTAACTCCTGACGGTAATACCTTTGCTCTCCTATCACCAACTTGTAGCTACATTCGTCGCCAACCAATATGTTGCGCATGTTTTGCTCATCCCTGAGGTTGGTAACTTGCAGGGACAGTTCTTCATATTTGATTGGTCCTTCCGTGCCAAATTTGTGGGTTGGGCTGTCATTCACGCGTGCCTCTCCTTCTTTGTATTCCCCATACTCTGGTGGGAATACTTCCTTTTTGGACTCTTATTCTATCTCTTCCACTCCCAACATGTAACTGTGAAAAATTTTGTAGTCTTCCATCTGCCAATGGAAGAGTCCATTCATTGAATATGTGTCGTCTTCCGAACATTCCTCAAGTTCCAGTACGCCCTTCTCATTTGGTTCCATTCGGTTTCTTCCTTCATCTATTCCATCATGCTCCCTGTCGGACTTACCATTTCTTCACGCAATTTCTTCACTTACCATTTGCGTAAGGAGGTTAATGACAAATTTTCTACCACCGCTTTCCATGGAGATGGTGTTCTTCCAATTGTGAGTGGCTTTTGCTTCAACCAGCAACCCTTGGCCAAGAATAGCATCATAGCCCTTTTTCTCCAATGGAATGACCACAAAGTCTAGTACAAAGGGTTGCATGTTGATGGTGACTTGTTGGGCCATGAGTGTCCCCAGGGGTTTAATTCCCTGCTGGTCTACACCCAAAAGGTTGAAGGTCGGAGGCCATAGTGTTGACTTACCCAATTTCTTCCATGTTTCTTCTAGAAGGACATTCACTCCAGAACCACCATCAACTATGGTATCTATAAGAATTGTTCCTAGGACGCCCATTTCAATGACTGTCGCGTACCGGCCATTATTTTCTGCCAGGAGCATAGAGTCAATTGCCGATCCACCTAGAATAGACGTTTGTTGCGTGGTGTTGGATTGTGCGGGACAAGCATTTAATAATGTCGTCTTCAACTAAGGCATGGTAAGGAGATCCTAGATTTTGACAGGAACATCCATCTGTAACACCTACCATAGTATATTGTTTTCAGCCTCCGTCCGCCCAAAAATGCCCGCTCTTTCATGTGTGTCCTTCCCCGTTTTCATTACTTTCTCTATTTCTTCCTTTGCCTCTCGTGCTCTCTACTTTTCGGTACGGGGATCCGGATACATTGTCTGTTTTTCTTGGTTTCAGGTAACCGCAAGTACCCTTTCTTCTTCAATGTCGGAGGTTCATGTCGGGCTTCAGGCAGTTAGTATCTTCGTGATCTCTGGGGCTACACCATCAACACAACTTTTGTGGTGTGTCATTTTTTGTGCAATCTCGGGCGAAGTGGCCCCACTGGCTGCATGCCCGACACTGAATCATTGGCCTTCCCTTCGAATTGTACTGTATCTGGCATCTATTATCATTACCTCCTCTTCCTCCACGACAATTGTTTCGGAATCCGCCGGACGATGCATTGTTATTCATCTGTTGGTTAGGGTTTGTTGCCTCGGAGGTAGATGGTTGCTCCTGAGTGAAAAGCACTTGTTGGCTTCTTGTCTTCATATTGTATGGGCATTCCTTAGTGGAAGGACCCATCATTTGGCAGATGTCGCAAAATGCCATCTTCGGGCATGACCCCTTCGTGTGGCCACTCTCCTTGCACTTCGTGCACATCTCTCCTTCGTCACTGTGTCTCGTGTTCCCATTCATCGTTTTAAACTCTTTCATCATCCTCTCCATGTCTTTCTAGAGGGCTTGCACCTTCTTATTGGATTTGTCCTCACTGCTGCTGCTCTCGTCCGATGATTCGTCACTTTCGGATGAGGTCTTTTCTTCTTCTTTGACGTCTTATCTTCGCTTTCCAAGTTCATTGCCTTGTCATACGCATCTATGTACGACATAGGCGGCACTATTTTCATCTTCTTTCGAAGGGAGGCTTTTAATCCCTCTACGAACCATCATTTCTTTAGTTCATCAGCTGGCTAGGTTGCCATCCTCCCCAGCAATTCCCTAAGCCTTCGATTATAGGCCACTACTTCATTATCATCCCGAAGCAGTCTGAATTCCGCTTGGAATTCCTTCTTCAACTCGTCCCATGAACTTATCTTCGTCTTGTCCATGTCCAAGTACCAATCCACCGCAACTCCCCAAAGGGTCCCCGGGAACTGGTGGACCCACTCATCTTTATCCATAACTCCGTTTGTTGTCCAAATAGCCTCACAGGTTCAGCAATGTCTTGCGGGATCCTCTTTCCCATTGCCTGTGAACCTTGGTAATTTTTGTTTTTGAGACATATTTATGTTTCCTCTGGCTGTTTGACTGGAGCCCGCTAGTTGTGCTCCCGAACTGGCTGAGTTTGATCCTGGTGGGTTGCTTTGACCACCGTGCGGTGTCCCTCTGACATGCCTTGCCCCGGTGTCCTCAACTTCCCTCGCTTCTTCTTCCCCTTCCCTTCGGTCACTCCAGCCTCGGATTCCCTCCGTTCGTGGTGTGAGAGATAGGTTTATGAATTGCTCTTGTTTCTCCTCAATCAAGTTTAGCCTTTGCCGTGTTTCCTCAAGTAACTCTTCGCTACTTCTTACACGTTGATTCTCTAGCGAGTGTTCCCCTTCGGTTGTTGCACCTCCCGTAACAACCCCATAGTCACCTCTCGTGACACCTCCACAGTCCCCTTCGGGCAACCCTTCGGACAGTTGTCCTTTGCCAAGTTGCCTTAACCTTCATCGACGTTCTACTTGTTGTACGAGGAATAATGCTTCATGTGTGGCTTCTAAGGCATCCGGTTTGTCCTTATTTCTATCTTTGTTCAATAAATTGGGCATAAATTCTCTAGCAACACATCATGTTAAAATAAAACACTTTTATTTATTCATATCTCCGTACAACGCAAGTCAACTATGTGACCTTGTCATTATAGATTTAATTCTTGATTTTCCCTCCCCAAGGGTTTACAGTTCATGGGTTTGTCCTTCGTCGGGTTCCATCACATTCTTCTTCTTCCCAACGGTTATTCTCAGTAAAATTTCACAAGAGTTGTTGTCGTCGTTGTTCCCGTTCAACTTCCTCCCTTCGATTCGTCTGCGCGAGGGATGCTAGCGCTAGCAAACAGGGCAGGTTATGCAACAGCCTGTTGGCAATGGGGCTGACATTCAACACGTCCCAAACAATATCTTCGGCAACCTCTGCTCGTACAACCTCTCTTCATACAAAAGTTTCTATGGTTGTCTAAAACAAAATGTGGAAGTTTTTCGTTAGTGCATATTCCCCTTGGAAGAGCTCTGGAACTCCTTCATTGTTGGTATGGACATTCTCATTAACAGGGAGACCCATTTATTCCCCATAGTCCATAACGTTCATCACTTCTCGGATTAGTTTGGCAACGGCGCCAAATGTTTGCCCTCACGGGTAAACTACATTGTTATAGTCATACAGAATAGGAAGTACACAACACAGCATAAGAGAGAGAACTTCAAGTATCTTTCATTGCTCATAAATGACCATGTACAAGGAGTATAGTCATAACATAACATATCATGTATCTTTCATCGAGAGATTACATAAAAATAGGGACCGAGGGGGTGCGAGGCGAACCGTCGCACCCGTTAACTTCCTACCCTCGATCGCAACTACCTAACTATCAATATTGTCGGACAACAGAGTGTAGGGAAATTATTAGACAAAAACTTACTTGGGACATAGGATCCAAGAATTCAGCCTTGTTCTAGGAAGATTCTTGGGGGGGATATGCTACAATGGATAGCATGATATCCCCTAGAATCAAAGAGACTTTAACTAATGTTTGGGGCAGGAAAGTTCAAGATTATATTGAGATCCCGTCTGGCAACCCAGACCTTGGATGGAAATGAAAATCATTGGAAGAAACTCGACTTACCATTGAGGAAAAAATTGAACTTAATAAGATATTAAAATCAAGACAAATAATAATTAAAAACAGAGAGAACAGACTTATATGGACAGGTTCAAATACCGGATCTTATAAAGTTAAAGATGGATACGATGCATTGGTCAAAGCCCAACATTGGCAGGAATCTGACTTACTTTTGAAATTATGTTGGGATAAAGTATGTCTCCCCCAAGCTGGAATGTTTTTATGGGCTTCTCTACAAAAGAGAATCATAACTATAGAATGGTTTAGGAAACTTGGTTATGTTGGACCCTCCAAATGTGTTCTATGGGAAAGATATGAAGAAACAGTTGACCACATCTTACTAAATTGTCCCTATGCCTTGGAATGTTGGAATTGGCTAAACAAAAAACTACATTGGGAATCTGCCATGGCTAATAATCTGATTGAGCACCTAAAAGCTTGGCCTATCATTCCAAAGAATAGTCTTTCTCACATAATCTAGAAGATTGCACCTTCAATAGTTGTTTCGGAATTATGGAAAGAATCTAGACGGATTTTTTAAGGGCAAAAGATGGACAGGAAATGTCTTGAAAACAAGATAGAAGCAAGTATTGTAGAAACAGTTAATAATAGATTAAGGAACACGAATCATACAAAAGGCAGCTTTTCTTATTGGGATAGTTTGATGCAGAAAGAATGGTATGGCCTTATCATCCCCCCCTCAATATGGAAAGAGTGGAAAGGAGAGCAGTAGGGCGAGGGAATCTTGTAGATGGACCACTCCTCAAATTGGATGGTTCAAATTGAACTTTGATGGCGCCTCAAGGGGAAACACTGGTGTTGCCGGAATTGGTTGTATTGTTCATATGTGGGATGGTAGTTGCTATGGGAAACTAGCCAAACCTATTGGTGAGACAACAAATAACATTGCAGAGATTGAGGCTCTGGTTAAAGAACTTCTTCTATGTAAGGTTCTGAGGGTCAAATGGTTGGAAGTAGAAGGAGATTCACAAATCATTATTAACGCACTCAGAACAGGAAAAACACCCAACAGGAAACTCAATACTAGATTAGAAAGGACCTTGAGACTTCTTAGCCACTTTAACCTTACTAAAATTAATCACATATATCACGAAGGAAATAAATTGGCAGATGAGCTTGCCAATTTGGGAGCCGATGGATTGTATCTGGAAAAAATAGGAGATTTGTAATTTTAGTTATAATTTCGACATTCTGCATATTAATTAAGCTTATAATATTTATCATATTGTGAATCGATTTTTATGACTATACCTTCTCTCAATCAATGGCATAGGTTTATTTTCCATTTAGCCCTTTATAAATATTAACCTTTTACACACCCATTGGCAATAATATGTCACCAAAGGTAGGTTTTATTACCTTGTCTTTTTTTGTTAGATATTTTAATATAGTTTCTCTGCTGGTTTTAAGTTTAAACGGACTTAGATACTTAATTGGTCAAGACTTTGAACCACTAATTCATATTACTGATATGTTTATATTATATTAATCATAGCAAATACTGTTTAAAATCTGGTGAGCCTGTTGCTGGATATTTATTAGATTAAGGCTGTTTTGATTCTGATAAACTCCAATACTATTGGGGCATTTGCTTAATCAATTTTAAAATTTGTTTCGAATGGAAGCGTACCCTACTGCTGTAGAATGTATATTTACATATATGTTGACACAGTCAATTACATATATAAATATAAAATTCGAATGTTGACCAATAATAAATTCGAATGTTAATATATATTTAGATATAATTGTCTATTGCATGGATTAGGGGTTCCTGCTTCCAGGTTATTGTAAGTTCTTCTACAATGGTTTTTCATACTCTGAGTATGCAGCTCTTTCTCTTCCTTTCTTGATCTTCGTTACTTTCCTTTTGTGATTTTTAATTTAGAAGAAATGATTTTCGAGCACTTAATTGTGGGTTCATACGTGTATGTGACTTTAAGGTTTGATTATGTCTCTCTCATCCTGCAATAGAGTAAAAAGGCTTTATGAAATATTAATTAATCTAGTTGGTAGGGTATTATGTAGGAATGTCACTGACTAATAGGAAGACTTGAACTATATCTACCAAAATTTATATTGAAATTAGCTTAGAAGGCTAAAGGAAACTGGTAATTCATTAAATTTCTGTCTACTTTCTTTTCTGAGGCATTTCTTCAAAGCCTCAGAAGG
The DNA here is from genome assembly GCA_027943335.1 of Chamaecyparis obtusa. Lineage (NCBI taxonomy): Eukaryota > Viridiplantae > Streptophyta > Pinopsida > Cupressales > Cupressaceae > Chamaecyparis > Chamaecyparis obtusa. The sequence goes on along the minus strand of BSBK01003769.1, from coordinate 1,947,499 downwards.
GTTTTTATGATTGGATTACAGATATGCATTTATTACATTAAATATAGGTTGCATGGGTACTCGTACCCACACCCCTGGGACGCATACCGGGTACTGGTACACGTACCCACGTACTGGGTACTCAATGTGTACTCGGTGGGTACTTGGTGGAGAGCATCATAGCTAACGAACTTGATTAAGATTTCTGATTTTTTTTCAGTTTTTTGTTTGCCTATCAGCTTATCAGCTTGTTGTTTATCAAGCTTAATTCAATATGTAATCAGTTTGAAACTTTGATGCAATACTGATTAATAGTAAACTTTATCACAATTCAAGTCAAACGTTTATCATTTGCAAAATGTTATTTTTATATGATTTATGATCTTCTTATTCATGTTTAAAGTTTGTTTTCTCTGTTATGCATCTAAACATTTAACGTATATATTATTACAAACATATTGCAAATTTGAAACTGAAAACAATACATTACATCTGCAAACTTTATCACTGTTCTTGGTTTGAAAACTCAATGTCATGACTCATATTTTCAGACTTTCTATAAAGTGTTAAATTATATTAAATTAAAAAATTGATGTACCCAAGTACCCCCGTCCCTTATTTTGAAAAATAGTCGTACATGTACCCATACCTGTACCCAAAGTACCCAAGTACCCACGTCCCCGTGCAACCTTGCATTAAATTTATCCAGTAGTACATTATATTTATTCATTATCTGATTAAGGAAATTCACCAGGATCATCTCAAAGCATTTATATGTAAATCTTTTATCAGCAGGAGATTTCAAAATAAAATACAAATATATATATATATGTATATCCATAGTTTCAAGTATAAAAATATATATATATATACAAAATCTGCATATAAGTATAATTTTATGATCCTGATGGTGCTGTTAGATCACTTTGAATTGAATTGGTATACATCTTGTCTATACCTTGATTCCTTTTCAGGACTATTTAATAAACACCTTTCTATCAATGCATGCTTGATGGAAGTAAAGAGTTCAGGTTCTTGTAATTGCACTAATAGTTGTGGCAATTATGTACTAAAGGGCTTCCTATCTGTCTGTGGAATTATGTTTCTGCCTATACTGCTGATTGACAATTGTGTTTCCTTCTAGAAAATTTACGTTCTTTGTTATGATTATTCTGAATGATAGATTGGATCGTGACTCCTAAGTGTTTTCCTGTTATGAAATCCTGAACATGTAACTTAAGTTTTGCTATGACTTTGAAATGCATAAGCTGAGACTAACAAGTAAGGTAAGGTCTCGAAGATTGTAGTATCTTGTTTTGAGGTGTTTGCAGGTGCTCTATTTCACTCAGGGTATATGGAAAGAGATCCAGAGAATCTGAAAATTGCTATTAGAGACTAGCCACATTAGGTTGGCAAAGCAGTAATTATGTAAATTTCCTTAATTAGCGGTTTTAAAAAGATCCAAAACAACAATGGATCAGCAGTTTGTAATAAAGCCATATCATGAAATGGCTCATAGTAGACTAGGGTATATTAAAGGTTATTTTTAAATTATGTAAATGAGGATTTTTCCTCAAACTTGGATTATCTCACATTGCTAATGTGAGTTTTGTAATTTAACAAATCTACAGGACTTATTGTCTCAAGCAAGACTGGAGGTTTTCTTAACTCCGTTCTTTCCTACCAGTACCCGCACAAACGGAGTTGTAAATATTTTTAAAACTATTAATATAATTATTTGGCCTCGGTCTTTTATCGATCAAAAAAAAAAAAAAATCCTCATCGTTCAAGACAAGGAACAATTATTTCCAAGGTTGTGCGCATGCTAAGAGATCGAGACTTTATGAAATTAGACTAAAGGGTGATAGCCTTTATTTAATGATACGAACAATAGCCATTATTTAATGATACAAATGATTAAATAGCAAACACAACAATAAACAGAGTTTTGCATTAATATACAGGATGTGTCTCTTCGCAAATGAAGAGGTGTGATTCGCACATCTAGGGAGATTTATAAGGCATCGAAGATTCAATCTATCAAGGGATATGATAGGTAATAAGTACGCAAAATACATACTTCTTGAAGACGGTGAATGGCCTAATAACAAATCAGATTCGGTTGGAGCAGTTGCATGCTGTGCAGAGTCTAATATATTCAAATATCTTATTATTGCCAGATCGAAAGAACCGATAAGTATATTTGTTCATAGAAGGGGTGAAAAATAGTACAATACTCATAAAATTTAGAACAATCGTTCTTTATCTGAATACTGTCAAGTTATATGACAGGGCATAAACTGTTGCACATATAAGTTCATGTACTAGGTATGTATAGGAGCTTGGAAATTATTATTAAATGATAGATGAGCATACTTAAGATCAGTGTAATGTCCCCATTTTAGCAGGTTCCTGTAGCTAGGTATGGTCAGTTCATCATTGTGACCCTTGTGAGCTGACAATGGGATTTGAGGGTCTCTATTATAGATTTACTATTTTTAGTAAGTCTATTTTGAGCAGTCGCTATTTTTAGCAGTGTAGTGGAGGCACTTCAGAGTTGTTGAGCAGCAGGATGCATTTTATTGAGCATTTAATGAGGCTTCATAATATTAAAGTTGTTTATTAAGTTAATCTTATTAAATAACTTACCTTTATGTTTTAATTTAAAAGTGTGTGCTAGAAGCCTCTTAAGTGAAAAGTGTGGAAGAAGCCACACTATTTCTAATGCTTTTATAAGAGCTTTAGGAAGAAATCGAAATTCATTCTAGACTTGTGCATTTTTTATGAGTTTTTGGGTGTGAAGAAGTTTTACAAGGGTTTGAGGACTGATTCCTCTCTTCTGCAATTTGAATCATTATTCTTGGTGATGAATTTTGCTACTGAATATTGGAAATTCAATTCTGATTCTATAGATGCAAATTTGGTGTTGTTGTATACCAAATTTGAAAAGAATTGTTCAATTACAACTGATGTAGAGGTATTAATATTCTGGTTCAAATTTCTTCTATGGCTTATATATTTCTTGGAGGCTGTTTTATCTCCCATAAGCTGCGATTTTTTTACAAGGAAGCTGCATTGTGATTGTGGAGAGTTGCATTTCAAATTGAGGGACTGCGTTTTGTTCTTAGAAGGCCACGATTCCTTCTTGAAGTGTTGTGTTACCTTCCTAGAGGCTTGTGCCTCCACTCTTGAGGCCTGCATTCCTTTCTTAGTGGCCTGCATAGCATTTCATATGACCTGCGTGACATTACTGGCAGCTGCGATTTAAAATTGGAGGCTGCTATTTATTTTATGAAGTCTGCAAATACTTCTTGTTGGCTGCATGACATTCCAGTTTGCTACATTTCAAGATAAAGGTGCCAAATTGCTTTGTTTATTGAAAGTTGTTAGTCAATTTGCAAATATATTAATTTGGTCAATTCTAGTGAAGTTCTGGAGTTAGAATAAATTGTTATTTGTTGTTATTTTAATTCTGGAAAGAATTCAAAAAAAATCAAATAATATCAAAACAAAAACAAAAACTTGCAAACAATTCAGAAAGAAAAGTTTTCTTCAGCAAAGAGTCAGTCAAGCTCATTACAATCAGCAAATGAATATTATATACAGAAGCCATATTCAATTGTACTTACCATTTAGCTTTAAGAAGAGAAGGATGTGATGTTTCCAATGAGGGGCTTGTATAAATCAAAGCAATAGTTATATGTCCTAAGATAGGGTAGGGGTCAGCGTCCCGAAAGCCTTGAGGGCAAGTCCCAAGATAGGATACAAGTTTGGACCTATAAACTTTGAGGGAGCCCATTGCAGTTGGTCTCTAGGCACTTTGGATAACACCTGCTCCTTTCGTCTTTGACCTAGGATAGTAATTAGATTGGATATGGGGGTATTAATGCTACATATAGATAATTTAATCTGATTAAGTAATAGATCATTCTTTTATCATGAATATCTTCGCTACAATCATTGTATCTTAGGACATATAATGTAGAATTTGAGTTAATTATCTCTAACCCTATCAGGGGACATTACAAATGGTATCAAAGCATGATCCAGTCATCCTGTAGGATAAAAGATAAAACAAAAGAATCATTCTAAGTACATGAAAAGGAATCTAAACATACATATATGCTTGAGATAATAAGATTATATATATATACAAGAAACAAATCAAAATATTATGAATAGATTATAAATAAATTACCTTGATGATGTTTATGTGTCTTATTGCGTAATCAATCAGAATAAATGGAGGAAGTTAGAGAATTGCAATTTACTAATTCGCCCAAGTTAAGTAGGCCACCCCTGTTAATGTTTAAGGTAGCTGCAAGAGAGATCCTTCAGCAAATGTTTGTCGTGAGTTGCATATGTGGCATCGTGAGTCAGAGGCTTCATGTCTAATTGATATCGTGTTACTTGGCACCGTGCTTCTAGACGTCATGGTTACTTGGCATCGAGATTACTTGGCACCACTATTAGTTGGCAACGTCCACATCATCTTTGGTACCATGCTCTTTTTTCTTGATGTCAGTTCGCATTTTCTTGTGTTGTAAATGCATTATAACGGCTGTTGTTTGCGCTCCGTTTTCACCTCTTACCATTATCATGAGGTGCCTACCATTATGGAAAAGACAACATACAAGTGTCAAAAGGCTTTTAATTCAAGTGGATATGCCGTGTGCTATTTTATGAGTTTCTCTTTATGTTCGCACACATAGTTGGAGGGATTATTATCGTCTCCTCAATATAATTGAGGTCGTCTCATTTATGGTAACGATGTAATTTCATGACATGGTGAATCCTTATTATTCCGAGTGGCTTGGTTATGTTTTGCTGGCATTCGTCTGACATCAAAACTGTCGTCATTTATGTGGAACGATTGTCTCCTTGTATTCCCAGGGTAGTATTGGTAACGTGCGAGAGCAGCGTGAATGCTTGTGCATCGGGAGCTGCTTGTATTTGTGAGAAGTGAGAGCTGCCTGCCTGGGTGTCTATCGGGAGCTGACTGTGTGCATGTATTAGCAGTGACTATGAATATGACCTACATGATTATTATTATACTCTATAATGAGTGCGATACAAGCTACAGATTTATTCTGAAATTGATCAGTGTACGGTCTATTTGTGTGAGTGAAATATTATGTTTGTCAACAAGTATCTATGAGATACTTGAAGCATATTATATTTTGTATATGCATAGTTAAAGTGATTGAACTATGAAGAAGGCTTATAGATTGACTGTTGAAAGTCATCAATCATAAGCGTGAGAATATTGTAATAATGTTGAGCATGTAATAGAAGAATCTCTTTTCGGGTGTGGCTGGGTTTTTCCCTCGAGTAGGAGGGTTTTCCCAGGGTAAATAATTGTGTCAATCTGTAGTTGTGTTCTTGTTTATCTTCTGCAAATCTGGTTCGAAAACTTAACATGGTATTAGAGCCAAGTTGTGTTGTGAGGTTTTCACACCATCGCCCCAAAGAATTTGGAGACCCCCAATTTTTGAGCAGGCCTTAGCAATTTTCCTAGATCCGGGTATTCAGATGCCTTAGCAAGTTTTGGAGTGATCCAGAGGCTTTGAAATAAAAAATTTACACTTTGGATGTTTTGAAGTGCCTGGGAGGGTATGGCTTGTTTTCACCTTGCACAGAGACTTGGTTTTCCTAAACGGTCCATTTCGTCTTTAGGCCAAATGAAATTCAATAAGAACATTTTTTTCGATTGTTAGAATAATATTTGGCAAGACAAATTCGCAAATTTTGGACTTGGATGAATTTTGAAAATTGGAGTAATTGAATAACTTTAACATTTTCAAAATATAATTGTGGATTTGAATATTTTGGGAAAATTTTGTAAATTTTGTGGTGAAAATGATTTTTTTTAATAAAAATTTTAATTGCCAAATGGAGATAATAAATTGCAAATAATAAAAATTAAATTGCCAAATGGAAATTAAATTGCAAAATGATTTTTGGGTTGCAAAATAATAAAAATTAAATTGCCAAGTGGGATTTTCAAAATTTTAAATAGGGAAAAAGAGCAAATAAAAATTGAAAATTATTTGAATTATTATTGGCTTGCAATTTTCGATTTTGGATTTGGTTGTCATGATTAAATGCATTAAAATCATATTTTTGGGCTGAGTGTTTGTAATTTAGAAATTTAATTTGAGCCTCTTTGTGTGTTAAATTCAATGTATTTTAAGGCCTAAGAGGTGTGAAATTCAAGGTAAGTTATTGGGTCCATAATGGGGAAGGTTTAAAGCTATATCAGAGGCCCACATGACCTTTTTTCAAAATTTCAATTTTAGGGCCTATGATAATTTCGGATTTGACTAATTTAAACCCATAATTTTGCACTAGGCTGGCCCAATTTTAAATTAAAATTAAATCCCCTAGGGCCATGCAATTTATTTCATTTAATTCATGTTTGTCTTGGCAATTTTAATTTATTTTTTTTCCTCCTCCTAGAAAGTCGGCCCTGCTTTTTGGAGGGAAAAATTTCGTATAAGAGGAGGCCTCCCCTCCTCATTTTCTCATTCATTCTTGCCTTGTCTCTTGGCAACCAAGGAGGAGCTCTTGGAGCAGCAAAAAAGCGAAAATTAGAAGGAAGAAGGCAACAGCAAAAGAGCGAATTTAGAAGGAAGGCTGCTATTCTGGAGCAGAGAATTTTGTTGAAGGATGCTGCGAATTTTGTGCCCTACTGCTATTTTGGAGGGCAGAAAATTTTCAAAGGCTAGCGAATTTTGTCAAAGAGGCTGCAATCTTTGAAGGGGCTGTGAAAATCTTGGTGCCACAAATTTGGAAGGAGGCAAAAATCTGAAGGTGTAGGGCTGTCAAGGTGGACTTGCAAAAAAAAATTTGAGAAGGCAGCCAATGTGGTGAGAGGAGACTGCTATTTTTGTTAAGAGGAGGCTGCCAACATAGGGGATTTGCGAAATTTTGGTGAAGGGATTGCAAATTTTGATCTTCTTCTTCTTCTTTGGTGGAGAGGGCTTGTTTGGTGTAGAAGAGGAGCTTCAAGATTGTTGGTGAAGGTGGTCTTAGGCATATTTCTTCCCGTGTTCTTACTTGGTTCTTTCCTCCTATTTCTTGTTTGTATCATCCATCCATCACTTCATCATTTCATCTAGGGCTTGAAGTTGGGAGATATAAATGTAGTTTTCATCTAGGATTTGGAGAAAGGAGATATAAGTGATAGTCCCACCCCTAGGAACGAAGTTGGGAGATATAAGTGTAGTCCATCTCATAAGTTTTCGAAGAGGCAGAAATAAGTGGTAGTCCCATCCCTAGGTTTGGAAAGGCAAAGATAAGTGTAGTGTGATAGAAATTGAAGAGGCAGAAATAAGTGGTAGTTCCATCCCTAGGATTGGAGGGGTAGAGATAAGTGTAGTCCCATCTCATTGTAGAAAGAAGAGGCAGAAATAAGGGTTAGGATGGCGGATGTCAGTGCAAGCAAGAACCAAAGGGGAATGTATACCAAGAAAGACAAGACATGATGCCCAAGACCACCTTCTTCTCAAAATTGAAGCGAGTGGGTGACACCAACATTGGCAGTGAGCATGGTATAGTTAAGAATTGGTTGCAGGAAGGCAAGAAGGGTGTTACCAAGTCGTCAAGCTCACCAGGTCAGATTTCAAGTCGAACTATGGCGATCTTATTGTGCTTCTCAACCGAGTCATGGGCTCCGCTCAAGGTACACAATTTGATCCTTGGATGTATTATTTTATTGAAGGAATTGAGAATAGAAAAAGAAAGTTTGATTGGGCTAGGATCATTAGCGAGAATTTAGAGTTGCAACTTAGGATAGTGCAAAATCAGAAGCAATTCTACAAGGGGTCCTACCTCTTATATTTGATTGCAAGGCTATTGGTGATGCTTTGCTAGTCGAACCAAATCCATATTTGGGGAAAGGCACTGCACCACTATGGTTGAGGTAGATGCTTATGCCAAGGGGCGAGGTTGTGGCAGTCCGAACAGTTGAAGACATTCAAGGGTTAGCCAAAGAGGAAAAGATTAGTGAGGAGGCGGGTTTCATTGCAGATTGGAAGAGCTTTGAAGATATTTGAGGCTAGGCATGGCTTGGCTATTCGTGCAAGCTAGTTTGGTTAAATTTGAGAGGGAAGTATGGTCAAGGCAGGTGCCCCCAGAACCCAAGAGTATTGAAGCAGAGGGGGGTGCATACAAACCAAATTCGAGTAGGAAGGTTAAAGAAGAATAGGAAGGTTAAGGAAGGCAAGGATAATGAAGGGGGAAAGCAAGACGAAAGGTTGAAAGAGGTCAAGTTCGATTTCAAGGCAGTGGCCAAGAGCAAGGCTCTCAAATTGCAAAGAGGTTCACATCCAGGCAAGCCACCAAGGCCAAGGCAAGATTAACCCAAGTGCATAGAGACCTCACCCTTTCAAGGTTAGGACATCAGATACAAGCAAGTTCAAGTGGTGATGAGAAAGTTTCTAAGGACGAGCTCAAGCATCCAAGGTTTCACCTCATCTCAAAGATTAAATAAATTTATAAGCTAAGATTGATAAGGTGGCAATTTCATGTGCATGCAATCAAATCATGCCAAGTGTCCTATATTCTCATTGGTTGACAGATTAATGTAATTTTCTCATTGGCCCACAAAGTTGGTGCCCTCATGTAATTGGTTGAAAGATGGTAACCCTAATTAGCGTTTGTAAAGTTTAATATTGGCCCTTGATTTTGCCTCTTAATCTTGGCCACTTGTTGTAATTTTGAGCCTCTATATAAGGCCATTTTGCTCTCATTTGTAAGGGAGTTATGTTGGAGAATTGTTGCCAAAATACTATCAAAATTGTTCTCTATTCATTGTTGTGGTTTGCATGGTGGATATACATGATCATTTTGGTGTATTGTATGTTTCTTCTCATCTCTCAAATTAAAGTAGGATTTCATTTCATGTTGTTAGAGTAGAAGTAGATGGCTAGTTGTATGGTGATGTTAGTGAATGTTTGATAGGGATCTATATACTAGGCCACTAGCATCCTAACGGCTTGTTAAGAAGCCTTGTGTGGTAATCTAGTCCAATCACTCCCAAGTTCTACTTGCATTTCATTTTTCCGCTTGTACTTCAAGTTGGGTTGGAAGATAGGTGTCAGTGTGAAAATTCTAAGAGTATCCCCTTTAAATCATTGCACCAACGAAGGTAGCGCCGCAGGCAAGCTTTCATTTGGTTGGATCCCCGTCCATTTGCTAATTTCTTCATTCATAGGAGTAGTAGTAGAGCAGTCAGCAGTTAGTGGTAGGAGTAGTTGAAAGTGAAAGTGATAGAGGAGAAAAGAACAAGTCAAGCAAGCGAAGTACCACCAAGTTATCTTTGAATGAACAACGTAAGCCCACCCACGTGATTAACCAGCAAATCACATTAATATAACTGAGTTAGTATCCACAGGTGTAAGGAACCTTGGAGTATTCTCATGTTCTTCATAAGTATTTACTTTTCAAGAGAGGGTTGTGTATTTGATATTCTATATCAAGTGTTCAATTGCTATATGTTATGTAGTGGTACAAAACTGACATCAACAAGTTGTAGTAATGATCTAGAACCAGGATAGGATGTTTGGATTCTTCAAGTTCTGTGATGTCTAACGGCTGTCATTTTGTTGGCATATGTTGGAGTTCATGGTAGCTACAAGAGAGCTTGTATATCTATTATGCTTGTCATAAGAATCTCTGAGAGTCTTCTATGTTGCTAGACTATTATATATAATCTCTGGAATATTATTATGTTGCCGGTTATCCTTCTAGTTCATAGACTGCATATTTGAGAGACTCTTTGTATGGATGAAGAGTCATTGGAAAAATGTGATCATGTGTAGCTGTGGGTCTCATCTTGCATGGTTTATGGTATTCCAGCTCGGCATCAAACAGTCTTTTTGCATTGCTTTTGAGTCTCCGTAATTGTTGAAGACTTTGATAAGGCTATTGAAGACTTTGATGGGCTGTTGAAGACTATGAAACATCACCAGTTGGTAACTGAGCAGGGGATTTTGAAGATTGTATTCATTTGTTTTGTAGTCAAAGTTTTCTATGTAACATTTGCATGGTGTTATGATCAGCGTGCATTGTTTTTCAACAAAAATATTGAACATTTCTTACATGAGTACGAGGATGATGAGTCCTATCGACTCATTTGATAATGTCATGACAAGATTTCTGATCAAGTTAATTCTAAGGAGAATTCTGAGTTTGAAGTAGTTGGGTTGAGGTTGTCCTTTGTAGTGAAACCAGTTTCAGCTGTCTTGTCGAAAAATACGATATAATTCCTTCAGTACAATGAGATCAAGGGTTGCAGCTGATGGAATGCATAGTTGAGGATGAGTAGTGTTAGAATGCTCCATTTTCTTACCTTAAATTCTCTTATGGGGCAAGCTCAACTAACAAAGGAGTTTTCTGGATGAAAGTTTGTCCTGGAAATTATCATTGGTTGTGTAGCTGATAGAATGTGAAGGACTGTTCAAGAGGATTATTCGATTACATCACAGGAGCCTTCTTGATTTCCCTAAGTAGGTGCTGATTTGGAAACGAGTCATTTGTTGTTCCTATTCTTAGCATATGTGAAGACTTAAAGCTGCAGAAGCATTGTTGAATTGATTAATCAGTGAGAGATAAGTATTTTCTGATTATACCTTTGACTATTGATCATGAATTTTGTGTAGTTAATTCATGCATTAATATTGGGAGTAGTGAAGTCATGTGTGCTTCTAGCATTACTTTGATTGATTCTAATACTAATCTCTCTGAAATGCTTCCAGGATGAATTGAGAAGCACAAGGATGATGAGAGATTGCAGCCTGAGCTGAGTTAGTGACTCTTGAAGAAGAAGTACCTATTCAGATTGTCTTGTGATCAACTCTCCTAAGAGGAAGAAATCAGATTCAGAGGGAGCTTGGGTGGCAGAGGGAGAGTGTCTTGTCCTTAGCTGAGAATAAGCGAGCTTATAATGCAGAATGGCTTTGGAAGCTCCTTGCTTGGTCAAACTTTGGAGTTAATCTATGATTTATTCAAAAGCTTTGGGTATGCTGCCCCTGTTGAGAGGGAGTCCCGGTTGAGAGGAAGTCTTGGTATTCAGATGATCCTTTATGTACCTTAATGCATTCTTCTCTGGGAGAAGTTTGAGGTGAAAGCCCTTGTTCCACCCTCTGCAAGTAGATAAGGTGGTAATGCATTCTTCTCTGGGAGAAGTTTGAGGTGAAAGCCCTTGATTCACCCTCTAGGAGTGGCTATGGTGGATATTGTTATGTGTTTTGTTTCACCCTCTAGAAGTAGCTATGGTGAATATTGTGATATGTTCTTTTTGTTGTTTCACCCTCTAGGAGTAGCTATGGTGAATACTGTTATGATGAGATAATAATTCTAATGAAAATCTATGATGAGATTTGTGTTGACATTCTTTTGGTTGCAGCTTCATTGTGCTTGCCAGGTTGAGAGGCACCATGACATATGAATGATCTCTCTCTTGCTAAGAGGGAGTGTTAATGTTTAAGGTAGCTGCAAGAGAGATCCTTCAGCAAATGTTTGTCGTGAGTTGCATATGTGGCATCGTGAGTCAAAGGCTTCATGTCTAATTGATATCGTGTTACTTGGCACCGTGCTTCTTGACGTCATGGTTACTTGGCATCGAGATTACTTGGCACCGCTATTAGTTGGCAACGTCCACATCATCTTTGGTACCATGCTCTTTCTTCTTGATGTCGGTTCGCATTTTCTTGTGTTGTAAATGTATTATAACAGCTGTTGTTTGCACTCCGTTTTCACCTCTTACCGTTATCAGGAGGTGCCTACCATTATGGAAAAGAGTCAAAAGACTACATACAAGTGTCAAAAGGCTCTTAATTCAAGTGGATATGTCGTGTGCTATTTTATGAGTTTCTCTTTATGTTCGCACACATAGTTGGAGGCATTATTATCGTCTACTCAATATAATTGAGGTCATCTCATTTATGGTAACGATGTAATTTCATGACATGGTGAATCCTTATTATTCCGAGTGGCTTGTGTTATGTTTTGCTGGCATTCGTCTGACATCAAAACTGTCATCATTTATGTGGAACAATTGTCTCCTTGTATTCCCAAGGTAGTATTGGTAACGTGAGAGAGTAGCGTGAATGCTTGTGCATCGGGAGCTGCCTGCCTGTGTGCATCGGGAGCTGCTTGTATTTGTGAGAAGTGAGAGCTGCCTGCCTGGGTGTCTATTGAGAGCTGATTGTGTGCATGTATTAGCAGTGACTGTGAATATGACCTGCATGATTATTATACTTTGTAATGAGTGCAATACAAGCTACAGATTTATTCTAAAATTGATCAGTGTACGGTCTATTTGTGTGAGTGAAATATTATGTTTGTCAACAAGTATCTATGAGATACTTGAAGCATATTATATTTTGTATATGCATAGTTAAAGTGATTGAACTATGAAGAAGGCTTATAGATTGACTGTTGAGAGTCATCAATCATAAGCGTGAGAATATTGTAATAATGTTGAGCATGTAATAGAAGAATCTCTTTTCAGGTGTGGCTGGGTTTTCCCCTCGAGTAGGAGGGTTTTCCCAGGGTAAATAATTGTGTCAATCCATAGTTGTGTTCTTGTTTATCTTCTGCAAATCTGGTTCGAAAACTTAACAACCCCAAGGGATGGAATTGTCGTGGTGGAACATTCCTACCTCTTGTAAGCCAAGAGGTGAGTTGTCATAGGAGGATGTTGCACGCTCTTGGGCTTAGTTGGGTTGAGCAGTTATAAGCGGCCCTTCAAGGCTTTCCTACCAAGCTAAACCTTGATTGGTTACAAAGCACACATTTATCGTTCTTGTTCTCTAACCAATAGAAAATAGTATCACAATGAGTGTATTATGTGTATACTCTATGTATGCTTCATGTCTTCATGCATTAATGTGTATTCTTCGTGTATGCTTCGTGTCTTCATATATTTCATATTTTCAAATGGATGTTCCATATGTGATTCTACATTTAATTGATCTAGAATAGTAAGAATACCTAGAGTGAACTCAAAGATATGAATTTATTGACTAATATTTGAGTTGTACAACTACTCACAATGAAAGATTTGTATAAATTGAACATGGCTTGAGGACAAGCAATTTTGGGGAGGGTAGGAATATGATGTTCCCATTCCAATATAAAATTTGACAATAAATAAAATTAAAATAGTAAGATTTTATTAAATAAATAATAATCACAAAAGAAGACTTAATATAAAAATAATATTTAAAAGAAATAAATAAATAATATATTATAATCTATTATTAATATATTATTTATAATATAATATATTAGTTTCAAGCCAATAGCATTAACTATGAATAGCTATAATAAATAGATAGCCATTATTTAATGATACGAAAGATAGCCATTATTTAATGATATAAATGATTAAATAGCAAACACAATGATAAATAGAGTTTTGCATTAATATACAGGATGTGTCTCTTCGCATATGAAGAGGTATGATTCGCACGTCTAGGGAGATTTATAAGGCATCGAAGATTCAATCTATCAAGGGATATGATAGGTAATAGGTACCTAAAATACATACTTCTTGAAGACGATGAATGCCCTGATAACAAATCAAATTCGGTTGGAGCAGTTGCATGTTGTGCAGAATCGAATATATTCGAATTTCTTATTATTGCCAGATTGGAAGAACCGATAAGTATATCTATTCATAGAAGGGGTGAAAAATAGTACAATACTCATATAAAATTCATAACAATCGTTCTTTATCTGGATACTGTCAAGTTATAGGACAGGGCATAAATTGTTGCACATAAATGTTCCTATACTAGGTATGTATAGGAGCTTGGAAATTCTTATTAAATGATAAATGAGCATACTTAAGACCAGCAAATGAATATTATATGCAAAAGCCATATTCAATCCTGCTTGCCATTAAGCTTTAAGAAGTCAAGGTTGTGATGTTTCCAAGGAGCGGCTTGTATAAATCCAAGCAATGGCTATCTATCCCAAGATAGGGTAGGGATCAGCGTCTTGGAAGCCTTGAGGGCAAGTCCCAAGATAGGATACGGGCTTGGACCTGTAAACTTTGAGGGAGCCCATTGCAATTGGTCTCTAGGCACCTTGGATAACACCTACTCCTTCCATCTTTGACCTAGGATAGTAATTAGATTGGATATGGGAGTATTAATGTTACATATAGATAATTTAATCTGATTAAATAATAGATAATTCTATTATCATGAATATCTTAGCTTGAATCGTTGTATCTTAGGGCATACAATATAGAATTTGAGTTGATTATGTCTAAACCTATTAGGGAACATTACACTTTCTTTTTCAACCAGGGCTCTATAAATTTTGAATCTCTCAAATGCCTATTTCTTTTTAAAATGTTACCCATGTCATTCTAGGAAAATCATCCACGAAGAACATATACAATCTTTCACTTTTTTAACCTTAGTTCTGGTAGGACAATAGAGATCAGTATGAACTAATTTTAAGGGTTTTTAACTTAATTATTCTTTAGATTTGAAACTTACTCTTGTTTGTTTTCCTTGTTGGCATTCTTTACAAATAGTGTTTTTAGGCTTTGTAATTTTAGGCATGTCTTACTCGATTCAGAGAACTAATCTTGACAAGATTATCAAAATTCAGATGTCTTAATCGTCTATGCCAAAGCCAACTTTCATCGAATTGTCCCAACAAACATTTTTTACCTTTGTATTTGTAGCATCCTTATGGTTGGTGCCTCAAGGATGCTGAGTTGGTGCTTAGTTTGAGAAGTTGGTGCTTCTATTGGAGTTGGTGCTCTCAAGTAAGGAATTCGGTGATTCCTTAGGGTTCGTGCCCTTGAAGCTTTGTACACATTTTTTCTTCGTGAGGCTGGATTAGGACGGTAGATCCTAGCAGCATTTCTCACAGTGGTTTTCACCCATTCTAGGTTTTCCACACATTCTGGGTTTTCCACACACTTCATGTGTTTTTTCTTCTATGTGGGGTTGCATTCTTTTCAATTATAGTTCTATGCTTATCGGTTTATCAAAGAAATTTTAATTGATTAATGATATGAGATTTAGATGATCTATTGATTCAACCCCCCCTTGCCCCTCCATGCTTCTCTCAATATAAGAATTGTGTTCTACACCTTCCACTATCTATCAGCTAAAGGTGCTTCTTAGTAGAAATCCATTACCATTAAAAGTGGCATAAATCAAGCATGAACTTGCTTTGATTAAATAAAAATAAAACAAGAAAATAGTAAAAGAATTTGCATTTTATATACAGTTCTCTCTAAACCTAGCTTGATCATTTTCTTTCCCTTCCCTTTTCTAGTCACATTGGCCTTTTTTATATAAAAAATAGATGACACTTGATTCATGAGTCTATGCCTCAACACTAGTTCCCTTTTTTCTTGAGATGAACAATTTCTGCCATTCAGAAATCCAAAAAACTGTAGAGTAACTGTTGTAACAAATGTTCACATCTATATTTTGCTCTGAAGTTGATGAAAAATTAAACCATCTTAAAAGATAAATAAATGAAAGTTTACATAAAAAGACATACCTTATGAACTTTTCTTTCTGATGACCCATGCGCTGAGATCTACTCCCCACTTCAAAAATACCCATGGCAATATTTAAAATGCAGTGTAACTGTAAATACAGCTGGTGAATGATTACTGAAGCTCAAAAGATGTTCACATCAAAACAGAAACAGCCATGTGAGAAACAATCCTCTTCAAATATCTGATCTATGAATCAGAAAGATATACACTTGCAGAAATTTAAATTGCATTTCTCCTGCATCGACCAAATAATTTTTAGTCAGAAAAAATACATTTTCCAAGCAAAAACTTGAGACTTGCAACAGTAGATACATACACTGATACAAGAAGTAATAAATGATTAATTTTTTAACAAGTAGCCTTACTAAATAAGATGATATGGATACAGTGCAGAAAATATTCTGTGTAAAACTCAATGCTTTATATTAATTGCCATCAAAGAATGTCAGAAATATGGACTACATTGCATTCCCTAAAGGAAACAATGAGCCTAGCTTGGTAAATCCCACAAAATATATCTGCAATATGAAGATCTATAAATTTATAAAACCAATATAATAAATGCCAGCCAGAAGCAGTAATTATAAATGCAACGTAGATATTATAGCTTTGCTATGAATATAAGGATGATTTCATTGTTTACTAACAAAATTATTGGATGAGAGAATTAAATAGAAATTGTCAGCAGCTGAAGGCAATCAATCTCTCTTAAGAATTATTGAATCGTAGATTAGTGGATGGATTTAAATATTTAATCATAATAGTTAGTATAGTTGCTGGATTAAAATGATATTTCAATACCTCTTACTCATGTTTGTTGAGTGGTTGTGAGGCTGTAGCAACACCCACATAGAACAGAAATAGGTTGACAAAATAGTGGAAATGCTTTCGAGAAAATAGGGCGATGAAATTTGTACAAATGTCCCACAATATTAAATAAAATGATATATTGGTACCAATGGTTTGTATGACAGAAATTCAATATGATATCAGAAGAGATAGACAAACAAGGTCAAGAATCTGTGAAGCTGGGAGTTGCGGACAAACCATCTCATGATAGAATAATTGCAGTGTTAATTAGTCGCAAGGGGCAGCCCAGTTTTTATTGCCCCATTTGATGGCTGTCTTTATAATTTATTTTGTATGTGAGCAATTAGATAACATCTTTTAGTTATTCTTCCTTTGATTATTTGTATGAAAGAGAAAGATGTGCTCCATTTTATTTTGGTTTGATCAATAGAACCAATAAAATCTAGATGACCTATGTCAGTACATAAAATGTGTTTTTAAAATCTAGATTATTACATTAGGGTAAAATATTAAGCTAGCAACCGATCCAAAAAAAAAGCTAGCAATCTATCTTTATTTGTGATCCAAGCCTGTGATAATGGATGATTTATATTTATGCATTCACATCAGGAGAAATTTAAAGTTTTGCACAATTTGGGTAAAATATTAAATTTTGATCCTTTTGCCTGATCTATTATTTAATGTCTCACAGGTTAAAATCAAAGTATTAAGGTTGTGTAAATTATAAAAAATATGAATACCAGATGTGGTTAAAACTATTTTACTCAAAAAATATTTGCAGAGATATTAAAGAATATTTGCATTTATATATTGAGAGTAACATTATATGCCAGCAAATAAAAAGAGGTCATTTGCAAGATTATTTTGAGAAAAGCAAAAGACACATCAAATATCATGAGATTGTAGCAGAGAAAGAAACAAATCTCATTTGGATATGGAAGGAAAGACATTGACAAGGAGTTTAGTGTTGAAGGTGCCCAATAATAATACAAAAACCTGATGTTGCAGATCTAGTGCAAGCTCTATAATTTGATGAGTGGAATAGTAGAGTGTTTATGTGGTGCAGCTTCTGTGAACAACATCAATGCAGAAGAAACATTGAAAATCAAAAACAACTACAATTAGATTTACCAAACACAATTTCTATCAAATATTTCCTCATAATCAAGAGAATTTGAAATTTCAAAGTGAGAAAGAAAGCTAAAATATAGAAAATATAATGTGCTCGGACCAAATAGACATCGGTTTAGCCATGTCAGCAGACCATGATTTGAATTAGGAGCAGCAAAAATATGAAACAAAGAAATGAACGTTAGGGCATGAATGCTTGCAACCTCGCACAATGCTTATTACATTTTTTTTTTAGCATAAACTTCTTTTATAAAGTTTAGTTTCAGAAAAATTAAAGTGTTGATATAATTTGAACATTTAGAAATATACATTGTAATTTCCCTTTTTTCGATCTAAATTGAGTTGGAGGACACATAGCCTATCTTTATTCTCTGTATGCTAAAAGGAAGATTTGCAGAGGAATAATAGAATAATAATTTATTAAGTTGTCCATAAGGACCTCAAGTTACAACATGGAGGAGACTCAGTTTATTATTATTAAATGTGACCAGAAAGCAAATAAAAATCATAAAGTGAAAACGGTGAATATATTTAAATAAAAGAAATATTAATTACCTGAAACGAAATTAATAATTAAAAAACGATTAATATTCAAAACAAAATGAAAAGAAACTTAGTTACATTTTAGAGTTGTCTAAAAACAGCATTAAAAAGGAATATATTACAAGAGGCAATTAATTATATCACTACAAATTTCCAGAAACCCTTGTGCAAAGCTTTAGTTCAACAATTTTCCTTAAGGACAAAAACTCCCTCGGATGTTCAAGAATTGGAGGGTGAGAATCTTCTAGCTTCCAAAGCTGGCTTTAATCAAAGGTCATAATTGGGCCTTACAAGGACTATAGGTTGCAAATCAATAAATAAAGTAAAAGTATTAGTTCATTCATATTTCACCAATGTTGTTATTTCTAGAATAAAATGTTTTGTTACTTGGTCGTACCGATTCACTTGATAAAAGCATTGTAATATACCTCCCTCTCAATTCCTGACAATTTTCAATTAAAGTTTATGTATTTATTTATTTATGATTTTTTCGAAAAAAAACTTTTACGTAAGGAACAACAACTGGAATTTACCTTTTTAAGAATAGAGTAGTCTTAGCATAATAGTAAAAGAATTATTTAAATCTCATCAATATTTAAATAACATAAAGAAAAAATTGCTATAAGTTGCTGTGATCCCTTGGCTGACATCTACGATTCCCTTTTAGGAAGCTTTCCTTTGACTTAAGACTACTTAAGACAGGCTACAATGTCCCCTCCTCATGAAATTCCTTGTTTACTAATTGCAACTCCTTTTCCCACCAATCCCTAAGCAACAACCCTTCTTATTGATTTCTTATTTTCTATTTCTAGCCTCCACATCCCTTCATAATCATGTGGTTGACCAAAAAGAACAATAAAAATTCTTAGGACTGCCACATCCTCCTCCCACTGTGGCAACTCACCTATTAAAATTTTGGATGGGCTTATTAGGTCAGCAGCTAGCATAAAAATACAAAGTTAAAAAAATTTAAGTTTCATAACCTGCACTGACATGTGAGCCTCCACATCACCTCATAAATTTGAATAGTCATTTTTACTATTATTGGCTAAGTCCTTGTTATCCCTACAATCCAAGCAAATCTAGTATAACTCCTTGACAACAAATACACCAACAACAAGGGATCTCGCCCTTGTTCCAACCTTCAGCACTCTGACAATCCCTACGTGGAACAGCTCCGGTGAAGCACGAGGGTTTCCATCCTCAGCTCCAGTAATCCATCAGGATTTTTGTGATGTCTCCATCCTTGTCACATCAAGTCAACCAAGTATCACAATTTGTGAAGTCTCTGAGAGACAAAATTGCAAAAGTGATAATCAAAGGAAGCATATAGTATACCTTTGTTGACCATATTAGCAAAGTAGATAAACCAAAGGAATGCCAATGACAAGAAAGATTAGTGAATTCACGTAAGTCTTGAACCGGTCAAAGAGAATAAGAACGAGGATACTACAAGAGCAGTGAAATGTCCAAATAGAGAGCCAGCAATAGCTTATACCAACATTCATCACACCTAAATGATATCATATCAAATGCCACTATAAGGAGATGTTGGCAAGTCATTTGGCATCAATTTTCGGTTTGCTATTTCATTCAGAGGATATTGGAGAGCTTGTATTTTCAGGTTCAGTGTGCCCTAGGACAAAAACCCTAGAATAAATAATATGGGCAGGACAAAAACCCAATTCCATTTGTGGGTGAATCTATTTCTAAATTCACAGTGAACTTATTTGGTTTGGAACTTCAAGGTATAAATCACTGGATATTTGACAATTTGGCAGAAATTTGTAAAGATTTCATAGAAGACAAATTTCAATTTGTGATGTATGATCAGCTTGTTAAGAACAGTTGCATAGGATGTCTTATTTATGCTAGAAAGGTATTTTTTATTTGGGAGATTGAGGGTTTCAGACAAATTCTGAAGGTCAGATGCCATGTTTGACTTCATATAAGCAATTAAAATTTATTTGGTTTGTTGGTGATCAGGGGTGTTAGACTATGAAAGAAGGGTGTCTGACTTATGATGGGAAATTTATGATAAATAATTTTTAAAACGTAGAGAAACAAATTGTAATGGCCCACTGAGAAACCCCCAAGAAAACAAGCCAAGAAGCCTAGAATTTTTTTTAATTTTTTGAAACATTCCAAATGAACTTGCACAACTTCAACCTCAAATACACCCAAACATGTCACACTCCCATGACAATGTGTACACAAGTGTCAAAAGGGACACCAGGACACACAGGAGATGTCAAGGAACTATTTATTGCTAGGTCTTTAGCGCTGAAGGTTCAAAGAGTATCCTTGCAATAGAAGACCTTATGCTTATTATTATTCTTGGTATTTCGATATCAATGTGAGAAGAGGAATCGAGTTGTATACCGTATAAATCTTGAAGGCATACATTTGAGGAGTTTATTGATATATTCCCAGTTGGGAGATTCTGTTAGAACCAGTGTATTAGAAATTAGAACAAATTTGCTGTTATCGATGACTATCTGATCAGTTTTAAAACGGTTCAAACTTCCTACAAACTACATTTGAGGAGTTTATTGATTTATTCCCAATTGGGAGATTCTGTTAGAACCAGTGTATTAGAAATTAGAACAAATTTGCTGTTATCGATGACTATCTGATCAGTTTTAAAACGGTTCAAACTTCCTACAAACTGCTCAACCAATACAAATAGAGGGAGTCTATTTAATATTGCATTTGATAGTAAATGAAGTTTGAGTGAGGGATATGAATGTTTGCTATGGCGAGTGTGATGAAGATTTTTCATGCTGTTTATATGACGTGACTTATAGAGACACATCTCAGTCCGGTTTGAATGTTTTGAAGGGTTTTATTATATGTAAGAGGTGTCATTGAGCAAAGGTATGATATTGAACATTTTGATCCTGTTTGAAGCAATGTTAAAGTTTTATGAATGTATATGAATATGTGTGCTGTTAGAAGAAAAGTTCTATTTGAAATAAAAGCAATGTGAATACTCCTCTGAAAATAAAACAAAACAAGGTGCTATGATTAGATAATCATTTTGGAATTGAATTCAAGGCTGTGATCAGTTTTGTTTGCAGAGTGATATTGTTGAGACAGATCTAGTTCTCCACAGATTATATTTGCAGGTCTCGGTTATTAAATAAATGCAACATTAGACAGAATATCTGGAAGCTGTTTATATCAAGATTGTGGAAGTTTATTTGCATACTTCTAATGTTGTAAAGTGTAGTAATTTTGAAGTTGACATCAATAATAGTTTGTATCAATGATAATCTTAAAGTTGGTGTTTTTTGTATACTAAGTGGGTGATCAGGTCAGGTAGAGTTGGTGCTCTTAAAGAAGGGGTTTGGTGACTCCTTAGGGTTGGTGCCCTTAAACATTGTAATTGGATTTATTTGTGAGGCTGGATTAGGACGGTAGATCCTGGCAGCATTTTCCACCATGGTTTTTCCAACTAATATCTTGTGCATAGTCTTAATTGTGTGTATGCATCTTTTTCTGCATTCAGTATTAATTCCTTTTAGTTCTTAGATTGAACTTTGACAAGTTTCATTAAAAAGATTAAATTGATTAAGGGCTAAAAGTTTTTATCTACTACTGCTTCACCCCCCACTTTCTCGGTAGTATAATTGTGTTCTACAAATATCATAGACAAATCATACATGGAAATCACATAGGAATCCATAAATCAACACCAACAGGGAAAGCATAATCATCTTCTAGGTGCCACTCAACTACAAGGCTAGGTGTTAGAGAACAAGAGAAGAGATTGTCATCACATAACTCAAAGGGATGGCTCACTTGGAACCAAATGGTCCTCTCATACAGACAAGGAGACCTGATCTTACCTGATTTGATGCTCAACAAGCGACCAGGTCTTCTCAAGTCATCCTTAGCCTTTACGAGTCCTCAAGGCATGAGAGGGGCATCCAAATATCTTAATTTTATTTCCAATGTTTTAATTAGTTATCACTCGATTAAGCAACTCCCTGCACCGTGATTGTCAGTGTGCCACTTGGGGTCGAGGACACATTGGGAGCCACTCCCATGATTGACTCTACAACATACCCTAGGCTCATCACATTCCAACGAACATGAAATTAATATCCAAAATCAACAATTCAAATGATACAAATTTCTCAGTTTCACCAATAATACATACAAGAAACCAAACACAATAATACATACGCGTGCATCTCAATGCAATAACTTTAACAAACTACATGTCAAGAGATCTCCATCTCGAACATGTGGGCAGTCCATCACATCGTTATACATAAAGGCACCCAATACACACTGAACATAACATATAATGGTCCCACCAAAGCAAAACATAATCACAACCTACACATCCCTAGGTACATGTTCAGAACATGCCAATGTCTACACATCTCAAAGCTACAAACAGGAGAGGCATCACACAAATCACTAATCTCTATATTCAACTTTAGTGCCAATATTTGCACAGAGTTTGAGGACACATATAGGCATCTCATATATTGCTGGGGGCTCCTTTACAGTCTGACCCTTACCTGGTACAGATTAGCATCCACAATTTCCAGATGAGGGCTTGGTTGCTAAGCTACAGAAGTCTTATTTGGAACTGTTGTCTTCAATTATTAAATATGCTGAATACCTTGGATTTAATTTATACTACGGGTGCAACTCTCTGCTGTCTGAAAGGTCGAGACTACTTTATTGAAATGTGTATTATATCTGAGCACTAAATAAATATATGAAACAAATATTTTATTCTTTGATAATTGTAACAGACCATACAGCAAAATTATTGAGCATAACTCACTCAGCGGTCTAGTATTCAAAATGAATCCCAGGATTAAGGTGGGTGCTAACTAACTTCTTCTAGATTCATTACTGTTGTCCCCTAATGATAATGGCTGTTACTCCCTAATAGATTGTAGATACTCCTGGAACTTCCTTTCTTATACCTTGCTAATTACTGTTGCACGACTGAGATGGTAATGGCTACTGGAGGCTGATGTCCTCAGAATCAACTGTGATTGTACCTACGGGTTTTCGTCCCAGGCACAAGAGATTATTGTAGCTGTGTCACTTACAGAACGAGGTTTTTAATTTTTGTAATTTTCATCTCTCCCAATGCTGCCTATAAACTACTACTCCTTTTGCAATCATAAAATTATGGCACAAAGTCATGGCAAGAAACTCCATAATTCGAGGATACTAGATCAACCGTCCTTCAAGCAACTCCCACAGATTTCTGCCAGTTAACTGACTAATTCCCACCTTCTTGGCTGAGGACAACTACAAACTAAATGGCTGACTGACCTTATTTATGATTTATCTGACTAACTAACGACTAACTGAAAGACTTAACTAAATTCAAACTGCTAAACAAGACTAAATCAAACTCAATCCTGTCTAGCAGTTAACACATTCAAAGCTTCAAATCAATCAGAAGGGGGGACACTTCTAATCCGCCTCTTATTCAATAGGAGACAGTAAAAACAAGAGCTCGGTAGAAGGATTCAATCCTGTTGCAATAGAGTGGTTGGACACTTCTGATCGCTCCAGCATGACTTTAAACATGTTCTAATACAAAAGTTGCTTCCTACCAAAAACTGTGCATAAAAGACATACTTGCAAATAAAGTAGCAAACCTCCAACAATTTTAAAATTAAAAATTAAAAAACCAATAATCCAATTAAAACCTTAAACTGCTATTCTCATCCCTTGCTGAATTTTTACCCTCGATTAAGTAAGATGAACGGAAAACAACTTAAGCCTACTGGTGAAGTCTCGCATACTCTAAACTAGAGGTCACAAAGTCAAATCCAAAATGTGAGTCGCGGTTGTCCACCTCAATTGAACATTATAGATGGTAAACAGAAAAAGCAATGTCATTGTGAAATGCTTACATAAAGGCAGTCTCAGACCACAACCTAAAAACTGCCTGTACCCTTATCTATAAAATAACCTCTCACTGATTGTCCAGCCTTTGCGAATCTAAAAGAAAATCCTAATTTAACACACTCAAAAAAATGTGTTCTATTTCTGTCACTAAGTATCCAACAAAACCCTGTCTATACAAAATTAGTCAAAAAAAAAACTATATTTAAATTTCCCTTTGCCCATATAACAGCATCTCGGTAAGTATCCTGTACAGATCACCTTTCCCTTTACCTATAAAACAAATTCTCCCTAATTCAAATAAAACTGTCTTTGCCTATGAATATAACCTCTCAGAAAGCATCGAGCAAACCCCTGCCTTTACAAAATCTGTCAAAACTATTTTTAGATGTTCCTTCACTTAGACCGCTGGTCTCGTGGACATCATTAAAACCTCTTCATTCATTCATTCATTAATTAATAAAACAGCCTCTCCTAATCATCCAGTAAACCTCTGCCATAACAAAATCACTCAAATTAAACTGCCCTAATCTATATAAATACCTCCCACTCGTTTTCAAGCAAACCCCTGCCTTTACAAAACTCATTTAAAATAAAAACACTAATTATCCAGCCAACCCCTGCCTTTGCAAAACTCATTTAAAGTAAAAACACTAATTATCTAATGTATAAATTTTGTTTCTGGATGCTAAATAAACATACACGATCAAATCTAGAAACAAAATTTATACATTTCATATAGATTGTAGAAATCTGATAATGTTAACTAATTATCCAGCCAACAGCTGCCTTTCCAAAACTCATTTAAAATAAAAACACTAATTATCCAGGCAACCCCTGCTTTGCAAAATCACTCAGTATCAAATGCACATTACTTAGCAAACCCCTGCCTTTGCAAATCATTCAGAATAAAATACTAATTATTCAGCAAACCCCTACCTTTCCTAAATGATTTAAAATAAATGAAATATTATCCAGCAAACACCTGCCCTTGCAAATTCAATCAGATTAAAATGCTAATTATCTAGCGAACCCCTGCCTTTGCAAAATCACTCAAAATATTATGTTAATTCCGAGCTCCTGCACTCTTTTCCCAGTCCAAATTCTGCCACGATTACAAATAGCATGCGTACCTTAAACTTCGTTTCTTGAATTTCTTGACACTTTTCTTTCCTTCTGCGCCCTTTTCTCTTCTGTGGTAAATTCTGTCTGACATCCCTTCTATACTTCATTTTCAGGAGAATTTTGAAATACAATAACAGTATGCTCAAACCCCAGCTAAATTTGAATAAAATAATTTTTAAATGTCTCAACATCAAATCAGGTGGAGGAGCTTTACAAGATAATGCCAGTCAGCCCTTGCGTTGGGGCTTTTCATAATTTTTGTTTTAAATTAATTGCAGGCCGGTCGTGGATTAGATATGCGCTTAGCTATACAAACTTCAAAGTGTTCGACTTTTCAGAGTTTACTTTATTCTTGTTGGTGGCAGGTGACGTTGCTGAAGCGATCGTAGCCAAGGGAAGGTTTTCTCTGCTTGTTTTTAATTAGATTTATGATACTGATATTTTTTATGCTTTCACGTGTGGTTTTAAATGTTGATGTTTGACTTTTAAAAACAATTAGAGAATGAATGGAGGAATTTTAATGAGTGTAAGGAGATCATGGGGTTTTGATACAATTTTAGATTATTTTTTTCCGTGCACCTTATTTTGCTTTTATTTTAGGGGGATTGTTATTTTAAGGGGTTTTATAGGTTGTTTTGGTCTCACAAGCATTATTAAAATCTTTCATTCATTCATTTCATGTCTTTTTTCTATTATGAATCTTAATCAAGGAGCTTGCTAATTTGTGAAGCCCCTTCTTCTCAAAAAGTTCACTTAGATTATCCACCTTCAAAATATTTTCAAGCTTTGCTAATGTGTTTATTTCTACCATTTTGTTTTGTCCACATGGCACTTGTGAACTTTTCTAACACAATCTTTTTTAGTTTGATGTTGGTGTTAGGACATTCATGTCAATTAATGTATCATTTGTTCATCCACTTGTGATTTTGTTTAGAGTGCTCATCCATGTTTTCAACCTTTTTTAAGTAACTTACTAAATGAGTTATCGTTGATGCTTTCATCAAGAACATACCACCCTCAACTAAAAGGATGTCATATGTTACCATTGATTTGACTTTGAGATTGTTAGTGATTGAGTGTTTTTGAATTCTTTCTAATTGCCTCCACATTTGGTTTGATATGCAAACTTCACAGCACAAATCTCTTCAAAAATATTTTTGGTCATTTTTTTGGGTGGATCTTATTGAGCACCAAGTTTAGCCCTACTTATGGGACACTGGAAATTTAAAAACCTTCATCAACTTCATTTCTTTTGAATATGTTTTATCTATTCAATTTATAAATGTGGTGTTACCAAATTACTTGTTCGTTGAAGAACGTGTTAAAAATGAAAAATAAAATGCATCACAATGAATGAGTGAATAAATGACGAGGTCAAATAACTTATCGAACTCACAAGATCTAGCGGTCTAAGAGATTAAGAGACAAAAAATTGACACATTTTCTAATTATTTTTCATGTCAAGTTTTCTATTATGAATCTTGACGAAGGGACTCGTCATTTTGTAAAGCATTGCCTCCTCAAAAAACTAATTCAAACTATTCACCTTCAAATCATTATCAAACTAACTACAAATCTCTTCATATGTTGTAGACTCATTAATGAAATGTCATTCAATTTCCACCACACCCTTGTTGCAAAAAATGCAAGTCTCATCTTCTAAATCTTCTTTGGGCACTATTCATCTACCTGTTTCACATATCAGATGATGAAAACTAGTCCTCAACTACGCATTTAAACTTTAGCCTTTTCCTTAATAGTAGGCCTCAAATAAACTTTTTTTTATCATGCTTTCACATAGGATTAAATTATTTGATTCAATTTGTTTTTTTCTTCTTATTTCTTTTGACTGCATGACAATCTTGGATATTTCTATCACCAACTTTTTTTTATCTCCTCAATAAAGTTAGGAGAATCGTGTATATTTATGTCTCATTTGTGCATCCACTTGCTATTTTATTTCTTCCAAGTCTTCTTTCTATGACCTAGCTCCTCTTCAACAACCATTTTCGGTCAATGATGCTTATCCATATTTTCAACCTTTTTTAATTAGCCTAACAAACAGATGATTTTCGATGCCTCTATTGGAAATATACCAACCTCAACTAAAAGGATCTCATATAGGCATTGATTTGTCATTGAGACTACTAGTGATTAGAGGTTTTTGAATTCTTTCTACTTGTTACAATTTGTGGTTTAATATGCTACTCCCAAACCTCACACTAATAGAGAATAACTTGCACAACTAACAAGTCAAAAAAGGTTTTCTTATATTTCAATCCCACAATTCTACTTTCCTACACCTGTAAAGGACGTAAGAAGCTCTCCACTCTCCTTGAATCCTTTAGTTATATGTATCATAGATTAGCCTATTTTGAAAATTAATTTCTAGCTATTTGTATTCATCCACTGCCTCCATGTAACTTCCTTTGAAGATAAAGTTAACATGTTGCTTCTTTTCCAAAGAAAAGATCATGACTTTGGTTGTTTTGGCATTCACCTGTATCTCAACCTCTTCACAAAAGAGCTCTAGAGCTCTCAAATGCTTTCTCAAACTTTGGGAAGATTTTGAAATAAGAATAAGTTCATCTGTATATAAAAATTATTTCACCATGTAGCTCATCAACTAGATACCTTCTTCACTAGTATTATTTAACCACTCCTCAATTTTATCAATATAAACCAAACAACATAGAGATATAGGACACCTTTGTTTAACTCCAACGTCATTGTTAAAGCATTTAAACATATCCTCTTTAGTTTTGATTTTAGCTCCAACTTGTTCATAAAACTCATGGATAGTCACTCTAAACTCCTTTGGAGGTTTAAAATCCTCAAAAAGCATACACGAGCATGACACTTTATCATCCGATCAAAAAAAGCATGACACTTTATCTCAGTGCATCTACAAATGGAAGATTGCATTCAAAAGATGTCTATAATGCCCAAAAAGAACATGTTAGAAATACATCAAGAGCAACTCAAAATAATTCATCTCGCCCAAATTTTTTAAAAAGCAAGTGTCAAAACATCTAATAAAGTAGAATATGAAAAAATGAAAAACTAAATTAAAAAAAATACTTGGGGAATTTTTTTTAAAAAGTGAATGTGTAAGTATGAAGAACTCTAAAAGATCATTCCAATGCCATAAAATTTGTGAAAATAAAGGAGCTAATCAAAAGATATAGGCTTCAGAGCTGAAAATGTGTGTTTGATTTCAATGTGTGATAAAATGAACCAACAAAAAAATTTGAGAAAATATCTAAACCATTTGAAGCTTCTTAGAATCATCTTTCTAATTATATTTTGTTTGTTGAATTTTGATACCATATGACTAAGTTAAGCCATAAAGAAAAAAAATAGCTCAACCATGAATTTTTCCATAAACTTTAAACCTAAACTAATATTGGATCCATATCAATACTAAACTCTAAACCAATACTAAATCCATAACAATCAACAATGATTAATCACACACAATGGAGGCAAAAAGTTGAGGTACTAGAAATTGATCAACCTCAAAAGTTAGGAAGAAAAACATGTATGCCTCAATTAACCAACTATTGGAGACTCGAGATTCATTCTTTAAACACTAACATTAAAAATAAAGAATAATGAAACTGGTCCTTTCATATGAAAAAGTTACCAACACATTCGAAACAGATCCTTGAAGTGTACCTAACCTTCAAGGCAATAAAATACTTCTACATTCAAGTCACTAGTAGGTGATAGGGAGATTGGATGAGCTAGTCACAAGCTCAAGCCTAGGTCTCACAAGTGACCTTGAGGTGTTCTCTCCTAACACCTACTGACCTATAGGATCCTATTTTGTGGCTTGATCCCTTGGTCTAATAACCAACCCAACTATCAAGTAGCAACTACCAAGACAAGCTAAGCTCTTGGTGCTCTTCTTCCTTCACATACACATTGACCCTTAATGTCATCTAAGGGCTCACCACCTCCAATACTAATATTGACTCTTGTAGAGGTGAGGAGGTGCTCAAAAATGTCTTATTTGGTTCATTTAGAGATCTTGGAGGTCTTACTTCATATATCTTCCTTACCAATCTCATAGATCCTTCACAAAATAGGGCTATAAGGAAGATCCCCAATTAGGCCTCCTATTCCGGGAAAATAGGACTTTTCTCCCAAATGGTATTAAAGAAATTTTCAACTTAATTGTGGATTCTTATTTCATTAACCAACCTCTCAATGATTTTTTGGGTTTTAGGGTTCCACCCTTCCGTACAATCCTCTAACCAAAAATAGGTGTTTTTGGGAGGGTTTTAGGACTTCTCTGATTGCATGGATTGTCTGCAAGTTTTGGGTAACCAAATAGATTGGTGAGACCCTCTCCTCTCAACTAGTTCTTGGAAAGTACATTTTCTTTGACCTCCAATTACTAATTTATCGCTTCATGTACACCTTTGCAAGTTATCACCGTTGTGGCTCAGTCTTTCCTAGTCAGGCTCACCATAGGCTCACCTAGGGAAAGACTTTGTAAATGCTTCCCAAGATTTTTAGGGCCCATGATCTTGTATAGAGTATATACATGGATTCTACTCACTATCCCTAAGAGGTCGTATAGATTGAACGGTGGGATAGTGAGTTAGGTCTCCATTTCACACACCTTCCTAGTTTGAGCTAGTTATCAAGGAGAATACAAAGATTTAATGCAGAATAAAGAAATAAAGAAAAACTCCTAATCTAATGACATGCAATGAAAGAAAATACACTAATCTAAGTTCTCCATTGATTTTAGTTCATCATACAATCCAAAAAATTCTCTGCAATTCATTGATCACAAAGACACACATAAACTCTCATACACTATTCACACTCCAAAATCAAAACTTCGTACATCAAAATCTCCAACCTCAGGATTTGGTCCAAAAATGACTTAAATATGGTTGATCTTTGTCTTAGGTTTCCATTAGAGCAGTCCTAGGTCTTTTAGGGTGTTTGGGCAATCTTGTCCGAGCAACTTTAAAAAGTTGCGAAAGTTGCTAAGCAACTTTTTGCAACATTTTTACAACTTTTTCAATTTTGAAAATCCATGACTTTGGTTGAGTCCTAGATAGACCTAGACTCCATGCTAGGTTCTAATATGAATTCTAACACACCTTATACCCAATGACATCACCATAACATCATATAACACCAAATAACCAAATAAGAGACTTTAACCCTTAAGCCTCCCAGATTATAAAGACCTAAGACATAGGACCTATTTAGACCTCTCATCCCATTGGATTACACACTGTGGTCAACATGACCTTAGTGAAAAATCACACATGCAAAAGATGTCTTACAAAGAAAAATAAGATGGATTGGATCAACCAACCCTTGGGTGCTCCTACACCATTCTCCCCCTCTACACAAAGAGTAGCTAAGGTACAGGAGGGGATATAAGAGAAGGATCAATACCCAACTGTTTGAAGTTGCTCTCCTCCACCCAAGTAGCTTCAAATTCAGTGTGGTCCTTCCATTGTACCAAGTGTTCCATGTAGACCCTATGTCTGGTCTAATTCTTCACTCTAGACTCTAAGATCCTCAATTCTTGAGGCTTGGTCTTAGGAGGTATGGCTACTGTGCTAATATCTGAAAGTACCTCCTAGTTATTCTAACTGATCTTAGACAATTGTCCCTTGTACTTGACCAGGTCTGCAATATTGAAGACTAGTGAGATGGCTAGATCCAAAGGAAGTCCACTTTGTATGCATTGGCTCCATACTTGGCCAAAATCTTACATGGTCCTACCCCCTTCATCTACAACTTGGTAGGTACTCCCTTCTACAATCTAGACTTGTTCAAATGAACCATCACATAGTCACCTACTAAAAATTATACATCTCTCCTCTTTTCATCCACTTTGGCTTTTATCTTTTGAATTACTTCTGCTAGGGTCTTCTTGACTTGCTCCTAGATTTCCTTCATAGTTTGGGATAATTCTTATGCATGGCCACTCCTATGTTCCATGCTCCCTAGATCTATGGGTTCATTCACTCCTCTTGGGTTCATCCCATACACTATTTCAAAAGGGCTTTTGCCAATGGTTAGGTTCACACTATCATTGTAGGCATATTTTGCTTGAGGGAGGACCAAAGTCCCATGTTTGTCCATACTCCTTGGTTAGGCACCTTAGAAAGTTACCCAACACCATCTTGATCACTTCAGTTTGACCATCTATTTGGGGATGGTAAGCTAAACCAAAAGATAAGTTTGTACCCAATCTTCTCCATTAGCATCCCTATCTAATACAATGCTAAGAGGAAGTCCATGGATCCTCACAAGCTCCTTGAAAAAGAGATGAGCTATGTGGCTAACACCATGAGTTGTCTTACAAGGGATAAAGTGACTCATTTTTCTAAACCTATCTACCACCACATAGATGATATCCAACCTTGTCTTGGTCTTAGGAAGCCCCACTATGAAGTCCATGTTGATGCACTCCCATGGCCTATTGGGAATGGTTAAAGGCTGGTATAGGCTTGCATTGATTGCTCATCCTTTTTCCTCCATGCATATAACACACTTCTCCACATATCTCCTTACATCCTTAGGTATTTTAGGCCAATAGTAGAACTCTTGGACTAACTCCATGGTCTTGTTGATGCCAAAATGGCCACTAAGACTCCCATTGTGCTTCTCCTAAATGATATTTTCTCTCATTGATCCCTTGGGAATACATAACTGATTCCCATTAAACAACAATCCACTCTGCAAGGTGTATTCAACAAATTGACTATGAAAATGATTCTAAAAATCAGAGCATACCTTGTAAGCCTCTGAGAAGTCTTCATCATCTTTGTAGAGGTCCTTGAAGCTATCAATACCAATGCTTTGGTCTTGGACCTCCTTGACTGTTAGCAAGCTCCTGCTCAATGCATTTGCCACCTTGTTCATTTGTCCCTCTTATGATTGATAGTAAATGTGAAGGCAGCCTGCAGATACTCCATCCATTTTAGGTGTCTATTTCTTAGCTTCTCACATGTATTGATGTAGCTTAAGGCCTTATTGTCTATGAACATGACAAACTCTTTAGGAACGAGGTAATGCCTCCATTTCCTAAGTGACCACACTAAGGCATATAGTTCCAAGTCATAGGCTGAGTATTTCTTCTTAGCCTCATTAAGCTTCTCACTAAAGAAGGTTATGGGCCTACCTTCTTGACTTAACACACGTCCAACTACTATCTCACTTGCATCACACTCCAAGGTGAATAACTTATCAAAGCTTGGTAGTAGGAGAATAGGTTGGGTGGCTACTTGTTGTTTCAACTTCTCAAATGTCTTGCTTGCTTCTTGAGTCCACTTGAACTTGGTCTTCAATCCACCTTTGATGGTATCTATCATTGGTGCACAAATTCCACTGTAATTCCTTATGAATTTCCTATAAAATTGGGCTAGGCCATGAAAAATTCTAACTTCTATCCCTATGGTTGGTGTAGGCTAGTTTAGGATTGTTTCTAGCTTACTTGGATCCATCTTCAATGTACCCTTGGACACTAAAAATCCCAAGTAGACCAATTCTTGCTTGAGGAACTCATATTTTTCCAAATTAATAGCTAATTTTTTTTCATGGAGTCTTTTGAGCACAACCTCCAAATGTTTTAGGTGTTCCTCCTTTGTTTTATTGAAGATGAGTATATCATCAAGATATACTACCAAAAATTTGCATGTATAGTCCTTTAGCATCTCATGAATGTGCTAGGGGCATTAGTAACCCCAAATGGCATCACACGCCACTCATACAACCCTTCAGTAGTTTTGAAGGTTGTCTTCCACTCATCCCCATCCTTTATTCTGATTTGATGGTATCCACTTTTGAGATAAAACTTGGTGAAGTATTGAGATCCTCCTAGGCAATCCATTAGATCCTCTATCCTATGTATAGGGAATCTATATCTAATAGTAATCCTATTTATTGTCCTTGAATTAGTACAAAGTCTCCACTGACCACCTTTCTTGGATGCTAAGACCACCGGTACTGCACATGGACTGATGCTCTTCTTTATTAGCCCTTGATCAAGTAGCTCTTGCACTTGTCTTGCCACTTCTTGGTTCTTCTCTTATGTGAGCTTATAGGTTGCCTTATTTGGCAATGAGGCCCCTGGTATAAAGTCTATTTGATGACTTATAGACCTTTTAGGAGGTAGGGTTGTTGGTGTCCCATCACTGACTATGTCTTTATATCTCCCAAGAAAATATTGGATCTCCACTATTATAGGTGCTTGGCTAGGCTTCTCCACTTCCTTGGGTTTCACTACTATATCATATCCCTCACTATCTCCTTCTTGAAGTGTATGCAATAGCTCTTTTCCACTACTAAGCAAAACACTAGGGATTTTTGTATGCACCTCATCATCATCCATTAAGGACTAGATCTTGAATGTTCTCCCATCTTTCTTCAAGGTAACTATGTTTCCTCTTCCATCATACATGGCTTCTCTGTCATATTTTCATGGTCTACCCAATAAGATATGGCATGCATCCATGGGAAACACATCACATAGAAATGTGTCTTTGTATCCTCCAATGGAGAATTCAACCCATGTCTGCTCAATCACTAGGACACTTTGCCCTTTGTTCAACCATTTCACCTTGTAGGGGTTTATATGGGGTACCTTAGTCATATTGAGCTTATTGATTGCTTCCTCTATAATGATGTTGTCTGTGGAGCTAGAATCCACAATCACTTTGCATACTTTACCCATGATCTTGCATCTGACTCTAAAGAGAGATCTTCTTTTTTTTGGCTCTTCTTTCATCAGTTTCCTTATTAGGACCCTCCTAAACATGAGGTTCTCTCCCATCTCTGAATCTATGTGACTAACCTCTAGTGATTTGAGAATTGATGTGTCCTCTTGAGCATATGTCACTCTCTTTTTTGAATTGGAAGAATATGCCTTCTCTAGCCACCTATATGTTGGATATCCCATCTGCCCACAATTGTAACACTTCATGCTAGAAAAGTAAGAACTACTTCTTCCTACACCTCTTCCTCTATTAGAGCCTACATGGGTGCCTCTACCTCTACCATAGTTTCCTCTAGAGCTTTTCTCACCACTTTTCTATACAAGCTTGGAATCTCCTTGGCTTTTTTGATCAGTCCATCTTTCTTGGTGACTACCTTTGTGACCCCTTTGGTCTCTTCCTCTACCTCTATTTCTTAAGCTTGATTCTTGTCTCCTCTTACTCTTTTCCTCTATCTTTAGTGCCAATTGATAGCACTGATGCACTATCTTAGGGATTAATAGACTCATCTCCTCTTGGATAGACCACTTCAATCCATTTAAATGTCTGGCAACCTTGATGCTTTCCTCTTCTACCACCTTGGACTTTAGGCATAAATTTTGGAACTCCTCAGTGTAGGTGTTGACATCATTGTCCTTTTGCCTTAGACTTTGCCTCCTTTTATGTAGCTGGATTTCATAATCCTCTGGCATATAGGCTTCTCTAACCTTGGCCACCATTCCTTTCCATGTGGCTATGGGGTTTTTGCCCTCTTTCTCTCTCTCTCTGTTTGGACAAACTTCCATCATGTAAGAGAAGAGCCTCTAAGTCTTGACTTGGCTACTCTCACCTTCTGAGATTTACTAATTCCATCACATTCAAAGTGAGTCTCCATGCCCTCAATCCTATCAATGACTGAGTCAAGTTCCAATTTTCCACTAAAGAGTGGTACACCTTATAGTGCTTTTCCACTTAAGGTCTTCAAGGCTTTTAGGAAAGGTTCTTGCTCCACCACTGGATCTAGTTCAAGAACTTCATCTTCCACTAATTTATCCTTCCCTTCCTTCTCATCTATCCTCTCATTCACCTCCTCTATTCTATCTTCTACTAGTTCCAACTTCTTGGCTAGTAGGTCTATTCTTTCCCTCAACTGTCTATTTTCTTTCTCATGGCCTTCTACCTTCTTGGCCAAATTTGCATCAAATTGGTCACCATTCTAGAAGATCCACTAGACTCACACTCTGACATGCACTTACTTCCCAAATATTTTCAAGGCTCTAATACCAATCTAATAGGGAGATTGGATGAGCCAATCACAAGCTCATGCCTAGCTCTCACAAGTGATCTTGAGGTGTTCTCTCCTAGCACCTACTAGCCTATAGGATCCCCTTTTTTGGCCTGATCCCCTGGTTTATTAACCAACTCAACTATCAAGTGGCAACTACCAAGACAAGCTAAGCTCTTGGTGCTCTTCTTCCTTCACATACACACTGACCCTTAATGCCATCTAAGGTCTCACCACCTCCAATACTAACATAGACTCTTACAGAGGTGAGGAGGTACTCAAACATATCTTATTTGGTTCATTTATAGGTCTTGGAGGTCTTACTTCATATATCTTCCTTACCAATCTCATAGATCCTTCACAAAATAGGGCAATAAGGAAGATCCCCAATTAGGCCCCCTATTCTAGGAAAATAGGACTTTTATCCCATATGGTATTAAATAACTTTGCAACTTAATTGTGGATTCTTATTTCATTAGCCAAACTCTCAATTATTGTTATGGTTTTAGGGTTCCACCCTTCCGTACAATCACCTAACCAAAAATAGATTTTTTTGGGAGGGTTTTAGGATTTCTCTGATCACATGGCTTGTTTGCAAGTTTTGGGTAACCAAATGGATTGGTTAGACCCTCTCCTCTCAACTAGTTCTTGGCAAGTACCTTTTCTTTGACCTCCAATCACTAATTTTTGGCTTCATGCACACCTTTGTAAGTTATCACTATTGTGGCTCAGTCTTTCCTAGCTGGGCTCACCATAGGCTTGCCTAGGGAAAGACTTTGTAAATGCTTCCCAAGCTTTTCAGGGCCCATGCTCCTATATAGAGTATATACATGGAGTCTACTGACTATCCCCAAGAGGCCGTATAGATTGAACGGTGGGATAGTGAGTTAGGTCTCCATTTCACACACCTTCATTGTTTGAACCAGTGAATAGGGAAAATACAAAGATTTAATGCAGAACAAAGAAATAAACAAAAAATCCTAATCTAATGACACACAATTGAAGGAAAGACACTAATCTAAGTTCTCCATTAATTTTAGTTCATCATACAATCCAAAACATTCTTTGCAATTCACTGATCACAAAGACACACACAAACTCTCATACACTGTTCATACTCCAAAATCAAAGCTTCGTGCATCAGAATCTCCAACCTCAGGATTTGGTCCAAGAATGAGTTAAATATGGCTGAGGTTTGTCTTAGGTTTTCATTAGGGAACTCCTAGGTCTTTTAGGGTGTTTGGACAATCTTGTCTGAGTAACTTTGAAAAGTTGCTAAGCAACTTTTTGCAACATTTTTACAACTTTTTCAATTTTGAAAATCCATGACTTTGTCTAAGTCCTAGATAGGCCTCATCAGAATAAAGAGATCATGACTTGTAAAGGAGAAAATCCCTATGCCAAAAGAAAGTCACAACTTAGAATTTGCAAGATTTTGTTGCATAGAAATTAGATTTCAATAGTAAGAAGGCAAGTAAATACATATAATAGATGTCTTTAAGTCCTCAAGAGCCTAGAAATAGCTAAAGATATGAGAAATATGAAGTACTTATTAAAAAATAATTTAATTTGTAGAAGACTTTAAAAAATATCCAAATGTATCCAAACTCTCATGTGCAGAGCGGGGACCAACGATAGAAAGCTTAAAAAATCTCCAAATGCAAAAAAAAATTAAGTATTCTTTTTCTTAGGGTTTGACAACCCTAGATAACCATGGGGTAAAATAATGGGAAAGGCATTTTTTATCTTAGAGTTATTTGTTTTAAAGAAAGGCCCTCAGGTAGAAAAGGATTTTTGCCTTAAGTAAAAACAAAATAATTAAATATTTAGCGATATTTACATCAATATTTAAACTAATTCCCATGGGAGTTAATATTTAAACTAATTTTTGACATTCGTTGAAATATTGACGAAAAACATCTGAACATGTTCATTGAAATTTTGACAAAAATCAGGATCGTCGGAATTTCGATGAATATCGGGCATAAAATTTTAAAAAAATGAAAATTTCCCATTAAATATCACATGTACCTAATGATTCATCCAATTATACATCTTTCAATGAAAATTTTCATCATATTTATAGTAAAATGAGTTTGTGTTTGTGGACAAGTATTTCTTCCTCACTAGGAGAAGTGTGCATAAAATTTGTTGATTGTATGTTCACTTTCCTCTTAGTGGTTTTTGCTTTCTTGCTGGGTTCCCCTCTGAGCCTATGGATCCTCCTTTGAGGTACCCTACCAGTAGTTTTTGTTGATTTTGATTTCTTTCCAAGCTTTTTTCTCTATGTAGCAGTTGTAGGATACTCTTCTTACCTAGTTTTTATCTTCTTAGGACTAGGGTTCTCCTTCTCAAATTTTTGCTTCTTAGATTTTCCCTTATTTGTTTCTTCCTTATTCATTTTCTCTTTTTTATTTTTAATAATTTCACTAGTGTGAACTCTTGTCTTGGGTGAAGCATTCAAATCGGGGGTTGTGAAAGAACTATTTGCATCCTCATGCATGTATTTAGAAGAACTTGATTCAACTGTATTAGGGTTTTCACTAGGAAATGACTTATAAGTGGAAGCACTTGGGGTAATTTTTGTGGCTCCTATAATCACCTAAAATTTGTCTACTAAAACCTAAGCCCCTACATTTGATCAAATTGCCTTAAGCAAAATTCTAAAACTCAAAGGTATAATTTACTAGACATGATTATGTAAGCGACCTAGGTAATCCCCCTTGCATAATTAAATTATTTCTAAAAATAAGCACAAATCACTTCTAAAATCAAAGTTTGGAAATCATTTAATTAACAAAATCTTAATTTTAATATAAAGTCATAGCACTTTTATTAAAACAACCCATTCATCACATGGGTGTGCAACTTAATATTGATTAAATGACAATTAAAGGGGGATTTACTATTTTGGCTTATTATCCCAACAAGCTTGACCAATCAAATTCTCTTGGATCCACACACATGGATTGATCTCCCTCACCATTTATCTCTACCTAACATCTTTTTCCTCTTAATCTCTGCCATCCATTCTTGAGGCATTTTCTTTAAAAGGAAGTTCTTCCTTGGCTCAAAGGATTCCATCTCTTGTCATTTGTGAGATCCATCTTTTGCATCTTAAGGAGAATATGCCATTGTTGGTTCCACATTCTTAAATTCAAGATCCATCTCTTGTCATTTGATCTCATCTCTGCATTCTTATTTAGATCACGATTTCTCATTTCTAGAGTAATTTACATTGTTATTTTACTTGCATTATAGTTTACTTTGATAGTAGTATTACTAGCGTTATCTTGATCTTGCACCATAACTTCATACTAATCTAGTTTCATTAATAGTTATTTAATTTTCATTTGCATCTTGATAATCATGGAACGCAAGTATTACATCTCATTCACCTTTGAATCTTCCATTTTGGAGTAGTCAAGTGACTAATCCATTAGTGCCATATTTGATGAGCATTTGAAAAGGATTAAACTTGCTTCAACTAGGAATCAATAAGCCACTTTTGGGGAGTTATCTTATTCATTTGATTGAATACTTATAGTTGAATTATCCAAGTTAATAGTTTATTGAGTGTTGGTTACATTAGAATTTCATACCAATTATTTAAAATCACATATTTTTGGTGTCCACAGTGGGGCCAGAATCAAAATGTTATCATGCTTGTAGGTTATTTTGTTTATTTTCCAAAACTACAACGGTCATCGCACCATAGTAGTACAAATTATCATATGATAATATGGTAATTTGATTTTATCACATGTAATTGCGAGAATCATCATACGATAATATAGAATAAAGTCTTTTATTGTGCCCTGTTCTGAGTTTTATTGCACGATATATCAAATCTTGTCTTTTATCTCATGGCTTTCTAATTTGTATTGTAAGATTATATGGTATTTTTTAGTTTACTATTTTTTATTGCATCAAACATAGTGAGCAATTTTTGGGGTCATTTTGAGTGAATTTTTAGTTTCTAACCCTTGATTCGGTTTTAGCTTGCTACTAGCTTTTTGTTTTGCAGCAATAACTTGGTTTGTGCAAGATGTTTGAAGAATAACCGCTTGTCAAAGCCTTTATCTTGCACTTATTTTGTGACTACTAATACATTTATGGTTGTAGGATGCTTTCCAAAGCTATATTTTGAGACTACTAAGTTGTTTTTTTTGTAGGTTGTCTTAGAGATTCAAGTAAACATCATTTCTTCCTTAGTTTTATTTTCTAGGCACCTAGCTTAACTAGGAATGTTTCTTTTCTTGTGAATAGTTGGGTAATAGGAGAGTATGCTTCTCAAATCCTTGAGGCTAAATCATAAATCTTGACCTACCTAATTTATCACTTGCAAAGGAATCTTGGGTAAATGAATATGTGTTTAATGTGCTTGGGAGAAACTATGGAGTAGGAGAGTGTGCTATTTTCCCTTGAGGAATATCATAAATCTAGACCTCTACTAGTTATCCAATTGCATTCTTTTTTTTATTTTACCTTTAGAGGGCTTTTAATTGAGGGAAAAATCTCAAGGGAATGACCCAAGTGGGACAAAGAAAAGCCAACTCTTCTAACCCACTATAATTTTTTTGCCTTGGAGGTTAAATCCTCAAGGATGTAGCTATTATCTACATGTTGATTCATTCATTGGATATAAGAACACAAGAGGATAATGCATAGGGTTGTGAGGCCTCAATCTTGCTTGTGAGACTAACTTATCTATATCACTTATAGGGCTATAGGCCTCAATTCCACTAAGTGGAACTAAAAGGGATATTTGTGAATGGATGACCTTACTAGACACCTTAGGATAGAAGCTACCTGGTTCACCTCTGAAAGTATCATAATCTTTTTGCAAGGAAAGACCCAAGTGGATTTCTCAGATCACCTAAAGAATACACTCACCATATGTATTCCCTTGGATGTTTTGAAGCATGAATGTGGCAGTATAGAGTCTTTGTGATGCAAGCATTGTGACTCTTCTTTTGATCCACAACGTGCATAGTCCTTAGAAAATCCAATAACACTTTGTATGAGGCAAAGGGCTATCAAGTTGTGGGAAAAGGTTTTGACACTAGCCAATTCCTTAGGTAAATTTTTCTTGGAGTGTCTTTGATTGCACTAAACTAGTGGAAATCTCTTGAACATACACTTGATGCTATTACTTCCTACACAAAATCAGACTTCACAAGTGCTTGTATCCACAAGTTTTCTTTGTCCCTTGTTGGATTATTTGAAGACTATTGCTTGATCATGTTATTTATTTGAGAGAAAACATTGGAAAAATGATTAAACACATTCTGGTCTTGTCACAAACCCAAGCCTAAGTTATCCAAATTGGTCCAAAATTCTCAAAATTAGTAATGAACTATCCAATAACTGCGTTCTATCATTTTTCCTAGCATTTTATTGTATGATACAAATGTGGGGTCGTATAAAAGTTGTCTTTCATCATACCCTTTAGTGGAGATTATTGTATGACATTTCAGACCTTAACCATATTATCACACTCAGTCTAGAGTTTTGTCACATCCTTTGTTGGTTTTTATCACATGATCTTGTGTTGTCTATCTTTCAAAATTTGATCATGGGTCTTTATATCATCTTTAGTCCAATTATCTTGTGGTCTTTTTGTCACTCTAATCAACGTCTACATACTCTAAAACTAGTTATTTTATCTGATTGGTCCTTGATTCATGGTTTTGGTCTAGCTCTTGTCTTAGATCTTTAAAGTTCTCTAGCTTTGTCTCAAGATTATCTTATCGGTATCAAACTTTGCTAAACTTTGTCAAAAGTATCACTCAATAAGAATTTAGGCCTCAATCGTGATACCTTGTTCCTATTTCAACTAGCTTTATCAACTTGGTCACAAGTATCACTCAACAAACACTCATGCCTTAATCTCAACACCATGTACCACGTTCAACATAAAACCTAATCAATCTTCAAAATGTCATCTTTCACCAATCTTTTGAGACAAGTCATCACTTATCTAGATATCAACCTAATCAACCTAGTCACATCTATCTATTGGTCACAATAATTTTCCATGTTTATCCAGATGAGGAGTTCTCATTAGTAATCTAATCCTATTCACAAGAAAAATTCCCACATCATACCTTCTCTCCAATTTTGTAAACAAGCGCATCAAGACAATTTTACTATGGCTAAAAAAAATGGGCTAAACCTTATGGTCTTAACAACAAGGAAGAAGAGATTATTATTATAGCTTTATAAAAACTACTTCAATCTTTTAAATTTGAAATTCAAGACTTCAAGGAATAAAGTGATACAACATCTGAAAAATCCTCACTAAGATCAATCTTTCCTTTTCTCTATGATCACAATTCATCTATATCTTCATCTTCTTCAAATAAAATGGCTACTTCACAACTTTACACCAATATTCATGACCATAAAATATTCATGACAATGCATTGAATCATCTTTGGAAGAACTCCATGAAAATAATCTGATCATGTTGCCTCAAGTCACTTCATATGGACTTTCATTCTTGAGTACCTATTATGCATACCATATACATAACAAGCATAAAACTTTATATTGTATGGAGTTGAAACATAATATCCAAAATCTCATTGATAAGGACATAATTGAAATTGAAAATCTTAATGAATCATCTAATGAAGATACTACTCTCATGCAAGATCTAAATCACAAACCTATGTCTAGTAATGATTCTCATGAAACTTCTACTTCTTCCATAATTCTTTCACCTCCTAAAATGACTAAGTTAACCAAAGTTCCTCCATCAAACAAAGGACCTAATCCTTTTCATGATGATTATGTATACCCTCAATGGTTACCTCTAAAAGAAGTTTGAGCTAATTTGCATCTTTCTACAAATCATTTTCATGCTTTAAAGACCATAGATCCCAAGCTTTCATGTGCTTCAATATCTACTCCAAATGATCCTACATCAGCCCTTCAATAATATCCTATGCAAATCCAAAATCCTACCTTATCCTTAGAAGTGGATCCTTGATAGGAAGATAATCTAAGGTATGAAGAAACAAGTACTAATGAAGATCAAGATCAAGACATTATCCAGTCTTATCCAATTTTTGACCAAGATCATATATCCCAAGAATCCTATGATGATCCCCTCATATCCATTCCCTTCTTCCAAGAAGATATCCCTCCACCTCCCATATCTTTTCTATCTCTTGAGAAAGATCAAGATATTTGTTCCACCATCCCTAATGAGCTTATTGAAAATCAAGAACAAAGTGCATGTTTTTCATTATCCAAAGACCCTTGACAAGATCAAAACACCCCAACAACTTCTTGTCATAATCCTCCATATCCATCTCAAAAATATCCCATTTTTCCTACTCCTTTGCATAAGAATAAATCATTGCAAGCTCCAATTGCATCTATCGAACTTGCTCCTATTAGAGCTTCTCATGAGCCTATTGGTATAAATATGGATCTTACATATCAAAACCTTGGCCATGCTGCTCACTCTATGGATGTTGATATCCCTATCCATCATCTGTTTTCATCCTCCAAATCCATACTTGGTCCTTATATCCCAAAGTTGACACCTTCATATGTTTCATATATATTGGGCCCTTATACACCCCCATCCAACATATCTCTCACTCCTAGCTTGTTAACCACTTCCATCACTATACCTCAAGATCAACAAAGACATAGATACTTGAGAAACTAACCACCAATCCATCTAAACCCATCATATCAGCCTTTTTCATCCATAATTCACAAGTATTCTGGAAGCAATTTGGATGTACAACATAAAAATTAGGAATACAAGAATCCACTTACATATAAAGATCAACATGTCCTAGCTAATCAACATGTGACTGAAAAGAAAAGGGAAACATTAAAGAGACCACAAAGGTCCTCTAAGAAAAGAAGAAAATCAAAGAAAATATGGGTTCCTAAATCCATCATGGAAAAAATTTCATTCTAAAGAATCTAAAAGCAAAGAAAAATAAAAAATCTATGTGGGTTCGCAAGTCACTCTTAAAGGAATTGAACACAAAGGAAAAATCAGAGTCGAAATCCAAGCTTCCAAAGGCTTCCACTCGATCTCCTTCCAAACAACTTTCATCACCTCATACATCAAAGCCTCAAGCTATTCCATCCATTTTATCTCCATCCATCCACTACCCTTCAAGGTGTGTCAATGTTGATCTTATCACCATTTCCATGTACCCCTACACAAGCCTTTCAATACCCTATCTACTATCCAACCCTTATATATTCTCATTATTCTCCCAATCTATATCCTTCCATTCCCCTTATCCCATCCTACACATAAATCCTTAGTCACCATCTACCTTATCCTCCATATCTTTCCCCTACTATCACCATTATCAACATATTTGAGCACACCTTTCAATGGCCTTCACCCATCACAATATATACTCTCAAAGGAGTATTATCCAAAGAGAAATAGGTTTGAACTTGTAAAAAGTTTTTTTAAAAAAAAAAATTAAAAAATTTCCTTGGTGAAAACCTGGTAAATATGTGCCTTGGTAGAAAAATTAAAGAGAAATAAATCCATCTTATGGTGAAAACCACTACTTGTGGTGCCTTGAACAAGTACCATGATCAAAACCTAGCAAACAAGCATCATGCATAATTCCTCCCTCTTGCACTCTACACTTGGGGGCAAGATTCATCCACACTAGCTATTTCATGTCCATCCATACTTACTCTTTTGTCTTTGATCTTGATAAGGATGAACTATCCATGATAATCATATATCCCACAATCTTATATCCTTCCCTTCAGCTTACCCACTTTCTTCCATCCATGATAACCTATCATGATCTTTCTTATCCAAAATCGGCCATCATTATTCCTAAGAATCCTTTCTATTATCTCAAACCATCCACACATAATATCCATCACACCCCATCCTCATTGTGTGATCCTATACATGGATTATCCAAATCAACCCCTTGGTCTTGATCAAAATAAAGAATGAGAAAATTAAAAATTTGTTAACAAAAGTCTCTTGACATGTCCACCCTTTTGGACCACATTCTTTCATGACACCAGGTCATTATCCTATATTGTATCTAACATCACTTCTTGAGCCTACATTACTATATTCCCTTTCCCTAGCTTGGGTAATCTTGAGGAGACCTTCCTTGAGGGTTGTGTTCACTCACTTCATCCATCATTAGCTTGATAATCCATCCATCATGTCCTATACCTTGCTAGACATTGGAGAAAACCAATGTGATCTTGCTTGAGAACAAGTAATCTCTAAAAATCTAAAAAGCAAAAAATGTTGCTAAAAAAAATCCCAAAAATAGAAAAAAGAAAAAAAATCCTAAATATCATATAATGTCGTAAAAAAAATCCTAAAATGTATAAAAAAGTCTTAAAAATAAATATATTAATTGTCAACACATGGCTGAGCTCTCTTTCTCTCCTCAACTCTATCTGTGTCACTTGCATATTCTTTCCCCCATACCTTTGAACCACTATAGATTGGAGTTTGTATTAGTCTTCATCCTCGGTCTTTGTTTGTCACTTGGGGCAAACTTGCCTTATCAACCTATGGGCAATATTGCACTATCAAACTGCCTTGCCAACACTTCACCACTCGATTAGTTACTTGATCTTAAAGTGAGTTAGTTTCCTAATTAATAGTTTGTAGCTAACACACACTGGAGTTTCTCAACACCCTCATCATGGCATTTCTCAACACCACTCATTTGGACATCACTATGTTTCTAAACACATATCGGATATTGCACTCTCACAACACACAAACACACTTTGACACAAGCACAATGATGTTCCTTAACACCTAGCACAAGACACAAACCTAGAAAACTAAAACTAACTGATATATTTTGAACTCTTTTCTTGTATGCTATTTGTTATCATTTATTTTCACTTATTGTATTTCCCCACGTCACTCAAGGATGTCTAAA
The DNA here is from genome assembly GCA_027943335.1 of Chamaecyparis obtusa. Taxonomy (NCBI): domain Eukaryota; kingdom Viridiplantae; phylum Streptophyta; class Pinopsida; order Cupressales; family Cupressaceae; genus Chamaecyparis; species Chamaecyparis obtusa. The sequence continues at coordinate 1,902,523 of BSBK01003769.1, read as the reverse complement.
AAACCTAGAGATTTCTGACTGGGGGCATAACTATGTTCTTTGATTTCTACTTGTTGGTGTGGTTTCGATGATTCTAACTGTCTATTAAAATGAGTGTCTGTGAGAGCCTCCATCATGATTGGAATGTTGTACATACGTTGGCCCATTTTATTTGGATGCTTAGGTGAGGTCAACACTATCTCCTTTTTTGTTACTTTGTGTGCTATGCAAGAAAACACTCATGGTTATCTTGGCAACTTGTGCCTTGGTACAGATGAAATCTTACAATATCAAACTAGAAACAATGTTCAGGTAATCTCATACCTAAAGCCTCTATTCTTACATTGATTTCTTAAATATTATCCGATAAAGGCCATATTCATATTTCCATGGTCACTCTTGCACTAGTAAAGGTTGTATTGACCTTGATGTCCCTAAACGCTCAATTGATGATAAATAAATGACTAAAGGATCAGTCACTTTAATCGCTTCATAGGTTGCATTTCATTCTATGGCTGCATATAGTTGTGCATTTTTGGTTTCTGTTGAGCTATCCTTCCTTTTCTCCTTGCTAGTGTGGTCAACTACAAATCATCTCTTATTGACTTGGGACTAGTATATGAAAATCAAGGTTGGTAGCATTTCATCATTTATCATATGGGGCATTGGAGTGCTGAGTTTTCACTTCATTAACACATGAGTATCAGAGCATGAGATTAAGAATGTAACAACATGATACAAAGACATATTCATAGCATACATGATAAAAGAACTGAAAAAAATAGAGCATCATCTATATTAACAAGGGAAGGAGATACATGAGCAACATTCATCTACAAGAAGCATGTGAACATAAGCATTATCCACCAACACATCATAACATGAGATATACATGAGCTAATCAAAATATACTAAACATCAAGAGACAAGAAGCATAATTAGATAAATATACACTATATATATATATTAAAATTAATATCTCAATATATCCAATGCCTCATTATAACTATCTCATCTAAGGATAAAAAATGGGGCATCATTGATGCAAATACAACAATAATTATAATATATTAGAGAATGGGGATAGAGAGAAGAAGGGAACTCAGGACTCGCTTTCACCCTCTACACCATGTCGAGGTGGAGGAGGAGGAGCATTATATCTAGTAGGAGGTGGAGGTATGGTACCCTTTGACATAGTATAAAAATATGAATAAGAAGGTTCCCTGGCTCCCGTAGCACACCTCCAATGTACAACACATAATAATATGGTGCTCAAGCTCCTTGGTAACTAGAAACATATTGAGCCTAATCTTGAGCTATCTGTAGATCTTGTATATGTCGATCTTTTCCTGACTGTAGATCCTAGATCTTGTTGGAATTAGGAGAGATAGGGTACTAAGAGGGGAGGGGTGAATTAGTGCCCACAAAAACTTTAACTCATTAAATTTTCAGATCTACAACAGTAAACAGTGATAACCTTCCAAAATACCTTACATCTAACATATGTATCATTCATCCATTCAACTTATGAAAGTAAATAACATGAAATCAACAATATAACAGTCACATAACACAAGTATTTTGGTAACACAGAAACCCTTGTTAGAAGGTAAAAACTGTGGTGGGGATGACAACCATAAATTCTACACTACTGAAGATATAAAAGGTTTGCCTATTAGGGCTACAAGTTTTGATCACTTCTGGTGATCTTACCCTATTAGGAGTAACATATTAGATCAGCTAGATCTACCTAGTTATAGGATTTTAACAACACTAATGAAGTGTGCACTCGGTTAAGAGATTTACATAAGACTGTCAAGTCTACTCTATTAAGAGATTTACCAAAAACTCTATTACAATTGTTAGAAAGCAATAGGAAATTATCTACTAATGACAACTTGATTGTCTGATACAGATCTATAAAGTACTGACAAAATATCACCTTTGTTGTGATGTATCTCTGCTTTGAACTGCTCGGTTAGCCTACTCTTATTCTTCTTAATCTGATAAACTTCTGAATACTGATTTGATTTGTCAACTGATAGACTTGAAGTTAGGAAAGTGCTTCAAGTGCTCCTTAATTCATACATCAGTTCACATTATAAATGATGCAAACATTCATTTATATAGCATATTGCTTTATGCCACTTAAACAAAATTAGGTTACACATCTTAGACAAAAACCTAAGATCTACGATATAGAAAAATGACCTAGATCGAACTATTACATAAGATATACATTGCATTTAATGAGTATCTTGAAAAAAGGATATTCCTCGATCTTGGTAATACGTTTCCTGATTTGGTGTAACCATTTTCATAGAAGAATGTGTCATTCCTGATTACTATTCCATTTCCTATGATCATTGGTAAACACTGTACAAACTGCTCGGTGTATACTGGTGTCGATGTTTACTATCGCTCGGTGTCGATGTCTGCTGGTGTTCGGTAAACTGTCTGATGCTCAGTGTATAAGCTTAATCGACTGGCCTATTTTTCTTCTAGTTATCAACTAGCTTAGTTTTAAGTGTCTAATTGATGTTGTAGATAACCTTTGATACTAATGACAACCTTTAATGCTCAATAGAGATAACAATCTCCCCCTTTGGCATTAGTACCAAAACTTGAATGTATATAGACAAAATTTTCTATATATAACTTATATCTCCACCATATACATATATACTTATCAAAATTTCTATTTACTCCCCCTCGGTGCATGCTCCTAGTAATATGTAGTATACATAGCATCTATGTATATATTTGGCATAATGACTTATACATTGATTTCCCCCTTTTTGATAGTAATGCCAAATACAAAAATTAAACTGTATACTCAATTTTGTCAAAAAAGTTCTAATGGGTTTTCTTAAGTGACTCCAAGAGGTTTTCCCATTCCTCTTTCAAGTTGGTGAGAGAAATATGCTCAAGACTGACTTATGCATGCATGTCAAAGATGTTATCCAACACCGAAATCTCTAGTGTTACAACAAGTTGTTCCACTTTGACAATGTGTTTCTAAAAAATGTTCAGGTGTGGAAGGAGTTCTATTTGTAACTCAGTGACTTGATCAGTGATCTGATCTTCTTGTTTCTTGAGATCTGCTATCAATCGCTAGAGTTCCTGAACTCGATGAATGTTCTTTGAAAAAGCTTGTGGCTCAGTTGTAGCGGCATTTGCACTGGTCTTGATTTCATCTTCCAGACCTTTGATCTTTTCACTGATCTCAACAGTGAAGGTTTCCACAGTGCATAGCTTCAATAAGAATTTAAAAATTAACTGGGTTATAGATTTGATGTCAGTTATTACCTCAGATAATTTGACCTTGTTGATTGCCAATTCTTGGCTTATTCTTTCTGCCAGTTTGTCCTGAATTTTGGATTATGCCCTTTCTTCCATTCATTTTTTAGCATCAATATCTAGGGCATTTATCTTCTTGGTAAGTATAGCAAGTTGATCTATAATAGGAGTATCTTCATCAATGCTCACTTCAGGTACCACCTGTTGTAAGATATCCCTAACATCTGTTAAGATTTCTTTTCATTTTGTTTCTTGCTTCAACTTTTCTTGCGCTGCCTTTCTTTAACATAGTTCCCCATATCTGCTTAATTCCTCAGGGCTAAGGGTCCTTGGGTCACACTCAGATATTATGATAACTTTGTCTAGAGTGACTGGCCCTTTTGCTTTCTTTTTCTTTTTCTTCTCTGGTGCAAGGGGTGATTTCTTCACAATGGTGACAATAACTTTGTCTTCTACCTTTGGAGTATCCTTCCCGGTTGACACACTCTCTTCCTTCCTCTGTTCCTCGGTAACCTGTGTATTGGTAGCCTCAGATGTGGTGTCAGGTGGGGTCACCTCGGTTGCCTTAGGCTCATCTTGTTCCTTTGTCTTTGTATTAGTTGTCTCTATTCCTTTAGACTTATTTGTCTCTACAAGTGTTTCAGTGTCTTGTTCCCCTGTGGTATCTTTATGTTGCTTGGGGTCTGAGCCATCGGGTTGTTCCTGTGAAAGAATTTCTACTACTTTTGTAAGTACAGGAAGCTCACCTGGTAGTGATGTAAATGCACATTCAATTACTTGCACTTCATCTTGAGTGTTTCCTGGTGCAATAGTTACATCCTCATCATCCTTGTCATCAGGATCACCATTTGTGATGTCCTTAATGAGTACATCATCATCAATTTTCTTCTTCAATTGGATCTCTATTGGATTTGGTGCATCCTGTGAAATATTTATGTCTTCTATTTCTTCAGTGATATCAATTAACTCGATAATCGATATACCAAAGTCCTTTGATTTCACTGTTGTAGTATCATCAATGTAGATACCTTTTCCTTTTGAATTTTGTCTCCTTTTAGACAGATTTAAGTATGCATTTTTCTTAGCTTGTTCTTTGGCTTTAAAAATTGATCTCCATAAGGCATCCCCAATCTCCTCTACATCCACCATGTTCTCATCCAGTATCATCATGGCTTGGTTCTTTACAACAAATATTGCTTGATGATTAACCATGAGTTCATCCAGTTCTGCTAGGCTTAGATGTGGGGCAGCTCGAACTAGAGATCTTTCTCTCTTTCTTTTCTTGGTTTCTAGTGCATAAGACCATTTTTTATTTATTCTATCATTCAAATCCTTTGGTAATGTTAGTGCAAATTCTAATGGAACTCTTTTAAACTTTATCATCATTTGGATGACTACCTCCTCATCTTTGTTTGATCCTCATTTGACATTTTGTCAAATCTGCTAAGTTCTGGATCAGCAAGGTCTCCATTCTCAATTAATCTTCAATGATTTCATTTATTAACCTTACCTTGTTGCTGACCACTTTGAATTGACTAATGTCATCATCATTTTCAGTATCCTCAAGGTCTTCTTTGTTTCTTATTAGTCTTCTCTTTTTCTTCGGTGCCTCAGCTTAAACCTTGGATCCTTTCTTCGCATATGTCTTTGTCAGTGTAGCTTCTTTTTATTTTATTACCTTCTCGGCTTTCTTCTTTTCAGGTGGTGAAGTTGCAGTTGATGATCTTGTCTGTGCACCTATCTGTACTAGTAGCTACCTCTTCTTTGGAGCTTTAGGTGGAGGAACTGGTGTAGCTTCTTGTTCTTCATCAGATTCAGTTTCCTTGTTGTCATATGCCTTATCATCTAGCATTAACTATCCTTTAGTTTCCTGTTCAACCGATGTCTCTTCAGATGAGTCAGAGACATCTCCAAATTTAGCTGTTAAGTTTTTCTTCATCTTCTTTGTCTTCCTACACACTTTGTTAATGGCCAATCCTATCGAGATTCTTGACTTAGCTTCTTCATAGGTTCCAAACCTAGTGGCCTTGGGGTCTATCGATAGTGCTAGTAGTGCTTCAATAGATTTCAATGCAAAATCATAGTTCATTTCATATCCCATAGGTGCTAGCCATTTGGATCTAGGTTAAACTGCTCTTATCATGGAATGATCTATGTCTACTAGAAAACATATATCCATCTTAAATTTCTCAACTAATTCTTGTGGAATTCTACTTCATTGATTCATCTTGGTCTAAAATTCTTTGAAGTACACATTGAAATGTTTATTCAAATCATCTCCTAACTTGTTCATCTACTCCGTAATATGTACAATTATTGGTTTATCTATTGTCCAATTTACTTTACCGATGCTAGGTAGATACTTTTGTATATTGAAAAATAAACAAACAAGGAGTGAACCAAACTTACATGTGTTTGAATTCTTTGACCTTATAGTCTTCATGTTTTCCTATAATTGGTTCAACAGTACCTCTGCAAGATCAATCTGGTGATCTTTCTTCACAATTTTATATGCCATGTCTACTGCACTACAGGGTACACTGTTTAGTCTGCTCGATTGAAATATTTTGTACTTGATCACATGCGACGCAAATTTTACTACTAGGTCTTTAATTGATGAGATTTTCAATGCTCGACTGTCCCATGCAGCTCCAATGTTCTTCTCAATATCGGTTTGGGAAGAGCTATGGAAAGCCTTCGCCTTGTTAGTTGTAGGGTAGCTAGTAACCCTATTGATCATTTTCTTAGTGACCTCTACTGGTTTATCCAGCCATAATTTCCCATCATGATACCAACTTAATACAATCCTTATCTAGTCTGTTTTGAATGATTGCAGAAAATGTATGGTGCACGATAACCCTGATTTCTCAATCCATTCATATCCTATTTTTAGTTTTCCATCAGTACCACACAATTGTTGATATGCCAAAATAGTCTCAAAATCTCCTACTTTTCCAATCTTGTAGTGAATAAATGACCGTACATCTTCTATTAATAAAACCCTATCCGGGATGCTTGAAAAAGTGTCCATTGAATATGTTTGTGATGCAACCTTCAAGTGTTGTTTGTAGTTAGGTTCGTCAAAATTTGCTCTAACAATCAGATTTACTTCTTCCTCAACAATGTTTGATTTGCTTGTGGATGATGTAGATGCCATAAATTGATTTAGGGTTTCGGCAAGAAGCAGGTAAATAAAGTGTTCAGTTGCAGGTGTACTTACTCGGAGTCATCAAAGAGTGATGTCAGTTCGATCTATAGTAGCCTTGAATCCTTCTGAAAATCCTTCTAGCTCGAACTCTTTTTTGTGAAATCTTCACTCTTCAAGATCACAATGTAAAAATGAACTCTGTTTCTCATGTATTTATAGACTTTTCGATATTCCTGCTCAAAATTTCATGCATTAAATGCTTGACCTACTTTTAGTTCATAATAGCTATCAGCCCGATAATAACTAAAAACTTTTATCTACTCGGTTAACACACAATTTCTTCATCTAGTACTTACTGATATTTGGTTAACCTTAAATAGTGATTACCGATGGGTAACCAGCTCTCGGTCTTACTTTTACCGACTGTATAACTTTGTTAGCTCAAAACATGTAAACCATAGTGCATCTTTATTCATGTAGATTTGGTATGTGCTCAACATATATAAGGAACTGTATGTAAAATGTGATCATTTTGAAATGTCAGTCCCATACATACCTATGTCACCTTAAGTGGAGGTACCGATGTCATCTAATCTAGTGGACAAGGTTTCACCGACAGCATTAGTTGATTCAACATTCTCATTAGATGCCTTTCTCCACATAGTGTTCCTTATCTTCATGATATCTGCAATAGTGTTTCCACTCTCAAATACATGATTTTCCTCTGGTGATCGGTCTCTACAATCTTTGCTTAAATGACTGACCCTATGACAGTGCATACATGCCATTCCAGTGCTTGTCCAGCTTCTTGATTGCCCAACCCATCTTTTCTTGTTACAATTTGCTACAATGTGTCCATGTCTACCACATGTCACATAGTTAGCCCATGTGTTATAATCCCAAACATAAGAGTTACCTTGTCTCTTCAGTTGATACAACTTGCATTGTGTTTTCTGCTTAGAAGTCCATACTTGTTTCATCTTAGCCTGACACTCTCGTGTAGTGTGTCCATGTTTATTACAAGTATAACATATTTTCTCCATAGTAGTATTGTTAGCAATATCATTCTATTTAGCTCTACACTCATAAGCTTGATGTCCAAACTTACCATAGTAATAACAATATCCATTGAACTTAGGAGTGACAAGAGGTTTACCTTGTGCTTTGCTTCTACACACATTAGATGTATGTCCCAGTTTACCACAGTGATAACATGTCAACGCTTTAGGTTTTTGACTTTGATTGTTGTTGACTTGTTCAACTTGATGTGATGATTCTCCTTCGCTAGTATAGCCTAGACCAACTTTACTCTCAAATCTTCTTTGATTAAACAAAAAGTCATCAATCTTCTTAGAACTATCCTCAACCAGTTTCTTCATTTCATTGTGTTGCTGTTGATTTTTCACTTCATTTCTCAGCTTCTCATTCTCCTCTATGAGTCTTGCAACTTCTTCAATATTCCTTGACAATTCTCCATTTACTCGGTTTACTTCTTGATTCACAATCATCATCTAATTAGATACTTGAAAATGGTGATCGGTGAGTCTCTGTATTTCACCTTCTTTTGCTTGAAGTTGTTCAGTCATTTGTCTTCGGTCATCAATAGCCAGATTCCTTTCTTGCTTGGCTTGTCTAGCATTATTCATTATCTCAACCATTCTCACCATCTGAGATTCTTTACCGATTTGTAGTGCTTTCACTTGTTTAGTTAAATGTTGATTCTTTTCAGACAAATCAGAGATTATGCTTTCAGATCCATTAGAAATTCTTCTAGAACTAGATCCAATATGATCAAACATATCATCAATTGCTTCTTCATGATAACCGATCTCATTTTGCAGAATAGCTAGGTTCTTCCTTTCAACCAGTAATTTATTTAGTCCTTCCTTGGCTTGCTTGTACTGTTCAATAAACATTTGCATATGAATCTTCTGATTCTCAATAGTCTTTTCTAGCTTATACCTCTCCATGACTTTAGATCTTTACCCTTCAGTGGTTAAACTATTCAATAAGAGAACTGAGCTCTAATACCAATTGTTGGAATTAGGAGAGATAGGGTACTGAGAGGGGAGGGGTGAATCAGTGCCCACAAAAACTTTAACTCATTAACCTTTCAAATCTACAATAGTAAATAGTGATAACCTTCCAAAATACCTTGCATCCAACATATGTACCATTCATGCATTCAACTTATGAAAGTAAATAACATGAAATCAACAATATAACAGTCACATAACACAAGTATTTTGGTAACGCAGAAACCCTTGTTAGAAGGTAAAAACTGCGGTGGGGATGAAACCCACAAATTCTTCACTACTATAGATAGAAAAGGTTTTCCTATTAGGGCTACAAGTTTTGATCACTTTTGGTGATCGTACCCTGTTAGGAGTAATATATTAGATCAACTAGATCTACCTAGTTATAGGATTTTAACAACACTAATGAAGTGTGCACTTGGTTAAGAGATTTACATAAGACTGTCAAGTCTACTCTGTTAAGAGATGTACCAAAAACTCTATTACAATTGTTAGAAAGCAATTGGGAATTATCTGTTAATGACAACTTGATTGTCTGATACAGATCTATAAAGTACTGACCAAATATCACCTTTGCTGTGATGTATCTTTGCTCTGAACTGCTCAGTTAGCCTGCTTTGATTTTGCTTAATCTATTAAACTTCTGAATACTAATCTACTTTGTCAATTGATAGACTTGAAGTTAGGCAAGTGCTTCAAGTGCTCCTTAATTCATACTTTAGTTCACATCACAAATGGTGCAAACATTCATTTATATAACATACTGCTTTATGTCGCTTAAACAAAATTAGGTTACACATCTTAGATAAAAACCTAAGATCTACGATATAGAAAAATGACCTAGATCGAACTATTACATAAGATATACATTTCATTTAATGAGTATCTTGACAAAAAGATATGCCTCGATCTTGGTAATACGTTTCCTGATCTGGTGTAACCATTTGTATAGAATAATGTGTCATTCCTGATTACTATGCCATTTCCTGTGATCATCGGTAAACACTGTACAAACTGCTCGGTGTATACTGGTGCTCAGTGTTTACTATCACTTGGTGTCAATGTCTTCTAGTGCTTGATAAACTGTCTGATGCTCAATGTATAAGCTTAACCGACTGGTCTATTTTGCTTCTAGTTACCGACTAGCTTAGTTTTAAGTGACTGATTGATGTTGTAGATAACCTTTGATACTAATGACAACCTTTAATGCTCAATAGAGATAATAGATCTATATGTCTCTATCTATAAGTTGAGCCTCTGCTACTGATCTCTACATTAATACTACCACTAGCTCTATTTGTAACTATTTGGTGCAACTCCTAAGTGTCTGAACTAGATCCTGTGGTACCTCTGTGACTAGTGCCTCTCTCATGGCCATTAGATCATCCTCATCAACTAACCTACCCTTTCTATCCCTACGAAGGAGGTGTCCTTGGTCTACCCTATGCCTAACTAGTCTCTCTCCATCCTCCTTTGAGACATCCTCCTCTGTGGTAGCTACCAACCCAACAAAACCTAGGGAACCCATCCCTCCCCTGTATCATTATTGATCTACTATGGGAACCCTACTATTTTTGGCCCCTACATCCCTCTAACCCCCACCTCACTAGTTAGTATCTCCCTTTCCCTACCCCTAATTTTTCCATGCGGGTCTTTAACTAGCTCATCCTCGTCTATGCGAGGGTGTCTCTTGGTAGGTTCTGTAAAGCATGGGAAGGGTTGATCAAACATATACTTTTTATATCCTGTTGTCACCCCTGTTGGAGATTTGCCAGAAAGCCAGTGCTGACTGTATGTTTGTCATTGATGACAACATATGGTAAGTAGCATGCATTGAAAACTTATGCAGTAAGCTTTGAGTATATGTTGCATGGACATGTTATCAGCATGATATCATGGACACAGAGGTTAACTGTTAGTATAGACAGTTATGCAGCAGCTTGTGTCAGCAGTGTTCTTGATAGAGTTACATGTAGTGTTCTGTGGGTGATTGTCCATACAATCATCATGGAGCCTTACGCCTTTAGCTATGTAATTGAGACATGTTAGTAATGTTACATTCATGGACGCAAAGTCTGATGATCAGTAGAAGTAAAGTTATGTAGTCGCTATTCAGCAGTAGCAGTTTCCTATGTTTATTCAGAAGAGTCAATAGAGATTATATTGGTTTTGGAGTTGCACCTATCATTTCGGTATGCGCCCTTGGATTAGTGCTTAGAGAAGAGTTACTAATTTTTAGTTAAGAGTGCATGATGTAATTCAGCTTGTGGAGAAAGTTTCAGTTACTTTGGTAGAGCTAACAGTGTGTAGCGTGCATCTACACTTATTATTATTAGACTATTCCTAACAACCCCTACATTCAAAATGTCCAATAAGTACTCCCAATGTGCACCCTGAATGGATCTCAACTCCTATATGATGACATCATACATCAGTAGCAAACCCCAATCCTCCTCCTCATTTGGAAAACATGCATATGCAGTGAGCTTGGTGGAGATATCATGCCTATGCATGATAGTATCATCTAAAAAAATATGCCAAAGCTATGCTATCCCCTATGCTAGATCTTGATCATAATAGTTAAGCTCACCTATGAAGGGAAGGCAAAGTATCTTGTACATGTCAACTACGGTGACCGTGATCTCACCCGTCAATAGATGAAATGTATTATGCCCACCGTGGAATCTCTTAGCAAGCATAGTCAATAGTTCATAGTTCACATGGATATCTGGAATAGATGTGAGCTTCTTGAGCCCACACTGATCAAGGATAGCTAAATCCTACTCATAAAGATGTCTCACTAAACACAAGGTCTATGGATATGCACATCTAAACTATGGGTCTAGTAATCTCATTTGCAAAATAAAAGGAACAAGGAAAGTATCAATAGTCTATTGAAATCATGAGAAAAATGTGACTAACAACAACATCAATCTATTGGAAAACATCACAAAGCAATTCTACAAGGTCACAGACAGGCTATGGAATAAAATTAATTGCAAAAATAAGACAAATAGTGCAACTTTGAGACATCTGACGAAATAATTTAACCACAATTTTTGTATGATGAAATTCATTAAGGGATATGATACATTTTTTTGGTATGATAAATTTTTTTGTTTTGTATGACACAAGGGTATGCTTCTGATGCGGGAGCATCTTGGGTTTATGGCAATCCTAGATCAACCAAAAATATGTTAGATCTTGTTTGGCTACTTGGTAGCTTATTTTGTTTGCTCAGGAACTACTTTTGAGTTCTCGGTGAAGTGTTCCTTTCAGTCACTGGTGAGATTGGTTATCACTTTGTTGTTCTTTACCGAGTTGGTTTGGTAGTGTTCTTTATGGAGTTGGTTCAGTGTGTTCGGTGTTGCTTAGTTCTTGAGTTCGCTGACTGGTGGAATTTAATTATTTGATGTTGGCCAACACGTGCAGTTAATTTTGGTCACAATATTAATGTTAGGATAACTCATTGGGAAATGTGTGGACCTAAATCTAGATCATTTCTTTCTCTAATGTTGGATCTAAGGATCTTTAGAGATGACCTATTCGGTGGCCTTTTGTATAAATAAATTGATATGTTTTAGGGTTAGAGTCAGTGAGTGGATTACGAAGATAGAATCTAAAGTTTGGATCCTCAAATGTATGAGGATTATCCTGTAATTGAATTTCATTATACTGGCCGTAATTGGGAAGGACTTATAACTCGATATGTATGAAGTTTGATGAGTTGTGCATTCCTTCTCTCCTTCTTTGTGTTTTTTCTTCCAAGTCATTATTCTGCAAGTAGGTTTGGTATTTGGGGTTCCCTAGGCCCATATCTCAACACTACCTTGGATTAGGTGGTATCAAAGAAAAGGTTAGATCTGGAGGTTCCTTCTTATAAGCCCTAGTTGGTGATATTGTTGTAGGGTGGAAAATTGCAATCTGACATGTAATTGTAGAGGGTGTAAAGATGGTTTGAGGGAGGTGAGATGCATATCAAGGCTTAGCTGATATGCTAAGACAAATTGTTGCTAGATTAGAAGTTGTTTAGATAGCCCAATGCCAAGGAAGACATCTTGATGATGTTAGTGATGATGAAGCAGAATAAATGTAGGAAGAAGCCGCACCTACACCTGTGATGGATCAAAGAGAGGAAAGAATCTTGAAGGCATTAACTAGTTTGAAAGCTACACCATAGATTAACCCTCCTAAGTATAGTGGGAAAATGGATTCGAATGAGGTTATGGATTGGATCACTGAGATGGAGAAATACTTTTAATATGAGAACATATCAGAGGAGAAGAAAGTGAAAATTGCAAGTAAAAAATTGAAAGGTCATACATCCTTGTGGTGGGAGCATCTTCAGTTAGAAAAAAAGAGGAAAGGTGAAGACAAAATCAAGGCATGGGAAAATATGGTAAATAAGATAAAAGGAAAGTTTCTACATTATGATTATTAGATTAACCTAGTTAGGAGAATGTAAAGTTTGAGGTAGAAAGATACCTTGGTAAAAGATTACACTGAGGAATTTTATAGGCTAGATATCAGATTTGGACATATTGAAGATGAGGTGGAAATAATTGCAAGATATTTAAATGGGTTAAGGAATTCTATTCAAGAAAAAATCAGTTTGGTGAAAATGGAGAATATTGAGGAGGCTTATCAATTTTCCCTAAAAGATGAGGATAAATTAAACAAAAGGCATGAACAAAGGCAAAGAGGAAGAGGTGGTAGATTCCATAGAGGAAGAGGTAGATCCTATGGAAAAGAATAGTAGATCTGACTAGGACAAAACAAATCATGAAAAAAGCAAGATTAATTGGAAAGGTGAAATCTCATTCTGAGGAAGAAGTAACTACTCCCAAGATGGCTATGGAAGTGGAGGATTCCGAGGAACTTGTTACAATTATGGTGAAAAATGATATAGATCATTTGAGTGTACACATGCAAGTAAGAAGGTCAGAAGTAGTATAAATTCTTTGGTACATGAAGGTTTACTGAATGAGCCTGAGAAGGAAGGAAACCTGATGGTCAGAAGAGAATTGTGGAGTGAAAAGACTAAGGAAGATCCGGTAAGGAAAAGTTTATTCAAGACCAGATGCAGTGTTGCAGACAAAGTTTGGAAAGTGATCGTTTACAGTGGAAGCTCATATAATCTGGCATCAAAAGAAATGGTTACAAAGTTGTAGTTGGAAAGATTGAAGCACCCAAAGCCCTATCAAATTTCATGGACCAAGGATGAGCATACCCTAATGGTAAGTGAACAATATTTTGTGAATTTGAAAATTGGACAGTATTATGATAAGGTGTTGTGTGATATTATGCCTATAGATTGTTGTCATATTTTGTTGGCTAGACCTTGGCAATATGATATACATGCTACATATAATGGGAGATTTCATAAATATACTATTTGGGATCATGGAAAGAAACAAATCTTGTTATCTTTGATTGAAGAATTTATTGTTGAGATATGTACATTTGTGAAAGTTTGTTTAATGGAAGGTAGACAATTTGTTAAGGATTTGACGAATAATGATGGTTTTTATGCTTTGATTCCTAAAAAACCAAGTGAGAAAACAAAAGATAAAGTTTTGGTAGAGGTTGACAAGTTTCTCACTAAGTATAAAGAGTTCATTTCAGATAATGTACCCAATGGTTTGTCACTAATGAGAAGTATAAGTCATTGTATGGATCTGATTCATGGAGCTATTTTGTCGAATAAGGAACCGCACTAACTAAAACCAACTAAAAATGAGGAACTCAACTGACAAATCCAAGAGTTGTTGCAGAAAGGTTTGACTAGAGAAAGTTTGAGTCCATGTGCACTACTAGCTATGTTGGCACATAAGAAGAATGATGAATGGCAAATGGGTACAGTTGATTCTAGATCAATCAATATGATAATGGTTAAGTATCAGCTCCCTATACTGAGGATGAATGATATAATGGATTGTTTAAGTGGAGAAAAATATTTTACCAAAATTGATTTGAAGAGTGGATATCATCAGATTAGAATTAGAGCATGTGATGAATGGAATACTACTTTCAAGACAAAAGAAGGTTTGTATGAGTGGTTGGTTATGCCCTTTGGTTTAACTAATGTACTGAGTACTTTATGAGGCTAATGAATGATGTTTTGAATGAATTATTGGGTAAATTTGTGATTGTGTACTTCGATGACATTCTGATATTCAGTAAAACTAGAGAAGATCATTTGTTGCACATTGAACAGGTATTATAGAGATTGAAAAAGGAAAAGTTGCAGGTTAATTTGAAAAAGTGTTCCTTCATGAAAGAGGAGATTTTGTATTTGGGATTTTTGATTTCAGCTGATGGTTTTAAGATGGATCCTGAGAAGGTTGAAGCTATTATTTATTGGCCTACACTTGAGAATGTTAGTGAGGTAAGATCATTCTATGGTTTAGCAAGTTTTTACAGAAAGTTCATTAGAAATTTCAGTTCAATTTATAATTCTATGAATGAGACAATGAAAGGAGATCAAAGAGAATTCAAGTAGACACATGAAGCTGATAAAAGTTTTGAGATTTTAAAACAAAAGGTTGTTGAATTACCTATGTTAGTTTAACCTACTTTCAATAAGGTATTCCAAGTTGAATGTGATGCAAGTGGAAGTGTAATAGGAGTTGTGTTGAGTCAATAAGGTAAACCCATTAGTTTGTTTAGTGATAAGTTGAATGATGCTAAAAGGAAATATTATGTGTATGATCAAGAATTCAATGCTATTGTTCAAACCCTGAAGAAATGGAGACATTATTTGATGCCAAATGAATTTGTATTGTATACTGATCATAAGGCTTTACAATATTTGGGTAGTCAGAATAAGTTGAATCAGAGACATATGGAATGGGTTGAGTATTTACATAATTTTACATTTGTGATAAAACATAAGAGTGGAGTGTCTAACTGATTTTTTGATGCATTGAGTAGAAGAAGATCTTTAATGACTGTAATGAGAATTGAGGTTCTTGGTTTTGATGACATGAAGAATTTGTATGAAAGTGACCCTAATTTTTCTGAGTAGTGGAGAATGTGCAGAACACCTATTCCAAATCAACCCAGTAAGTTTGAAGACTATTTCATTCAAGAAGGTATGTTGTTCAAAGGAAATCAATTATGTATACTAAGAGGATCAATGAAAACTAATTTGATAAGGGAAAAAAAAGTAGTGGTTTGGCTGGACATTTTGGCATTGATAAGACCTTGAGTTTTCTTAAGGAAATGTATTTTTGGCCTCAGTTGTATACAGATGTTCATAAATTTGTGAAGAGTTGTGGAGTTTGTCAAGTTGCAAAAGGACTAAGTTAAAATACTAGATTTTATACACTGATTTTTGTTCCTGAGAAACCTTGGAGAGATATCAACATGGATTTTGTTCTTGGTTTATTGAGGACAACAAGAGCTAATGATTCCATATTTGTTGTTGTGGATAGATTTTCCAAGATGACACATTTCATACCATGTAGAAAAACATCATATGCAATACATATAGAAGATATTTTCTTTAAGGAGATTATCATATTACATGGATTACCAAGGAGTATCATCTTTGACCAAGACAATAAGTTTGTTGGTTACATTTGGAAGACTCTATGGAAGAAGCTGAACATCAAGTTGAAGTATAGTTCTACTTTTCATCCATAGACTGATGGACATATAGAGGTTGTAAATAGAATTTTGTGTAACTTGTTGAGATGTTTAGTTGTAGACAAACTGAGTAATTGGGATTTAATGTTAGCACAAGTAGAGTTTACATACAATAGTTTAGTAAATAGGAGTACTGGCAAGTCACCTTTCAAGATTGTTAATGACATACAACCAAGAGGTATATTAGACCTGAGAGATATTTCTGGTGAAGAAAAGAGAAGTTTTGAAGGGGAACAATTTACTAAGTGTTATCACAGAACACCATATAAATTTTTTCAGCTCTGTGATAATGTTTCAAACTAGTCTGAGATTATTGACCTAGTGGTATTTTTCTTCAAGGTGTAAACCCTAAGCTTTATCCAAAGCCCTAACTCATCCTAGGTCATGTTATGTTTCTGAGTTACCTTTTTGAGTTACTAATCTTTTCATAAAACATGTGCTAATATCTTAACTCACTTT
Organism: Chamaecyparis obtusa; assembly: GCA_027943335.1. Classification (NCBI taxonomy): domain Eukaryota; kingdom Viridiplantae; phylum Streptophyta; class Pinopsida; order Cupressales; family Cupressaceae; genus Chamaecyparis; species Chamaecyparis obtusa. The sequence continues at coordinate 1,885,951 of BSBK01003769.1, read as the reverse complement.
GCTCATTGTTTTATGTGTCGAGGCGGTTAGGCTTTTGAACCGTCAACCCTTTTATTTAAATAAATCTGCCAAAGCCTAAGTTTTAGATTAATTTTTCTTAAAGGAAAGCCTTTAAAATTGTGTGGTTGTCATTGCACCACAAGACTGCTCTTTGTCAGTTTCCTTGACATGCGAAATAGCGACTATGCACCACCTGTCCTTGCGGGCCCATTTGATTTTGTAATGTGCTGGCCCTTAATGAGAGAATCTAATCCATGGTTGTCGTTATACCGTTGGACCAAGATTCATGTCCTTTATGCATCGTGGTATAGTGATGACCGTTAGATTGCCTTTTGATGAATAAAGTTCATGGTGGGTCCTGACACTATCAGGTTGTATTCTCGTGTAGGATTTTTATTGGTTGTCAGCAGTATTGAGGTGGCGGTTGTCAAAATATTTCAAAATTGATATTAAAGATGACAGGTCTTCCACTTGTCATTTTTCTGCAACGTGTTGTCTTCTGGTTCAGTGTTCGGTTGGATGATGTGTCACCGTCAGACCTAAGTAGTATGAAGATTAAAGTGTGGAAAGATCTTACGGCTATCGTTATACTGTTAAGATAAGATGCATGTCTTTTATGCATCATGGTATAGCGATGACTGTCGATTTTGCCCAAGGATATGAACTGTTCAGTGGATCCTCGATTGTCATAACTTTTATTAATGTGTTTCTTTTTGATTGGCCTATGGTGCTAATGATGATTTTTGATTGCTAGGTTTTTCTGACACCACAGATGACGCGAGATTTTTCAGCTTGCTGGCTTATCCGAGGTGCCATTTCCTGATTCGTCGAAGGTTTTTAAAAGTGTTTAGTGGGGCTGAGGTTTTGTTAAGTTCTGGTGATCATCCAATCAAGGTGCATCTACGGTGGTTGTTATATCTGGGGTTGGTATCTCTGACAAGTTTTGGGTTGCGCTTTAGTGATGTGGTGACACCTATTTGTTTTGGGCAAAAATAAAGATTATTGTTAAAGTCTTTCCACCTGATATTTTGAAATGTTCTCATTGGTTGAGAACTGACTTAGGGAAAAGTAAACAAGGCTTTATTGTTTGACTTGCTGACCATCTGATGCACCAGGATAGAAATTTATCAACGACCCAAATTCAAATTTTTTGCTTAGTGATGTTTTTCACATCCTGTGAATGCAGAGGCCGTCAACTTTCAGTAATGGTGGATTTATTGTGCTACGTGTGGGTAAATTGTAAGTAGTTGGCTACACTATACAACACAATTCAACTGTTGTTTCTCATTACCATTTCAATAAGCTCTCTGGTGACTAGATTTCTTTCTCTGAGCGATTTCAAGTGAAGAATTTGCAAGTGCCTGGTAGGTCTACTTTCTGGATTTAAAAGAATTTCTTGAAGTTTGTGAAGGATTTTGTGTTGATAGTTTCTAGGATTTTTCTTGAGTACTTGTATATTATTGTAAGAGCTCTAGTTTCAAGATGCCACTCAAGAGGAATTTTTTTGGTCAAATAGAGTATATTAAGAGAGGGATTTTTGAGGATTTAATGCAGTTACTTCCTCATTCAGACAATGGGGCAGCTAGGATGAAAGAACTAGTTCCAAGAAACCCTAGAGATTCAGTTGCAGATGGTCTCCATGATAGGGGTAACTGGATGAGAGATGCCAAGGTGGGTGACAAGCATAATGATCTCATTCTTTTCAAGTCAGCCTATTCACAAAGGAATGCTTGTGCCCCCTTGAGTAATATATGGCAGTTTGATATTGGGAGGTTAGTTGTTCCTGGTGTTTTTATGGATGCTGAATTATTAATTTAGATAGCTAAGTGCTATGATCCTGTGACAAAGTGTGTCAAGGATATAAATGGTAGAGACCTAATCAACATCACAGAGGATGAGATTAGGGAATTATTTTCATTGAATGAACCATCTGTGGGGTTAGAGAAAATAGATTTCATAGAGTTTACTGAAATCTATGAAGCACAAAAGGATTATCTAAGGACAGGGCCTTTGAGGCAATTTTTTGATCAAATAGGATCAATGTGTGTTGTCAGTACAAGCACACCAGAGCCCTTTAGATTAGACTTATTCAGTAAAAGGGCATAGGAAGTTTATAAATCTTTGACTTTAATTCTAGGGCATGATGAGGCAACTCATATGCTAGTACCTTATATGTTCATGAGGGTACAGTCATTGGACCCCCAATTAGCCCTTATTTTTGACTTTGCATCTCATTTAGTTGATATAATCCATGAGGGGTTGATGGGAACCAAAAATATGAAGGTGTCTAGACCTTTTGGATGGTGCTCAATGCTCATGCACATGTTTCTATACAAGGGTGATGAATATTTTGGTACAACAATAGATATTGTGAAGGAAAGGAATGGAGAGATTCTTCTAGTGCAGTTGTGGACTATAGCTCTATCATGGGACAGAAGTGATGCCAGCTATATTATTTTTGATAGAAATTTTGCCTCTAGACTTAGAGCTCTTTACATTTTGACAATCCAAGGATTCCAAGAGAGTTGCTGAGGCTAATTAGGCCAAAGGAGTTTTGCCAGGATATTACTATTGTTCATAATTTTGGGGATATTATCTTATATCCAGTTTCCACAGTTTTCAGAGTGTATGGTTGCAAGGTGGCACCTTATATTTTACCTTATCAAGTCCCATTGAAGTTGGGATATGCAAAAATTCTAAGGCAAATTGGAGACTTGCAAGAGTCTGTTCTCACTGGTAAAGGAAGGGGAACCTTTTTCCCAGACAACCATAGCACACCAATATGTGATCACAAAAGGAGGATGGGTGCATTTGAATAAGGTTTTGTAGCCCTATAGAATGTCTAAAGCAATGGTGAGGTGTGCAGATACTGAAGGTTTTCTCTTAGGAGTATTTAGAGATAAAGTGAGGTGTGCTCTTATTGAACATCAATTTAATTTTCCTGAGGATGTAATCAGGAATGAGTTTGATCTTCAAACTCAGGAGATCAAGAAAGAGAAATGGGTCATTTACAAAAAGACTATAGATTTTATTCAGAATTTTGACAGAGCTTATGACCCATTGAAGGGGTTTGAACCATGGGCAAGGAAAGTGGATGCCCTTATGGAACATTTTGAAGGCATCATGCATGGAGCCAATGAAAAAAGGGCAGCAGTGACTAAGACAGACCCTGAGATGGCTAGGCAAATTTTGAGTCAGCCTAAATACATGAAATTGACCCCAAGGGGAATTTATACAATGCAAAGAAGGAGTGGTTACACTGTTCTCCTACCACCACAGCAAAGAAGTGAAGATATCCCTTCTACTTCAAGAGGGAAAAGGCCTATTGATGATCCAGCAGTGTAGGAACCCTCTCCAAAGAGGTAGAAACAAGAAGAAGTAAGACTAGGAGAAGAGGCTTATTCGCCTTCTCAATCCCCTATTCAATTGGATGAACATGGGGTGGCAGAACAACTTGTGCAGCTAAGAAATGATGGAAACATTTTTATTTCTAGTGAAGATTTGCAAGAAGGAATGCCTGAGGCACCAAAGGAGGTGGCCATGGATCTTTCAATAGAGGAGTTTGAGGGTAAATAGATGGACCCTATTCTAAAACAAGTCACAGACTCCTTCCTTGCTGATGATAAGTTTATTAAGACCAGGGCATTCTCCCAATTTCTTTGGAGAATGAAAATAAATCAATTTAAGGAGATATGTGAAAAGAAGAAAGAAGAGTCCCCTGCTAGGGATGTCATAGAAATAGAAAATGAGACCAAGGCAGAAATGGTCAAACAATTTGAGAAAATTACTCCAGAGGAAGGGAGGGCCATGGTTCATACAGCAAGGGTACTAATTCTGCCAGAATGGGACATTGCTGATGCAATTGTCTTTGACCAAGTAAGAAAAAGCAAAGTGAAGACTCTTACTACAGTAGAACAAGCAGCAAGAGGATTTGATTTCTTTGAGGATCATGCTGCTCTTGTGATGTGGTCTCTAAATAAGGATGAAAATAAAGGGAAAAGAAAGGATCTCTCTGAAGGATATACAGGCGGTTTGTTAGTCCAGAGAGTAGGAGAAACATCTGGAGTTGATGCATCAAATTTGATTTTAGAAATTGCCAAATTTAATGCCCAAGTGGAAGAGAAAGATGCTAGAGAGAAGGAAGAGCTTAGGCTCAAATTTGAAATGGTTTTCAAATCCTACAATGAGCTCAAGGTTGAGCTAATTCAGAAGGACAAATTGATTGCACAATTGTCAGGACCCTTAGATCATAGGTCTCCCCAGTTGGTGATTTCTAATAGACCTACAGTGGCTTCATCTTCAAGCCCAATTATTGATTTTCCACCTTCACCACTACCAGATACAAGCTTGGATTCAAGGGTCACTTGGGAGAAGCAAAGATTGACAAAAGAAACAAATAGATTGAGGGAAATAAGGGTATAGTTGGAGAAAGAAAAGGATGAGAACATAAAGGCCACAACTTTAGCAAACCAAAAATATGAAGAAAAGATAACAGATGCAATCATACAGTTTGCTATTGATTTAAAGCCCTCCATTCACCATGGCCATGCTAGTAAGTTATATTCATTATTTGAAATTTTAAATAAGGAGAAGATGAAGTTGTCACCAATTTTGAAGAAGTGGATTGAAAGGTCTCCCAATATAAAGTTATTTCGTATGCTATCAAAAGGACAGGAGGATCTCAATCCATTAATTAAGCCAGTGCACCAAGTTATAAAGAAAATGGTACAGTTTGGGATCATTTTGGATGGTTTTATCAGAAAATCAAGCATGTTGAAAGCTGAACTGATGCTTTCAAACTATGAACTGGTTCCTACTATTTTCATAGATAAAGGAAAGTTTAAAGAGGCACATCAATGGAGGGAAGAAATGGATACAATTTTATCAGAAAGGGTGACTGGTGTCTTAAGTAGCAATGTTTCTTTTAATAATATTATTAAGTTATTGATTAATGCTAAGTCAATGTTTGACAGTTTTCAGTGTAAGGTCACTCAGATAGAAAATGAGTGGGAATAATTATCAAAGAAGAAGGCTGAATTTGCCAATTTTGAGTTCCCGAGTGAAGAGGTGTATGATAGGTGGAGGTATCAATATATGCCTCATGTTTAAAAGGATAGTATTCGACCAACTTCTTAGAGTGGACATAGATAGATATTTTTTGGTAACAATAGTTGGTGTCATGTCCCCATTCTGGCTAACATTGTTTGGCGTGCCGAATCAGTCTATCACAGGCTCTTGTAGACTGGTGGTGATGTGGAGAGAGTAATTTTGATGATTATTTGGGGATTGGATGGTCTTATTTTCTTTTGGAGAGATGGTGTTTATCATATTTTTTATTATAATGTGTTATGTGGGGCCAAAATGTTATAATTTTGAGTTGAGTTGCACTTTTTATTTTATAAAGTTACTTTTTATATAAAAGTGCATTATAAAGGGATTTTATAAGAATATTTTATAGATACTTCTAGAAGTTCTGGTGGCTTCTTAGAAAAGTGAATAAATAGAGTGCTTGGCCTCTCATTTGGACATCCCATGACTTGAGTTTACACTACTTTTCTCTTTGAGCATTTGTGGCGCCATCTTGGTCTGTAGATTGTCATTTGATCATTAGGAATAGAGTCTCCCAAGGATTTGCATAACTGAGGAGGTGAAATATCCTTTGAAGGGTTGCACTTTGGAAGTGGTATTCAGCCATTTCAAGTTGAGCTTATTTGGAGTCCTCAGACTTACCTGAGGGTTTGAGTTTTTGATTGCAAGAGGAAAAGAAAAAGCAGATCCAAAAAAAGCAAAGTGAAAAAGTAGTTCGAAAAAGAAAAGCGAAAAAAGCAGATCCAAAAAAGCAATCTGAAAAAGCAGATCCGAAAAAGCAAAGTGAAAAAGAAGATCTGAAAAAAAAGCGAAAAAGCAGATTCGAAAAAGCAGAGCGAAAAAGCAATCTGAAAAAGTTTTTGCTACAAGTCTAATTCAGTTTTCAGAATTTCAAGATAGGGTTTTGGAACCACATTTTTGCTCATATCTTCCTCATTACTCAGCATATCATTCTGGGTATTTTTGCATCGAATTTCTATCATCGAGGAGATAAAGATAGGTGCATTTTGGAGTCCCAAAATGCCATGATTTATTTTTAAGGAATTTTCAAAACTCCTAGGCATTTTCAAAAATTGGCAAGGAAGTACATCTTCAGATTTGGGGTGACTTTGGCTTGGGTGTTGGCATCTTCAACATTGGTAAAAATTATTGCAGCCATCTACAATCAGGTTCCTCACTTCTCATTTGGCATTTGGCATATTTTCTGAGAAATGTATGTTTTCAGCTGAGTACAAAATATAGCTTCAGCACTTTACTATTTTACATTGTACTTGTCTTTGTTTGCCATTTGGCATTATTGGTATCAAAGGAAGGCTAAGATTTTGCAAGTGAAAGGGCATTGTAATTTTTAGTCTATCTATATTGCAAACCTAGGGTTTGATGATCATATTATTGGCTGAAATATGTATGGCATTGTTGCAAATTGTTGATATATGAATGGCATATGGTTTTGAGCAATTTCTTACATCATTGATAGTGTTTTAGATGGTATTTGGTTCCTATCTATTATTCTGAAATTTTGGGACAGCGAACTCATATATTGCAAAATAATTTTCTATCTACATTTTGAGTTACATTTTTGAGGGATTTTTAGTGGCCTATTGGTAAGGGTCATTACAGTGGTATCAGAGTGGTTTTCTTGCCATCCTCTTGGGTAAGAGCCGTCTTGTATGAGTGATCAGCACTCTACTTTATTCAGAATGGATAGGTATAGTATAGAGTCTGAAAGGACATGACCTTGGACAACTGATGGACAAAGTAGGAAGATCCAGAGTTAGAATAGTAGAAAGGATGGTTATTTAGACATTCGAGATGAACTTAAGAAAATAAGCCATGACATGTCTGAACAGTTGGTTAAGCGCCACCGTATGATGAATGACATGCTGTCTGACCTAACTAAGGTGGATAAGTTAACGGGATTTCTATTTGGCAGATCTTCTCACAGGGCAGATGACACAATTACCAGGAACTTGCATGAGGAGTTTGAGAAATTAGCTTGCATCCAGGTAGAGGTTTTAGTTCCTATTCAGCCATAGGAAGAAGTGGTGAAGGATATTACACTGATGGATAGTAACTGTCAACTTGATACTCAAGTTGAGACAGTTGTATACAGGTTGCCAGAGGGTGATGTCACAGGTACTCAGGATGGTTTGGTTACGACCGGCAGTGACTACAGTGTAGAGGGTTCAAATTATGATTTTGAGGATGTTGTTGTGCATGATGGCGAGATACCTGGTAGAGATGAGCAGAAATTGAGTATTCATGACTTTGCTGAGAGGGAGTACCAGGCACATTTGGATGCTTCATCACATGAGGTTGAGGCTGGTAGTACTTTGCAGGATTTGTCTAGCTAGTTGAAGGTGAGCAAAGACAATATTGTGACTTCATTATCTCATTATGACAGGATGTGGGATATGATAGAGGATCACATCCAGATGATTCAGTTACAGGGCAGACATAAGGGAGTTCAGGAAGAGTCTTCTTGTGTTGACTTACATGCGATTAGGGAAGGAATGGGAATGATGAAGTTGAGTTATTTACATCTTCTATCAGATTGTGACCATCTTCTTAGCCTTATTGGAGACTATTCAGATGCCTTGAGGAGGAAGGAGGAGGAAGTTGACAGACTTTCTCGTGAGCTGGAGGACACTCAAGATTCTTTGGTGAATACTCCATTGGCATTACAGGACTTGGAGAGACATGGGGATGAGCATGGCATGGAGTTGAGTTTGGTTTCATCTTGCACACCTGATACTCAGCTCTTTGTGGTAGGTAGATCATATGTGGTCATTGATAATGTTGTGAGTTCATCTTGCATTCACATCCAGGATACAGGGATGGTGTTAGACAGGTATGTGGAGTTAGTTGGTATTAGTCATATTACTCAAGTGAGGATTTTGCTTGAGTTACCAGCTGATTCTAGTTTATGGATAAGGACTCAAGATTTTTATTTGGCATTTGGGATTTAGTTGACTGGAGATCTTTATCACTTTTTGGTAGCAGTGATTGTTTGGGTGCTATCATGGATTTGATTAGTAGATTGCATGGTGTTGTCCTTTCTTGTGCCAGCAGCTTGTCCGATATTGGTATTAGTTTTTATACACCGGTGTTGGGCTTTGTTCATATATCTAGTTGACCATTCTTGCTGGAATGTGTTGATGATCTTTCATTTTTGGCAGTGTTTATAGATGAGTCCCAGGATCATATTAGCATTGATGATATCTAGGAGGATGCAGTGGGAAATTTTGAGGACTTAGTTTCCTTGGTAGTTTCTTTTGGTACAGAGGAGTTAGATAGCGGTGCTACAGTTTTTGATACTCCGTATGTTGATATGAGCTTTAGAGTTGATTCGCAGGATATGGATGGTAATACTCTAGAGACCAGTAACTTTGAGGATACTCCTTTGGATAGTGCATCAGAGGAGGATTGTAGGAGACAGTCTAGCCAGCGCCATCATGTGTCTAGTCAGCTAAGAGTTAGTGAGCGAGACATTGCTATTGCTTGCCAGCATTTTGATGCTGCTCATCAGTTGTTAGTAGTTTATGGATGGGGTTCTCCTACTAGTGATGAGTAGGGAGGCAGTTATCTTTCCTTGACAAAGATCCACTCTATATGGGAGGCTATCCGGATTCTGAGATAGAATTATATGCAGTTGGTAGCCAACAAAGATTATCTTATGGAGTGGGGTAGTACAGCGTACAATGCATTATTGGCCAAGGAAGAGGAGGTGAGTGAGCTTACTCAGCACCTCGAGGTGACTTTTGAGATTCTTGAGAGTACACAGTTGGCTTTCAAGGAGTCACAGTTTCATTTGGCTGAGGTGACCATGGAGTTAGAGCAACTGCAGTCTTTACCAGATTTTGTATAGTCATAGGTTGTGGTGTTTGGTGATCCAAGGATGTCTATGGTCAAGATTGTCAGAGACAGTGGTGATGGGGATGCATCCATCCTTGATACTAGCATTGGCATATCAGGTTCATTTCCACTAGAGTCAGGTTCAGTTGAGTTGGGTGCTGCAGCAAATTGTTGTGGTATGCCTGACATGGTGGTGGTCTCTACTACTAATGGCATAGAGACTAGGGATGTTGTATCAGAGATCATGTGTGATGTTGGTGAGCCGACAGTTGGCATGGTTCTTGCTAGTGATACTACTCCCTTGGCAATGTCTTTGGAGGTAGTAGTCAGTTCGAGCTTGGTTAGTGATTGGTTGTAGTTAGTTTCATCTGGATTGCAGTCTGAGTCACTGACTAAGATTGGTGCATCTTATCGACATTACACTGTGAGGTATGCTCACCATTTTACTTTTGATGACCATGTTGATGAGATGGTGATACATAGATGTACTTTGGTCCCTAGTGCTTGTCATCAATTATGGGATGGTTTGACACCACGAGATGAGAGTTGTGATGGGCATGACATGGTGATAGGTTCTGTGGTTGATAGCTTGATAATACATGACTTAGAGCAGGAGTTTGGGAGTGATGCTTCAGTGGTTGTTGTTATTGATTCTACTCTTTTGGCTATGACATCTCCTGACTTAGCTGGTAATCAGTCGCAGTGGGTTGTATCACCTATGCATGGTGAGTTGTTGATTGAGGTTGGTTCTTCTTATCAACATTATATTGCAGGGTATGTACATCAGTTTGCATTTGATCCTTGTGTTGAGGAGTTGATGGCAGGCAGATTTGGTTTGGGTTCTATTTCTTGCTGTTTATCTTGTGATGTCTTTTCACCATTAGCGGTGCATGGGAGTTATGGTTACGAGATAGTGGCCGGTGATCTACAAAGTTGTGTTGACTGTAGGAGTTGTACAGTGTGTGGATTCTCCATACTTGGTATAGTTTCATTTGGGAGTGTTCACCATTATTGCAGAGTTGGATTGTACATTCTGCATAGGCCAGTGGGATGCATTGATGGTATTTACTGTGTTGGCAGTTTGAGCTATCCACTTTACTTGGGTTGTGATGTTCTGAGAGTTTGTGTCTCATGGGTTCCTGACTGTGGTAGTTGTGATTTTGGAGTTTGGTTGAGCTATATTTGTTAGTTTGATTATGGATTCCTCTTGGTTATATTGCAGAGGATATTGCAGGGGCCTGCATTGATTGACAATAGTATTGTTCATGACTAATTTTGGGATCTAGGTGGATTGATTGGTTTATTGTTCAACCATTGCTTGGGGACAAGCAATTTTAGGAAGGGTAGACTGTCATGTCCCCATTCTAGGTAACATCATTTGGCGTGCCAGATCAGTCTATCATGGGCTCTCATAGATTAGTGGTGATATGGAGAGAGTCATTTTGGTGATTATTTGGGGGTTGGATGGTCTTATTTGCTTTTGGAGAGATGGTGTTTATCATATTTTTAATTATAATGTGTTATGTGGGGCCAAAATGTTATAATTTTGAGTTGAGTTGCACTTTTTATTTTATAAGTTACTTTTTATATAAAAGTGCATTATAAAGGGATTTTATAAGAATATTCTATAGATACTTCTAGAAGTTCTGGTTGCTTCTTAGAAAAGTGAATAAATAGAGTGCTTGGCCTCTCATTTGGACATCCCATGACTTGAGTTTACACTACTTTTCTCTTTGAGCATTTGTGGCGCCATCTTGGTCTACAGATTGTCATTTGATCATTAGGAATGGAGTCTCCTAAGGATTTGCATAACTGAGGAGGTGAAATATCCTTTGAAGGGTTGCACTTTGGAAGTGGTATTTAGCCATTTCAAGTTGAGCTTATTTGGAGTCCTCAGACTTACTTGAGGGTTTGAGTTTTTGATTGCAAGAGGAAAAGAAAAAGTAGATCCGAAAAAAGCAAAGCGAAAAAGTAGATCTAAAAAAGTAGTTCGAAAAAAGCAAATCTGAAAAAGCAAAGCAAAAAAAGCAGATCTAAAAAAGTAGTCTGAAAAAGTAGATCCGAAAAAGAAAAGCAAAAAAGCAGATCCAAAAAAGCAAAGCAAAAAAGAAGATCTGAAAAAGTAGAGCGAAAAAGTAATCTGAAAAAGTTTTTGCTACAAGTCTAATTCAGTTTTTAGAATTTCAGGATAGGGTTTTGGAACCACATTTTTGCTCATATCTTTCTCATTACTCAGCATATCATTTTGGGTATTTTTGCATCAGATTTCTATCATCGAGGAGATAAAGATAGGTGCATTTTGGAGTCCCAAAATGCCATGATTTATTTTTAAGGAATTTTCAAAACTCCTAGGCATTTTCAAAAATTGGCAAGGAAGTACATCTTCAGATTTGGGGTGACTTTGGCTTGGGTGTTGGCATCTTCAGCATTGGTAAAAATTATTTCAGCCATCTACAATCAGGGTCCTCACTTCTCATTTGGCATTTGACATATTTTCTGAGAAATGTATGTTTTCAGCTGAGTACAAAATATAGCTTTAGCACTTTGCTATTTTACATTGTACTTGTCTTTGTTTTCCATTTGACATTATTGGTATCAAAGGAAGGCTAGGATTTTGCAAGTGAAAGGGCATTGTAATTTTTAGTCTATCTATATTGCAAACCTAGGGTTTGATGATCATATTATTGGCTGAAATATGTATGACATTGTTGAAAATTGTTGATATATGAATGGCATATGGTTTTGAGCAATTTCCTACATCATTGATAGTGTTTTAGATGGTATTTGGTTGCTATCTATTATTCTAAAATTTTGGGACAGGGAACTCATATATTGCAAAATAATTTTCTATCTACATTTTGAGTTACATTTTTGAGGGGTTTTTAGTGGCCTATTGGTAAGGATCATTATAGTTGGTGAGATATTTTGAAGACATTTATTACCAGGTGAACAACGAGGAGCATAGGATAGATTTCATGAAGGCAACCAGATGCAAAAAAAGAAGAATAAAATAGGGTGGTGTTCCTACAATATCTCATCTACTTTGACAGTGTATTTATTGTAAATATGTAAAAGTTGTTGTAAAGTTTTTTTTAGATTAAAATATGTAACCCTAGAATGATCGGTGGCTTGTTGCATTTCCTCACATATAAGGGATTTTTCATGATCATTCTAGGTATTGAGAGCTTACGAGAAAAAGATAGAAATTCTAAAAACCTAACACCCAGTCAGGGATTGTAAATTTTGTATCATTCTATTAGAGAAATAGAGAAGAAGTACAGGTTGCTGCTGTTATTTTGCAAGCTTTGTTCAGGATTTGATCTATGCAATGTTTAAAGGGTGACCTTAATATGAATCTTGGATCTTTGTCTCTCCTGTGAGTTTGCTCAGTAAATTTTTAAGTCTCTTTGAGGTTTATATGTATGTGTTTGAACTTTGAGTTCTGATCTAGGATTGGATTAAAATTGCTTTGAGTTTGATGCATGTTTACTGAATCTATTCAAGGATATCTGAAAGTAGGAAAGATTTGGAGTAGTTTATATTTAAGTTCAAGACCCACCTTTCATAAAAAAAAATGTTGTATTCATTCTATTTTTTGATATATTGCCCAATGGATAAGGCACTGGCTTTAATCTTCCTATCTTATCTTTGTATGGAATGATTGGAATCTTGTAATCCTAAAAAACATTGAATTAATACCAATCTTTTGCTTTTATTTTACTTTATATGTATTGTCCTACCCAGTGATGGAGAGTCAATGAATAATAGGTTGTTATTTAGTACTTTCTCACTATTATCTATTGTAAGATCCAATAATCAGTAAGGGGCAGAGTTAAAACAAATTGGATCAGGTGCACCTGCCTTGGTTTTACAGAGCTAGAAGAAGAAGAGGGTATTTTTATCCCTATAGTTGGTCCAGTTGTCTTGAAGAGCTCTCATACTTGGAACTAACCATTCCTAATACTAGTCTCAAGGCATATTGGTAGCCCTAGTTGGCATAAGCATTTTCAAACACCAACAGTAAGTTTATGAAGTCATTACATGAGGAAGTGAAACATAAGTTGGAGCAGAGTAATCAGAAATACAAAGATAATGTAGATAGGTCTAGATAACATAAGATTTTTGATGTTGGTGATGAGGTAATGGTTCATTTGAAGAAAGATATATTTCCTTTAAGGTTTTGAAGAAATTTGACAGTGGAAATGCTTATGAAATTGAGTTACTTGATGACATGGATATATAATCTATATTCAAAAGTTTAGATTTGTATGAGTATCATGAATCTGATGAAGAAGTGACAGTACCAAATGATTTTCCTAAGAAGTAGATAAAATTAGTTGAGCAGATTTTGGAACAAAGAGTTGGCAGACACATAAGAGGAAAGGATTGCATAAAGTAACTGGTAAGGTGGAAGAACAGACCAATTGAAGATAATACATGGATTTCTCAATCTAAGTGTGATTCATCTCGGGTTGTACCTGAAACATGATTTAGAGAATCATTTATTTTCAACCCTGGCTATCTGATGCAGGAGAATCTTGGGTTTATGGTAATCCTGGATCAACCAAAAATATGTTAGAGCTTGTTTGGCTACTCGGTATCTTGTTTTTTTTACTTGGTAACTACTTTTGAGTTCTCAGTGAAGTGTTCCTATCGGTCATTGGGGAGCTTGATTAGCGCTTTGTTGTTCTTTACCAAGTTAGTTCGGTAGTGTTCTTTACCGAGTTGGTTCAGTTTGTTCGACATTTCTTAGTTCCTGAGCTCACCGACTAGTGGAATTTAATTGTTTGATGCTAGATGACATGTGAAGTTAATTTTGGTCATGATATTAATGTTAGGATTACTCATTGGGAAATGCATGGACCTCAATTTGGGTTGTTTCTTTCTCCAATGTTGGATCTAAGGATCTTTAGAGCTGACCTATTTGGTGGCCTTTTGTATAAATAAGTTGAGATGTTCTAGGGTTAGATTTAGCGAGTGGATTAAGAAGATATAATCTAAAGTATGGATCCTCACATATATGAGAACTATCCTATAATTGAATTTCATTGTATTGGTCATAACTGGGAAGGCCTTACAACCTGATATGTATGAAGTTTGATGAGTTAATGAAAGATATCTGGATTCCTTCTCTCCTTCTCTGTGTTGTTGCTTTCAATTTATTATTCTACAAGTAGGTTTGGTATTGAGAGTGCCCTAGGCCCCTGTATCAACACTGCCTTGCGTCAGCTTCGTACGATAAAAATTTACAACGTAGACAATATAGATTTTAACTCCAGATTATTGCATGATGGACTATTGAACTGTGTATGATGAAATTGTTTCATTGTATGAAGAACTGATGGTTTGGCCCTAAAACATGCTAAAAATTGCAAAAATCTATCAAAATTGACAAAATTGACAAGTGGGATTGGATACTTATTGGGGCACCATAGTCTCGAGGCTGATTGTATCGGTGATCTTAGAGAGGAATCAACATTTTCTCACTATGAAGGGCTCTGGAACTCTTAAAAGTCAACAACACAAATGATTTGGAAATGACCCCTCTCCCTTTTATAGATTTTGACCTGAAATTCAAAGTGCTCAAAATGTTATGAAATTTGCACCCCTACCTGATTCTAACATCCTGAATCCATTTTTTGATTGAAATCAAAATCAAAGTTCATTAAGTTAGTCAAATCACAAAGTCAACTCTCCTTTGTCCAACATAGTTGACCATTGATGTTATCGCTCCCCACTCATTTCCACCTTCATTTCTCACTCTCCTTGAGTCAATCCGATGCAAATATTTCTCATCCAAGCAATTAAATCTAGTCAACCCTGGCCAAACTTGATCAAGATTCAATCAAATATGGTCAACAAGACCTCACATCACCTCAAATCATGCTTTAATTTATTTTGAATTGCATCATAAGCTAATCTTATTGGTTTGACATCAATTCTAATATGAATTGGTGTTATTCATCAATCGAATCAGTCAAATATTTATTAAAACCCTCTGCACCATTTCAATTTCAATCCTAAGGGGCATAACATATATCAAATCCTCTTCAATAATCAATCCTATTTAGCAAATCAATCCAAGCTTCATCACTAAGGGGAATCTCAGCTTCGTCAAGAACTATATCAAGTTGAGATTCTGCATCTTTATGAAAGAGTGATCTCATCTCTTCATATCAGGACACTTGGATGGGCATTTATTTGTTCTCTGGGGGCATGTCAGGTTCATCAAAATACATATCAATATGATATTGGACATCTCTTAATCAGGTGCTTGGCTTCATCAGGACCCATATCAAATCAAGTTACCTCAATCTCTTTGACACTGATTAGTTTCATTACTTCATATAAAAATGGTTAGTTATCGTTATCTTTGGACATATATCTAGAGTCATCACATCATATTAGGTTGGATACTCTGGTCTCTCTCATCATTCTTTGTTCAATCAAGTCCAGAGCTGATATCTTTGATCTTTAATTGATCTTTGTTCGATCAAGTTTGGAGTTGGTTTCTCCTTATCGAGAATAGTCTAAATGCTTTATATCACTATTCTCTGACTTAGTTGTAATCTATTCTTTGAATTAATGTTTTATTCATACATCAACTCAAAGAGGGGAAAATGTAATCATCTAAATTTTGTCTACTAAAACCTAAGCCCCTAAATTTGATCAAATTTCCTTAAGAAAAATTCTAAAATTCAAAGACATAATTTACTAGACATGGATATGTAAGTAACCTAGATAATCCCCGTTGCATAATTATATTATTTCTAAAATTCAAGCAAAAATCATTTCTAAAATCAAAGCTTGGAAATTGTTTAATTTTTAAAATATTACTTTTAATATGAAGTCCTAACACTTTTATTAAAAGAACCTATTCCTCACATGGGTGTGCAACTTAACTTGAATAAATGAAAATTAAAAGAGGATTTTCTATTTTGTCTTATTCTCCCAACAAGCATGACCAATCAAATTCTCTTGGTTCCAATCACATGGATTGATCTCCCTCACCTCTCATCTCTACCTAACATCTTTTTCCTCTTAATCTCCACCATCCATTCTTGAGACATTTTCTTTAAAAGGAAGCTTTTCCTTGGCTCAAAGGATTCCATCTCTTGCCATTTGTGAGACCCATCTTTTGCATCTTAAGGAGATTATGCCATCTCATCATTTAATTCTTAATTAGATCATGATTTCTCATTTCTAGAGTAATTTTCATTGTTAGTTTACTTACATTATAGTTTACTTTGATAGTAGCATTTCTAGTGTTAGCTTAATCTTCCATCATAACCTTATACTAATCTAGTTTCATTTCTAGTTATCTAATTTGCATTTTCATCTTGATCATCATGGAATGAACTACACAAGTATTGCATCTCATTAAAATTTGAATCATCCATTTTGGAGTAGTCAATTCACTAATCCTTCATGCCAAATTTGGTGAGAATTTAAAAAGGATTAAACTCTCTTCAACTAGGAAGCAATAAGCTACTTTTGGGGAGTTAGCTTATTCATTTGATTGAATAATTCTAGTTTAATTCTCCAAGTTAATGGTTTATTAAGTGTTGGTTACATTATAATTACATACCAATTTAAAACCACACAACTCTTACTTCCCCTCTGACCCTATGTGTCAATGGTTTCTCTCTAGGTCCTACATTTTCTACCCTAAACATCTTAATTCTTAAAAAATCATCCCATAACGTATGGGTTGCATCTAGAAAATATCTTTCAACAAGTAATTTTATCAAACAATGATGGGTAAAAAAATTATCCCGACCTTTTGGAGTCTCTACAACCATGATCTTCAACAAGTTGTATAAGACATTAGGAACATTTAGCCTTCTTCCACACCTCGTATGGCTTAGCAATTTGAAATGCATAGAATGCAAATAAGACTTTCGATCTTCAGAGGTAAAATATTTGATGATGTACACAACGACATACATCCATTTCTTTGGAAAATAATTTCTCCTCATCCCCTACTTGTCCATATGAAGTGGAGGATCTACATGCCTTGTAAATTCAACTCTTGTTGTTCTAGGATCCTTTGTTTTAGGATAGGGTTCTCCATTTGTAGGTAACCTTGAAATCTCTACAATTATATCCTTAGTACTCTATAACTTGTAATCATTTAACCATATCCTCCCCATTTGAGAATTTTTTTTGGCAAAATCTAAGGCAATCTCATTACTAAAGCTTGTGAATTTCAAGAAATAATCCAGCCAACCATAATTTATGAACTCAGGCTCACATATTGCATCTTGGAAAATTATCTAGTAGTTTACTAGTTCACTTTTGGTAGGGGGTGATGAACTAAAACATATTCAGAACCAGAGTGAAGAATCTATAATTCAAGATTACTGAGGAGTTGATGATTAGATATGCAAGATGATTAAATCAATATTATGTTGTCATTGATGTCAACTAGCTTGACAGTACTTATCTTGTAAGTTACTATACCGACACATCTAAAGGAAGGTGAAAGAGATGAAGAACAAAAATATCTACATGAGGAAGATGTATATGACAGATGAGGATAAGGAATACACCGAGTAACTTGTGGATGAGTCTATGACTTGATGGAATTGACTTTATCATGTTGCATTCATCTATGATGAAGAATAGAGCTGAAAGAAACAAAGCAGTGTTGTCGGTAAATAAAGCATTTCAGTATACACCGAAGAAGTGTAGTGTATACCAAGCATAGTATTAACCAAGCTTGTGTTCATTGACGCATTTCTTTATTAACTGAGCAAAATAGAAAGGAATTAAATGATTAGTATAGCCGATAAAGTGATGAGCTATAAAGTGTATGAAATCGAGGTAACAAATAATGTTTGTTATGAAGATCAATGACTAACATAAATAAAAAAGGATCTAATGGAGCAGATTGAAACATGTTATTCACACATCAACCGAGGGAGCTTAAAGTGACAAAATCCATGAATATGATTAAGCAGCAAAATCTGATGGAGGAAAAGAAAATGATTTACTTGTCTATACAAGAGACATTGGTTTCATTATGAAATAGATGCCGGAAGAAGAAGATACTGCAGAATAATTGCATGGAGAAGTTTTTCTGATCATACTGGTTAATAAGAACTAAGCTACATAATAGTTACCGAGCTACAGAGAGTTATTACCGACGGACAATAAGTTGGTACAGTATTGAATCTGAAGTGTTATATTGGTCAAACATATTTGAATGAGTTGAACATTGATCTATAAACTACAAACTGAAGTTGTATTTAGGCAGATCACCTACTGTTACATATTTAACCATTGTACACAGTCAAATCTCTTAACCGAGTGGACTATGAAAGTCTTTTGATGTTTCATTCATAGAGTGAACATTGTTATCCTATCAACCCCAGAGTGATTGCTGGTTGGACGATAACTTTTGGTCTAAAATCCTCTAACAAGGTCACACCTAACAGTGTGTTTGTAAACCTTTAACAGGGTTGGGTCTTCACCGACCTCACTTTAGAAGAGTGAACAATTTTGGGTTGCTAGTCCCAGGTGGTTTTTCTCTTTATAGGGTTTCCACATTAAATCTCATGTTATGTGTTGATTGTGATATTTGTTTGTTATAATATTTTGCTTATTACATGTTATATTTAATTGGTAATTATTAAAGAGTTTAGATTGTCAATCAGTAAATACATAGACAGTGGAAGTATTTTATGTTTACCGACTTGCAGAAGTAGTAGAATTGTTTTGGATTATACATTTTGAATTGGGACATTGGATAACTGATTCACCCCCTTTCAGTTATTCTAACAATTGGTATTAGAGCGGTGGTTGTTTAGAATAGAGTTTTAAGGACTTCAGCAAAAAGGTCTCAAGATGTATAAGAGGGAAGTGCCAAAGCTGAACAAAGATAACTTCACAGTATGGCAAAGCCGGATGAAGCTGCACATATCTGGAATTGGGAATTCTGCACTAGAATTGATGGAGAATGGCTACATTGAACCGACACCAGGTCCCCTGACTCTTGATCAACTGAAGGATAGGCATGAACACAATATTACTATGATGGAACTTGCTGTTGCCTGTACTGACGCTGAATTTGAAGACATTAAGGGCCCGTTTGGTGCATGGAATATGAGCTCTAATTTTGGAATTAGATTTCCAGATAATGTAATTCTATGTTTGTGTCCATCCAAAAAATTGGAATTGGAATTTCAAAATTCCAATTTTGCCCCCAAAATGGGCATTTCATCTTCCACTCAAATAGGTGGAATTGGAAATTCCAATTTTTATATAACCAAATTTAATATTTCGTGGGATCCGTGACTATAAGGATGTATATTATATTGCTATAAGGACGTATATATATACATGTGTGTATATATACATGTGTGTATATACATATGTGTATATATACACATGTGTATATATACACATGTGTATATACACACATGTGTGTATACACATGTACACACATGTGTGTATATATACACAAATGTGTGTATATGTATATAAACACATGTGTGTATTTGTGTATATATAAGGATGTATATATATACATGTGCATATATACATATGTATATATACACACACACATGTGTATATATATGTATATATACATAAATGTGTGTATATGTATATACACATATGTGTGTATTTGTGTATATATATATACACATGTGTGTATATACACACATGTATGTGTATATATATATGTATGTATGTATATACACACACATGTATGTGTGTATATATACATGTGTGTGTATATATACACACACATGTATATATAAACACACGTGTGTATATATATAAGGATGTATATATATACATGTGTGTATATATACATGTGTATATACATATGTATATACACACACACATGTGTATATGTGTGTATATATATATACATACATGTGTGTATTTGTGCATATATATACATGTGTGTATATACACACATGTATGTGTATATATATGTGTATGTGTGCATATACACACATATGTATGTGTGTATATATACACCTATGTGTATATATAAATGCACGTGTATGTATATATACACATGTGTGTATATATAAATGCACGTGTGTGTATATATAAATGCATGTGTATGTATATATACACATGTGTGTATATATAAACACATGTGTGTGTATATGTGTGTGTATGTGTGTATATGTATATATATGTGTGTATATACACACATGTATACACATATACACATGTGTGTATGTGTATATATACACATGTGTGCATATATGTATATATACACACATGTATATGTGAATATATATATAGATGTATACACATGAATTTAAAGAAATTAAAATTCCTTATGCATCTTCTTAGTCATCTTCTGGGTGAACCAAATAGGTCATCCCATATTCCGGAAATCATTTTCAGGATTTTTATCTTCCAGAATTGTAGCATCTTCCAGAATTGACTATATCTGGCATTTGGTATTCCATGCACCAAACGGGCCCTAAGGGATGCACTACTGCCAAAGCCATGTGAGATAAACTAACTCTAATATACAGTGGAGATGCGAATGTTAGGAGAGCCAGAGCAGAAAGCCTAAGACGTCAATTTGATGATATGAAGATGAAAGAAGGTGAGAACATTGTGCAATACACAAATAGACAAAAAGTAGTACATGCTATTAGAGTATCTGGCAGAGCTATTGATGATGAAACGGTGATAAGCAAGATTCTTAGAACTTTGCTGCCAGTTTATGCAATTAGGATCTCTGTAATTCATGAAACAAGGGCTACATCCAACCTCACCCTTGACACTCTGATCGGTAAGCTTACAACCTTTGAACTGAATAACTTTGACAATAGTGTTGTACCTTCTGTTGAATCCAATTTCATATCCTCTTTGAAGATTGGTAAGTCTAGTCACAAGATTGATAAGAACAATGACAGTGACAGTAATACCGATGATGAACTTGATGTGCTTGAAGCTCTTATGGCCAGAAGATTGCCCAAAGGTAAGGGAAGATATAGAGACAAGTTACCTCTAGCATGTTTTAATTGTAAAGAAGTTGGCCACATCGCTGCTAGATGTTCGAATAAGAAAGATGATGATAGATCCAAAGACTGATTCGAAGGAAGCTATGGGAGAAGAGTCAACAGAGGCTACTGACACAACAACAGAGACAACCGAGATAGCTATGACAAAGGGAAAAAGGTATGTTACATAGCCAAAGAATTTGAATCTGAATCTGACACTGATGATGATGTAGAAGTAGTATTTATTGCTATGAAGGATGATTCAGAAGAAGAAGAGAAACATGAGGAGACAACACTAATCTCTAAAGTAAGCAAAAATGATACATGGATCATAGACAGTGGCTGCACACATCATATGACTGGTGATATTGAGAAATTTGATCTAATTGATGAATATGATGGTAGATCTGTTAGAATGGGAAATGATGCACCTTGTATGGTGAGAGGTAAAGGTTCACTGATGATTAATGATAGAATAAAATGTGAGAATGCATACTAGGTAGATGGACTGAACTACAATTTGATAAGTGTGGCACAACTAAACAACTCAGGTCACCAACTTGCTTTTGAGAGCAGAAAGGTAAGAATTTATGATGATGGAGGAAGACTTGTTGGAATCGGTACACAATCCAGAGCTAATCTATTTTATCTTGATATTGATCAATCTTCTTGTTTGTTAATGAAAGATGAAGATGCATGGTTGTGGCATAAGAGGTTATGTCATGTGAATTTTGATAACATGGTCAAGTTTAGTAAGAAGAAAAGAGTTAGAGGATTGCCTAACTTGTCAAAACCAGATCATGTTATGTGTCATGAATGTCAGAAAGGTAAGATGACTAAGTCCAGTTTTAAAAGCAAAGAATACTCAATAAAGAAGATACTTGAATTGGTTCATACCGACCCATGTGGTCCTATGAGAACTCAGAGCTATTATGGTGATAGATACTTTATTCTTTTTGTTGATGACTACACTAGACTGATGATTGTTATGTTTCTAAAAGAGAAATCTGAAGCTTTTAAGTTATTTAAATGGTATAAGGCTAAGGTAGAAAAAGAGATTGGAAAAGAAATCAAATGCTTAAGATCTGATAGAGGAGGTGAATTTATCTTTGATGAATTTACTAATTTATGTAATGAGAATGGTATTAAGAGACAGGTCTCTGCACCGAGAACACCTCAGCAGAATGGGATTGCTGAAAGAAGGAATAGGTCAATCATTGACTATGCTAGAACACTAATGCTACAAAAGAATGTTGCTCAGACATATTGGAGGGAAGCTATCAGCACAGCTGTATATGTGCTTAACCAAGTACAACTAAAGAAGGACACTAACCAGACACCTTATGAGCTATGGTTTGGACACAAACCTACTGTAAGTTATTTCAAAATTTTTGGAAGCAAATGTTTTATTCTAAAGGATGAGAGAAATGGAAAATTTGATTCTAAAGGTGATGAAGGAATATTCTTAGGATATTCTACTAAGAGTAAAGCATACAAATGTCTGAATAAGGTTACAAATAAGATGATTGAAAGTACTAATGTTCATGTTGATGAGTATGATGACATAAACATAGAAGAAAGAAAAGGAACCGGAAGGCTATGGTAGATTCACTTACATTGAACTTCCTGAATATCTACCGAAGTCACAACCTGTGATAACTGGTCAACAAGAAAATAACCCCAAGGAACAGGAAAGGGGAACTGGCAAACAAGATGGTGCTACCAAGCAAGAAAATGAACTTGAATAGGATGAACAAGAAAGAAGAAACTGAGTACTGGCTAGATTTGTCATAAGACATCATCCTGAGACACAATTATTGGAAACAGGCAAGCTGGAATGCAGACTAGAAGCAAAATAAGACAAGGTACATGTTTAGTTTGTTAATTTGAACCAAAGAATGTGAAAGTTGCATTAGAAAATGAAGAATGGGTCAATGCAATGAAGGAGGAAATAGAACAAATAGAGAAAAACAAAACTTGGTCCTTAGTACCCCGAACTAATGATAAGAATGTTATCGGTACTAAATGGATATTCAGAAACAAAATGAATGAAAATGGTGAAGTGACAAGAAATAAAGTGAGATTGGTATGCAAGGGATATGCACAGGAAGAAGGCATTGATTATGGTGAAATATTTGCACCTGTTGCTAGATTGGAAGGAGTTAGAATGCTACTTGCATATGCTGCACACAAGAAATTTAAGGTTTATCAAATGGATGTGAAATCAACATTTCTGAATGGTATACTTGAAGAAGAGGTCTACATAGAACAACCTGAAGGATTCGTTGATCTAGACAACATAAACATGGTATTTAGATTACACAAAGATTTATATGGTTTGAAGCAAGCACCGAGAGCATGGTATGAAAGACTACATACTTACCTGTTAAGTATTGGATTTGTAAGAACCAGTGAGAATAACAATTTGTACATGAAAGGTGATACTGATGACACTATTATCATTGCTGAAATTTTTGTTGATGATATTATTTTTGGAGGTCAAGATCATATATGTAAATCTTTTGCTGATGACATGAGGAATGAGTTTGAAATGTCTATGTCTAGAGAGATTAAGTTCTTTCTCGGATTACAAGTGATACAACAGAGTGATGGGATATTCATCACATAGTCCAAGTACATAAAGGAAGTCTTGAAGACATTTGGCATGGAAGATGCTAAACCTATGGGAACACCGATGGCTACTGGAAGTAAATTGACAAAGGAAGATGAAACTACAGAGGTAAACCAGACACTTTACCAATCCATGATTGGTAAGCTAATGTATGTAGTTCACAATAGACCAGATATAGCACATGCTGTGGGAATTGTTGCTAGATATTCTACTAATCCTAGAGAATCACACATGATTGCTACTAAAAGAATCTTAAGATATCTGAAAAAGACCAAGGATTATGGATTATGGTATCCTAAGGAAGGTAAGTTTGAGCTGAAAGTTTACACCGATGCTGATTAGGCTGGAAATGTGGATGACAAAAAAAGTACCACCGGAGGAGCATTTTCTTTGGTGAAAGACTTGTAACCTAGACAAGTAAAAAGAAGGTTTTTATTTCTTAGTCTACAGCTAAAGCACAGTATGTTGCTGCTGATACTAATTCCTCAAACATTGCATCTATCAAACAAGTGTTGGAAGGAATGAATGAGGTAATCATTGACCCAATGATCATATGCTGTGACAACACAAGTGCAATTAATATCTCAAAGAATCCTGTGATGCACTCAAAGACAAAGCATATATCAATTAAGTATCACTACTTAAGAGAACAAGTGCAAGAGAAGCAAGTAAAGTTAGAATTTGTTACATCTAAAGAACAACTTGTAGACATTTTTACAAAGCCTCTACCGAAGGACACTTTTGAATATTTGAGGACTAGACTTGGGGTCTGTCCCCTATCTATCGGTCACTAATGTGATCTGGATGTTGCATCAGCCTAATATTATCAGTAGATCATTCATGTTGATGCGACATAGTTCACACTTTGAATTTTGTTCAAGGTTGTGATTAAGTTTGAAGAACTAAAACAGTTTGGGATATCAGTATACTAAGATAAAGAGGAAGTATTGGACACCAGAGAGTTATTTAGCTACTATAGAGCTGATTATTTATTTGTTTCTTTGGCATTGTTGTCAAAGGGAGAGACAAATAATATGAAAATAAAAGGAGATTTGCACCAATGAGAACTATCTAAGGGAGAGATGATCTGAAAGGAAATTGAAAATTGAAAACGTTATATCTACATAATGACAAAGAATGAAAAAGTTGTATTTTATAATGTTGTTTTAGTAACGTAGTGATTAAACATATTAAGCTAGGGAGAGCTTACACTACACAACATTTGATCACAGAGTTGTAGAAAACATGTTTGGTATGTGTATGGTACATTTCATATTACTTGAGTTGCCATCAATGCCAAAGGGAGAGATTGATGAACTACAACTGATTCAGAACCAGAATGAAGAATCTGCAATTCAAGATTTCTGAGGAGTTGATGATTAGATATGCAAGATGATTAAATCAGTATTATGTTATCATTGATGTCAACTAGCTGATAGTACTTATCTTGTAAGTTACTATACCGACACATCTAAAGGAAGGTGAAAGAGATGATGAACAAAAATATCTACATGAGGAAGATGTATATGACAGATGAGGATAAGGAATACATTGAGTAACTTGTTGATGAGTCTATGACTTGATGGAATTGACTTTATTATGTTGCATTCATCTATGATGAAGAATAGAGCTGAAAGACACAAAGCAATGTTGTCGGTAAATAAAGCATTTTAGTATACACCGACAAAGTGTAGTGTATACTGAGCACAGTATTAACCAAGCTTATGTTCACCGACGTATTTCTTTATTAACCAAGCAAAATAGAAAGGAATTAAATGATCAGTTTAGCCGATAAAGTGATGAGCTGTAAAGTGTATGAAATCGAGGTAACAGATAATGCTTATTATGAAGATCGATGGCTAACATAAATCAAAAGGATCTAATGGAGCAGATTGAAATGTGTTACTGACACATCACCCGAGGGAGCTTAAAGTGGCAAAATCTATGAATGTGATTAAGTGGCAAAATCTGATGGAGGAAAATAAAATGATTTATTCGTCTATATAAGAGACATTGGTTTCATTATGAAAAGTATGCTGGAAGAAGAAGATACTGCAGAATAATTGCATGGAGAAGTTTTTCTGATCATACTGGTTAATAAGAACCGAGTTGCAAAATAGTTACCAAGCTACAAAGAGTTATGACCGACGGACAGTAAGTTGATACAGTATTGAATCTGAAGTGTTATATTGGTCAGAAGTATTTAATGAGCTGAACATTGATCTGTAAACTGCAAACTGAAGTTGTATTTTGGTAGATCACCTACTATTACACATTTAATCATTGTACACAGTTAAATCTCTTAACCAAGTGGACTATGAAAGTCTTTTGATGTTTCATTTATAGAGTGAACATTGTTATCCTGTCAACCCCAGAGTGACTGCTAGTTGGATGATACCTTCTGGTCTAAAATCCTCTAACAAGGTCACACCTAAGAGTGTGTTTGTAAACCTTTAATAGGGTTGGGTCTTCATTGACCTCACTTCAGAAGAGTGAAGAGTTTGGGTTGCCGGTCCCAGGTGGTTTTACCCTTTATAGGGTTTCCACGTTAAAATATCTTGTGTTATGTGTTGATTGTGATAATTGTTTGTGATCATACTTTGCATATTACATGTTAGATTTAATCGGTAATTATTACAGAGTTTAGATTGTCAATCGGTAAGTACATAGACAGTGGAAGTATTTTATGTTTACCGACTTGTAGAAGTAGTAGAATTGTTTTGGATTATACATTTTGAATTGGGACACTGGATCACTGATTCACCCCCCTCTCAGTTATTCTAACACTTCCTTAGTTAGTTTTCAGCCTATGACCATCGGTGTTCCAACTGGTTTAGCATCTTCCATGCCAAATGTTCTCATTATTTCCTTTATGTACTTGGATTGTGTGATGAATATTCCATCATTCTACTGAATAACCTGCAAGCCTAGAAAGAACTTAATCTCTCCAAACATAGACATTTCAAATTCTTTTCTCATCTCATTAGAAAATGATTTACATATATGATCTTGTCCTCCAAAAATAATACCATCCACAAATATTTCAGCAATCAAGATAGTATCATCAATATCTCCTTTCATATACAGATTGCTATTCTCACTAGTTCTAGTAAAACCAATACTTAACAAATAAGTATGCAACATTTCATACTAGGCTCTAGGTGCTTGCTTTAAACCATATAAAGCTTTATGTAGTCTACATACTATATCTTTCTTGTTTGGATCAACAAACTCTTCTGGTTGTTTGATGTAGACTTCTTCTTCTAGTATCCCATTCAGAAATGCAAATTTAACGTCCATTTGATAAAATTTAAAATTCTTATGTCCTACATAGGCAAGTAACATTTTGACTCCTAGTCTAGCAATAGGTGCAAAACTCTCTCCATAATCTATTCCTTCCTTTTGTGCATACCCCTTGCAAACTAGTCTGGCTTTATTCCTTGTAACCTCTCCATTTTCATTCAGCTTGTTCCTGAAAATCCATTTAGTACTGATAACATTCTTATCTTTAGGTCTAGGTACTAAGGTCCATGTCTTATTTTTCTCTATTTGTTCTATCTCTTCATTCATTCCATTTACCCATTCTTCATTCTCCAATGCAACTTTAACATTTTTTGGTTCAAACTCACAAACTAAGCATGTACCTTGTCTTGATTTACTTTTTATCTGCATGCTAGCTTGCTTATCACCAATGATTTGGTTCTCAAGATGATGTCTTTTGACAAATCTAGCCAGTACTTCATCTCTTCTTTATTTTTCATCCTTTTCAGGTTCATTCACTTGCTCGGTAGCTCCTTCTTGATTGTCAGTTTCTCTTTCCTGTTCCTCAGTATTGTTTTCCTGATGCCCGGTTGACACAATCTGCGGCTTTGGTAGGTGCTCTGGATGTTCAATGTAAGTGAATCTACCATAGTCTTCTGGTTCTCTAGTGCTTTCTTCACTGTTCTTAGTGTCAAACTCATCAACCCTAATATTAGTACTTTCAATCATTTTATTAGTAACTTTATTTAGACACTTATATGCTTTTCTTTTAGTTGAATATCCAAGAAATATCCCTTCATCCCCTTTAGAGTCAAAATTTCCATTTGTTTCATCTTTCAGAATAAAACATTTGCTACCAAAAATTTTGAAGTAACTTACAGTAGGTTTGTGACCAAACCATAACTTGTAGGGTGTTTTATTTGCGTCCTTCAATTGTACTCAGTTTAGCACATAGACAGATGTGCTAACTGCTTCTCTCTAGTATTTCTGAGACACATTATTTTCTATCATCAGTGTCCTTGCACAATCTACAATTGATTTATTCCTCCTTTCAACAATCCCATTTTGTTGAGGTGTCCTTGGTGCAGAAACCTGTCTTTTAATACCATGCTCATTAAAATAGTTAGTAAATTCATCAGAAATAAATTCACCACCTCTGTCAGATCTTAAGCATTTCAGTTCCTTCCTCGTTTCCTTTTCTATCTTTGCTTTATACCATTTAAACATCTTAAATGCTTCTGATTTTTCTTTTAAGAACACCACAGTCATCAATCTAGTATAATCATCAACAAACATAATGAAGTATCTATCTCCATAATAGTTCTGTGTTCTCATGGGACCACATAGGGCGGTGTGAACTAGCTCCAAAATTCTCTTTGTTGAGTAATCTTTTCTCTTAAAACTAGATTTTGTCATCTTACCTTTCTGACATTGATGACACATTACATGATCTGGCTTAGTTAGGCTAGGTAGACCTCTAACCTTTTTATTTTTACTTATTTTGATCATGTTATCAAAGTTTACATGGCATAAAATTTTATGCCACAACCATTGTGTTAGGAATAGTCCCAAGAGATAACTGAGAGGGGGGGGGGGGGGGGGGGTGAATTAGTTATCTACTAGTTTCAATTATTTATCCAATTATGTATACTTAAACATAAAGCATAAACACAATGAAAGAACACTTGAACACAACACCAATATTTTGGTTATGGGGAAACCCAAATAGGTAAAAACCCCAATGGGAATTGACACCCACTAATATTCTACACTAGTGTATTATGATCCTTGTTAGAAGATCCTTAACCCTGTTAGGAGTTTCTTTACAATATATTTAGTACAGTAGACCTGGTCAAGGGTTGGACCCTATTAGGATTATTTTACAATTAATCCTGTTAGGGGTGAGGACGCACTATCCAAGAGCACACTACTGAAATGGGCGAATGCTACAACCTTCTGAATAAAAGATACACACTATATCTGGATCTTGGTGAACTGCGCTTAGACCTGCTATTTGGATTAGTTCCAATGTAGAGCACAAATACTTTACTTGGTCACATAGACCTTCTTCTGATGGCTCAACACTTCACACACTCTCTTCTGCTCTTCACAATCAACTATGAACCACACTCTAGCAATCACAAATGACTACCTATAAATATCTTTCCTCTAAATGATATAATTAATTCAACCTGTTAGAACCACCTTGAAATCATATTAGAGAAGTCATAACAAACTCTAATAATAATTCAATCGGCTCTACTAAGCACGCAACACATTTTGGGACTTGTCTAATAATGATAATTGTAGATGCACACTACACACTGTCGACTCTACCAAAATAACTGGATCTTTCTCCTCAAGCTAAATTATATCATGCACTCTTAACTAAACATTACTAACTCTTCTCCAAGCACTAATCCAAGGATGCATACCAAAATGATAGTTGCAACTCTAGAACCAATATAATCTCTATCAGCTCTTCTAAATAACCATAGGAAACTACTACTGCTGAATAGAGACTGCATAACTTCACTTCTACTAATCATTAGACTCTGGATCCATGAATGTTATATCACTAACATGTCTCCATCACATATCCAAACACACAAGGCTCCATGATAACTATACAAACAATCATTCACCAAATACTGTCTATAACTCTGTCAGGAACACTGCTGACACAATCTGCTATATAACTATCTGTACTAATAGTTAACCTCTACATCCATGATATCATGCTAATAACATGTCCATGCAACATATACTCAAAGATTACTACATAAGTCTTCAATGCATGCTACTTACCATATGTTGTCATCAATGACAAACATACAATCAACACTGGCCTGTTGGAAAATTTCCAACACATGCATCCTCATCTTGCATTATTAAACAAGAAGACTTATCATTATCAAGATAAAACAAGTTACCTTTCCTTTGTGCTACTATTCCAACAAGTTTTCCTCCATCATCAAACATCTTAACCTTTTTGCTCTCAAAATCTACTTGGTGACCTAAGTTGTTAAGCTGTGCCACACTTAGTAGATTATAACTTAGTCCTTCTACCCAATAAGCATTATCACATCTGATTTTATCATTTATCATTAAAGTTCCTTTTCCTCTACCATACAAGGAGTATCATTACCCATTTTTATAGATCCTCCATTATATTGCTCAATATGATCAAATTTTTCTTCATCACCAGTCATGTGATGGGTACAACCACTATCAATGATCCATGTATCATTTTTATTAACCTTAGAAATGAGTGTTGTCTCTAGATACCTTTCTTCTTCCTCAAAGGCATCCTTAATTGCAACAAAAATCACTTCCACATCATCATCTATGTCAGTCTCGGTATCATTCTCTTTGGCAATGTAGCATACCTTTTTGCCTTTATCATTGTTGTCTTGGTTATCTCTTTTGTAGTGTTGGTAACTTTTGTTGCCTCTTCTCCCATAACTTCCTTCACCAGATCGATCTTTGTTTCTATCATCTTCTTTCCTATTTGGACATCTAGCAACAATATAACCAACTTCTTTGTAGTTAAAACATGCTAAAGGTAGTTTACCTCTATATCTACCTTTACCTTTAGGTAATCTCTTGGCCATAAGAGCTTCAAGCTCATCATCAAAATTACTGTCATTATCATGATTATTACTTCTACTACTAGACTTGCCAATCTTCAGAGAAGTTATGAAAGCAGATTCAATAGATGGTACAACACTATTATCAAATTTATCTAGTTCAAAGGTTGTTAGCTTACCGATCAGATTGTCAAGAGTGAGAGTACTGTTAGGTGCAGACCTCATTTCATGTATTGTAGAAATTCTAATTCCATAAAAAGACAATAAAGTTCTCAAGATTTTGCTTACCATTGTATCTTCTTCAATAACTCCATTAGATCCTTCAATAGCGTTGACTACCTCCTTTATTCAGTTTGTGTACTGCACAATGTTTTCTCCATCTTTCATTTTCATATCATCAAATCTCCCTTTTAAACTTTTAGCTCTGGCTCTCCTGACATTAGCATCACCACTATAAACTTGAGTAACTTTATCCCACATGTCCTTAGAAGTAAGACAATCCTTGACATCTTAAAATTTGACATCTGATAAAGCAGCAACAATCTCCATCATAGTAATATTATGCTCATGTCTATCTCTTAATTGATCAAGAGTCAAAGGACCTATAGGCGGTGCAATGTAGCCATTATCCAATAGGGTGAGGGAAGAATTCCCAATTCCAGATATATGAAGTCTCATTTGGCTTTGCCATATTATAAAGTTATCCTTATTCAACTTTGGCACTTCCCTCTTATACATTTTGTGATCTTTTTGCTAAAGTCCTTAAAACTCTATTCCAAGCAACCAATATGCTCTGATACCAATTGTTAGAATAACTGAGAGGGGGGTGAATCAGTTATCCATAGTCCCAAATACAAAATGTATATCATAAAACAAATTCAGCTAATTCTGCAGCTCGGTAAACATAAACTACTAAACTATCTGTGACTTTACTGATTACCAGTTAATTGCTCATAGTGATTACCGACAAAATCTAACATGCAATATGTAAAGTATGATATCCAAACAATCACAACATAAACACATAACACAAGAGATTTAACATGGAAACCTTGCAAAGGGAAAAACCACTTGGGATTGGTAACCCAAAATATTTTCACTCTTCTGAAGTGAGCTCGGTGAAGAGCCAACCCTGTTAAAGCTTACAAAACACACTGTAAGGTGTGACCTTGTTAGAGGATTTAACACTAATAGTTATTGTCCAACCAACATTCACTATGGGGTTGACAGGATAATAATGTACATTCTATGAATGACATATAAGACTTTCAAGTCCACTCGGTAAGAGATTTTATCTATTTACAATGGTTAAACTGTAACAACAGGTGATTTGATTATAATACAACTTGATTTGCAGATTATCAGATCTATTCTAAGTCCATACAATCCTCTGATCACTATTTCTTATTTAGTTCAACAACATTCAATAACTTATTGTCCCTCAGTAAAAGCTCTTTGACGCTCGGTTAACTCTGTAGTTTGGTTCTTCTTCAACTAGTTTGATCAGGAAAACATGAAGCAATGTTCACGTGATATCTCTGCAGTCTCCTTCCTTCGGCATTAGTTTCACTGTGAAACCCTAGTCTCTTAAATAGACAAGTAAATCATTTTCTTCTCATCCATTAGATTTTGCCGCTTAATCTCCTTTGTTGATTTTGCCACTTAAACCTTCCTCGGATGATGTGTCCGTAACACATTTCAATTCTGTCCTTTAGATCTTCTCCAAATTTTGTTAGCCGTAGATCTCGTAACAAACTTTATCTTTTCACCTCATAATCATACACTTTACAGCTCATCAATTTCTATCGGCTAAACTAATCATTTAGTTCTTTCGTCCATACTCGATTAACAAAGAAATGTGTCGGTGAACACAAGCTCGGTTGATACTATTTCTTGGTATACACTACACTGGCTCGGTGTATACTGGAATGCTTCATTAACCGACCACACTACTTTGTAACATTTTACTTCCAACTTCATAATAGATTAATGCAACATAATCAAGTCAACAATATGAAGTCATAGACTTATCAATAAGTTACCAAGAGCATTCCTTATCCTCATCTGTCATATCCATCTTCCTCCATGTAGATATCTCGGTTCTTCATCTTTTCTCCTCCTTTACAGATGTTTAGATATTTGCAACTACCATGATAAGTACTGTCAAAGCTAGTTGACATCAATGAAAACATAATGATTGATTCAATCATCTTACATAACAATTCAGTGCTTGGTGATCTCTAATCACTTGTAGCTCTTCAATCAGGTTCTCAATCAGTTGTAGTTCATCAACCTTGTCTCTTGTTCTGATGGGAAACCCTATCCATTTCTCTTTACACTTCAACATCTTGATTTGTGAGTCTCCTCTTCTATTTATGCTTTCAACGACTACTACTCCCCATAGTTAGACCAAAAAGGTGATGCAAATACCTTTGGTAATAGAGAAAATCTAACCAAAAAGTGGATTTTTGTCTTCTCTAGAAACAAAACATGTTTCGCTACAACTCGAATCTCGTAATTCAGCAAAAAATGTGCCTCTCTAGAGGGATCTAGAGAATATTATTTTTAATTTTCACCAGTAAAATGAATCTGATATCTGATATTATCAGATATCTGATATCTCCCACCAAATTTTTTCCAAAATCTCTCTCTCTCTCTCTCTCTCTCTCTCTCTCTCCTATTCTCAATCCAAATGAAAATCTTATGCCACTGTTAGTTTCTAGGACCGATGATGAGCGTACGGTGGCTCTACATCTGTGTGAAATTTATTTTCCAGAGTTCAAAATCAATTGATTGTATTCAATCGAGGGGAAATCCCCTCTCTCTCTCTCTCTTAGGTATAATATTGAACATATAATATAAATATTTAATAAGTTAATATTATACTATTATACAATACATAAATAAATAATAATAATATAATACATACTAATATAAAAATTTATATTATAATATTAATGCTATGCTATTATTATTTAATATTAATATTAAATTTTTTTTTTTGTAAAATGTATTTTAAAATTGAAAAAAATACACAACACAATTAATATTACCATAAAAAAATACATTTAACATGAAACTTGAATTTGAGAAAAGTAGTGCAATTAAAATTTCAGAATAGGCAGGAAGTTTCAGATATCCGATATTATCAGATATCTGAAAATATCAGATATCCCATTAGGCTTGGTATTTTCTTGGGCAATACCAAACATGGGTGGTCAACCCTTTAGGCGTGTTTCAGGAGATAGTTTATGATATCAAGACTTTGACCATGTAGCTGACGACTATTTTTTCACCTGAAATTGATGAAATGAAAAGGGTTTCTTAAAGACATTATCAACTTTCCATCAATATAATTACTGTCAAATTTTGAGTTCGGTAAGTAATTATTACTTATTTTTCAGTTGAGTTATCTTTAAAGTCGCAATTGACATACTGATTGAAAAACAACTATAAATTTCAAACCATTTAACCTTTTTGAAATCCAAAACATGCGTCACATTCTATGCTTCGGCTACTATAAGGAAAAAACAAATTCAATTTTGTAAAGTTTAGAATTAGTTAAGGTGGTCAGACATGAGAGTTTTTTTATTCTGAAAAAAGTTGTAGCAGAAAATTCATAATTAATTATTTATTTGGCAAAAAATTACAAAAAAATATGCGTCACATTTGTGAATGAGTCTACTAGTTATATCTAGAATCTTGGGAAAATATATTATCATTTGATTATGATTAAGGTGGTTAGACATACACGTACTTTTTATCTTTTCCCTAAAATTTTTGTACTACTGCATTGAAATCTAAAATTTTGAACAATTAGATAATTTTTTTTCAGACAAGAGCTATTAGTTTAGAAACTACATTCAATTTCCTACAGATTCTATTCTTACAACTTTTTCACATAAGGTTCATAAGATGTTCAACTTTTTATGTCAAGTTGACTAACCTTGATTTTCTGAATTTTCATTGCCACTTAAGGCCATAGTTTGGTATACCATGATCCTAAACATACCCTCATAAGATGTTCAACTTTTTACGTCAAGTTGACTAACCCTAATTTTCTGATTTTTCATTGCCACTTAAGGCCATAGTTTGGTATACCATGATCCTGTAGATACCCAAGATCTATAAATTGGATGAATTCTGAAATGATATGTCTACACTATCATATGGTTAGTCACTTAAGTAGAGATTGCAAAAACCAAGCACCAAAACCAAATGAAGTTATGAATGAAAATATCATTGATAGAATCTGAAGGCATAGGAACCAAATGTGGAGAATAACAACAGAAGAAAATGCATAAACAACCACAATAATTGGTGACACCTCATCCAATGGATTAGGTGATTCCACCACTTCTACTTAAGTCACAATCAAGTAAGTATGGTAACTAAATCTTAATCAGTCATATCTTACAACAATTCCTTATATCTATTGTACGAATACCATATTAGCATGAATTGAGATGCACTAGGTTGTTATATGTTATTAACTTGAAGTGACCATAGTCGATAAAGCTAGACCAAGTAAGTGATTGCCAATTAGTGAAAGTGGTAAAGGCAACCGAGTCGCGTAGTCAAAGATGGTATCAACCGAGCACTAGTAGTGTAAACAGAGCTAGAGTATCTAACGTGGATAGAATGGAGAGAACTGAGTGATTTTTCATTGAACGATTAGTGGTTGGTAAGGCATTCAGTGCACCATACTTATGCCAACAAGTATTTTTGGGTATAAATACACACTGAACCAATTCATTATTCACATTGCATTCAAAGAGATGAACCAAAGCAAAAAAGAGTGAAGATTGAGCAACTAGATTTCGAGCAAAATAGAGTGATTCATGAGTTTTTTAGGGTGATTGAAGGATATCTAGGAAGGTTTGAAGCGTAACCAAGTGACTTGAATGCAGATTTCTCTAAACCCTAACTTATTAAAAAAAATGGCATCTACATCAAAACCCACACAATCAAAGGCTAGAAAGGAAAGGAAAGTTACATTGATCAAGAACACATCATATAAAGAACCCGCTTACAAGTTACATCTAGAAATTGCAACACAAATCGATGATAAGGCACATTTTTGTCAATACCACCTACGTTTTTGCTAGTTAAAGACTTTAGGTCATATATTCACTACAAGATAAATGAGATATGGGATTACGAGCTCCAATATACCTATAAGGAAATATGAAAGGATGGAAAGTTGAAGGATGAACACAAGCATTTGGAGGTAAAAGGTTTGCATTGCATTTCCCAAAGGAGTTCAAGACCGAATGGATAAGGATCGTTCTAAGCTAAGTTCATGATGGAAAGATGTGGATAGATGAGCCGATGAAAATACCAAGGATATGACTCACATGGTTATAGGATACCCAATATGCTATAAAACCAAAGCCTTAAGGGATCCATCAAAGAACGAGATTGAGAAGTTGATTGGAGCCAAGTGGGATGACAAAGGAATGCAAATAAACACCATTGATGACCCCAATGAGGAGAAAAAGAATGATGAAGATATTACTATTGCTATCAAGAATCAAGAAGAAGCACAAACTACCGAGGTAGCTATAACAAACATATCAAGTGACTCATCTATTCTTGTACAAATAAGTGATATAGTTGCTACACAACAAACATAAAAGGTACAAGATACATATTCTTTGAATTTATTCAATTCTATTATTGATAATCAACCTAGAGAAACTGAGACAATAGAGAGTAAACCACCTAAGAAATTACAGGATACAGTTGATGACAAGGGTGATGAAGAAGGAAAAGCTACCAAACATTGTGGTGATTGTAAAAAAGATGGAGAGACCACCGAGTCCACAAAGGCAGAGGTAAATGATCAAGAAGATAAAAATACAAATAAAGTAGATGAATCTACTATAGACACAAGGCCACATGCCCTAGGACCTTAAAATAAGGGAATATATATGGGGCAGGTCAAGGAAGGTAATGTGTCTACCGAGCCACCAAAGATACATCAAGAGAAATAGGATCCAGTTCCACCTTATCAGTCACCATCATCACTCAAGCACGAGAAGAAGAAACACAAGAAAAATACACATAAAGGTCCAGTCATGCTTGATGAGATCATTGAAATACTTGATTGTGATTCGAGGACATTGGGCCCAGAAGCTCTTAGAAGATATGGAGAACCATGCACCAAGAAAGAAGCTCAAGAGAAGCTAAGGAAAGAAAATAAGAACAAATAGACGCTTGAAGATGTAAAAGAGATATTGATTCAAGTTGTACCTGATGTACATATTGATGAGAGCACACCTATCATTAACCAACTTTCTATTTTAATTGAAAAGATCAATGACCCCAACATAGATGCAACAAAGAAGATAGAAGAAAGAGCTGAAAAGAAGATAGAATACAAAGTTATTGAGAATATTAGCCAAGTAGTGGAAATACATAAAGTAAAACTTTCTCAAACAATAAATGACATTGAAGGTATAATTAAGAAAAACCTTACTATTTTGAAAAAAATGTGCACTTTGGATTCTTTTACTATAGAAATTCATGATCAATTGAAGAAATTGGATGAAGACT
Source organism: Chamaecyparis obtusa (assembly GCA_027943335.1). Taxonomy (NCBI): domain Eukaryota; kingdom Viridiplantae; phylum Streptophyta; class Pinopsida; order Cupressales; family Cupressaceae; genus Chamaecyparis; species Chamaecyparis obtusa. The sequence goes on along the minus strand of BSBK01003769.1, from coordinate 1,848,986 downwards.
TAAAGAAGAGTGTAGACAGTCTCATCACAGAACCCCATGCATTTCAAGTGCATTATTCAAAAGTGAAACATATTAAGGGGATGCACCATGATTTGAAGAAAGAAGAAGACCGAATAAGAGACCAAATAAATGAGCTATAGGCTAAGTTATTGCCACACATTGAGGTGATTCTTAAGCATGTAAAGATTGGAAAAGAATTGATTTCCATCCCTGAGCTATTTGTAGTACGTTGATCATATTTTTGACATGCATGCACAAGTAGGCATAGAGAAACTCACACTAGAAAGTCTAAAGGAGGAATGGGAAAACCTCATGGAAAAATTACAAAAAACCCATACGATTATTTTTGATAAGTTGTAAATACATACTTTTTGGCATTATTGTCAAAAAATGGGGAATCACATGTATAGTATGTACTTTACCGAGAAAGTTTTGACAGGGGGAGTTTACAATTTTTGAAAAGATTTTGAAAAATGGCATACATATTTGTTTTTGTCACTAATGGCAAAGAAGGAGAATGTTACACCTAATTGCATTAAGTGTTGTCATTAGTTCCACACATATAATCGATAAAGAAAGAAAAATAAACAGGTTGGTCAAAGTATTAAGTATAGTAACCGAGCAGAGCATAAGGAGAATGATAGAATAAATGAGCACATACTTGACCGAGCATCTACACCAAGCCACATGATACCAAGAATAGTGATAATTGAGTATACTTGATTACCAAACAAAAATATTTTTACCGAGGTAAAGATACAATATTTACTAAGCAATGCAGGATCCACATAAAAGTTTGGAATGACACTGAAAACACAGCAAATGATTTTTACAGATCTAGAAAATGGTTTACATAAATCGAGGTAAATATTTCTTGGAGATTTCAAATAGATTGGTGATGATCCCTATGCAAATTTAAATAGGTTATTCATATGGATCCTTGATCAAAAGTTTTCTAGATGTTTCCATAACCCTAATTAGGTCTAAATTGCTATGATTTAAGCATTTCCAAGATGAAAGATAATAACAACATTGATGAGAAGGAGCTACCTAGAAGAGACATCTAAAGTTCAGACTAGGGTTACGATGCTAAGTATTGACTGTGTATTAAGGATTATATCAGAAGTAGACCAGAGGCTACCAAGAAGTAATTGGAGGAGATATGTATCACATACAAGTGATTTCAGACAAGTACAAAGAAGATCTGATATTTTGCAAAGTAATTTGCAACAACTAGATCATTTATGTTGTTACTTTCTAACAATTGTAGCAGGAATCTCTTAACATAGTAGACTTAACTGTCTCATTTTAAAATCTCTTAACTAAGTGCACACTTAATGAGTGTTGCTAAATCCTCTAAAAAGGTAGATCTTAACAAGTCTTATATGTTACTCCTAACAAGTTAAGATCATCATAAGTGATCAAATTTATATGCTTTAACATGAAACTTTATTACTACATTAGTGAAGCTTTGTGGGTTTCATCCCCACCACAATTTTTACCTTCTAACAAGGATTTGTGTGATACCAAAATCTTTTTGTCAAATGTGTGAAGTTTCATGAATGCTTATTTGATAGAACATAAATATTTTATATTTTAGTTATGTTTATGAATGAATGGTTTAACTATGAATATGATAGTCGGTTTATGTAGGATATTATCTTGAGGAATGAGAATAAAAGTTTTTAGGGTTACTATTCACCCCCCCCCTCAGTAACTCACCTTTCCATAATCCCAACACATTCATCACATCTATTTGAATTAGTGAATTAGGTACATTTATCATGTCAATTTGGATTATTGCATGTTCATCACTGTCATTAGGTGCATTAGATGACATACCTCCACGTAACCTCCTCATACGCTCCCTTTGTCTTATGTTTATTGCCTCTCGTTGTTCATTTGTTCCTCTCTTGTTCTTTCCCATTACATTAATATTGATTGTCTTATGTACATAACATCATGATGAAAATACACTATCAAATAGAAAGAAAAAAACAAATGAGTATCATTTTATTATAATCTAAAGTAACAAACCAAAAAATAAAATAAATGAATCATTTCAAAGAAAAATGCAAACCTGACTATTACTGCCCCAAAAATTGATGCCAAATAGTGTAGTGGGACCTTCAAACAACTTGTAGTGCTGGTTTCTAGGTCACTGGGAATATATTATATAGATTTTCTCATAATGTGTATGGGTTATGGAAAATTTAAACCAACGTTGACATTTTCCTCATAACCCACGCGAGTTATGAAAAATTAGAGGTTCAACTCTACTTTTCCATAACCTGTACATAGGTTCTGTAAAAAATAGGAACCCAAGAAGGAAGGTAGGGGAGAGAGAGAGAGAGAGAGAGAGAGAGAGAGAGAGAATAGGAGAATGTGAGAGAGAGGGAGAGAGAGAGAAGGGTATAGGAAAATAAACATATGCATATATACAAATATAGACATATATATAAACATAGACAAACATAAACATATATTATATATACATAAATCTATACGTATGCATATGTAAAAACATAAACATATATTATATACATAAATTTAGTGTATTCTTAATTTAGGACCATGTGTTTTGATGTATTCATAACCCATATGTGTTTTGTAAAACATAAATTGCATGTCTTTACATCTCCAAAACACGTACATGTTTTGAAAATTTTGAAATGTACTTTTTGCTTTTCAAAACCCGAGTGGGTTATGATGGACACAAAAACCCGTACGCATATTAGGCTTGGAGAAGGCTTGAAAGCTCATTTTCCCTCCATTTTATTCCCTTTACATATTTTTTAATCTTCCAACATGAATTCTTGATTTCATCCTCATCAGGGTTACAAATGATCAAGTGGGTATCTCTGAAATTACCACCATAATCTTACTTATCTTCTCATCTTTCTAACCATATAAATTTTTCAATTTTTGGACAACATTAACATAGTGAAATTTAATTTACTTTACTAGTGTCTTGACAGGCCTTACAAACATATGTCTACCATTTTTTTAATAAAATTTGATCTACTCAACCAATTGCAAAACAAATTACATATTATTGTTCTACACTTGAATCTATATACTTTAAAAAAAACAAGATTGCTAACACTAATGAACTCACTATATTTTTAGATAGGCTATGGGCATGCATGATGAAAATTACTTAATGGAATCCATGATCGAAGAAATGGATACATTGAAGAATAATTCTACATGAGATTCTGTACCTTTTCTTAAAGGAAATACACATGTTGGATGTAAATGAGCTTTCAAAAAGAGACTAGGTCCAAATGAAATTTTTGAGAAGCATTAAGCACAATTATCCACATAGGGATATTCTCACATGAGGATGAAATTGATTATGTTAAAATGTTATCTCCCATAGCCAACCTAACATCTATTATATTACCATTATCACTTACTGCAACTTATGAAAAATTTAGAAGTCAATTAGGTGGGTTTGAGGACAATGTTCCTTCATGGTGATTTTCAGGAGTAAATTTATATGCCATAGATAGAATACAAATTACTAAAAAAAGTAAAGAGAGTCTTGTTTGTAAGTATAAAAAATCTCATAATAATTTGAAAAAATATCCTAGAATGTGGTATTTAAAGTTTGAGACCTATGTCTTTCCTTTGGAATTATCAAATGAAAATTTGACTATTGTGTGTAGTAGAAATCTTAAAATGGTCACAATTATCATCATATTCATGTATGTGGATGATATGATGTTTATAGGAAATGGTAAAATAATGATTTTAAATTTGAAGTATTAGTTAGGAACATAGTCAGTGGACAAGATATGAGATCATCAAAGATAGATCTAGAAAAAATCTTTGGATGCAAAAGAGTAAATATGTTAACTCTACTTTGGAGATTAAAACTAAAAAATGTAAATAGTCTATTTTTCTAGTGTTACATGGAATAAAAATTTTTGTGGATGAATGTCCAAAATATCTTATTAAGTTGGAGGACATGACTAGATTTCCTTAGGTGAGTGTTTTTGGCATCTTAATGTATGATAAGGTTTTTACCAGGCCAAACATTGCCCAAGTAGTGAAGTCATTAGTCAGTTTATGGCTAATCTTGGTAGGGTGGATCAGGATGTAGTTAATAGAGTACTTACATACTTGAGGGTAATTTCAAGTATTAATTATGTTTTCATAGTTATTCTACTAGACCATGCAATATTCAATTTTTATTTGTAGATATGTGGATTTAGATTGGGCAGGTTATATTGGCAGTAGGAGATCCACTAGTGGATATGTGTTCATGATATTTTATGGTGCTATTATTTGGATGAGTAAGTGGAAGGCTGTATCCAATTTGTCCACTATAGAAAAAAAGTACATAGTAGCTATTCATGTACTTTTTAGGAACTCATTTGGCTCAAGAGATTGAGTTCTATTATTGGTTGTGCAGTAGGATAGATTATTATCTATATTGCAATATATAGAGTGTAATTTTATTGCAAAAAAATCCTATTTTCCATGCTAGAACAAACTACATTAATGTATAGTTTCACTTTGCTCTTAACATGGTGGAAGGTGGAAAGATGAAGATGGAGAAGGTTGATACTTTGGTTAATGTTGTAGATACATTGGTGAAGCTAGTGAGGAGTGATGAGTGTAAATGGCATGCCAATTTTATGGGCCTTGAGTAGATGATAGAGTTACGAATCTTTATAGGTCTTCAACAAGTGGGAGAATATTGGAATTAAGCTGTCTCAATGTTAGAGTCCTAACATATTGAATTATTTATATAATTAATGCATAAATTTTAATATCCCAAGTTTTGAAAATCCTAACATCATGCTATCTTTGTGAGATCTCTTAGTGAGGTGGCATCCTACATGGAAGGTGGTTGTATGACATAAATTCATACTTTGTAGGAAGTTGATGCCCACTTTTTGATTCCTTTTTTAAGGGGACTATTATTATAAGATGCTATATTTGGACTACGACAAGTCTAGCATCTAGTATTTAAGTTTTAGTAATTTATATGTTGTACTTACATTATATTTAGAAATATAAACATCATGGATGAGATATGTATTGTTTACTTACAAGTTTTAATATGTAATGTGTCATGGGATTAGCAAGATATTAATTATGACACAACTCACCTCTTTGGCATTGAAGATGGTTTTGGAAATAATTAGCTCCCACCTCTTTGTGTTGAGCTCTATAAATAATTTGATTCCTTAGCTAATTTTACACATATAAGTCAGTTATTTTCTAAGGAACTATAATGTTATCGAGACTGCAATAGACTTCTTTGTTATTGTAACTACACTTAGAAGCGAATAAACTCTAGAAATATGCTGTAATTTTTGTTACGAATAATAAATTTGAGCTCTTTGTTTTGGAGTGTGGGTTTTTTTTGAAAAGAGTTTTCAAACATATATATGGTGTTATATATTTGTTGTTTAAATATGAAATTGTGATATTGCTACTAGGATTCAACTGTGTGAGTTTTTAGTCAAAATCATTGTAGTTTGACTAAAAAACTACACAATTGAATCCTGATAGCAATATTAAAATTTGAATTGTTGTGGAAATATATCTCCTAATTATAAATGTAAAATTTTATGTATTTATCTAGTTTGTAACTCTTAAGGGTTTGTAACTTTTTTTTTCATTATCTCTCTTATTATATTTAGCATTTGGATGCGCTACTCCATATTCTTCTTCCTTTCAAATGAAATTTCCAATGGTGGGTTATTGCCCATATTCTACCACTCCAACCTTAGCCACTAGAAAAACCTAAGAGATAGTCATGCAAATATTCCCCTTACTCAAATGAAAGAAAATATGAGATCCATGGGCAAAATCCCATGAATTCAGGAATCATCTACATAGAAAATCACCCTCAAAACATCACACATGAATGTGAGAAGGATCCCTCTTCATGGAAAAATGTGATTGAGGAAAACATATAGATTAAATTAGTATGTAATTATACATAATTAATTTTTATTAATTATTTTATATAATAATTTTTTAAAAAACTACCCCGTTAATTAGGTTAGGAAGGATGCTCTTCTTGAAAAATCTATTGATTGGGATCACTTGGTTAGCATCTAATTATGGATATATTAAGGTAAATTTTGATAGATCATCTAAGGGGAATCCAAGTCCAAGTGGGGTTAGGTGCGTCATGTGTGACTACAATGACAATATTCTTGTAAAAATATTAGATTACCTAGGTGAAACTACAAATAAAATATCTAAATTCAAGGATTTTCTACTAGAGTTGAGACTAGGATTGGAAATTAAAGCATGGAAATTATCTTGAAGGACCGATAAACATTAGTTTCATCTCTAGATAACTAATAGCCCCATTAGGCTAGTCTTGGAAAAAGTGTCAGATGTCAATTTTCAATGAGGTCTATAAAATGTTCCTCAAAACTATTCTCACTTTCTAGTCAAACATGTAGTGGAGATCATCCTTGGTGATTAATTTATTAAGGAATGTCATACTTGCATCAAGTTAACATGGATATTTTTTCTATCTTCATTACAGTCATTTTAGAGATGAGGGAGTCAAAAGAGGGGGCCAAGATTTTAAGTCAATTTTTTTTTTCAAAAATACCCATTTTTGGTGATAGAGAATATGCATTAAAAATGTGGATGCAGAGAGACATATTCCTCTCCAATAAGACTACTATGTGTTCCATCATCAAGGGAAGGATGTGATGAGATGACCTATGGTCACTACTAGAGAGCTAAGAGTATTTAAGGCAGGGAACCTGCCATTACTAAAAATATCATTTTCGTAAAGAAATTAGTTAGAGTAATGCTTAATGAAGGATATGGTTTGGTTTAGAATCACCTAAGAAATGAAGGCCTTGATAGAGATGAGGAGGAGGTTGAGTTTGGACTAGTCATCAAGGAGAAAAAGCAGGAAAATAATGACGATGAAAAGGAAGAGAACCCTAGTCAAATTGATGAGTTGATGGACCATGCACATTCTACCTTGATTATATATTCAAAGCCAGGGGTGAGGAAATAAAGAAAGAAAATAAGGCATATGCGACCTTAATTTTATCTTCTTGTTTATAAGACGCATATACTATAAAAGTATACTCTATGATGTTTTCACTCCTAGGTAGGATATTATAAATGGGATAGAAAACATATTGAACATCTAATGTTTCCATTTTGATTGGGTGGGGGGGGGGTGTGAAAATTTTGTTTTTGTATTAAGGAAGAACTTTGCCCTTATATTTGGGTGGGTCCTTGGTGTCATAATGTATTTTGGGGGCCATTAGGGCTCCTTGGACTACTATATGTAACAAGATGTAATGTTTTTAGAATCAATATATAGGGTATTGTCTGTTAACTTACAATTTTTTTTTATAAACTATATATTTTTAATTTTTAGAATATACAAATACAAATTTTTTTGAATTACATAAATTTCATAATGAATAAATTAATTAAAAATAAATAGAAATAGAAGAATTTAAGAAACAAATTGAATTGAATTTTTTTTAATATTGAATTGATATTTTATAATCTTAGTCTTTTTAAAATTTAGATCTTCCTATACTTCGAATTTCTTCTACATAAATCTTATGCTATTAGAAATTTCTATTATATTAGATGTATAATATATTAAATTGAATATATTAATAATACATGAGAGATTTAATAATACATGAAAATATGTGAAATATAAATTTAAAAAATGAATGTTCACCTTTTCTTATTTAAATTGATAGATGGTAAAATATAACATGAAAGGTTAAAATAAATTAAATTCACTCAATTTAATTCATTCAAAAATCTAAATGTTATATCAAATGTTAATAAAACATAAATTAGATATATTAATATACATAAATATTTTAATAATGCATAAAAATAAATGATCTAAATATTCAAAAATAAAAATTACATTTTTTTCTCTTAAATAATAAAATATAACATAAAATGTTAACATAAATTCAATTTCGCCAATTCCTTTAGTTTGAAGCCTAATTTTAAAAATTACTCCACTACAAATTTTCTAATACAAGTGACTTGATAAGAGTATTGGTCACCAACCTAAGATATAAGCAACACAATTATGAAATTTTTAACCATAATTGAGACATTAAAATAATTATCATTGATTTATAAAATTAGCCCAGAGTACAATTTTGTCACAATAGGGAAAGACGTAAAAACAAGAAGGAAGACCATACATAGTTTAAAATACCTAAACTAAAGTTTGTCAACACATAGGTAGGCATCAAACCTTTGATATGTTAGATGGCTATATGGTATCACACAAAGTGAAAATCCTTTATTAACAAGGCTTGCTGGGAAAACAATTGAGAGCCCCAGCATTCTTTGTCAATTTAGGTACTAAATAGACAATAGAAACCTTAAAGTCCTGTCTATGATCATATCTCGGACGTGCATTTCCTAAACCTGATCGTGTGAAATATGATCCTTCTAAAAACATGTCATGTATTGATCTCCATACACAAGATGAGTCACATTTATTTTGTTGTGTCACTTATTTCTTGGTATAATCATTTGGACCCACAACCCAATTGCCTTCACTCAAGATGGTTGGATGTGAGCTTCCTCCAATTGCATATACTCCCCAAGGTTCATAGTAGTTATTTACCACATGTGCATATCCCAATCTACACCTACACCATCATTGAGAGAAAGATTAGCAATATTCAAAGGTATCATCTAACTCTAAATAAGAACTTATATGATTTAAATTCTACTATATTTTTGAGCTGGTAGTTAACATTATAGCATATCAGCATATTATTTGATATTAGGTTTTATCTAAAATATAAATAATTATATAAAATTAATAAATATGGTTTTATGTTTTTAGAATAATTAATTTTATTAATATTTTATTGATTACATATAATCTTGATTAATTTTAAGTTGTTGAAATAGTGAAAATATTTTTATATTACATAAGAAATATTATTTGAATCAAAATTAAGATTTGGTTGTAGTTGTCTTTGTAAGACATAATATAGAGTAGATGATAATTGACATTTTCAAGAGATTTCTAACAAAAAGGTTACACATAAACCTACTATTTTACTATCAAAATAAATATTTATTTTTTCTTCACCACTTATAAATAAGACACTTGTGAACAAATTTTACTTTACTTTATTGTAATTTACTTTATGTATCTAAGAAGTCTACAATGACAAGATATTTATATCAAATAATTTTTTGTATTTAAAAAAATTTCTATTAAACATTCACATTAAATAATCATATTATAAATGTACTTTTATGATATTTTATTTTGTAAATCTCTTATAAAAATTTCTTCAAGATTTTCCACTTAAAAATAGATGTACTAAATAAAAGAATAAAATATATGTTATAAAATAAAATATTTTAATTCAAATATTATATTAAAAAATATATAAAAAATTAAATATATACAAATAAAAATAAAAAAACTAAAAATATTATACTATCATTTTGATCCAACAAAATGTAGAGCAAATTAAAATTAATGCTCACTATATAGAATATTATTTTCATTTCCTCATACTCTATATTAATAAAATTTCGAGGCTTATGCTTTTACCGAAAAAAACTAATAAGAAAAATAAAATATTCATTTGAAATTTTTATTATAAATTTCTATCCATGATTGATAACTTACCTTGGCATCCGTTGCATGAGATCTGGTCCAAAATGGTTGAATGCCACAGTAACCCTCATATTTATGTCAGGTGTATATGTATCACTGTTGCCCAATAACATTACCTGCCACATGTTGTATGGGTATAAGAAAAATGAAACAATTAATTATTTATTTATATGAATAATGTAAACTGTTCATATTAAAATTCAATATTCTATTATCTGAATTCAACAAAACCTGTTTGTTGTATGAACCTGATTAATTCTAGAAATTATATTTTTATTTTCTTCAACTTTCTTTTTAAATTTACTTTCTACAATATTAAAAATAATATCAATTAATGAATATCCTGTGAAACCTTCACGTTTCATATTATTCCTTACAAGAAAAAAATAAAATAGGATGAAAAAACCATAAGAAAAAGAGCAAATTCTAAAAAAATTGATTTACTTGAAATAGAAGAAAGAATATCTGTTATTATTAAAATAAAACTGTTTAGACCAATTATAATTTTTTAGATTTTGTATTTTGTAATAAATTTCATATTTTGTAAAGTTAGATGCAATATTTTTTACTTTATAATTTATAAAAATCATTTTTCTATCATTTGATTCGCTAAATCATTTGAAGTCTTATTACAGGAGTGAACCAATTAAAATTTACCACGTTTGTTATTTATTGTACACTTTATATTTAATATAATGAAAATGCATTGCTCCTTTCATATTTAAAATATTGTAAATATATGATATAATATAATATATATTTATTCTCATTTATATATATTTTAAAAACATTTTAAAATTTATCATATGTAAATTATGCATTAATAAATATTTAGGTAAACAAATGTGTGATATATTTTCCTTATTTACAAATAAAATTAAAATTAAGGTTTAAATTAATTATAATTTGTAATCAATAATTGTTTATATAATTATAATTTTAAAAATTATTTATTACTGCAATTATCATTATATAAAAAATTATAATTAAATAATTATATAATTAATTAAAATATCTTATATATTATAATAAATTTATTAAAATTAAGATTAAATTTATATTGAAAATTAAAATTAAAATTAATTACTAAAGGCAAGTACTTGGCCACTATGTGGCACTTGTTAGATATAATGCTCACTCACCTCATTATGATTAAAGAACAAATTATTAGACAAAATCTGTTTGTTGTGCGAACCTAATTAACTCTAGAAATTGTATTTTTATTTTCTTCAACTATCTATTAACACTTTGTTCTTTCTAAATTTACTTTCTTCAATATTAAAAAAATTTAATATAGTGTGAAACCTTAACGCTTCATACTATCCTTACAATAGAGGAATAAAATGGGAATGAAGAAACCATAAGAAAAAGAGCAAACCCTAACCGTTTGGTTGCACCCCATAACCGGGTTATGCTGCCCATAACCCGGTTATGGGGTGCAATTCCCTGTTTGGTTGCCCTTTTTGAAAATGGGAATGTGGATTTCGAAACCCCCATTTTGCCCAAAAACGTGGATTTCCTCATTCCACCTCAGGAGGTGGAATGAGTTTCGAATCCATGGTTATGTGTTATAATCAACCAAATTTAATCTTCCCGTCGGGTCCGGGCAAGTCCAGGTTTTTCATTTTAAACCCCATTTAATTCTTTGTCGGGTACGCAGATATCCACATTTTTGGTGGACTCGTATCCACGGTTTCAACAGCGTCTACGTGTTCATCTTCGACAGCGTCTGCGTGTTCGTCTTCGATAGCATTTTCTTTGCAAGGCTCCAAGGTTTTGTGCTAGGGTTTGCCGTCCTCTTTCAGTTGGGTATTTGCCGTCCTCTTGCAGCTCAAACAAGGTAAGCGGTCTTAAAAGCTTGTGACTGTTGTAAATCTGGTTCTGGAAAAAAAGATAAAAGAAACCCTCGTATTTCATTGCATTTGACATTTTGTATCTTTCTTCTTTGGAAGCTTCTGTGGTGACCGAGCTTGAGGTTAGGGATTTAAAATTGAATCTATCTATGGCGTTCAAGCTCAATCTTTCAGCCTTTACAGGTATGTCCTCATTCTTTTGTCATTTCAGGCTCTGATAGGGCATTATATTTGATAAACAATAAACTATGAATCTAGGGCTTTTTTTCTCCATGATATAATTGCATCAACATTTTTATTTTTTTGTCTTGCTTTGTGAATGGGCATATGGGCATCAACAAATTGATGCATATGGGCATCTCTGCATCTCACAATTGATTTGATTCTGCTTTGTCGAGAGCCCTAAAATTTTGTCAATTTGTTAATCATATTGATTTTCATTGTCAATATTCATTCATAATGCTAAGATTTCCTGCCCTCTATTAGCCTTATGCCCTGCTCTAAGATTTGATTATCTTTTCATGAGCTTATCATTCACTTTAACGCACAAATAGTTGTTGATCGAATGAATCTCTATGATTTATAGAAGTTTACGAATTTAGACCTGCCTATGTGCTAATTATTACAATCAATCTCCAATGATACCCATCTTGTTTTGTTAGTGGCATCTCAAATACCAATGTACTGGATTACATTATGCTTGTTTTCTTTTCCTGAACAACTCCTATGCATCAGCCCAGTCCAGTCCAGCTATGCACAAAAAATGTGAGCTGAGGCATAAAAAATATATTTCACATGTTCATAGGTATACGGAGATGAAAAATGTATAAGAAGAATAAGCATATCATACTCATACAAATTTTGGCTCTCTGGTAGTTCCTTGCGTTGATTATAGATAGAAAATATGGCAATGGTAATCCCAAGACACAATTTAGAGGACACACACTAACCGTTTGACAAAATACCTCAGATACCAGAATCCCAATTTACAATAAACATTTAATTTATGACCATGCCACATATTGGTGTTGACCTAACATACCTTCCTCATACAATTACAACACTTCAAACACTACTTGACCACATCACTAGGCTCAAGCTAGATAATGCCTCTTGACACTATCTACCACTGTTCGTGGCCTTCCCCCTCCTCCGAGCACACCATTACTACTGGTCATTCCTTTCTCAGTAACCAACTTCGTATCCCAAACTTATCACTCGAGAGAGCTTGAGTCACTTGCCAGGATTTCCAACTGTTATGGTTGAGAGCAGTTCAAATAACTACTCACTCATTCTATCACTATATATACACAAATGAATATGGACATACTGATACAGATGAATAACACCCGACCACTAATCGCATATGCATCAACAGATTCAACCGAACTGACTTAGAATATTAATCTTCTGTTTAAATATTTACATCCTATTCTAAGATTCATGTTGTGCACATTATGATTTAAATGACAGCTTTTAACAGTTTTAGTTGTAGTAATACGTCATGACCGATTAAACTGCTCTCTTCCCATGCTAAAGAATTTGAAAACAATAGTTAATAATCCCTTTTTTGCTAAACGCAGCTCTCCACATCACCTGCACACAAGATGTATTTTCCTTTCCCTCCCCTTCGGTAGGGACTCCTATTGTTCATAACTCTAGTTATTATAATGTTATTAAAGTTGATAAAAAATCATTAAACAATATAAAGACGACTATATAAACTTTATAGACATAGATGATTAAGGTAACTTCAATTTTCTTATATCATTTAAATTTTTATTAATTATAGATCCTAAATAATCTAGATATAACAATTCAACTTATAAGAATTATCATATATAATTTATTTATTAAAAAATTATATTCCTCAATAGTAATACAAAAGAATAAAGATAATTACACAATTGATCCAATCTTTCCTATTAACTATCATGTTGGATTAAAGGTTAAAATATGATTATGTTTCTTTATTTTAATATGTCTTTGTTTGTTGGTTAAAATATAAGTGATAGTAATTTCAGAACCCTTTTCAATTTATTCTACCAGGCTCAATAAAAGGCCAAGATTTTAAATAATAATTACTTAAGCTGTGATAATATTAATTAAGAGCCATTTCAGATTAAAGGCAAAGCTTATACAACGGCCCTTATAAGAAGATTTTGAAAATTAATAACGTGGAAGCATTAAGATAGTTATTTTCTCAGGAGACTTTGGCAACATAACCCTAGATGGTAGCTTATTAATAAATATTTCATCCCGATTATTGAGTATTAAGCTTTTAAAATCTATTCTAAGCACTCACTTTCCTTTTTCAGTAATCTAGTTCTTCATGTTTGATAAGCATCTTGGGGTCAAAGATGGTGACTCCATTGCTTATTGAGTTCTGAAATAGAGAATAACAAACTGCAGCTATAAAGGGTATCATTCTCCACAAACATTCTATTCCCTGTCTGTTGACTTATATGGAGGATGTTCTATCATATTATTATAATAGTCCAGCTGCCAGCAAGTCCTGTCTTGAGTTAAATAAGGAATACTCAGCAGTCCAAAAATCAGGAGATATATTGTGACTTGTATTCACCTGAATGATACCTAAATAACGACCAGATGTATCAAATCTCTATAAACCTTTTTTATTTAAGTAGCAATTAGGAGGGGGGCTCATTGGAATTCAGAAGTACAAATGCAACATATATTATTCACACATTAGAATATGATTAAAGAAACTACACATGAAAGAAAAATAATTTGTCAACGTCAAAATAATTAATCAAACATTAAGGAATGTGGTCTTGAGAATATGCAAACAGGACAAACAAAAACAAGGTTCTCGTTGTTGAGTAGATGTCTTCTTCCCAAATATAAACCTCCATTACGTGAAGAGACCTGACGGTTGCTAAAGATGGTCTAGGACTATATGGTCTTGCTATAGCTGTCATTGGGATAGATTGGTCCACTATTTAGTTCACACTTGGAAAGCCCACTTCTTAGTCCTTGGTTTGCTATTGCTAATGTAGTTGTTGGATTTTTTATTGTAATGTATGTGATGACTCCATTGGCCTATTGGTTGAATCTTTTTGATGCAAAGACATTTCCCATATTTTCTGAGGATCTTTCTATGAATGATTGAATTTTTCTAGTGAAATATATCTAGATTGTTTTGCATGACAGTGGTCACACAGGGAGCTATCTTAACCCAATATAGAATGCTCCAAGCCACCAATCTTAACCCAATGGAAGCTATAAAGAAGACCTGGGTTACTTATACCCATACCCACATCACAAAATAGTACCTGGGTTACCTTGTTTGTTGATGAATCATTTTTTATTAACCTCTAAAGTTGACCTCTGAAATTTTGTACAAATGTAGATTTAAAACTGAATAAATCACAATTGGATCTACCTCTGTATAATAAGATTTTGCATTTTTTTTTATTGTTAAAGCATAGCTGGGGAATTCAATTGTGATTTTTGGTAATTTTTCTGGGATTCCTGTGCAGTGTGTATGTATATTTGTTTGCATGGTGAGGCTCCTTAAAGCATTATAAATCTTGCATGGATGTTCATATGAGCAATAGATATAGGATGATCAATGATATTCAATGGGCATGCAAATGTTAAATGTGACTTTTGTTCATGAAAATTTATCATTAACTCTATGAATAGCAAAGTATTTGATGTTTTTTATGCATGGTATTCATAAAGGTTACTCCTGCCTTAAGCAGAGGATTTCAAATAGAGTCTTCTTATTTATCAAATGAAGAAATAGCAATACAAGGCATGTAGCTCCAATAAATCGTCTGACTAAAAAGGAAAATTGTAGGACATAACTATATATAGCTTCAAAGCTCTATAAGCTCAAAATATGAATTGAATAAGGTAAGAAGAAAGTATTCTATAGTATAGACTAAATCAGATATTGGATTCTAAAAGCTAAAAGTTGCCATGAGTTGAGAACTGAACATAAAGTTTAAATAAGGGATTCTTAAAACTGGATACCTTGTTGTCAGCATGGCTTTTGAATCTTTGATACTAGCACAATTGAGTTGATTCTAGGTACTTGCAAAGAGATCTCAATTTGACATAATGTTCACTCCTATATATATATATATATATATATATATATATATATATATATATATATATATATATATATAAGAGTGCAAATGATTACAGGGAAGATCCTAAAACTAAAGATCTACATGGATACCTGTACAATTTAAATTTGCCATGCTATGTAACAAAAACACCATTGGAAGATGCAACAATAGAAGGGACTGAAATCTAATCAAAATTTGAAGTTTTAAAATCTTTGTCAATGAGGCTGCACCTGATGGGTATTTATTATTTGGTCAAATTCTTAATCATCTCTATCAAATTGTTATGGAGGAGACTGTCTACCTCGTACATAATCCTTCTTAGAGCTATTTTTCTTTGAAATTTACTTCATTTAAATGAATCTTAAATGAAATTTACAAATTGTGAACTACAATGACGACAATTGAGAATTTTGAGTATAGTTGTATATATGTATATATGTATGTATGTATGTATGTATGTATGTATATATATATATATGTATATATGTATGTATATATGTATATATGTATGTATGTATGTATGTATGTATATATGTATGTATGTATGTATATATGTATATATGTATGTATGTATGTGCGTATGTATGTATGTATGTATATATGTATGTCAAAGATGAACACGCAGACGCTATCGAAAACATGGATACGAGTCCGCCAAAAATGTGGATATCTGTGGACCTGACGAAGAATAAAATGGGGTTTAAATCCAAAAACCTGGACTTGCCTGGACCTGACGGGAAGATTAAATTTGGTTGATTATAACACATAACCGTGGATTTGAAACTCATTCCACCTCCTGAGGTGGAATGAGGAAATCCACGTTTTTGGGCAAAATGGGGGTTTCAAAATCCACATTCCCATTTTCAAAGATTAAATTTGGTATGCATGTATACATGTATGATGTATGCATGTATACATGTATGCATATATGTATGTGTATATGTATGTATGTATACATGTATGTGTATATGTATGTATGTATACATGTATGTATATATGTGTGTGTATATGTATGTATACATGTATGTATATATGTATGCCTGTATGTATATATGTATGATAGCAATTTAGATGATCATGCACAGTACTTGCATCTACATAGCTATTCCTTGTTGTATCTATATAGGTATGTACTCTCGCATTATTCTTTATGGGCTTGTGATCCTAACCAGTTGGTAGTCCTTGCTATATTTCATTTACTATTCCTTGCTCTCATTCTTCGTTTCTTGATATACAATCATGTCTGACAACATTTTTGTTGTCCACATTTCAGGCCACTGATGGATCCTGATGACAGTATACAGGTGTACGCATGAATACTTAGGAAGACCAAATACACCCGGATTATCGCTTGTCTTTGTGCCCTGGTTGCTGTGCTCAAACTATTGCAAGCTGAAGAAGGCAGCAATAAAGGGAAAAGAATCCAAAAAGGCAATTCATTTTATAGAGAGATTGTTCAATCCACTGAAGTTGACTGTCATGATTAGATTCAGATGAGTCGGGCTACCTTCTCTAAACTATCTACGATATTAAGGCAGAGAGGAACATTGAAGGATAGCAGACACTTGACAATAGACGAATAGCTAGTGATGTTCCTCCACACTCTTGGGCACAATCTTCGGAACTGCAAGATTGCCCATAACTTTGGGCACTCTAGAGAGACCATCAGTAGGTACTTCCACAAGGTACTGACGAGCATCTTAGCACTTCATGAAGATTACCTCAAACTGCCTGGACTGGGCACTCCTCCTGAAATTACCGCAAACACCTGTATGGTTCCACACTTCAAGGTACATCGTTTGGTCTTTTGATTATGTTGTTTGGTATAGTGTTCCCCACCATATTAGAGGCTAATTTTGCATTTTCCCATACACACCATGTTTGACAGGACTGCATTGGAGCTATAGATGGAACACACATCCCAGTAACTGTCGAGATTAAGAAGTAGAGTAAATATCATGATAGAAAAGGGAACCTATCGCAAAATGTGCTGGCTACAGTTTCCTTCAACTGCATGTTCCAGTATGTTCTTGTTGGCTGGGAAGGGTCTGCTGCCAATAGTTGTGTTCTAGGTTTAGCACTGAGTAGAGTAGATCCACTTGAGGTCCCCCCCGGTAAGCCAATTCATAGTTTAATATACTAAAGGGCACACAATATGTATTCAGTTCTAACACTCTGCTAACTCTCTACAGGAAAATATTATCTAGTGGACGCGGGATATCCGAATGCCCCTAGATTTCTCACTCCTTACTGATCTACATGGTACCACTTGAAGGAATTTTCAAGAGAAAACCCAATATAAAATGCCAGGGAGTTGTTCAACAACCGACACGCCTCTCTTAGAAATGTAGTAGAACTCACCTTCGGTATTGTGAAGTGGCATTTTCCAATCCTGAGACATGCAACGACGTATGATATCATGACACAAGCCTATATTGTTTTGGCGTGTTGTATACTTCACAATTTCATCACGGAAGTGGATGGCCTACCTGAGTTGGTGGAAGAGGAGGATGACCGTGATCATGGTGGGGTCGATGTGCCAGTGTTACAAACATATGGCTTCTCTCAGCAGGATAGAACTAAGTGGTCACAGTTCTGGGATGACCTAGCGAGTAGGATGTGGGAAGCCTATAGACATTGATAATAGTTGTACTTTCTTATTGGTTAATGACTGTGCAGGATAGTGGTTTCCTTTGATATTTAATGTATGGTTGTATGGTTTCCTTTTGATGACATATGCAGAGATATTGATGTATGGTTGTATGTTTTCCTTTTGATGGATACTGATGATTTGATTTTCCTTTGGATGACATATGCAGAGATATTGATGTATGGTTGTATGGTTTCTTTTTGATGTATGGTTGTTTGGTTTCCTTATACTACGAGCTTCTAAATTACTAAGAAAGCACTGTGCATGATCATCTAAATAGCTATAATGTGCATGATCATTTGAATTACTATGCAAGCACTGTGCATGATCATAATCTAACTATACATGATAATAATCTAACTGTGCATGATCATCTAACATTGATAATAAGCAGGCACTGTGCATGATCATCTAACATGGTCATCACGGTTAAGTGAAACTTGTTCTATGATTTTGATTTTCCTAGTGATGTATGGTTCTCGTTAGCATTAGTGCACTAGGACCACCTGATTTAAATGAAATACAACAAGGACTACCATATGATGAAGATCATAAGCCCACCCTTAACAATAGAACAACAAATTTGCTGAGAACTCCATATTTCTGATGTTAGTCCTTGATGTATTTCATTTAAATTTTCATTGAAATGATATTTTTATCTTAAGTGATGTTGTTCTATTATATTGATTATACGATGCCTTGTATGTATTTATCTCCTAACATTCACAGCCATGTGCAGACTACATCATGGCAATGATCGAGCTACTCATGAGTGTTGATGGCAGTGCTCAAGACCCAATTCTGTTGGAAGAGGCTTCGTCCGGTAAGAAAATGATCTGGACGAAACGTATGGAAAGGACCTTCCTGGACATGCTTATTGACCAAGTCCACCTTGGTAGAAAATGTGAAGGTGGCTTCAAAAAAGAAGCATGGGCTGCCATTGAAAGGTAATTCAATGCGGAGTTGAGTCTGAACCTTAGCAAAGACCAATTCAAGAACAAGTTGAAAACTTGGAAGCAAAGTTTCAAGCTTGTGAGAGACTTGAAGACCAAAAGTGGCTTCGGTTGGAATGAAGAAACGCAGATCATGGAGGCAACAGATTTGGTCTAGGACAAACTTTTCGAGGTAAATTTTTCTTTTAATTACTTTTATCAGCTTTCTTAACTATGCAAACTTGTTTTTTCTTGTGCATGTTATTCTGATAGTGTAATGCACATTTTTTTTGTGTTTGTGTAGTCTCGGGATTACAGATCAGCGAAGATGTTTAGAAGGGCATCTTTCCCATACTACAATGACCTTGCCATAATTGTTGGCACTGACATCGCTGATGGGACTGGCACAACAACTGCAGGCGAGACCACCGAAGGGCACTATCCTCCATCGGTGGATGATGATGATGCCAATGCTGATGCTGATGGGGCTGAGTGTGGCACACCTTTTGAGACTCAGCCTAGTTTAGATGATGATATCCTTGGGCAGTCAAATGAGACTGCAACTCCCCAATCAACTCCAAGCACGGGATCATCGCACGGGAGGGCAAGGAAGAGGAAGGCAAGTTTGGCCTCTTCCTTGGAAATGATTTGTGAAACAATGCACACATTAACAGAGGGCCTTAAAGATCCTTAGGTTGTCATCGTGGACCATTCCTAGGAACAGGTCGAGCTAGGAAGAGCGTGGAAAACTTTGAAAGCCATGCCTCTGGTGAGCAGTAAGGATGCAATGAGGGTCTACGAGACCTTTGTGAACAAACCAGCCATCCTTAATGGGTTTGTGTCCTTGGAAATCGATGAGGACCGATTGATGTTCATAGATACAGTTTGTCGACTGGCCGATGCATGAGGGTGGGGTCTGACAAATGTAAGGTGGCTATGGCTTTAGTTCTATTCATGTTTCATTGGGACTTGGTACCATGGCTTTAGTTCTATCAATGTTAATTTGGCATCTCTTAAATTATCTTGTCATTGTTAATTTGGTTAGTCTTAGATTATGATCATGCACAGTTAGATTATGATGATGCATAGTTAGATTATGATCATGCACAGTTAGATTATGATCATGCAAAGTTAGATTATTATCATGCATAGTTAGATTATGATCATGCAAAGTTAGATTATTATCATGCACAGATTATGATCATGCAAAGTTAGATTATGTTCATGCATAGATTATGATCATGCACAGTTAGATTATTATAATGCACAGATTATGATCATGCACAGTTAGATTATTATCATGCACAGATTATTATCATGCAAAGTTAGATTATTATCATGCATAGTTAGATTATGATCATGCAAAGTTAGATTATTATCATGCATAGATTATGATCATGCAAAGTTAGATTATGGTCATGCACAGTTAGATTATTATAATGCAAAGATTATGATCATGCATAGTTAGATTATTATCATGCAAATGATCTTATCCATGCGAGATTTGAACCATAAGGTAGGCAGTGGTTTGTAATATGTTATGTTTTCAGTGCTATTTAAAACATAGCCTTTGTTTGTTGACAAATGTAATTGGGGGATTTTGTTACCTTCAAAATCTAGATATTGAGAAGATGGTTTCAGTAAAGGGAATGATTATTCGGTGCAACTCAATTATACCAGAAATCAAAGACATATTTTTTAGGTGCCTTATTTATGGATACACTCTAGCACCAGTACCTGTTGATAGAGGTAACTCATTGGATTGCAATTGAACTCTCTATATCACAGTCTAGTTGTGTCTTCATTGTAAGTTATTTCTGATTCTCATGTTATTGTTGCATAAACTGTGGCAGAGTGAATCTAAAAAGTCTTTACACAGATTCATGCTTATTGAACTGATCTTAGAAGCTTTCAAAAATTTCAAGCTATGATTTTACTATTTATTAGAGGACGAGTACAACTCCCCGAGCTGCCTGCAAGGACTTCTTTGGCTTGACATTTAAAAATTTAAAATGCTTGTTGTTTTAGACAACTGACACTACTCCAACACTCTCTGTAACCTACTTGTTGTGCAAGGCCAAAATGTGATGCTATCAATTTTTTGACATTGATGCATAATAGATGCAGGTAGAAAATGGTTGATTATAGTTCATGCATGATTAAGGATCTGCATATGAAAATATTTAAAGAAAACCTTTCCCCTTTATTTTGTGGCCACATTTTCTAATAAGTAGATTGCAAGACTGCAAGAAACACCTGATGCCTTTCTAGATCATGGTTGATTATAGTTCATGCATGATTAATGTCTCAAAAAAACTACAATTAGAACAACATAAAGTGAAAGTAACAAACAAATAATAACCTGAGAGAAGAGAAATAATTCCATTTTTGTACTTAGTTTGTAGCATCCTTAATATGCTCATTCATGCTCATGATGTTGCTTACCATTATACACACCATTTTTGCATGTAAAACAATTAAACACCAGCCTGCCCAACCAATAGTTGTCCTTACACGTAGAGGTTTACAAGTTAAATAAGAGGACATAAACATCCACGATGTTGAATTGCATTTCTTGCATGTCTGTTTAAAACACCATTCTGTCAAGTTCATAACTGTCATTTTCTCCTATGAAACCACTGTCTTATCTTTCATTTCAGTTTATGTCTCAAATGATCTCCACGCTTTATGTTGCACTCATGTTTCAACATCGATTAAAACATCAAGGTTTCTTTTACAAGTATTTTCATCAATGTTTAGAATCACACTCGTGAGCCATTTTTTTTCTAGTCATTTTGCTCGTTTCTTGCATTTTCCTTCCAATTGTTGTACCCTTTGATTGTGTGCCCTTTGCTTGTATTTGCGCTATGATGCTTCGGTCCTAATATACACAATTTGTTCTTTGACAATTAATTTTAAGGTGATATGGTATGTATGTTTTTAAAATTATCCCCATTATTTCTTTTTATTGCTATTTTTATTGATTGTAAAACCAAGGAGTGCCAAGTGATGAATGCTCAGATGTTGCAATGATGTCTCAATAGTACTGTCAATTTTTTGATTTTGTCTTTCAATAGTCCTTATGATTTTTTTATAAGCCCAAATATTTACGTTAATGCCTATCATTTTTTTCATGTTTGTTATACTTAGCGTTTGATTTAATTCATTCCAGTTTTACACATTTCTAAAGATAGACAATTCTGAGACAACAAACATGATGGATAAAACTGAGCTATCTGATGTTTGCTTTTTCAAAGTACAGATTTCTGATGGTACTCCATGGTGCATTTTTTTAAATTGTTCTTTGTGCTGCGATAAAATGTATATGCAGGATTGACAGTTGGTTGTCGGATCAAGGACACGAGGGCATCAAACGCGGATTTTTGACACAACGGTGTGTTTTCACACCACCAATTAATGGATATTGTTATTCCCAATCTATAATTTGATTAGTTGTTTCTTCTAATTTTCCAATTCGTTATAATTATTGTCGTGAGCGGTAAATCTTTTTTTGGTTGCAGTGGTAATGGTTATGGCAAGTAACCCTTTTTGTGACTGTGGCGTTGGAGTGTGTGCTATTATGAGAAGGTCGCAAACACAAGGGAACTCGAATCGTCGATTTTGGACATGTGTGAACAAGCAAAAGGTTATTAAATTTGGTTAGATTTATCTGCACACTGGACAACAATGATAGTTTACAATACTAACGTTGGTTTATTTGTAGGATGGTGGCGGGTGCGGTTTCTTTCAGTGGGTTGATGGCGACACACCCTAGTCTACGTCTTCGGCAACGCATGCATCTAGACCTGCAGCGTATGATGATTGCAACTGTTGCAAGGCTCCGAGGTGTGTTATTGCAAGAGCGGAAGTTGCCCAGAGGGTCGTTGCGGATGCGATGTGGATACGTTGTCTGCTCTGCATTGTCATCACACTACTTTTTGTTTTGATTCTGTGGCAATAGCCGAACATTTCTTTTTTTCCAAATCGTGATGTAATATTTATGTGATTATACGAAGCAATACAATTTTTATATTATCAAGCAATGCAATCTTCTTATTTTCAGTGTATTCATTTCTTATGATGGATTAAAAAACCAAATTCAAGTTCAATTAACCTTATCATGTAAAATTGAAATAAATGTAATAAATTTACAAAATAGAATAAATATAATAAATATAATTAAATATAATAATAAATAATTAAATATAATTAAATAAAAATAAATATAATAAGTATAATAAATATAATTAACACAGGTCAATAAAATATAATAAATATAATAAATGAACAAAATATAATAAATATAATAAATTAACATAATATAATAAATATAATAATAAATAATAAATATAATTAAATATAAATAAATATAATAAATATAATAAATATAATAAATATAATAAATATAATAAATATAATTAACATAGGTCAGTAAAATATAATAAATAAATCAAAATGGATTAATCATAAATTAATTTAAAAAAATATTAAAAAAAATTTGGTGTCATATTCCAACTCCAATTCGAAATGAACAACCAAACGAAGAAGATGGACACCCAAACTCCAATTCCAATCCGAAGTGCAGAACCAAACAGAGAATATGGAGACCTGCATTCCAATCCCAATTCGAAAATGTCCAACCAAATAGAGAATGAGAATTTCACAAATTCCAATTCTTATTTTCAGTTTGACAACCAAACAGAGAATGTGGATTTACAAATCCATCTTCCAGGGCAACCAAACAGTCCCAAAAAATGAAAACCAGGGTTTGCATAACCAGACTATGAATAACCATGATTTGTTTCATTTTCATATTCCCCAACCAAACGGGCCCTAAATAAATTGATGTACTGAAATAGAAAAAAGGATATCTATTATTTTTAGATATAATGCTCACTTACCTCATTATGATTAAAGAACGGGTTATTCGAAATATGATCAATCCAAATATCTGTACAACTTATAATAGATATCCCATCGCCATCCATTGGATAATCTCTCACAACTCCTTTGGACTCATCTATCAACACATTTGCAGATCCACTAGCTTTACACTCATGAATAGTCAAGCCATGGATGATAATATTGCTGGTGTTATAAAGCGTAATGCAGGCTCCATCACCAATGGTGACTCTTGCTCCTCGTCCATCTATAGTCTTGTGGCTTGTGAAGAACAAGGGCATCTGAAGCACAATCTTCATATCCCTCGCAAAAACTATCCACAGAGGCCGATCTCGTGTAACTCCATATCTGAGAGTCCCGGGCAAGGGATTTACAACATTGTCATCATCTCTAGTGACTCTGTAAATCTCACCTCCCGCGCCTCCCACGGCATAACTTCCAAAGCCTTTTGCACAGCGTGTGAGACTCATCCTGTGATTTGCCCAATATGGGTCTCTCCTCCAGCACGTATCAATGGCATTGTAGTTGCTCTTTGTGTCCAAGGGTCTTGATTTAGACAAGAAAACATTGCATGAAAAGTACTAGCAGGGTGAATATGATGCGTATTACAGCCATTTTGTGGTTGTAATTGAGTTCTAATGCTACTTAAACTATGGGAATTGAGTATAGATCATCCCATTGTATTAATCGGACAGCACTATATTAGACAACAAAAGAACTCTATTACTTAAATTTGTGTAAGTTTCTTGTGGTAGGTATGAGATCATCAATTTTGTGTAAGTTTCTTGTGATAGGTATGAGATCATCAATTGTTGTAGATCCCATCTTCCTCCAACCTATATAATAACAATAGATCACAAACTTAGAAACCCACAAAAATATGTAAGGACAACTTTACCTTTACCATTTTTTAAGAAGTGAAGACTCCACGTGTACACCAACTCTTCAAGTACTTCCAATTAAAATGTATGTTGATTTACTCAAATTGGAGATTCATTGCCAAAATTAGCCACTTCCTATTATACTCTTAACCAGCCAATTGCAGTTAGTGACAATCAGGACGTTGCACTACAATTCAATCTATCTCCATTTTATACGCACAGAACCAAATAATAACCCCAGCTAAAATTCTGCGATCAGAATCTCGTGGATCACTGACAACCTCCGCGCATATCTTTGTCACAAAAATAACCCTAATAATAAATCTCCATAACAAACTAAATAACAGGCATACATGGACTATATGTCTTATGTTGACAACGTGAAAATCAGGTGCGCTATATTCTAAATTGAGCCTAACAAATAGCAAGCAGTCCCGGACTATATGTATGAGCTCATGTCCACAAACACAATCAAATGTACATATTTGCTTAATCATTTCGGCAATCCATGATCAATCTTATCTCACTCTATCTAATCAATCTCTTGAGGGGCATATTATATTTATCATCATTCTTATGATATCCTAGCATATATCAAAAGATAAAATGTAGACACATAAATTTATTCTCAGAATCAAACTTAATTCTTCTATTATTTGAATAGATATTATTGTCTATTTAATTAAATTAATATTATATTTTCTATTTTAAAAATCATTAAACTATTAAATCATTTATCTAACTCATTTAATCCATTTATATGTTAATTCATTTATTTAATGAATTCCTAATCTACATACATCTATCCTTCATTATATCTGTAATCCTTAATCCTATCACAAACTACTCTATTTATAACCATTTCACCTAACCCATTGCATTCAATCAAAAAATGTGGATACACACTTTTATCTCCATCTCATCCTTTTATCCCACATTCAACTTGACATGGAGATTTCTTATGAGGATGGCTATATAACTATTTTCCCTCTTATTTATAAAGGTCTCTCTCCAGGGAAATCAAATGTCTTCATACTATTGTTTTATTTTTAATATTTTTGAATTATTTTTCAATCAGTCCAGGACCCATATCTTCTTGTGCAAATTTGATATGTTAAATGTATGATAATGGAACAAAGAGATCTATGATATCCTCTTAAATTTGTTTCCTTGTACAATTACAAACTACAACTTAATATGTATGGAATGTAGTGAATAAAAAAGAAATTTTTTTTGTAAGGCTCTATCTAGATGATCTTGTGCTACTAAATGTCCATGAAGAAAAGAGTTCTAATGTGCTACTAAATGTCCAATTAGATCTATTATTGAGATTTTGAGAGGGGAAAGCAAAGAAAACCCCTTGTGACATTATGAATGAGGCCATAGCCTAAAATGAGAGAGAGAAAGAAAGAGAGAGTGAGTTGCTCACTTACAATAACTTCATCTTTAGAAATGAGAGAGAGGAGCATCTCTTAAATAAAGATGACAAAGAGGAGTTAGAATGTAACTCTTAAGTCTATGAATGACACCATTCATATGTGTGCGATACAAGTGTCAAGGTCCTCTTAAGGAGGAATCAACTAATTTCCTTAGTAAAGGAATTAAAAAAATATGAGTTGTCCTCCCACTTGACTAGAGGAAAAAATACAATAAGGATACCTTGGATTATCCAAATTAAATAATACACCAAGAAAAGATTATTAATTCTAACACCCCCCTTTAATATTTACTTGGAGATTTTACACAAGGGGTATTAAACCCAAAATTTACAACTATCTGCAACTTGATCTTCAATATAAGGAAAAAAAAAATTATTTTCAAGTGTACAAGTAGTCGTTTGTATGTTGTACATGCATCTTTTGTAGAGCCAAGAGAAGTGGATGGGTCCTTTAAATGTATTCAAGTGGAAGTATAACCACATCTTCAAGTAGTCTTGTGATTCAAAGGATTTGTGTAAATAAATTAATGTATTGAATTTTTCTTGATGGATCACCTGAAATATAGAACATAGAAAAACCACAAGTAGATTTTCCATAGTTGGGATCTACCTTTGATACAAATCAATACACTTTTGTAAAGAAACTTATAATATGTATTGTAAAAAATAATTTAACTTTATAGAATTATTGAAAACTTTAGAATGAGATTAATCATGAGCAATCATAAAAATGTACAATGTAGCTTAACATGATATCAAGATAAACTAGATGCTCAAAGTGAGGTATAATAATAATTATCAATGCTCTTATTAAAGAAACATACTAATGCACAAATGACCACAGAAAGGCCAACTAATAAAACCTGCATCAACATTGCATCAATCACATGGATATAGATAGTCTCCTGATGAGTCATCTCATTGCAAGTGAATGAGTCATGACTCCATCACCTACATGACTCATGATCTAAGCAATGAAGAGTGCAGTGCATTATCGCAATAGTAGAATTTGCATAGAAATATGAGAGAGGAAAAGATAAACAATAGAGCAAGAGACTCAACCAACAAATCAACCTGTGAACTGAGTTTCCAGACATGTCTACAAACAAGTACCAAAATCAAGGGTCTCATCAATGATAAATGAATCTAGACCAACATAAACAAATAAAATATTGACATATTCTAAATAGTAATTTGAACTAAGGATTGTGAGTGTGAAAAATATATTGCCTTCCAAAAATAAGAGATATCCAAATTTTTTTAGGAAAGATTTCAAGAGCACCATCTTCACCATAAGGAAAAAATAATCAATGGAACAAGTTGATAAACATCAACTGAAGTAAGTGCATCCCAGTGCAACTTAAAAATAGAACAAGTTGATAAATATTAATTGAGTAAGTGCATCCCAGTGCAACTTACATATGGAACAAGTTGATAAACATCAACTGAGTAAGTGCATCCTAGTGCAACTTACAAATGGAACAAGTTGATAAACATCAACTGAGTAAGCGTATCCTAATGCAACTTACAAATGGAACAAGTTGATAAACATCAATTGAGTAAGTGCATCCTAGTGCAACTTACAAATGGAATAAGTTGATAAACATCAATTGAGTAAGCACATCATAGTGCAACTTACAAATTAAATCAATGGAACAAGATGAAACTTATAAAAGATGCAACTTAGTGCATAACAATAAATCATATAAAATTTTTGATAGCAATTAACGTTCAATAATGAGATCAATAATCATCCACAAGAAGGCAATGGTGTTAGATAACTCACAATACTAGAACAAATTTAAAATTTAGCAATGCAATGAAATAAGTAGAAAGCCCATTTTTTTATAGAGTGTCAGAAAAATTAGAATGAACGGAACGTAGCATGACAAAAGTGATTACCATTATCCATTCTAAGAATTTGAAGCTTAGAACCTGATTTCCTTTCTTGAATAGAGGTTTTGTCCAAGAGGTCACTATGAATAATATGTAACTTATGAGATGCCCTTCATGAAGTACCATGAAGAAAGGACTCCCTTTTTATTTTGCCACTCATGCACCCTGTGCATGTAATTTTAGATGGAACAATATAGGGTAATCCTTCAACCATGTTAGATTCTAGCATCAAAGAAATATAATCAGGATGCAAATAGCCAAACCTTTCATGCTATACATTGAAATCAATACATGTACACCTTGAAGTGGCAAACCATAAAATTTAAATAAGTAGGAAATTCAACTTTGCAATCTTGACATAACTGAGCAACTGAAAAAATAGAGTTTAAAAATCCTAACTGAAAGGATTAACTATTTAAGAGCATAAATAGATTAAACAAATTTTGAAACACTAAATTAAGGATGATATGGAAATGTGTTCCTAGATTTAATTTTATTGTTAACGGAGAAATGCAACCCTGAAATGTGATTTGTAAGAAAAATTAATTTTTTTTATTAAATGAGAAAATAAATTATTGTTGCATCAAAATAGAAAAATGGTGAATAAAAAATGATTAAATTGAACAAATTAATATAGGCTTAGGACAAAATTAAAAAATATTAAGCAAAAAAGTTTGTTTTCAGGTTTAAACTTTTTTTTGATCAATAAATATTGAATAAATTTTGTTAAAACTAAAAATAAACAAAAATGATAATTGCGCTCAAGCTAGAGTAGTACTGGGATGGGTGACCTCTCGGCGCTTCACCTCTGTGAGCATCACCTAGATCCAATGAGTGCTAAGTGTTCCATTCATTCTCATGAGAGATGGGTTTGTGTGAACCACTACTCATGAAACATGGGTCAATGAGTTTGACTAAAAAAACTACACAGTTGAATCCTGATAGCAATATCACAATTTGACTTACTGTGGAAAATATCTCCTACTTATCAATTGATGAGCTTAAGGAGCTTTCTAATGAGTGGTTCATAAGGCACAACACTTGGTGAAGGTTTTGCAAATGGGGTTGCAAGTAGAGTGGGTTTAACCATGGAGGAAATTCTGTTGTTAAGCGCACTCAAGTTGGAGTAGTACCGGGATGGGTGACCTCCTGGTGCTTCACCTCTGTGAGCATCACCTAGATCCAATGAGTGCTAAGTGTTCCATTCATTCTCATGAGAGATGGGTTTGTGTGAACCACTACTCGTGAAACATGGGTCAATGAGTTTGACTAAAAAAACTACACAGTTGAATCCTGATAGCAATATCACAATTTGACTTGCTGTGGAAAATATCTCTTACTTATCAATTGATGAGCTTAAGAAGCTTTCTAATGAGTGCTTCATAAGGCACAACACTTGGTGAAGGTTTTGCAAATGAGGTTGCAAGCAGAGTGGGTTTAACCATGGAGGAAACTCCGTTGTTAAGCACACTCAAGCTAGAGTAGTACTAGGATGGGTGACCTCTTGAGAAGTCCCAATGCTTCACCTTTGTGAGCATCACCTAGATCCAATGAGTGCTAAGTGTTCCATTCATTCTCATGAGAGATGGGTTCGTGTGAACCACTACTCATGAAACATGGGTCAATGAGTTTGACTCAAAAAACTACACAATTGAATCCTGATAGCAATATCACAATTTGACTTGCTGTGGAAAATATCTCCTGCTTATAAAAAATGATAATCTGCAAATTTTAAAATTTTTTAGGGTGGAGCCAAATTACCTTAGAAACAATGATAACCAACTTTAAAGGAATATAAGACAAGATTTAACTCAATATTAATAATGATGAAAATTAATAATTAAATGTTTGTTAAAAAAAGGTTAAGAGCTTTTGATTTTGAATTAAAAATAAAGTAAATGAGGAAACAATAATAAGTTAGTGAAATTAAACCTTAAAACACAAAACTTCGTTATGTAAAAAGCAAAGGAAAACTTATTACAATGAATAAATAAAAAAAAACTATTAATTAAATTTAAATGATATATTAAAAAATGATATATTAATTTTAATTGAATGATAAATAATATTAAATTTTTTAAAAATGATAATGACAGATAAATGTGAAATGAAATATGAAGATTTGGAATTAAAGAATTCAGATTGGACAAAATTAAATTCAAATTAATTTTTAATAACTTAAATTAATAGCGAATGAAATAGAATTGAAGTTAACCTAGAATATGATTTAACCAATATATATTTTTAAAAGAATAGTAAAACTAATTATATTTTGTATTCTGAAACTATAAAAAGACATAAATGATGAAATTGAAAGCTTCTATACAAAAGTAATTATTTGTCTTTTGCACAAGGCATTCGATTAATAACCAATGAAGGCTTGCGCATGAGAGAGTGTAGGTGACTGCCCTACTTGTCTAAAAAAAGATGAATGAGCTATGAACCTACAAAACTTTGATTGAACTTGTAAAGACTATGATTGCAACCAAGCATGCCACGTAAGCAGTTAACATAAAAAGTTGAGAGTCGAAAAGGTCGAAAGACATAGTCGACATATCAATTTAAAAAATCCAAAGATACATTAATAAATCATACAAACGACCAACTTGTCGAGAGTATAATAAGTCACAAGATAAATTACATCCAGATACATGCCGACCAATTTGTCGGATTAAGAAATCATAGTTTTCAAATTACAATGATATATCAAGTTTATACATTCAGAAGTGTCGACCAACTTGTCGATCACCAGATAAGTACATAAAGAAAAAGAGGAGAAAAGAAGATAAACACTGGAAGTATCAACTCATCAGATTCTGTCTCCTGAGCCTCGGACTGAGTCCCTTACGCTTCCTTGAGAACAGAGGTGGGGTCCAGGTTCTTTACCGCCCAACCGTGGAGTGGTTAGCTCTGGAAGTGATGAGCTTCCCCGGGGTTCTTCCTAACACGAAGAACGCCCCGTCCCTGCACGAGAGGTCTAGCTTCTCGCTACTGGCAGATTCGGATGGTCTTAGTGCAGCCGTGAAACTTAACCTACAACACATATGCCTATCATAGGTTCCATTCAACGGATGTAGCAAGGGGTAAATTTTAACCATGCATAATCAAGGGAAACATATGCAGTGATATACTTTGGCCAAAGTAAATTTTTATTCCAGATTTGAACTGGCAGGCAAACATACATTTACCCTCCCTTGTTATTCTACATTCGGCACATCTTCCATCCTAGTTGATACATTCCCGTTTGCACATAAAATAGTAAAATAACAGCACCACAGAAACATAAGTTATTACAAAATAATAATCATGGCAGGGTGTCCTTCCATCCAATCAGAATTATTCAACAAATTCCTAGCTGTAGGTTTAATGTCTGTCAAGTTTTTAGTTTAATAGAAACATAATGTTATAAAAAAAAAAATAGTATTTACAGCAAGGTGCTTCTCTATCCTTTCATTACTATAAAGGAAACAAAGGAACTTAAAAGATTTGTTTCAATAGCGTGAAATGCACAGAACTGTGAGACCAGAAAATATAGCATGGCACTAAGTAAGGAACCATCACTTGCAGAAACAGGTTTAATGTAATGACGGAGATAACTTTATGCAATCAACTCCTTTCAATGTCATCTTAGCATTGCAGTTTTATAATCTACGTTCTCTCTAAATGTTTCTACATTTCTGTTCCACCTACAGCTCCAGGAATGAATTATTTTTATTAAGGATCATTATGACATTCAATCTAAAGACTCAGCGCAAGAAATGAAACATGTACATGGCTAAAGTGAAACAGAGGCATGCAAGCGTTTCATGGAAATAGCCTTGTATTGTATGACGTATATACAGGCTTTTGCATATTTTAATTCGGTATATACAGACAGTGTATTGACTACAATAATGAATGATATAGCATTAGATGATGAGAGATAATATTTACAAAATGTTTCTGGGCAACCAATGCCTGAAACGCACTGCATTCGAGAGAACCTAAAAAAAAAGTGGGAGCATGTTTGAAATAAAACTAAACACGTCTTTGACAGAATGCACGTAGATTGCTTAATATGCACAAAATAGAAAAGGAAATTCCAAACAATACCGTTGAAAGATTAAATGTATCTTTCTGTGCAATAAACCTGCTACTAAGGACTACTAAACCTTACAATTACGGTTTTGTGTTGGGTTCTATTCATAATAACACAAATGAATCTAGACTAGTGGTTAAGTGAAGGGTGCATGTTCGATCAAGAAAATCTAAAACTTTGTCATCCATTTATATTTCTGGTATCTGTTAGCACCGTCACGTTGTTTCTCACTGTTCACGGTAGCTGTCAAAAATAGTATTGGACCTAAAGATGGTGATTTCTAAAGTCGCTTGCCATTTAGTGCCTAGAGAAATTAAATAAAAGTGGAAACTTGCTTGTTCTTGAACATTTGTTTCTTTGAAATGTTAAGACGCTAGAAATAAAATAAAATCACAATCTATCGAAATAGAAGAAATTAATGTCAATAGCCAGGCTGCAAGATCGGAAGCAAGCCGTTCAAAATCACATATTGAAATTTCTGGAGGCAATTGTCGAGGTATAGCCAAAGTTCAAATTCTCAAGGATGAAGAAATGAAAGCAAAAACTACAGTAGATTTCAAAGAAGATCGATACTAGACGCGAACTTAGAATAGAAAACTCCTTAACGGTGGATGATATTGAAGTCAATGTTGAGACCAAAATGGAAACCAAGGGAGAACTGAAATGAAACAGCTCTGTACAAGGAACATTGACAATACCAAAGTGATTGTGGCTTCTTTTGAAAGAAAAAATAGGGCATGCTACGCTGCAGAGCAAAGGGGCGGCAATTCCAGTTAAACGCTACCCTATCTCAAGCGATGAGTCTAGCAGCCTTGAAAGACGTAAGTTTAGAGGCCCAAGAAAAACAAATGAGCATGGAGTTTCTAGAAAACTAGACCAATTTTCTTAATCGAATTTACTACTGGAAAAGAAAATTTCACAGATACTAAATCTTTTACAATTATGCGAAGAAGACAATTAACAAAAACAACTTAATCTCCAAGAAATTGCGACACAGATTTTAAACTAAACCAGAGCTTTCAACAAAAAGGGAGGAACCTAGTTTGTAGGTGGTAATGAGGCTGGTCAGTGGCTCCAATCCAGCTATCTGCAAGTTGTTTTTACAGCTAATGCCAATGTCTTCAATACTAAACCCCCAATTTTTCCCAAAAACAAAACCCAATTTCAAAACTCAATTTTTCCCCAAATCATTTTGGCAGTTACTCCCCGTTAATGTCAAGAAAGATGTGTCCTAGTGAAGTGGCTTCTTCCGCATTTAAACAATACTGGCCAAAACCATTTTTTTAGGTTTACTGGCTTCTTGATTTACTTGCGGTAAGTTAAACGTAGAGAGTAAGAATGAATATAAGTACACATAATCACAATGTTAGTTAATTCAAAATCTTAACAATTATAATCCTAACTTATGAAAATCTCATTTTTCCATTCAGATAAAATAATAGAAATGCACATATTTATTTATTTTTAATCATTGAACATTAAACACACTTTGCAAAACTAATAAATATTTCTATAGTGGTGTGTGCATGGCACTACGACATCCGAATCGATCACTAGGTGGGGAGCTAGACCTCTCTCCTCAACCACACCTCTGACCTTCGACCTGCATATCCACTCAAACACTCGACAAGAAAAACCATCATCAGTAATTCACATAATAAATATACCTCCAAAATCAATAAAGCATTCTAAAATTGCAACATTTTACCAATTTCATAATTACCCACACATGTCGAGGCATCCCAGTAGACATAATTCGACTGAATGATCCGCATAAAAAGGAGGTCGCAAAACCGGTCGTGACAGAACTTTGAATAAAACGTCTCAGCCCTGTAGTTAACAAAAAAATGACTCAGCCATGTAGTTAATAAAAAATCACTCAACCATGTTAAAAATGAACAAAAATGAGAGAGCTGCAAGAAAAAATGTTGGCAATAGCTTTGGTGTGAGGACAAGAGGATGGGATAAAATTTATGTTCAACTGTGAATATTTCTATTCTAGTGTATTTTAACATCCATTATACTATGCAATATCTTTTAATTTTTTTATAGTCAAGGTGTGTAAAAAATATGAGGCTTTCACTATATATATAGAATGCACTGTGTTTTATCCTCATTTATTTCATATGTATCTCACGCAAGGGCTGCTCACGCAAGTGAGTAAGGCCAGACTGTTGTGCAAGGAAGTTTTGCTTTGTCTTGACAAATAAATAAATTACAAGAAACAAACATGCATATTTTTTTGCATGAGTAATGTAGAAAAAAAAGTTCACAAGCCACAATACATCAACTATATTCAGCTCTCTTTTCTTACAATATTTTTTAAAATGCTGAAAAGAAGTTTAATGTGAGAACTTAATAGGATGCAAGGAAGATCAAAGGAACACACACATAAATGCAAGGTAAAAGAGTTGCAAGGAAGGCTCATGTATGCCAAAAAAGCATGCAGCCAACTAGGAGGGGTCAGAGATAAATGCAAATTAGATAGGCAGAGATAAATGCAAACATTGTTTTGGACAAAAAAATCAGTCATGTTATGGGGGTCATAACTTCTTAATGAACCATTGGATTTGTTTGAATTTCAGATATGTTGTTAACAACAAAGTTTTCAAGGTCTTGACCAGAGCGATCATCCTAATGTGTTTGGGTTCAAATGATATGGGTGATTGAGTGAGGTAATTTCAAAATAGAAATTTATGTAACATGAATGCACAAAATTATAAAACTAGATATATTTATAAAGAATAACAGAGATAAATAACTAGAGAATAGAGATAAATAACCAGAGATATTAGATAAATTTATTAAGGTTAGAAGAGAGACAAAATTCTACAAAAAAAACATAAAAAAACACAATGAAGTACCCACAGCAAAGATATATGGATTTTTAATAATGTTTTGCACAACAAAATAGATGATTTCTTTGAATAAAAGGATAGAAAACTTGCAAGGAGGATTAGTTTAAATGTGAAACTCAACAAAAAAGAAGGAGAATACAACAGGAAAACTGCTAGTAAGAAGATTAAAATCTAAATGAGTAAACTAGAAGTAAATGATATAAATGAAACTTGCAAACAAAGGTTAGAGAATCCATGTAAAACATGAGATTAAAAGAGGGTTAGAAACTAAGATGGGTTTGGTAGAGAACTGTCCAAACCCAAATTTTTTTTCAAAAAATCTTCTCTTTGGTGGCAAGCCTTCCAAAGAGGGTTAGATACTAAAAAACTAAAACAAAAAAAGAACAAGAAAGAGTTGCAAAAAATACTAGATCAACAAGAAGAGGCTTTCTCCTTCGAATGACACCTTCCTACAAAAAACTTAAACAAGGATTTAGATAGCTCTGATACCATGTTAGAAGTATGAAAAAATGAAAAGAAGATAAGGAAAGAACCCAAGAAAGTGTAATGCAAGAAAGAATTTTACCATAGATGAAGAATGAGATAATGCTTCAATATCAATCACTAACATGAGAATGCTTGAAGAATCCAAACAATGAGCCAAGAGATTTTGAAAGGGGAAAGAAAAGAAAACCCCTTGTGACATTATGAATGAGGCCATAGCCTAAAATGAGAGAGAGAAAGAAAGAGAGAGCGAGTTGCTCACTTACAATAACTTCATCCTTAGAAATGAGAGAAAGGAACATCTCTTAAATAGAGATGAGAGAGAGGAGTTAGAATGTAACTCCCAAGTCTATGAATGCCACCATTCATAAGTGTGTGATACAAGTGTCAAGGTCCTCTTAAGGAGGAATCAACTAGTTTCCTTATTAAAGGAATTACAAAAATATGAGTTGTCCTCCCACTTGGACTAGAGGACAAAATACAATAAGGATACCTTGGATTATCCAAATTAAATAATACATCAAGAAAATATTATTAATTCTAATAGTAACTAATATTTAGAATAATCTTGGTGATATTTATTAAGAGAAATCACTGAGAAATGATTTTTTTCTTGAGAAATAAGTTGTATTCTTTGAGTATAGAGGAAAGAGGATCAATTGTAGATCACATGGATATATTTAATATGTTGGTTACCCAATTGGGTTCTATTGGTATAATCATATATGAATAGGAGAAATACATGCTTATGTTATATTCTTTTCCAAACTCATGGGAATACCATTTTATGGATATTATAAGAACACCAACTACTTTCAATATGTAGGATGTGGTTTCTTCATTGTTATCTACAAAAATGCAAAGTAAATCTATTTATATGGATAAGGAGGTCCTACCTTATCATGGTGGATTATTTAAAGAGAAAGGAAAGAAGGAAAAGATGGGTACATCCAAGGCTTTAGAGAGATCTAAGTCTCATGTAAAATTTCCAAGGTGAAATGTGGAACTGAACTAAATCTGGTCAAATCTATCAAGTGCATAAGTACAATAAAAATAAAAGTAAAAAGGATTTATTTTATTTTGAATTTAAAAAATCCTGTCATGATCTAATTTAGATATTTTTTTCCATAGCCTTGAATATACATGCATCGAAAGATGTGTTTTTTTAATAGATGGGGTGTGCATATTTCCACATGACCTCTCATAGAGGTTGGTTGTCAAAGTATGAAGAATTATATGGTGGAAATGTGTTTTGGGAAATAACCTCACCTTAATATTGTTGAATATGGATGAGTCAAATTTTATTTCATGATAATAGAGTGAAGGGGATTTATGGTGTCTAATATATATCTCTGGTTTGCCATAGAGCTCATTTTTAGTTAGCAAGTTGAGTGATGTAGGTGTGAAACTTTTTTAGAGTCAAGTAGTAGATACATGATGAAAAGATGTTTTATAGTGCTTTATAAAGGTGTTTAGATTGGCACCTTGTATAAGATGGATACAAAGATTATTCAATATAATAGTTCTGGACTATGAAGGCAAAGAAAAGGGCTTTTAATTCTTCATCCTCACAATTATATTACGTAGATAAGAATGCTTTGGTTTCTACATCTAATGGTCATGCTTTATATATACCTATGGGTGTAAATGCTTTGGAGATGAAGCTCCCAATCAAAATAAATAATATTATGGTGCTAAAAACTTGGTCACAATGGTGATAAGGGTCCATGGGGGCTTCACTTAGTGAACTTGAATCATAGCACGTACATTCGTAGAATACTAAAGAATCCCCCTATTTTAAAAAAATATTTCCCTAAACTCATTTTTTATCACCCCCCTCCAATACCCACCCAATACCCCCCACACCCATTTTTATATATAAACCTCCACCCCCAAGCCCCAAAAATTCCCCCCTCCCCCCTATTTGGTAATATATTGCCAAATTTTTCCCCCATTTTAAACCCCCTAATATGAATGCATGTGCTATTGTATTTTCCCTTTAGTGAAGACCCTATGTAAGGGTCTCAGATCCCTAAAAAATAATAACCCTATTGAAGGCCTTGATGATATTCTAGGTTGAAGCTATAATGACTGCACACTATCCAATTAATAAATATCTCACTTTGGTACTAGTTGAGACTATAACCATTGAGGTATTATTGGTAACAAGCTCACATTTAGACATCTCATATTGTTTGGTTGTGGGGTATATGCTCATGTACTAAGTGATAAAATATCTAATTTATAGATTAATGTGTTTAACTGTATCTTCAAAGGATATGATTTCATGGTAAAACATTAAAAGATTTCGGATGTAGCCATAGACAATATGATCCACATTAGAGTGTTATTTTCCAAGAGTTGAAACCTTTTACAATTGGTTCAAAATCAGAGAAAAAAGAGAAACATAATCCTTGAAGGAGGTATTTCAAGTACCACATACTTTGACAAAAGATCAACTATTCACTCTTGTTGGACCTAATAATGAATAGGTCTCAAGCAGCTCTAAATTTTTTGAAAAAGAGAACCAACATAAACTCAAAAATTGAGGATGTATATGCATGTTAGATTGCATCTACAAAGGATTGGTTATTCATTGTTAGATTCTAGTCGCATATTTTCTTTAATTTCTTTAACACTAATGAACCTACTTTATTGTTAGAGAGGCTATGTGCATGCAAGATGCAAATTACTTAATGGAACCCAAAAAAAAAGAAATGGCTACATTGAAGAAGAATTCTATATGAGATTTAGTACCTTTTCTTAAAGGAAATAAACCTGTTGTATGTAAATGAGCATTAAAAAAGAAACTAGGTCTAGATGAAGTTTTTGAAAAGTATCAAGCACAATTATCCACATAGGGATATTCTCAAATGAGGATGAAATTGATTATGTTAAAATGTTATCTCCCATATCCAACCTAACATATTTTTATTACCATTGTCACTTGTACTACAACTTATGACAAGTTTAGAAGTCAAGTAAGTGAGTTTAAAGACAATGTTCCTTCATGGTGATTTGCAGGAGTAAATTTATATGCCATAGCTAGAAAATTTCACTAAAAAAGGTAAAGATAATCTTGTTTGTAAGTTGAATAAATCTCATAATAGTTTGAAAAAATCTCCTAGAATGTGGTATTAAAAGTTTGAGACCTATGTCTTGCCTTTGGAATTATCAAATCAAAATTTGACCATTGTGTGTAGTAGAAATCTTAAAATGGTCACAATTATCATCATATTCATGTATGTGGATGATATTATGTTTATAGGTAATGGTAAAAATAATGATTTTAAATTTGAAGTATTAGTTAGCGACATAGTCAATGAACGAGATATGAGATCATCAAAGATAGATCTAGAAAACATATTTGGATGTAAAAGAGTAAATATGTTAACTATACTTTGGAGAGATTAAAACTAACAAATTGTAAATAGTCTATTTTCCTAGTGTTACATGGAATAAAAATTTATATCGATGAATGTCCAAAATATCCTAATAAGTTGGAGAACATGACTAGAGTTCCTTAGGTGAGTATTGTTGGCAGCTTAATGTATGATGAGGTTTTTACTAGGCCAAACATTGCCCAAGTAGTGAAGTCATTAGTCAGTTTATGGCTAATCTTTGTAGGGAGGATTAGGATGTAGTTATGAGAGTAATTACATACTTGAGGGTACTTTCAAGTATTCATTATGTTTTCATGGTTATCCTACTAGACTACAACATTCATTTTTTATTTGTAGATGTGGATTCAGATTGGGCATGTTATATTGGAATTAGGAGATCCATTAGTGGATATGTGTTCATGATATTTTATGGTGCTATTAGTTGGACTCAAGTAAGTGGTAGGTTGAATCCAATTTTTCCACTATAGAAAAAAAGTACATGGTAGATATTCATGTTCTTTTTAGGAACTCATTTGGCTCAAGAGATTGTGTTCTATTATTGGTCATGAAGTAGGATAGATGATTGTCTTCTGCAATAGATAGACTATAATTTTATTGGAAAAACATCCTATTTTCCATGCTAGAACAAACTACATTAATTTTTATAGTTTCACTTTGTTCTTAATATGGTGGAAGGTGGAAAGATGAAGATGGATATGGTTGATACTTTGGTTAATGTTGTAGATGCATTGGTTAAGCTAGTGAAGAGTGATGAGTGTAAATGGAATGCCAATTTTATGGGCCTTGAGTAGATGATAGATTTATGACTCTTTATAGGTCTTCAACGAGTGGGAGAATATTGGGATTAAGGTGTCTCAATGTTAGATTCCTAACACATTAAATTATTTATATAATTATTGCATAAATTTTAATATCTCGAGTTTCTAACATCCTAATATCATGTCATCTTTGTGAGATCTCTTAGTGAGGTGGCATCCTACATGGAAGGTGGTTGTATGACACAAACTCGTACTTTGAAGGAAGTTGATGCCCACTTTTTGATTACTTTTTTAAGGGGACTATTATCATAAGATTCTATATTTGTACTATGAAATGTTTCTATTATGAATATGATAGTTGTTAGTTTAGTGAAGGAGTCATGAGGAGTTATTGTCTAGCATCTAGTATTTAAGTTTTAGTAATTTATATGTTGTACTTACATTGTATTTAGAAATATAAACATCATGGATAAGATATGTATTTTCTCCTTACAAGTTTTAATATGTAATGTATCATGGGATTAGCAAGATATTTATGACACAAATCACCTCTTTGGCATTGAAGATGGTTTTGGAAACAATTAGTACCTACCTCTTTGTGTTGAGATCTATAAATAATTTGATTCCTTAGTTTATTTTACAGAGATAATTCAATTATTTTCTAAGGCACTATTATGTTATCAAGATTGTAATAAAATTATTTGTTATTGTAACTACACTTGGAAGAGAATAATTTCTAGACATATATTGTAATTTTTGTTACAAATAATAAACTTGAGCTCCTTACTTTGGAGTGTGGGTTTTTTTTTTGAAAAGATTTTTCACTTGAATATATATGGTGTTATATGTTTTTTGTTTAAACATGAAATTGTGATATTGCTACCAGGATTAAATTGTGTAATATTTTAGTCAAAATCATTGTAGTTTGACTAAAAAATTGCACAGTTGAATCCTAATAGCAATATTAAAATTTGACTTGTTGTGGAAATATATCTCCTAATTATAAATGTAAAATTTTATGTATTTATCTAGTTTATAACACTTAAGGGGTTGTAAGTTTTTTTTTCATTATCTCTCTTATTATATTTAGAATTTGGATGTGTTACTCCATATTCTTCTTCCTTTCAAATGAAATTTCCAATAGTGGGTTATTGTCCATATTCTATCACTCCAACCTTAGCCACTAGAAAAACCTAAGAGATAGTCATGAAAATATCCCCCTTGTTTAAATGAAGGAAAATATGAGATCCATGAGTGAAATATCATGAATTCAAGCATCATCTACATGGAAAATCACCCCCAAAACATGACACATGAATGGGAGAAGGAGATCCCTCTCCATGGAAAAATGTGATTCAGGAAAAAATAAAGATTAAATTAGTATATAATTCTACATAATTGATTTTTTATTAATGATTTTATGCAATAACATTTTT
This sequence comes from Chamaecyparis obtusa, assembly GCA_027943335.1. Taxonomy (NCBI): domain Eukaryota; kingdom Viridiplantae; phylum Streptophyta; class Pinopsida; order Cupressales; family Cupressaceae; genus Chamaecyparis; species Chamaecyparis obtusa. Next base: position 1,807,677 of record BSBK01003769.1, on the reverse strand, counting down.
AAAAACTACCTTGTTAATCGGGTTAGGAAAGATGGTCTTCTTGAAAAATATATAGATTGGGATCACATGGTTAGCATCTAATTATGGATAGATTAAGGTGAATTTTGATAGACCATCCAAGGGGAATCCAAATCCAAGTGGTGTTAGGTGCATCATGTGTGACTACAATGACAATATTCTTACAAAAATATAAGATCACCTAGGTGAAACTACAAATAAAATATCTAAATTTAGGGAATTTCTACTAGAGTTGAGACTAGGATTGGAACTTAAAGCATGGAAATTATATCTTGAAGGTACCAAGATATACAAGTTTTATCTCTAGATAATTAATACCCCCAATTAGGCTAGTCTTAGAAAAAGCGTCAGATGTCAATTTTTAATGAGGTCTTTAAATCATTCCTCAAAACTATTCTCACTTTCTAGTCAAACATGTAGTGGAGACCATCCTTGGTGATTGATTTATTAAGGAATTTTATACTTGCATCAAGTTAACATGGATATTTTTTCTATCTTTATTATAGTCACTTCAGAGATGGGGGAGTCAAAAGAGGGGCCAAGACTCTATGTCAATTTTTTTTTTTCAAAAATACCCCTTTTTAGTGATATAGAATATGAATTGAAAATGTGGATGTAGAGAGACATATTCCTATCCAATAAGACTTCTATTTATTCCATCGTCAAGAGAAGGATGTGATGGGATGGCCTTTGGTCTGTATTATGGAGCTCAGGGTATTTAAGGGCAAGGAACTTGTGATTACTAAAAATATTCTTTTCCTAAAGAAAGTGGTTAGAGTAATGCTAAATGAAGGATATGGTTGGGTTTAGAATCACCTTAGAAATGAAGGCCTTGATAGAGATGAGGAGGAGGTTGACTTTGGACTAGTCATCAAGGAGAAAAAGGAGGAAAATGGTGGGGATGACAAGGACGAGGACCCTAGTCAAATTGATGAGTTGATGGACGATGCACATTGCTACCTCGATTGAATATTCAAAGCTAGAGGTGAGGAACAAAATAAAGAAAATAAGGCATATGAGACCTTGATTTTCTCTTCTTATTTATAAGACACATAAACTATAAAAGTATACTTTATAATGTTTTCACTCCTAGGTAGGATATTATGAATGGGATAGAAAACATGTTGAACATATGATGTTTCCATTTTGATTGGGGGTAAAATTTTTGTTTTTGTATTAAGGAAGAACTCTCCCATTATATTTGGGTGGGTGTTTGGTGTCATAATATATTTTGGGAGACATTAGGGCTCCTTCAAGTAATATATGTAACATGATGTAATAATTTTAGAATCAATATAAGGGTATTGCCTATTAACTTACAAAAAAGTAATTTTAGGAACTATATATTTTTAATTTTTAGAATATGCAAATATAGATTTTTTAAATATTACATAAATTTCATAATGAATAAATTAATAAAAACTAAATAGAAAATAGAAGAATTTAAGAAACAAATTGAATTAAGGTAAAAATTAATTTGAATTTATAGTTTAGAATCTTAGTCTTTTAAAAATTTAGATCTTCCTACACTTAAAATTTCTTCTACATAGATATTATGCTATTAGAAATTACTATTGAAATTTATTCTAATAAAACATAAATTAGATATATTAATATACATAAATATTTTAATAATACATAAAAATAAATGATTTAAATATTAAAAAAAAAATAAAAGCTACATTTTTTTCTCTTAAATAATAAAATATACCATAAAATATTACATAAATCCATTACATGAGTTTGAAACCTTATTTTAAAGATTACTCCACAAATTTTCTAATACAAGTGACTTGGTAAGAGTATTGGTCACCAACCTAAGCTATAAGCAACAAATTTATGAACATTAAAATAATTATCATTGATTATAAAATAAGACTAGAGTACAATTTTGTCACAATAGGGAAAGACGTAAAAACAAGAAGGAAGAGAAGTCCATGGAGAGTTTAAAATACCTCAACTAAAGTTGGTCAACATATAGGTAGGCATTATACCTTTGATTATGTTAGATGGCTGTATGGTATCACACAAATCGAAAATCCTTTACCAACAAGGCTTGTTGGGAAAACAATTGAGAGCCCCAGCATTCTTTGTCAATTTAGGTACTAAATAGACAATAGAAACCTTAAAGTCTTGTCTATGATCATATCTCGGACGTGCATTTCCTAAACCTGATTGTGTGAAATATGATCCTTCTAAAAACATGTCATGTATTGATCTCCATACACAAGACGAGTCACATTTATTTTGTTGTGTCACTTGTTTCTTGGTATAATCATTTGGACCCACAAACCAATTGCCTTCACTCAAGATGGTTGGATGTGAGCTTCCTCCAATTGCATATATTCCCCAAGGTTCATAGTAGTTATTTGCCACATGTGCATATCCCAATCTACACCTACAACATACATCATTGAGAGAAAGATTAGCAATATTCAAAGTATCATGTCACTATAAATAAGAACTTATATGATTTAAATTCTACTATATTTTGAGCTGTTAGTTAACATTAAAATACTATATTGTGAGGTGTAGTTAACATGAAAACACTATATTTTGAGCTAGTAGTTAACATTAAAATATATTAGCATATTATTTGATATTATAGATATAGGAAAAAATATGTTGTAATTGTTTAGCTATTGAAAGTAAAAGAATAAAAAGGATGGAGGTTTTATCTAAAATATAAATAATTATATATATTTAATAAATATGTTTTTATATTTTTAGAATAATTAATTTTATTAATAATTTGTAGATTATATATAATCTTGATTAATTTTAAGTTGTTGAAATAGTGAAAATATTTTTATATTACATAAGAAATATTATTTGAATCAAAATTAAGATTTGGTTGTAGTTGTTTTGTAAGACATAATATAGAATAGATGCAAATTGATATTTCAAAGAGATTTCTTAAAAAAATGTTATACATAAACTTACTATTTTACTATAAAAAATAATATTTATTTTTTCTTCACCACATATAAAAAAGGGACTTGTGAACAAATTTTATTCTTACTGTGTTGTAAATTATTTTATATATCTAAGAAGTCTACAATGACAAGATATTTATATCAAATGATCTTTTGTACTTTTAAAAATTTCTATTAAGCATTCATATTAAATGATTATATTATAAATATACTTTTATGATATTTTATTTTGTAAATCTCTTATAAAAATTTCTTCAAAATGTAAAACAAATTAAAATTCATGCTCAATATATAGAATATTATTTTCATTTCCTCATACTTTTTATTAATAAAATTTCCAGACTTATGCTTTTACCCCAAAAAAAATAATAATAAAAAAAATAAAATATTCATTTAAAATTTTTATTATAAATTTCTATCCATGAATATAGCATATACCTAAATGAAAATTTATCAATTTAAATGATTGGTAACTTACCTTGGCATCCGTTGCATGAGATCTGGTCCAAAATGGTTGAATGCCACAGTAACCCTCATATTTATGTCAGGTGTATATGTATCACTGTTGCCCAATAACATTACCTGCCACATATTGTATGGGTATAAAACAAATAAACAATTCATTAGTTGTTTGTTTTTTACTGTATTAATTAATTAATTAATTAAATTGATTTCCAACTCATGTATGAATAAATACAGATAAAGATGCATCCTAGGTGCTATATAGACATTTTTGCTAAAACATAACTTTAAGTGTATATTTTGTTTGTAAAGTTTACCTTCTACATTCCATATATAGGTAATATACCCTTCTCACATTCACAATGACCCTTCATATATTAAATGTACTTATTTAAATAAGAAGACATGCTCACTCACCTCATTATGATTAAAGAACCGGTTATTCGAAATAGTAACTGCAGTGGAGCCAAGCGTGACATCTATGAGACCATCACTGCAGTGAGAAATGGTATTATGATCAATCCAAATATCTGTACAACTTATAACAGATATCCCATCGCCATCCATTGGATAATCTCTCACAACTCCTCTGGACTCATCTATCAACACATTTGCAGATCCACTAGCTTTACACTCACGAATAGTCAAGCCATGGATGATAATATTGCTGGTGTTATAAAGCGTAATGCAGGCTCCATCACCAATGGTGACTCTTGCTCCTCGTCCATCTATAGTCTTGTGGCTTGCGAAGAACAAGGGCATCTGAAGCACAATCTTCATATCCCTCGCAAAAACTATCCACAGAGGCCGATCTCGTGTAACTCCATATCTGAGAGTCCCAGGCAAGGGATTTACAGCATTATCATCATCTCTAGTGACTGTGTAAATCTCACCTCCTGCGCCTCCCACAGCATAACTTCCAAAGCCTTTTGCACAGCGTGCGAGATTCATCCTGTGATTTGCCCAATATGGGTCTCTCCTCCAGCACGTATCAATGGCGTTGTAGTTGCCGTTTGTGTCAAAGGGTCTTGATTTAGACAAGAAACATTGCATAAAAAGTACTAGCAGGGTGAATATGATGTGTATTACAGCCATTTTGTGGTTGTAATGGAGTTCTAATGTTGCTTAAACTATGAGAATTGAGTATAGATCATGCCAAGGTAAGCTTCATCTGTATGAAGTGTTTGTGGACATGAGTTCATACATATAGTGCGGGACTACTTGCTATGTTAGGCTCAATTTAGAATATAGCGCACCTGATTTTCACGTTGTGAACGTAAGACATATAGTCCACGGATGCCTGTTATTTGGTTCGTTATGGAGATTTATTATTAGGGTTTTTTTTGTGACAAAGATATGCGTGGAGGTTGTCTGTGATCCACGAGATTGTGATCGCAGAATTTTAGCTGAGGTTATTATTTGGTTGTGTGCGTATAATATGGAGATAGATTGAATTGTAGTGCAACGTCCTGATTGTCACTAACTGTAATTGGCTGGTTAAGAGTATAATATGAAGTGGCTAATTTTGGAAATGATTCTCCAATTTGAGTAAATTAACACACATTTTAATTGGAAGTACTTGAAGAGTTGGTGTACACGTGGAATCTTCGCTTCAATAAAAAATGGTTATGGAAGGTAAAGTTGTCGTTAAATAATGAATGATTACATATTTTTCTGCTTTATAGGTTTGTGGTCTATTGTTAGTCCCTGCCTTATAGGTAGGAGACTTAAGTTTTCACCACTTTATCTCTATTAATCTATTTTTGGGAAAACCTGAACACATAGTCTAAATATAAGTGTTTGCAAATTTTTTATAAGTGTCAAATTTTCTATAATTTAAAGTTGATTTTTATTGGTCATTTCTATTTTTCCTAGTGGTTATAAACATTTTTGTAAGAAAAAATTAGATAATTTTTGTTCTTGTGCGGATGCATTTAGGCCTCACAAGGACAAGGCATAATGCTACAACTTTTATTTCCTTTATTCTCGTCCTTCACATTCTATTCTTCTTTATTCTAGTATTTCACATTATGTTCCTCTTTGTTCTAGTCTTTGGCATTTTGATTGACATAGGGTCTTGGTGTGTTCTCTGCGTTGATCCTCAACTCTTGGTGTTTGACATTCAAACCTAATGTAATTTTGAACGTATTTTCTGAAAACTCCACTTTTTTCTACTTGTTTTTTTATAGTGCACCTCCACTTTTTCCCACTTGTTTTTTATAGTGCACCTCCACTTTTTTCGACTCTTGTTTTTTTACAGTGCACCACTTATGCTTTTTGGTTGTTTTATATTTATTTTTGGTTTTACTAGTATTAATTTGTGATTGTTTTTCCTTCGTGTAGTACACAACATAGAAAGGGCTTCATAGTGGGGAGACAAAGAGTTGTGAAAGGGCTTTGAAAAGTAAGGGTTTTAATAAATCCTACCTTATTTACAACTTAATGATTAGATCTCATCACATCTAAAATCTTTTCTATGTTTAAAATTTCACATTACTTCACTGTTGAAGTGCACAGGGTATTTATCTCCCATACCATTTTTTCCCGTTCTCTGAGTTAGCATGCCCACATCTCCATATTGAGGTCATTTCTCAAATATAAACAAGAGCTACGCTGCTACAGATGGAGTCCTGCCTATTTGTGAGTTCCCTTTATCTTAAATTATCCTCTAACCCAAACCAATAACAGTCCTCAAAAATCTTTAATTTTTTTCTAATTCTTTTTCATCCTCATTATTGCTACCACTCTAACCTGGTTAGCATAATGGAGGACATAACTCCATTATCATCAATAAAAATTTCCTACATGATCTCTTAATTGGTTGTGTAACAAAATGCGCATGTCAAGAAACTCATACACTTTTAATTTCTATAGAGACCAATGGAAGCTTTACTCAGTCTTTCCACCACTACCTAGTGTTCCCAATGCCAACTTTCATATGAGGTAGCTATTATAGGGCTTGTGCATTTTCCCATCAACAACTGTATGTATGTCCTTGCAAAAATATCAAATCATATGAATGACCAGACACCACATATTTATGTATCGACAATCATGTTTGACATATTTGACAATACTATTCATATTTTAGAATATGTTGGAAAGATTTACAAAGCAAACTAGTCTTTGACTGAGCCACCACAAGAGATTAAACCCACAACAATGCAACTAGAAGCATTACGTTAGCAGTTATACTGTCAGCGCTGACTGGGTGATCCATGCCTTGCACAATCCCATACATAAAATACCCCCTGATACTGTCCATGATAAACTAATACAAAATATTTAACACCATTATCGTGTCGTTCTTTTCTTTGATGTAATTTTGGCTCTTCTTCATCACCTCCAATCCTAAATGATCCTCTAGAATAGACAACATGCTAGAAACATGCCATACCATGCTGATTTATACGTGGACCAAGAACACCAAAAACCTAAAGCCAAATAAAAACCTCCCGCTATTGAGATTCCCCTTTTCGATGATTAAAATCAACCAAAAAATAGCAAAGAGGACAACCACATAATATGCCAACATGAAAACAACCTTGTTATTGTTATGAAAAGTTATTTGTGTAGCACATGAAAATCACTTATGAGAAACGAAAGTGTGGCCATTTTTCGCTTGTGAAAGTGCTTTCTTGAGAACATATGTTGTTGTATGTGGAGTGACATGGACCTCCAGCTGTATTCAGTTTAATCTCCCCTGCCTTTTATTACCTACTCCAACCACTGCATTTATTCCTTTTTCTTTTTTCTATCTTTTCATGTCTCATTGTTGATGCATCTAGACTGTTCCTTGGTGATTTTTGGAAACTTCTCCAGAGCAATAATGTTATGTTTTAAAAAGAAAATACTCTGTTTTGTATGTGCAAAGAGGAGAAGAACTCTATTTTATGAATGAGAGCACTGGCAGCTCAAACGAAAAAGTTTTAATGTAACCAGATTTCTATTTCAGAATCAATACAATTAATCATTCTTTTATTTTCTGTTTGTAGTTATTATTTTAGTGCACTTTGTCAATTCTTGTCTCTACCTCCATCAAACTGGTATCAGAGAAAGTTGTTTTTGATAGATAAAAAAAGCAAGCGGGTGCTGGCTCGAGTAACAAGGGGACTAGAGGCACATTAACAACATATTAATGGCACTAGCCCAGAGCATTTCAATCAGTAGTTTAAAGCAGAATAACTAAGTCTAATCTGCCTCTATCAAAAACAAAAACCACAGTACTTTTCCAAAAGATTAAACTAGAGTATTTGAACTGAATAGTAGCAATTAACATAATAGTAAGAAGCCACGCAGGGCTATACCAAAGTCTAGGTAAAAAAACCTTGAAACCAGAATGAAATCAAGGGAACAAAGGGCCATACCCAGAAAAAAGTAAAAACCACATAAGCACCAACAACTAATTCTTTCCACCCAGATGCTTTGACATCAGGGTCCTGGCCCACTCCTCTTGTAGAAAAAGGAAGAGATCCTTATTATCCTCGTTCTCTTCCATACTGCCACCTGCCATCTTTTCCTACACAGTGCAGAGGGTCATAGTCGAAGCATGCATGACCTTCAACACAAATTTGTTAGTCATCTTGCAGTGAAACTTCAGCTCCTACATGTCCTATTTGATGTTGGCAATATCTTTGTCCAGATCAGAAAACCTCTGCTTCAGGGTGCCTTTAAGACTATCTTTGCCAGCCAGAACCCCGAGATTGTTTTCAGTAATGGGGGGATTTTGGTTATCAAGGGGTAAGGTGTGGGATGGGGTAGGGTGGGGAGTCTCCAAAGAATGCTAGGGGTTGGGAGGGGGAGTGTTACCAGCCCTAATTGAGCTCATGTGATCATCAGAAGAGCCTTACATGGACTTAGTGGAGTGGGAGTCTTTATCAGACATGGATTGCTCTCTAGAGACCACTTCCAATATTCTAGTTTTTCACTGCTCCTTTGCAATTCTGTTAGACCTACGATGACCCAAGCCACCTAAGTCCACCTCTAGCTTGACCTGGCTCTCCAAAAACTTCCATTTTTTGGACTTTCATTTAGTCTCAGGAGTACTGTCAGACTCCTTCCTATCTTTAGTCTCAAGAGACTCAGAGACATGAGACTCCTCCTACTCATCCTTCCTATTGAATGGATTTTTAACACATTTTTTGTGGGTTCTACCCTCTTTATGACCAAGATCAATCTCTTGGATAACCTGGACAGACTGGGAAGTGGAGTGAGTGGGGTTTTCATTTTTGGACGGGGAATCCTCATGGTCAATCTCCTGGATAATGGGGGGGGGCGGGGGGTTGGGGCGTAGGGCAGATAACCTTATGGAACTGGTAAATGCAGAGGAGGAGGCCTTGATGGAGGATAGAGATTGGTTTATCAGGGTTTTCTTTAATATCCAAAATATTACTTTCTATGGAATGCAGGAGATAGAAAGGAATGGAAATTAAGTCCTTATTTCTTATGTGATTCAAGAAAGGTAAGTGGTAGTAGTAGAATACCATGAATTTACCTTCGAGGGTGAAGTATTTCATCACAATGAGACAAAGCTTTGGCTAGAACTCCGGAAGCTCTTCCTGGTTGAAACCCCCTTGCTTCTTGACGAGATTCTCCCCTTAAAAAACTAGTTGAGACTGGTAGGGTCAGGTGTTCAACTGGTCTTTTTGTACTTTCTCCCTTCCATAGAGAGGTTCTTCACCTTAGCAATGACCTCCTTGTTGATCTAGAAATGGATGCCACCCACCGAGGCACTCCTATTATTCTAGGATGAGACAAATTGTTTGGATAACCTCTCGTCATGATCGCCTTTCATTCACTCCATGAAACCCCAAATCCCGCTCTCTCTACAATTGTGGGTCACCAAAGGGTCAGAGGTGAAGGTCTCATCGATCTTGTCTAGTTCAATGCGAAGGGTGTTGCCTCCCATGTCTAAACTCTACATTACCTGGGCTAGAATATCCAGAGAACCAGAGGACCGAGCTTCTTGACAGGTAATCAAAAACCAATTGTTTTGTTTTGGCCTTTTCAAGAGAAATTTATACTCAATGTGTTGGCCTTGGATGAAATTTTGGAAGATGGACTCCATACCACCAATTCTAACGGATCTCTAGGTGCCATTATTAGCAATAACACTAGGGCTGCACTTGATGTCCTTGATAGCTAGGTAAGCCCGCCGATTTGGACAACACTTTCTCCACACGCTAGAAAGGTAATTATGATTATTTATGGGGTTTGGAGTATACATTTCCATAATCAAAAAAATCTCTAGATTACGCCAGCACGTGATTAGGGAAGGATTCATAATAAATATAACAGCATGCCTCATTTAAAAATTAGTTAAAATCATTTCCCCTCCGATGAGTTGCTGAGTCACCTTAGGAACTTCGTTGACCAACCTCCAGCTATTGAATTTGGTTTGCTTTAGGCCAATAGCTGCCATCGAGTCAGCCATTGAGTTCCCCTCTCTAAACGTGTGGCCAATAGTCATTAATTGGAAGTTGTTGAGGAGCTCTCGGATCTCAAGCACTATGGAGCTAGTCCGCCATCCCACATTAGCACCTCTTTTGATTGCCTCCACCACCACGTTGGAGTCCCCCTTGATCACCAGCAATCTAATATTCATTTGGGTAGCAAAATTGACCCGCCAAAGAAGAGTTATTCCCTCCGCTTGGTTAACAATACAATTATTTAGTGGCCCAGCATAAGCCAAAAGGCAAGTGCCCTCATGGTCTCTCAGCACACCTCCCCCACCTTGAGTAGTGTTATTAGCTACCCTATTGAAGTTTAATTTGGTCCATCCTCTAGGGGGGAAACCCATCTGGTAGCTAATCTAAGCATCAGCTTAGAATTGTCGAACCTAGAGAACCCCACCAGCAGGTTCCAATTATCAGCAATTTTGACTTCCCAAGTATAGGGGGTTTAGTAGGAAGCTTCCACTTAGTCGAAGTGGCATTCTCACAAAGAAGCTTGGTTCTAATATGAAGACAACTGTCAGACTAGAGACAAGCCTCCCTAAATATCCTGTTGTTCCTTTCCTTCCAAATGCTCCAGCAGATGTGAGGGGGAAACATTCTCTATAAGAGTTGGAGAAGGGGGTGATTGGAGGGGGATCTCCAGTTGGTAAATTGATGCACATCACTCCCCATAGCCCATGAGATACCCAACTTGCCGATGACCTCATGCCAGATGCTAGTAGCATAGTCACAATGTATAAATATATGGTCACCATTTCTTCCTCCTTTTTACATAAGACACACCTGTTCGCCATGGAGAAGCCCCTCTTTATAATATTATCTTAGGTTAGGGTTTTAACATGCATAAGGGTCCACCAGAAGAAATTGATTTTTGGCATGAGCTGAGGGATCCACACCTTCTTCTAGTTCCCTAGGTTATTCTCCTCCTTCAGAAGTAGATTGTAAGAAGATTTAACTGAGAAGGTGCCATCTTGGGTAGGGGACCAAATAATGGAGTCTTGGCCACCCAAACCTGAGATTCTGACCTCAGACAGAGTTTCCATGAGCTCCTTGGCCAAATATTTAAGGTCTGGTCTATCTCTCACCAGACTAGCAATATCTTTCCAGCTCTTGCCAGCGATGTAGTTGGTGATTTTGTTACCAAAGAGGGGTCTGAGGTAGTCCATAAATGGTTTGTACCTACCCCCCAGGTTAGGGTGGTTCAGGATCCAATAATCATCCTGAAATCTGATGGATCTCCCGTTTCCAATCTGGCAGAGAGCTCCTTTAGATAGCAGGGTCTTGCATTTACATATGTTTGCCCAAAGTTTGGATCCACTGGGGAGGTCACTATCATGGTACACTCTCTCGTAGGGATTTCCTTGGAGGTATTTAGCTTCCATTATTTTGCACCAGTCCACTTTTCCTTCTATGAGTTTCCAGGCCACTTTCATGGTAAGGGCTCTATTCATCAAGCCAATTCTCCTTAGGCCCAGGCCACCCAGTCTCTTCAGGAGGTAGACCGTGTTCCAATTGACTAGAGACATCCTCTATTTTTCTTCAGTGCCAAACCATAAGAAGGTTCTCTAGATTCTTTCAATTTTGTCCACCATGTTGCTTTTGATCTTGAAGAGGGATAGGAAGTAAACCGGGATCCCTTGGAGTGTGGAGGCCACCAGCTAAAGTTTACTAGCACTGTTGAGGATCTTCCCTTTCCATCCAACAAGTTTCCTCTAGGTTCTTCCCAGGATAGAGTTCCAAAAGTCCCGGGACACCTCCTTAATAGTGAGGGGGAGGCCAAGGTAGGTAGAGGGAAGCGAAGCTGACAGGCAACCCAAAATCTACAGCACCCTATTTTGTATCTCCATGGGGGTATTGAAGAAGAACAACCGGCTTTTTTGATAGTTAATACACTGTCCAGAAGCCCAGACATAATTTTCCAGGATTTGTTTCCACTGTCTAGCCTCTAGCACAAAAGAATACACAAATAGGAAGGTGTCATCCACAAACTGGTCCAACACAACCTGCTGAAGAGTAGAAGTAGGTTTGACGCCATTTATTCTTCCCAAGGAGGAAAGCATAGTCAGATTCCTGCTCAGAACATTAGCCACCATAATAAAGAGGTAGGGGGAGAGAGGGTCTCCCTGTCTAAGACCCTTTTCAGGTTTAAAGAGGCCACTAGGGGTGCCATTGACCAGCACAGAGAAGCTAACAGTTTGAGTACATTCTTTTATAATCCAAAAAACTTTCTCATTGAAGCCCATTTTAACAAGAATTTTTAGTAGAAATGACCAATTAACTTTGTCATAAGCTTTAGATATATCCAGTTTAAATGCCATACCTAGGACCTTTCTCTTGTCTATGGAGTGGATGATTTCATGAGTGGCTATGGCCGCATCGAGGATCTATCTTCCCAGCACAAAACCTTTCTAAGTAGTGTTGATAATCTTAACTAGAAGCGGCTTCATTCTACTGACAAGGATCTTAGTTAGGATCTTGTAGAAAGTGTTGCAGGGGCTGATAGGTCTGAAGTCCAGCATAGAGGTGGGGTTTTCATGCTTAGGGACAAGTACAATAAAGGTTTTATTATGCTATCTGAGGAGATGCCCCATCCTGAAGAAATCTCTGGTAGCACGAATAGCATCAGTCCCCACGATGTCCCAATCCTCTTAAAAGAATGTCAGGGGAAAGCCATCGGGACTTGAGGATTTGTAAGCACCCATAGAGAAGACCGCATTCTTGACCTCCTCATCAAAAAAATGCTTAGTCATCTTGTCATTATCACTATGAGATATAGCACTTTGGATGTGGTCCAGGAGTTTATTTTAGATACTAATCGGGCACATTTGTCCCTCATTTGAGTACAACCCCTTAAAGTAATTTTCCACAACTTGATTGATTTTGGCCTTCTCCATGACTTCATTACCTCCCTCATCCTTGATAGTAATGATGGTGTTTCTTCTTTTATGGTTACTGGCAGACCTATGGAAAAAAGTCATGTTCTTGTCCCCTTCAACAAGCCACTGGATTCTAGATTGTTGCTTCCAATAAATTTTCTCCTTTTTCAGAGTTTCCTGCCATTTGTGTCGAGTCAATTCCTCCTCCACCTGTATCTGGGGTGGGTGGTTTTTAGATACTAGATGGGCCTGGAGGGACCCTAAAGTTAGACAACTCCTTTTTCTCTTTCCATAAATCACAAAAGTTATGTTTACTCTAGCATTTAACTTCTGTTCTAATAATTTCCAGCTTTTGAGCAATTCTGAACATGGTAGTGCCTCTAATGTTGGTGGCCCACTAGAACCTCACTTGGTCTCTAAAGGACGGGTGAGAACACCACATGATTTCAAATCTAAAGGGGGCCGGGCCACCCTTAGGGAGGTCATGCCAATAGAGCAAGAAGGGGTTATGATCAGAAGTAGTTCTAGGGAGGGAGGACAGGGTGGAATTCAAAAAAAGGTCTCATGAAGAGGTGGCCAGGAAATAGTCGAGCCGCACCTGGATGAGATGGGATCCCTTCCTACTATTGGACCAAGTGAAGGGGTTCCCTTTTAGAGTGATGTCAAGGAGACCGATAGAAGAAATAAAATCAGCTAGGTCCCTCATGCTATCAGAGTAATCCATTAGACCACCACACTTTTCCGAAGGATAAATAGGGGAGTTGAAGTCGCTAGCTAACAAATAGTTCACAGAGGTGTCCAGGTCTATCCACCAGGATAGGTCCAACCGAAGGGAGGCCCTAATAGACTGAGTATTAGGGGCATAAATATTGAAAGTGATCCACTCAAGCCCATCCTTCCTAAAAGTAATAGCAAGGAAGTTTGGAGAGGAGACAACCTGATAGCCAGTTATCTTATTGGGGTTCTAGAGCATAGCAATGCCTCCGGAAGTACCCACAGCTTCAGAGTAAAGAAACACAACACCTGACCAAAGATTGGACACCAGGGTGGCAAAATTACTAGCAGACATCTTAACTTCTTGGATTAGCAGAACATCCAGCTTGTGATAAAAAATGTAGTGTTTAACAACACTTTGTTTGAGGGAGTTGTTTAGACCCCTAAGATTCCAAGAAAGGCAAATCATTTCTTACTTTTAAAAATAGATTCCAGGGTTTGCTACTTACCTACTGCAACATCCCCTATGGTCCCTCTCGATCTCCTTGCATGATCAAATGGCCTTCCCCTAGGTGTCTCCATTCCCACATCAACCTTCTTGGGCTTGGTTTTATTTTTCTGCTTTTTCCATTTCCCCTCATCTTCCTCCACACCGTAGTTCGCATCGAGTGAGCTGGAAGAGTTCTTTCTCCCAACTTGTGGGGGAGCTTTAGGATCTGATTTTGGGGATTTTAGCTCCAGAGCTACCACAATGGAATGTTGTTCCACCTCCGTATGGATAATCTTCTTCCTCTCCAGGGGGGTCATCAGAGGGTTCTTCAGTGGCTCCACCATTGGTTGGAGGATGGGTTCCTCTTTAGGAAGAGAATCAGAAGAGCCGAGAACTGGGTTCCTCACAACATTCTCTTGAGGGGGGTGATCTTGCCTTCCTCAAGCACCAAGTTTTCCTTTGCTGGGTTTTTCATCTCATTAGCCACCAGGGGTGGGCTAGTCTCCTCCTTTTCCACTTCTTCCATCATGGGGGGAACCTCACTCGTTCCCTTATCCTTGCTCCCTTTTTTTGATCCCAACTGGGAGGCCTTGCGAGTGTCACTAGAGTGGCCTCTATTGTCACAGTTATGATAGAATAGGGTGGCGTTCTCATACACCAACGCTTGGGTCCATTGGCCTAGTTTAGATTTCATAATGACAAAGTTGGGTAGGTTTTTGTTCATGGTGACATTCACACAGAACCTAGAAAACACCAGCCTAGATTTAGAGTGGGTCACCGGGTCAGTAGTGATAAAAGTGCTGAAGAAGTCACCTATCCAATGGAAAAATTGCTCATCCCAATACTCCAGAGGGAGACTAGGGAGGCAGACCCAAATCGGGGCCATTCTAGTCAGTTACGTCACTGGGTTGAACTTGGGTCTCCATTTTGCAAGGACCAAGAAGTGCTTCCCATAGACCCATGAATCTGACAGAATAAAGGACAGATCCTCAAGGGTGGTAAATTTAAATAGAAAAAGCCCACCTGACATAGCTGAAACAAGGATAGAGCCTTTGATCTTCCATTGGTTTGACACCCATTTTCGAACCATCTCGATGGTAGGTTGAAAGTTGAAGAACTGACCAACCAGAGCCAACTAGAAGTCCACCATCATTCTATTCACCATGGAATCTAAAAGTGAAAGTTCAATGCCTTCCTCAGTCTAGATGAAATCCACCAGGAGTGCCTCCAAAGATTGTTGAGCCTCTCTGATAAGTGCCCCTTTCTAGTTGGGTTTTGTTGGGGAATAGGGAGCGTCGATAGAAGAGGATGCTTTTTGAGTCTCCACCGTTGACTCAATCACTGGGCCTGTGACAGAGGTACTCATAGGAGCAACATGGGGTCCATTAGGACCAATAAGGGGATCAGCCTAAGGGGCAGATTCTCCCCTAGGGGAGGCAGGCATGAGATCCTGCAGTTTGAAAAATGATCTTGAGCGGGAGTTGGATGAGAGTAGGTTGTTTCAAGAAGATTGTAAGAGTATATTTTTTCTCTATTGTAACAGACTTGTGGATACATTTCTTGGCATTGCTATTTCAAACTAGATTTTGTAGCATTGGAAGGAAAGGAGATCTAAGTATATTGTTGCCACTGCAAAAAGGGAGAATCCATAATGTGTTGTGGGTTTCTTCATTAAGGACATGGAAGTTTCTTCATTTGAAAATTATGGTAGGAACAAGTGGAAGCATTTCAAAGCCCCACATTCCAATTTTTAATAGAAAAAATTATGAATTGTGGAGCATTAAAATGAAAACCCTCTTTCGTTCCTAGGATGTTTGGGATTTGGTTGAAAATGAGTTTCTTGAACCAGCAAACCAGCAAGCATACCAAGCTCTTTCACAAGTTGAGAAGGATTTGTTGAAAGAAAATAAGAAGAAAGATGCTAAAGAACTATTTTTCATTCAAAAAGCAATGGAGGACTCCATATTTCCAAAAGTTTTAGCTTCACAAAATCAAAGAAAGCATGGGAAAATTTGCAAATAACATATCAAGGCACATGCAAGGTAAAAATAATGAAATTACAAAATCTTAGAAGAGACTTTGAAAATTTGCAAATGAAAGACTTAGACTCAATAGATTCATTTTTCACTCATGCAATGGATATAGTAAATCAGATTAGATCTTATGGAGAAACTCTTGGGGACCAACAAGTTGTGGAAAAAATACTTAGAAGTTTACCTGCAAAGTTTGATTCAGTTGTAGCAGCCATTGAGGAAGCTAAAGATCTTTCTCAACTATCAGTAGATGAATTAATGGGATCACTTTTAGGACATGAGCAAAGGCTGAATCGATCAGGTGCATCATCATTGGAGAATGCATTCAAAACTTAACTTTTATTTGGAAACACAAGAGGAAGATCAAATTACAGCAGAGACAGAGGACGTTTTTCACCAAGAGAAGGAAGAGGAAATGCACAATTTGAGAGTAGAAGACCAACACCAAGCTCACAAACTCATTCTACATCATCAAGAGGAAGGGAGAGCAATCATCCTCACAGTCATCATCAAGGAGAAAGGTATGATAAATCTTACATACAATGTCATTATTGTAACAAATTTGGGCACTTTGCATCTGAATGTGGAAAAAGACACTATGACTTGAATAAGCAAAAGACACATTTTACAAATGAGAACCAGGCCAACACTAGTGAGAAAAACACTATTTTGATAACATGCAATGTGGCAAAAGAGAGTTCTAAAGAAGTATGGTTCCTAGATAGTGGTTGTATTAACCACATGAGTGGGAGTAAGGATATATTTTCAACCATGGATGAATCTATCAAATCAGAGGTCAAATTAGGAAATGATCACCAAATTGCAGTCATAGGAAAAGGGTCAATTAGTATAAGAACTAAGCAAGGAGAAGAAAAACTTATTCTTGATGTATATTATGTTCATGGATTGCAACAAAATATAATAAGCATTTGGAAGCTAATACAAAAAGGATATAGAATACATTTTGAAAATGGTGAATGTGTGATCCTAGATAAGAAACCAAGCAATAGGCTGATTGCAAAAGTTGAAATGACCCAAAATAGGATGTTCCCACTCAGGATTCAAAGTGAATTATTCTTAGAGCCACAAGGTTCACAAAAGCTTGCTAAATCAACTTTTAAAGATTCATATAAAAATGAATCTTGGCTATGACACTTAACATTTGGTCATTTTAATTTCAAAGGATTACAACTGTTATATAATAAAGGAATGGTAAATGGATTGCCACCAATAGAGCCACTTAAGACAACATGTGAGAGTTGTATTTTGGCAAAGCAACATAGAGAAAAATTTCCAGTTGGGGAGTCTTCTAGAGAAAAACATCCACTTGAGATAGGGCATTCAGATCTTTGTGGACCAATGCAAACTCCATCTATGAGTGGAAAGCTTTATTTCTTGACATTTATTGATGATTTCAACAGAAACATTTGGGTATATTTTTAAAAATATAAATCAGATGTATTTGCTGTCTTTAAAGAGTTTAAGATAAAAGTTGAGAAAGAGAGTGGATACTACATCAAGGCATTGAGAACCGATCGAGGTGGAGAATACATATCAAATGATTTTCATAATTTTTGCAAAGAAAATGGTGTAAAGAAACAATTTAAATCAAGGTACACTCCACAAAAAAATGGAGTAGCAGAGAGGAAAAATAGAACAATTATGGAAATGACACAAAGTATGTTAAAAGAAAAATACCTACCATATGAGTATTGGGCTGAAGCAATTGCATGTTTAGCATATATAATAAATAGATTCCCAACAAAAGTTGTGACAAATAAAACACTAGAAGAAGCTTGGAGCAAAAAGAAGAAGAACATATCACATTTGAGAGTCTTTGATTGTGTGGCATACTCATTGGCACCTAAAGAATTGAGACAAAAACTAGATGATAGAGGTGAAAAGTGCATATTTTTTGGATATAATGAACAATCCAAAGCATATAGGCTATACAATCCTATCACAAAGAAGCTGATAATAAGACGTGATATTGAGTTTATTAAAGAGAAAGCTTGGGATGGCAGCATAGATAAAACAACTACAGTTGCAGCTAGTGTTCCACAAGAGAATGAAGAGAATGAATCTCAAGTTGTGAATCCTAGTACTCAATCAAATATTCCTAAAACACCTACTAGGGGTCCTACCACTCAAAATACTACTACTCTAGCAAGTAATAACAACACCGAGTCTTCTAATCCAACACTTGCATCACTAAGATCAAGGACTATAAATACTTCAAAGAAGACATGAAGTCTTAGGGACATATATGATGAACTTCAAGAGGCTGAAAATGATGATTTATGCACTAATTTTTCTTTCTTAGCACAAGTTGATCCAATTTATTTTGAAGAAGCTATTAAAGATGAAAAATGGGTTGTAGCCATGATTGAAGAAATTTAGTCAATAGAAAAGAATGAAACTTGGGACCTAGTAGAGCTTCCTAAAGGCAAGAATGTGATTGGAGTTAAGTGGGTTTACAAGACAAAATATGATGCAAAGCTTGAAGTAGAAGCCTTTCTGAAGAGGGATTTTGCTTTACATCCAAGATATACATTCGTCATTTTTTAATAATGTGCAGTTGTGTCAATATTAATCAAGTGGAGTTTCTCTTCAAAGTGGCATTTTGGTGCTTTCAGGGTGACTGCAAATTATGCCTTCTATGGCACTAGCGATCCGAGCTCCAGATCTCAAACTGATATTGACAATCCCTTTAATTAAATTTTGCACCACAATTTATGTTTTAACAATTCCTTAAATCATAGAGTTCCAAGAGAGCTATGATCCGACTACATAGCTTGCGTGCATGTGATGAACAAATTTTTCCAGCTCCACGCATCACCCAATCGCACCGTCAAAATTAGAAAATTTAATGATTATATTTCAATAATTGCAGATATATACTAAATAAAATATGCAGCCAAAAATTTAACAATTCAAACGCAATAAGCTCACAGTGAATTAATTATAAAATATTGTATAAATACTAATCAACAACATAAATAAATAGTATTATTATTACTATTAAACCAAGGAAAAACATATAAATTGAATGATGCACTTATCAAATCATCTAAAAAGAGAATGGTTGCGTGTGATTACGGTAAAAATTGCCACGCGCGATATACAAAAAAAACATAGCTACTCAGTAAATAAACATGTCATTGTTTGATGTCACTTAAACATGCATGGCAATATGGTGGCTAGCATTCACACTATATATACTAGATAATGCTGGTTAGCTACTCCCACCACCCGCTTCTCCTCCCACTTCAATCACCAATTTACTCTTTCCTCATTTTACTTGGTTCAGAACCTCTCCTGCTGTACTAGAATAGGTACGCATTCGTCATTCCTATTATCGCATTTGTCATATAATTGAGCTGTTTTGTATTCCTATAGACTTTGTTCTTTCCCCTCAATCATTTCATGAGAGAGCTCTATGAAATAGACAGTCTGCCATAGATCACAGTTTCAA
The DNA here is from genome assembly GCA_027943335.1 of Chamaecyparis obtusa. Lineage (NCBI taxonomy): Eukaryota > Viridiplantae > Streptophyta > Pinopsida > Cupressales > Cupressaceae > Chamaecyparis > Chamaecyparis obtusa. The sequence continues at coordinate 1,788,218 of BSBK01003769.1, read as the reverse complement.
GGTTAGTTTGGTAGATATTGAATTTTATTTATGTTCAAGTACTTTAATATAGATTCTGGATTTCAAACCTGTGGTGGCTATATATTGCTTAGCGCATCTTTTGCTATAGAATTTATGTATGCTAGGTGCTACCATCTTTTAGTTATGTTTCCTATGATTTTATTTTTTGTAGAAAAAAATTGTACACATTTTTTGTTTAATGTTTGTGAGAAGAACATTATTATCTTCACTTGTAGTTTCATCCTTTTGTTTAAAAATCTTATTATTTACTTCTCCATGCAGAATTCTTTGAACTCTTGCAATCATTTTATTTCTTGAAAAATAATTATCATACTGATAATTGTATTTCACATGTATCTCTTTCTATAATGTCAAAAATGATAACTTCTTTGTGAAAAATATTCACTTATCATTCACTTTGATTGATTTATCCTTTGTGTAATCACTTCCAATTATAATTATTTCTTGAAAAATAATTATCATACTGATAATTTTATTTCACATGTATCTCTTTCTCTAATGTCAAAAATGATATCTTCTTTGTGAAAAATATTTACTTATCATTCACTTTGACTGATTTATCCTTTGTGTAATCACTTCCAATTATATTAGCAAACTTTTTGGTTTTCCCTATTTTATTTCATGATTTCCAATCTAATATTATGCTCCATAATGCTCTCTTCTCAAATCAAGTTCTTTTGGAGTGAAAAATTGTAGTGAAATTCATCACACATTAATACCCTATAAATCTTCCTCAAAATATTTTGTCAATATTTACTGCCTGGAAATATTTTGTCAATATTTACTAACTGGAAATCTTCTCATCAGTGATCGGAGTAATTTTTTTAAAGAAAGAGCAGATGGTTATGAATCTTGTCAATGATTCCCATTAGTGAGACTTATGTTGATGATATTCTCATTGGAGTAACATTGCTCATCGAGGATGCACTTTTAATACTACACCGATAGTTGATGAAATTAAGGTTGCAATTATTCTTCATCGACAAAGCTTAGTTTATCAGAGGGTGTATTTTAGTTTTCCTCTGATCTCCGATGAGCACACTGTGTGAAAATTTATGTTAGGATATTCACACTCTCTTTTTTGTCATATTTCAATTCCTTTAATTAGTGTGTTCATCACTAGATGTCTGTCCATTTTTATCTCCAATAGTTGCAACCATGATCAGAAGATAAACCCACAGTCATCAAATTCTATTCACAGATTTGTTTTGTCTCTAAATTTTAGGTTACTCCTTCCACACATAACTTTTCCTTGAATAGATTGTTATTGGTAGCTAATGGAGAATCTAGCGTTCGAATCTATATGCCCAACATTAATCATCAATTCTTGAGTGCACCAATATTTTACTTTGTAATTTGCATTAATTCATAAGTCTCGATTCCATTTCAAATGCCTTGGTTCAATATGTTATCATTCTCTCATAGTAGTTGTTAGTGTTGCCACTTGCAAGGATCACATTTTTCCCTTTTTCTCATGCTCTCCCCTTTTATTTATAGGGTTTTCCAAGATTTATCATCTGTATAATAATACACTGTCGGGAGCCTTTAAGATTACTATTTAGAAGATACTTTTTAAATAAGATAAATTTATATCTCTATAAATAAAAATTAATATTAATGTCATTAAATATTTTTTAATATCTCTACAAATAGAAATTAACATTAATGTTATTTACTATTTTTTAATATATATTTTTACAAAGAATTGATTTTAAAACATTAAAAAATAAAGAACTCAAATATTCAAATAACCCACATTTAATTTATATAAATGTTTAACATAGTACCCATGTAGTTCACCTCATAAGTAGCCTATAGAATTGCCTAAAACAATATCTCATCATACAAAATATTTTTCACAATTTTAAAGTAGTAAACTGCATCTTAAAGAAAACAAAATCTTCAACATAAGCTCCTGCGTAGTGCAATCCAAAGCAGTTTCAACAAAAAAAAAGAAAAAAAAAGATGTTGGTACTACTATAATGTTCCAAACATAAAGCCAAAACATGGAAATGTTTAGAACAAACGCAAAATATAAAGCATCTCACAAGAGAGAGTTAACATACCATAGCAGGTAACACATTTTATGTTGGGTGCTGGTGAAATCCTCAAAAAAAATGTCGGCCAACAAGAGTCTCCATACATAATAACGGACAAAAGGATTAAAGTTAGGGCATTATTATTATCCCCAAAGCAATTATCGAAGAAAATAAAATATTGAAACAAATCTTAAAGCGTATAGCAGGCCAAAAGACAACATATGTTTGCATACTACAATAGGATATATATATATATATATATATATATATATATATATATATATATATATATATATATATATATATATATATATATATATATATATATATATATATATATATATATATATATATATATATATATATATATATATTTGTGCTCCTATATACAAAATGCCATTCTGACATGTTTAAAACTTACTAAAAATTCCTATCACCATTTTTTCAATTCAAATTGATTCGATGCAAAATTCTATGCACAACGAAGTATTTTAGAATTCGAAATTTCCATTAAATCAATTTCAAAATTATTTAAAATATCAATAAGTCTTTGAATTGTTGGTGAAGCTTTGATTTTATTTTCGATAAATTGATTGATTAAATAGTTATAATAAGATCCTCTACTATATCATTAGAAATCTATGAAATAGTTTAATCTACAAAACATTGATTGAAGTTAAAAGACATTAAATAGATAAACAATTGTGGCACTTTCAATTAGTATAATTTCAACAAGATTTTGGATCAATTTTTGTTATTTCACGAGTCTGTAATTGTAATGAAAATACCATTTTCTAGAATTCTTTGAAGTAACTTTATCATACTACCTACCAATCATCCCCATAATTAACATTTCTATTCGGCTTCTTACCCACACAGCCAGGTGCACTAATCCCTCCCTTTTTATTTATTTTTCACATCCACTCGGCCCCTGGGCACTCACATTCACTGGTTTATTCTATATACATTATAAAATTGTGTTCTTAAATGAGATATTTGTATAACATTCTTCTAATCTAATCTACGAGTAATAAACATTTTCAGTTTTCTTTTATATCTTTTTTTAATATTTACAAATCAACGTGTATTTTTTGTTTCCATGTCTCAAATTGTCAATTGAAATGTCTGTCATGCAGATATTGGAAAGTGTTTTAAGGCTGCCAAATTATAGGGAGTGTGTTGATTGCAAAAGCAAGTAGGTATTCAACAAACTGTACATTTTGTTGAATAAGTAGACAGTTTTGTTTTGATAAAACATACACATTTCCTATGATAGTGAATTTGGGTGTCATTTGGTGTATATACATTTTTCTTTTACTTCACATGAGTGGCATACAAGTAATCTATGTTTCATTTATTATTTGAGATCTTTGAATTTTGTTAAAAAAACTCAGCCTTTACAGATTAATGGATCCATGGGAAAAGGAGTAGAAAGGTGTATTGAAACTCAACTTTTTTCATTTTTAATTGAAAGGTCCAGTCTAAATTTTTGCTTCAATTTTCCATGAATGAATCTCTTTGGAGGTACTAACCAATGTTGGATGCCAATTAAATACTCTCTGTTCTGAACCAATAATTGGTTGCAGAGCATTAATGGCAAATTGATATTGGGTCTTGAAGTACTCATAAGCCGCTAAGTATTTCAAAGAGACTTTGGATAGATATTTGTTTTAAAAAAGATTATTAGTTGGATACATATTTATTTCAAAAGATTAGTTAAAAATTATGTTAGAAAAATTTAGATTCATATTTAATATGAATTAAAAAGTAGACTATTTGGAATTAAATAATATATTCCAAAAGAGGTTTCAAATTTTATGATTATTTAAAATTTTCTTTATCCAAATCTTTTTTTATTTGAAGAAATTCATTCAAATTAAATAGTATATAAATTGGAGTAAATTACTTATATTAATTCAATTAAAAATTATTTAAAATTTTGGAAGAAATACATTCAAATCAAATAGTATCTAAAATTGGAGTAAATTACTTATATTAATTGAATTGTAAACTATTTAAAATTTTGGTAGATTACCAATTGGAGTATTTGGGTATATTACCAATTGGAGTAAATTAATTATATTAATTGAATTGAAAATCGTATAAAAGTTTGGTAGATTACCAATTATGTTTAATTTGTTATGAGCATTAGTCATATTTTTGGATAGATATTTGTTTCAAAAGATTAGTTGGATAGATATTTATTTTAAAAGATTAGTTGAAAATTATGTTAGAAAAATTTAGATTAATATTGAATTAATGAGTAGATTATTTGGAATGAAATAATATATTCCAAAGGAGGTTTCAACTTTTCTTTAGGTCAATTGGTTAACCATAAGATAAAATATGTGCACATACGATACAATATGACAATAAGAACCCTGGTTTTTTTTTTCCAATTGCAGTATTTGGGTATATTATTGTAGACTATGATTTTGAACCTGTTACCTGTCTTAAAAGGCTGAAACATTCAAACATTAGACTAATCTAACATGTTCATGAACTAAAAAATAGCATAAGACATGAAAACAAAATCAAAGCCACCTCAAAATTGTTGCTAAAAACAAGTGCTATAGAGCAAATGTTTGATTTGCTTCAATTAGAGGGATGTGGGTGTGCTCTCAAATGCATGGAGAGGGATTTATGGTGATGCATAAATGATGAGAAAAGCTTGAAATATGAACTAAGATTAATCCATTAAGCTATTCTAAGATGTGTTAGAAAACATGAAAAACATGAAGAAATCTAACAATTAAGATGTATGCTAAGATGATCTAGCTAAAAATGCTCATGATAACAATGCATAAATGATAAAAACTAAGCTAATAATTTGCTCTTGAAAGGAGGAGTATTTATAGGATTTCCTAAGGGCTTGGGTTAAGAGGATAGGTTAGAGTTTGGGGTAAGGTTAGGGGTTGAGTCAAGGGGATAAGGATGAAGACTTTCTAGAAGAGTCTAGGCTTTGGATGAGGATGAAGACTTTCTAGAAGAGTCTAGGCTTTCTAAGGATAAATATAGAATTTAGGAGATAAATAAAGATTTATTTATCTCAAAAGCTTTAATGAGTTTGAGGCTCATTAGGGGAAGGGTTATCTCCTTGTGACAAGTGTCATAAGGGGATTGGGTTGAAAGATGGGAGGAATGTGCACAATTTGGGAAATGTGCCTAAGGTCAAAGGGTGTAAGAAAAGGGTGAGGGGCTTCTTAAATGCACCATAAATGCATGTAAGAGGGATAAGGAGGCCTTAAATGCCTTCAATGCATGTAAGAGAAGCCTCTAGAAGTTTGTTGACTTTGGGTCAAGCTTAGGAGTTGGCTAACCTTGTTTAGGGAATGTGACAAGGTTAGGGGGAGGATTAGGATTAGGATTAGGGGATTTTAGGATTAGGATGGGTGAAGAGGTTGTGTTGAGAAGTTTCTAGAAGAGTTTAGAGTTTTTCTTGATTTTATGGAATAAATGTTTTATTCATTCCAAAGGCTTTAGTTTTGGGAATATTTATTAAAATATATTTAATAAATATGAAAATAAATATTTAATCTTAATTAAATATTTTGAGTTGGGATTAGGGTTAGAAAGGATGGGATTAGCCTTTTAATTGAATTTAAGGAGGGATTAGAAGATTTTGGAAGAGGTTAGTGGTCTTAAGGAAATTGGCCAAGTTTTGGTCAAAAAATAAATAAATTATTTATTTTGGGATTTTTGGTCAATTTATTAATTAAATAATTAATAAATAAGGAGAATAATGTTTAAATAAGATTTAAACATTTTTGGGAGGGATTTCTTAATTAAATGTTTTTAATTAAGATAAAGGGATTTAATGACATAAAAATAAATTAATTAATTAAATAAATAATTAATTAACAAATGATGATGTCATCAGGGATTTTTCAAAAAAATAAAAATACTTTATTTTCTAAAGGATTTTTAGGTGTCTACAATTACCAATTGGAGTAAATTACTTATATTAATTGAATTGAAAATTGTATAAAATTTTGGTAGATTGCCAATTATGTTTAATTTGTTATGAGCATTAAGTAAGATTAGTTGGATAGATATTTGTTTCAAAAGATTAGTTGAAAATCATGTTAGAAAAATTTAGATTAATATTTAATATGAATTAATGAGTAGATTATTTGGAATGAAATAATATATTCCAAAGGAGGTTTCAACTTTTCTACGATTATGGTTAATTGATAATTTGAAATTTTGGTTTTTGGGTAAGGTATATAAAAATGGAGGACATAATTGGCATGAAGGTTGAAGTATGCAATAACAAGGAGGGATTTCAGGGAGCTTGGTTTGAAGGTACAGTGATTGATATTGTAAAAAATAGTGAAAAAACAAAATATTATGTACAATATGATCACTTCATCATAGATGAATGGAGTCGACGACCCCTTGTAGAGGAAATATCTTTAGAAAACATTAGACCCATTCCACCATTACTTAGGTTCCCTCACTATATACCACTTGGATTTTCTATTGATGCACTAGATAATGATTTTTGGTGGAGGGGTGTTATAGTTGATAGATTTCTTTCCCCTCTTAGCATTGAAGAATTTTTTGAGATATACTTCACTGATAGTCATACTTTGAAACCGTATTCATGATCCAAGCTACGTCTAGGGCAAGAATGGATAGGAGGTGAATGGAGAATAGCACAAAATAATTGAGTATTTGTATATTGTTTTTGTTTTGAGATCCACTACCTCTTAGAGGGGGATCACATGTTTTGGAGTATCACTGGTTTTATATTGTAAATGATTATTTTTCTTAATATGGCCTTTTAGACAATATCGTAACACTAAATTTATTTCATTATTTCTATGCAATCATTGCTTTAAAAAAAATCCATTTTCATTTTATTACAATATTTTGATGCACAACACATACAATATCTTTTCACATTAATATGTAATAGTGAGATGCATAAAAATGCAACTATTACAAAAGTAAATCACAAGTAGATTTTAGTGTCGAGATAAAAGTATTACATGAAAAAATTAAGGGGATGTTTAGTGCATAACCCCCTCAACAAGGTACTAAATAGAGAATAGCATAAAATGCAAAATGGAAAACAAAGGAAATGCATCAGTTCATATTGATACATATATCCATCACACTATAAACCAATCTATACATCACACTTTAATGCATAGTTGTTGTGGAACCAACTTACAATGATTGTTATTTTACAAAAAATGTTACAAAAAGCAAGTGATCATTGCTTTAAAAAAAAATTGATTTTCATTTTATTACAATATTTTGATGTACAACACAAACAATATCTTTTCACATTAACATGTAATAGTGAGATGCATAAAAATGCAACTATTACAAAAGTAAATATCTAAGACATGACCTTGCAAGCTACTAATGACTTGTATAGACATACACCTTACAACATATGGAAATAAAGCATTTGACGGTGCTACGTATCTGTTTGATACAAATGATTCACTAAAGATACACAATAAGAAAATGTTGAAATCATTAAATTGCCCGATCACAATAAGCACAAAAATGAATTCTGCAAACAGAAACAATAATATAGTGGATTACTCCTTTGTAGGGGACAACATATTATTCTTACAACACATATATGGATAGAGGAAAGACTTCTTAATGAGCTCTTGGTGAGGTTCTTGACATTGTTTATGGTCCATGTTGCAAGCCACCAAGTGTCTAAAGACCGTACCAATTGTAGTTACATTAGGCAGCCAAAGCCATTTACCACTTACCACATCATGGGCTATTTCAATACACAAATCGCAAGGGCTCACGCTTTGAAAAGAAAAAATAAACATTGGTAGTTTTAGATACACAAATCACAAGGGCTCATGCTCCACATTTTATATACGAGAAGAAAATGTGTGGTTGTAGCAATAAAATACCTAGAAGCTCCTAGCATGATGTTTATACGCTATCACCAGAGAAAAAACTCATAGTCCAAATAATTGAAAATCATAACAAGGTCTGATCGAATAAACCACTACAGATGATTGTTCAAGGAACTGTAGGTATAGGGAAATCTTACTTAATTGCTTGTATCAGAGAAGTACTGAATAATAGGACACCCCCAAAAAAAGGCCAGCTATTGATATTGGCCCCAACAGGGGTTGTTTCATTCAATATACATGCATCAACAATCCATTCAAAGCTTAGAATACCAATCAAAGACATGCAACCACTACAAAGCCAGGCATTAGCAACATTCCAAGAAGAATTAAAACATATAAAGTATATCCTAATAGATGAAATGAGCTTCATCAGACCAAAGATACTCCTCAAAATTGATAGTCGGCTTCGAGAGGCCTTTCCCCATTGACAACTTGCGCCTTTTGGTGGAATATGCATGAAACTCTTCGGTGATCTAGCACAACTGCCACCTGTCATGGATAAACCGATTTACACATCATATTCCAATGAAAAGTTATTGTGGGACCAATTTACAATGATTTTTACTCTACAAACAATGTTTTGACAAGCAGGTTTGAGTAGTGCACAAGTAGAATTCCGTAAAATATTACAAAATATCCGAGATGCAACCCCAACAGAAGATGATTGGAAGTTACTAATGACTTGTACAGACATACACCTTACAACATATGAAAATAAAACATTTGACGGTGTTATACATTTGTTCACTACAAATGATTCAGTAAAGCTACACAATAAGATGTTGAAATCATTACATTGTTCGATTGCAATAAGCACATCAATGAGTTCTGGAAACAGACATAATAATATAGAGAATGATGAATAGTTGGAAAAACATGTACTCCTCTATAGGGGTCAATGCATTATGCTTACAATGAATATATGGATAGAGACAGGGCTTGTGAATGGAGCTCTTGGTGAGGTGATTGAAGTTATTTATGGGCCAGACTGCAAGCCACCAAGTGTGCCTATGTATGTTGTCATACATTTTGATAATTATTGTGGACCATCTTGGAATGAACATGATCCAAAGGCTGTATCGATTGTGCCTGTCACATTAGGCAGCTGAAGACAGCTCCCTTTGACCATGTCATGGGCTATTACTATACACAAATCACATGGGCTCACACTACAAAAAACAACAATTGACATTGGTAAAATAGAGAGACAAAGAATGACGTTTACAGCTATATCAAGAGTCAAATCTCTGGATAGTCTTCGCATCTAGCTTGCATTCTCCTATGAAACATACACCAAAATGTAGAACAATCCATATACAATGAAATGGAAAGCAGAAGAATCCCGTTTATACCAGATGTCAATGGAAACCAAATACACCTATTCTGCATGTACAGAACAATCATGAAACTATATAGCACTATTGGCGTACCCCTTGGACCCTTCAAAAGGTACAAGTGCTAGTTATATTAAGCCTGAGATGTGATAGGGTGGTGCTGATAATGGTATCAATTGTCCTAGATCATGTGACCATTTTAATATGATAAAAAATAATAATTATAACATGTTTATCATGATATAAAGTAGGGGATGCTCTACTTTCGATTAGTTCCCTAGAAATAAATGCAACACCATGATGCAAATATTTTAGTTGTGTATTTTATAGTGGGGTATATTTTCCTCTAATTTATGCTATATCATTGGTATTCAGTATCAAGTAGGGCTGCGGGGATCTTATACAAATATTTCATACATAAATATGTGGTGTCCGGCCATTCATATAATTTGATATTTTTGCAAGAAGATACTTATGGTTGTTTATTGGAATATTCACAAGTCCTATAATAGATACCTCATCTAAAACATGGCATTTAGAACACTAGGCTGTGATGGAAAGACTGAAAAAAGCTTCCATTGGTCTCTATAGAAATTAAAAGTGTATGAATTTCTTGACATGCACATTTTGTTACACAACCAATTACAAGATCATGTAGGGAATTTCTTATTGATGATAATGAAGTTATGTCCTCTATTATGCTAATCATGTTAGATTGGTAGAAATAATAAGGATAGAAAATGAATTAGAAAGGAATTAAAGAGTTTTGAGGACTGTTATTGGTTTGGGTTAGAGGGTAATTTAAGATAAAGAGAATTCAAAACCCTGATTGACCTAATGGGTTCAAAGGTAATAAGAAAACAAGCTTTCATATAAGAGAAGATCTGCAAAACATTAATTTGGATTTCACTACCATGTATACCACAGAAGGCTAGACTTTTAACTAGAAGGAAAACAAATTCATCCCACACATAGGGAATAATGAGCCCTTCGGAATTTTCAGAACTACATCCACATATATACATGGCACAACAAATGCTTAAGCCCTTGGAAATTATCAATTACACTTTTAGATAAAAAATTGAAAGATACAAATGGATTCAAGAATAACTATAATTAGCTTGGAAAATTTATTTATACTGGGTAATATATTTTCTTATATTTACTTAGTTTTTTATTAAGATTTCTGATAGGGGCCTCTAGACTCTCTTTTAATAAGAGTTAAGAAGGTGGGATTATTTATTCTATCAAATTTGTCTAATGTAGATTCAGGCATTCAACAAGACTTAATTTCTTTAGATTCATTAAGAAGTATTTAACTTCATGGCATAACAAAAATTTTTATTGTTAGAACTAAATTGTAAATTGTTAAGATCTTTTTATTTTTTACTAACCAAACATTGTAAATATTTTATTTTAAGAAAAGAAAAGACATAAAGATTGGAATTTTATATTTACTGAAAATTTGACATATTCAAAAGAGTAATTATTTTCAGACATTGTAATGTAATTTTAGATTTTTATAAATACAGGGTTTATAGTGAGCATTACATTCATTGGAAGCGATCATATCTTTCTGGAAGAATTTTTCTATTTCATGATCAAATTATTTTGATGAATTCCCTCATCCTTATTTCAGTTCTTGTATTCATAAATTATTTCTTGGATTTATTTCCATATTCTCATATGAAAGAGGGGATTTACTTTTACTTTTGTAGAAGGATTACTTTTTGAAGGCATGTAATTGTGTTCAAAAGGAATAGATTTTACTTCTAAATGGTTTGGCTAATTTGATTTAGATGACCTTCAAAGAATTAAATCAGAGATTTAGTTTTCAAATAATTGATGCTAGCTAAAACTTAGTTTTCAAAGGTAATGGAATCATAGCTCCTCTTTCCTATCAGATTACAATGATCAGAGTCCCATAAAAAATTTATTTTGAGAAGATAGATATGAATCTGACAAACAATTAGTTTGAATAGCACTGATTCACATGGATTTGGTGAAAAAATTCCTATCGACAACCTAGGATAAAATTTATGTCCACATGCTAGACTTCAAGCATTTTAATGCTTGGTGAATAATTTTCCACTCTCATTTATCACAACACATTAAGCATTCTCCTAATCCTATAGCAATGGCCATGCCTATTTTGTCCTCTAGATATCCATTTATATTACATAGATATTATAGAATATATATCTCACTAGCTCTTGCATTTGGACATTGTGTCTTTCATCACATACTAACAAGGTAACTAAATTTTACATCAAAGAAAAAAGTTCTCAATATCGCTACCAGTACCAAAAGTAACTAGTTTTATTTTTTTCAGGCAAAAGATCATATATTCAATTGTATGGACTTGTGCTCTATTTGTATCAATACTTTTTTTATTTACAACTACAATATGCCTTGATGGTGAGTAGAAATTTAAAGGTGCCCAGTTATGTGAAACTATAGAATTCAAGTGATATAGGTGTTATTGATAATTCTATTTGGCTTTCAATGATATCATAGGCTTTCTTATTGTTAGTTTCGACAAGTTTTGGTTCTGTATATCTGTTAATTCATGCTTTCAGAAAGAAGGCATAGACTCTAATTCTATTTTAATTCATTCAAAAGAGAAATAAAATAATGCTAGGATGCCTAATTATGCTATAGTACAAAAATAATAATCTAACAAGTACAACCCAAATTTATAAGGAAAAATGAACAATTGTGCTAGCTGAAATGCGTCAACCTTACTAGATTTTTAGTAAGTACCCACTGCAAAGATTTACACAACATAAACACTAGAAATATATAAAAATTGAATGTTCAAACTTCACAAAAAAATACTTTTGTACCTCCTAGCCTTTTTCTTCATAGATATAGCCAAGTTCATTTCTATAGTTCCTTTAGATTTAGCGATATAGTTACAAATATTATATAAGTCTGATTTCTATTCAAGGGATGTAGTCTATGATAGAAACTTGTATCATGGATTATTGTCTTTTATGAGCTAAGCGTACTCCTAAAAATCTAGCTGGAAAGTTTGTTTGCTTGAGAAGAGTTAATGCTTTAATGCTTGGAATTGATGTGCACCTTAAAAAATTCTTTGCAAATAATGTATATCTTGGTTAATGAATCCTGGGTGTTTGCAGGGATTTTGAGAGATAAAGTAAGAGTCGTGAAGATATAATTCTACTATTCTTGACAACCATAGGTTTTTTTAAAATAAATCTTGTAATTTTAGTCTTTATCATTATCACTCCATTTATCACATGTTTATTGCGTACAAATTTTGCATTGATATGGTGGATTACCTATTTTCCTTTTCTTTTATTTCCTTTGTTGTCAAAGTTTTTTGGGAAAAGTTTAGATGAGGTTATTGGTTGCCTCATAAAATGAAAAATGTAAAAAAAAAACATTTTCTATGTTTGTTCACATGTCAGATATTCTGATGGCCTATAGTCTTGCCAAGTATTGGAAGAATTAATTAATATAGTATGGACCTAGGTTCAAATTCCATAGGACCTGCTCTTCTTCTAAAATTGTTCTTTGTTGATTAAATGAAACACTTCCATATGAGATTTAGGCTAGAAGTCTATGGTGGTATCTTTATCCACGAAACTTGGGTATGTGTAGGATCATGGTATGCCAAAAAGTGGCGATGTGAAAAAAACTTATTTTCACTTGTCCAAAAGGACACAAATAGATTTGTTGTCTTTTTGGTAGGCCTAGGTGTCAGTACACCTAGCCAAACCAAAAGCCAAACCTGAAGGAATTATCAGATATCCGATATTTTCCAGTGATTATAAATCACTGTACCCAACCGCGTTCAACATTTTTTCATTGCAAAAATGTTGAGCACAACTAGGTTTCGGATATCCAGTCTCATATCTCCTATCCAATTTCTTCCAAATTGCCCAGGTAAGTTTAGCTTCTATTTTTTTATTATTTTAATTGTTTTTTGTTATTTTTACATATAAATACATAGTTTTTTATATAAAAATTAGGGTAGCAATGAGTTTTTGTATTATTTTTTAAAATTCATTGTAATTATCTATTTTTTTTCATTTTTATCAGACATGGAATCAGAAAACTCTCGTAATGATCCCGCAAACAATCCAGACCCACCTACCAACAATCCCCCACCTCTAGCAGATGTACCTGTCACAAACCCTCATCATTTAGAAGATCTAATAGGAGATAATCTAAATGAACTTAGAGGATTGGAAACCACATATGCCAATATCCCCACATTGCACCCCATGTTTATGACATTGAACACAATAATTGAAAACATGGAGAAACTGATAGAGCAACATAATGCTGCACTTCTTTGGCGCGATTCCATGCACACCCAATTTGATGATGGGCTTGATTATGATGAAGTCATGAACCTAAATATAACAAAACATGACATAGCTAATCTTTTTGTGGATCCTAAAACTGGTCTAAAAGTAGACCCTAAAAAAACCAAGTTGTCAATTAAATGGTGCACAAATAGTGCAATACGTGACAACTTTTGGGACCGTTGGTGGATGGTTTTTGATAGACCACCTCACAACAATTTGGATGTCCCATTTTATTTTCTTAGAAAATTGTATGCTGAATTTGTGCTTGGTCACAAGGTGGACTATTGGAGTATGAGACAGAAGCAGGGTGTAGGTTTAGGTGCTCCACAAGATAGGCCATCATCACAATGGGTGAAATCCCACACATATGTCCCCCCTCCTAAGATTTCACCACCTCCCACAGTGAAACATCCAGACATTATTGTTGAGGCTGGCTCACAGACTATTTGAACCATTCGCATGTTGAGTGATCTGCTAGTTACGCAGAGCACAACATTGTTGCCTCCTCATCCTCATGCTTCTAGCACTTCCACAAGCTCACATGTTTGTGTGGCCCACACTTGCGTTATATGGAAGAATATTTGTCTTGGTCCCTTGACTGATAGTGATACATATAGTTTCAGCTTCGATATGGATGACTCTACACAACACACTATATGCACTGAAGCAGCTCATGCAGATGTGCATCAAGAGCCTACAGTGCCATGGACTCCCACTGTTACGGTAAGGGTAAACTGTTCACTTTTTACATTGTTTTTAAATTTTATTGTTCGTATTTTTAGTAGAATTTTCTTATAATAATTTCCCACTTATATCTTTTTATGTGTTACATTTATGTTTAGTTGATGACAGAAGAGGAGATGGCACAGGTGGAGGGGTCCACACTTTTAGCCATATCATTTGGTCTTGACTCTTCCATGGTACATATGTTTTAATGTACTCATTTCTTTCCTTTTAAATTATGATAATAGTATATGTACATTATTTTCTAATTTTTATGATCATCTTTTACATACTGATGCAAGTGTCACCAATTGCCACCCAGGGGCAATGTGAGGGGGTGCAGGTCTCAGTGGTTGATAAAGGAAAGGTAATTAAGTAATTTAGTTTATTTATGCATACATGTATACTTGTCAATTGTGCGTACTCATTTTTAATTTACATGGTTTATTTGACAGAGAGTGGCATGTGATGATGTCATGAGACCCTATCGTCATGACAGAGTCATAGGCATATCCATTCAGAGTGATAGCCCCATGGTAAGTACATTTCTAAAGTTATTTGTGTGCATTTTTCTATCAAGTATATATAATATGGTCAAGTTATGATAATATGAAGTATCTATTTGACTTTTGTAGGTCACTCCTAGTTTGAGAGAGCTAGAATGGAAAGGGTTTGTATCGCTGATGACTCAGCCAACAATCCCTAAAGAAAGGTCAATAGAGGTAAGTTTTAATGTTAATTTAGTTATTTTGTAAACATATATTTGCTACCAAGTTTTTAACATTAAATAGTATAACTCATAAATCAATCTCATGTTCGTAAACATATATAGGTGGGAGTCGCCATTGGTGGTACTATTCCTATGCCACCTATAAGGACATATATTAGGTCTCCTGCTCATGGGAGGAGATAGAGAGGTGAGGTATATGAGAGTTCAATTTGTTGGAATCATTTTCCATTGCACCAAAAGTTCAAACTGTCAATTCCTGATACAAATGTCAGATTTAACCTGATCCACGTGAGGTAGTTAAGCCATGTCATGAATCTCCAAGGAGGTGTTGACCACCAAGTCAACAATCTCCCCCTCAGCACCGATTGAGCCTTCAACACCCACTGAAGGGAGACTCAAACCCATGACCCAAGGCTCTGATACCAATTATTGGAATCATTTACCATTGCACCAAAAGTTCAAACTGTCAATGCTCGATACAAATGTTAGATTTAACCTGATCCACGGGAGGTGGTTAAGTCATGTCATGAATCTCGAAGGAGGTGCTGACCACCAAGTCAACACAATTTTAGTTTAAATTTTATTTATTATTGTTGACTATGATTCTAAATTTTAATCTAACTTGGGGTTTCACTTTTGTGTTTGAATGCAGGATCCATTAGAGCTGGAGAGTACTTCAAAGAGGCTCCATTTTGATGATACACTAGTAGAATAGGATGTCCTAGAAATATTCATAGTTGAACTTCTTATTTTGAGATGTCATATGACATATTTTGAGATGGTGTATGCCACATTGTATCTAGATATGTTGACATATAATCATGAGGACATAATGATTGTTCATTTTGATATATATATGAAACTTGATATTCAATCCAATTTGTTAATTGTGTGTTCATTTATTCATTATTAGTATGTAAATATGCTTGTGTGTATGTACTCTTGTGTAAAATTTATGCCTTAAGTATATTAATATATATTCAAGTACAATATTCATAACCTAAATTCATGTGTATGGGCTATGTGCATGACTTAATTGAATTCATGTTGTATGCTTTATAATTATGTGCTACATGTATGCTTCATGACTTAAGAAAATTTATGTGTACACTTTATGTGCTACGTGTGTTCACACATGTAATTCATCATCTAAGGTATATAAGGATATCTATTAAAGTGGTTTCAAGGTTTGTAGACTTACCTTTTACTCCCAATGGCTAAAAGAATTCAAACTGGCCTAATTACATAATCAAACACCCTTTTGGCCATATCAAAACATATTGGTCTTTTGGACAAAATATTAGTACTTCATCTGTACCCTTACAAATACACTAGGAATGCATAAGAAACATGGTATTGTAGGATCACTGATACCTCTCACAAGGTCTGAGTTATGAGGCTTGATAGTTTGCTGAACAATCGTGCTTAGTGCAACTTTCAACTGACCCTCACTGCAAGTTTTGGCATCGAGCGAGACTCACGTGCCAAATTCAAACAAATTTGAATCTCCCAGAACAAAGAGAGGTTATTGTAGGCTTTGAAAATGCCATCTTGTAGCAGCTCACAAATATCTGATACCTCTCAAGGGGTTTGAGTTATGAAGCTCAAAAGTTCACTGCCCCATCGTGCCTAGTGCACCTTGAGGACACTTTGGTCCGGCGTGGTTCAGAACATTTTGCTGGCTCAATGGTTGAAATTGGGTTGTGCCTAGCATTTACCCACCCAACTAGAGCTAATGGCATAGTCCATTCAGTGCTAGGATGAACAGTTTGAAAGTAATCCATTGGTGCAACTTTCAACTAACCCTCACTACAAGTTTTGGCATCGAGAGAGACTTGCATACCAAATTCAAACAAATTTGAATCTCCCAAAATGGAGAGAGGCTATTGTAGGCCTCAAAAACAATATCTTGTAGCAGCTCATAGATCTCTGATACCTCTCACAGGGTCTGAGTTACGAAGCTTGAAAGTTCACTGCCCAATCGTGCTTAGTGCACCTTGGGGACACTTTGGTCTGGCGTGGTCCGAAACGTTCTGCTAACTCAATGGTCAAAATGGGGTTGTGTATAGCATGTAATTTCCCAAATAGAGCTAATGGCATAGTCCATTTGGTGCTAGGATGAATGGTTTGGAAGTAATCCATTGGTTCAACTTTCAACTGACCCTCACTGCAAGTTTTGACATCGAGTGAGACTCATGTGCCAAATTCAAACAAATTTGAATCTCCCAGAATGGAGAGAGGTTATTTTAGGCCTCAAAAATGCCATCCTATAGCATCTCATAGATCTTTGATACCTCTCATAGGGTCCAAGTTACGAAGCTTGAAAGTTTTTTGCCCAATCGTGCTTAGTGCACCTTGGGGACACTTTGGTCCGGCGTGGTCCGGAATGTTCTGCTGACTCAATGGTCAAAATGAGGTTGTGCATAGCATTTACCCACCCAATGGGATCTAATGGTGTAGTCTATTTGGTGCCAGGATGAATGGTTTGGAAGTAATCCATTGGTGCAACTTTCAACTGACCCTCACTACAAGTTTTGGCATCGAGCGAGACTCGCGTGCCAAATTCAAATTTTTTTTAATCTCACCAAAAAGAGAGAGGTTATTGTAGGCCTCTAAAATTTCATCTTGTAGCATCTCACAGATCTTCGATACCTCTCACAGGGTCCAAGTTACGAGGCTCAAAAGTTTGCTACCCAATCGTGCTTAGTGCACCTTGGGGACACTTTGGTCCGGAATGTTTTGTTGACTCAGTGGTCGAAATGGGGTTGTGCCTAGTGTTTATCTACCCAACTGGAGCTAATGGCATATTCCATTTGATGCCAAGATGAATAGTTTGGAAGTAATCGATTAGTGCAACTTTCAACTGACCCTCACTGCAAGTTTTGGCATCGAGCGAGACTCGCGTGCCAAATTCAAAAAAATTTGAATCTCCCAGAGCGGAGAGAGGTTATTGTATTCCTCAAAAATTCCATAATGTAGCACCTCATGAATCTCTGATACCTCTCATGAGGTCGAAGTTATGAGGCTTGAAAGTTCGCTGCCCAATCGTGCTTAGTGCACCTTGGGGACACTTTGGTTTGGCATGGTTCAGAATGTTCTATTGACTCAGTGGTCAAAATAGGGTTGTGCCTAGAATTTACCTACCCAACCAGAGCTAATGGCATAGTCCATTTGGTGCCGGGATGAATGGTTTGGAAGTAATCCATTGGTGCAACTTTCAATTGACCCTCACTGCAAGTTTTGGCATCGAGCGAGACTCGCGTGCCAAATCCAAAAAAATTTGAATCTCCCAGAATGGAGAGAGGTTATTGTAGCCCTCAAAAACATTGTCTTGTAGCATCTCATACATCTCTGATACCTCTAATAGGATTTGAGTTATGAGCCTCAAAATTTTGCTACCCAATCGTGCTTAGTGCACCTTGGGGACACTTTAGTTCGGCATGGTCTAGAATGTTCTGTTGACTCAATGATCCAAACAAGGTTGTGCCTAGTGTTTCCCTACCCAACCAGAGCTAATGGCATAGTCCATTCAGTGCCAGGATGCAATCCTTGAACACTATCCCTTCACCAGGGAATCATCATTTTACTTTGGACACATTTGACTAATTTTGACTCAATCACTCCAACTATTACATCATTTGACAATACAAATGTAATGGAATTAAGACAATAGAAATGTAGGGATACAAAATTAAGATGATAAAAATTATATAAGGATACAACATTCATAGTAAGGAAACACATTTTTTGCGCTTTACATGGCATTAAGACGATACAAATGTGAGCTTTTAATATTTGCAAATCAACCCCATGGGCTTTTTTATATTTCCAATTTTGCATCTAATTTTGCATCAAATTTTTTATATACAAAATTTGGCATCTAAATATGCATATTACATTCGATTGTTGTTTTTATATACAAAATTTGGCATCTAAATATGCACATTACATTCGATTGTTATTTTTATATACAAAATTTGGCATCTAACTATGCACATTACATTCGATTGTTGGTTTTATATACAAAATTTGACATCTAAATATTCAAATTAAACAACTATATATAAAAAATAAGTGTCCTTTCCGCTCCAATCCCTGCATTCAGAAGGTAGAAGAAAAGTTAATAGAGAATATAAGAAGTTCCCTTTTGACATCTAAATATGCAAATTATAGAACTGTATTTTAACTTGAGTTGAACTTACCTATTGAAGTGTGCCTGAAGGGTCATCTCTTTGCTTGAGAGTATTCAGTATTGCTTCATGATCAGAAGTACTAATAGTCCAAAGTTACTTTGTCTTTGGTTTTCCTTAATGTTTCAACAACTTAACATTGGCTGCTATAACAAGGTGTGAATACATGAGAATGGTTTTGTGCTTCTCATAGTCTTCAAACGCGGGAATTATTGGATACAATTGTCTGAAGGACATTGTTGGATTAGCTATGTGTTGTCTTTGATGTCACACAAATGTCATATCAATTATCGTTCCCATTATCTACCAAGTTTAGTCAGTCAGCTAAGTGGTTCTTAGTATCTACTGAGTTCAGTCGGTCAGCTAAGTGGTTCTCAGTATCTACCAAGCTCAGTCGGTCAGCTAGGCAATTTTTAGTGTCTACTGAGTTCTCTCGGGTTTCTAAAGGAAACTTGACAGGATAACAGTGTTAACCGAGCCTCCTCAGTTATCGAAGGAAAATTAGTGGTTACCGAGCTCTCTCGGTCTCCAAAGGATGTTTTAGAATGCACTATGGTTACCGAGTTCTCTTGATCACCGAAGGAAATCTTTTCAGGATTAATGTTTACCGAGCAAGGTTGGCCCTTTCAAAGAATTTTGTTATTAAATTTTTTTTATCCCAGCTGACTGTTATAATAATTATTAGTGCCGACTTGACAATCTAAATGATTATGAAATGGAATATATATATAGAAGGTCAAATGGTGAATAAGAGATATACAACATGCAGAAATCATTTTGAAGAAAGGTGTGTGCGAATTTTGAAGGATGGTCAGATATCCTCAAGGAGCAGCAAAGATTTAATTGATTAGTAAGGATCTAGTGAAATAGAATAGAGATCTATATTCAGCAATTCAGTTGCAGGTTATTTCATTGTTACTCTCTAGCAATTGTAGCAGTGATATCAAAATCTCTTAACCGAGTTGGTTTAACAACCATTTTGTAAATCCTCTAACAAGGTAATAGTTTTATTGAATTGTTTCAAGACCTCTTACAAGGCCACTCCTATCAAGGTGATTAAATCCTCTAACAAGGTCACACCTAACAGTGTGTTTTGTAACCTTTTACCGGGTTGGCTTCTAACCGGGCATCACTTCAGAAGAGTGAAAAATAGTAACTAGTTACATTGGTGGTTTTTCCCATATTGCGTTTCCACAGTAAATCTAGTGTCTCTTGTGTTCATGTTATTTTCTTTATTCATGTAAGTTAATCAGTGATGAATGCTTAAGAACAATTTAATTATTACACATTTTAAGGATCAAGTTTTTAGCATTTCTCTGTATATTTACCGAGTGGCATAGTAAATAATTTGTTAAGATATTTAAGGGATCAGTGGTAATATTTTGTGGTTAACTGATTCACCCCCCCCTCTCAGTTACTACATCTATATTTCCAACAATTGGTATCAGAGATTTTGGTGCTTGCAGGAAGGGTTTCAAGGACCTAAGCTAAAGATCAGGATGTCTTACAAAAGAGAAACTCCAAGGCTTAACAAAAATAACTTTTCAGCATGGCAAGGTCTCATGAGATTACATCTGGCTTCCACTGGTGATTCAGGATGCAAATATATTGATCAAGAATATACAATTCCTACTGGCACATTGACTGTTGAAGACATTGTAGAGAAGAAGAACCATAACACTATGATGATAGACATTGCATCAGCTCTTAGCTATGAAGAATTTGATGAAATCAAAGACTACACAATTTCTCATGAAATGTGGAACAAGCTGAAGAAAATCTATGGTGGTGATGACAATGTGAAGAGAGCCAAAGCAGAGAGCCTAAGAGGATAGTTTGATCAAATGAAAATGAGAGAAGAAGAAAACATTGCAAAATATGTTGAAAGGATCAAGACAAGTGTTAGTGCAATTAGAGTTTCTAGAAGAAAAATTGATGACGAAACAGTTATAAGTAAGGTTCTTAGAACATTACTCCCTATTTATGCAATAAGAGTTTCTGCTATTCAAGAAAGAAGATGTGAAGAAAATCACAATATAACTTTGGATGCCTTAGTTGGAAGATTGACAGCCTTTGAACTGGATAACTATGACAACTATGTTCCAACTTCTAAAAATATTGAATCAGCTTTTGAGGCCAAACTTTCACTCAAGAAAGGGAAGAAAATCCAATCAGAAAGTGAAGAAGAATCAGAGGAAAGTTCTGATAGCGATCTTGAAGTTATTGAAGCATTACTTGCAAAGAAGTATTCAAGAGATAGAGGAAAATACAGAGGTAAAACTCCTTTAATCTATTTTTCATGTGAAGAAATTGGTCATATTGCAGCTAGGTGTCCAAACAAGCAAAGCAAAGATGAGAAGAAAAATTACAAGTACAATGGCAAGAAAAATTTCAAATCATTCAAGGATAAAGGTAAGAAAACATGTTTCTTAGCTAAATATTCAGATGATAGTGGAGAAGAAATTGTTTTCATTGCTATAAAAGATGAATCTAATAATGATGAAGATGAGATGGCACTTATCTCTCATATAAGCAAGAATGATACATGGATTATAAACAATGGATGTTCACATCATATGACTGGTGATAGGACCAAGTTTGAACACTTTAAACTTTGATGGTGGTAATGTAAGGTTTGGAAACAATGAACCCTGTTGTATAAAAGGAAAGGGACGAATTTCATTAACCAAAGAACTTATATGTGATAATGCATATTGGGTCGAAGGACTAAAGCATAATCTTCTAAGTGTAGCACAACTAATCAACATTGGATTCAAGGTTGAATTCATGAATTGCAAAGCAAGACTACTGGATGACAAAGGAAAACTGATAGGATTAGGCAAACAAACCAAAGGTAACCTGTTTTATCTTGATCTTGGTGATTACTCATGTTTTATTTCTCAAATTGTAGAAAGTTGGTTATGGCACAAAAGGTTATGTCATGTAAATTTTGACAACATGATGAAAATAAGCAAATTCAAGAAAGTAAGAGGTATTCCAACTTTGAAGAAACCTGATGTTGGTCTATGCAAGAATTGTCAAATTGGTAAAATGGGAAAGTCTAGTTTCAAAAGTAAAAACTATCAGTCTGAAGATATTTTGGAAATTGTGCATACTAATTTATGTGGACCTATTGGAATTGAGAGCTGTACCAGAGAAAAATTCTTTATTCTCTTTGTTGATGATTATTCTAGAATGATGACTGTTATGTATTTAAGAGAAAAGTCTGAAGCATTTGAGAAGTTCAAATGGTATTTAGCAAGAGTAGAAAAGGAAATAGGAAAAAGAATAAAATGCTTGAGATCAGATAGAGGTGGTGAATTCATCTCCCATGAATTCAATAATTTCTGCATTGAAAGAGGAATCAAAAGATAGGTATCAGCCCCGAGAACTCTTGAGCAGAATGGAATAGCTGAAAGAAGGAACAGATCTATCATGGACTATGCAAGGACTCTAATGATAGAAAAGAACATTGCTATGAAATACTGGAAGGAAGCTATCAGCACTGTAGTTCATACCTTGAACCGAGTACAGCTGAGAAAAGACACATTCAAGACTCCATATGAGCTATGGTATGGCTACAAACCAAATGTAAGCTACCTAAAAGTATTTGGTAGTAAATGTTACATCTTGAAAGAATCTAGAAAAGGAAAATTTGATGTAAAAAGTGATGAAGGAATATTTTTGGGATATTCTTGCAAAAGTAAGGCATATAGATGTCTAAATTTGTCTACTCACAAAATCATAGAAAGTGCACATGTGAGAATTGATGAATTTGCAGAAAAGATTGAAGAAGAAAGCAAAAAGGAACCAGAGGACTACAAAAAATTTGTTTACATCGAACTTGATACATTGCCAGACACATGTAAGGAGACTACATCTACCGAGCCCAGTACAGTAACCGAGTCACAAGAAGAAGTTCTAACTGAGTCACAAAGTACCGAGTCTCAGTTTGAAGCTACCGAGCAAGTATCTACCGAGCTCGAGCAATCTGAACCTGAAGATGAAGAAGATGACAATGTAACTCATTCAAGAAGCAAGGAACCTGTATTAGCCAAGTACGTCAGAAAGCATCATAAACCAGATCAGATTATTGGAAACAAATCAGATGGTACTATGACAAGAAGTAAACTAAAAGGTACATGTTTATTTGCTGATTTTGAACCTAAAAATGTCAAAGATGCATTAGAAAATGAAAGTTGGATTGAGGCTATGAATGAAGAAATAGAGGAAATAGAGGAAAATAAGACATGGACTCTTGTACCTAGGCCTAAAGATAAAAATGTAATTGGGACAAAATGGGTATTCAGAAATAAGTTGAATGAAGATGGTCAAGTATCAAGAAACAAAGCAAGATTGGTATGTAAAGGATATTCTCAAGAAGAAGGAATAGATTATGGAGAGACTTTTTCTCCTATTGCAAGATTAGAAGGTGTGAGGACTTTACTTGCATATGCAGCACATAAAGGATTTAAGGTATATCAGATAGATATCAAATCTACTTTTCTCAATGGTATTCTTGAGGAAGAAGTCTACATTGAGCAACCTGAAGGTTTTATTGATCTAGACAAAAGGGATATGGTCTGCAAATTACACAAAGTATTGTATGGTCTGAAACAAGCTCCTAGAGCATGGTATGAAAGATTACATAACTATCTTACTCAGATTAATTTCAAAAGGGCTAATGACAACAATAATTTATACATCAAAGAAGGATTAGATAACAAAATTGTTTTGGCAGAAATATTTGTGGATGATACTATGTTTACGGGAAATGATGATCAGTGCAAAGAATTTTAAAAACTTATGAACAAAGAATTTGAAATGTCTATGTTTGGTCAGATAAAATTCTTTGTTGGACTTCAGATTCAGCAGAACAAAAATGGTATCTACATTACTCAGTCTAAATATATCAAGGAAATACTTAAGAAATTTGGTATGGAAGATTCAAAACTAGTTGGTACACCCATGTGTACTGGACTGAAGCTTACCAAAGATGATGATTCAAAAGAAGTAGATCAAACCTTATACAGATCAATGATTGGAAAATTATAGTATGTAGTACACACAAGGCCTGATATTGCCTTAGCAGTTGGAATAGTGGCAAGATTCTCGGCTAAACCCAGAGAAAATCACATGATGGCAATCAAAAGAATCTTGAGGTATTTAAGGGGAACTGAAGATTATGGCTTGTGGTATAAATTTGGAGGCAATCTAGATTTAAAAGTGTTTACTGATGCTGATTGGGCAGGAAACATTGATGACAGAAAGAGTACAAGTGGTGGTGCAATCTTTCTTGGCAAGAGGTTAGTATCTTGGACTAGTAAAAAGCAAAACTGCACATCCCAATCCACATCAGAAGCAGAATATGTTGCTGCAGCAGTAAACTGCTCTAATATTATATGGTTTAAATAGCTTTTGGAAGGCATGAAGGTTGAGATCAAAGAACCAATTGTTATGTTTTGTGATAATACAAGTGCAATAAATATTTCAAAGAATCCAGTAATGCATTCCAAAACTAAGCACATTGCAATTAAATATCACTTTGTCAGAGAATTGGTGTAGGACAAGGAAATCAGATTGGAATATATTCATATAAAAGAACAAATTGCAGATATCTTCACCAAACCACTACCTAAGGATGCATTCTTGTATCTAAGAGGCAAGTTAGGGGTCACTCCCCTGTCCGAGGTTCACTAAATAAAGTTTTAGTGATGCATCAACTAGAACATGTTGAAGATCAATCAGTTGATGCAACATAGTCAGGGAATCATTGCATATGAATCAGTACATAAGGTATATTGATATTTACCGAAACTGTGTTAATTGTCTTTGGCATGTGTTGTCAAAGAGGGAGAGTTTGCTGTCATTTCAAGAAATTTCTAAGAAGAATAATTTGAGAATTTAAGAGGGAGAGTTCTCAGTCAGAGAAAGAAGGTTGAAGATGATGGGAATTAGAATGAAGCTAAGGATATGCTTCTTACTCTTGGTTTCTCTATGAAATTTCATTATGCTATGACATGTTGTGTTGCCATCAATGCCAAAGAGGGAGATTGTTGGATATGATTGTCTAAAGGACATTGTTGGATTAGTTATGTGTTGTCTTTGATGTCACACAAATGTCATATAAATTATCGCTCCCAGTATCTACCCAGTTTAGTCAGTCAGCTAAGCGGTTCTCAGTATCTACCGAGTTCAGTCAGTCAGCTAAGCAGTTCTCAGTATCTACAGAGCTCAGTCAGTCAGCTAGGTGGTTTTTAGTGTCTACCAAGTTCTCTCGGGTGTCTAAAGGAAACTTGATAGGATAACAGTGTTAACCGAGCCTCCTTGGTTATCGAAGGAAAATTAGTGGTTACCGAGCTATCTCGGTCTCCAAAGGATGTTGCAGAATTCACTGTGGTTACCGAGTTCTCTCGGTCATCGAAGGAAATATTTTCAGGATTAATGTTTACCGAGCAAGGTCGACCCTTTCAAAGAATTTTGTTATTATAGTTTGTTTATCCCAGCTGATTGTTATAATAATTATTAGTGCCAACTTGACAATCTAAATGATTATGAAATGGCATATATATATAGAAGGTCAAATGGTGAATAAGAGATATACAACATGCATAAATCATTTTGAAGAAAGGTGTGTACAAATTTTGAAGGATGGTCAGATATCCTCAAGGAGCAGAAAAGATTTAATTGATCAATAAGGATCTAGTGAAACAGAACATAGATCTATATTCAGCAATTCAATTGTAGGTTATTTCATTGTTACTCTCTAGCAATTGTAGCAGTGATATCAAAATCTCTTAACCGAGTTGGTTTAACAACCACTTTGTAAATCCTCTAACAAGGTAATAGTTCTATTGAATTGTTTCAAGACCTCTTACAAGGCCACTCCTAGCAGGGTGATTAAATCCTCTAACAAGGTCACACCTAACAGTGTGTTTTGTAACCTTTTACCGGGTTGGCTTCTAACCGGGCATCACTTCAGAAGAGTGAAAAATAGTAACTAGTTACATTGGTGGTTTTTCCCATATTGGGTTTCCATGGTAAATCTGGTGTCTCTTGTGTTCATGTTATTTTCTTTATTCATGTAAGTTAATCAGTGATGAATGCTTAAGAACAGTTTAATTATTACACATTTCAAGGATCAAGTTTTTAGCATTTCTCTGTATATTTACCGAGTGGCACAGTAAATAATTTGTTAAGATATTTAAGGGATCAGTGGTAATATTTTGTGGTTAACTGATTCACCCCCCCCTCTCAGTTACTGCATCTATATTTCCAACAATCCCTGCATTCAGAAGGTAGAAGAAAAGTTAATAGAGAATATAAGAAGTTCCCTTTTGACATCTAAATATGCAAATTATAGAATTGTATTTTAACTTGAGTTGAACTTATTATGGAAGTGTGCCTGAAGGGTCATCTCTTTGCTTGAGAGTATTTAGTATTTCTTCATGATCAGAAGTACTAATAGTCCAAAGTTACTTTGTCTTTGGTTTTCCTTAATGTTTCAACAACTTAACATTGGCTACTATAACAAGGTGTGAATACATGAGAATGGTTTTGTGCTTCTCATAGTCTTCAAACATGGGAATGCCATTATTTCTAATCATATATGTGCACAACCATGTTCCCACAACAACATGTGCTCCTATTGGATATGTGAACATATCATCATTTGTCATTGGTTGTGCAAGTTTCTGCTTTCCTCATACACAACATGCTAACCAGTAATCTGATCTCTCATCATTCCCTTCTGGTGCAACCAATGCAAAAACATGTCCTGGCTGTAGAAGATTTGAAAGATGGTCATAGTCAAGTGAACAATACATGTCATCATTTATTACAAAGACTATGAGAGATAAAGGAGTAAGATAATGTGGAACCCATGTATCAACCCACTCACTTGACTCACACTGATCCCAATCACACTGAAGACAACTTAGATAATAACAAGACAACTCTTGTATCCAAATTGTCGATGTACCAACATCTGAGCTTTGAAATGAATGCATTTTTGAAGAATCTTTCACAGTTTGACAATCCAACCTATCTCCTATTGTGCCCAACTCAACCAACCAAAAGAATCTACGCACCGCTGACTCAAGAGTCCCCGCTTGTGACAATACTAAAGTACACCAATCAACAATAGAATGGGCATCAATGAGTTCTTAACCTAAAATCCTCAGTTGCTCCTTAACTAGAGCTCTCTTTACGCATGCACCTGCTCCATCATGCTCCCCTTTTCCATGATCGGCCTAAAAAAAACTCCAAATATGAGGTACACCTCTCTCTACATGCATTCTACATAACCAATAAAACATATGAGCATTTTTTAATTGACCTATGCAATTATCTAACCAAATGAGATGTCTATTCATAGAAATATTATTTTCCCGCACCCACTCAAAATAATTCTCATAGCAATGTTGGACAAACTTGGATGGGTGCAATCTATCATCACTCATATAAAATTGGTACTCTCTAATTATCTTCTGATCATCTTCTGTACTATCAGGGGAATGTCTATATGTTATGTGCACAAAAATAGAAACCTGAATAGAATTGTAATATTGAGCTTGCAACTCATTTTGGGGCTGCAATGTATAGTTCTCTACAACGTCAACAACTGATATAATAGTGCCAATCGGGAAAGTGTCCTTACACATCCTGAATTGTTGATCCAACCACTGAGACCTATGACTATGCCTTGCATACTTGTTAAAAAGATTCTTCCTAAAATCTAAAATAAAATTAGCCACCTTGCATTCTTTAGTAACCAATTGACATCTCGAGCCTTCACCTCCACTTTTTAATGTATATTTAATGGTTTCATATACCTTTTTGTGGACAATTGTCTTTCCAAAATCGTGTTCACAACCCTCATGAAAACATTCAACAAACTTCACTAGCCCACCACACTCTAAGCACTTGTCATTTAAGCAATCTTTTGTATAAAAAAAACATCCATCATCTCTAGGACATAAAAAATGATCTAGCAAGTCTCTTGATGATTTTGGAAGAGCACTTGCACCACACTCCTCCAAAATTTCACTACTATGCAAAGTAGAATGAATGGATCATAACAATTCATGGTGCATTGAAAACTCCACATGATATTTGCAACAACAAGTATTTCGAATCTTAAGAGGCACACAAAAAAAAGGCTTCAGGGATTCAAAAGCTCTTTGTGATATTTGCAATGTTGGATGTGTCTCACAAAATTTTTTGAACAACATTGTTTGACTCACCTCCAAATAATGTTTGGGATGTGGGGTATGGTCTGGAATGCCAATTCTCAACTTCAAGACATCCTTCACATTTGGTGACACTCTTGAGTTAGATTGCCAAAATAGATGAATTTGATCCTTCACAGCATCGGTAAGCTTCTTATCACAACATGAAAGTCTCCCACCATAAGCCCATGTATGATTTTGAAGAGGATCATCAAGTCTTTCTCTTCTTGCAAGTTCTCTATCCAAAGTTTTAGGATTTAGATTCAAGTCAACACAAGTTTGTCTCATCAAATGAGCCTTTCTCAAATGATGAATTAACAAAGAGGTTGTAATAACCCTCCTAGTGGCACTCTTATCTTTTTCCTTGGTAGTATTCCCAATGGAATTGAGAGCACTAAAAATATTTCTCACAATAATAGCATTCCGCTCCTTTTTCTTGTTCACACTAATCTTTAATTTGACTAGTATACATCTCATCTTCTGCATCTTCAACAATTGCACAAAAAATTGAGATTGCTCAACCAATGTCTTGTGCCTAAAAAATTGATCAAAAAGTTTTGAAATCCACAACCAAAAGGTTCTTTCTAATCTCTTTCCATCGAAATTGCTCATTATGTTCTCATCAATTTCAAGGAACCATTTAGTTCTTCTTGAAGGTCTAACTCTCCTCTGTCCTCTCTCTCTCTCTCTCACCTAGAGAGAGAGAGAGAGAGAGATCTCACTCACCTTTCTTTCTCCTCTCTTTCTCTCTCTCACCTAGAGAGAGAGAGAGGAGAGAGAGAAGAGAGAGAGAGGGAGGAGAGAGGAGAGAAAGAGATATAGAGAGAGAGGAGACAAAGAGATAGAGATAGAGGGAGAGAGAGAAAGAGAGAGGACTTCATAGGGGTCCTAACATGTGATAAGGCATACTAGGACCCCTAGGAAGTCCTCATGACCCCTTTTGACACATTTGAATGCTCAAGTGTGTCCTACGGGGTCATAGGACCACTTAGGAAACACTTGAGCATTCTAATGTGTCAAAAGGGGTCATCAGGACCTCTTAGGGGTCCTAACGCATGATAAGACATACAAGGAACCCTAGGAAGTCCTCATGACCCCTTTCAACACATTTGAAGGCTCAAATGTGTCCTAAGGGGTCATAGGACCCCTTAGGACACACTTGAGCATTCTAATGTGTTGAAAGGGGTCATGGGGACTTCATAGGGGTCCTAACGTGTGATAAGGCATACTAGGACCCCTAGGAAGTCCTCATGACCCCTTTCAACACATTAGAATGATCAAGTGTGTCTTAAGGGGTTTTAGGACCCTTGAGGACACACTTGAGCCTAAAAATGTGTTTAAAGGGGTCATGAGGACTTCCTAGGGGTCCTAACATGTGATAAGGCATATTAGGACCCCTAGGAAGTCCTCATGACCCATTTCAACACATTAGAATACTCAAGTGTATCCTAAGGGGTCGTAGGACCCCTTAGGACACACTTGAGCATTCAAATGTGTTGAAAGTGGTCATGAGGACTTCCTAAGGGTCCTAATGCATGATAAGGCATACTAGGACCCCTAGGAAGTCCTCATGACCCCTTTTGACACATTAGAATGCTCAAGTGTGTCTTAAGGGGTCATATGATCCCTTAGGACACACTTGAGCATTTCAATGTGTGGAAAGGGGTCATGGAGACTTCATAGGGGTCCTAACATGTGATAAGGTGTACTAGGACACCTAAGAAGTCCTCATGACCCCTTTCGACACATTAGAACACTCAAGTGTGTCCTAAGGGGTCCTACGACCCTTTAGGACACACTTGAGCCTTCAAATGTGTTGAAAGGAGTCATGAAGACTTCCTAGGGGTGCCATTACATGATAAGGTGTACTAGGACCCCTAGGAAGTCCTCATGACCCTGTTTGATGCATTTGAATGGTCAAGTGTGTCCTAAAGGGTCATAGGACCCCTTAGGACACATTTGACCATTCAAATGTGTCAAATAGGGTCATGAGGACTTCCTAGGGGTCCTAACATGTGATAAGGCATACTAGGACCCCTAGGAAGTCCTCATGACCCCTTTCAACACATTGGAATGCTCAAATGTGTTGTAAGGGGTTGTAGGACCCCTTAGGACACACTTGAGAATTCAATGTGTCAAAAGGGGTCATGGAGACTTCATAGGGGTCCTAATGCGTGATAAGGCATACTAGGACATCTAGGAAGTCCTCATGACCCCTTTCTACACATTACAATGATCAAGTGTGTTTAAAGGGGTCCTACGACCCCTTAGGACACACCTGAGCCTTCAAATGTGTCAAAAGGGGTCATGGGGACTTCCTAGGGATCCTAACAGGTTATAAGGCATACTAAGACCCCTAGGAAGTCCTCATGACCCCTTTTGACACATTAGAAAGCTCAAGTGTGTTCTAAGGGGTCATAGGACCCCTTAGGATACACTTGAGCATTCAAATGTGTTGAAAGGGGTCATGAGGACTTCCTAGGGGTCCTAACACATGATAAGGCATACTAGGACCCCTAGGAAGTCCTCATCACCCCTTTTGACACATTGGAATGCTTAAGCATGTCCTAAGGGGTCGTAGGACCCCTTAGGACACACTTGAGCTTTTTAATGTGTCAAAAGTGGTCATGGGGACTTCATAGGGGTCGTAACGCATGATAAGGCATACGAGGACCCCTAGGAAGTCCTCATGACCCCTTTTGACACATTAGAATGCTCAATTGTGTCCTTAGGGATAGTAGGACCCCTTAGGACACACTTGAGCATTCAAATGTGTCGAAAGGGGTCAATGAGACTTCCTAGGGGTCCTAATGCATGATAAAGCATACTAAGACCCCTAGGAATTCCTCATGATCCATTTCAACACATTGGAATGCTCAAGTGTGTCCTAAAGAGTCGTAGGACCCCTTAGGACACACTTGAGCATTCTAATTTGTTGAAAGGGGTTATGAGGACTTCCTAGGGGTCCTAACGCATGATAAGATGTACTAGGACCTCTAGGAAGTCCTCATGACCCCTTTTGACACATTAGAATACTCAAGTGTGTCCTAAGAGGTCCTACAACCCCTTAGGACACACTTGAGCATTCTAATGTGTCAAAATGGGTCATGAGGAATTCCTAGGGGTCCTAATGTGTGATAAGGTGTACTAGGACCCCTAGGAAGTCCTCATGACCCCTTTCAACACATTTGAATGCTCAAGTGTGTCTTAAGGGGTCATAGGACCTCGTAGGACACATTTGAGCAAATGTGTCGAAAGGGGTCATGATCATTTAGGACTTCCTAGGGGTCCTAACATGTGACATGGAATACTAGGACCCCTAGGAACTCCTGATGACCCCTTTCAACACATTAGAATGCTCAAGTGTGTCCTAAGGGGTCGTAGGACCCCTTAGGACACACTTGAGTATTCTAATGTGTTGAAAGGGGTCATGAGGACTTTTAAGGGGTCCTAATGCATGATTAGGCATACTAGGACCCCTAAGAAGTCCTCATGACCCCTTTTGATATGTTGGAATGCTCAAGTGTGTCCTAAGGGGTCGTAGGACCCCTTAGGACATAGTTGAGTAATCAAATGTGTTGAAAGGGGTCATGGGGACTTCCTAGGGGTCCTAATGCATGATAAAGAGTACTAAGACCCCTAGGAAGTCCTCATGACACCTTTCAACACATTGGAATGCTCAAGTGTGTCCTAAAGAGTCGTAGGACCCCTTAGGACACACTTGAGCATCCTAATGTGTCAAAAGGGGTGATGAGAACTTCCTAGGGGTCCTAACGGGTGATAAGGCAAACTAGGACCCCTAGGAAATCCTAATGACCCCTTTCGACACACTAGAATGCTCAAGTGTGTCCAAAGGGGTCCTACAACCCCTTAGGACACACTTGAGCCTTCAAATTTGTAGAAAGGGGTCTTGAGGACTTCCTAGGGGTCCTAACGTGTGATAAGGTGTACTAGGACCCCTAGGAAGTCCTCATGACACTTTTTGACACATTAGAATGCGCAAGTGTGTCCTATGGGGTCCTACGAACCCTTAGGACACACTTGAGCATTATAATGTGTTAGAAGGGGTCATGAGGAATTCCTAGGGGTCCTAACATGTGATAAGGTGTACTAGGACCCCTAAGAAGTCCTCATGACCCCTTTTGACACATTGGAATGCTCAAGTGTGTCCTAAGGGGTCGTAGGACCCCTTAGGACACACTTGAGCATTCTAATGTGTTGAAAGGGGTCATGGGGACTTAATATGTCTCCTAACACATGACAAGGCATGCTAGGACACCTAGGAAGTAGTCATGACCCCTTTTGACACATTAGAATTCTCAAGTGTGTTCTGAGGGGTTGTAGGACCCCTCAGGACACACTTGAGCATTCAAATGTGCTAAAAGGGGTGAATGGGAATTCCTAGGGGTACTAATGCATGATAAAGCATACTAAGACCCCCAGGAATTCCTCATGATCCATTTCAACATATTGGAAAGCTGAACTGTGTCCTAAAGAGTCGTAGGATCCCTTAGGACACAATTAAGCATTCTAATGTGTTGAAAGGAGTCATGAGGACTTCCTAGGGGTCCTAATGCATGATAAGGTGTACTAGGACCCCTAGGAAGTCCTCATGACCCCTTTCAACACATTAGAATGCTCAAGTGTGTCCTAAGGGGTCCTACAACCCCTTAGGACACACTTGAGCATTCTAATGTGTCGAAAGGGGTCATGAGGAATTCCTAGGGGTCCTAATGTGTGATAAGGTGTACTAGGACCCCTAGGAAGTCCTCATGACCCCTTTCAACACAAATGCTCAAGTGTGTCCTAAGGGGTCCTATGACCCCTTAGGACACACTTGAGCATTCAAATGTGTCGAAAGGGGTCATGACGACTTCCTAGGGGTCCTAACATGTGATAAGACATACTAGGACCCCTAGGAAGTCCTCACGAACCCTTTCAACACATTAGAATGCTCAAGTGTGTCCTAAGGGGTCCTACGACCCCTTAGGACACACTTGAGTATTCTAATGTGTCGAAAGGGGTCACGTGGATTTTCTAGGGGTCCTAACGCATGATTAGGCATACTAGGACCCCTAGGAAGTCCTCATGACCCCTTTTGACATATTGGAATGCTCAAGTGTATCCTAAGGACCCCTTAGGACACACTTGAGTAGTCAAATGTGTCAAAAGGGGTCACAGGGACTTCCTAGGGGTCCTAATGTGTGATAAAGAGTACTAAGACCCCTAGGAAGTCTTTATGACCCCTTTCGACACATTGGAATGTTCAAGTGTGTCCTAAAGATTTGTAGGACCCCTTAGGACACACTTGAGCATCCTAATGTGTCAAAAGGGGTCATGAGAACTTCCTAGGGGTCCTAACATGTGATAAGGCCTACTAGGACCCCTAGGAAGTCCATATGACCCCTTTTGACACATTTGAATGCTCAATTGTGTCCTAAGGGGTTGTAGGACCCCTTAGGAAACACTTGATCATTCTAATGTGTTGAAAGGGGTCATGGGGACTTCCTAGGACTCTTGACACATGATAAAGTGTACTAAGACCCCTAGGAAGTCCTCATGACCCCTTTAGACATATTGGAATGCTCAAGTGTGTCCTAAAGAGTCGTAGGACCCCTTAGGACACACTTGAGCATTCAAATGTGTTGAAAGGGGTCACGGGGATTTCCTAGGGGTCCTAACATGTGATAAGGTGTACTAGGACCCCTAGGAAATCCTCATGAGCCCTTTCAACACATTTGAATGCTTAAGTGTGTCCTAAGGGGTTGTAGGACCCCTTAGGACACACTTGAGCATTCTAATGTGTCGAAAGGGGTTATGAGGACTTCCTAGGGGTCCTAATGTGTGATAAGGCATACTAGGACCCCTAGGAGTCCTCATGACCCCTTTCGACATGTTAGAACACTCAAGTGTTTCCTAAGGGGTCCTACCACCCCTTAGGACACACTTGAGCATTCTAATGTAATGAATGTGGTCATGAGGACTTCCTAGTGGTCCTAGCGAGTGATAAGGTGTACTACAACCCCTAGGAAGTCCTCATGACCCCTTTTGACACATTAGAATGCTCAAATGTTTCCTAAGGTGTCGTAGGACCCCTTAGGACACACTTGAGTGTTCAAATGTGTCGAAAGGGGTCATGAGGACTTCCTAGGGGTGTGAATGCATGATAAGACATCTAGGACCCCTAGGAAGTCCTCCCGACTCCTTTCAACACATTTTAATGCTCAAGTGTGTCCTAAGGGGTTGTAGGACCCCTTAGGACACACTTGAGCATTCTAATATGTTGAAAGGGGTCATGGGGACTTTGTAGGAGTCCTAATGCATGATCAAGCATACTAAGACCCCTAGGAAGTCTTCATGACCCCTTTTGACACATTGGAATGGTCAAGTGTGTCCTAAAGAGTTGTAGGACCCCTTAGGACACACTTGAGCATTCAAATGTGTCAAAAGGGGTCATGGGGACTTCTTAGGGGTCCAAACGCGTGATAATGTGTACTAGGACCCCTAGGAAGTCCTCATGACCCCTTTCAACACATTTGAATGCTCAAGTGTGTCCTAAGGGGTCATAGGACCCCTTAGGACACACTTGAACATTTTGATGTGTCAAAAGGGTTCATGGGGACTTTATAGGGGTCCTAACATGTGATAAGGTGTACTAGGACCCCTAGGAAGTCCTCATGACCCCTTTCGACACATTGAAATACTTAAGTGTGTCCTAAGGGGTCCTACGACCTCTTAGGACATAATTGAGCATTTTAAATGGTCAAGTGTGTCCTAAGGGGTCGTAGGACCCCTTAGGACACACTTAAGTATTCCAATGTGTTGAAAGGGGTCACGAGGACTTCCTAGGGGTTTGAATGCGTGATAAAGCATACTAAGACCCCTAGGAAGTCCTCATGACCCCTTTCATCACATTGGAATGCTCAAGTGTATCCTAAAGAGTTGTTGGACCCCTTAGGACACACTTGAGCATTCCAATGTGTCAAAAGGGGTAATGAGGACTTCCTAGGGGTCAGAACACATGATAAGGCATACTATGACCCCTAGGAAGTCTTCATGACCCCTTTTGACACATTTGAATTCTCAAGTGTGTCCTAAGGGGTTGTAGGACCCCTTAGGACACACTTGAGTGTTCTAATGTGTTGAATGGGGTCATGGGGACTTCCTAGGGGTCTTAACGTGTGATAAAGCATACTAGGACCCCTAGGAAGTCCTCTGGACCCCTTTCGACACATTGGAATGCTCAGGTGTGTCCTAAGGGGTCCTACAACCCCTTAGGACACACCTAAGCATTCCAATTTGTCAAAAGGGGTCCTGAGGATTTCCTAGGGGTCCTAACACATGATAAGGCGTACTAGGACCCCTAGGAAGTCCTCATGACCCCTTTTGACACACTATAATACTCAAGTGTTTCCTAACGGGTTGTAGGACACCTTAGGACACACTTGAGCATTCCAATGTGTTGAAAGGGGTCATGGGGACTTCATAGGGGTCCTAATGCATGATAAGGCATACTAGGACCCCTAGGAAGTCCTCATGACCCATTTCAACACATTGGAATGCTCAAGTGTGTCTTAAAGATTCATAGGACCCCTTAGGACACACTTGAGCATTGAAATGTGTCGAAAGGGGTCATGGGGACTTCCTAGGTGTCTTCGTATCCCTTATTAAATGTTAGGACCCCTAGGAAGTCCTCATGACCTCTCTCTCTCTCTCTCTCTCTCTCACACACACACACACACACACACACATAGACATCTAGAGCATTCACCTCTATTTTTTAATGTATATTTAAAGGTTTCATATACCTTTTTGTGGAGAATGTACCTTAAATGTTTTTACATCAATTTTTATGCCACTGTTAGTTTCTAGAATAGATGATGAGCGTACGATGGTTCTTCAACTGTGTGAAATTTCTTTTCGAGAGTTAAAAAATTAATTGTTTGTATTCAATCGAGGGGAAGTCCATTGACATCTACTTATTCAGTATAGTCAGACTGCCGAAATTACAAGGAGTCTGTAAAAAAATCCTATGGTGGATATTTTCAAGAGGATTTGGGCTGAAACTATCTGTGCTCAAATCAACTGTGCAGGTATTTTTTGAAATCATTTTGTATATCAAATAATATAATACATACTAATATAAATATTTATATTATAATATTTATGCTATGCTATTATTATTTAATATTAATATTTAAAATGAAAATAATATTAACATAACAAAAATATAATTTAATATGAAACTTGAATTAATATTAATATAAAAATAATACAACTTAATTTATAACATAATTAATATTACTGTTAAAAAATAACATTTATTATGAAACTTGAATTTGGGAAAAGTGGGGTATTTGAAATTTCAAAAAAGATGGGCTTTATCATATATCCGATTAGGCTTGGTATTTGCTTCAGCATTACCCAACGTGGGTGGTCAACCCTTTAGGCATGTTTTAGGAGATAGTTCTTGATACCAAGACTTCGACCATGTAGCTGATGACTATTTTTTCACCAGAAATTGATGAAACAAAAAGGGTTTCTTAAAGACATTATTAGCTTTCCATCGATATAATTGCTGTCAAATTTCAAGTTCTGTAAGTAATTATTACTTTTTTTTCAATTGAGTTATCTTTAAAGTCGTAACTGACATACTGATTGAAAAACAACTATAACTTTCAAACCATTTAACCTTTTTGAAATCTGAAACATGCGTCACATTCTATGCTTCGGCTACTATAAGAAAAAAAAAGTTTTGAATTTGGTAAAATTTTGAATTAGTTAAGGTGGTCAGACATGAGAGTTTTTTTATTTTGAAAAAGTTGTAGTAGAAAATTCATAATTAATTATTTACTTGACCAAAAATTACAAAAAAATATGCATCACATTTGGGCATGAGTCTACTACTTATATCTAGAATCTTGGGAAAATATATCAACATTTGATTGTGATTAAGGTGGTCAGACATACGCGTACTTTTTATCTTTTCCTTAAAATTTTTGTAGTACTGCATTGAAATCTAAAATTTTGAACAATTAGACAAAAACAATTTCAAACAAGGGCTAGTAGTTTAGAAACTACATTCAATTTCCTACAGATTCTATTCTTACAACTTTTTCACATAAGGTTCATAAGATGTTCAACCTTTTACGTCAAGTTGACTAACCCTAATTTTTTTATTTTTCATTGCCACTTAAGGCCATAGTTTGGTATACCATGATCCTGCACATACCTACTTAACAAAATAATAATATTGCTACTAGTATACAATTTTATAGAGACTTTAAGAAAATCTGTAGGATATCATCTCATCTCTTTCAAAATAGGTAAACAGGTGCAGAGACTAAGTTTGCTTTGCAAGTTTTAATAGAAGTTTACATTAAAATTTTGGGCATTATTCATTATATTAAGGTTTAAAATAATTAATATATTATATTATGAAAAAAATTATAAAAAAGTTTAGCTATATCAGATTTATTATATAAATGAATCTTTCAAATCTCTTTTGTTCTTAAAAAAAAGTAGTCATGACAAACTCTTCTACTTACACTAGTTACCCACTCTTTAGAGTTTTTCTATTATTCATAGCTTGTGATGTACATGGATTATAGACATTGACTTTGACAATAATGTAGAATTGACATCTCTTCTCTACTATTCAAGGTCAGTAGCATTTGGTACAACTTACTATTACAAAATTTCACATATTGCTGCTATCTTGTTTGAACGATACTTTACACTTCCAATGTAGTTATAACTAGAACCAAATTCTGAGACATTCCTTTTTCATCCACATCTAATTTAAAAAAAAAATATAGTAGTGGTAGCTAAAATAAGCTTCTATGACATGCCTTTATTGTGCTTATTTCAAATTACTTAGCCCACATGTGCTAAAACTACTTCCATTACTAACTCATTTTAGCTTCATCCATCAAATGACCAATACATTTCCAGATGATTCTACTACATTAGGGCAAGTGTCAAAAAATCCAATTATAGTAGAAACATACAAATAAAATGCCAAATTACAAAACAAATCAATTCACACCACTCTTAACAATGTACATTATTTTTGAGTCAATTCGTTTAACTTCAAGATTGGTGATTACTTTTTTGATACAGTACAAGTCTTGCTTCATTTTCGGTATACACCTAATCAACTTTGAAATGGGCTTGTGGACCTTTTCTTGCATTTCCTTCACAATGATTGTGTTGTATCTTTAAACTCCTTTCAAAACAAGATGCAACCTTCAATGCTTTTTGATTTGCATAGAGTAGGTGACAATGCCACACCCTTGCAGAGAATGAGGGTCTTAGAAAATGAAGTCCACATGCTTGGTAAGTTTGGCCATTGGGGTGAAACTTTTTGTATTAATTTTTTAGCTCTCTGGTTGAACATACCCATATGCATTTGGTCCCTAATATGAAAGAAACCGTATTTTTCTCTAACTTTAAATTTATCTTCCATTAAGAATGTTCTCTCCAAAACATTGGCTATTATGCTCCCTGCTACTTTGCCTCCACTTATTTTCTTCCCACAAAATGTCTTATTATTTCAAAGAAAATGTTTTAACTTCTAATCTCTTCTTTGTACTTTTACATTTTTCAAAGGATCTACGAAATGTTTATGAAGTTGCAAATTTGGATTTACTCATTATGTTGTTGGACATTTCAAATCCAAAATATAGGTTAGTTCTGAAGTAGGGACTACTATTCTTGTAACCTTGGAGTAGAATTGCATTATACAACAATTAAAAGTTTACCTATTATATGAATGCATAAACAAAAACACCTTGTTAAAATTTTTGAATCTTATGTTTTGGTCATAACTTAGCTACTACTAAATCTACTTGACGACGATAACTTAGCTTGTTTATGCACATAATGTGGATATTTAAATTGCCATCTTAAGTTTTCACTAAAAAGAGCAAGTGTATAGAATAACATTATGCCTCTAATATTCTAATACTATAACACATGAAACTAGCCATGCATATATATGCATGTATATTGGTCATGCATAAATATAGCACTATGCAAAGAAACTAATTTGTGATACAAAGAAACTAGTCATGCATGCAGATTGGTTACGCACAAAATCTTGTACAATCACTGCATTGATGATAGTTTGAATATATACAATACACTAGAATATGGAAAATGTAAAAAATGAAAACTTATAAATTTTCCTTCTACTATTGTATTTCATTTTTTACAAATTGTTATTTCATTCTTTATCATTCCATCCAATATCATCTGCATGAAATCATATGTATTTACAGTGTGACTTTTCACTTCTCTAGCAGGGCTTTGGCTACCTGCACAAGATATAAGAACTCTTTCTACTTTTCTATTCAAGGTTAATGACAATTGTTATAGTTTTCTGCTAAAAAATTTCAAGTGTTTTTACTACTCTCTTTGTTGATATGTTTACTCTTCCAAAGTAATTAAGACTGGAATCAGCTACTGCGTCATACTTTCTCTCTACAGATTTCATACTTAAATATTTCATAGGGGTTATAACTAGAAACACTTGCATTCTTCCTTCTTTGTAAATATCTTATATTCCTTTGTACACACATATTAAAACTGCTTGGGCCAGTATACATTCATTTTCCTTCATTAAACAATTGAGAAATATGCTTTCAAATACTTTTAAAAAAATAGAGAAAATGTCAGATAATCCAATTATAGTAGAAACATACAAAGAAAATGAAAAATTACAAAAACTATGAATTGACAAGGCCTTGGAAAATGTGCAATGCCTCAAAATTGATACATTCAACTTTAAGGTTGGTGACTTCTTATTTGATGCACTCCATGTATTGCTTCATTGTCACTATACACCCAATCAACTCCACAATGGTCTTGTTGACCATTTCTTGTACTGCATCACAATGGTTGTCTTGTATATTTAAAATCTTTTGAGCATGAGTTGCACCCATCACTACTCTATGATTTTCATAGAGTTAATGACAAGGCCACATACTTGCGTAGGATGAGGCTTTCTACAATAGAAGCCAACACAATTGGTAAAATTGGGCTTTGGGGTGACATGTTTTATATTCATTGGATAGCTCGTTGGTTGAACATATCCATATGCATTTGGTCTCTAACACAAAAGAAACCATATTTTCATTTCAATACAAATTATTCTAATTTTGCAATATCTCTTCTTTTCCATGATGCCAATCCATTAGTTGGGTACTACGAACCTATCTTCTTGAGAATAGGCACATATAATGGATTGAAAATTATGCAACTATAGTTTTTAACTATACGTTACAATATCGCCAACATCTAGAGAACAATTGCAACATAACTTGATCAATTCAACCTTCAACAATTGCTTGCATTTATTTCTCCATGTGGTAAAAGCATGTTCACTTCTATAGCTGCCTTGGTCAATAGATAGTTTGATGCACTAGTTTTACGAATATTCATGGCCTAGTCATTGACTAATACATTGACAATACAAAATAGATTTTCTTTGCATTGTTTCAACATGTTTGAACAACCTGCAATGTCAAGAAACCAATTTCTCTTGCAACTAAAAACACTAATTAGCAAGATGGGATTTCCATATGTTGAGAGCAACCTATAAGGTTCTAAATTTTTCTTTTTATGGCTTTCATACAACTATATACATATGGAAAATATTTCTACAATCTAAATTTGAGATGCTTTGCAACTGTGTAGAACCAAAAAGATACATAAACGTAGTTTGTTTCAAGAACATTATAAGACATTGTCATTATGAGCTGCTACAAGAAAAATAACATTTGTCAAATGAAATACTTAGAAAAAACATGACTTGTTACAGGCCAATGAAAATACATTTGCAACAAAAAAAAAACATTTCTCAATAGTAAGCTCAAAAACTGAAAAAAATACAGTCTTTCCCAGCAAAAGAATGAATACGCAATGATCATTACAATGCCTAAAATGAACAATCCACAAAAAAAGATAGTTCTTATCAAACATCAACTATGGAAAAGTTGCTCAGACAAACAATAAGGCATACAAAAAAAGATCATGTACCGAAACAAAGACAAGATATGTATTTCAAAAGGCAAGAACAACACTCCACCCAAAAAGCCATAAAGATGCAACTACAGTAAAAAATGCAAATAAAAAATTTATTAAGTAGTACCTACTAAAAATTAACAATATTCCTACTCAAGTGTGCAACCTTTTTGAAATGTAATATTTCTAGAAAAATATCTACAAGATCAACAATGCATTTGTTCATGCTTTCTCTTTGCTTTCCATTGCAACCAATAGAAAAACCATTGCAATAGGCCAAATAATTTGTAGACATTGTATATATGTTGTTAGACTTGGAAAAGTCCCCGTGTTTTCTACACCATGGAACATAAGACACAATAAATAAATAGACAGCAGATCTAGAACACTGTCAAAATAGCAGATCCAAAAATTCTAACCTCCATAATCGGAAAGAGCTCGGAAAGAGCTTTTCGACGATATAAAGAAGTCCAAAAAAGACCTCCGTATGCTCTAGATAGAGCAAAAACAGCGCGGGAGGGTTAGAAAGGCTCCACAAGAAGAATTTAGAGCCCCTGGGGCTGAAAAAATTGAGCCCCTGGGTGCATGGCGCACGTAGGGGGCTGGAACCAGAGCTCCTGGTCACCCATGTGACCACCGCTAGGGCCCGCAGGGCTTAAAAAACCCGTCGGGCGGCCAGCGGAGCGGTGGGCGGAGCGGGGCCGGCGGAGGAGGCCAGCGGGGCGGTGGTAGCTCTGCAGCGGAGCGGGGGCCGTGAATGGACGTGGAGCCCGGGGGCGGAGCAGCCGGTGGTGGCGGAGCGGAGGGAGCCCGGTGGCCGGTGATGGGGGCGGCGGCGGCGGCGGCGACAGCGCTTGCAGCTGCTAGCGGCTCGGCGGAGGCCGCGGGGTGGCACCCGGGTGGCCGCTGGGTGGCACCCGGGAGGCTGCCCCTTAGTAAAAAAAAATTTAATTTTTTTTGAAAATCACCGTCTTGATCCGCGTGCCAGGTCGTACGGCCTGGTACCTAAAATTTTTTGCCTCAAATTGCAAAAGTGTCCAAAATGGACAAATTTTATATGGATTCTGGCTATCTCAAACCTTCCGGACGCAATGGTGGCATCCGTTTTTGCTCAAAATACCCCCAAATTTTTTTTTTCTTTTTTGCAAGCAAAAAAGAAACAAAAAATAACGTCCTACTTCTGAATCACTTCAACAAAAACACGAACAGTGAGCAGCAAGATGGCTCTGATACCATGTTAGATTAGGTGAAATACTAATCTCCCAAGAACACCTGCATGCATAACCCTGTCACATGGAAGAAACAAAGAACAGAAGCAAGAAAAATCTATGGAGGCCAAAAAGCCAGAGACATCTTATGGACATGCAAAGAGCAATTGTATTCCAAGATTATCTAAAAAGAATGTACAAAGGGTTCAACCATATAGGTGAACAATAAAACCCTAAAGCTATAAAGCAAAAAATAAAGCTAGGTTGCACATTATAATTAATAAATATATTAATTATAATGCACCTAAAAGATAGCTTAAGTAAATAGAGTAATAAATGACTTAATTAATTAAACCAAAGTGATTTAATTAATAAGCATAAAGTATGATTACTCTAACACTCATGTGACTACATTTCTAGACATAAATTTAATAAAAATATAGACGCGTCACCAAATAAAAATATACAAAAAGTACAAAACATCCATCTGTTGATTTACCTTTCCCTTTCCTCCTATGAGAAAAATAACAATATTAGAGCCTTTGCAAAATACTAGCCCTACAATGAAGGACAAAGGAAAATTATTTTTTAAACAATTAGAAAATAAACACTACATGAAAGAAATTGCATTTGATGATTTCTTGCAAGAATTCCAAATTGAAAAATCATATTACATTGAAATGTTGCAAGCAACATTTTCACAAAGAATTATTTTCCTAAAAAGGCATCCTGTAGATATTTGGATAAATTGATTCACTAAAAAGGTGCGAACACTATGGTATGCAAATACATATACATAGTTTATATTAGATTCATATGTTGTTGCATCTTACTATAGTTCATACATGAAAAAATAGGATAGAACATTGTCACTTGTATTTTGTCAAATACATCAGCAATGTACTTATGCTTACAATGATAAGATATAATTCATATGAAAACTAGGCAATGCATTGCTAAACTATCAACAAATGTCTAGCTGCCAAGTAGTTCACATTGTCCTTTCTTTTCCATTATGAAAAATTTCTCAAAAAACCATTTTCATCAATACAACACTT
The DNA here is from genome assembly GCA_027943335.1 of Chamaecyparis obtusa. NCBI lineage: Eukaryota > Viridiplantae > Streptophyta > Pinopsida > Cupressales > Cupressaceae > Chamaecyparis > Chamaecyparis obtusa. The sequence goes on along the minus strand of BSBK01003769.1, from coordinate 1,744,419 downwards.
CCTAAAAATAGGATTTTGATGTTAAAAATCCCTAAGCTATTGGCAAAGGAATAAGAACACTCTGAGAATATTGCATGTGCCTTTGCAATAGACAAATACATACAATATCTAGAAGTGTAAGAAATTTTTTCCCTTGTAGAATATACTATATTTTACTTGAAAACCCATCAAAGACACAAAAAAGAAGGAAAAGCCACAAATCATACACTTTGTAAGATACAATTGGCATACAGATCAAGAAAATTACTATAGAGAAAAACTTATGCTTTATAATCCTTTTAGAAATAATGAACAATCACTATTACTAGGACACAAAACATGGATTTCAACATTTGATACAAAGAAATTGCAAATTGCTCATGTAGAAAAGATGTTCACAACACATATATCTAATACATGGAATGACATTGATCTAGCTGCAATATAAGCTAACAATGATAGCCGTCCTACAATAGACCTTGACAATGACAATGACCACAATAATGAAGAAAATGAAATAGATAAATATGACATCATAAGTGACCTAAAACATGTGAAAAGTGCAAAAGAAACGCAAGATATTGCTCATTCAGTGTTCTCAAAAATAGGTCACCCATTCTTTCTCAACAACCAAGAATATTTCATGTTATGAAGACAATGGAATGAAGAACAACAATCAATAGTCAAATATATATTGATGACAAAGAGACTTGCCCCTAACAAACCACTATATTTATTCTTGACAGGAGGGGCTAGAACCGACAAAACCTTTGCTGCAAAATTTCTCTTCCAAGCAATGATTTAGAACTATGATAAGAAACTAGAAAGTGAACCGTTCAAGCCCAAATGAATCATTGTAGCTTCAATATGAAAAGTTGCATTCAATGTAGATGGAAAAAATGCACATTCTATCTTCCACCTTCCATGTAACTCTTCGAAGATTCTACCTTTGGACTCAAACACAGTTGATAGTCTAAGAAAGAAATTAGACCAGCTACAGGTTGTGTTCATTGATGAGGCATCACTAATAGGATCTAGAATGCTGTATAATATAGATGGACATCTACACCCAATCAAACACACACAAACAAAAGTATTTGGAAATATCGATATAATATTTTATGGTGACTTGAACCAAACAAAACTTGTATGTGATACTTGGATATTTGAGGAGCCAACAATAAGTAATGAGAAAATCCCATACACATTTTAGGTGGAAAATGTTCTTTGCTTTGAATTGCACAATGTAGCTCAACAAAAAATTGAACATTTCATTTCTATTCTAAACCGTACAAGAATTGGCCAACAAAATGATCAAGACATCCCCTATTTGAACAAAACATGTGTTACAAAACCCCTCCTAATGATCCAAAATTCCCATACTTGTTTCAGAGAAATACAGTTGTCGATGAATATAACAAAAGAATGTTTGACTTCTTGCCTACTAAGCTTTACGTATTTGTAACTATTGATGAAATAGAGTCTCCCATTGAAAGCACCAACTACCAAGTTGAGAAATCATCACTACCTAGTACAATATATGTAAAGCCAGGAATCTTGGTTGAGCTAATAGTTGGCAATCTAGATACACAAGATGGACTAGTCAATGGTGCTAACGACATCTTACAAATGCACACATCTAACCATGAAGACATCCTATCCAAATTGAATTTAATGACCCTGCTATTGGAAAATTATGATGCTAAAACATGCAGAGCATATACACAAGTTATATTTCTCCTTCTTGGACCCCAATAATGAGAATAGATAGAAAAGTCAAAATAGTTACAAAAATCATTACTCGAACACAATTCCCTATTTAACTAGAATCTGCACGAACCATTCATAGATCACAAGGCCTAAAAATGGATTCACTTTCTTTTGATCCTTCTAGAGTTTACTAGCATGGTCTTGTGTACACTTCCCTGTCTTGTGTAAAAAATAATGAAATCATATACTTCATGCACAAATTGCAACATTAAAACTTCAAAGTATCCCTAAAAGTAGAAAATGAAATGCAACACCTTCAAACTTTAGCATAATGGAAGGTGCAACATTGATATGGAATAAAAAAGAGAAAGGAATGAGTAGCCAAAATAGAGATTTAATTCTATCAACGAGACAAAAACCTCTGCAGTCAGAGAATAAATTTTAAGCAAAGACAAAATTCTCTGCAAATAAGCTCATAATTGTATTATTCCAAATCTCCCTTCGTAAATAGAAGGCTACAAATATATAGGCACTAAGATGCCTAAAATTAAGGATATGGAAATATTTTCCAAATCTCCATGTGAGATGGAAAATAAAAACTATTATAAGCTTTTCCAAATCTCAATGTGAGATGGAAAAGAATAACAATAAAACCATATACTAATTTATGCTAACCTCCTAATAACTAGGAAACTAACATTTACTTTTTACTTTTGACCTTTTACATAGGAGGGATAAAACTAATAAAAATAATACTAAGCATATAATATATCCTATGAATACCCTATGAATCCTCATCATTTCCTCCAAACAATATTAGCATTGGACTCCAATGCACGCAAGAGGGAAAAAGAATAACAATAAAACCATGTACTAATTTATGCTAACCTCCTAACAACTAGGAAACTAACATTTACTTTTTACTTTTGACCTTTTACATAGGAGGGATAAAACTAATAAAAATAATACTAAGCATATAATATATCCTACGAATACCCTATGAATCCTCACCAAACATAGTCTTGCACTTGTATCAATGGACCATGTCAGTATATGCTCTCTGAATACTTGAAGATTTACCTTACACACACAAGAAATAGTCCACGGCGATAATTTTCTTAAAGGAACTATACTTTTATTTCAAGAAATAAAAGAAAAAGTACATGAGCATCTTCACTTTCTAAATGGGAAATTCAATTGCTATCCTTCACTGTCTATTCATGGCCTATTGTCTTGCTATGCCAAAACAATGACATTGTTAAAAATTGATACTTTTGCAATACAATTTCTATAATCCCTAACCATTTATATATTTCATCTTGGAAATGCTCTACACATATAAAATGTTTACATTGTCCCGAGTTCACCTATGAATGACATATTTAATCTAATCATAAACATATTCAACACATTTACAATGAATGGAAAACTCATAATTGTCAGAGACTTTAACATTGACATGCTACATTCCATAAAAATACAAACAATGCTTGCAAAGCTTATGTAAAAATTCAAACTAACTTTTCTTGTTGCCAAGACAACAACATATGCAGGTAGTTTGTTGGATCAATTTTGGGTACACAATATAGATCTTTCCCTTGCAAAATTCATTGCGCTAGATACATATTAGTCAGACCATTTGTTAATATCTCTACAACTCCACCTCTAGTTTTCACAGCTTCAAATTGGTTCAATCAAAACAAAAGATCAAGTTTGATGCTCTCATTATGCTGTGTAGAACTCTTTTCTAACCACTTTATCTAAAATTCATTGCCACCCTATCTAACAAAACAATATATGTAGGCACAAACAACTGTTGTGCATGTTGGTTGCAAAAGACAATTTTTCCACAGCCTTTAGGTAAGTTTTTTGAAATGCTTTTTCTCAGACTCATAACGTTAATAGTTTTTTTAACTCTTTCCCATCTTTCATTTCCATGTTCAGTAGCATAAAACAAAGTTAAATGGATTTTCTACCTATTTTTAAAGCACTTGTTCTAGGTGATAGGTCTAGATTACATTACCAGTTGCATGTCTAGTATTTTCCTTACTTTTTTTTCCTATTGGTGTCTTCATTACTCATGTAATAAGACTTGATTCAGATCAAACCTACTGTACCATCTAGAATGGATCCCTCTACAAAAAATACATTCAAAAATGAAGCCAAGTCTACCACCAATGGACCAAACAAACAAGGTTCTAATCAAGGCCACATCAAGGGTCAAATGTATAACATCTTGCTAGATAAAAAACTGATAACACATACAAAAAGGTATTCCCATCATGTCTACTTCCCTACATTCCTTCACTTCACACATATGAAAACACACTTGCATGTTCTTTTGGCTCTATTTAGTTGTAACACTAAATTTTAAAAATATATTTACTAGAGCTCTAATCACATCCTCCACTCAATAAGACAACCTTCTAGAAGATGGAAACAACTCTAATGACAATCAACAAGCAAAAGGTAAGAATTTTCCTAGACTTTTTAACTATTTCCATTAGCTTTTATATAATTGCATTATCTTAAATAAATAATCTCATCTTAATCAGAAATTCATCCATTATTTTAGTACTGTCTTCATCTTTTTTGATCATCTCATTATGTTGTTGTTGTATTTTTACCTCATTCTTCAATCTTTCATTTTCCTCTCTCAATTCACTAATGTCTTTTAGTTCCCTTGTAAGCTCATTGTTTACTCGGTTGACTTCCTAACTTATGACAACCATCTGATTAGAGATTTCAAAGTGATGCTCACCGAGTCTTAGTATAATAGGTTCCTTCTCTTGTAACTTATCAGTCATGTTCCTTCTATCTTCAATAGCTAAGTTTCTTTTTTGTTCTGCTTGCCTTGCATTGTTCATGACATAAATCATCCTAACCATTTGTGTCTCTTGACCGCTTTGCATGGCTTTCACTTGTTCAGTAAGATGTATATTTTTTTTAGATAGATCTAATATGGTTCCTTTAGATGCATCATATATGCTACCAGATCTAGATCTAGATACCTCAAATGGATCATCTATCTCTTCTTCTTGATAATCAGTCTCACTATACTGAATTTCCATATCCTTCCTCTTGATCAATAACTTCTTGATGCAGGAGCATCCTGGGTGTAAGAGAAAACTTGCATCACTAAAAAATATTTCTATTGCTTTTCAATAAGGGCTATCTTGTGTAGAGCTGCTATTTATGGAAGCTTACTATTTTTAGTAAGTTGGTTATATGATCTTAGAATGTTTTGATTTCACAATTGGAGGTTCATCCTAGTCATATCAGCCTACCAGTTGAGTTTCATTGCCACATCATCTGTATTGGTGAAGTTATTGAGGTTTTTGGGTATGAAATATTTTAGGTCAATTTTGAAGGCCTTAGAGGCTTTGGATTGTGATTGACCTCTGACTGACTGGCGCTAGTGCATGTTAGACACTGTAGATCTTGTCATGGAATTTCTGAAAAGTGCTTACAATAGAAAAATAGACCTACGGTTAAAAAGTTATGGCCTCCAGAAGTTGGGTTACCTAAAAGCATATTTTGTATTTCTTTTGAGCCGACCCTATTGTAAAAATTGTGAAAATAAAATAATTCTATGTATAGTCGGCCTTAAGGGCTAAATTTCTGGAACCTTCTCGGGCGGTGGAAATTGCCTATATAAAGAAGGCCTGTAGTGTTGTCTAGGGCAGTTCTGAGTAGTAGATCTAGGTATTGATTTGAGGCTTTGTCCTACAAAATATTGTAAGGGAATGCCCATGTGGCTTTGCATATTGTAATTCTAAAATTTTGTAATTCCACATTTGTGGAGATAATAAGAAGCCCATTTTCTATTCTTGCATATTGTTGTTATTTCTCTATTTTTGTTATGTGTTTGTGGTATTAAGGGGAGCACCCTTCATCAAGTGGTATCAGAGTAGGAGTTCCTGAGTATGTAAGCAGATCACTGATTGTGAGGCAGTTTGCACCAGGACCATGGGTTAGGGTTTCTATGTAAACAGATCATCGACTGTGAGGCAGTTTGCACCAAGACCGTGGTTAGGGTTTCAGCGCGCATCACAAAAATGCCTTTACAAAAGGAATGTGGTGGAAGAGCTAGTGTTGTAATGGTTGAGGTTAGAGTGCTCCAGAGACAAGTGCGAGCATTGCAAGAAGAGATTCATAGAGGAATGAATCTTAATGTCAGAGACAAAAGCGAGGATGAAGCTGAAGAAGAAGATCAAGAAGGAGAAGTTGAAATTGTGAACCAGGAGGAAGAAAGACTTTTTTGGGCCATTTCTAAGATCAGGAAAAGACCTAAGATTGAGGTTCCTGCATTTTCAAGAAATCTTAATCCAGAGGAGTTGATCGACTGGATCAATGAATGTGAATAATATTTTGAGTATGAAGATATTGAGGATCCTGATAGGGTCAAATTCGTGAAGGCCAGGCTGAAAGGTCATGCAGAGATCTAGTGGCAAGAGATTCAATTGGAGTGAAATAGAAGAGGGAAAGATAAAATCACAAGATGGGATCGAATGGTGGATAAATTGAAGCAGCATTTTATTTCTGTTGATTATGAACTTGACCTACTGAAGAATATGCAAAGTTTGAAGCAAGCAGGAAGATCTGTTCAGGAGTATACAGAGGAGTTCTATCGAATCCTCATCAGAACAGGTCATGCAGAAGCTGATAAGGAGAAAGTTGCCCATTACCTTAATGGGTTGAGGCCAAGCATTTAGGAGGAGCTAAATCTAGTTTGAATGAACATTATTGAAGAGGCATACCAATTTTCCCTAAAAGTAGAGGAAAAACTTAGCAAGAAGTTCAAGAGTAGACAAAATGGAAGAGGTTGCGGTGGATGATCTGGTGGATGGTCATATTGAGGCCAAAGTGAAGATCCAAAAAAGAAGGATGAGGCCAGTAGTAGTGAAAATTAGAGAGGAAACAATTCCAATTGTTTCCAAGATCAAAACAATAGAGATCAGAGAGAAAGAGGAAGAGGACAAGGTTCAGGAAGAGGAGGCTTCCATGGAACATGTTTTCACTGTGGAGAAGAAGGTCATAGGGCATTTGAATGTCCTTAATGCCAAGGAAGGATAGATAGGAGGAATGAAGGCTAGGCTAGAGCAGCACATGTAGATGAAGATGCTAGATCTTCAAATTCTAAAGATGCTAAAAGAGGAGAAACATTGATTAACAAAAGAGTCCTGCTGAGTGGTGAGAATGAACCTAAATAAAGGAGGAGCCTGTTTTGCACTAGATGCAAGTGTGAGGGTAAATGATGTGATGTGATTATTGATAGTGGAAGCATTAAAAATTTAGTGTCAGAAGAGATGGTGTCAAAGTTGAAACTCAACAGATAGAAACACCCACATCCATATCAGATTGCTTGGGTGCAGGATGGCTAGAAGGTCATGGTCAGTGAATAGTGCCTAGTAAAGTTCAAGATTGGCAGGTACCATGATGAGGTACTATGTGATATCATACCTATGGATTCATGTCACATGTTGTTGGATAGGCCGTGGTAGTTTGATAGATGTGTTGTACATGATGGTCATGTGAATACCTATTCCCTAACAAAGGATGGAGTGCAACATAAGCTAAAGTCATTGAATGAGACTGAAGAAAAGGTATGTGATAATGCAAGAATAACTTTTGTTGATGGAAAAAAATTCCTAGATGGTATGAGGCATGAGCATGTGTATTTTGATTTAATTCCAAAAGTTGGTAAAGAGGAAGTAGAGGATGTACTTGTAGAGGTTGCAGATTTGTTGAATGAGTTTTAAGATATTATATTTGATGGATTACCACCAGTAAGGAAGATCAGTCATCAGATGGATTTGATTTCGGGAGCCAATTTTCCAAACAAGGTAGCACACAAAATGACACCAGTAGAAAGTGAAGAGTTGAATAGACAGGTACATGAGTTATTGCAGAAGGGGTTGATTCGAGAGAGTCTAAGTCCCTGTACTGCACCCATGGTATTAGCACCGAAGAAGAATGGAGAATGGAGGATGTGTACAGATTCTAGAGAAATAAACAAGATCACAATCAAGTACCAATTTCTATTGCCGTGAATGGATGATATTATGGATTGTTTGAGTGGAGCTATGTATTTTTCAAAAATAGATCTAAAGAGTGGATATCACCAAATTCAGATCAGAGAAGGAGATGAATGGAAGATTGCCTTCAAGACAAAGGAAGGACTGTATGAGTGGTTAGTCATGCCTTTTGGGCTAACCAATGCACTAAGCACTTTCATGCAGCTCATAAACGAGGTTCTGAAAGAATTTATCAGTAAGTTTGTTATTGTTTACCTAGATGATATTTTGATATTTAGCAAGACATTGGAGGAACATATGATACATATTTGTATGGTGTTTGAGAAGTTAAGAGATGAGAAATTGTTGATTAATTTGAAGAAGTGCAATTTTGTGAAGGAGTTAGTGTATTTGAGATTTGTAGTTTCAGTAAAAGGTCTAAAAATTGACCCATAAAAAGTACAGGCTATCCTTGAATGGCCTACTCCAAGGAGTGCTACTGAGGTAAGGTCTTTTCATGGTTTAGCTAGATTTTATAGAAAGTTTATGAAAAATTTTAGTAGTATTTGTGGACCCTTGACTGAAATAATGAGAGGGGATAGAAAAGAGTTCAAGTGGACTAATGGGGAAGATAAGAGTTTTAAACTATTGAAACAAAAAGTTACAGAACAACCTATTTTAGCACTTCCAAATTTTAATAAGGTGTTTCAAGTAGATTGTGATGCTAGTGGTACTGCAATAGGAGTTGTTATGAGCCAAGAAGGTAAACATATTGCTTATTTTAGTGAGAAGTTAAATGATGCCAAGAGAAAATATTATGTTTATGATCAGGAATTTTATGCTATAGTTCAGGCATTGAAGAAGTGGAGACACTATCTACTTCCGAAGGAGTTTGTTTAAAAATACTGATCATCAAGCTTTACAACATTTGAATAGTCAAGGAAAGTTGAATCAAAGGCATTTGAAATGGGTTGAGTTTTTGCAGAGTTATACATTTGTTTTGAAACACAAAAGTGGAAAGTCTAACAGAGTTGCAGATGTGCTTAGCAGAAGGCAACTATTGCTAAAAGAGATGTAGATTGAGGTGGTTGGGTTCAAGGAACTCAAGAATTTGTATCCAGAGGATCCTAATTTTGGTGAAGCTTGGAAAGCTTGTAAAGAAACTATTACTCTAGACAGAACGAAGTGGTTGGATTTCATCATTTATGATGATATGCTATTCAGAGGGAGTCAGCTGTGCATTCCAAGAAGTTCTATGAGGGAGAATCTCATCAAGGAGAAGCATATCAGAGGATTGGCTAGATATTTTGGTCGAGATAAAACCCTTGCTTTGGTTAGTGAGAATTATTATTGGCCACAATTGTAGCAAGATGTCAAGAAGTTTGTACAGAGTTGCAGAGTATGTCAGATGGCGAAAAGAGTGAAGCAAAATACAGGGTTGTATCAACCATTACCTGTACCAGAGAATCCATGGGAGGATATCAATATGGATTTTGTTCTTGGTTTTCCAAGGACTCAACAGGGACATGATTCAATTTTTGTGGTAGTTGACAGATTTTCAAAGATGACACATTTTATTCCCTGCAAGAAGACTAATGATGTTGTTCATGTGGCAAAATTGTTTTTCAGAGAAGTAGTGAGACTACATGGTTTGCCAAAGACCATAGTTTCAGATTGGGACACTAAGTTTGTTGGATATTTCTGGCATACATTGTGGAAGAAGTTGAAGATAGATTTGAAGTTCAGTTCATCACATCATCCCTAGACTGATGGATAGACATAGGTGGTGAATAGGAGTTTGGGAAATTTGCTGAGATGTTTGGTTGGAGATAAGCCAACATGATGGGATTTGATTTTACCATAGGTAGAATTTGCATACAATAATTATGTCAATAGGAGCACTGGTAAATCACCATTCTAGATTGTATATGGGAGTAGTCCAAGAATTGCATCTGAGTTGAGAAAGATAGATAAATGAGAAATAAGTAGTGCTGAAGCTAAGGATTTTGCAGAACATTTGAAGAACATCCATGAGGAGGTGAGGAAACACATTACCAAGATGAATGTGTAGTATAAGGCTAAGGCAAATGAGAAAAGGAGGCATAAGGAATTTCAAGTTGGAGATGAAGTCATGGTTCATTTATAGGAGTGATTTTTAGTTGGTACATATAACAAGATGAAAATGAAGAAGTTTGGGCCATGTAAGATATTGAAGAAGCATGATTTAGGAAATGCATATGAGGTTGAGTTGCCTACTGAGTTGAATATTTCACTAGTATTTAATGTTTCAGATCTAATAGAGTATCATGAAGGAGGTGTTGAAGATGAGGTTACAACAACACAATGGAGTATTCCAACAACTAGTTCAGATATCAAGGAGATTGAAGACATATTGGATAGTCATGTTGGTAGAAGCACAAGGAACATGACATATGAAGAGTATTTAGTCAAATGGAAAGGATAACCTATTGAAGATTCATCATGGCTAACAAAGGAGGAGGTTAACCATCTTGGTTTTCCTCTACACACCTGAGTTGTGATAGGGTCACTTCTCAAATTACCCTAGGTGTCTGATGCATGAGCATCCTAGGTGTAAGAGCAATCTTGCATCACCCAAAAATATTTTTGTTTCTTTTCAATAAGGGCTATCTTGTGCAGAGCTGCTATTTATGGAAACTTACTATTTTTAGTAAGTTAGTTATATGATCTTAGAATGTTTTGATTTCACAGTTAGAGGTTCATCCTAGTCATATCAGCCTACCAATTGATTTTCATTGCCACATCATCTGTATTGGTGAAGTTATTGAGGTTTTTGGGTACGAAATCGTTCAGGTCAATTTTGAAGGCCTTAGAGGCTCCGGATCATGATCGACCTCCGACTAACTAGAGCTAGCATGTGTCAGGTACTGTAGATCTCATCATGGTGTTTCCGAAAAGTGGTTACAATAGAAAAATAGACCTATAGTTAAAAAGTTATGGCCTCCGGAAGTTGGGTTACCTAAAAGCATATTTTGTATTTCTTTTGAGCCGACCCTATTGTAAAAATTGTGAAAATAAAATAATTCTATGTATAGTTAGCCTTAAGGGCTAAATTTATGGAACCTTCTTGGGCGGTGGAAATTTCCTATATAAAGAACGCTCGTAGTGTTGTCTAGGGTTGTTCTAGGTAGTAGATCTGGGTATTGATTCGAGGCTTTGTCCTACAGAATATTGTAAGGGAATGCCCATGTGGCTTTGCATATTGTAATTCTAAAAGTTTGTAATTCCACATTTGTGGAGATAATAAGAAGTCCATTTTCTATTCTTGCATATTGTTGTTGTTTCTCTATTTCTGTCATGTGTTTGTGGTATTAAGGGGAGCACCCTTCATCACTTCTCCAGTTCTTCTTTTTCTTCTTTGAATTTCTCAACAAAGATTTGCATTTGTAACCTTTTATTCTCAATAGTCTTATCCAGCTTATATCTTTCCATCTTTAGATCTTTCCTCTTCAGTGATTAAGCTTCCTTAACAAGAGATCTAGCTCTGATACCAATTGTTGAGATTATGGAAAGATAATTATTGAGAGGGGAGGGCTGAATCAGTACCTTCAAAACTTTTCAAGACTAAAAACTTTGTAGTAGTAGATATATTTTAACTAACTGAATGTATTGTCTAAAACGTACATTCAAATAGATGAAAATGTAATTTACATGTAATCTAAACAATAAATCATTCATGAAAATTCATACTCATAACACAGATATTTTGGTATCGTAGAAACCCTTATAAGAAGGTAAAAACTATGGTGGGGATGACACCCACAAATATTCACTACTGTAGTAACAAAGTATGTCAATTAAGGCTACAAATTGTGATCACTTCTAATGATCTTACCCTTTTAGGAGTAATAATTAGATTGACTAGATCTACCTAATTAGAGGATTTTAACAACACAATACATGTGTGCACTTGGTTAAGAGATTTAGATAAGAATGGTTAAGTCCACTCTGTTAAGATATTTCAATTCTGCTACTATGGTTAACTGGTAATAGTAAATCTATTTATAAATAGAAACTCTATCTTGCTTGATTCAGATTTGTAAAATACCAAGTAAATATCACCTTGTAGTGATGTATGTGTCCTTTTGTTCTGCTTGATAGCCTTGTGTGTGTTCTAAAAAATTGAATGCTTCTTTCAAAAACCTTCTTCCAAAAACCCTTTGTCTGATCTTCAGATGTCCTTGGTGCAACTACTCCTTCATGATACATGTTCATAATGACAACTTTACATATTTTATATCAAACTAACTTGACCTAATTAGGGTTTACAATCTCTTAGAAAACCTAAGATCAACGGTGTAACAAAATAACCTAGATCTAACATTACATAGGAATCATCACCAAATTAATGATTACATCCATATTTAATTCTATCTCGATCTTGGTAAACCATTTTTTGATTGGTGTGAACCATTTGCATAGATGTTTGTGTCATTTTAGATTACTATACCATTTCCTATTTTACTCGGTAATCACTGCATTCTTCATTCAGTAATTAACTAGTGCTCGGTTCATATGAATGCTTGGTGATTAGTATGCTCAGTACTTGGTAATTGTTTATCGCTCAGTGAGTGTACTCGATCAAACCCTTGTTTGGTTAACTTAGAGATTTGTCTTGTGTCGTGCTTAGTGTGTAGGCTTTATGTGGTTGACCAAATGTTCTGTTTGTCTACTTTACCGACTGAATAAATGATTGGTACTAATGACAATCCTTTAATGCTCAAATAGGAGTAACACTCTGATGATTTTTTAGAGGATTCTTAATGTTAACAAAAATTAATAAAAAGATTTAATAAGAAAATTAACATAACTAAAATGCTTAATTGAAAAAATCATGTTATGAAGATGATGCACAAAAATCAAGAGAGAAAAGAGATAGAAGACCAAATACAATTGATAATAGAGTTATCCAAATGGATACATCTAAAATTTCCCCTCCAATAGAGAATAATTGATCCGAATATGCTCCAAAAATTAGAATTACAATTATTTACAAGGTGATTCCCTTCCAGTACAATGACATACTAACATTCCTCTAATGCACATAAATGGGTTCAAAATATCCCAAACATTTTGTCCTTGCCATCACCTGGTTAAAAAATCAAGCACCTATACCCCCCTTTTATACCTAAAAATATGCCTTAATACAACCTAACCATAAAAATAACAAGATAACCCCTTTACAAAAAAAACCCTTCTTTGAAACTTGTTTACAATCCCCTTGTTTGGATTTATGCATTTTTTAGGTTGTTAATAGCTATATAGGGGTTTGTTTCAACCATATTTGGGTTTAGAAAGTGTTTAAAAACAAGAAAACCCACATATATATCAAATCCACTAAGTGGCACAATGGTCATGACTTATTTTGGTTGGCGGGGAGTCAAGGGTTTGACCGCCGCCAATGGTCTTTTAAAAACTATATTAAAAATGTTTACAATCAAAATAAAGCATTGTCCATATATAGTTAAATGACATTTGCATGGCTCAATAGTGAGCCTAGTGGTTGTGGAGGAAGAGGTTAGGGGGTCGAATCCCCAAAGTGTTTTTGTCAAACTGTTGAAATGGGGTGTTAACGAGGTGCCACATGATACCACCTAATTAGTCCATGTGGTACCATATTATTTACACAACTCAAAGCCACATGTCATCGCCAAATTTGTTCATGTTGGATACCACATCATCATTGTACAACTTACCACATGTTAGTATCTAATTGGTTTAGTATGCCATATCATCATGTTGATGTCATCATTGCAAGCTTGGTCAATATAGTCAACTATCAAATTTGACCAGTCATATCTTTGGTGTACAAGCTCTATTTTCTATGTAACAAATGTCATTGGAATGGCGGCGATGAGATCTCTGTGATAATGTTGATTTTGAATAATTTGGAGGTGATAAATGTTTTTCTTTCTAACTAGTCTGTGTACCTAGTTTGATCAAACTTTGATTGGCCATAACTCATACATATGGAATCCTTTTTTACCTATTTAAGTTGTGTTGAGTCCCATTTTCTGAGTGATTTGTCATGGTGATGATTTTTGGAGCATTGGAGACACTTCAATTTTCAATGAAAAACTATCCCCAAGATTATAATGCATTCTTTTATTATAAGAAAAGGGTAACATGGTATGCATTTATAGAAATAGAGCTAGTGATGTTCTTAAGTGAAAATTGAAAGAATAATCTCATGAGGTAATTATGGTTCGTGTTGACTCAGATGAAGACATAATAGGCAATGAATTTTTTTTTATGATTCTTATTTTTCCCTAAAGGATGGAGGAATTTCTAACACCTCTACTCATTTTCTTACATTGAGATGTTATTCCATATGAGAAGCACTTTTGGCATTTTTTGGTTTATGATTCTATTTTCTTTTATTTGTTGACACTAACAAATTTGAAGAATGCATATTTTGTGAAGGTTATGTTTTGGAGAGAGGTTTGAGATTTTGTGTTGATCTCAATATGGATTATTGTCTGGCAAGGCTCAAAGAATATGATCAAGAATTATACCCTTTTGCAGTCATTAGAAAAGGATATAAAGATGTTGTGTCTCTTAGGGATCATTGTTAACTAATTCAAGACTATGATTTGAGAGTTAGGGATTGAGATCTTGAGAACAAAAATTAAAGCTTCACCATTTTAAGGGTTAAGGGATAGCTTGATGAAGCCCCACTTGGTTCAAGATTTATTTCCCTAGAAGAATATTTTCTCAAAATATATGTATTCATGTTATGTAATCAACATGATTTTTTTATAATCCTTAAGGGGGGTTCCCTAGGACAAGGTAAATTTAATGTTTTTAAGACCAAATTAATAAGAGGAGAATGTTGGTGTATCTATTATATGTGTTTATAATATTGTATAGTCTAGTAATCTATTAGTCACTTTGTCTAGTTTGGTAATCTGTTAGTTAGTTTCTTAAATGACTTCTCCACTTACATATACTTGTAATCTTTCAAATATCAATTCATAAAATATTCATCTCTCTCTCTCTCTCACACACACACACACACACACACACACACACACACACACACACACACACACACACACACACACACACACACACACAACCACTAGAGTAAGACATACTCGAAGTATGTCTACCACTATTTAGTTGATTTTTTGATAGATACATATAGTATTCCTTTTGATCATAAAACTAGAACCTTATATCAATGAATAAACTCTCATAATGTGGCACCCTCCAATTCTTACAAATATATTCCACTCCATGTTATTGTTATGGTTTTTTTTTCTAGAATCTCCTAATTCTATATCAATGATACTCTGTTGATTTCCATGTTTGTGTCTTATGGTTTTATAATAAAATTTATCAATTTATTATCATTCAAAACCTAATGCATTCACACAAACACTTCACAATCTTAATTCTATTACAATAAAAAGAATTAGAAATCACATAGTGTTTATCTCATATATTTTATGACTATATTTGAACCTAGTTTATTTTACTGGTGAAATAACATGGAAGTTTGATTAGTTTGCATGAAGACTCAGGCACCTAGAAGAAGTTGAGTCCCTAAAAAGAACCTAAAGTGGAAGTGATTTTCCTAATTTTCAAATTCTATCACAACTAATCTAAAATATTGAAACACTTAAATATTTAAAATTCAATTTTTTTAGCATTATTAAATGTAGTAACTTGAGTCTAGTGTTCAAATATGTAATTTATATTTATACCCAGATGACACAATTTAATTTTCAATTAGCATGTCCAAATATAACTTTTAAAAGTGTTTGTTTTATGACCATACCATACACTATAAGACCACCATATTTTGAAATAAATACAAGTTTTTTTTAAATCCTATTAGAAAATGATGTGTAAGCCACTAAATAATGATGAGGATATTTTGTGTAATTTTTTGAATGTTTATTTATTTTTTAATCCCTAATTATTATTTTAAAACCCCCTCATGTACATCCAAACTCCATAAGTAGACCTAAACTTATCACTTTTTAAAATTTAACTTTTTCTATTATGAAATAAATTGCGTGTAGATTAATGTTATATATTTTAAAGACATAAATGTAGAACACTTAAGAGTTTGAGTTTATGGATCAATTTCATTAAAAAATGATTGAAAAATAGAAAAAATAATCAAATTCTAATAATAATTGTGTATTTGAAATCTTCACATTGTAATCTATTATGGTTTTAATTTTGTAAATAAATTTTGTGCAAAAAGACATGAAACATGTGCATAAAGTCAGTATTTTCTATAAACATTAACATAGCCATGTTGTGAAAGGTCTAAGCTAAGAGTTGGGCTCACCTTGCCTTCTCCAAATAGAAACCCAAAGAAAAGGGTGGGTTGGGATTATAAATTTATAATTGTTACCAATTTTCACATCCAACTCAATTGACAGAGCTGGGTAGCTGATTAACTAGGTGAAAGTTACATTGATACATTTAAAAAAAAAATCTTAGGTTCTTCCCTTTGTATTGAAAGGGAATGCAGAAAAGAAGGATAAAATTTTAATTCATTTATAAAATAATATATACATTTATATGAAAAGTGTTTACAAAGTAAAATATCTGAAGTACATTTGCAATACAAATTATTTCACTTTATTTGTAGAAGATATACAAATATGAGAAATGGATTCCACACAAGTTGTGGGAAAGCTCTTAAAAAAATACAGAAGAGAAACTAAAAGTAATAGAGGTCAAGAGTAATGAAAGGGTTAACATCCACCATTTCCTATAGTAATAATGGGCTATTAAGCTTGCACTTGGGGTAGTTGGCTTCCAGGAGTTTCTTCTAGATCTTCAGTGTAAATACAAGAGATGGTAAAAATGGTGTTAGTATAAAAGACTATGAAAGGGAAGATCTTATCTCCTATGTCTAATAATTAACTATTATATATATACAAGTAAACTCAGCCACACCAAATCAAAAAATCAGAATAGTTCACCAAACACATAAAGTTGAATAAAATGTCTTCCTTAATTTGTTTTTTTATCTCGTTCAAGAACAAGGTTTCATAATTGAAGGAGTGAATACCACTCAATGACATGGAATAGATCCATTCATACTGTAGACACCGAAAAATCCTTCAGAAAATAAATTATTTTTGTTTTCTGAAAATCCTTGATGACATCATCATTTATTAATTAATTAATTAATTTATTTTTATGGCATTAAATCCCTCTCTCTTAATTAAAAATCTTTAATTAAGGAATCTAGCCTAAAAATGTCATTTGGACATTATCCCTAATTTATTAATTATTTAATTAATAAATTGACCAAAAACTTCAAAAAATAAATTAATTTATTTTTTATCCCAAACTTGGCCAATTTCCTTAAGACCACTAACCTCTTCCAAAATTTTCTAATCCCTTCTTAATTTTGATTAAAAGGCTAATCCCATCTTTTCTAACCCTAATCCCAAGGTTAAATATTTAATTAAGGTTAAATATTTAATTTTCATATTTATTGAAAATATTTTAATAAATATTCCTAAAACTTAAGCTTTTGGAATGAATAACTTTTATTCCATGAAACTAAGGAGAAATCTAGACTCTTCTAGAATCTTCTCAAATCCACCCTCTTCACCCATCCTAATCCTTTTTTTATCCTTTTTCTAATCCTAATCCTACCCTTAAACCTTTGTGCAATCTTAACCAAGCTTAAGACTTTCCTAAACCAAAGCAAAGTCTTTCCTTCCAAATATCTCAACCACAAAGCATTTATTGCTTCCCCAAAGTCTTCAAAGCCTCTTAAAACCCATTCATTGCTCTTACAAGCATTTATTTGGAGAGTTATGAGCTTGGAGCCCCCTTTGTTGACTCCTTTTTGCCCTTCCCTTCATCCACTCACCTTGTGACATGTGTCACCTCTTGATTGGCTGAGAACTAGCACAATCCATGTGCTTCCCTTTGAGTAAATCTTGGCCTCTCTTAAGGATTTCAATCCTGGCCATTCATTCCTCCTACCCCAAGCCTTTAGAAATCCTATAAATACCCTCACTTCCTAAGGCAAATCATCTTTCAACTCTCAAACTCAATAGCAAAGTTATAATGTCATTTTCATTCTAGCATAAGCATAAACTCATCATTTTAGATTATTTTCAAGCTTAAATCACATCTAAATTAGCTTAATGGGATTAACATAGATTCATTTCTTGTTTAATCAACCTTAGTTCATCTTTTAGCTTTGCATATTTGTGTGTTCTTGAGGCCTTTGAGGCAAAATAGGTTCCTCATACCTATTTTGTGTCATTTTGGGTCTTCTTGATCCTCAAATCATCATTTATCTTGCATGCTCCAAGTGCTTGAGTTTGCACACCCACATCCATTTATATCCAAGCATATCAAACGGTGCATGGGCGCATCCGTTTTAGGCTTAAACTGAGGTGGCTTTGATTTTAGTTTGTTTAACATTAAATTTGATTTGATTATATGCTATGACGTTTGTTTGTCTTTGGCCTTCAAAATAAGTTTAGGTGCACACTCAAATCCTAGTCTACATTCTGGCACGCCCGGTGGGACACTCACCACAATCATTTTGATGAAATTATACTTTATATGCTTGTATTTTGCAGGAAATAAAAGAAATGTCGCCTTCATGAAAAGAAATGACGCCTACAGCAATTAAATGTCGCCTTCAAACAAAGAAATGTCGCCTTCATCAAAAGAAATGTCACCTACAAACAATACAGTCATGCCTGCTTGCAATGAAATCACGCCTTTGAGGAAAGAAATGACGCCTATGAGCTCTATTTTCACGCCTGCATAACTGAGATTTTCCTGTGATCGATAACTTCTGTTCTGTCCCAGAATTCTTCTTCTGTTGCCTGCATATAAAGAAATCACGCCTGTAACGAAAGAAATCACGCCTCTGGTTTTTTATCTGTCACCTTTTGAGGTACAGAATGTCGCCTGTAAGAATTAAATGTCGCCTCTGAACTTTTCAGCGTCGCCTATAAGCTGGACAGTGTCACTTTTTAGTTTTTTGTCTTGAGGTTCTTAGGACTGTTTTTTGTTTATTTCTTTTATTACAGCAAAGGTCAAAAACAAAATCTTGAATGACATTAAGGAAATGAACTTAGGTCCTAGAGTGTCATTGTCAATTTAAAAATCAAACCAAATCTTGAATGCACTAAAAGGAACGAACAACTCTATTCTCTCATCTGTTTCAGATTTCAAAGCAAGCAAACAAATTCAATCTTGAGTGATCTAAGGGATAAAACAAAGTTTTTTTCAAAGTTCTTAAATCAACTCGCTAATCAAATCTTGAATGCACAAAAGGAAAGAACTTGCAAATGTTCAATTCATTTACATTTTGAGGAAAGGAACAAATCAAAATCTAATCACAAGTGTCTTCATTTCAAAGTTCAAACATCACTTAATCAAATTTGGGAAAATGAACAAAATCTGCTTGATGTGCATGTAGGAGTTTTTCAATTCTTGCATAAACCTTGTTAGAGTAAGTAACGTGGAACATTTGAACTTGGACAAGTTCATCTGTTCTGCTTTTAGCGAGGCCTGTCCAAGGAGAAGCACTTCCTCCTCTGAGAATGACCTCCAACCGGTATCCCCTCCGGCCAGTATATAAATAAGCGAATACCAAAAGAATCGCTTACATCTCCTAATCGCCGGGCGTTCGTGCCAAACACGTGTCTGGGGATGGTAAACATTCCTCTCCCCCAGCATAATTGGCAAGGCTCTTAAGTGAGTCACGGATGATCAGCATAACTGGGTATGGAGACACCACGGAACCATTAGCAAACTGATAAAATAGAGGCTACCCTATCTACATCCGAAAGTATCAAAATCCTTGTGCAAGGACCGATTCCAAGGGGTTTACCGGGTCGCCTCAAGATTACTCACCATTTGTATTCCCTTCTGGGGGATACCAAGCTGTGGGAAAGTGATTTTGATACTCACCTTCCCTAGGTAGATCTGTTTGAAGTGCTTGACAGTCAAAGACTCCGTGAAAACACTTGTTGAAACATACACTTTCAAAGCTTTGTCAGAGTCAGTTGCCTTTGTTTGTATCCCGCAGGGTTGCTTTGTCCCTTGCGGAGATTGCTTTGACTTTAACCTTTTCCATTGGAAACCTTTGCCTCAAAATCAGAAGCTTTTTTTCCAAGTGATGCCCAGCAAGAACAAACATCCTAAAGCAAAGTTGCCCAAATCCCAAGCCTATCAAGAGCAAAAAGTTATCAAGAAGAACACCAAGACCTATCAATCCACTATCCAAGCAACCCAAGCAGAGGAGAAGTCCCAAACCAGACTTGAGAACATTGCCCATAATGCCCGCATCAAACAGTTCACCTTCCATTTCCGAGTTAACCATCACTTTGTCAACCTTGAGCCAGAAGATTAGCCATTTCCTTGTTCATGTCTTGTTCCATCTTCAGATCTTGAAATCTTGTCTCAAACAGCCTTGCATCTTAGTTTCATCCTAGTTTCACCCTTTGCATCAGCATCAAAACCTTAGTTGCATTTCAAAACATCATAAAAGTTGCAAGTGCATTTATCTTCCTACCAGCATTCTAGAATCAATCCTTGTCATTTGCATTATCCCTTTAGATAGAGCATTGTCTCTTCACCCTTCAATACCTTTTCCACCAGCATCCCCCCATCAGCTTTCCATGTCTTTCCAGCAGATCCATCATCTTTTGCTCCAAATCCAGAGACCCACCAACACTTAGTGTTCTACCTTTTGAGTTGTTCCTATCCCATATCCAAGATCAGAGACCATCATCCTCTTTTTTGGCACAACGTGTTGTCATAAAGAAATCAAACCTTGTCCTTGCATAGCCATCATCTCGAGCAAGAGATTGGAGTGTATTGATAAGAAACTAGTTGACCGAAGATCATCAGTCTATCTTAGGTTGACCCCATCATATCTCTGATCCTCCATTTGGGAAAAATAGCAGCTCATCTGTTGACCACTCAGTAATCTTTTCACCAGCTTTTCACCAGCAACCTATCTTTCCTCCACCGTCTTGATCCATATCCATTCCATCCAGCTTCCATCATCGCCATCTTGATCTCCATCTTTGCATTTGCATCTTAGAAGTCATCATCTTTAGAAGTTCATCAACTTTGCATCCATCAACATCTTTTAGCCAAACATCTTGCATCCATTTAGCACTTGCATCTCCATGCCTGTTGAGACCAGATCTCAGAAAAGAAGAAGCATGAATCCTTATCCACCAACAACCTCATCCGATCCCAACCTTTTCACCAATGCCGTGATGACCTACAATCCCCAGATCCAAGCCAGTAACCCATGTGAAGATCCAAACATCCCTTCATCCCCGTTGGCAATCCAAGCATTCGCAAATCCTCCAGATAGCCCACCAGCGACCAATGCCCTTGTACCGCAACATCAGCAAAGCACGTTTGTTCACTACTTGCCAGAAAGTGCCTCCATCCCACCATCTCTCTATCCACGCATCCCCATCAAAACTATCCAAGTTCCAGCCCAAGCGTATTCTTCGTTTGTCCAATCATTTCCCAATCCTATCATGCAAACACCCCAAGAGCTTTCCACCATTCCCCTTTTCTTGCAAGAAAACCTCGCCAGTCCCACAACACAAGCTGCAGCGCCATCCGCTCCATCTCCTACCCCTTTTGCTTCATCATCTGCTATGGCTGCCCAAGCCCAAATCCAAACCCAAAGTCAGCTTCCACCTCTCACACAAGCTTTTACACCACCGCCATCCGCAAGTCAAGCAATGCCTTTCACCATCAAAGGAGCACCGTCACCCTTCACCCCCCAAGCACCTGTACCTTCTTCTTTGGGGTTAGCGCAATCGCTTCCTATTCCAACCTCATCTTTCTCTTGGGTGTTTCCTTCATTTTCCTCCTCACAAGCATCCGCTCAACCACAACCTCAACAAGCTCCTTTCTCTCAACCATCATTCGTGTCCCAAGCTCCCGTTGCTCCTACCATTCCATCATCTGCTGCAGTGCACCCTAACACAAGCTCTCAATGGGGCCTTACGCAAGAAGAAATAAAGGCATGGGGGATCCCATCTCAATCCCCTACATCTATGGTTGCAAGTCAACAAACCGCCTTCGCCCAAGCAGCACAGCAGCAACTACCCCAACCACCGCCGGCTTCAAGCTATTCGTCCCAAATCCCAAATACCTTCCAGCAAGTTCCACCACCTCAACAGCCAACTTTCCCCAGCTATCTTACCCCATCACCCTTTGCTTCTAGCTTCCCCACATCTGTTCCACCTCTAAGTAACGCAGGCATGCACCCAGCTTATATCAGCCAAACCCAAAGCCAACCTCAGCAACTACCACCATCATACCCGCAAGCAGCATCATTCCAACAGCCTCCCCCACAGCAACCACATGTCCCCTTTCAGCAAAAAACCATCATTCCTCAATAATAGCAAGTCCCTTGCTATCAACTCCAGCAACAAATCCCTATCATCCCCCAGCAACAACAAGTTCCCACCCATCAGTTACAACAGCAAGTTCCAAATGTCTAAAATCAGCAAGCAGTCCCACAACAACCGCCAGTTCAACAACAGCAAGTAGCCCAACAACATCAAGCGGTTCTACATCATTTACCACAATATCCCCCCATGCCACACCAGCAATATCCCCAGCAACCATTGCCCCAAAATCAGTTCCAACCCATTTATCCACAGCAAGCACCATATCCAGTTCCACAGCTTCCATCACAAGCAGAAGTTCCAGTTTCCTCGCCACTCAATGCTGAGTGGGAAGCAATGAAAAATGCTCTAAAAGAGCTACAAAGTGGAACAGAGAATAAAATGTACAAGTTCAAAGAGGTGTGCTCATATCCCTTCGATCGGTCCATAGCAACTATCCCTTTCCCCAAGAATTTTGAGATGCCCAAGTTCGATAAGTATCGGGGGAAAGGAGATCCAGTAAACCATATCAAAGAGTTCTACATGGCGTGCCAAGAAGTGGCTTACAGTGATAACTATCTCCTGCGCCTGTTTCCCAAAAGCTTGGGAGGAACTGCTGTTGAGTGGTTTTACAAAATACCACATGGGACAATAAAAACCTTTGCTGAACTCTCTGAGAAGTTCATCACACACTATGCCCATAATGTGGAGAATGAGTTGTCCTTGCTAGACCTATGCAACTCAAAGTAGAAAGATGGAGAAAGCCTTGCGGAATACTTGCAAAGATGGCAGAATCTTACAACCAGGTTATCATATCAGCTGCCAGAGAAGCATCTAACAAAGATCTTCATTGATAACCTACATCCAAAGCTATCCCATCACATGTGAATGAACTGTCTCCAGACATACCAAGACATCAAGAGCAAAGGCATAGGCATCGAGAAAGCTCTCCTAGACGAAGGCACTATTCGTCACTTCAAGGATGATTCCAAGAACAAACCCAACAATGATAAATCCCATTACTAGAATCGTAACAAGAATGTTGTTACAGATGGAGCCACTGACACTAAGAATGTACAATTCATTGTGGCTAGTCCTACACCAGCTCAAACATACCAACCGCCACAAGCGCCCATCTATCAGCAACCACCAGCTCCCACATATCAAGCACCTATTTATCAGCAGCCTCCTCAAGCTCATCAGCCACCTGTGCAACAGTATCAGCAGCAATACCAACAGCAATAGCCAGCACGTCAAGGCAATCCTGTTAACACAGTTAACGTTGCCCCAAGGCAGAACAAGCCCAACAATCAGAACAATCCAAAGAGGACTTTCACACCTTTGGGTGAGCCTCTGGATCAGATCTTTTATCGGCTAGCCAAAGAAAATATGATCACATATCCGCCCATCCCACAGAAGGATGACAACGCACCAAAGTCTGATTGGTATAAAGAAAATGAATACTGTGATTACCATCGTGTGAAGGGGCACACAACATTGAAGTGCATGCGGCTTAAGAACTACATCTAGGATCTCATTGATCGCAAGGAGATCCAGGTCGATGCACCAGCTCAAGCTTCACCCAACGCCGGTTTGCAAATATATCAAAATGTGTTCCCTCAACACGATACCGGGAAGAATCAAGCCAACGCCAATCAACCCCAAAATCGTGGCAAAGGCAAGCAAGAAGATCACACAGCGGCCTACCTCAACTATGACAAGTATGTCGGATGCATATCTCAAGTTGAGCCCATCCAAGATGAACCCACCATCAATACCATCCATGTCAGAGGGCCGGATCGACAATGTGCTGCAACTACCTGCAGTGGTAGGATAACTGTTGCCGGTGCTCCTTCGAGATCAGCTGCTCCTCCAAGGTCAACATCTACTGCATCCACAGCACAGTCTAACACCAGGCCAGCATCAAATGCATGTGCAACATAGCATAATGCACCAAGTGCACAATATAATATCATAGAGCATCTTGGGAACATGCCAGCCCAAATATCTATCTTGGATTTGCTCCGCACATCACCCATCCATCAGGAGATCCTAGACAAAGCTCTAAAAGAAGGTCATGTCCCCACGAACATTAACACAACTCAGTTTGAAACTCTTGTGGGACACTTATCAGCAGCATGTGCCTTATCCTTCAAAGAATCTGATATACTAGATGTCACTCCTGACCATACTCTCCCTCTCCGCATTGCTGTCATGGTCAGAGATTTCGCCATCAAACGAGTTCTAGTGGATAATGGCTCAGCCCTCAACTTGTGCACATTAAAATTCATCAAGAAGATTGGGTTCACGGAGGCCGACATGCAACATGAGCAAATCACTATCAAAGCATATGATAACTTGGAGCATACCTCTGAAGGTACTATAACTTTGCCTATCCAGCTAGGCCCAGCAACGCAAGATACTCTCTGCCACGTTGTTGATCTTGACCTACCGTTCAATATCCTCCTCGGTCGTCCATGGATCCATTCCATTAAGGCCGTACCATCTACTTACCATCAGTGCATCAAGTTTCCACATCAAGGCACTGAGGTTACCATCCACGCTGACCCTAACCCCTTCGCATACTACCTTGCGATGGAAGCATCTTTCCCTCATTCTACTCATTGTCCTGGAACCGATATTGGTACTTCTATTGCTAGCTCATCCCGATCCCATCGCGATCCAGAGACCATCCTCTCTTCCACCTTATCATCCATCAAGATCAACAACCAGGGTTGTGGCGAATACAGCCTCAGTGATGCATTTGCTCTAGGAGCTCTTCCACGTGATCCACATACTCAAGGGCACCCAAGTTGTCAAAACAAGCCTGTTGAAGAACATTATAAGCTCAAGCAAATCGGAAACATGACTTTTGAGTCTCATGGTACCATCAACAGCAAAGAGATAGATCCAGATATTAACAAATGGTTATACAAAGATCCCCCATCCCGTGACACGCAACTTCTTGAGTACTTCAAAGAGAAATATCCAATCCCCTACAAAAATGTCACAGAACACTATAACTATCAAGGTGGTGGTCTAGGACCACAACAGGACGGAAATTTGTTTCCTATCATACCATCCCAAAATTCAGAACAGCAAGGACTTGGCTTTAATACCCCTCGCCTGCTTGAACAAGAGCCCAATACCACAACTGCGGGCACTAACATGACCAATGTAAACTTTTCAAATAGCCAGGATGACCTCATGGAAATCGAAGACATCCTTGAAGAGAAAGACATCCGATCCTACGATGATATCTTTGCCGACGACACCCTCCTGGGGACTTCTGTCCTCCAACAACTATCCATCAACCTCATAGATCTTCCCCTCACAAACCCCGACCTCATAGATTGGGACCAACCAAGCATCACACATATCGATGAGTTCCAAAGTGCACAAGCACTCCTAGAATTCATGGGGGCATTAGGTCCAGCAAGCAATCAGGATCCAACATCAACCTCTGTCTATCAGCTTCACCCAGAAGGATATTTTGGGGAAGAGGCAAGCTTTAGTCGCAAAAATGAAATAGAAAAAGAACATCATGAGTCTTTATGTGAAAACCCCCTTGGGGCACATTTTGATTCCAAAATAGTAAAAATAAAGGGCGTATCTTCTAGTGAAAACCTGGCAATTCAGGCACTAGAAGATGAAGCCTTGCCTCTTCCCCCTATCCAAGATTATAGACCAGACCAGTCTCCGATCATCATAGAGGAGACCAAGCCAATCAACTTGGGAACAGAAGAATGTCCAAGGATCACCTACATTGCAGTCAACCTAACAGAAGGAGAAGAAATCGCTCTCAGTGCCTTGCTCAAGGAATCCATCATCAACTTTGCATGGTCATACGCCCACATGCCTGGGCTTGATCCAAACCTTATTGTTCATCATCTATCAGTAGATCCAAACGTCAAGCCAGTGAAGCAGAAGCTAAGGAAAATGCATCCAAAGGTAGCATTGCTCGTCAAAGCAGAGCTTGAGAAGCTCCTCCAAGCTAAGATCATTAGAGCAATAGATTATTCAGAGTGGATCTCTAACATGGTACCAGTCACAAAGCCTTCTGGCGACATCAGAATCTGTACTGATTTCAGGGACTTGAACAAGGCATGTCCTAAGGATGACTTCCCATTGCCAAACATAGACATGCTTGTAGACCTCACAGCGGGTCATGAGATGTTATCATTAATGGATGGCTTTTCAGGCTACAACCAAATTCATATAGCGGAAGCAGATCAACATAAAATAGCATTCACAACCCCATGGGGTACCTTCTGCTACAACATGATGCCATTTGGGCTAAAGAATGCAGGGGCCACATATCAGAGAGCAATGACAGCGATCTTCCATGACATGATCCACAAGATCCTTGAAGACTATGTGGATGATATCCTTGCAAAATCCAAAACAAGGGATGAACACCTCAACATCCTAGAATGTGTGTTTGATCATCTGAATCATTATGGCTTAAAGCTTAATCCTAAGAAATGTGTCTTTGGTGTTACATCTGGCAAGCTTCTAGGCTTCATCGTCTCTAGACGAGGCATAGAGATCGATCCTAAAAAGGTAAAAGCAATAACAGAGATGCCTCCACCAAGAAATCTCAAACAGCTCAGAAGCCTATAGGGCAAGCTTCAATCAGTACGGCAGTTCATCTCGCAACTAGCGGACAAGTGCCAACCATTCTCACATCTTTTATGCAAAGACACCAACTTCAAGTGGGATCCCATATGTCAAAGAAGCTTTGATAAGCTCAAGGAGTATCTAGCTAACGCTCTGATCCTTGTACCACCAGTTCCAGGATGCCCACTCATCCTTTACATCTCAACAACAGCTACAGCACTAGGGGCACTCCTAGCACAACATGATGATGAAAATAGAGAATGAGCTATCTACTACATCAGTCGCACTCTTGTGGGCTATGAGCTTAACTATTCACCCATGGAGAAAGCATGCTTAGCAGTGGTCTTTGCCACTCAAAAACTTAGACATTACATGCTTAGCCACACAATCAAGCTCATATCGAAGGTGGACCCTCTTAAGTATCTGTTATCAAGGACAACCCTCACGGGCTGTATGGAAAAATGGGTCATGTTACTCAGCGAATTTGACATTCAGTATGTAGATCACAAAGTAATCAAAGGGCAAGTCATTGCCGATCAACTAGCAGAAGCACCACTGGTGGATGCCTATCCACTAATCATGGAATTCCCCGATGAACACTTATGCATGATTGAAGAGCAGCCCATGTGGAAACTATACTTTGATGGTTCCAACACATCCCATAGCTCTGGCGCAAGAATCCTATTCGTCACACCTCAAGGTGACTATATTCCAAAATCATTCAAGTTGGGATTCCCCTGTACCAACAATATTGCAGAATATGAGGCACTCATCTTAGGTCTCAGAACAGCTATCCAATGGAACATCACAGAACTACAAGTCTTTGGAGATTCACAGCTCATTATTAAGCAAGTCCTTGATGAGTATCAGACAAAGGATGACAAATTGCTACCCTACAAGCAACTGGTGGATAAACTGAAAGAGCATTTCCTACATCTACAATTCAATCAGATCCCAAGGCTTCAAAACAAAGCAGCAGATGCAATGGCAACCATCGGATCCTTATTGGAAATCCCACGTGACGCAACATAATATGAATTTCTAGTCGAGCAGCTACACTTGCCAGCTTATGAGAACACCGATGCAAACATGGTGTGTGTCTTGGTTGGTCCCCAATCCCCATGGTACCATGACATCCATGCATATCTAAAAAATGGTATCATATCTCCCCATCTCACCAATAACCAACGCCAAAACCTTATTCACAGAGCTTCCCACTACACTCTTGTAGCCAACACCCTATATCGTCACGGGTATCACAATGTCCTATCTAGATGTTTAGATTCAAATGAGGCCGTCCTGGCCTTACAAGAAGTTCACGCTGGAATTTGCGGTGCCCACACGAGTGGCATGGTTCTAACAAAGCAGCTACTTAGAGTTGGATATTATTGGCCAACAATGGAACATGATGCGTGTGAATTTGTCAAGAAGTGTCTCCCATGTCAACAGCATGCCAATTTGATACATGCACCAACACAGGATCTACAGCCTATTGCACCACCGTGGCCTTTTTCATGTTGGGGCCTTGACCTCGTTGGCTTGATCACCCCCCTCTCTTCGGATGGACACAAGTATATCATAACAGCCACAGAGTACTTTACCAAATGGGTTGAAGCGATTTCGCTCACGCTAACTACTGGCATCCAAATATCCAAGTTCATCCTCTACCATATCATCTGCCGCTTCGGCATACCATCTACCATTTTCACAGACCATGGCACACCTTTTGAAAACCAGCATGTGGATGATCTATGTGCCAGACTCCACATCCATCACCGTTTCTCCAGTCCATATTTCCCTCAAGGAAATGGCCAAGCTGAGGCAACTAACAAAACTATCTTGAAAATCCTCAAGAAGGTTGTCAATGATTCTAGTCGTGACTGGCACCTCCAAATCAATCCTGCCCTTTGGGCCTACCGCACTTCTTATCGCACTCCCACAGGCACCACCCCATACTCCCTTGTATATGGTGCTGAAGCCGTTCTGCCGATCGAGGTTGAGCTCCCATCCTTGCGCGTCTCCATGAAGAACTATACAACTGATGAAGACTATCGTGTGGCTCAGCTCACACAGCTAGATCTGCTAGATGAAAAGAGACAGTAAGCTTACGATCACCTGGTTGCATACCAGAATCGACTCAAAATGAGTTATAACAAAAAGGTCCATCCTAGACAGTTCCAGGTCAGTGACATGGTTCTTAAAGAAAATCAGAAGGTCCTAGCAAATAGAGAAAAGAAAGGCAAGTTTGAGCCTACTTGGTTGGGCCCCTATGTTGTCACTGCATCCTTTGGCTCCGGAGCCTATCAGCTATCAACACCAGAAGGTGAGCCCTTGAATGATCCTATCAACATCATCCATCTGAAGAGGTTCTATGCCTGAACCTGATCCTGCATATATCAAAAAAATCCAAAAACATTCAAAAAAAAAGCAAAAAAGCAAAAGTAAAAAAGAAAAGAGAAAGAGAAAATAATCGTCCAACGGTGAAAACTTGGCAATTCAAGCGCCTTGGACAAGTATGTTGGTGAAAACCTAGCAAACAGGCACCAACATAGTAAACTGAGCTATTTATCCATTCAGTTGTCCTTTCAGCTACCATCCTCTTCCTCCATCGATAACAGATCTCCCAGCAGTTCCATCTCCCCTATCCTCCAAGCATTCAGCTTCCATCTTCCTCCAACCCATCTGCAATCCATATCCTATTCCAAAGCTTTGTACCATATCTTGTACCATATCCTTATCCCTTTCCTGTATAGCGCAATCCTCCCTGTATTTATCCTTCTTGTCTCCGTCCTAGTGAGAGTCCCGCTGAGTGTGATCTTCCTATCCCCAATCCTGAGCTTCTGTACATATCCCTTGTGCATATCGTTCCTCCTTGTTGTACATAGCCTTTGTCCGTCCTACAACAGCATTTGATCAAATATCTTGTCCCATCCCCAGCCTCAAAAAATTTGTAGTCCCACTCGGGCCTTGTGCTTCAGCAACATCAATCGTCGACTTATCCTTGCTCATCCTGATTATTCCTTGAACTTCAACTTTTGCCAGCGAACAACTACACTTATTCTCTCACCAACCCATGGGTCCTTGAGGATATATCGTTCCTCCTGTCTGACCTAATCTTCCATCCTGGTCCTTGAGGATATATTGTTCCTCTTGTCCGGCCAATCTTCCCACCATCAATCAAACCTAATCTCTCTCCTTGGCAAAGGATGTCTTTTTGGAATTATCATTTTGATCTTGGATTTTTGTCCTTTGGGTCTTGTTAATCTTTTTGGCTTCTCTTTATCCCACCAGGGTCACCACGATTCATTATATCATGGTGTGCTGCGTGTGCGGATAATCTGGGGCAAGGTCTTTTGATCTTTCGCTTCTGCCTGTGAGTCAGTTGTGTGTTTGTGGTTCCTTCAGCATCGGTTCCGCCATGTCGCCTCTGCGCTTCATGTGTGATGTTGGGGCAACCCTGTGTGTTTGTTTAGCGTCAGTCCTCTGCAACGTTGTTGACAGGCCTCATGATCCCAGTATCCTTGGCAGGTCTCTAACATAGCTATATTAAATCTAGGCTGTGCACTCCCGTTTGCACTTGGAGCTATCTGGTCCCTTGCATTTATCATATAGATTAATCTTGCATCTTTACATATAGCTGCATCTTGCATCTTGCATTTCCATCTCATCTTGCATATCATCCATATTTGTTCTTAGAAGTGAGGTTATTTATCTCCCCTTTCTTCCTAACCCCTCTTCCTTCCTCATCCCACCGGGCACACTCTGTCCCAAGGCGTAATCCCTCTTTCTCCTTGTCCCACTGGGCACATCTTCCATGATTTTGTCCCACCGGGGCATGTTCCTCTTTCTTCTAGTCCACCCAGGTGTCATACCCTCTTCTTCTGATTCTAGCCTCGGCATCTTGTTTTCTTGTCTTTGACGTCATGCCACTTGCGGCATCGCATCAAAGAGGGGCAAAATGTAGACACCGAAAAATCCTTCAGAAAATAAATTATTTTTGTTTTCTGAAAATCCTTGATGACATCATCATTTATTAATTAATTAATTATTTAATTAATTAATTTATTTTTATGGCATTAAATCCCTCTCTCTTAATTAAAAATCTTTAATTAAGGAATCTAGCCTAAAAATGTCATTTGGACATTATCCCTAATTTATTAATTATTTAATTAATAAATTGACCAAAAACTTCAAAAAATAAATTAATTTATTTTTTATCCCAAACTTGGCCAATTTCCTAAAGACCACTAACCTCTTCCAAAATCTTCTAATCCCTTCTTAATTTCGATTAAAAGGCTAATCCCATCTTTTCTAACCCTAATCCCAAAGTTAAATATTTAATTAAGGTTAAATATTTAATTTTCATATTTATTGAAAATATTTTAATAAATATTCCTAAAACTTAAGCTTTTGGAATGAATAACTTTTATTCCATGAAACTAAGGAGAAATCTAGACTCTTCTAGAATCTTCTCAAATCCACCCTCTTCACCCATCCTAATCCTTTTTTTATCCTTTTTCTAATCCTAATCCCACCCTTAAACCTTTGTGCAATCTTAACCAAGCTTAAGACTTTCCTAAACCAAAGCAAAGTCTTTCCTTCCAAATATCTCAACCACAAAGCATTTATTGCTTCCCCAAAGTCTTCAAAGCCTCTTAAAGCCCATTCATTGCTCTTACAAGCATTTATTTGGAGAGTTATGAGCTTGGAGCCCCCTTTGTTGACTCCTTTTTGCCCTTCCCTTCATCCACTCACCTTGTGACATGTGTCACCTCCTGATTGGCTGAGAACTAGCACAATCCATGTGCTTCCCTTTGAGTGAATCTTGGCCTCTCTTAAGGATTTCAATCCTGGCCATTCATTCCTCCTACCCCAAGCCTTTAGAAATCCTATAAATACCCTCACTTCCTAAGGCAAATCATCTTTCAACTCTCAAACTCAATAGCAAAGTTATAATGTCATTTTCATTCTAGCATAAGCATAAACTCATCATTTTAGATTATTTTCAAGCTTAAATCACATCTAAATTAGCTTAATGGGATTAACATAGATTCATTTCTTGTTTAATCAACCTTAGTTCATCTTTTAGCTTTGCATATTTGTGTGTTCTTGAGGCCTTTGAGGCAAAATAGGTTCCTCATACCTATTTTGTGTCATTTTGGGTCTTCTTGATCCTCAAATCATCATTTATCTTGCATGCTCCAAGTGCTTGAGTTTGCACACCCACATCCATTTATATCCAAGCATATCAAACGGTGCATGGGCGCATCTATTTTAGGCTTAAACTGAGGTGGCTTTGATTTTAGTTTGTTTACCATTAAATTTGATTTGATTATATGCTATGACGTTTGTTTGTCTTTGGCCTTCAAAACAAGTTTAGGTGCACACTCAAATCCTAGTCTACACATACTATAGATCAAACAGATACAAAGTACCTTAGAACAAATACATCAAATGAAAGGCTATAAAACTAAAAAGTAGAGAGAATTACAACATCATAAACATAGCTATCAAGGAGAAAATGTGTAATCAACATTAGAAAATTCAAGGGATCATTGATACAACATCATAGAAACATTAATAAGGGAAACACCAACATCTATTTGTCAAGCATATGTAGATTGGAGAATATTTGAAAACATTTGTAGGAGGATCCCATAGGAGGAACATCTTACCATCAATCAACATAAACATATGGGAGATCATATACAATGTAATGTTGATTTGACAATTCTATAATAATGAAAGAAAAAACAAATGTTCACTGGTAAATACAACTGAGGTAAATTTCCATACATAGTATGTTGCAACGATAAACAAGGATTTAAGAACATAATTATCACAGTTATCTCACATAAGTTAGGGAATGTCAAACCTTCATGCCATAGTCATGAAACAAAGAAGAGGATTATACGAAGCATTAACAAGTGTCTCTCAAGTCTTATTATTCTAGAAATCTAGTAGATAGTTGTGACTTATAAAAAGGATGCATTGTTACTCCTAAATGGATTAAGTGTTGTCATTAGTATTCTATTGTACAGTCGGTAAACACAATAAGATAGTTCAGCTGGTTATTAATATATATTAGTCACTAAGAAAAGAGGTTACTGAGTATAATAGTTACCGAGTACATAGAACTACTGAGCACCAGTAAACATTGAGACTGAGAGACAACATTTATTGAGTAATCCAGAGTTTGCATAAATTTTTGGAATGGAACACAGTTCAAGGTGAACAACTTTTTATCGAGTAAGAAAATAGTTTACCAAGATTGAGGTGAATATTTATTGTGGATGTAATCATTTAATGAACGATGATTCCTATGTAATGATGATCTAGGTTAATCATATGAACCATTGATCTAAGGTTTTCTAAGATAATATAAAACCCTAATTAGGTCAAACTAGTTTGATATAATGACACAAGGAAGGATGGGGAGAGGGGCCAAAGGCACACCCTAACTAGATCCACCTTGCAGAATAACACACGGAAGCAACAACACACAACAGTGAGAGAGAGAATGAAAATACTATGTTATATTATCTTCAAATTGATTCATACATGTCAGGCTGTAAGGCCTTCTTGGTTTAGGCCAGATATTACAATCAAGTACAAAAGTCCTCCAACATGCGAGGATCTGCCAACAATCTCTAATTTTATATCTTCTATCTTCTATCTTCTATCTTCTATCTAGACTTACTCCCTAAAACTCAAACCAAACAACTATATTTATACAAGAGGCTACTAAGCCAAGTTGGCCTTCAGATCCAAAATCAATAGAAGGGATGACCAGATCTAGGTCCAAATACTTCCCAATGATGGATACTAATATTAAATCTATGACCTATATTAAATGCACAAGTCAACCTCAAAAGAAATCCAAAATAAACAACTTGGTAAGCAATGAAAATGAGTGCCAGACAAGCATCACCAACCACCAGAGAGATAACCAACCAACACCGGTGAACAAAGGAAACTAAGAAACACCGAACCAACTCGGTCAAAGCAAGAACCAAGCAACACACACAAACTCAAATATGTTTTTGGTGACACAGGATTGCCAAGGACCCAAGATGCTCCTGCATCAGACACCTGGGGTTGTTTGAATTGATTCTCCAAATCATGAAATAGGTATGATCTGAGCTACATCCAACTCAGATTGTGAAATCCATGAACTATCTTCAATCGGTCTATTCTTCCACTTTACTAGATATTCCATATACTATTTTCCTCTTTTACTTCTACGAATTCTTTTCTCCAAAATCTTTTCAACTTCTTCATTCTACTTCTTAGGATAATCCATCGGTATTATCATGTCTTCATCAAGTTCATGAAACTCATACAAATTAGTAAGGTTGAATATAGGTGATATATCCATGTCATCAGGTAACTCAATCTCATATGCATTTCCACTATCAAATTTTCTCAAAATCTTGCAAGGTCCAAACTTCTTCATCTTCAGCTTCCCATATGTTCCAACTGGAAATCTACCTCTCTTCAAATGAACCATCACTTCATCACCAACATCAAAAGTCTTATGTCTTCTTGATCTATTATCTTTGTCTTTTTATTTTTTATTATTCTTTTCCAACTTAAGCTTCACATCTCTATGCAATGTATTCATGTACTCAAAAAATTTTATTCCTTCAACACTTCTCTTTCTTTCATCAACAATGTCTCTTAAATCTGATATACCTCTCTATTCTATGCCATTTACAATCTCACAAGGTGTTTTTCCAGTACTCCTATTCACTGAATTATTGTATGCAAACTCTGCTTGTGCCAACATAGAATCCCAATTACTAGGTGTGTCTCCAACTAAACATCTCAAAAGATTACCCAAACTTCTATTCACAACTTTTGTCTGTCCATTGGTTTGTGCGAGAAATGCAAAACTATATTTCAACTCAGTACCAAACTTTCTCCAAAGAGTCTTCCAAAAGTATCTAACAAATTTACTGTCTCAGTAAGAGATAATACTCCTTGGTAATCCATGAAATCTGACAATTTCCTTAAAGAAAAGATCTACTACATGTACTACATCTGATGTCTTTCTACAAGGTATAAAATGTGCCATTTTAGAAAATCTATCCACAATAACAAATATAGAATCATTACCTCTTACTGTCTTCGGTAAGCCAAGAAAAAAATCCATACTAATGTCAATCCAAGGTTTCTTAGGTACAACAATCGGTGTATACAATCCAATATTCTGACTAAATCCTTTTGCAACTTGACAAACTCCACAACTTTTCACAAAATTTTGAACATCTTTATTCAACTGTGGCCAAAAGTATTTCTCCTTAAGAAAATTTAATGTCTTATCAACACCAAAATGTCTAGCTACACCAATACTATGTTTCTCCTTTATCAAATTAGTTTTCATTGGTCCTCTCGGTATACACAACTGAATAAATTTAAACAACATACCTCCTTGCATAAAATATTCATCCAATTTAGTACTCTATTGATTTTGAATAGGTGCTCTGCACTTTCTCCATGGCTCAGAAAAATTAGGATCAAATTCATAAGAATCTCTCATATCATCAAAGCCTAGAACTCCAATTTTCATCTCGATCATCAAAGATCTTCTTCTACTCAATACATCAGAAACTCGGTTAGTGACTCCACTATTATGTTTTATCACAAATGTATAACTTTGTAAATACTCAACCCATTTCATATGTCTTTGATTCAACTTATTCTAACTACCCAAATACTGTAAAGATTTATCATCGGTACACAACACAAATTCACTTGGCATAGAATAATGTCTCCATTTCTTTAGTGCTTGAACAATAGCATATAATTCTTGATCATACATAGAATATTTTATTTTTTCATCATTCAAATTTTAACTAAAGAAAGCAACATGTTTACCTTCTTGACTCAACATAACTCCATTTGCACTTCCACTTGCATCACATTCCACTTGAAATACCTTATTGAAATTAGGCAATGCAAAAATAGGCAATTTAGTAACCTTTTCCTTTGGAGTCTCAAAACTTTTATTAGCTCCATGAGTCCACTTGAATTTTCTTTTGTCTCCTCTCATAGTCCCAGTCATAGTATTACAAATTAAACTGAAATTCCTAATGAACTTTTGGTAAAAACTTGAAAAACCATGAAATGATCTTACCTCACTAGCATTCTTAGGTGTAGGCCAATTCAAAATAGTTTCAACCTTTTTAGGATCCATTTTCAAACCATTAGCTGAAATCATAAATCCAAAATACACAATCTCCTCTTTCATGAATGAACACTTTTTCAGATTTATCAGCAACTTTTCTTCTTTCAATCTCTACAAAACTCGTCTAACATGCAACAAATGTTCTTCTATGGTCTTACTAAATATTAGAATATCATCAAGATATACAATCATAAACTTACCCAAGAATTTCTTCAAATATTCATTCATCAACCTCATTAAAGTACTCGGTGCATTAGTTAAACCAAAGGGCATAAATAACCACTCATACAAACCTTCTTTTTTCTTGAAAGTAGTCTTCCATTCATCACCTTCTTTGATTCTGATATGATGATATCCACTTTTCAAATCAATTTTAGTAAAATACTTTTCTTCAATCAAACTAGTATAGGAAACCTATACTTCACTATTATCTTGTTGATTTCTCTAGAATTAGTACACATTCACCATTCTCCATTCTTCTTAGGTGCCAATACTACATGTACTACACAAGGACTCAAACTTTCTCGGATCAAACCTTTTTGTAGCAATTCTTGAATCTATTGGTTCAATTCCTAATTCTTGGTAGGTGTCAACCAATGAGTTGCCTTATTTGGTAAAATAGCTCCAAGGATAAGATCCATGCAATGATCAATGCTTCTCTTCAGTGGAAAACCATCAGGTACATTATCCGAAATAATTTCACTCTACTCGGTGAGTAACTTATCAATCTCCTCAGGGATATTATCGTCTATTTTCTTACTTAGTTTGTTAGGAATCATAGAAAAATATATATCATTCTTCTTTAAATCCTTAATAAAAATTCTTCCTTCCATCAAGAAAACTTTCATAGATGTGTAAACATTACTAACAGGTTCTTCCATCAAAGGTAACAAGATTTGTCTTCTCCCATCAGCCCAAATAGTATACTTATGGAATCTCCCATCTGTATCATCTTAAAATGGAAGCACTTCCATGATAAGAGCATTTATCCCTCCAAGTAGGTGGTTTGGGGCCATGTTAAGCACCTTGATCAGGTCTTTGCATGTATTTGGCTTTTGTCCCCACTTTCCACTTCTTCCCTGCACTTGATTTCTTCATTCTAGGTGAAATTAGGGTTAGGATCTTAAGGATTCTACTGAATTTACCTCTGCTATGGCTCTATTTTCTAGCTAGGATTCATAAATAGATCCTCCTAGACTTCATCATAGTAATCATAGGATTTTATGTCTGTCCTTGACATTTTATCTTGTTCTAGCATCAATTTTAGGTTTCTGGGCATCCCCGGGACCTCTTGACTTGGTTCTGAGCCAATCTAGGACCAAGGTCAGATTCAAGGTCAAACCTAACTAGGTCAAGTCCAACCTTTATTTTGATCCCTTCCTCCAAAATTCCAATTTCCAGAATTTCTGGGCTTCAGGCTTTCAGGATATTTAGTTTCCTACCTTCGGGTTAATCATTTCGGGTTTTAGGATGGTAAATCCTTTAATTGCATTTAATCTAGGTATATTTTCTAAAGGTTAGGACCTAATTGGGATTTAATTCTCCAAGGTGGCCCCTCTAGAGGATTGTGCCCTAGTTCACTATAAAAGGAGGCCTTCCTCTCTCATTTTTGATCATCAAGTTTGGCAATCAAGCATCTAGAGCTCTCAAGTGAATTCAAGCATTCAAGAAAGTTTTCAAGCATTCAAGTCTTCAAGCATTCATCCATCAAGGAGATCGATTGTTAGCTATTGAAGGATTCAATCTCTTTGGAACCCCCTTTGATGATCCATCCTTCCAGATTCATTCAAGCCTTCTCATATGCAAAGATCAAATCAAGATTGGAGTTGAAGATCAAATACCATTGATTGGAAACATCCTACATCCATTGAAGCATTCCTACTTGTGGATTTGAGGATTCGAATCCTCTACAAGGACTTCAATATAAGAGAGGTGATTTATTTCAATTACTTTATTTATGCACAATATATTTCAATTCAATTTCAAGGTTAATTCTTCAATTGGGTTTTGACCAAGGCAAACCCCCCATACAACAAAAACCCCCATTTTCTTGCAGGTACAGGTGTGAAATTTTAGATCTGAGAGAGAATTTGGATACCCTTTTTGGCAAGCTTCCAAGATCTGCAAACAGAATTTGAATCAGACTTTAAATAAAGAACGTAATATTTGACCTTTTATGAGGGTCAAACTCAAGCTGAGCCATCTTGGAGAAAGATTTCTAGGTTTTCTCTGTCTCGACATTTCTAGTCTAGGATAGGTTTCACATTTTCTTGAAAGTGTACACAGACATCATAATTCAACATTTTCCAGATCTGCCCTAATTTGAGGTTAGTATTTGTATTTTAATTATTTCAAATTTCCAAACATAATATATATATCCTCCTCCATAGGGAAATATTGGATTTTCTCTCTCTCTCTCTCTCTCTCTCTCTTGCATATTCTTCACAAAATTGATTCAATTGTGTATTAACCTTGTGGTTGATCAAATTGGATCTCTTCTTTTGGGAATTTAGGTTTTGAGAATAGATCTCATATTTTCCCCTTTACATCTGAATAGTGGTGAATCCACTTTACCTCTATTCATTTTGGTGAACCCAACTAGCTTACTCTCTTTCTATTTTGGTGTTAGATTCCTCTCTATTCTTATTTTGGAATTGGCTGCCTTATTGTGCTATCCTTTTTATCTTGTTAGTATTAGATTTTTCCTTTGTGTTAGATCTTGCATGCTAATTAGATTTCATATTCATGCTTTATGTATTTTTAGTTTAGTTCATTTGCATTACATTGGTTTATGAGCTTTACTACCACTAGTCCTACTTATAATATTCCGGTTAGAAGAAGTCATAGAATCATGGGTGCCTTTGATCTTGAATCTTCCTCTCCTTTCCTTAGGATCTTAGATGATAACTTGATTCTTCATGATTCCAATCCTCCTATGGAGAAAAAGTCTTCTCACTCATCTCATGATGAGGATGACACTTTAAGAGTTCCTCTTGAACAAGTCCAAAAACTTTCCACTGAACTTGATAAAATGGGTAATTGGCTTCTGCAAGAAAACCATAATCAAGATTCCATTCAAGCTATAGAGGCTCTTAATAAAGTTATCCATGATAGTGATCAAGGTGTTAACCTCTTGCGTGGTATTACTCATCTTGTGAATTCAAATGTTAAACCTTTAGCTCAAGAAGCTCAAGATTTAGGGTTGATTCCTCCTATCACTAGTGTTGAACCTTCTTCTAATCCTTTACCTAGTATTCCTATCTATACTCATCCTTTGGTGACTGTGATGGTTCCCTCTATTCCTATGAGTGTTCCTCCTATGTCCCTTCCTACATCACAACCTTCATATCATAATGTTCCTTTCACTTATTCCAATCTACTTCCAACTATAGTTCCTAGTGTTCATCCAGTTGTGCCTTCTATTCCGAAAGCTTCTTACACTTTACCTAGTGTGTCTAATGTTTCTACTCCCCATATTTCCTCTAATGATTCAATAATCATCAGTTTGGCTCAAACTATATCATCCTTACAAAAACTCACTTCCTTAACCCAAAACAAGTTTAGTATTCCTACATGTGACATGGGAAGTCCCTTGTCCTGAGATATCATTCGTACTCCTATTCCTCAGCAAGGTGAGATGGCTCATCTTGAGAATTATAATGGAAAAGGAGATCATGTTCATCATGTTAAAACATTCCAAATACTTTGTAGTGATTATGCTCATGACCATAGGATTTTAGCCAAACTGTTTGCTAGAACTTTCCATAACAAAGCTTTACAATGGTATTGTTCTTTGCCTCCTTATTCAATTGATTCCTTCCCACAACTTGCTAATACCTTTATTCAATAATTTCAAAATAATATTGGTCCGCAAGTGTCTTTGAATGATTTAATGCATTGTAAACAAAGTGCTAAAGAAAAATTGACTGAATTTATTGGTAGATTTAAGCATTTGCATGCTCAGATTTCCTATGTTGTTCCTGATATTGATATTCAATGTATGTTTATTTCAAATTTGCAAAAGGATATTAGAGATAAGATTCTACTTACTGAATTTACCTCTTTTCAACAACTTTGTGCATCACTTCATCATTATCAATTATAAGTGAGTCAATTTGAGAGAAACACTCCAATGGATCCTGTTCCAGTTGATAAGAATGGTGCTGCTCCTAATCCAAACAAATTTAAAAAATTCAACAACTATGTCAAGATAAACAAACAAGCGAATCTAGTTGTTGATCAAGTTGCTGTTGCATCTCATAATGCCACTTCTACATCCACTACTTTTTGATTAAATTGTACATTTACTCCTCTTTCTGAAACTTTACATGCTACTATGAATAGGTTGTTAGCTACTAATATGATTACTTTACCTCCTATTCGACCTCTTTTACCTACTATGATTGCATCTAAATCTTTTGATTAGAATGTTTTTTGTCAATATCATCATCAGAATGGTCATGATACTGAGATATGTTATTCTTTAAAACATAAGGTTCAACATCTAATCAATTCTAAGGTTTTATCTGTTCATAATCTAGATAGTAGTGGGAATCAATCCATCTCTCCTCCTAATCAGAACCTTCAAATCTATACAAACCCTTTGCCTATGCATGATACTAATACTATTGCTCAACCATCTGCTATGGAAATTGTGTATGACTCATAGATGGATGATCTCAATCATGTTGTTAGTCAAGTGGAGCATGTTGATCATTCTATATCTCCACCTCACCCTCAACCTCAACTTCAAACTCAGATTCAACCTCAAGTTCAATCTCAACCTCGACCAAAACTTAAACCTAAAATGAAAACTCAACCAAAACCTTGACAAAAATCTAAGCATAAAAGACCTTGGGACCTTTTGATTACCTTTGATGACTCTGAGATTATTAAATCTCCTGATGGTCCCCTTTACATTGTTGCTAAGATTGCTCAGATACCTACTCATGGTTTTCTTGTTGATCCTACCTCCTTAGTCAATGTTATCATTGAAGAAAATATTTTTATGAAAATTTTACAACGTGACTTCTATGATACATTAGATGTGTGGATTCAAACTTGCAATGGTTTTCTTTATCCATAATTTGGTTCTATTACTATACTGGTTGAACTTTGTGGAAAGATTGTGAACACTACTTTTGTTGTTGTTCCTACTTCTGATCAATTTCAAGTTAAGCTAGGTTTTCCTTGGTTGACTGCCATGCATGTTGTTGGTTCACCTATCCATAAGTGTCTTAAGTTCATTCATGATGAAGAAGTGAAGATGATTAATCATAGTTTATATTAACCTTCCAGGCCTAGAGATTGTGCTGCTCTGGATTTCTTTTGGCCTTCATTACCTAATTCATGTCCTCCTTGACTTGATAATTTTTTTCGATCATATCAAGCTTATAAACATCATAAAGTTCTTGAATTAAGTTCATCTTCTAGGAATCTTAATCATCATCTTTTACCTACACCTTTGATACCTCCTTTAACTATGACCTCTAGTTCTGTTAATCAAGTTCCTTCTACTGAACCTATCAAAGATCCTGTGATTGTTTCTCTTATGGTTAATAATCCTATTGATCTTCCTAAAGAGCTTGTGAAGGATCCAATAATTGTTCCTCCTAGTTCTCAACCTATTTCAAATAAATCAAAATGTAACAAGTCTGCTAATGAACGTCGTAAAAAGCATCATGCTCATGCTAAAGCTAAAAGATCTCTAACTTCTTCAGATAAACCTATGCATAATATGTTAGAAGATGTTGTTACTAATAATGATGTTCACATGCATGATTATGATGATTCTATTCATCCTATTTTGATTAATTTGGATGAGGAAGATACTCTCGATGATACTAATGATGTTAATGATGAATATGAAACTATCAACATTGACATTGATTTACCTAACATGCTTTCATCACAATTAGCTCTTACACCTAGTGTCGAATATAGTGATTCTCAAGAGGATCCTTGTTTGGAATTGGCTATCATTCCTATTGTGTTGGATATAGTACCTCTTGCAAGTTACCCACCTTCCCTAAATAATATACAATGAGATGGGGAAAGTAGGTGGCATGCTTGATCGGCTTGTCCTTTGTGGTAGCTTTGTTGTGTGTTTTCCTATTGTACTGTGCTTCTCCTGTAATGTGTTTGCTAAATGTTGTTAGATTCTTTTATACGATCCTTTTTACTCAGTTGGTGCAAGGTGATGAAGGAATCAAAACTATTGTTCAAATCTCCTATCTATATCTCTATGCTTCTATGTCTTGTTCAATGTTATGTTGTAAATGTGCTATTGTTCATAAATGTTTCCTTGTGTAATTTTCTTGGATTCAAGATATGGTAGCATTAATTCTTTTTGGTCTCCATGTCATGGTCCAAAAAGATACTCCTTCGTACATGTTATGTGATCTTTCCACCTTTGTGATTGTAGTTATACTTTCTTTGGGGAATGATGTCAATTCATTTGCAATAATATCTTATATATATTATCTTATGATCATATTGATCCCATGGTAGGTAGATCCCTTCCATGTTCTCTGTATATTTCTGTGATATTTCCCTTGATTTGTCTTTGTCTGAGGGCAACTCGATGAGGAAACATAATTAGTGGAGTTGTTTATGTTTTCATTAAAGCCATTACTCCTGTTAAAGTGTCAGTAATGACTTTAACATGGGGGCATACGCTTTGCTCACTTGTTGCACACATGCACTTTCCAATACGCATATATTTTTCAAGCTATGTCTTTTCCCTTTTTTGGATTAGTAACTAATCCTTAAAGCATAGATTTAATTTTTAGGATCTCTTGATCCCTCCAGTTTCAAATACATATATATTGTGATCCCTTAAGGTTGGAGGTGTCCTTAAGATTGGATCTCTTTTGTTTTTATTTTTGGTTTTATTCTTGTGGAATAGAATATTCCTAAGGATAAATCCTTGATGGGTTGACTAGTGAATAGTCACATTTACTAGGTGGTTCAATTCCATCTTTTCGGTTGCACCAGTTTCCTATGTGGTTCACAATGGGACATAAGTTCTCATTGGGTGAGGTAATCACACCTTCTTTCTCTCTCTAGAGATGTTTCTCTTATTATGATCTAGGAGTTGACAAAGACTTGAGTCCCTGGGGGCTTAAGGTTTCTCTTTGTCCCTTGGATTACAATAAGATTATCTTTTTATTCTGATCTCCTTTACCAAGAGTTTGCATTGAGTCCATACTCTTGCTAAAGTGGTGGCTTAATGTATCATATTAAAATGGAAGCACTTCCATGATAAGAGTGTTTATCCCTCTGAGTAGGTGGTTTGGGGTCATTTTAAGCACCTTGATCAGGTCTTTGCATGTATTTGGCTTTTCTCCCCACTTTCCACTTCTTCCCTGCACTTGATTTCTTCATTCTAGGTGAGATTAGGGTTAGGATCTTAAGGATTCTACTAAATTTTCCTCTTTTATGGCTCTATTTTCTAGGTAGGATTCAAAAATAGATCCTCCTAGCCTTCATCACAGTAATCATAGGATTTTATGTTTGTCCCTAACATTCTGTCTTGTTCTGGCATCAGTTTTAGGTTTCTAGGCATCCTTGGGACCTCCTGACTTGGTTCTAAGCCAATCTAGGACTAGGGTCAGATTTGAGGTTGAACTTGACTAGGTGAAGGTCAAGCTCAAACCTGACTAGGTTAGGTCCAATCTTGATTTTGACCCCTTCCTCCAAAATTCCAATTTCTAGAAATTTCAGGCTTCGGGTTTTTGGGACATTTAGTTTCCTGCCTCCAGGTTAATCATTTCAGGTTTTGGGATGGTAAATCCTTTAATTGCATTTAATCTAGGTATATTTTCTAAAGGTTAGGACCTAATTGGGATTTAATTCTCCAAGGTGGCCCCTCTAGAGGATTGTGCCCTAGTTCACTATAAAAGGAGGCCTTCCTCTCTCATTTTTGATCATCAAGTTTGGCAATCAAGCATCTAGAGCTCTCAAGTGAATTCAAGCATTCAAGCAAGTTTTCAAGCATTCAAGTCTTCAAGCATTCATCCATCAAGGAGATCCATTGTTAGCTATTGAAGGATTCAATCTCTTTGGAGCCCCCTTTGATGATCCATCCTTCCATATTCATTCAAGCCTTCTCATATGCAAAGATCAAATCAAGATTGGTGTTGAAGATCAAATACCATTGATTGGAAACATCCTACATCCATTGAAGCATTCCTACTTATGGATTTGAGGATTCGAATCCTCTACAACGACTTCAACATAAGCAAGGTGATTTGTTTCAATTCCTTTGTTTATGCGCAATACATTTCAATTCAATTTCAAGGTTAATTCTTAAATTAGGGTTTGACCAAGGCAAACCCCCCATACAACAAAAACCCCCATTTTATTGTAGGTACAAGTGCAAAATTTTAGATCTGAGAGCGAATTTGGATACCCTTTTTGGCAAACTTTTGA
The DNA here is from genome assembly GCA_027943335.1 of Chamaecyparis obtusa. Classification (NCBI taxonomy): domain Eukaryota; kingdom Viridiplantae; phylum Streptophyta; class Pinopsida; order Cupressales; family Cupressaceae; genus Chamaecyparis; species Chamaecyparis obtusa. Next base: position 1,700,053 of record BSBK01003769.1, on the reverse strand, counting down.
GATTTGTGAATAGAATTCGAATTGGACTTCAAATAAAGAATGTAGTATTTGACCTTTTATGAGGGTCAAACCCGAGTTGAGCCATCTTGGAGAAAGATTTCTGGGTTTTCTCTGTCTCGACATTTCTAGTCTAGGACAAGTTTTAGATTTTCCTAAAAGTGTACACAGACATTTGAATTCAACATTTTCCAGATCTGCCCTAATTTGAGGTTAGTATTTGTATTTCAATTATTTTAGATTTCCAAACATAATATATATATCCTCCTCCATAGAGAAATATTGGATTTTCTCTCTCTCTCTCTCTCTCTTCCATATTCTTCACAAAATTGATTCAATTGTGTATTAACCTTGTGGTTGATCAAATTGGATCTCTTCTTTGGGGAATTTGGGTTTTGAGAATATATCTCATATTTCCCCCTTTACATCTGAATAGTGGTGAATCCACTTTACCTCTATTTACCATCACATATAGCATGTCTGTCATATTTCCAAGGTCTTCCCAACAAAATATGACAACAATCCATAGGCATGATATCACATAACACCTTATCATAGTACTTTCCAATTTTCAAATTCACATAACATTGCTCACTTACCAAGAGTTTATGCTCATCTTTTATCCATGAAATCTAATAGGGCTTCCGATGTTCCAATATTTTCAACTGGAACTTTTTGACCATCTCCTCAGATGCCAGATTCTCTGAGATACCACTGTCAATGATTACCTTCCAAATTTTTTTAGAAACTCTACATCTGGTCTTGAAAAAACTTTTCCTTGTCAGATTTTCCTTTTTACCTTCATTCCAAAGTGCTCTTCTTACCATCAAGTTATTTTCCTTCTCAGGTTCATTCAGTGACTCTTCTTGCACCAAAGCATTTCTACTGCTACCAACCTTCTTACTTGGATGTGTACACTCAAATGATCTATGTCCTTCTCCACAATTGTAACAAGTTCCTCAAAAACCACCTCTGTTATAACCACCTCGATAGTTACTACCTCTACCTCTAGATGAAGTTTCACCTTTCCACTCAGTCTTGCCTTTATCTAGAGTTGTCTTTTCAGGTTCAGATCTACTATTTTCACCATGGGATCTACCTCTTCCTCTATGGAATCGACCACCTCCACCTCTTTGTCTTTTCTCATGTCTCTTATTCAATTTCTCCTCAGCTTTGAATGCCAATATATAAGCCTCTTCAATGTTCTCCAATTTGGCGAAATTGATTTCTTCTTTGATGGAAACTCTCAAACCATTTAGGTGTCGAGAAATTCTTTCCACACCATCTTCATCATGTCTAGATTTGATATCTATTCTATAGATTTCCTCAGTATATTCCTTTATCAAGCTATCTTTCTTACTTAAACTTTGCATTCGGCCAACTAGGTTAATTTGATAATAACAAGGTAAGAACTTTCCTTTCAATTTATTTACCATTTTACTCCATACCTTGATTTTTTCTTTTCCTTTCCTCTTTCTGTCCAGCTGTAGATGTTCCCACCATAGGGATGCATAACTTTTCAACTTTGTGCTTGCAATTTTCACCTTCTTTCCCTTAGGTACATTTTCATACTCAAAGTACTTTTCCATCTCAGTGATCCAATCCACCAGTTCATCAAAATCTAGTTTTACAGCATACTCAGTAGGATTAAAGTGTAGTGTAGACTTCAGACTTATCAAAGCCTTCAAGAATATTTCCTCACCCTGATCCACCATAGGTGTAGGTTCTACATCACCTTGTTCTACCTCAATTTCATCATCACTAACATATTCAAGATGTCTTCTTCTTCTCTGGGCTGTTTCAACAACTTCTAATCTAGCAGCAAGTTATCTCAACATGTCTGCCAATCTTGGATCCACATCTTGCCTCCCACAAACCATCTTGAAAACCCTCTACAATTTTAGGTCAGATCGCAATCTGCTACCCCACAAAAATTCAACTAGGGCTTCACAAGAAGGAACCTTCAAATCTAGATTCACAAACCTAGATCCAGATCTCACCTCACTCTAATACCACTTGACGCAAGGGAGGATGGGGAGAGGGGCCAAAGGCACACCCTAACCAAATCCACCTTGTAGAACAACATGTAGAAGCAACAACATACAACAGTGAGAGAGAGAATGCAAATACTATGTTATATTATCTTCAAATTGATTCATACATGCCATGCTGTAAGGCCTTCCTGGTTTAGGACATATATTACAATCAAGTATGGAAGTCCTCCAACATGTGAGGATCTTCCAACAATCTCTAATTTTTTATCTTCTATCTTCTATCTTCTATCTAGACTTACTCCCTAAAAATTTAACCAAACAACTATATTTATACAAGAGGCTACCGAGCCAAGTGGGCCTTCAGATCCACAATCAATGGAAGGGATGACTAGATTTAGGTCCACACACTTCCCAATGATGGATATGAATATTAAATCCACAACCCAAATTAAATGCACAAGTTGGCCTCAAAAAAATCCAAAACAAATAACTTGGTAAGCAAGGAAACTAAGTGCCTTACAAGAATCATCGAGTGCTAGGAAAATTCATTGAGCAATAGAGAGATAACCGACCAACACCGGCGAACAAAGGAAACCTAGAAAGACCAAACCAACTCAGTCAAAGAAGGAATTGAGCAACACAAACAAACTCAAATATGTTTTTGGTGACACAGGATTTCCAAGGACCTGAGATGCTCTTGCATCATATAAAATTTGTAAGGATGTCATTTCGATATGTATCATCAAGAAGTAGCTGCACTCAAGGACATCTGAAGATCAGATAGGGTTTTGATAAAAGCATTTTGATAGAAGCATTCAGTTTATCAAAACAGACATAAGGCTACCAAGAAATTAAGAAGGACATACTCATTACAAAAAGGTGATATCTTTATTGTACTTAAAGGATCTAATATCAATTCATGTCATATATTACTGTTACTCTCTAACAATTATTGTAGACTCAAAATATCCTAACAAAGTGGACTTAACTATCCTTAGTAAAATATCTTAACCGAGTGCACACATGTATTGTGTTTCTAAAATTCTCTAACTAGGTAGATCTATCTGATCTTATTGTTACTCCTAACAGGGTAAGATCACCAGAAATGATCAAATCTTTATAAGCCTTAACCGACAACTTTATTTATGTAGAAGTGAAGCTTTGTGGGTTCCATCCCCACCATAGGTTTTACCTTCTAAAAAGGGTTTCTGTGATACCAAAATACTTGTATAATGTGTATTGAAGTTTCATGTATGTTTTATTGATTTTCTTACATGCATTTACATTTTAGTTATTTCATTGAATCTATGGTGAATGCAATCTACACAATTGGTTATTAAAGTTCATGTTTACAAGGATTAGTTTGAAATTTTTTAAGGTTATTGATTCACCCCTCCCCTCTTAGTACACACCTTTCTATAATTCCAACAAGCATAATTGATGTTATGGGTAGATCTTTTGCATATAGTACAATATTACAAGTGTAAGAACATCATCATTGATACTTATGGAATGAAAGTAAGGTACAAATAAAGTACATTGGGATGATAACTATAATGGTACTGTTGCAACATTGAACTCAAGGCCTTTTATGATTAAACACCATCAAACATAAAGGCCAAGTATATGAATGAACATTAGTAACATTAAATGGAATAACACAGAGTTCTTAAGATATTCATCATCATGAGATAGATGTTAGAAATTGAAGGGACAATGTTAATAACAAAAAATATAATTTATAGAAGATTAATATTAGAGTGAATTAGATATAGATAAAAAAGTCTTAAAAATAAGGTGATCATTTTAGAAAACAATGAGAAACAAAAATATATGTTACAAGAAATACTATATGTTCAAAACATCAAATACTACTACAAAGGTGAACATAAAAGAACAAATCAATTATAAAAGCTAATAGACTTCATTTTTTGGAGCAACTGAGATAATGACATATATTATGAGTATAATCATGAATCTCAGTCCCAATCAAAGCACCAATGATGAAAGGTCCATACAAAATGCTAGAGTGGGTTAAGCATTCAAATGAAAGGATGATATGTTATGAATGTACATGTGGATCAAAGAGGTATACATGACAATGAACACATCATTACAAGAAGAAGGGTCAATAAATAAGTAAGATATAAAGATACTACTAAACATTAGAGAGTTCAATCACAAAAGAAAAAGTGCAGTGAAAGGTGAAAAACTTATTTTCGCATGAATGTTTGTAATGTTCATGTTTGAAAAATCAAAACATTAAATAATTGTGTTGCAGGTTTAGAATTAGCCAACAATGATTTAATATGTGAAATGAGATAAGGTCAAAATATTTCATTCATATGAACAATGCTGCAAATATAGATAATTATAGTTTGCAACCATATCTCATGCACAAGAAATCTTACAAACTAATAAAAATGATAATGAATCTATATCATACTTGAGATATGTGTTCAGAGGTAAGGAATAGTGTATAGGGATCAACCAAAGAAGATCCATGGTGTTACGAGTATGTCACAACCTCTGGAATAAGAAGTAAAAGTGATGTCCAATATTTGTCTACAAAACAATAAGATACATTGAAGAGCATCTCAAGAGAAATAAATGTTGGAAACTACAATTGAAACAATTGTTGTATTGTCATTGATGTCAAACCTTAACTGGTAAGATAGTTTCTATCTAGGAGAGTACCATATATATTGATTGATGAAGAGGATTAGGGAAAGGAGATAACAAGAGAACCTAAAGAAAGGTTGAGTTATTTGATACTTCAATGGGTACTTGATTAGTTGGCACATTGATAACATAATGTATTGTTTATATAAGTAAGAAGAAAGACTGAAGATGTAGGCTTAACTGAGGAAAAGCGTAGAAATCTAGTTTAAGCCAAGTGATGTTAGTGTCGACCGAGTGCTAGTATATATCAAGTAAATTTAGTGTTGATTAAACATCAGTTTATGCCGAGCAACATGAAATTATCGAGAAAAGATAGTGTTAGCTAAGGAAGACAATTTGTAGAGATGATCGAGATATACAGTGATGACCGAGGTGATGAACACGGTATTGATTGGGTGTCAATAATTTACATTCGGAGAAAGAATTGAGATTCCCAGCCAACTTAGTTGAATTCTTGGGATATGTAAATTGTCTTGAGTTTATTAATTTATTGTATGGAGTATTTAATTCATGGTAAATCATTTTATTATGGATTCAAAGAGATTTTTGAAGAGGTATCTAAAAGGAAGGATGAAGAACATAAATGATGGAAGGATTCAATGAATCTGACCTAAAACTAAGATCTACAAAGGAGATTAAGAGGAAAAAGATGGATCTACCTAATTGAAGAGGTATAAAGGAAAACCTAATTATGAGGTTACATCATGGGCTGAATTTGTTGATGTTATTGACTGATAAGTCTAAGTAGAAGGCTGAAGGTTAAATTATGAAGGAGCTGAATAGAGTTGTGATTGGATGAAATGAATTCTGAGAAGATCAATGATGGAGATAGAAATGAAGCTAAGTTAGTAAATTATCATATATGTGTGAAGTGGATCTGTATTTGCAAAGTGAGTTGTATGTTTTTCAAATCAGAAATTACTATTACTTTCTAACCATTGTATTGGTCTAAATCCTTTAATCAAGGTTGACCTAATAGTCATTGTATAAATCCTTTATTCAAGGTGGAATTCTAATGGAATGTAATTAAATCCTTTAATCAGGTCACTTTTGACAGTCTTTAAATCCTTGAACAGGGTCACACCTAGCAGTGTGTTTGTAAACCTTTAACATGGTTGTCTTTTCAAAGAGCTCACTTCGGAAGAGTGAAATATTAGTAGCATGTTACAAAGTGGTTTTTTCCTAAGTTGGGTTTCCACTATAAATCCCGATGTTATACTTGTGTGAATTTTTTGATGTGAATGTTGTTATATTCTGCAAGTTAATTAATTTTGGACAGTGGATTGCTTGTTATATGTTTCTGATATATACTTTAGAGACTGAGTTGTGTTGGTGATTAGATCTGAGATTGTTGAAGTGATAGAAAGTTCAATTGGTACATATGGACCCGAGAACAACTGATTCACCCCCCCTCTCTATTGTTCTAAATAATTCTAACAATAAATTGTCAAGAAGACATCTATAGGTACACCATAAAGAGAATCGAAAAAACATAAGTGAATAACCCAGTCACAAAGGACATGTCAATACAAAATGTGAATATTATGAGGACATGACAATGCTATTTTTTGTGTGAAAGAACTCAACTTTTTTTTTTACTGGTAACTAATAGTGAATAATGTAAAGGTTATTATATGTATTTATTTATGTCAAGTCAAATGCTTGAGAATATTAAATAGATCATGAAGGTAGTTATAGTTCTAAAGACAAAGTTTGCAGTTGACAATAGTACAGAGAGATGTGAAATGAAAAGATATAGAGTAAATAGGAAAGGGTTTTATTTATTGTTCTTTTACCAGAGAAGAGGCCACATTTTTTAAAATTTTAGTGAGAACCCTCTGCTAAGCCATGTTGTATAAAAATCTTCTCAAAACCCTCAATTTTATTGTGTCAAGAAAGGTCATGATGTTGTGTGAGATGTGAATCTTATAATTTCATACCTCTATACTCATTTCCTTCAAAGGAAAAACTACTAGATTATAGGGCATATATATATACAAGATAGATGATGAAAGAGATCTATTAACCCATAATACCTTATTCCATTTTTGCTAGTCATTTCGAGGAAGTCTTCATTCAAGCCTATATAGTGAATAAAAGGTTTTAAGAAATAAATCAGAGCCACAAAATAGAATATTTTATAACGCTTAAGCTTATGGAAACCCTTCATCATTTCAAAACCATCATTTCCTAGTCCAAGTCTTCAAATGATATACATTTTTTTTGTGTGCAAATAATTTTAGGTAAATCTATTGGAAACTGCAATTGAAACAATTGTTGTATTGTCATTAATGTCAAACCTTAATTGGTAAGACTGTTGCTACTTAGGAAAGTACTATATCTATTGTATTGTTGTGAAGGATTGGGGCAAGGTTGGTAACAATAGCACCTAGGGAAAGGTTGAGTTATCTTGATACTACAAAGTGTACTTTACTATGTTGTACAATGATGAGATAATGTATTGTTTATCCTAGTAAGAATGAAGACTAAACTAGTAGGCTTGACTGAGCAAAAATGGAGAAATCATGTTTAAGCCGAGTAATGTTAGTGTCGATTGAGTTAGTGTATGCCGAGTAAAATTCTAGTATCGACTGAAGAATAGTTAATTGCCGAGGAAGACAGTATAAGCTGAGGAAATTTTTTTAGTAATGACCAAGCTTTCTACATGAAGACTGAGTAGTTGATCACAGTATTGACTGAGCATCAACATTTTTATATTTGAAGAGAATTTAGTTTTGGAGCTGACATTGTTGAATTCTTGGAGTATGTAAAATGTGTTGACTTTATTTATTGATTGTTTGAAAGCATTAAATGCACTGTAAAATGTTTTATTGTAAACCTTTAAGAGATTTGAGATGAAGCTGAAGAACATGAAGTGGGTAGATTCAAAGAATCTGACCTAACCCTAAGATCTACGAATGAGATTGAGTGGCATAAGATGATTTGACCTAATTGAGGAAAGTATTAAGGGAACCTGAGTATTGGATATGTGTGTGCATGGGTGAAAAAGAGAATGCTGGAAGATCACTAAAGTTTTATTGACTATATAAGTAGAAAAGGGTAAAGGAGAATTGTGGTGGTTGCTTGAAGAAAAGTTTCGAGCAGATCAGAGATGGAGATGAAAAGGTTTCAAAGTCAATAAACCAACATTAGTGTACAAAATCGAATCTGATATTTGCAAAGTGAGTTGTATGTTTTTTAGATCAATATTGTTGCTACTTTCTAACCATTGTAACAGTCAAAATCCTTTTAATAGAGGTTGACCTAACAGTCATATGTTAAATCCTTTGAACAAGGTTGCATTCTAATGGAGTGTATGCAAGTCCTATAACAAGGCTCACTTTTAATAGGGTGATTGAAATCCTTTAATCGGGTCACACCTAACAGTGTGTATTGTAACCTTTGACAGGATTGGCTTTTAACTGAGCTCACTTCAGAAGAGTGAAAATAATAGTAACATGTTACAAAGTGGTTTTTCCCACATTGGGTTTCCACTGTAAATCCTGGTGTTGATACTTGTGTGAATGTTTTAGTTTGAACATTTCTATGTTTTACAAGTTAAGTTACAGCTGGGTAGTGGACTGCAATGTTATATGTTTCTATTATTAAATAAGTGATGATCGAGTTTGTTTTGGTTATTGGATTTGATTTAAGGAAATTTTTAAAAGTTTTTCTTATACATCAGGACCTGAGAACAATTGATTCACCCCCCTCTATGTTGTTCTAAATCATATTAACAAAATCTTGCAATTTTTTTCTAAAATATACAATAGATTCAAAGAAAATCAAAATGAACATAGGTTAGATTTGAGTTTATAATGGAGTAATGGAAGGTAGGAATACCAAAAAAACATAGAGTCATAAAAAAATGAAGTCACGACTTGGTATGTCTTATAAAACAAGAGTTACATACAAATAACAAAAAGTGAAGCCATTGTTAGGGTTTTACAAAATTTAGTCGTGCTGTGTATAGACAAGAGACCAACCACACTTAAGGAAAAGAATGAAGCCCTCAAGAATCAATGTCTATAAACATATAGTATCTAGGTTCCAATAATGTTAAATCTCAAGGATATTAAAGAAAAAGTGTAAATATAAGAAAAGCTCAAGTTAACAAATGAATAAATTGTTTTAAAAAGTCAAAAGAATCACTACCAAATGAGAATAATGAACTCAAAAAAGAGGCATGGGTCATAGATGCTAAAGGGAAATGGATCTCCTAAAAATAAAAATAGTAGCATACCTGTGGGTAGTTGAGAATTACAAAGAATATTTTCAGAGGGAAAAGCTCCATAACTCCAAAGTGAACTATAGAAAACCCTAATCTCTAGAAACAAAGCCTCCCATAGAAGAAGTTTCATCCAATGCCTAAATGTTTTTACTTAATTCTTTTTATGGGAAAAGTTGACCAGGGCTATATTTTATGAGCATTGATAATTAAAAATTATGTTACTCCTAAATACATTAAGTGTTGTCATTAGTGAAGAAAAGATGAGTTATGGTTACTGTAGAATCAGATCGGTATGAGTGAAGAAATAGGTCAGTGAAGGAAAATCATTTGGTAAAGAGAAGGTAGAACAAGTACTGAGCATAAAGAAAAGAATTTACCTAACACTATGTATACCAAGAAGAATGGACATTGAACAAATGTAGTTAATCGAGCACAATGGTTACCAAGAAAAGGAAGAGTATCGAGTAAGTATGTTAACCACAAAAGAGTATTAATGAGTAGGAACAACATGATAACTGATTAGATCAGAAAAGATGACCGAGAGACATAGGGTGAACATAAAAGTGTGATTGGATTCTAACAACCAATAAAATGGTTTACGAAGATCAAGGAAAATGTTAGGCAAGATTTATTGGGAATGAAAAATGATTGTAAATGACCGTAAGGAAAAGATTCAACCAATGAAAATGAAGTAAATATTTCTTGGGAAGAAGAAATGAATATGGACCATAGATCTAATTGGTCAAGATTTCTAGAAGGATCCAAACCCTAATTAGGTCAAGTAATTAGAAAGCTACATGATTGCTATATGAGGATGGATTGAGAAAATATCAAGTGAGAGAAGAGAGTGAAGCATAGAGAATAGAGTAGAGATAAATTAGATAAGGCTACCGAGCAGATGATTTTGGTGAAATCAGTCAAAGAAAGGTTATGAGACTACATAGAGAATAAAGGATCTGACCTAGAATAGAGGTAGATGCACTATTCTAGATCACTTATTATAGGAATACATTATTGTTTTTGTATTCTCAAATCCAACATATTGGGTAGGGCTTAAAAATCCTTTTACATTGTAAATATCTTAACAGAGTGCACACTTAATGAGTGTTGCAAAAATCCTTTTACTAGGTAGACTTTAGTAGATCTTTTTGTATTACTCCTAATAGGGTAAATCATTAGAAGTGATATTTTTGCCTGCTCTAACCAAGCAACCTTTATGTTGCAGTAGTGAAAGATTGTGGGTGTCATCTCCACCACAATTTTTTCCTCTAACCAAGGGTTTTTGTGTGACCAAAATCATTTGTCAAATGTGTTTATGTGTGTTATGTGTTTATGGTTGAAAGAGTTTACTTTATTTTAATTTCATTTAGAAAATAAGTTGTTAAGTTTATATTGTTGGAAGTATAAGTGGGAAAGTAATATTGAGAGGGGGGGGGGGTGAATTAGATATTACCTACTTTTATCCTTTGATCTGATAAAGCTTTATGCATGAAAAAAACAAAACTTGATCATAGTAAGAAACAAAACATATAAAGCAACATACATGAAATTACTCATAACACCAAGATTTTGGTAACCCATAAACCCTTGAAAGGTAAAACTGGGGTGGGGATGACACCCACAAATCTTCACTACTGTAGTAATAAGTTTTTCTTGTTAAGGCTTACAAAATGTGATAAAATCATGATCTACCCTGTGAAAGGTCTGCTTTGTTAAAAGATAAAAGACTTGTATAGTCTACCTTGTTAAAGGATTTATAAACTTACAATAAAGTAAGCACTCGGTAAAGAGATTTACAAAAAGTCTACTAAGACTACTTGGTTAAGAGATTTACCCTGATACACTGGTCAAAATGTCTCAGTACCTAATCTTTTAGTTTGCACTAATATGCAGATTACAGATCTCCTCTTTACTTTATATTTTGATCTCTTCTATCTGATCTTTTCTCGATTCTGTCCTTTCACTGCTTAGCTCAGTCATTGAACTCTGTCTGAATACTTCGCTATTCTGAATATACTTCTCTAATCATTTTCTCATACTAATTCAATCTTGTCTCTCTGATTCACACACTTTTCTCTGATCTAGATCTTTCCCTTATATAACAACAAAAATGTTTTACCGTTTCAAGATCTACAGTTCAAATTTATTTCTATTGCCGCCTAAACTATACAATTTTTTGATTGGCTCTAGGTTTTACATAGGGATCAATGATAATAATATGGATGCATAATTACCTCCGTAATTACCTCAATAGACAAAATACAAAACATTATTATCACAAAAAATGGTTTACCTCGATCATTGTGTCATTCTAAACTTATATGTCAATTCTAGCTAACTCGACAAAAGTTATTCCTGGCACTCGGCATTAACTGTACTTGGCATCAGTTGAACTTCTCTGTCACTTGATAATCATTGATATATGTAACTCGGCAATAACTATACTCTCAGCATATTACAAACATATAGTGACCGTGACTTTACTTGGCAGTACTACTGCTTGGTAAGTATACAATACAAAACTTGGCCTTTACAAAATGACTCAGTCGCAGTGATGAGCGACTATCATTGCCTAGATAAATGACTAAGTGTGAAACACTAATGGTCAACAAAAACTATAGAGATCTACAATCTCCCCCTTTGACATTAGTGGAAAAAACACTTTGTCATGACATTGGTATACACAATTTACAAAAATATGTTTGTACTAGCCTAATACTCCCCCTGAGATATCTATACACATTCAAAATTTTTTTACCTGTCCCTATTCTATCCTTGTTTGGACTCATGTCATGATGATTCCCCCTTGTTTTTGACATGACTAATCTCTTCATCAGTAGGTAGCTCACAAATTTTCTCCAGAAAAGGTTTATGCAGCACCATGATCATGTAGAGTGCATCGGTCCAAGTAGTTGAAGCAAGGTTCAAAACTTCTATCTACACTTCTAAATCAATAGCTAAATTGATAAGGCTCTCAGCTGTGGACAGATGTGGATCACTCTGGATCAATGTTTTAGCCTTTGCTAATTTTCTCTGTATAGCCTCTAGATGCGGTGTTAAAATAGTTTGAATAGAGAGTAGGCGAGAATGAATCTTGCCATCATTAGCCATTAGCTCGGCTAACTTACCTTGTGTCTACATGATTTTTACATAATGTGCAGCACTGGTGTTTGCATCCAAGGTTAGGGACTGACTTGTAGCTTTGATTTCTTGCTTGAGAGTCTCAAGAAATTTTTGATTTTCCTCTGTGAATAGTTCAACATTACATATCTTGGCCAATAGAGCTTGTCCGTTCACAACTAATCCCTCGGTCTCCTTTACCAAATTGGACAGCTCAACCTATTTTACTGCTATCTCGGCAGATATCTTGTCTAGCATGTTGGTCTCAAACCTCCTTTCTGACCATTCAAATAACTTATCACTTGCATAGCTAACTTCATTATTTACTTTCTAAACAATGTGTACAAGTTGTTCCAATATGGGAACAGAACTATTTACATCTGATAAGTCATATAATTCATTAAATATATCTTTAATTTCATGAAGAACCTATTTTTGCTGATGCTCTCTTCGAAGTTCTACTTGCCTACTCCTTCTTGTCAACAAATCTTTCATTATCTGCAGTTGCTCATAAGTAAGGTTATCTATATCCCATTTAGGAATAACAATTACTTCATCAATTTTTACCTCATCTTTCTCCTTTTGTGCTCTCGATGGGGTGCTTCCACTCGGCATTTGTACAAGAGCTTTTATTAGCTCTTGTTCCTTTGGTTCTTGTTCTTTAATGAGTTTTCCTTTTATGTTTTCTTCTCCTTTCTCCTTCTCCTCGGCATGAGGGCTAATAGATTGTTTATCTAATTTGATTCCTTGTTCTTCTATGTTGTTTTCTTCCTTAGGAGGACTTTGAATGTTGTCTTCTACTTTGACTTCTTCCTCGGTAGATTGAGTTAGTGGTACCGACTTGATGGGTTCCTCGGTAAGGCTTGTACCGACTAACTGATCAACAGTAGCAACTCCAGGTAGAGTAGGATTATCATTGATAATGGTGGGATAATCCATGCCTTGCAATAGTATAGTGTTTCTACCAGGTAGGGGTGTGTCAGTTGCTTTCATGTTATTTAAATCATCCTCAGTTAAGAATGAATTCTTAATAGGACTCTCCTCCAGTATGTCAACAATATGAATGTCAAATGTATAATGTGATTTCACTTCCTTAGGAGTATCAGTCTCCATTTTATTTTTCTTGATGTCAGGTTCAACAACTGCTGAAGTGGTAGCATCTTTTCCTTCATTCTTTCCTTCATCCTTTTCTTCAGTCGTAGTGGGTAACAATCCATACAATACCTTCCAAATTTTTAAACTTTCTTGCACAACATCTTCAACCTTGTGTTGAAGAATGAGATAGGCTCTAAGTTTAGGATCAAACTTGCCTCTGTATTGCTCAATTGTCTATTTGATGTCTGCAGGGGTGAGAGTGGATTCAACTTATGCTAGTGTACTCTCCCTGATTTCCTTCTCTATTTGCAGAGCATACTCCCATTTCTATGCGACCCTGTTGCAGAATTCCTTTGGAATTCTATTTTCAATCTCAATTGGCAACATCTTAAAAATGCATAACATTTCTAGAATAGCATCCTCAACTTTCTCTTTATCTCCAATGCTCATTTTTCCAAACTTTAATCTTTTCACCTCATCTACTATTGTTGTGCTAGTAATCTTAAGACATAATTCATCAAAAGTGAGTTGATGTGTACCTTGTTGTGTAGCCTTGCCCTTTATTGCTTCATCACTTTATGTTTCTTCATCATCCTCTATTAAAACAAGTTTCCTTCTTGACTTCTTCAGAGCCTTGGTTGGCACTGCCTTACGTTGAGAAGATTTTCGCTTAGCAGATGCATGAGTTTTCTTTGGAGTCTCGGTAGTAGTTCTTCTAGTCCAAGGCCTTAGTGATGGTGTCACTGGCACTTTTCATTTCAACACTCTTCTCTTTGGTGGGGACTTGATAATTACTGGTTTCTTCTCTTCTTCTTCTTCTTTCTCACTATTACTAGTTGCACTCGGTTCATCTTCTCCCAATCCTTGGGTCAACTCTAATGGTGCATCCTTCTTAGATTATTTAACATACTCTTCTAGATTTTTCACTATTTTCTTTCTTTTCCTCTTAGTGGTGGTAGCCAATAATCCCAAAGAGATCTTGGATTTGGCCTCTTCAAATGTTCCAAAGTAAGGTGCCTTTGTATCAATTTCCTCAACTAAGAGGGCTGTGATTTCTGTAGTAGCTTCATCTATGTTGAGTTCATAGGGTGCATTAACCATGAAACCCTAGGTAGGACTACCTATGCATAGGTAAAGTCTGTGTCTACCAGAAAACATATATCTTTGCTGTATTTCTCAATCAAAGACACAGGGACTCTAGTCCTATTCCTCATCTTCTTCTTAAAGTCAATGAAATAATTATCCATAATCCCTTCAAAATCATCACCAATCTAGTTTATAAAATCATTTATTTGAACTGTGATGGGCTTCTTCTTATCCCATGTTACATCACCATGTGTAGGAAAAAACTTCTTGACATAAAAGAATATACAAATCAGTAGGGAACCGAGCTTACACATAGAGTTCTTCATCATCTAGATGGAGTTCAAGGTCTCAAAAAGTTGAGTCAGCTGGAGCTCAGCAAGGTCATATGTGTGCCCTTTCTTAATTATCTTCCATGCCTGGTCCACTACCATACAGGGGACGCTGTCCAACCGACTAGATTGATAAAACTTGTGCGAGATGACTCTAACAGTGAAGTCAATTTTTGGATCAATAATGGTGGAAATTGTCATGCCGTGTTTGTTCCAAATTTCCTAGGTGTTTTCTTGAATATCCTCTTTTCCTACACATTTCATCATTCTCTTTCCATCAATTGTAGGGTAACCAGTGACCTTGTGTATCATTTCCTTTGTGATCTTCACTGGTCCATCTTCCAACCATAACTACATGTCATGTACTTGACCCAAAATGATCTTGATCCATTCCACTTTGAAATTTTACAAGAAATTTAGGGCATGCACTAACCCTTGATTGGCAACAACTTTATGTTCTAGCTTCAGCACTCCGTTGACACATAGTTTGTCATATGCTTCCCTGATCTCATAATCACCAATTTCTCCAATTTTGCACATATAGCAAGACCTAATGTCATTCATCAATAACACATTCTACAAAATAGAAGATAGGGCTCTATTCAAATCTCCTCTGACAGCACTTTCTGACATTGTCTTGAATACCCTAGGTTTGCAAACTTCATTCCTTACAAGTTGCACATTGAAAACTTCCATCCCTTGTTTCTTGACTGGTGCGGATGAAGATGATGCCATTTTAAACTATAATTTTTGAAAAATAAAATATTTTCTCAGTAAAGTACCTTTTTGTCAATAACCGTGTAGATGAATTTTGCCAACGGCACGCTGAGAGAATTTTGAATCGCTTTGCTTAATCTGGTTTCTCAAACTCTAAATCGCTCTCTAAAATCTTGAATAGCCTGGTGAAATGAAATTAATAGCAACTTTCCACTTTATAGAATTCAAAAAAATAGGATTAGGGCCTCATTAATGCTCCATATAGATTTAGGTAGATTACAGCTATCTTGGAAAACTCACAAGCTCGGTCAATATAACTGTTATGATATAGCTCAGTGTACATAGCATTTCGGCCATAGCAGGTGCTCGGCATACATTGATAGCTCGGTCATTGACACTTATGCTCGGCATCAAAAATGAAATTTTCTATTTTTCTCAGATATGTCCTAGTGCATCTTTATCTATGCTGATGTGGACTTTTGCTTGCTTCTATGTTAGGAACTGATGAAAGATAAGGCTTTGCAAGACTCAGTTCTGAACATACCTTTCAAGCTTAATTAGAAGAAGTGTGATCACCTGATTCATTGGATTGGGTGATCACCGATGTGCTAGCTTCACTTGAATTTTCTTCTTCTTTCTTCCTCCACGTCTTTTCCATCTGATTCTTCAATTTCTCACGGATACCTTCATTTTGATTTTCATTACTCAGCATAGGTGATCTACAATCTTTCTTTAAATGACCGACCTTATTACATTTGTAACAGACCATGCTTCCATTCATCCAGCTTTTAGATTTACCTCTAAAGTGAGTCTTCATGCAATTTTCTCTAATGTGTTCATACTTGCCACAATAATGGCAATTATACCAGGTGTTGTAATCCCAATTGTAATAGTTGTGCTTTGTGACTGGCTTTGTTTGCTCATTTGATGACCACCTTGGTCTAGATCTACATTCAAATGCTTTGTGCCCATATTTCTGACAATTGAAACAACTTCCTTGAAACTTGGGTGAGGTGGATGAATTACTAGCTTTGGATCTACAGTCATTTGCTTGATGTCCATGCTTCTTGCAGTTAAAATAATGTCCATTAAACTTAGGCTTAGAATCAGACTTACCATATTTTCTTCTGCATATATTGGCTATATGTCCTAGCTTTCCACAGTGATGACATGTGGGCTTGGTGTTCTTTGGTTTAGCCATCTTCTGTTCTCCATTCATTGATGATTCTCCTTCTTTAGTAGATGAATGTTCATTCAGTCCAAGTCCAGATCTATCACCAAATCTTCTAGGTGATCTTAACATCTCTTCAAAATATTTTGCAGCTTCATTGGGTTTGTTCATCTTTTCATTGATTTCTTTTTCAGTTCTCAAATCATGTTTCAACTAATCATTCTTAGACCTTAGTTGATTGATTTCCATATCTTTTCTGCCCAATTCTTGATTAACCATTAGTAGCTAATTTACCATGTCTAGTTGATTATTAGTTAACCTTTGCATGTCACTTGTTCTTTCATCTAGTCTGATTGTGATTTGTCTTTTGTCTTCCTCAGCCACTGTCTTATCATCTTCAACTTTCTTTTTCTATTCCACTAATTCACAAAGTCTAACAAATTGAATTTCTTGTTCTCTCCTTAGAGTTCTGATGTCATTATTTAGTATGGTATTTTTCTCCAGTAGTTCTTTTATAGCTTTATTACTCTTGGTAGAGTTACCATTGTCAAATAGTCCAGAGATGTCTTCATCTTTGTACTGTGGCTCATTTTGTTGGATTGCAATCTCTCTTCTCTTGCTCAAAGATTTCTTCAATTCTCCTCTGGCTACTTCCAGTTGCTGCAATGCCAGTTGTACTTCAATCTTTTGATTTTCTATGATCTTCCCTAGTTTATAAGCTTCCATTTTAAGATCTTTTTCCTCAAGTGGTTGGACTTCCTGAAGAGAAACCTTGCTACTCTTATACCAATTGTTGGAAGTATAAGTGGGAAAGTAATACTGAGATGGGGGGGGTGAATCAGATATTACCTACTTTTATCCTTTTGATCTGATAAAGCTTTATGCATGACAAAAACAAAACTTGATCATAGTAAGCAACAAAACATATAAAGTAGCATACATGAAATTACTCATAACACCAAGATTTTGGTAACCCAGAAACCCTTGAAAGGTAAAACTAGGGTGGGGATGACACCCACAAATCTTCACTATTGCAGTAATAAGTTTTGCCTGTTAAGGCTTACAAAATGTGATCAAATCATGATCTACCCTATGAAAGGTCTTCTCTGTTAAAAGCTAAAAGACTTGTATAGTCTACCTTGTTAAAGGATTTATAAACTTACAATAAAGTAAGCACTCGGTAAAGAGATTTACAAAAAGTTTGCTAAGACTACTTGGTTAAGAGATTTACCCTGATACACTAGTCAAAATGTCTCAGTACCTGATCTTTTAGTTTTCACTAATATGCAGATTACAAATCTCTTGTTTACTTTATATTTTGATCTCTTCTATCTGATCTTTTCTTGATTCTGTCCTTTCACTACTTAGCTTGGTCACTGAACTCTGTCTAAATACTTTGCTATTCTGAATATACTTCTCTGATCATTTTCTCATACTAATTCAATCTTGTCTCTCTGATTCACACACTTATCTATGATCTAGATCTTGCCCTTATATAACAACAAAAATATTTTACCATTTCAAGATCTACAGTTCAAATTTATTTCTATTGCCGCCTAAACTATACAATTTTCTGATTGGAAAATAAAAAACATTATTATCACCAAAAATGGTTTACCTAGATCATTGTGCCATTCCAAACTTGTATGTCAATTCTGGCTAACTTGGCAAAAGTTATTCCTGGCACTCGGCATTAACTGTACTTGGCATCAGTTAAACTTCTCTATCACTCGGTAATCATTGATATATGTAACTCAAAAATAACTATACTCTCAGCATATTACAAACATATAGTGACCATGACTTTACTCAGCAGTACTACTGCTCGGTAAGTATACAATACAAAACTCAGCCTTTACAAAATGACTCGGTCGCAGTGATGACCAACCATCATTGCCTAGATAAATGACTAAGTGTGAAACACTAATGGTCAACAAAAACTATAGAGATCTACATATATATGCCAAGGAAGATCCAAGATTCAAAGGGAAAAATACTTATTGAGGGTTAAAGTTTTATAAGGCACTGATTCATCCCCCCCCCACTTAGAACCTTAACTTTCCAGCAATCGGTATCAGAAAATAGTCTCCTATTTAGAATTTTAACTGCTTGAGAGGAAAGATTTGAAGAGATGGAAAGCTATAGGTATGAAAAGGTGATTGAGAATATGAACATAGAACTAAAATTTTCAAATGATTAGATTGATGAACTGATAAGGAAGTTGAAGTATTCACTAAGAAAGAGAAATGAGTTATCCCATCAACTAAAAGATACCAAAGATCAGATTGAAGAACTTTCTGAACAATCAAATGGAAGCTTGTTTGATGAATCTAAAGAATCTATATAAAAGTTGATTAAAAAGAACAAAACCCTAATCAATTAGATAAAATCATTGAAGAGGGAACAAGAAGCTCAACTGGTAAGAATGTGTGAAGTCCTGGAATAAAAGAGAAAAGATGAAGATGAAAAGAGAATGATATAAGATGAGAAAAGTAAAATGAGTGTAAGATAGGATGAGAAAGATGTGGATATATAGAGGTTGACAAAAAATAACTATAATATGATAGATCAGTTACTTGGTAAGTAGGAGATATTTTCCACAACAAGTCAAATTGTGATATTTCTATATTGATTTTCAATATCATAGTTACTTGGTGTTAATCATGATTTTAAATATCACAGTTACTTGGTGTTAATCATGATTTTAAATATCACATTTACTTGGTGTTAATCATGATTTTCAAGGAAGGTGGAAGAGGATGTTGGTCTGAGATCAGAAAATGAACATTTAAAGAATGAGCTGAAAACTGAAAAAGAAACCAATGAAAGAATGAAGAGATCCGAGGAAAGTATAAGGAAATGGGATGAATAGTTGAGACGTTAGAGAAGACTGATAGATATTAGTGGATTAGGCTTTATAAAGGACTCTAAAGCTAAGAAAGGAGAATCATCCAAGAAAGAAGAGAAGAGAAATGTGTATAAAACTCCAAAACATAAGAAGCCAACATGCTATCACTATGGAAAACTGGGTCACACAACAAATGTATGCAGGAGCAAGGTTGGTAAGTCATTTACTACTCTTAAATTTGATGGATACTATTATAACTACAATAAGTATGGTCATCAAGAATTTGAGTGGTGATCCAAATTTGAAAAGACTCTAAGACAACATAAATTTGATGGTTACTACTACAAATGCAATAAGTATTGACCCAAATCACAAGATTGCAGATCACAAAAGATGTATGCCTGGATACCAAATAGACAAGGAAATACTATCAACTGGGATTACAACACAAGAATCACTTGTACAACTTGTGGAAGATATGGTCATATTATATAAAATTGTATAAGATTGCACATGGGAGGGAATACAGGTACTTGGAAGACTTCTGACATGGCATGTTTTCATTGTCACAAGGTCACTCACTCAAGAAAAGACTATAGGTACTGAAAGTGTGCACCCAATGATGAAGAATCTAAATGAAAAGGTACAATAAATGTTGATAAAATTCATAATCAGATGAACATAATATGGAGAATAAAGATTGAAGATAGCAGAACATCAACTTGATTAGTTGGTGACACCTCATCCTCTAGATCAGGTGATTCCATAACTACAAACTAAACCATACAGGTAGGTATGAGAACTGTATTTGAATCATTTTATCATACATCAGTTTCTCACAACCATGAATTGATATCCAAGTCAACATATGGTGAGATGCAATAGGATAACTCTTATAATTATTAAAGTTAGTATGGTTGGTAAGCATAGTCAAGTAAGTTTGATGGTTGGTGGGGAAGTATTGAGTAATTGAGAAAAGATTGGTTATTGGTATGATTATTAGTTAGTTGGTTGGGAAAAGAGCATTTATTGCACAAAACTGAACCCTAAATTCCCTTTTCACTATAAATAGAAAGATAGACATTTCATTTGATACAATGCATTCATAGAGTACTAAAGAGTGATTTGATCGATTTGAATGAGCATTTGGATTTTGAGCTAAAACAAGTGAATCTGTTAGTATTTTGAGGTATTTGAGTGATCTGGTTTAAGAATTCTAGTGTGCTTGAGATATTTAACTATTACTTGACGAAGCCCTAGACAATCAATGTCAAAATGGCATCTAGTGCAACACAATCCAAGGCACCCAAGGTTACAAAACCTATTATGATAAAAATAATAGACTACGAGGAGCTAAATTACAAGTTATATCCTAAATTTGCTACGAACAAAGTGCTTTCATCATTACCTCTAAGGGTTTTACTACTTCAAGATATTAGATCTTACATTCACTACAAAATTGGTGAGATATGTGGAAACAAAATTCAAGATGCATACAAGGCATTATGTGTGGATGGAAAATTGAAAGATGAGAAAAAAATTTGGAAATGAAGGGTTTGACTCATGACCTAAATTTCCCAAAGTTTTTCAAATACAAATGGATAAGAATTGTTCTTAGTTGAGTGCACGAAAAATCAATGTGGCTTGAAGGTTTGATTAAGATCACAAAGGATGTAATGCACATGGTTACTAGATAACCAATTTACAAGAAATAAAAAGCATCAAGAGCAGCACCAAAGGTAGAGATAGAGAAGCATATCAAAGTGACATGGGAAAATCAAGGTCTCCAAGTGTCTACAATCATTGATGCAAAAACTAAGTTTTCTACATATGTTATTGCATACATAATCTATCAATCTAGCAGACTAAATAGTGTACCATGTGGAGCTATGGTACACTATTTTACTTGAGGAGAAACTGACCAAAATAAAAACCTATTAGAAGAGGAAGTACACACAATAATCAACACCTAAAATAATCAAGAAACAAAATAATGAGGATAGTGAGAGGATAGAATCAAATAACGAAGATCAATTCAGAGTTTTTAAGAACTTTGTACCAAAGAAAATTGATGAGGATGCTGAATCTTTGAGAGCATCTAGAAGTTTTGGTTCCATGCATATATTAAAATTTCATAAGTTGAATGATGAATAAAAATTAAAAATTGAGGAATCAACTATTGATGCAATGTATACATTTAGAATTGTACCTATGGAACTTGCAGGAAAGCTACCTGAAGAGTTATTTGATAGAATAAGTGAAAGATGGAGATATGCACTAGATAGTGAAATAAAAATAAGATAGATCACTTGTATTATTAGTTCCAACATTAACAATGCAAGGAATTGATGAAGCCCTGATTAATTACAAGAATATATTCATGATCAAAAAGTGATCATTGAGAATCTTAATGGGTAGGACACAAGAAGTAGTAGAAGAAAGAAACACAAAATGGAAGAAGATATTTCAAATGGATGAACCTGACAAGGTGGACTTATTAGATATTGAGATTCCAATAGGTACACATGTAGAGAATCTGGAAGAAGAGCCCCATGACACTTTAAATGAAGTAATTGATAATGTTCCTCCCATGATCAGAAATACATAAGAAGAATTTGTAGTAGAAGACATCAATGAATAGGATCTAGATGAAATTGTAAATAAGGATCAAGATGTCAGGGATGCTACCAAGGAACCCCTTGAAGATACATCATTTACCAAGATAGCTATGACATAACTCATGAAGGATGCAACTATTTTCTAATAAGTGCACAAATATCTATCTCTTACACCTAGTTTCATAACACCTACTGAGGTAAAACTTGACACAAATGCTACTGTTGATACTAATGTTCCCAAGGATACCAAGGAAAAAACATAGACACCTAAGAAGACAAAGGAAACAAATAAGTGTGATGAACCAAAAGCCATCGAGAAAAATAAAGAGATTAATACTGCAAAGATAGACGATCTATTTTCTACAGGCATGAATTTAGATGCACAGGAACAAGGAGAAGAAAAAGGTAATGAAAAGGAAGGAGAGAAAGAAAAGGAGAAATAAAGCACAAAGCAACATATCAAGGCTCCATTAACCCCAAATATTTCACCTAGTGTAAGTGTACTCAGTTTCCCTAATAAGAAGAAGAAGAAGAAAAGTAAAAAGGAAAAGATCTCATTGGATGAAGAGATAGTAATACTAGTTTGTGATCGAACCAAATTGAAACCTAATGAAATGATGAAATATGGTGAATTGTTGAAGAGAAAAGTAGCACAAGATAAGATCAAACAAGAGAGGAAACAAACAGTAAGTCTTATCAAATATGAAAGAAATCTTATTGTAAATTTTACTTGAGACTCAAATTAATGAGAAGGAACCTATTATTGATTAATTAGTATCACTTGTAAATCAAGTCAATCAATCAGACGTTGACACTGAAGAAAGAATAATGAAGATAACCGAGAAAAAGGATGAACAAAGGTTAGTGGAAAAACTTATGCAAAAGATTTCTTAATAGAAAGTTGCACTTTATATCATTGCTACTGAGTTGGACGACACCATAAAGGTAATAATCAAGTTATTCCAATAGTTGGGTATGTGCAGGATCATGGTATGCCAAACTAGGCCCTTAAGTGGCAATGAAAATTTAGAAAATCAGGTTTAGGCAAGTTGACATAAAAATTTGAAAAAGTTATAAATATTATATCAAAAATATGTGAGAAGAGAATTTGTACAAAATTAAATTTAGTTTCTAATATACTGGGCCTTTTTTGAAAAACAATTATTCTATATGTTGAAAATTTCAAATTTCAATGTAGTGGTATAAAAATTTTAGGAAAAAAAAAGAAGTGGGTGTATGTTTGACCACCTTAAACACAATCAAATGATAAATTTTTTTTTTACAAGATTCTAGATATAAGTAGTATACTCATGTGCGGATGTGAAAAATATTTTTTTGTAATTTATTTCCAAGTAAATAATTAATTATGATTTTTCTTCTACAACTTTTTCAGAATACAAAAACTTTCATGTCTGACCATGTTATCTTAGTCTAAACTTTATCAAATTGAAAACATTTTTTATTTTTCTTGTAGTAGGAAAATCATAGAATGTGACACATATTTTGGATTTAAAAAATGTTATATAGTTTGAAATTTATAGCTATTTTTCAATAAGTCTATCAATCAGGACTAGAAAGATAAAAAGTAGGTGTATGTATGACCACATTAAATAAAATAAAATGATAATATTTATTTATAAGATTCTATATAAAAGTAGTAGACTTATGTCTAGATGTGATATATATATATATATATATATATATATATATATATATATATATATATATATATATATATATATATATATATATATATATATATATATATATATATATATATATATTTCCAAGTAAATAATTAATTATGATATTTCTGCTACAAATTTTTTTGAATATAAAAACTCTCATGTTTGACCACCTTAACTTAGTCTAAACTTCATCAAATTGAAGCAATTGTTTATTATTATTGTATTAGGTGAAGCACATAATGTGATATATATTTCATATTTCAAAAATGTTATATTGTTTGAAAGTTATAGTTATTTTTCAAAGAGTCTATCAATCAAGAATGCTTTTTCACATCACCACATTTTGGCATATGATGATCCTGCACATACCCAGTTATGCAATGTTTCCCATTTTACCCAAAATATTCTAAATTAGTAGAAAATGATAGATGAAGAGCTAAATCTAAGTGCAAAAAAAGTTGACTGATGAACCTTGGACATTCCAAGTTCATTATTCAAAGATTAAGCATTTTATGAGTCTACAACTGGATTTGAGGAAGGGAGAGGAGAAGATTAGAGTAGAAGTACTTGAAGATTAAGCACAAATCATTCCTCATTTGGAGGTGATTAAGGTGAATATCAAGAAAGACAAAGAACTCATGGCTACACTTGACATGTTAGTGTAGACACCTAAAAATTCTTTAGAAAATAAAGTATTTTTATTTTCTGAAAAATCCCTGATGACATCATCATTTATTAATTAATTAATTAATTTTTATGCCATTAAATTCTTTTATCTTAATTAAAAATATTTAATTAAGAAATCCCTCCCAAAAATGTTTAAATTGTATTTAAACATTATCTCCTTATTTATTAATTATTTAATTAATAAATTGACCAAAAATTCCAAAATAAATAATTTATTTATTTTTTGCCCAAAACTTGGCCAATTTCCTTAAAACCACTAACCTCTTCCAGAATCTTCTAATCTTTTTTTAATTTCGATTAAAGGCTAATCCCTTCATTTCCTAACCCTAATTCCAACTCAAAATATTTAATTAAGTTTAAATATTTATTCCTCATATTTATTAAATTCACTTTTAATAAATATTCTCAAAACCTAAACCATGGAAATAAATAAATCTTTATTTATTTCTTAAAATCCATGTTTATCCTAAGGAAATTCTAGACTCTTCTAGAAAGTCTTAATCCTAATCCTAATCCTAATCCCCCCCCCTTAATCCTGTCACATTCCCTAACCAAGGTTAGCCAACTCCTAAGCTTAACCCAAAGTCAACAAACTTCTAGAGACTTCTCTTACATGCATTAAGTGCATTTAAGGCCTCCTTATCCCTCTTACACGCATTTATCATGCATTTAAGAAGCCCCTCACCCCTTTCTTACACCCTTTGACCTTAGGCACATTTCCCAAATTGTGCACATTCCTCCCATCTTTCAACCCAATGCCTTTATGACAGTTGTCATAAGGAGGTGGCCCTGAACTAGCACAATCCATGTGCTCCCCTTTGAATGAATCTTGGCCTCTCTTAAGGATTTTGATCCTGGCCACTCATTCCTCCTTCCCAAATCCTATAAATGCTCCTCATTTCCAAGAGCAAGGAATCCACTCACCTTTCATTTCAAGCATTGTTATCATGCCCATTTAGCTCTAGCCTTAGCATAATCATTTTAATATAACTTACTTTCAAGCATTTTAGCTCATCTTATTTTAGTAATAATGGATTAACATAGTTTATTTCCTCATTTTACATAAGCATAGCATCATATCACATCTCTATTTAGCTTAAAATAAATCTTAGCATAAACATCATGTAGTTTAATCTTTATTTCAGCATCATTTAGATCTTTGAGGCCTTAGGAGCAAATTAGGTGTTCTATACCTATTTTGTGCCATTTATGGGGTTTTTATGGATCTCAATCCATCCTAAAATGCATAAGGAACATGCTTCAAGTGCTTAGAGAGCACACCCACATCCCCTTAAGCAAGAGTAAATCAAAAGGTGCTTGGGTGCACCTGTTTTAGCTCAATCTGAGGTGGCTTAGTTTAGAGTTTTACTTGTTTTTGTTTGATTTCATGCTTAGACTAACATCTAATCTTTGTTTGGCTTGAAGTTTTTCCAAACCAGGTATCTTTAAAGGCCTTGTCCACATTCTGGCACACCCGGTGGGAGACAAACCCACAATCACTTGATTATATCATGCTTTGTATTCTCGTATTTGCAGGAAATAGATGAAATGCCGCCTACACAAAGTTCAGTCACACCTACACGCAATACAGTCACGCCTACAAATAGTTTGATCATGCCTATGAGCTCTGTATCGATGCCTATGTTATGAAGATTTTCGTTCTTGATAACTTCCATTCTATCTAATCTTCTTTTCTGTCACATGTAATAGAAATAATCACGCCTGTAAAATAAACATTCATGCCTCCGCGTACTGATTTCTCCCCTGTAATCATTTCATTGTCGCCTGTATCCATTCCATTATCACCTATCAGCATTCCATTATCACTTGTAAAAATTTCATTCTCACCTACGCCTATTTAAATGTCACCTGGGAACATTTCACTATCACCTATGTAAGCCTTCCTACCACGCATTCAAATTTCATTGTCTGCTTTTTGACCATTTGACTATTGCGTACGCACATTTGACTGTCGCCTGTGTGTAATTAAATGTCACCTGTGCATATTCAAATGTCACCTAGGCATATTTAAATGTCGCCTGGGCTTGTTTAAGTGTCGCCCAAAATCATTTTGCTATTGCCTAGCCCAAACTTTTACTACCGTCTATACCCATTTAACTGTTGCCTATGCACATTTCATTGTCACCTGTGCAGAATTAAGTGTCACCTGGGAGAAATTAAGTGTCAAATAGGCATAATTAAGTGTCACCTAAGCTTGATTTAGTGTTGCGTAGGCATGTTTGGGTGTCACCTGGGCATTTTTCATTATTGCCTGTAATCAGTCCGCTACCACGTTGGATTTTTTTGGTGTCGCTGCCCAGATTTCACTGTCACCTGTAAACATTCCACTGTCACCTTAGAGTTTTTTAGTGTTGCGTGTGCATTTTCTAGCATTGCGTATTAGCTGGACAATGTCACCGTCGACTATGTTTTTGCCTTAAATTTGTTCATAGATTCCTAAAAAAAGCAAAAGTCAAACAAAATCTTGAATGAAACTAAGGAAAAAAACTTAGGTCCTAAGAGTCATTATCATTTTGAAAATCAAACACAATCTTGAATGATCTAAATTGGAAAGAACAAGCATCCCTATTCCCTCCTTTTTCAATTCAAGCAAAGCACAACTCAATCTTGAATGATCTAAAGGATAAAACAAAGCTCTTTTCAAAGTTCTAAATCAACATGATAATTCAATCTTGAATGCCCAAGTCAAAACAATTGCAAACGCTCGAAAAGTCTTTTGGAAAAAGAACAAATCAAAGCCTAAACACTTGTGTCTTCAATTTAAAAGTTCAATCAAACTTAATCAATTTGAGAAAAAGAACAAATTGCTTGATGTGCATCTAGGAGCTTTTATATTCTTGCAAAATCCTTGTTAAAGTAAGCAACGTAGAACATTTGGACTCGGACAAGTTCACGTGTTCTACTTTTAGTGAGGCCTATCTAGGGAGAAAAGTGCTTCCTCCTTGGAGAATGACCTCAAACTGATATCCCCCCCGGCTGGTATATAAATAAAGTGAAGGCAAAAAGTACTCACTTATATCTCCTAATCCACGGGAGTTTTGTGCCAAATGCAAATGTCTGGGGACAGGTAAATATTCCTCCCCCAGCGTTGTTGGCTAGGCTCTTAAGTGAGTCACAAGCGGTCAGCATAACCGGGTATGGAGACTCCATGGAACTATTAAAAACCTGATAAAATAGAGGCTACCTTATCTACATCTAAAAGTATCAAAATCCTTGTGCAAGGACCGATTCCAAGGGGTTTACCAGGTCGCCTCAAGATTACTCACCATTTGTATTCCCTTCTAGGGGGTACCAAGCTGTGGGCAAGCGATTTTGATAGTCACCTTCCTTAGGTAGATCTGTTTGAGGTGCTTTACAGTCAATACTCCATGAAAACATTGTTGGAACATACACTTTCAAAGCTTTATCAGAGTCAGTTATCTTGTTTGTATCCCACAGGGTTGCTTTGTCCCTTGTGGAGATTGCCTTTCTAAAAATCTTTGTTGAAATCTATCTTTTGCCATTGGGAAACATCAAAATTGATCAACAGACCTAGTTCGAGATACTCAAGACATTTTGCAGAGAAACCCTTGGAATCAGATATCCAAAGAACCTTTTTTTTGTCTCAAACCAACTTATCAGAATTTTCCCAAGTTATGCCAAATTTGATCAAACATCTGAAAGCTAAGTTGCCCAAATCCAAAGCTTATCAAGAGAAGAAAATTGAAGAAAGAAACCTTAAGAGCCATCAATCCTCTATCCAAGCAACCCAAGCAGAAGAAAAATATCAAGAAAAGCTTGATAATATCGGCTATAACGCAAGAGTCAAATAATTTGCCTACCGATTCTGAGTGAACCATCGCTACGTCAATCTTGAAAGAGAAGATTAGCTGGATCCATTGCATGTCCCAATCTACCTTCAGATCTCAAAATCCTATCTCGGTAGTCCTTCATCCTAGTCTCATCCTAGTTTCATCTCAGCATCATCACCAAATCTTTAGTTGCATTCTAGAATCCTTAGCTGCATTCACCATCATCTTCCTAGCAGCATCATAGATTATCCATCTCAATTGCATTTGCATCATCCTTTTAGAGAAAGCATTGTTCCATCATCCTTCACCATCTTTCAATCAGCAGTCGATAATCATAATCCCAAATCCTTGATCCAAATCCAGCATCTAGCATCCAATATCCAAATCAAAAGTCACCATCCTTTTGTGCCAAATCTAGAGATCCAAATCCACAAATACTTAGTGTTCAAAACCTTTGAGTTGTTTCCATCCCTTATCCCAAATCAGAAATCATCCCCTTTTTGACAGAGCATTGTCTAAAAGAAAATCTAACTTGTCCTTGCATAGCCTCATCATCTCGAGCAAGAGATTGGCTTGTATTGATAAGAATCCAGTTGACCGAAGATCATTAGTCTATCCTAGGTTGGCCAAATCCTATCACTATTCCTCCATTGGGAAAAACAAACAGCTCATTGTTGACACTTAGTAGTCTTTCACCAGCATTCCACCAATCCTCCACCCAAATCTTGACCCAAATCAGAGCATCCCACCAAGCCTCCATCATTGCCAAGCTTTTTTACCAATCTGTCACCATCTCTCATCAATCTTCCACCATCCTTGATCCAAATCCAAGCATTTCACCAATCCTGGCATTGCATTCTAGAAATTCATCATCCTTAGAATTTCCTTAAGCTTGCATCCATCATTCTTTAGAGTCTTTTAGGAAACATCTTGCATCCATCTAGCATCTGCATTTCCATGCCTGTCGAGACAAGATCCAGATCTAGAAAAAGAAGGAATATGAATCCTTATCCAATCACCAATTCATCTGATCCCAACATTTTTACTAGTGCAATGGTAGCCTATCATCCCCAAATACAAACTAGAAATACATGGGATGATCCCAATATCCCCTCAGCTCCTCTGGCAATAGAAACATTTGTGAATCATCCAAAGAATCCACTAGTAGTCAATGCACTCATGGCCCAAAACTAGCAAAGCATGTTCACTAACTTTGCACAAATGCAGACTTCCATTCCACCATATCTCCATCCTCACATTCCCATAAGCACTATCCAAATCCCAACACAAGTATACTCTCCATTCATCCAACCATTCCTAGATCCAACCTTGTAGACAACTCAAGCAACCTCCACCATTCCGCTTCTTCTGCAAGGAAGCTTTGCTAGTCCTGTAACACAAGCTATAACACCATCTGCTCCATTCCCTACCACAGGTACTTCATCATCCACCATGGCTGCTCAAGCTCTTGCACAAATCCAACACTTGTCCCAGAATCAACTCCCACCTCTCACACAAACCTTTGCACAAGAAGTCCCGCCATCTTACATAGGCCAAGCAACACCTTTCACTCCGGGAGGGATGCAATCATCCTTCCCCTTCACTTCACAAGTTCCCATATCCACACCTTTTATGCCAGGAGGGATGCAATCATCTTTCCCTTTCACTCCATAAGCTTCCGCATCCATACCATCTTTTCCAGGGTCAACACAATCGTTCCCCTTTCAAGCCTCCACATCAGCATCATCTACTCTGGGGGCAGTGCAACTACTCCCCTTTCATACCTAGCAAGCTTCCCAATCAACATCACCCTTTTCATGGTGAATGCAAGTGTTCTCTTCATTTCCCCCCCAACAAACATCTACCTAGGCACAAGCCCAGCAAAATGCCTTCACCACGGGAATGCCTTCCATGGGTTTTTCAAAAACACCATTCATATCCCAAACTCCCCTCACATCTACCTTCTCGGCATCCACTACAACACAATTCCCACCTCACATTGGTCCTCGTTGGGGTCTCACTCAAGAAGACATGAAATCCTTTGGAATACCAACTCACTCTCCTACATCCGTATTTGCAAACCAACAAGCCACCTTCTCACAAGCAACACAACAGCAACCATCTCAAACTCAACCAACCTCATCCTTCACAAGCTATCCATTCCCAACACCTAGTGCTTTTCAGAAAGTTCCTCCACCTCAGTAGCAAAGTTCCTCCCATTTCACGAGTCATCCCACCCAGCCACCCTTTGCTTCAAGCTTCCCTACATCAGTTCCACCCTTAAGCAATATGGGAATGCACCTGACTTATATCGGTCAACCACAATGCCAAGTTTAGTAAGGACCATCTTACCAACAAGATGCATCATTCCACCAGCCACCCCTACAACAACCATACTTCCAGTCACAGCAACAAACCCCCATCATTCCCCAACAGCAAAAAGTTTCTCCCTATCAGTCACAGCAGCAAGTCCTAGTCATCCCACAACACTAGCAAGTAGTCTCATATCCACCACCGCAATATCCCTCTATGCTACATCAACAATATCCCCAACAAACATCACTCCAAAATCCACTCCAATCTACCTATCCCACTGGGCCATCTCCATATCCCACTCAATAGTACCCACCTCAAATAGGAGTACCCACTCAAACACCAATCAATGCTGAGTGGGAAGCCATGAAGAATGCTCTTAAAGAGCTTCAAACCGGTACTAAGAACAAAACTTACAAGTTTGAGGAGGTGTGTCCTTATCCATTTGACCGGTCCATTGCCGCCATACCTTTCCCCAAGCACTTTGAGACACCTAAGTTTGATAAATATCAAGGGAAAGGAGATCTAGTCAATCATATTAAAAAATTCTATATGGCATGCCAAGAAGTGGCTTATAGTGATAACTATCTCTTACGCCTATTCCCCAAAAGCTTGGGAGGAACTGCTGTTGAGTGGTTCTACAAAATACCATGTGGGACCGTCACAACCTTTACTAAAATTTCTAAGAAGTTCATTGCCCACTATGACCACAATGTTGAGAATGAGTTGACCTTGTTAGATCTCTGCAACTCAAAGCAGAAAGAAGGAGAAAGCCTAGTAGAATACTTGCAATGATGGTAGGACCTTACTACTAGGCTATCATACTAGCCACCTGAAAAGTATTTGACCAAAATCTTTATTAATAATCTACATCCTAAGCTATCCCACTTCATGAGGATGAATTGTCTCAAAACCTATCAAGATATCAAGAGCAAGGGGATAGGTATTGAAAAGGCCCTCCTAGATGAAGGCACAATCCAACACTTCAAAAATGATGCCCAAAAACCCAGCAATGATAAATCCCGTTACTGGAATCATAACAAAAATGTTGTTATTGATGGAGCCACTGATACCAAGCATGTCCAATTTGTTGTGGCTAGTCCTCCATCAACTCCTGCATACCAACAACAACAAGCGCCCATCCATCAGCAACCTCCTCAAGTCCATCAACAACCCACACAACAATATCATTCTCAAAATAACCAGTAGAATTATTAGCAACCAACACATCAAGCTTATCAAGGTAATCCCACCAATCAAGTCAATGCTGTCAATATTGCTCCCAAGCAGAACAAACCCAGAGCTCAAAATTATCCAAAGAAGACCTTCACACCGCTGGGTGAACCTTTGGATGTTATATTTCATCGAATGGCCAAGGCCAACTTGATCACATTTCAACCAATCCAGCCAGTTGATGATACCTCTCCCAAGCTTGATTGGTACAAAGATCATGAATACTGTGATTATCATCATGTCAAAGGACACACTACCCTGAAGTGTATGAGACTCAAAAACTATATCCAAGATCTCATTGATAAAAAATAAATTCAAGTAGATGCACCCGCTCATGCCTCACCAAATGCCAATTTGCAAATTTATCAGAATGTGTTCCCACAACACAATGCTAGGAACAACCAAGCTAAAGGAAATCATTCCCAAAACCATGGAAAAGGCAAGCAAGAAGATCACACTACTACCTATATCAGTTATGACAATATTGTTGGATGTATAACCCAAGTTGAGCCCACAGTC
Source organism: Chamaecyparis obtusa (assembly GCA_027943335.1). Classification (NCBI taxonomy): domain Eukaryota; kingdom Viridiplantae; phylum Streptophyta; class Pinopsida; order Cupressales; family Cupressaceae; genus Chamaecyparis; species Chamaecyparis obtusa. The sequence goes on along the minus strand of BSBK01003769.1, from coordinate 1,667,913 downwards.
AATACCATCCATGTCAGAGGAGTAGACAGTCAATGTGCTGTTACCACCCATAGAGGTCGGATAACTATTGCTGGTGCCCATCCAAGGCCAACACATAATGCACACAATGCATAGTATAACCTCATAGGACATCTTGGGAACACACCAGCCCAAATATCCATCTTGGACCTTCTCCACACTTCACCTCTCCATCAGGAGATCCTTGACCGAGCTCTCAAAGAAGGACATGTCCCCACAGACATTAACACCACCCAATTTGCAACCCTTGTGGGACATTTATCCATAGCCTGTGCTTTATCCTTCAAAACATTTGACATGCTAGACGTTGCACCTAACCATACTCTCCCTCTCCCCATTGCCATCATGGTCAGAGACTTTGCCATCAGATGGGTCTTAATAGATAATGGTTCAGCCCTGAACTTGTGTACTTTGAAGGTCATTCAGTAGATTGGGTTCACCTAGGCTGATATAGCACATGAAGTAATTACTATCAAAGCCTATGACAACTTGGAGTGTACCTCTGAAGGTACCATTACTTTGCCCATTCAGCTGGGCCCAGCAACACATGATACTATTTACCATGTTGTTGATCTTGACCTACCATTTAATATCCTCCTAGGCCGACCATGGATTCATTCCATTAAGGCTATACCATCTACTTACCATCAGTGCATCAAATTTCTTCATAGAGGCACTGAGGTTACCATCCATGCTGACCCCCAACCCTTCGTATACTATCGTGCGATGGAAGCATCATTTCCTCATTCTACTCATTGTCCTGGAACTAACATAGGCACTTCTATTGCCAGCTCATCCCGATCCCATTGCGATCCAGAAACCATCCTCGCCTCCACCCTTTCTTCCATCAAGATCGATAACCAAGGTTGTGGTGAATATAGCCTACATGATGCATTTGCCGTAGGGGCCCTCCCACATGATCCACATATCCAAGGGTGACCGAGTCACCAAAGCAAGCCTATTGAAGAGCATCATGAAATCAAGAGAATGGGACCTATGACTTTTGAATCCCATGGCACATTAAATAGTCAAGAAATGGATCCTGACATTAATAGGTGGTTGTACAAAGATCCCCCACCACCTGACAAACAACTTCTTGGCTACTTCAAAGATAAATACCCACAATCACACAAGTACACTACTGAGCAGTGGAACTACCAAGGTGGTGGTCTAGGACCACAAGAAGGTGGAAGCAAAGACCTAATTATAGCATCCAAGAACCCACAACATCAGGGTCTTGGCTTTAATACCCCTTGCCTACATATACAAGGGCCCAATACCGTAACTGGGGGCACCAACATGACTAGCGTTCCCCTCTTAAATAGCTAGGATGACCTCGTAGAGATCGAAGACATCCTTGAAGAAAAAGAAATCAGATCCTACGATGATATCTTTGACGATGACACCCTCCTGGGGACTTCTATCCTTCGACAACTTGCCATCAATCTCATAGATTTTCCCCTCATTCACCCTCAACTCATAGACTGGGACCAACCAAGCATTGCACACATCGATGAGTTCCAAATCATGGAAGCACTCCTAGAATTCATGGGGGCATCAGGCCCACACTCAGTTCAGGATTCAGAGTCAGCTCACATCTATAAGCTTGACCCAGAAGGATACTTTGGAGAGGAGGCAAGCTTTAGCTACAAAAGAGAAATAGAAAGAGTAAAACATGAGTCCTTATGTGAAAACCCTTATGGGGCACATTCTGATTCCAAAAAAGTAAAAATAAAGAGCGTATCTTCTAGTGAAAACTTGGCAATTCAAGCACTAGAAGATGAAGACTTGCCTCTTCCTCCCATCCAGGATTATAGACCTGAGCAGTCACCTATCATCATAGAAGAAACCAAGCTAGTCAACTTAGGTATAGAGGAATGTCTGAGGATCACCTACATTGCAGCCAACATGACAGAAGGTGAAGAAATGGCTTTCACTGCGCTACTTCAAGAAGCTACTATGAACTTTGCATGGTCATATGCACACATGCCTGGACTTGATCCTAAACTTGTTGTTCATCATCTAGCTGTAGACCCCAATGTTAAGCCAATAAAGCAGAAGCTATGCAAAATGTATCCCAAAGTAGCTCTATTGGTAAAATCAGAACTAGAAAAGCTCCAAGATGCAAAGATTATCAGAGCTATAGATTACTTAGATTGGATCTCCAACATGGTCCCTATCACAAAACCTTCTAGCGACATCCGAATTTGTACAAATTTCAGGGATCTAAACAAGGCATGTCCTAAAGATGATTTTCTGCTACCTAACATAGACATGATCATAGATCTTACAGCGGGCCATGAAATGTTGTCACTAATGGATGGTTGCTCTGGATACAATCAGATTCATATAGTAGTAGAAGACCAACACAAAATAGCATTCACCACTCCATGGGGTACCTTTTGCTATAACATGACGCCCTTTGGTCTAAAGAATGCAGGAGCCACATATCAGAGAGCAGTGATAGCAATCTTCCATGACATGATCCACAAGATCTTGAGGACTATGTGGATGATATTCTTGCAAAATAAAAAACATGCCATGAACACCTTGATATTCTCGAGAGTGTTTTTGATCGCCTGTAGCACTATGGGTTACGGCTCAATCCAAAGAAATGTGTCTTTGGTGTTACATCTAGGAAGCTTCTAGGTTTCATAGTATCATGATGAGGCATAGAGATTGACCCTAAAAAGGTCAAAGAAATAACAAAAATGCCTCCCCCAAGAACACTTAGATAGCTCAGAAGCCTACAAGGAAAGCTTTAATCAGTGCGTTGGTTCATCTCTCAGTTGGCAGACAAGTGCCAACCTTTCACACATCTCTTATGCAAAGACACAAGCTTCAAATGGGATCCCATATGTCAAAGAAGCTTTGATAAGCTCAAGGAGTATCTAGCCAATTCTCTAATCCTCATACCACCAGTTCCAAGATGCCCTCTCATACTCTACATCTCAACAACCACTACAGCACTGGGGGCACTCTTAGCTCAGCATGATGATGAAAACAAAGAGAGAGCCATCTACTACATTAGTCAAACTCTTGTTGGCTATGAGCTTAATTACTCACCCATGGAAAAAGCATGCCTTGCAGTGGTTTTTACCACTCAAAATCTTAGACATTACATGCTTAGTCACATAATCAGGCTCATTTCGAAAGTAGACCCCCTCAAATATCTACTATCAAAGACAACTCTCACAGGCCGTATGGCAAAATGGGTCATGATACTCAGTGAGTTTGACATCCAGTACATAGATCAGAAAGCAATCAAAGGGAAAGTCATTGCCGATCAGCTAGCAGAAGCACCATTGGTGGATGCTTATCCACTAATCATGGAATTCCCTGATGAACACTTATGTATGATTGAAGAGCAGCCCATGTGGAAACTATACTTTGATGGCTCCTACACATCACATGGATCAGGGGTAGGAATCTTATTTGTCACACCTCAAGGTGACTACATCCCAAAGTCATTCAAGTTGGGATTTTCATGTACCAACAACATTGCAGAATATGAGGCACTCATCTTAGGTCTCAAAATAGCCATTCAGTGGAATATCATAGAACTGCAAGTGTTTGGCGATTCACAGCTGATTATCAAGCAAGTCCTAGATGAATATCAAACAAAGGATGACAAGCTACTACCTTACAAAGAACTCATGGATAGATTGAAAGAGCATTTCCTGAATCTACAAATCACATAGATACCTAGACTTTAGAACAAAGCAGAAGACACAATGGAAACTATTAGGTCCTTATTAGAAATCCCACGTGACGCATCACAGTATGAATTCCTAGTCGAGAAGCTACATACACCAGCTTATGAGAACGCTGATGCAGAAATGGTGTGTGTCTTGGTTGGTCCCCAGTCCTCATGGTACCATGACATCCATGCATATCTACAGAATGGTATCATATCTCCCCATCTCACCAATAACCAATGCCAAAACCTTATTCACAGAGCTTCCCACTACAATCTTGTAGCCAACACCCTTTATCATCGAGGATATCACAATATCCTCTCTAGGTGTTTAGATTCAAATGAGGCCATCCTAGCTTTACAAGAGGTCCACGCTGGAATTTGTGGTGCCCACATGAGTGGCATGGTTCTAGCTAAGCAGTTGCTTCAAGTTGGGTATTATTGGCCAACCATGGAACATGATGCTTGTGAGTTTGTCAGAAAATGTTTACCATGTTAGCAGCATGCAAATTTGATTCATGTACCAGCACAAGATTTGCAGCCCATTGCACCACCTTGGCCATTTTCATGTTGGGGCTTTGACCTTGTCGGCTTAATCACTCCCCTTTACTCAGATGGACACAAGTACATAATAACTACCACAGAGTACTTCACCAAATGGGTTGAAGCGATTCTACTCACCCTCACTACTGGCATCCAAATATCTAAGTTCATCCTTTACCACATCATTTATCGCTTTGGCATACCATCTACCATCTTCACAGACCATGGCACACCTTTTGAAAATTAGCATGTGGATGATCTGTGTGCTAGAATCCACATCCATCACCATTTCTCTAGTCCATATTTCCCTCAAGGAAATGGCCAAGCTGAGGCAACCAATAAAACTATCTTGAAAATCCTCAAGAAGGTTGTCAATGATTCTGGTCATGAGTGGCACCTCCAAATCAATCCCGCCCTTTGGGCCTATCGTACTTCTTATCACACTCCCATAGGCACCACCCCATATTCCCTTGTATATGGTGCTGAAGCCATTCTGCCGATCGAGGTTGAGCTCCCATCATTGCGCATCTCCATGAAGAACTACACCACTGATGAAAACTATCGTGTGGCCCATCTCACACAGCTAGACCTGTTAGATGAAAAGAGACAACAAGCCTATGATCACCTGGTTGCATACCAGAATTGACTCAAAAGGAGTTATAACAAGAAGGTCCATCCCAGAAAATTTCAGGTCGGTGACATGGTCCTCAAAGAAAGTCAGAAAGTCCAAGCAAACAGAGAAAAGAAAGGCAAGTTTGAGCCTACTTGGTTGGGTCCCTATGTTGTCATAGGATGCTTTGGCTTTGGAGCTTATCAGTTATCTACACTAGAAGGTGAGCCTTTGAATGATCCAATCAACATCATACATTTGAAGAGGTTCTATGCCTGAACCAGATCTACATATTTAGAAAATCCATTAAAAAAAAGAAAAAAAAAGCAAAAAAGCAAAAAAAAGAAAAAGAAAAAAACAATCGTCCAATGGTGAAAACTTGGTAATTCAGGCACCTTGGATAAGTATGTTGGTGAAAACCTGGCAAACAAGCACCATACATAGTGGACTGAGTCATTATCTATCAAACTCCCATCCCCCCATCCCAACATCTCAATCCTTTTTCTACCATCCCCATCCCCATCCATCATCCCCCAGCATTCCTCTTTTTCATAATCCTCCAGCAAATCCGCAATCCCACCTACACATATCTTGTACCATATCTTGCACATTTTCTTGTACCATATCCCGTATATCCTGTATAGCGTGATCCTTCCTGTATATCCTGTATAGTGAGATCTTCCTATCCCCAATCCTAAGCTTCTGTACATATCCATTGTTTTTCTTTTCCCATCCATTGTACATATCCTTGTGTCTTGTTGTACATAGTCCTTTTCCATCCTGCAGCAGCATTTGATCATCACATCTTGTCCTACCCAGCCTTGTACTTCAGCAACATCAATTGTCGACTATTCTTGATCCCTGTGATTATTCTTTGACTTCATCATTTGCCCAGTGACCAACAACACTCATTCTCCCATCAATCAGTGGGTCCTTGAGGATGTATCCTTCCTCCCGTCAGATCCAATCTTCCACCAATCACACTCGGTCCATGTCGATGCATCCTTCCACATGTTCAAACCAATCTTCCCACCATCAATCAAATCAAATCTCTCTCCTTGGCAAAGAATGTCTTTTTGGATTTCTCATTTTGGTCTTGGATTTTGTCCTTTGGATCTTGTTAATCTTTTTCGGCTTCTCATTGTTCTCTACTCAAGGTCACCATGATCCTTTATATCATGGTGCACTGCGAATGAGGATAATCTGGGGCAAGGTCTTTTGATCTTTTGCTTCTGCCTGTGATTCAGTCATTTGTTTGTGGTTTCTTCAGCATAATTTCCACCATGCCTCCTTCGGGTTTCATGCGTGATGCTGGGGCAACCCTACGTGTCTTTTTAGCATCAGTCCTATGCAACGCTGGTGACAAGGCCTCATGATCCCAGTATCCTTGGTAGGTCTCTAGCATTGCTATATTAAACTAGGTTGTGCTCTCCACATTTACACTTGGAGCTTCCCCCAATCCCCTGCATCTTGCATCATATAGATTAATCTTGCATCTTGCATCTCTCATATCACCACCATCCTGCATTTTGCATTCCATCTCATCTTGCATTAAACCATCTTTGCTCTTGGGAGTTTGGTTATTTATCTCCCCTTCTTCCTAGGTCCTCTCTCTATTTCCTTTCAAGAAAATTCCACAACGTTTACTCCTTGTGTTATTTTCTCGAGGGGGCACAACCCCTTATTCCTCTAAATTCTAGCCTTGGGCATCTTATTTTCTTGTCTTTAACGCCATGCCACTTGCGGCATTGCATCAAAGAGGGGCAAAATGTAGACACCTAAAAATCCTTTAGAAAATAAAGTATTTTTATTTTCTGAAAAATCCCTGATGACATCATCATTTATTAATTAATTAATTAATTAATTAATTTTTATGCCATTACATCCTTTTATCTTAATTAAAAATATTTAATTAAGAAATCCCTCCCAAAAATGTTTAAATCGTATTTAAACATTATCTCCTTATTTATTAATTATTTAATTAATAAATTGACCAAAAATCACAAAATAAATAATTTATTTATTTTTTGCCCAAAACTTGACCAATTTCCTTAAAACCACTAACCTCTTCTAGAATCTTCTAATCCTTCTTTAATTTTGATTAAAGGCTAATCACTTCATTTCCTAACCCTAATCCCAACTCAAAATATTTAATTAAGATTAAATATTTATTCCTCATATTTATTAAATTCACTTTTAAAAAATATTCTCAAAACCTAAACCATAAAAATAAATAAATCTTTATTTATTTCCTAAAATCCATGTTTATCCTAAGGAAATTCTAGACTCTTCTAAAAAGTCTTAATCCTAATCCTAATCCTAATCCCCCCCTCTTAATCTTGTCACATTCCCTAACCAAGGTTAGCCAACTCCTAAGCTTAACCCAAAGTCAACAAACTTCTAGAGACTTCTCTTACATGCATTAAGTGCATTTAAGGCCTCCTTATCCCTCTTACATGCATTTATCATGCATTTAAGAAGCCCCTCACCCCTTTCTTACACCCTTTTACCTTAGGCACATTTTCCAAATTGTGCACATTCCTCCCATCTTTCAACTCAATGCCCTTATGACACTTGTCACAAGGAGGTGGCCTTAACTAGCACAATCCATGTGCTCCCCTTTGAATGAATCTTGGCCTCTCTTAAGGATTTTGATCCTGGCCACTCACTCCTCCTTCCCAAATCCTATAAATGCTCCTCATTTCCAAAAGCAAGGAATCCACTCACCTTTCATTTCAAGCATTGTTATCATGCCCATTTAGCTCTAGCCTTAGCATAATCATCTTAATATAACTTACTTTCAAGCATTTTAGCTCATCTTAATTTAGTAATAATGGATTAACATAGTTTATTTCCTCATTTTACATAAGCATAGCATCATATCACATCTCTATTTAGCTTAAAATCAATCTTAGCATAAACATCATGTAGTTTAATCTTCATTTCAGCATCATTTGGATCTTTGAGGCCTTAGAGGCAAATCAGGTGTTCTATACTTATTTTGTGCCATTTATGGAGTTTTTATGGATCTCAATCCATCCTAAAATGCATAAGGAACATACTCCAAGTGCTTAGAGAGCACACCCACATTCCCTTAAGAAAGAGCAAATCAAACAGTGCTTGGGTGCACCTGTTTTAGCTCAATCTGAGGTGGCTTAGTTTAGAGTTTTACTTATTTTTGTTTGATTTCATGCTTAGACTAACATCTAATCTTTGTTTGGCTTGAAGTTTTTCCAAACCAGGTATCCTCAAAGGCCTTGTCCACAGTTAGTAATGGATCATATGGAAGATCTTTCATCACAACTCCAAACCCAACTTTCAGCACTTGAGGCACTAAAAGACACATGGAAGAATACCTATGACAATGCTAAGTCTTCTTATATAGGATTATTTGATAAATCGTGAGTATACAATGTACTTTACATTTTTATTTTTGGCATTATTGTCAAAAAAGGGGGATAGTAAAGATAGTGAAGATAGTAGATAGATAAAGTTAATGTGAGTCCTCACCCTAGACCCATCATGGATTTTCCATTATCGTTGTGGTAGACCTAGTAATTGGCTTAATGTTTTGATTAGTTTAGTATATTTTACCCTTCTGACAAAGATTTGATTACAGTAAATGAGAATACATTACATTTTATGATGCTTTTTGTACTCACAGTGTTGACCTTATGATACATTGTGACTAACATTATGATGATTGATTTAGATGACTACTGAGATGTGCAATTAGGAAATTTATGGTGATATGATTTGTTAGGAAAATGAAAATTAAGAAAAGAATTAGGTTGAGATGTGAATTTCATTTAGGGTTAAATATTAGGTGATGATTTATCATTGACTATTTTATGATATAAATATGAATTCTAACTTATGGTTATATTGATTTATGAATGTTTTGATGTTGTGATGGATTTTATATGCTTACATAAGTAACTTGGAAATGGAGATTTGATTCGAATTATGATACGATGAGACTTCTATTGTGAATTGAAAGTTAATTACTTATGAGTGCACATGATGACATGAGAGAAGAAGGTTAAAATGAATATGCAAAGTGAATTTCAATTGAGTATGTGGCGATACAAATGATTTGTTAAAATTGAATGTATTGATTCATATATGTTGTGGATTTATATTTCCTTGGACTACTGATGTTGGACTTTAGTGTGCAGGGAATTAGACCATGGTAAATTTGGGGAACCAAAGCATAGACCTATGTGAAAATTAGTTCGAGCCAAGGTTTCTTCTAATGAGAGGCAAAAACCTCATTGTATCATATTTTATTTGTGAATGTAATGTGCATGAGTGTATTTAATTAATATGTTAAATTGTAATGTTATTTATTTTTTAGTATGCCCAAGTGGATATGCCACATGGCTTGTAATGTGTCATTCTTGTTGTGTCACTTGACACTTGTGTGTGTACTTTTGGCCATGACATGTCCACTTGGGGATTGGATGCCCATCAACCTAAGATAGTACCTTAAGGATCCCCACAAGAAATCCCTTGGTTAGGGAGCTTGAGGTAGTGTCAACTCATGGATTTTCGAATTTGAACTTAGCATGCACTTTTGGGGGGTTAAAAAGGTGCCTAGGGGAGTCTTTAGGCCATTTTCAGTCAGCCCACTTGATATATATTTGGGTAAGGCTTATTTTTCACCACAGGACAACCCTTAGTTGACCAAATGACCCATCCAAAAGTTGGTTTTCCAAGATGGCCGAAAATCAACTTTTGGGAAAATGTTTTGGTAAGAGCAACACCCATTAGAAAGGTAGTCTTTATCCCACCTTTTAAGCTTATCTTTGTAAGAGACCAAATTTGGAAACCATGTAAGGAAATTAGGGAATGCCACCCAATGGGAATGCACTCCTATCCCTAAGATTTTGTGTGGAAGACTTTTAAGAGGGGACTCTTCTTTTGGAAGAGTTTGAACACACACTCTCTAACTTAGAGACATTGCTAATTTGGAGAAAGGAGACTTAGGAAAAAGAGGAGGCTCTTCATCAAATTACTTCCATAATCTTGGATATAGGTTGGTGGCATTCCTCATTTACTTGTTGATGTTTTCATGTTGAAAGTGTTCTCATGGATATTTTCTTTCTTGTATGCACTAGTTATTGTGTTGTTTATGTGCTTATGATTTGAGAAAATTGTTATTGTGTGTTAGTAGTTGTATATATGAAATCTTGAGCTTGTTTTAGTGCATATTTTCTTTGTGTTGTAACTGTGAAGTTTTGAGCTCTTGAAGATTTCTTGTTTGTGTTGTTGTTAATGGAGTTCTCAAGGGGCCACACTAACCCTTGGGAGGGAAGAGTAGCCTTGGGGGTGAAGGGAATTTTGGGACAACCATGGGTGTATGGTGCAGGAGCACCCTTCTAAAGGCTCCATCACATTTTTGGTGTGTTAATCTTCAGAGATGAAGCATGTAATTATAATAAGAGCTAAAGCTCATTTTTGTGTGTCTAGGCCTAGGCTAGGTCCTAGAATTTAGTTGGTTTTTGTCAGTCTGCTGGCATAGTGGCTCGGGGCCTTTTATCATCCTGAGGTCGCTACTTGTTTCATGAGTTCATAGTCTTATAATGAAGGTTTGGAAATTTTTAGCATAGGTGTGCTTTGTAACAGACCTAAGGATGGTCTTGAAAGTGAGTGTGAACAAAAGTTGCATGAGCAAGAAAAGTTGCTCCAAAAGTTGCTAGAAACTTTTCTCAAATAAGTTCTAAACCTTATCAAAGTGGATCCAAGCCCTAATCAAGATCCAATCCCAAGGTGAAGACTATAAATGACTTGGAAAACCCTAATTCAAGGGGTGGTATTGTTATTGTATGGCTACAGTATAGAGAAACCAGTCTGAATGTAATTTTGTGTGTAACAGCCACTGTTGATGGACTCATTGCATGAGAATAGAGTGAAGTTGTGGTGCATCTATGCAATAGACATTGTCTTGTGTGTTTAGACTTTCATTTGTGTGTGTTAGATTTAGTTCTTTCAAGTTTTAGTGTTCATTTTTGTTCATTTCTTTGTTGTAGCCAGTTCTCTGCCAATTTGGAGAGACATGTGAATGTAGGGCTGTAGCTTTTGTTTCCACCATGGGCACACCATGGAACCTTGGGATCTAAAAGTATAGACCCTACCTTGTATGAATATATCTACAGGGCCTTGGAGTAAGCGTACACCTATTTGTTTGACCATGCCCTAGGCAAGCTAAGACAATGCCCGGTTAGGAGCGGTCAACAATACAAGTGCTCTTGAAGATAGAGGAAAGATTTCAAAGAAAGCCCTTTGGAGAGAGCCAAGGGACATGAGTAAAGAGTATAAATTGTGGAGGAGAGAGCTTGGTCTAGCCAAGAAGGGTACTAAAGAAAGACAAATAGATCAGTGACTCTGTGAAGTCCTAAAAACCCTTAAAACCCTCAATCTTGGTGCAGGTGTTGTACGACCTATTGGTGACTTGAGACCCCAAGACTCATTGAGGATTGGGAAAATAAATGAGGGTTACTTTAGAACCCTATCCTTGATACTATGAGGGGAAGGTGTCAAAAGCCCTACAAATCTGGAGGGAGGCCTAATTGGGCTTATTCTAGTAGCCCTGATTTACAAAGGAACCCTACAATCGGGCATCAACCCAACCTCACTAATGCTTTGGAGATGTTTCAAATGTCCTTAAAACACCTTGAGACTCTTTAGTTTCTCTATCAGAGCTTAGGAAGGTGGTTAACCTTAGAAAGACCCTTATGAGCCTATGTAAGGGATAATGCTAGAAATCAAAGCTTGAAATGTTGGAAGATGAGATAGCTAAACTTGGTGGTCAGGTTAGGGAAGGTCAGGGGATCCTTGGATGAGTAAGGAATCCTATAGACCATCAGAGGTGTCAAAAGAACACTTGGATCCTAGAGAGGATTAGAGGCATAGACTAGCTAGTCTATACTAACCTCCCCATCAATGTAGAGTCTCTCCTTGGAAAGAAAAGGGAAGAAAACATGGATGTATGGGCTCCATGTAGTCATTTCTCTTTCTATATTTTGGGGGTCATAAGGGATTGTATGGCTTGTAGCCTTGGGGGTCATAAGGAGTTTTTTTGGGGTTGTGATATTGTGGTAAGATGTGTGATGAGAAAGCCAAGTGTAGGCTTGTCTCTTGCTATGAAATGTGCTTTCTCCCCTTGAGATTTAGTTCCACCTTCACCCCAAATTTTGAGTCATTTTGAGGCTCATTGTTCATAGCCTTGGATGAGAATTTTTCATATGCTTGATGTGCTATTGTTGATTTTGGTTTGCATGAATATGAATCCTTGTCTATGTGATGGTTCCCCAAGCTCAAGGGTGGCTTCATAGAAGCTTAGGTTAGGAGGTGAGCACTCCATGGCCTATATATTTATATTTGCAATTTTTGAAGCTAAGATGCTTGTGGAAAAAGCTTTGGAAGAGTTTTTCTATTTTGTGTACATGTGAAGGCAAACTTTTGATGTTGTATTGTTGAGCTCATGTAATAAGAATCATCTCATGTTGTTATTGTATTGGAAATTTGTTTTCCATATCAAGTTGTAGGAGAAAATTATCTTGTTATTGTAAAATGGATTTCATGAGGAATGATCAATGTATTTCATTCACTTAATTGAAAAGTCCTTGTTGAACTCAATGTTAGAAGATCAAGTTATATTGCATTCCATTCCATGCTTGTAAAGAAGTTAAAAAATTTGGATTCTTGTAGGGTTTCCTAAATGGCATTTCAAATGGTATTCAAAGTTGAAAAGTGAAAGGATTTGAGGTGATAGATTTCTTAATAAATCCTAAGTGTAGTAGCATTTTTGTTCTTGAAATAACTGAGTTAACTTCATTTATTCATGAGTTCAATTAAAAAAAAGAACTTAGTTATTAGTAGCTAGCAAATAGAATTCATGAGTGACAAATGCAATGGAATTGAAAATAATAGAAAACTATGTACAAAGCAAAAGAAAAACAATGTAGAAAACTACAAGTGAGAAACCAAAAAAAAAAGGGAAATAGAGACCTACAGGTCTCTCGAAAATGTATGGGAAAAATTCTCATATATTTTCCCCTTACACAGTCATAAAATATTATTTATTCTCCCACTTGCCTTTATAAAAAGAAAAAGGAAAAAAAATAATAATAATAGGAATATTGTTGGTGTAATTAATTATTCTTAATTACACTTTACTTAATCTTACTTAGGTTAATGCATTGCATAGTAATTTGTGATTGAGACACCTAGGAGTGTGCACATCTATTAAGCACATGGTGTAGGAGAAATTTCACTTTTGGTGTGATAGTTGTCTTCACATACCTCATTGTGTGTGAGATACACCTTTCATTCTCTTATCACATTATCATCCTAATCCAATGCACATACTTTATTGCATATTGGAGGATGATCAACATTTGGTGGACATGTGATTACACCTAGCATATGTGATAGCTTATCAGCTCCTTATCATTCTCTCATATCACCTTTCCTATATAAGGAGGCTTATTATGTAATCATTTGATATAATTGAACATTGAGCATTCATCAATCATTCAAGGTGAATTCATTAGATCTATTCAATCCATCCTTGCATTCATATTATCTCTCTTGTGCTTTTCTTCAACCTCTAGATCTTTGGTTCAATATTTGCTATTTGCAAATTCTTACATGGTATCAGAGCCATTGGAGCATTTTAGATTAGCCGATTTGAAGAGATCTTGATGCAAGCTTTGAAGTCCAAATCTTAGATTTGAGAACCAATGTGCGATAGAGGCATCTTGGAGTAGATCTGACCTCACCATTGCATCCGGGAGGCTATTTCAGTTAAGATCGACTATAAATTTGCCTATATTTGGTGAAAGTCAAGTCTGAGGCAAATTTTTTTTGCAAATCGGACCGTACGGCTCGATCTGCACCTTCGGTATGATTTTATTAAAAAAAATAAAAATTTAATTCTTTATTTTTTTAGAATTATTTTTTTTGTCAGCAAAAATTTTGGGAGCAAGGTACGACCCCATTTTCATACAGAGAATATTCTGCTGACTACTACACACAGCATGACATCATCAGTCATGAAGGAATGAGCACCAAACCCAAGCTCAACGCCGAAGTGGAGCCCAAGCCAATCACCGACCAGCTCTTCTTTTGTTTTAGGAAGTGGATCTTTGCACATAAAAGTGCAAATAAAATCCCAATCGGTAGCAATGTGGGACTAATCTTTAGTCCCACCACTGAGCTGAGGCCGCCCACCAGCCGCCCACTTGCTACCTCTTTCGAAGTGCATGGCAGATCCCCACTGCCCCAACAATGCTCAGCCTGTCGACAGCGGCCCCTCCCTCCACCGCGGTAGTCAGCGCCGCCCAGTTCAACCTCCTCCGCTGAGCGTCCACCGCATGGAAGCCTAAGCCCACATGGATGTGGCGTGGATGCCACCTCAGTGGTGTGCCCCTACCACATGGGCCCTGTAGGTCCTACCAATGCAACAGACATGTGACAGTCCACGTGATCTGCTACATCAGCGGCCAAGACCCAGTCAGCTCCCTGCCACCTCAGCCCCCTGTGGCCCTATCATATCCTGTCATGTGGCATCTTGACCTGTGCCATGCCATGTCATCTTGCATAGTCAACAAAGGGTGACATCATCTTCCATACCTACCATGTCATCCATACGTTCTACACAGTCAGCCTTTGGGCATTTTTTTGCCGACGTCATCACGCACATGAGCTTAAATTTGACGGCCATTTAGCTGTCATTGCAGGGCAAAATTGGTTTTTTTTATGGTTGTATGACCGTCAAATTTAATCCCGTAGATTGCTGACGTCAGTAGGGTTTGGAGATTTCCCAGCCTTTGCATTTTTGATTTTGCTATCCAACTTTGAGAGGCCATAACTTGGTCATTCGGGCTCCAAATCGGGTGCAATTTTTTTTGAAATTGGGCAGAGTTTCCTGAATTTTCTAGTGGTGGTATTGATTTTACATTTTGGTGGCCTCATTTGTCAAAAATTTCAGATCTTGTTGACTGTTCCTATCTATTTCTGATTTCTGCAACTTCCAGGGCTTCGTTTGGGCACATACAGTAACATTTTGAGGTGAAATTTTTTTTGAAAGTGCATGATTTTTCATCTACTTTCCAAATCTACAATAAGATTTGAGTGATTTTTGATAGACATATCACTTTCAAAAATGGGTCATTTTGGGGCTATAATTGCACTTGGTTAATCCTTGGATTTCAGTTTTCTGATTTGCATCAGTCCTTTGAAGGAGTTATCAATAGTTGTCAGTCATTATTTGGTTGCAATATGGATAATTCAAAGGTTAAAATCCTCACTCCATATAACTACCATGAATGGAAAGTATCTTTAAGTGATCATTTGTTGAGTCTTGGATTGCTTAGAATGACTCTTGGGCAGGATCAAGAACCTCAAATAGGTGTTGTAGAAAGGAAAAAATGGTTTGATCAAAGGGATAAAGCACTTGGCTCTCTTAGATCATCCATCTCTCACGACATGCTCTTTCATATTGAATCTTGCACACATCCTCATGATGCTTGGGTCACATTGGAAGGACTCTTTGGTAAACCTGATAGAATGAGAAAATTGAGATTAGAGAATGATCTCATAGGTCTTAATCCTAGGGATTTTGACAATATTCAAGATTTCTTCTCTAAGTTCAATACTATTAGATTGGAGCTTTCTTCATGTGGCATTGTTAAAGGGGATGAACAATTGATCTTTTCTATTCTTTCCAAGCTTGGTCCTGATTATTCTATCTTTGTTTCTACATTCTATGCTACTATGGATGCTCTTGGTAGTGCATACAAATTGCCCTCTCTTGATGAATTTGTAGTGCAACTCACAAGGGAACAAGAAAAGTTGGCACACATGGGTCAATTAAAGCTTTCCACACATCAAGCATTGATTGCAAGTGAGTCTACTTCAAAGGCTTCTAATGGCAAAGGAAAGAAACACAATAAGGATCCTAAGCCTCATGACAAAGGTAATGAATCTTCTTCACCCAAAAGTATTGAATCCAAGTCCTCTTCAAGAGAGGAATCATCTAGAAGAAAGAGAGATAAATGTGCATATTGTCAAAAGTTAGGACATGATGAGCATAAGTGTTTTCAAAAGAAGATTGATGAGCTAACTCATATTATTCAGAAACACAACATTAAGTTTCCCTCATCAGTGTCTGCTCCTTCTACACATTTGGCAGCTTCTACATCTTCATCATCATCCAAAGACAAAGGTAAAGGACAAGCACTCATGGCTTCCACACATCCTGAGCAAGGTAAATGGCTTCTTGATTCAGGTGCATCACATCATATGGCATCTTCTATGGATATGTTTTCTTCTATTGAGCCTTGTAATTCTCCTAATATTTTGATGGGTAACAACACATTCATGAGAGTTTGTGGGAAAGGTTCTATTGCTATGGGAGAGGGGAAATTTAATGATGTTCTTTGTGTACCATCCTTGACCACTAATCTCCTTTCTATTTACCAAATTACACATGGGGCACAAGGTAAAATTGTTGAGTTCACTCCTGATTATGTCTACATTAGGGACATGGAGACTAGATATGTCATAGCTATGGGAGTTGTTGATCATACATCCCACTTGTATTCTTTTTCTAATTTTTTTGATGATATTCATGATGTACCCATCCCTTTGCCAAGGGATAATTATGAGGAGAACTTTGGGCACTTGAATCATTTTGTTGTTGAGACAAGTGTTGATCTTCCTACTCCTCCACTTCCTACTTCTTCAGACATGGGCTCTACTATTCTGCAAGATGATCATCGTGTTTTAGATCTTGCAGAATGTGATGACTACTTGGATGCATCTTCAGCATTTGTTGATTCTCATGATGTAGATTTGGAAGACATACCTGAGGGGGTTTCTCTTTCCCTTGATGACAGTTTCATCATAGATGGGGACACTTCTTCACCTTCTTTGGAGATTGGTGTACTTGATTCTTTTCCTTCTTCACTTGATTTGTCACATGATGTGATAGATTTCTTGACCTTGGAGATTCCTATTCAGTCTTCAGAGATTCATACATGGAGACCTTCATCTTCTTCCTCCTTCTATTTGCACAAGGATTGGCTTCTTCATCATTTGATGTATCTATTTCTTCCTAAGGGGAGACATGTTTCTTGTAAGCATTGGTTGAACTATTGTTTGTAGGTACTCTTCATCAACATGGGAGCTTCTACATTATGGGGGGGATATCATGTCTCCAACTATCCTTCTTATGGGGGGATACTTCTTTGTATATACATGATGTATGTAGTTCTTGGGGGGTCTTGAGCACTCCATCCATCCATGCATCTTGTTTTCTTCTCTCTTTTTGGGGGAGGGTTTTTCCCATGAGGTTTTCCCTCTTTCTCCACTTTATGAGAGTTTTGCATTTCATGTATTGCATTTTGTACATGGGTACCTAACATGGCCTAGTAGCTAGGACCCATCTTGCATTGTGAGTTTAAGTGCATTCCCCTAAGTTGCACTTAAGGGGGGGTGTTGGTGTAATTAATTATTCCTAATTACACTTTACTTAATCTTACTTAGGTTAATGCATTGCATAGTAATTTGTGATTGAGACACTTAGGAGTGTGCACATCTATTAAGCACATGGTGTAGGAGAAATTCCACTTTTGGTGTGATAGTTGTCTTCACATACCTCGTTGTCTGTGAGATCCACCTTTCATGCTCTTATCACATTATCATCCTAATCCAATGCACATACTTTATTGCATATTGGAGGATGATCTTGTTAAAATATTTATTCCTCTTGAGTGGTGGGGGGGGGGGGGGGGGGGGGGGCCACACCCCATTGTTGTCGCATGGCAAAGACCCCTGCCACATGTCAGTCAGCAAAGACCCCTACCGCGGTAGGACTACTGTCATGGAGCAGTAGACCTCACGTGCCAGTGCCCTTGGGGACTTAAAAAAGGGCCAAGGCCCATATAAAATTTGATCTAAATTAAATTTTATTTTATGTTTTTTTTAATTTATTTTTTTTAATTTTATTTATTTTAGTTTATAAAAAATTTGTTATTAATAAGTATGAATAATAATTAATATGTATAACTATTAATTAATTAATATGTATAACTATTAATTAATTAATATGTATAACTATTAATTAATTAATATGTATAACTATTAATTAATTAATATGTATAACTATTAATTAATTAATATTTATACATATTAATTATTATTCATATCTATAAATATTAACTATTACTCAAATTTATAATTATTAATTAATTAATATTTTATTTTTATTAATTTGCTGATATATTTATCGGTGTTCTCATACTCATTAATAAATTTATATATTTGTTATTGTAGGTTGTTAATTGATTAATTAAACTAATTATTTTTTTAGTAAATTACTTTAGTTATTCTTCTAACATGGATTTTAATATGTCGCAAAGTACCTTATATGTTGGTGAAATAATTTAGTTATTTGAAATTAAATGAAGTTAATATTAGGGTTCAGGAAATTTATTTGGTTTAGCTAATTTATGGACGAAGGAGATTGTTTGAATTTGATTTAGTTAAGTAAATTAATTTGTTCCATTAAGGCACATTTTATGTATCGAAATGTGTTAGGTATCATGTAATTTCATATTACGTTAATAAATTGGTTTAGCTACAATTTAGCTAATTAAATTCATTTTAATATATAATTACAATGTTTTGATAAATGAAATTAGTATAACTAAGATTTGTTAGGATTTGGATACTATATTGTAATGAATTGTTTAGTTTAGTATAAATTTGGTTATGAATATGACCATTACATTATATTGGAAAAATTAACACAATTAAGTTAAATATTAACTGTTAGTAGGGGTATAGACTACTCTTTTAGAAGCTAGAAAAATTTATAATGTTATTAGTTAATACCGAAATAAAAGTATTCATCCTACATTATATTACTATAGGTTCACCCAGATTTTAGTTAAACCTATGACAACTTGACCTTTCATTCGCATGCCCAACTTACCCATGCACCCGAAGGTCAACTCGTCATTGACCCAATGACCATTGAATTATCTACCGACTCGAGACTCGACCCTATGCCAGGTTAGAACTCATATCTCGAGATGTCATATGACAAGCTGTCATGCCCATAATTTTACACTAAAAAAAACACCAACTATTTTTTGAAAGGAATATAAGTTTAAGTTTAGGGTTAATAGTTGACTAAAGTTATACCATTAATATTGGGAACGTGCTGGCTAACTTGATTGTGGGTGCATTGTATCGCTCACCCTTAGCATATCGAAATGCCCATCAAGTTATAAGGTTAACTATCAAGTCAAAGTCCATTAAATTGATAATACGCTAATAGTCGGTAGATCAACTGTTAATGGTTTCTGAAGCCTTCCCTTATCCTTAAGATCTATCTTAGGAATATCCAAAGATTAACATATTAAATTAGCTAGGGTTAGGTAAGTGATTACTAGGGTATAAAATAATTACCAAATTAAATATAACCTAATTTTAAGCCAAAATGAAATTTGCTAAATTATTTATATTTGATATTATTAAGCCATCATTAGTTAATACCAAATAAATATACTTTTAATTAGCTAGCTAAAATGATTTCATTAACATAAAATCAAATTACATTTAATTTGAAATAATATGAATAAAATCCAATAAATATTGCACTAACTATATACCTCGTATAACTTGATAAAACAAATTTAATTAATCTTACTAAACTTACTAAATTAATTGTTTTTTGAAACAATTTCCTCCAAATAAATTAGCTAACGTTTGCCATATTAAAGAAATAATTTTCTAAATAAATTAGTTTATTAACTAAATTAATTAGTTAACTAAATATTGATTAATAAATATATTAATCAATTAAAAGTATTGATAAAACAAAATTTTAGTTAGAATTAATAAATCACATATTAAATAATAATATATTAGTAAATAATATATATTAATCAAATATATATTATTTGTTAATATACTATAATACTTAATTAAAAAATATTATATATAAATTAATAAGATACTAATTAACAACATATAATAATATATTATTTATTAATAATAATAATAAAAATTTATAAAAAAAATTCAAACTTAAAAAAAATATTTAAAGTCCCTAAAGGGATTGCCACATCGCAGGTCCCAAGGGACCTACGCGGGCGCCCTCCACACCCTGTCGTGCACAGGGGTACCCTGCCGTGCCCAGGGGTACACCCTGACACGACAACGTGCATAGTACTGCGCCTAGGGAAGGGTCCGCGGGGAGTGGGGACCACGTCCCCCCCCCGCCTCCTTTTACATGTTAATTTTTTTTTTTATATTTCATTTTTTTCTATAATAACACTAATTTCCTTGCAAAAAGGTAATGCACTATATTTTTTTTTTGGCATAGTTTTGTTATAACTTTTTTTTGTTTTTATAATATATATATATATTTTAATAAAACTCAAAATTAAATAAGGTAATGTATTTCTTTTTATACATTATTTTTTTTGAAAAGGGCTTCTTGGGTTTGCAATGACAAGTAACATTTATTTTTACATTTTTTTTTTTGAGTACTCTCTTGGGGTGACCACCCAGGTGGGTCCCCCAAGAGGCTAGCCCTCTTTGATGGATAGAATAGGATTTTGCTTACTTACCATAGTATTATTATTTTTTCTTTGACAAGTGGACAAGGATATGATAAAATATTGACTGTGGATTTGGAAAATGTATGGAAATTTCTTTTCCCATACATTTTCCAGAGACCTGCAGGTCTCTATTTCCAATTTCCTTTGTGTTTTTACACTTGTTTGCCAACTTTCTTCTCTCTTCATTTTTTTTTACACATAGTTTATAGTTTTGCAATCTCAATTTACTAAAGGAGAAAAAGCTTGAACTAAGTATAGAAAGATTTCTGAAACTCTAACTTATATATATATAAGACTAATTGATCAAAGATAAATAATTTACATAACTAGTTGCCAATTTTTCTAAAGTAAATTATTTCTCACATGGTTACTAATAGAAATATAACAAGAAAGCTTAAATGATAGAGAGAGAGTTTTTTGATACAATTCCTTTCTTTGCACTAACATTTCTATTCAAATGAATCTTTTACAAAGGACTATAATGATACTACAATCACCTTTATTTCTTATAATCTTACAACATGCCTACATAAAGTTTTATCAATGAGTAAGTAAACAATGCCTTCAAAAAAAATATTTCATCAATTCTAAATCTTTCAAATGATAAATACATTGTCCATATCTTATTCAATATAACATGAATACACTTAAATCTTCCTTTTGTCACCCTTCAATATTCCCACATGATCATAAAACTATCAATGAAAAGTCATACATTTCTTCAAAAACTTTGATGCAACATCACTATGATATAAACACAAGTTTTGGAGTGTAAAATCCATTACAAACAAAAAACATTGAGCTCAAGGGATCCTTAAGATTCCCATACAATACAATAAACATGAAACCAATAGGATCCAAATCAACTCTTGAGAACATTCTCAACTTCCTTCAAGATTACAACTTCAAACATGAAGTCTTCAATGGATTCCAATCCTAAAATAAAATAAATATAGGCCATGGAGTGCCCACCTCCCAACCTAGGCTTCTATGAAGCCACCCCCGAGCTTGGGGAACCATGATATAGACAAGATTTCACAATCAAACAAACCACAATTTCATCAACACAAAAAATCACATTTCAAACTCCCATCCAAGGTTAAAACAAAGCGTCTCACAATGCCTCAAAAATTGGGGTGAAGGTGGAACTAAACCCAAGGGGAGAAAGCACATTTCATAGAAACAAAGACAAGCCTACTCTTGGCTTTCTCAACACACATTTTGCCACAAAATCCCCACACAATAAAACTCCTTATGACCCCCATGGCTTCAAGCCATACAAACCCTTATGACCACGAAAAAGAAATGGCTACATGGAGCCTATACATCCATGTTTCATTCTTCTCCATACCAACGAGAGACTCTACACCCACGGTTGTCCCAAAATTCCCTTCACCCCCCCAAGGCTACTCTTCCCTCCCAAGGGTGAGTGTGTCCTTGAGAAAACTCCCTTAACAAAATAATACAAACAAGGAATCAAAAGAACAACAAGCTTTAGATTTACAAAACAAAAGGCTTGCACAACAACAAACTCAAGAATTCTCATAAACAACTACCCACATACAATAACAAGACTCACAAATAATAAGCACATGATAATACTAAACTAGTTTCTCCATGCAAGAATGAAAATATCCTTGAGAGCTATTTCACATGAAAAACATAACAAGTAGAAATGAAGAATGCCACCAACCTAGAGCCAAGCTTATGGAAGAAAGTTGATGAAGAGCCTCCTATTTTTCCTATGTCTTCCCTCTCCAAACTAGCAAAGTCTCCAAATATAGAGAGTGGGTGTCAAACTCTTCCAAAAGAAGAGTCCCCTCTAAAAAGGCCTCCACACACTCTCCTAGGGATAGGATCTTATTCTCATTGGATGGTCTTCCCAAGTTTCTTACATGGTTTCCAAATATGGATTCCTAAAAAGGTTAGTCAAAAAGGTGGATCAAAGAGTTGCAACTCAATTGGATGGAACTCTAACCAAGACCTTGCTTCAAAAGTAGATTTTCGGCCATTTTAAAAATCTAACTTTTGGAGGGGTCTTTTGGTCAACTATGGGTTGTCCTATGGTTAAAAATGCCCCTTACCCATAGGTATATCAAGTGGGCTTACTACAAATGACCTAAACACAACCCTAGGCACCTTTTAAGTCCCCCAAAAGCCCATGTAAAGCTCAAATTCGAAATTCATGAAATGACTCCACCTCAAGCTCCCTAACCTAGGTATTCTCATGGGGATCCTAAAGGGGTACTATCTTAGGTTGATGGGCATCCAATCCCCAAGTTGACATGTCATGGCCACAAGTACACACACAAGTGTCAAGTGACACAAACAAAAATGACACATCACAAGCCATGTGGCATATCCACTTGGGTATTCTCAACATTAAATACAATTACAATTACATAAAAATTAAACATATAAACTAAATACATTCATGCAAAATACTTTCATGGATTAAATACAATACAATTAGGTTTTTGCCTCTCACTAGAAGCAACCTTGGCTCAAACTGATTTTCACATAGGTCTATGCTTTGGTTCCCCAAATTTACCATGGTCTAATTCCCTACACACTAAAGTCCAACATCAGTAGTCCAAGAAAATATATACATGTAAATTCATAACATTAACGATCAAGATAATTCATCTGAAATATCATAATTCACATGGCATAATCATTCATCTATAACATACATACAACTGATCATGAAATATTTAATTCATCACTAAATTAAGCTTGTAGCATAATCATTGCATATATAATTCAATTGCAATTAAATGTCATCATGGCACTCATAAACTTTACCTAAGTAAGTAACATTTCAATTCATAATAGAAATCTCATCGTATCATAATCGAATCAAATCTCCATTTCATAGTTACTTTCATAAGCGTATAAAATCCGTCACTTCATCCCAACATTCATAAATCAAAATAACCATAAATTAGAATTCATATTTATATCATAAAATAGTCATCAATAATTCATCACCTAACATTTAACCCGAAATGAAATACACATCTCAACCTAATTCATTTCTTGATTTTCATTTTCCTAACAACTCATATCGACACAAAGTCCCTAATTGCACATTTCAGTATTTCATCTAAATCAATCATCATAATGTTAGTCATAATGTATCATAAAGTCAACATTATGAGTATAGAAACCGTCATAAAACGTAATGTATTCTCAACTATTGTAATCAAATCTTTGTCTAAAAGAGTAAATTCTACTAAGCTAATCGAAACATTAAACCAATTATTAGGGCTACCATAAGGCTAATGGAAAATCCATGATGGGTCTAGGGTGAGGCCTCACATCGTCCCCCCCTAGGCATGAACTTCCTCCTGGAAGTTACGCCTCTAGGGTTAAAGTTCTAGGGTTGACATCTAGCTTAGTCCATTGGATAAATTTTGAATCACTAATCTCATGCAATGAGAAATTCTAGTGTTTATTCATGTTAAGGATAAGTTTTGCCTCATTTTAATCAATTCTAACATTTAAAAGTATTAACATTGTACGATTGAACTAATTACCCAAACATCACAATCTAATATTATTTTACATAGTTATCATAACCTCTCCTAGCAACAAGATCATGTAAGGTAATTCCATTCAACACACCAATGTTGGATCTGAGGTTACAAGGAAATGCTCTAAAACAACTGACATCTTCCTCACAACATATCCCAGAGGTATGCTAACATCACTCTAGATGTTGGTCCTTATGAATTTCGATATCTGAGTATAGGTCCAAAATTATGCTAAAGGTATCATATGTCACTCTACAAATCCTAAGTTTGTACCAAATTTATATTATAATTGTTGATAATATCATAATATCTATGAAAGAAGATCGTAAAGTAATCTTACAAGGACTATACATGTCACAATCCATAAAAATACTCTTACCAAGGCTATTAGCATGGTCATAGATAGTGCTAATGACAAGGGTGAACATAGTGTGATGGGAAACTTCTTTACAGTTTCTCCCTATTTATAATAATAAAATATGATGGATTTCCCAAATAAATCTTCTCTGTCATACAACCTACCACAAAATGACTTGCCAACAATTGCAACCATAAGAGCCTCATCAAATAAACATATAATTCAAAATTTTAAAATTGAAAAGAACGTTTCATCAAGTGAGATTCAAAAAGTGGCCACATTGGTAAAACTAAATCACAAAATACATAAAGACAAGTCCTTGAGGAAAATAAGGACATTAAAATAAAGTTTGGCTAAGCAGCCCAACACATAAATTAATTACTTTTACATTGTTGGCAATCACAAAAAAAAAAATCAACTTGTGAAACAAAGTAAAATGAAAGAAAAATAAATTTAGAAATCCATATTCTCCACAATCATTACATGAACTATGTGACCCTTTTAAGGTCACTAAGAGGGAGACGGGGAAACCTCAACATACATTTATTATGACAATATTTACAATATACCAATTATGTCCTGACAAGGATAAAGCATTAAGGGTTTTCCAAGAAAACATTAATTTGGAAAGAGAGGAAGACACACAAAAACTCAGGAGACAACTGCCTATTTACTAATAATAGTCTCATTTACTCTATAAGTTCTTTCACTACGTCAAATCATATAATCATGGTATTCACCTCACAACATCCTCCTCTCCTAGAGAGAGAAGTTCCCACTACAACGTGGTTCACTTATGCCTCACTCTCAACAACATGAAATACATCATCATACTTACACAACATTTAAATGGTCCACTCACTTAGGCCAAAAGGGCATAAAACAACTCTATTGCAACATCTATAAGGCTATAAATTTTAGGAATATAGGAATAACCAGAGATACGGTTACTAGCACAACAAATCCATGGGTACCTCAACTAATATAATTAATTCATAGGAATATTTTTAGCATCAAAACCCTCAAGAAACTTCTCAAGTGGCTCTATTTGGTGAGTTGGCACTTGATGTCCACCACTACATTTCCTAGCTTATTGAACTAGTCACTCACTCAGGGTACTTCACATATAACTTCACTCATCACAAAAGGCATTCCGGTAGTTAATTTATATTATTATACATATGTTTCATTATGTTTCCACACTACTCTCAATATTACCACTTAACATCCACTTTACACAACATTCCCAAGCATATTACATTGAATCATGAGGAGGGTTGCCTACCAGTTTGTCCATGGTGTAAAGACATATAGTATGTTATACTTTAAGAGTCTGATAACTATCCATAAGGATTTAATGAACCACTTTCACAATCATGTCTTATGTTTGTTTGGGTCAAGCTCTCTATCTTATTGGACTCGATTAGGCATGTCCATCCAAAGGTTTTATATTCTCATTTGTCATCCATATAGCATGCCTCAGAAGAAAATTCTACTTTATAGCAGGTGATTTACTTTTGAGCTAACTCTACAATGCACAAGGGACTACCCAAAAGTACAATCCCTATATTATATTATTCCATTTATAAATGCATTGACAAGGTTCCAATTTACTAATTCACTAATAATTACCACAACATAGGATAGTCAAGTTATTTACGCTAGATTAAATGTATATTACCTCTGTCGGCTCCATTTTAGTTTCCTAAAAATTGACATTGATTGTCCAAAGTTTCATTACAATTCATATAAATTTATACAAAACACTGACAAGGAGGTCATTGACTCATAGCTGTCATCTACCTCCTAGTAATTTTGTAATTGCCTTACAATATATTAGGTCACAAAAGAATTTAGGTTATCTTTCTACCTTGACCCTTGTATCATCTTGGAAGTGAATCCCAATAAGGGTCTCCACATTCAATTACCAAGTAACTCTATTGATACATGTATTGTCTTCATTTTTACTATTGTATTATAGTCATTATGCAATGAGATTGATTGGTAATTTGATACTAAATTCTTAAGAACTCCCCTTAAGTTTTATTCATGAAATTTGAAGGAATTTCTAGGTGGTTGAATCTTCCATTACTTATCTATATTAGTCTTCACTTTCATATTTCCAAGGTGGGGTCGTCATGTGTTGCTCTATTTTTGGCCAAGTTACTCTTAGGGTACCTTTTTGTTATTAACATGTGCTTGATAAAGTATTTTTTATTTAAGTGGAAAAGAACATATCATAAAATTTATGCAGCCTAGACTCTCAATAAAGAAGTTTCTAAATGTTTCCTCACAAGTAGTTTAAGTTGCTAGCACTACCATAACAACATTCCATCATAAATAATAAGGTTTTAAATTATGAACAAGATAAGGGTAGGTAGTTCCAATGTTGAGAATTTGTATAACCTCTAATTTATTTTCCATTCCAACATTATGTGAATCCTACCATAACTAATGCTTTCCTTGATACGTGTTGAGCGAATAACCACATCTTAATGTTACTTAATAATGTGGTCAAAATAATTTTAATTCATGTTTCCATCAACAATGAACATAATCCATCCATAACCCTCTTAAGTTGTTTATCTAGGTACACTCATTAACTTTATGGAAAAACATGTTTTTAATTTACATTGACCCGTTATCTTGAGTTATTAAGATATTTTCATGTTCCTAGTCTATCTCCTATAGAGAAACAATTCAGCTGAATTATGGAATCAAATTAACCCAAAAGTGATCCATCCTATACAGAATTGGAATTATAATAATGTGATGGATCCCAAGGGTTTCAAGAATCCCCTTGATAATGTAATGAAGGTCCATCATACTTGTTTATTAAAACTATTAAAATTTATAAAAAATCTATGTATAAAATTGAGTCTACTTGGAGAAACGTAATGGGTTTAGGTTCCAATGTTGAAACCTAGGCTCTGATACCAAGTGTCATGCCCATTATTTTACACTAAAAAACACACCAACTTTTTTTTGAAAGGAATATACATTTAAGTTTAGGGTTAACAGTTGATTAAAGTTATACTAGTTGATATTGGGAAGGTGCTGACAAACTTGATTGCGGGAGCATTGTATCGCTCACCCTTAGCATATCAAAATGTCCATCAAGTTATAGGGTTAACTATCAAATCAAAGTCCATTACATTTATAATATGCTAATAGCCGGTAGATCAACTGTTAATGGTTTCTAAAACCTTCCCTTATCCTTAAGATCTATCTTAGGATTATCCAAAGATTAACATATTAAATTAGCTAGGGTTAGGTAAGTGATTACTATGGTATAAAACAATTACTGAATTAAATATAACCTAATTTTAAGGCAAAATGAAAATTTCAAAATTATTCATATTTGATATTATTAAGCCATCATTAGTTAATACTAAATAAATATACATTTAATTAGCTAGCTAAAATGATTTTGTTAACATAAAATCAAATTACATTTAGTTTGAAATAATTTGAATAAAATCCAATAAATATTGTGCTAACTATATACCTTGTATAACTTGATAAAACAAATTTAATTAATCTTACTAAACTTACTAAATTAAATTTTTTTTGAAACAATTTCCTCCAAATAAATTAGCTAACATTTGCCATATTAAGGAAATAATTTTCTAAATAAATTAGTCTATTAACTGAATTAATTAGTTAATTAAATATTGATTAATAAATATATTAATCAATTTAAAGTATTGATAAAACAAAATTTTAGTTAGAATTAATAAATCACATATATTAAATAATAATATATTAGTAAATAATATATATTATTTGTTAATATACTATAATACTTAATTAAAAAATATTATATATAAATTAATAAAATACTAATTAACTATTAGGAATGAATACTAAATGTTTGGCAGCCATTCTGTAGCAGTTGTTGTTGCATTCATGACTATGATTGTCATTGATGTCAACACAATGATTTACTGAAGACTTGCAGAGAAGTAGACAGAGTTTGGATTAGCGCACGTGGGTTATTGTAGTTGGAGCTATGCAATGTTGAGGATATACTCTTTGATATGTTATATGTCTATGGTTAAGAGTGCAGATAGTAATTCATTTATTCATGGAAGTTATGAGCACTTTGGTGGAAGTAGTATTCAAGCATTGTTCCTGAGTAGTGGTTTGTGGAAATCGGATGATATCTCCTAATCGGGATAGAATTTGGCTTTGCGCAGTTAAAGGGAAGTTGAAGATACATTGATAGTGACATGGATGAAAGTGCAAACTTTGAGGTCACATGAGTGAAGAATTATTGTAATTGGAAGCCAACAGTTTTGTGTAATTTTGATGTAGTGCGTGGAAACTTTTATATTGTAATTGTATGCTGACTCATGTGTAATTATTTGAGTGTGGTATAAAGGAAGGAATGCATTTCCTTGTTTTAAAATGGTTTTAGTGGTTGTGTGTGATGATGTATGCATGAAGTGAAGAAAAGAGCTAAGTATGAAAGTGAATTTATGAAGGAAGACATGCGAGGTACAAAGATCTGAAATTGAGATATGGTGTAACAATGAGTGCAGTTTGGCACAGTCAGAGAAGAGGTAACATATTATTCTATTGAGTAATACAAAGATTATTTGGATAGTGTGTTTAGTGATCTTACCTGAAGCTGTTTGGGTAGTGGGTCCTTCTGTCTTCCATAACTCTTAACAAGGTTAGAATCTTTTAACATGGATTCAAAATCTCCTAACAGGGATTCATATGTATTGAATGTATTTCATAAGACTCCTAATAGAGTCCATCCTTTCACAAGGAATATTCATATTAGTGCATCTTTTGTGGGCATCATTCCCACCAGGGTTTACTCTTTGATCAAGAGGTTCCCTAGTCAACATATCTTGTGTCATTGTGTTATTGTGTATGAATATCTTTCTATGGTTGATAATTATATTGCTTATATGGTTTAATGCTGTTGAAGATGATAAAAGTTATAATTATCTGATAATTGATTCACCCCCCCTTTCAGTTATCTTGGTGGACTTTACCTTCTAACAATTGGTATCAGAGTGGCAGGTCTTTGAAAAAGAAGTTTAACAACTTAAGGAGATCCATGGTGAATTTCAGGAAAGAAAGCCCTAAGTTTGATGGAGTAAATTTTGATAGCTAGAAAGAAAAGATGAAGACACACCTACTATGTTTAGGACCAGGTTATTGTTGACTACAAAGAATGATAAGACTATCATTGAAGAGGATAATCTTGAAACATGTATTGTTGATGAGAGAGATCTTTTCTTGTACTGCAAGAGAAATGCTTTTGATAGCCCTTCTGGAGAATGAGTACAGTCAGGTAAAATATTTGAAAAAATCTCATGAAATTTAGAATGCTTTACACTCTACTTTTGAAGGTGATGAACATGCAAAAAGAGTTAGATTACATAATTAGATATGTGCACTTGAAGATATAAGAATGTTGGAAGATGAATCTAGTAGAAGGTATATTGGTAGAATGTCAGAAATTATTACAGGTATAAAATGAGGAACAAAGATAAAGAATGAAGTGATATGGAAAATTTTGAGGATATTGACCCCTATGTTTAAGCAAACAACATAGATTATTGAACAAGGTATACCTTGTAATACAAACTTTACAAGAGAGACTCTTCTTGGAAGATTGGAAGCAGTAGAAATGAACCTGAGATTATCAAGAGACTTACCTAGAATGGAGACAACATTTAGTGCTCTTAGTGTTTTCCCTAATTTGTCAAGAAGCATCAGTGCGAGCAGAGATTATGTTGGCAGCAATACATCTAGAAATGAAGAAGACAAGAAGATTGAAGAAGGTATTGCCTTGCTTGTGAAAAGAGAATCGGATGGTAACAAAATATTTAAATGTTGGACTTGTCAAGAATATGGTCATTTTGCATCTAAATGTCCTGAGAGTTAAAAGGTACATAAAAAATTTCAAACCTAGAAGATCTAAGGAATGTTATTATGCTAATGTTGAAGATCTTGAAGCTATTATAGAAATAACTTTAAGTGAAAGTGATACTGAGAATAATGATGACATAGGATTTGTAGCAATTAAAGAAGAGAATCCTGAAACTGAGGTTAAGGAAGAAAAAGCCTTAGTTTCTCAAGTTGAAAAGAAAGCTGATTGGATTATATACAATGGTTGTTCACATCATATGACTAGAGACATGAAAAAGTTCATAAAGCTTAATGAATATGATGGAGGAGTTGTTAGAGTTGGAAACAATGCACCTTGTCTGATTAAAGGTATAGGATCTATTACTCTTGATGGAAAGACTAATACTGATGATGTTTATTTTGTGGATGGATTGAAACATAATCTTTTGAGTGTTGGATAGTTAGTTGATAAGGGATATCAAGTTTGGTTTACTGAGAAAACTTGTGTGATAAAGGATAAAGATGGAAATCTGATTAGAACTGGATCTAGAACTAGAGGTAATGTATTTCAGTTGAATCCTACTGAGATGACATGTTTGATTACTAAGATTGATGAAAATTGGTTATGGCATAGAATTTTTTGTCATATAAACTTTGATAACATTGTGAAAGTAAGTACTACACTTGCAGTAAGAGATTTTCCTAAAATTATGAAGCCTACTAACATGATTTGCAAAGAATGTGTAATGGCTAAATAGAAGAGTTCTTTTCCCAGTAAGAAGTTTACATCTACAGAAAAGCTGGAGCTTGTTCATACAGATTTGAGTGGTTCTACCAGGACTAGAGGATTCTATGGAGAAAGGTATTTATGATTCTTGTTGATGATTTTACAAGAATGATGTGGATTGTATTTCTTAAAGAAAAATCTGAAGCATTTGATAAGTTTGAGATTGTTAAGAATAAAGTTGTTAATGAATCTGGAATGAAGATTAAATGTTTGAGATCTGATAGAGGTGGAGAATTTACTTCTAGAAATTTTAACACCTTTTGTGAAGAAAATGGCATTAAGAGACAGTATTCAGCCCCTAGAACACCTGAAAAAAATGGTATTGTAGAAAGAAGAAATAGATCAGTGACTAAAGTAGCAAGAGCTATGTTATTTGAGAATGATTTGGTGAAGATATTTTGGAGAGAAGTAGTGAAGACAATAGTGTATACAATGAACATAGTACAAATTAGAGTAGACATAGACAAGACACCTTATGAATTATGGTCTGGACATGCACCCTTAGTTAAGTATTTTAGAATTTTTGGAAGAAAATGTTATATAAAGAGAGATGATGATATTGGAAAGTTTGATCCTAGAAGTGATGAAGGTATATTTCTTGGATATTCTTTGAAAAGCAAAGCCTATAGATGTTACAATAAAATAACTAAGACTATTGTTGAAAGCACAAATGTTAAAGTTGATGAAAAGTTCAAAATTCAGGAAAGAATGCTTGATTATGAATCAGATGAAGAAACTCGTCCTAAACCTAACACTGGATCTACTGAATTATTTTATGAAACTGATAGTGATTTGTTGAATGAAAGCCACAGTGAAGTCATTGAAGAACCTACATCTAAAGTGAGATCTGAGACAGTGACACCTAGCAAAAGTTTGTTAAGAAATCATCCTATTTGACAAATTATTGGAAGCATCAAAAGAGGAGTTCTAACTCAAAATAAGGTACAAGAATAGTTATGTTTGATTTCTCAAATTGAACCTAAGACTACTTATGAAGCTTGTGAAGATGAAAGTTGGACTAATGCTATGAAAGAAGAACTAGATCAGATTGAAAAGAACAAGACATGGGAATTGGTCCCTAGACCTAAAGATGAATGTTATTGGAACTAAATGGGTATTCAAAAATAAGATAAATGAACAAGGAGAAGTAGTAAGAAACAAAGAAAGATTGGTATGTAAGGGTTACTCACAACAAGAAGGAATTGACTATGAAGAAACCTTTGCACCTGTTGCAAGAATTGAAGGAGTAAGAATGTTTTTGGCTTATGCAACTTACAAGAAATTCAAAGTATATTAGATGGATGTGAAGTCGGCATTTCTAAATGGAGAATTGGAAGAAGATGTCTACATTAAGCAGCCTGAAGGTTTTCCTTTGAATCAAGAAGGAGACATGGTATGTAAACTAAAGAAAGCTTTATATGGACTTAAACAAGCACCTAGAACTTGGTTTGCAAGATTGGATAAGTATTTGTTAAAATTAGGATTTACAAAAGGAACAACTGATAGCAATCTGTACAAAAAATAAATTGAAAATGGTTTGTTGGTTATAGTTATTTTTGTTGATGACATTATCTTTGGAGGAGAAGATGAAGCTAGTGACAAATTTGATGATGAAATGAAGATTGAATTTGAAATGAGTATGATTGGTGAAATGAAATACTTTTTGGGATTACAAATAACACAAAACAATGATGGTATCTTTGTAAGTTAGACATAGTACCTGAATGACTTGTTGAAAACATTTGGAATGGAGAATTGTAAACTAGTTGGAACACCCATGGTGACTAGACATAAGTTATCTAGCATAGATGAGACTCCTGCAGTGGAACAAAAGATATACAGATCTATGATTGGAGGATTGCAGTATTTGACTCATACAAGACCTGATATAGCACATTCAGTTGGAATTGTATCAAGATTTCAAGCTGAACCTAGAGAATCACATTATGCAATAGTAAAGAGGATACTAAGATATTTAAGAGGCACAATGGACTATGGATTATGGTATGAAAAATATAATGATTTTACCCTATGTGCATATACAAATGCTGATTGGGGAGGCAGTGTTGATGATAAGAAAGGCACTAGTGGTGGAGCATTTTTCCTTGGAGGAAGATTGGTTTCTTGGCTAAGCAAGAAGCATAATTGTATCTCACAAAGCACAACATAAGAAGAATATGTAGCAGTAGCAAACAATTGTAACCAGATAATTTGGATGAAGCAAATGCTGAAGGATATTGGAATAAAGTTTGTTGAACCTATTGTCATATATTGTGACAACACTAGCATAGTTAGTATGTCTAAGAATCTTGTATTACATTCTAAGACAAAGCATATAGAGATTAAGTATCATGTTGTAAGAGAGAAAGTTGCTAAGAAAGAAGTCAGACTTGAGTACATAAGTACAAAGGAGCAGATAGCAGATATAGTCACAAAGCCTTTGCCTAAGGATACATTTGAGTATCTGAGAGGTATGCTTGGGGTTATCCCCTAGCCTACTTTTGAAAAGTGATGCAGTTGGATACATCTATCTAGTGGTATATGAGCCTTATCTTTCTTCTGGACTGGATGTTGGTACTTCCTCTATGGAGGAGTATGTGTATCTGAGCTGAGTCATGAGGACTCTAGTGAATGTATTTTCTGAATAGTGTCTTTTGACATTGGAGTTGTTATTGACATAATGATGAAATTTCTATCATTGATGTCAATGGGGAGAAGTGTACATGAAAAACCATCTGAAACATTTGTTGAAGAGAATTGAATAGGAAAACGTAGCAAGATTTGATTGATGAAGAGGATTTGGAGCAGTAGTGTTGTAGTATTGGATTTTTGGAACATTAGATGTTTTTCATCTATGTTGCCATCAATGCCAATGGGAGAGATTGTTAGGAATGAATGCTAAATGTTTAGCAGCCATTCTTTAGCATTTGTTGTTGCATTCATGACTATGATTGTCATTGATGTCAACATAATGATTTACCAAAGACTTGCAGAGAAGCAGATAGAGTTTGGATTAGTGCATGTGGGTTATTGAAGTTAGAGCTATGTGATGTTGAGGATCTACTCTTTGATATGTTATATGTCTATGGTTAAGAGTGCAGATAGTAATTCATTTATTCATGGAAGTTATGAGCACTTTGGTGGAAGTAGTATTCAAGCAGTGTTCCTGAGTAGCGGTTTATGGAAATTCGATGATATCTCCTAATCGGGATAGAATCTAGCTTTGCACAGTTAAAGGGAAGTTGAAGACACATTGATAGTGATGTGGATGATAGTGCAAACTTTGAGGTCACATGAGTGAAGAATTATTGTAATTGGAAGCTGACAATTTTGTGTAATTTTGATGTAGCATGTGGAAACTTTTATATTGTAATTGTATGCCGACTCATTTGTAATTATTTGAGTGTGGTATAAAGGAAGGAGTGTATTTCCTTGTTTTAATATGGTTGTAGTGGTTGTGTGTGATGGTGTATGCATGAAGTGAAGAAAAAAGCTAAGTATGAAAGTGAATTTGTGAAGGAAGACATGCGAGGTACAGAGATCTAAAATTGAGATATGGTGTAACAGTGAGTGCGGTTTGGCATAGTCAAAGAAGAGGTAACATATTATTCTATTGAGTAATACAAAGATTATTTGGATACTATGTTCAGTGATCTTATCCTGAAGCTGTTTGGGCAATGGATCCTTTTGTCTTCCATAACTCTTAAAAGGGTTAGAATCTTTTAACAAGGATTCAAAATCTCCTAATAGGGATTCATATGTACTAAATTTATTTCATAAGAATCCTAAAAGAGTCCATCCTTTCACAAGGAATATTCATATTAGTGCATCTTTTGTTGGCATCATTCCCACTGGGGTTTACTCTTTGATAAAGAGGTTCCCTAGTCAGCATATCTTGTGTCATCGTGTTATTGCGTATGAATATCTTTCTATGGTTGATAATTATATTGCTTATATGGTTTAATGCTATTGAAGATGATAAAAGTTAGAATTAT
Source organism: Chamaecyparis obtusa (assembly GCA_027943335.1). Lineage (NCBI taxonomy): Eukaryota > Viridiplantae > Streptophyta > Pinopsida > Cupressales > Cupressaceae > Chamaecyparis > Chamaecyparis obtusa. The sequence continues at coordinate 1,632,857 of BSBK01003769.1, read as the reverse complement.
CTGATAACTGATTCATCCCCCCTCCTCAGTTATCTTGGTGGACTTTACTTTCTAACATTAACAACATATAATAATATATTGTTTATTAATAATAATAATAAAAATTTCTAAAAAATTATTCAAACTTTTTAAAAAAATATTTAAAGTCCCTAAAGGGACTACCACATCGCAGGTCCCAAGGGACCTGCGCGAGCCCCCTCCACACCCTGCCATGTGCAAGGTTACGCCCTAACATGGCAGCGGGCAGAGTGTTGTGCTCAGGGTGGGGTTTGTGGGGAGTGGGGACCACGTCCCCACCCCTTTTATATGTTAATTTTTTTTTAATATTTAATATTTTTTAATAATAACACTAATTTCTTTGCAAAAAGGTAATGCACTATATTATTATTTTTTGGCATAGTTTTGTTATATTTTATTTTTATTTTTATAATATATATATTTTTAATAAAACTCCAAATTAAATAAGGTAATGTATTTCTATTTATACATTATTTTTTTGAAAAGGGCTTCTTGGGTTTGCAATGACAAGTAACATTTGTTTTTACATTTTTTTTTTGGTACTCTCTTGGGGTGACCACCCAGGTGGGTCCCCCAAGAGGCTAGCCCTCTTTGATGGATAGAATAGGCTTTTACTTACTTACCATAGCACTATTATTTTTTCTTTGACAATTGGGCAAGGATATGATAAAATATTGACTGTGGATTTGGAAAATGTATGGGAATTTTTTTCCCCATACATTTTCCAGAGACCTGTAGGTCTCTATTCCACTTTCCTTTGTATTTTTTCACTTGTTTGCCAACTTTCTTCTCTCTTCATTTTTTTTTACACATATTTTATAGTTTTGCAATCTAAATTTACTAAAGGTTAAAAAGCTTGAACTAAGTATTGAAAGATTTCTGAAACTCTAACTTATATATATATAAGACTAAATGATCAAAGATAAATAATTTACATAACTAGTTGCCAATTTTCCTAAAGTAAATTATTTCTAACATGGCTACTAATAGAAAAATAACAAGAAATCTTAAATGATAGAGAGAGAGAGATTTTTTTGATACAATTCCTTTCTTTGCACTAACATTTCTATTCAAATGAATCTTTTACAAAGGACTATAATGATACTACAATCACCTTTCTTTCTTATAATCTTACAACATGCCTACATAAAGTTTTATCAATGAGTAAGTAAACAATGCCTTCACAAAAACTATTCCATCAATTCTAAATGTTTCAAATGATAAATACATTGTCCATCTCTTATTCAAATAACATGAATACACTTAATCTTCCTTTTGTCACACTTCAATATTCTCACATGATCATAAAACTATCAAAGGAAAGCCATACATTTCATCAAAAACTTTGATGCAACATCACTATGATATAAACACAAGTTTTGGAGTGTAAAATCCATTACAAATAAAATAAATTGAGCTCAAGAGATCCTTAAGATTCCCATATAATATAATAAACATGAAACCAATAGGATCCAAATCAACTTTTAAGAACATTCTCAACTTCCTTCAAGATTACAACTTCAAACATGAAGTCTTCAATGGCTTCCAATCCTGCAATAAAATAAATATAGGCCATGGAGTGCTCACTTCTCAACCTAGGCTTCTATGAAGCCACCCCCGAGCTTGGGGAACCATCACATAGACAAGGTTTCACAATCAAACAAACCACAATTTCATCAACACAAAAATTCACATTTAAAACTCCCATCCATGGTTAAAACAAAGAGTCTCCCAATGACTCAAAAATTGGGGTGAAGGTGGAACTAAACCTAAGGGGAGAAAGCACATTTCATAGAAACAAAGACAAGCCTACTCTTGGCTTTCTCAACACACATTTTGCCACAAAATCTCCACACAATAAAACTCCTTATGACCCCCATGGCTTCAAGCCATACAAACCCTTATGATCCCTAAAAAGAAATGGCTACATGGAGCCCATACATCCATGTTTCTTTCTTCTCCATACCGAGGAGAGACTCTACACCCATGGTTGTCCCAAAATTCCCTTTACCCCCCAAGGATACTCTTCCCTCCCAAGGGTGATTGTGGCCTTGAGAAAACTCCCTTAACAAAACAATACAAACAAGTAATCACAAGAACAACAAGCTTCACATTTACAAAACAAAAGGCTTGCACAACAACAAGCTCAAGAATTCTAATAAACAACTACTCACATACAATAACAAGATTCAAAAATAATAAGCACATGATAATACAAAAATAGTTTCTCCATGCAAGAATGAAAATATCCTTGAGAGCTATTTCACATAAAAAACATAACAAGTAGAAATTAAAAATGCCACCAACCTAGAGCCAAGCTTATGGAAGAAAGTTGATGAAGAGCCTCCTCTTTTTCCCAAGTCTTCCCTCTCCAAACTAGCAAAGTCTCCAAATCTAGAGAGTGGGTGTCAAACTCTTCCAAAAGAAGAGTCCCCTCTAAAAAGGCCTCCACACACTCTCCTAGGGATAGGATCTCATTATCATTGGATGGTCTTCCCAAGTTTCTTACATAGTTTCCAAATATGGATTCCTAAAAATTTTGTCCACAAAGGTGGATGAAAGAGTTGCAACTCAATTGGATGGAACTCTAACCAAGACCTTGCTTCAAAAGTGGATTTTCAGCCATTTTGAAAATCCAACTTTTGGAGGGGTCTTTTGGTCAACTATGGGTTTTCCTATGGTTAAAAATTCCCTTTACCCATAGGTATATCAAGTGGGCTTACTAAAAATGGCCTAAACACACCTTGATGCACCTTTTAAGCCCCCCACAAGCCCATGTAAAGCTCATATTCGACATTCATGAAATGACGCCACCTCAAGCTCCCTAACCAAGGGATTCTCATGGGGATCCTAAAGGGGTACTATCCTAGGTTGATGGGCATCCAATCCCCAAGTTGACATGTCATGGCCACAAATACACACAAGTGTCAAGTGACACAAACAAAAATGACACATCACAAGCCATGTCGCATATCCATTTGGGCATTCTCAACATTAAATACAATTACAATTACATAATAATTAAACATATAAACTAAATACATTCATGCACAATAATTTCACAAATTAAATACAATACAATGAGGTTTTTTCCTCTCACTAGAAGCAACCTTGGCTTGAACTGATTTTCACATAGGTCTATGCTTTGGTTACCCGAATTTACCATGGTCTAATTCCCTGCACACTAAAGTCTAACATCAGTAGTCCAAGGAAATATATACATGTAAATTTATAACATTAACGATCAAGATAATTCATCTGAAATATCATAATTCACATGGCATAATCATTCATCTATAACATACATACAACTCATCATGAAATATTCAATTCATCACTAAATTAAGCTTGTAGCATAATCATTGCATATATAATTCAATTGCAATTAAATGTCATCATGACACTCATAAACTTCACCTAAGTAATTAACATTTCAATTCATAATAGAAATCTCATCGTATCATAATCAAATCAAATCTCCATTTCATAGTTACTTTTGTAAGCGTAGAAAATCCATCACTTCATCCCAACATTCATAAATCAAAATAACCATAAATTAGAATTCATATTTATATCATAAAATAGTCATCAATAATTCATCACCTAACATTTAACCCGAAATGAAATACACATCTCAACCTAATTCATTTTTTCATTTTCATTTTCCTAACAACTCATATCGACATAAATTCCCTAATTGCACATCTCTGTATTTCATCTAAGTCAATCATCATAATGTCAATCATAATGTATGATAAAGTCAACATTGTGAGTATAGAAAGCATCATAAAATTTAATGTATTCTCAACTAATGTAATCAAATCTTTGTCTAAAAGAGTAAAATCTACTAAGCTAATCAAAACATTAAGCCAATTACTAGGGCTACCATAATGATAATGGAAAAGCCATGATAGGTCTAGGGTGAGGCCTGACACAAGCTATCCTTAGTCAGCTCAACCTTGTAACTAGGAGGTCATCTTTATATGTAACCCTCAATTCACCTCGTATTTTGGGGATAACCCGATGTTTCATCAATACATTTATAGTCTTATAGCGAACTTGGTATCCTAGGTAGATCCTCCTTGCATGTTGGAGAAAATTGGAAGTCAGTGGAATTCCTTAGTGGACATGATTTGGTTTTGGCTTGTTGACCTGGTAACCCCAGGATATGGATAGTCTAATTATAGTTGACCTATCCTTGGAACCTATGAGCATTTTTTAGTCACCTGCTAGACTTTAAAAACAAAAATTGTTGTGTTTTGTTCAGTTTATTTTTGGCATGACAGTTCACTATGTATATATTATTGGAAACTATAATTGAATCAATTGTTATATTTTCATTGATGTCAAACCTTAACTGGTAAGATAATTTCTATCTAGGATAGTGCCATATATATTAATTGATGAAGAGTATTAGGGATAGGAGATAACAAGAGAACCTAAGGAAAGGTTGACTTATTTGATACTTCAATGGGTACTTGATTAGTTGGCACATTGATAAGATAGTGTATTATTTATCTAAGTAAGAAGAAAGACTGAAAAAGTAGGCTTAACTAAGAAAAAGTGAAGAAATCTAGTTTAAGATGAGTGATGTTAGTGTCTTTCGAGTGCCAGTATATGCCAAGTAAATATAGTGTTGACCAAAAATTAGTAATTTTTGAGTGACATGAAACTACCAAACAAAGACAGTGTTTGCTAAGGAAGACAATTTATAGAGATGACTGAGATACGCAGTGATGACCGAGCAGAAGAATATAGTATTGACCAAGTATCGACAATTTACATTTGGAGAAAGAATTGAGATTCCCAGTCGACATACTTGAATTCTTGGGATATGTAAATTGTGTTGACTTTACTAATGAATTGTATGGAGTATTTAATGCATGGTAAATCATTTATCATGGATTTAAAGAGAATTTTGGAGATGTATATCTAGAAGGAAGGATGACGAACATAATGATGGAAGGATTCGATGAATCTAACCTAAACCTAAGATCTACGGAGGAGATTAAGTGGCAAAAGATGGATCTACCTAATCGAAGAGGTATAAAGAAAAACCTAATTATGATGTTACAACATGGGCTAGAGTGGTTGATGTTATTGACTGATAAGTCTAAGAAGAAGGATGAAGGTGAAATTGTGAAGGAGCTAAACAGAGTTATGATTTCTTGAAGAGAATTCTGAGAAGATTAGTGATGGAGATGGAAATGGAGGTTAGTCAGTAAATAAACATATATGTGCATAGTGGATCTATATTTTCAAAGTGAGTTCTATGTATTTCAGATTAGAAACTACTATTACTTTGTAACCATTGTATCAGTCTAAATCCTTTAATCAAGGTAGACCTAACAATCATTTTATAAATCCTTTAATCAAGGTGACATTCTAATTGAATGTTCTTAAATTCTTTAACTAGGTCACTTTTGATAGAGTGTTTAAATCCTTTAACAGGGTCACACCTAATAGTGTGCTTTTAAACCTTTGATAGGGTTGGATTTTTACATAGCTCACTTCAGAAGAGTGAAATATCAGTAACATGTTACAAAGTGATTTTTCCCAAGTTGGGTTTCCACTATAAATCCTAGTGTTATACTTGTGTGAATGTTATATTCTACAAGTTAATTACTTTTGGATAGTGGACTGCATATTATATGTTTTTGATATATGTTATAAAGATCGAGTTGAATAGATGATTAGATTTGAGATTGTTGAAGTGCTAGAAAGTTCAATTGGTACATCTAGACCTAAGAACAACTGATTCACTCCCCTCTCTATTGTTCTAAATAATTCTAACAATTGGTATAAGAGTTGTTGGTGCTTACAAAGAAAATTTTAAAGGTACTTGAAGCTAATGATCAAGATGTATAAAAAGGAGGTACCAAAGTTGAACAAAGATAACTTCCCTACATGGAAAATTCTGATGAAATTTCATCTAGCTAGTATTGGTGATTCGATGAAGTACTTTGTGGAGCATGACTATGTTATACCTATCATATCTTTGAATACCGAGGAGATGAAAGAAAAACAAGAACATAATCAAGATATGGTAGAGATTACATCTTCCTTAAACCATACTAAATTTGAAGATATCAAAGAATGCACTACTGCAAAGCAAATGTGGGATACTCTTGCAACTATCTATGGTGGAGATACTAATGTACTCAGAGAAAAATCTGAAAGTTTGAGAGGTAAGTTTGATGAAATGAAAACTAAAGAAGGAGAAAATATTGCTCAATACTGTGGTAGAACTAAGGAGGTAGTGAATTCTATTAGAGGAGCTAATGGAATCATTGATGATGGGACTATTATTCATAAAGTATTGAGAACCTTTCTTTCTATCTATGCTATCACAATTTCTTCAATTCAAGAATCAAGATGTAACCCTGGTAATGTTCTAACTCTCGAACGTCTTGTTGGTAAGCTTATAACTACTTTTGAGCTATCTAAATATGATAACTACACTATTCCTAATGTTGAATTTGCATTCAAGTCACAAATACTTTTTCATAAGTCTAAAAGGGAAAAAGAAAAATGTGTGAAAAGTGATAGTGTCAATGAAGTGAAACTTTTGACAAGGAATTAGATGATCTTAAGGCATTCATGGATAGAAGACTACAAAGAGGAAAAGGAAAATATAAGGGTAAAGTTCCTATAATCTATTTTTCTTGTAACAAAGTTGGCCATATTGTAGCAAGATGCCTTGATAGGATTGACAAGGATGAGAGGATAAATCAAGTACAAGGACAAGAGAAATGATAGAGATCACCGAAGGTACAAAGAATAAAAAGACAAAGGTAAGAAATCCTTCTATATTGATGAAGAGGAAATTGACAGTGACACTAGTGAATCTAATAAATGTGATATTGAAGTAGTTTATGTTGCTATGAAAGATGATGAAGATGAAAAAACTGCACTTATCTCTTATGTGAGTAATAGTGATAAATGGATTATTGATAGTGGTTTCTCACATCACATGACTGGTGATAAAAATAAATTTGAAATCTTAGATCATTACTAAGGTAGAAGTGTTAATTTTGGTAATGATGCACAATGTCTTGTGAGAGGTAAAGGATCAATTAAGCTAATTGATAAGATCACATGTGAAAATGCTTAATGGGTTGAAGTTCTTAACTATAATTTGCCGAGTGTTGCACAGTTGAACAATACTGGTTATCGAGTGAAATTTCATCATAGGAAGGCTAAAATATTTGATGCCACTGGTGAACTAATTGGAAGTGGAGAATAGAAAAAAGGTAATTTTAGGAATAACAGTCCATAATAAAACAAAGTTTTCTCTTACCAATAAAATCCATTGTCCCAAAGTTTTATCAATCCAAAGTTCTATAACCAAATAGTACTTCCATAGTACACCTCCATACAATCTCCCCATACAGTAGAGATTTTATCATAGAAACACTCTCGCTTTGACAACAATGGAAAAGGGTGTCATGGGTCAACAACTATTCTACACAACTTCCTTCAATGATCACTCTCCCTGAGGAGTAGATCCCTACATCAAGTCTAGAATATGATAAGGCTCTGAAAACCTCTAGATTGATGCATCCCTGCATCATTTAATTTTGACTAGGAGGGGCTTGAACTGCAAGCATACCTCTAAGATATTTAAAGGTATCTTTTGGCAACAACTTTGTAAAGATGTTTGCAATTAATATGTTCCTTTGTACTAACATAATCAAACTTTATTTCCTTCTCTGCCACCTTGTCTCTCAAGAAGTGATACTTGATAGAAATATGTTTAGTTTTAGAATGCGTCATCAGATTCTTTGACATATTCACTATACTAGTGTTATCATGGTGGATAACCACAGACTCATCAAAAGTTATTCCAATGTCCTTCAGTATTTGTTTCATCCAAATAATTTGAGTACAATTAATAGAAGCATCAACATACTCTGATTTAGTAGTAGATTGACCTATACAATCTTGGTTCTTACTTAGCCACGAAACCAACTTTTTCCCAAGGAAAAATGCACCACCACTAGTACTCTTCCTGTCATCAATATTTTCTGCCCAATCAACATTAGTATAAGCATGAAGTTCAAAGCTATCATTTCTATCACACCATAAGCCATAGTCTATTGTTCCTTTCAGATATCTCAATATCTTTTTCACAATAGCTAGGTGTGTCTCTTTAGGTTCTTCCTGATATCTAGCCACAATCCCAACAACATTAGCAATATCAGGTCTAGTGTGAGTCAGATATTGTAATCCTCCAACCATTGATCTATACTTGGTTGGAAAAACACACTTCAATTCATCATCAACTGTCAGCTTATTACCAGTCACCATGGGTGTACCAATTGGTTTACCATCTTCCATTCCAAAAAATTTCAACATTTCTTTAAGATATTTAGTCTGAGAAATAAAAATGCCATATTTACTCTGATTAATTTGCAGGACCCAAGAAAGAATTTCATTTCTCCTATCATGGACATCTCAAATTCATTTTCCATCAATTTAGAAAATTTATCATGTAGATCATCGTTGCCTCCAAAGATAATATCATCAACAAAGACTTGTATAATCAAAACTCCATCTTCACTAGTTCTTAAATACAAATTATTGTCAACATTACCTTTTCTGAATCCAAGCTGAAGTAATTATTTGTATAACCTTGCATACCAAGCCCTTGGAGTTTTCTTCATCCCATACAGTGCTTTCTTCAACTTGAATACCATGTCTCCATCTTTGCACAAAGGAAGTCCATCATGTTATTCTGTAAACACTTCTTCTTCAAGATCCCCATTCAAGAATGTAGATTTCACATCCATCTGATATACCTTGAAGTTCTTATGTGCAACATAAGCCAAGAATAATCTCACAACTTCTATTCGAGCAATAGGAGAAAATGTCTCTTCAAAATCTATGCCTTCTTGTTGTGAATAGCCTTTACATACGAGTCTTGCTTTGTTTCTTACTACAAATCCTTCTTCATTCATTTTGTTTCTAAAAACCCATTTAGTTCCTATTACATTTTTTTTCTTAGGTCTAAGAGCCAATTCCCAAGTGTTATTCTTCTTTATCTGATCTAACTCTTCCTTCATAGCATTTATCTAAGTTTCATCTCTACAAGCTTCAATTGTAGTCTTTGGTTCAACTTGAGAAATCAAACAAATTTATTCTCTAGCCTTTCATCTAGTCAATACTCCTTCATTAGAGTTACCAATAATTTTTTTTTCATGATGATTGTGTTAGGAATAGTCCCAAGGGATAACTGAGAGAGGGGGGGGGGTGAATCAATTATCTACAAGTTTCAATTCTTTATTCAATTAAGTATACTTAAAATTTAAGCATAAACACAATGAAAGAACTCTTGAACACAACACCAATATTTTGGTTATGGGGAAATCTAAATAGGTAAAAACCCCAGTGGGAATTAACACCCACTAATAAACTACACTAGTGTATAATGATCCTTGTTAGAAGATATTACAACCTTGTTAGGAGTTGATCTTTACAATGCAATAAGTACAGCGACTTGGTCAAAGTTCAAAACCTGTTAGGAGTCTTTTATGATTGACCCCGTTAGGGGTGAGGATGCACTATCTGAGAGCTCACTGCTCAAAGGGGTGAAGGCTACAACCTTCTGAATAACAAATACACACTATATCTAGATCTTGGTGAACTATGAGGTAGACCTACTATCTTGATCAGTTCCAATGAATAACATAGTCTATCTTCAATATCACATAGACCTCTTCTTGATGACACAATACTTTGCACTATGTGCTTTTCTCTAATCTTTCATCTCCATGTCATACTTCTAGCAATCACAAATGACTGGCTATAAGTATCTTTCCTATAAATGATATAATCAAGTTGGCTTGTTAGAAGCACCTTGAAATCATATTAGAGAAACAATAATACTCTCCAATAAAATCTCTATCATCTCTACTAAGAATGCAACACAAACTGGAACTTGTCCAAGTCAATAAGTGTAGACACATGCTACACACTATCAGCTCTACCAAATTCACTAATACTTTCTCCTCAAGCTGAATTACATCATGTGCTCTTAACCAAAAATTCTTAACTCTTCTCCAATCACTAATCCAAGCATGCATACTGAAATGATAGGCACAACTCTTGTACCAATATAATCTCTGTCAGCTCTTCTAGATAAACACAGGAAACTGCAACTGGTGAATAGTGACTATATAACTTCACTTCTATTGCACATCAGACTATGAATCCATGAATGGAACAACACTAACATGTCTCCATCACATATCCAAATGTGCAAGGCTCCATGATAATTGTAGGGACAATTACTCATAGAACACTGCCTGTAACTCTATTAGGAACACTACTGACACAAGCTGCTACATAACTATCTGTACTAACAATTAACCTCTGTGTCCATGATATCATGATGATAACATTTCCATGCTAAATATACTCAAATCTTACTACATAAGTCTTCCATGCATACTACTTACCATATGTTGTCATCAGTGACAAACATACAGTCAGAACTGGCTTGCTGGAAAATCTCCAATAGATTTCTCTTTACATACCTCAGAGTTTTAGGAACCTTAGTAGCCTCATTTGTTTCATCATCAAAAGTCTCATTTTTGCATTTAGCCTCAACAATTTCTTCTTCTTCTGCAACAACAACCTCTTTGATCTTTGTAACCTAATTACAATCATACATTCTCTCTTGTGTCTGAAACCTTTCATCTATCTTCACATTATTACTTTCAATCATCTTCCTTAATCTCATATTGAAACATTTATAAGCCTTTCTCTTAGTATAATAACCAAGGAAAATTCCTTCATCACTTCTACAATCAAACTTCCCTATCTCATCATCTCTCTTGATATAGCATTTACTACCAAATATTATGAAATATTTTACAGTAGGAGTATGATTAAATTATAATTCATAAGTAATCTTACTTGTACCTTCTCTTATTTGAACTCTATTCAATGTGTACATTGTTGTCCCAACAAGCTCTCTCCATTGCATATGAGATACATTTCCTTCAAGAAACATTGTCCTAGTAGAATCAAGTATAGTCCTATTTCTTTTCTCTTCTATCCCATTCTATTGTGGAACCCTAGGAGTAGTGTTGGAAATTTGGCTGAGCTGAGTACATAGATGTTGTCATTAAGGAAACACATGATTCACATGAAGAGAACAAAGGTCAGAGAGCAAGTATAGTAGAGCGCATTGCAAATTTGTCTAAGTGTGAGACATCATTTTCACCAATGTACCTAAAAATAGTTTTTGTTTGTGATGTTGACTGGAGTAAGTTCAATGCTTGCACACTTGAACATAGACTCTATGATGTCTAATGATGACCCATATCAAAGCACAAGTCATTACGACATGTACAAAATTAGTTATGATAGTTTTACCGAAGACAGTGTTAAGTTGACATGACAATTTTGAAGACAGAATTGGTAAAGAGTTAAGGGATTATTTTGTTTATCAAAATAATGTCTTAAAAATATAAATGGATGACATCCCAAATGTTAACCCTTAGATAAAGGTATATGGAATCCGACCATGTAAATTTATTAGCCTTAATAACTTGTATATATGTGATTGTAAATTGTAAGAAGAAATAAGAAATATGTGGTAATATTGTAATGATATGATGCAAATGTAAGAGCAGTGAAAAGATATTGATGCAAGCAGCATAAGGTTATGTACCTTAATCCATTTTGTAATCAGTATACATTGTACATTACTTGTTTGGGTAGTGGGCTCATCTAGTAATCAAATTTTGTATTGACAACTCCTAACAGGGTTGAGGCTTCTAACAAGGCCTATAGTCCCTTAATCAGGACTGATACACTATATGCTTGTAATAGACTCCTAACAGGGTCAATATCCCTAATAGGATACTTTTGATTAGTGGATCTTTGTGGGTACCATCCCCATCGAGGTTTTCCCTTGGCCAGGGTTTCCTTGAGAGCATATCATGTGTTATGAGTTCTTTAGTTTTATTGCTATGCATGTTGTTTAGCTTCTTATGTTATGCATGTGTAAAGAGAATCTATTATATCCATAATTGGGCAAAAGATAAAGATTGTAGAATAATGATTCACCCCCCCCCCCCTCTTAGTATTCCCTATTTCTAACAAGTAGATGTTTGTCTCTGTATTCCATTCTCTTTGCAGTATGAATTGAATAAGTCTGAAGTAAACTCTCCACCTCTGTCTGACCTCAAACATTTTATCTTTAAACCTGATTCATTCTCTAATTTTTCCTTGAATATCTTGAATTTATCAAATGCTTCTGATTTTTCTTTCATGCAAGTAAACCACATTGTTGGGAATATTCTTAATTTTCTGAGGTTTTTGTCCAAATGATGGGTTAGTCCTCTGGTCTGTAAAGTTTCCTAGGTATAGGTGTCAGGAGTTCTTAAAAAATTTGTCATAACCCACTTCAAAAATCTTTACTCTAGGTCCTGTCCTTGAATAATGTTGAATTCATGCAAAAATCCTCATGTTTGGCCTCTTATTCTTCTTTTTATTGTTACCTTTTTAAGTCACTTGAGTGGATTAAATCATGCACGTGCTTAATTTTTGTGTTCGCTAAATCGGAAAGGGTCACAGCATGTCTCATATATTATTCAGTGATTCAGCGAACAACAAAATCTTATGTTAAGCGTCAGTTTAGTCGCGTGGTCTCTAAGTATCCCAGTTAACACCTCAGCTATTCAGTGAACTGGAGAATATGTTAAAATTGTTAAGTGTCATCTTTGTTTGCATAGTCTCCAAATATTCGACGGTTATCAGAAAACATTTGGTGATTTGGCGAATGCATTATCTCCAATTTGCGTATTCCTTGGCGGTTCTTTGCAAATATTTCAGTGACTTGGTGACAATGGTTATCGCTCATTCTCTGAATCTAGGGGTTAAAGGCAAAATAACCTAGCGACTTGGTGAATATAGTAGATCATTGTTAGCATCAACGGTTGTGGTTTAATCTCAGGTATTATTGGGTCCTACATGTTTCATTTGGCGAATAAGCAAATTTGTAAAGACTTCAAAGTTTGGAAGCCCTGACAGTTTGGTATGAAGAATTTCGTAGAACGGGTGTTTTAAAGTGTTCGCTTGTTCTTGGAATAAGTTAGTAATAAGCCAAATGATTTAGCGATTCAGTGAGTCATGTGGTCATGGGTTCTCTAAAAGGAAAAGGTAAAGGGTGTAATCATTTGGTGAATGCATGAATAAAAGGATTGGCTAAGCTTTGAGTTTTCAGTCGCTTAATAATGGTTTGAAATACTCAATGTTTAATATGATTTGGTGATTCAATGAACCCTTTGTTCACTGAATCTCGTAATCAAATGATCAATGATCAAATATTTCAGTGAACTGGCGACAGCCATAGATCATCAACAAGATCAACAGTTCATTCAAAATTTCAGAGTAAAGGTGATGGTTAAGAAAGATTCAGTGATTTAGAGATTGAAGGCTTCACTAGTTCTCCAAGTAATTTAGTGGCTAGGTGATCCATTAAGAGAATGTGCGAACCCTTTGTTCATTGAATCTCCAAAAGATTTAACAGTTAGTCGTGACATTAAGAGAATGTGAGATGGCTTTGTTCGCTGGTTCGCCAAATAATAACAACAGTCAAGTGCTCGAAGGGTGTTGCTGTGTTCGCTAATTCGTGAAAAGTATCATGAGTTAAGGGTTGCATTTCGAGAACCTGCGAAGGCTTTGGTCACTAGTTCTTTGAATATATGCTAGGGTTAACATTGCATTCAGTGATCATGAGAAGCTTTTAGTCACGGATTCGCTAAATGGGCCCAGTTGGAAAAGATAATAAAAGAAAAGGAAAGGGACCATTGCCTGCGCGGATAAAGTATAGTATCAAGCTAGAAAGTGAACTAATGAGCCATCCAATCAGTTTCAAATGAAGATTGCATGACGTAAACAAGTTTAAAGTGCAGGATCTTAATCATTTGCCTCTTTGCCTTGTTTTCAAGTTTTTTAAAATCTATCTGTCAACATCTGTACATCGGCTAGCTCCATTTTAAAAACTGGTGACATGCGAAATTAAATGTGGGAGCAATTAAGGAGATTTGCTATGATTTTGGTAGTTGTACAAACTTGTCTACGTTGATAAAAAAGTTAAGCTCATTGTTTCCTATGTCCAAAATCATTCAAAGAGAATTGTGTCATTCAGAAGTGATTTTCGAAGGCCAAGTGAATCCATTTTGCAGAGATTGAAGATAATTCTGAAGCCAAGATGAGTCAACCTGAGAGAAGCGTAGCATCTTCCAGCAGTGAAGCAAAGGCTAAAAGTGGTGAAGATAAGGGCAAGCCTAATTATTCAGATGAGTTTTTGAAATTGCTACCTGGTTCCAGTCAAAACAAAAGAGCTCTTGATGATGTTTTTGAAGATGTTCTAGGGTTTTGCAGAGATCCTATCACACCAACTACCATAGGTTATACTATCTTCAATTTCTTTTATAAAAATAGAGATAGTCATATCCCTATATGTAATGGTTGGGCTTTGGGGTTAGGGAAATTAGTAGTGCCTGATGTATTCCTGGATGCAGATTTAATTGTTGCTCTAGCTAGGCACTACGACCCTATTTCTAAGACTATTAGGAAAGAGGACCAGTCAACTTTGGTTACTCTTGATAGGGGTTCGTTCATGAAGGCTTTTAATGTTTATACATCTGCTTCTACTGAAATTGATTTGAGCAAAGAAAAGGAGAGGTATAAGAAGAATATAGGGATAGTGAAGGATGAAATAATGAAGCATATCCTGAAATAGGATAAGTATATAGCTCCCCTCCTTGCTCACATGAATGCCCCTTACCAATTTAAGTCCCTTCAACATTACATGAAGCAAACTTGTTATGGGTTGTGTAGGGTTTTGGGAATTGATGGAGATGCAGAGTTTTTACCAGCTGACCTTTTGATGATTATCCTGGACATCCAGAATTCTTTGGTTAACACTAACTATGATTATATCCAGTACATCATTGATAGAATGCATGAGGGTCTGATTTCTGTCAAGGATAGTAAGAGCCCAATTAAGTTCATGCATTATTCTTTGCTAATGCACTTAATTTTGTTCTTCAATATTAGTAGTTTTGATTCGAACATGCTAAAGCCAAGGTTCAACTTTGAAGGCCAGTATAATCCAATGCAATTATGGGTGAGGATGTGGAATTCTACTTCCAATGAGGGGAATTTTTATCTCTTTCAGAATTTCATTGTCTATCCTCTCGTAAGGATGTTAGGTATCAACACTACAAGGATATCCCCAAGGGTCCGCAGGCTCCTACGACCAGTGCAATTTGTGAACAATTGGGAGGGAGATCACAATTGGGGTGATTTTTACTTAGGGGAGAATGCTACAATTTTGAGAGTCTACGGTTGCCCCTAGCCCCCACATCTGTTACCAAAATTTTTGCCTCCAAGGGTTGCTTGTTTGGAATTTGTGTGGTAGTTGATGTGGATAGATAGGGAAATTCTAGCCCCTCATAGGAAGGGTACATTCACACCTAGGCAATTCAAGATAGGTGACTTCCTGGTAGGAAAGTGGGCATTTCCTTAGATTACTGCATGGTTAAATCAATTCAAAATGGCTACTGTTGCTTGTAGACATGTAGATCCTGAGGGCTTTATCAAAATTGCCAGGATGCTATACATCCCAAACATTGGTGTGAACAGAGAACATGAAGGCTTGGATGAGGAAGATGTAGTCAGAAATATCATTGATGATGATGAGGTGAAGAGGAGATGGAGCATGTACTTTGATTTAATAGATTTGTCAAAACAAGTAAAGGCAGCCCAACTTCCTTTTGAGGGTTTCTTCCCTGACCTCCCCTATTTAAAAATAATTGACAGGATGATAGAGATGCATGACACTCTATCAAATCAGTTGGAGAAGTTGATTGACCAGAGTCAACCAAAGAAAATGAAAGATTATTCATCTTCTGATCAAGAGGAGTTTTCTGATGAATCATAGGAAGGGAATAGCCCACCACAAATGGAAGATGTACAAAGTGTTAGGCCTTTTGAAGACCAACCAGAAATAGGGGATACTCTAGAGCCACCCTTGAAGAGACAGAGGCTTGAGGTGGGAGAGCCTTCAAGGCAGGAAAGATAGAGGAGAAAAATTGATAGAGCATCTACTCTAGTGCCAGGTGATAGGGTTTACCATCACCAATTGAGAAAGGCAATAAGAGAAGGAAAGAAGGTGGCCTCTGATGAAGTAGATAAGGAAGAGTCCTTGTGGTCAGAAAGGGATATAAGAGAGGTCTATCAGGAGGAATTTTTGAGTGATGACCAATTTATTAAAACTAATGAATTCAAGAGTTTCCTTGTTTGGAATAAGCAACAAGAAGTGAGGAAACTTCTGCCTGAAGGTATGGAACCAAGTGAAGAGACATTGAGAGCCTTAAATTCCTATGATCCTAGCCTTGATCCTATAACTGCAGATGAGGCTAGACAACTGGTCAAGTCAAGTGGAATGCTATTGACTCCAGGATGGGATCTGACCTCTGCTTTCATCATAGATCAAATAAGAAAGCAACCACCGGGCAGCCTGTCATATGAGGTTCACATTGGTGATATGATAAGAGGAAGTGGCTATGACCCTAAGTCTCAAGCTATTGCAATGTGGTCCATGGCCCCTAGGACTCAAAAGCCATCCCTATTGAGTATAGAAGATAAAATGGAAGGGAATCAGATTATTTGGACTGTGCAGAATACAACTGACCTTGAAGTTTCTAAGGCAGTGACTCATTGGGCTAACCTGAATGAGGCAAAAATAGTTCAATTATCTAAAAGGTACTCGAAGTTGTTTGAAAGTGCAAACCTGGTAGCCAAGGATAGAGATTTAAAATTGATGAAGATCAAGTAGCTAGAAGATGAATTGGTAGAGATCAAAGTTAAGCTGGAGGAAGCTTTGAAGGTGGTTGTTGTTCCCCCTATGTAGATTGAGGTCCCAATTCAAATTGATGAAGAAGTACCTGAGGGACCTAATGAAGATTTAGATAAGGTAAGGATAAAGTTATCTTTGGACACCATGTCAAAGATTATACAATATAGGTGAGATAAGATAATAGAGAAAATGGATACAGTTTATCAATCAGTCAGCCAATTACGCCAGACAAATAGAAAGATAAATGAATCATTGGCTGCTTTGGAGCCACTTCATAGTGTTTGGTCTAGAAGAATTTTTTTGTTTGATAAACTTGATAGCTTACAAGAGCATAAGCCTGAGATCCTTGGAGTAGTTACAGAAGTTTTTGAGAAGATTGGCTTAATCAATGTTGTTTCAAAGTTTTTTAAAGGTAAGTCTAACCAGGTGAGGGTTAAGTTGTTTATGTTTGATAAACATTATAGCAAGTATTTGCCTATGGTATGTGATGACAATGGAAACCTGATCAAGTTGGAAGAATGGAAGCTATTAATGGATCAGTTGGTGATTACACAAGATGCTTTCCTTAATAATGACAATACTCTAGATTTTGAGAGGTGTAATAACATCATTGATAGTTTATTTAAAATTGAAAATGATTGCATATGATTTGTGGCAGAAGCCAAAAATGTAATTGACTCCATGGGGGACAAGCAAGTCAGCTTGTTACAAGAATTGTAGACTTACAACTGGCCAGTAGATGATGAAGTAGCGGCTTGGGAGAAGCTAACAATAAAGAAGAAAAAGAGGCCAGTTGTCCAACTTATAGAGGAGGAGGAGGAATAGAGTTGCAGATGGCATCTGATGCAAAAAATGAGGGAGAGAAAGTTTCAAAAAAAGGATGATGTAAATTAGCCGGATGGCGGTCATCATTCATGCAATGAATTCAGCAACTACTCCGAAATATCTTTAGACAAAGATGCCACCTGCGAAATTATTGAAAAAAGATCTTTGTAATGTGTTGTTACAATCTGTTTGTCAGTTTGTAATCTTGTCTCTAGTATAGGATCTTTTCTATCGATCCCAAGCTTGTTGCATCCTTTCGAGGATTCCAAGATGGCTATGTTATAAATAGTAAGTCTTTGTTCATTTCAAAGGAGGTTGAAAAATATACTGTAGAGGCTTGGTGCCATTGTTGAAATCTTAGAATATTTTATCAGATTTTGAAATGTATTGATATAGTGAGATTTTATTGGAATACAAGAGAATTCCCTTGCATGATTTCAATTGTCTTCTTGTTTGAATTATGTGGCTTTTGTGTATTGAATCTATAAGGTAGTTTTGATATACCATTTACAAGGTATCTGTGATTTTAATCTCTAGCTCCTTTCAAGGAAAGGGTAATGTCTTTAGGTTAATTTCTGAGAGCTTAGGAATTTGGCAAGAATTTGATGATCAAACGTGTTTAAGAGAGGATGAATTATAAGGCACTTCATCTAGGATTTGTTTGTGTTTCATTTAGAAGATTTCTGTAAGTATATGTTTCACTTTTTGACTCTATACCCCAAGATAATGCACTGGTCTATCCTCGATTTGCAAAGATCTCACCCTCAACAAAACTTAAATAATAATTTACTTTCGTGTATGTTTGAATGACTGAGAAGATAAAGTTTGGATCAAGGATATAAACTAGTGTTGTGATCCTTTAAAGAAGTAGATCTAAAAGGGGTTAACCTGCCCGAGTTCAAAGCTCAAAAAGAAGAAGGAGTTTATCCTTGTCACACTTGCCATTTTTCTGCAATGAATGTTTACTTCTGTTAATATCATTGTGGAGCATTGAGTCTGAAGATAGGTACACCCGCCTGGGTCTGTGGAGCCCGAAGTAGAAGAAGGACTTGGTCTGTATCAATTAGCCTTTTCCCTGTAAGAATCCAGAGTTGAGAACCTGAGAGTCAAGTTTGAAAACTATATTGATGATTCTACATGAAAAAGAGCTAACACACATCATTCTAGAAAACTCATAAAAAAAATTTATGAAATACCTTTCACCATAGTATGATTTTGTCCTTATAGGTCCACATAGGTGTAACGCCCCACCAGGGAACCCAAGAGAAGTTAACCTAAAACATGCTACTAAGTTTGGTGAATATTTTTTTTTCTAAAGTTAACATACAAGATATCAACAGTGTGGAAGTAATTACCATTAACTCACATAACACACATCGCAAACATAGGTTACAAATCTAGTAGGTCCCATGACGTAGAATTTCTTAAGAACAAAACACAACAAAAGAATGATAACAAAAGATTCCATAACATATAAATTACAATTACATGATAACAATAAATACAATTCTCATGGACATCCATGACATATACATAAACTGACATCCATTGCACATGTCACAGGTTATGTAGTAATAAATCTAACTATGATAATTCAATGTCCAGATTAGGTATCACATGTGATACGCTAATGCAGGATTACTAATAAAGAATAAAAGAAAGAACATCAATGAATAAGTAGCACAAGGATCCAACTACAAAGACACCATCAACCACCGACACTAGGACGTCGAATCTCAAATGGTAAAGAATCACTACCGCCCATCCATGTAGAACCACAAAGGTCTACCCCACCGTGCTGAGGAGATAACATCGGACCCCAATCGGATAATCAAGTCAAATCAGGAAACACCACTAGGAAAGGAATCCTAATAGCTTACTAACTCAAGGTCAACAAAAATAGTGAAAGGTATGACTCACTAATCTAGAGGCAACTGACCATGTAGGATAACTAGACTATGCATAGGCAGGTGTCATCATGTATGTCTAACCCTTGAGTCTTGTCCCGGTAATCTTTCTAGATCTCGGCACCCAAGTGACCATACACGGATCAATGACTTCTCATATAGATGAAGCCATTAACTATGCTAGACACACACCTCTCAAGGCGGAAAGCATCTTCTCCATTCCCACCTTAGTCTGTACTAGCACTAAAGCATGGACAAGGAACTTATCTTATTAGGTTCATTTATTTCCCCTTAATTTAATTAAGTTATCTCTTGATTACAGATACTTATAATAAGTGATCCTGACAGCCACTTGTGGGCCCTGATGCTTATTGCAAGCCACCTCCTAACACATATCTAGGTAAACTACCCTAGGCTCATAGATCTCTCCTAGATCAAATACTGATAAAATAGATAGTCACACATCCAGATTCATCACAGAAACCAGGATTGACTACATAACATGTTCACTGAATCTCATAAAACAACAAGAGTCTATAAGGTCATCTGGAAAATATAGAATACACACTCATGCCAAACATGATAAACAACATGATCAAAGAACAATTCCCATGCCTCTGTCTTTCCTAGGTCATCTAGTTCCCATAACACCGATAACCCAAACATACAGGAAAGATAAAAATCATATTGTGGAAAACAACCAATTTCAGTATAAAATAATGCATATAGAGATGAAAAGATAATACATACATTTTCAACAATGAATAAAAAATTCTAATTTGACCATAATTGCAACAAATAGGACTATTCACATTTAAGATAGATTAGATGATTGACCTAAATATAATCAATTAGTCTAACCCCGTTCTATTGACCAAATTGGTTTAATAATGTTTACTAACATGATTAGAATACAGGGTTAACTAAACTTATAAAGGAAGTGATAGATAAGTATAAATCAAGTTTCCAATTACACCATCTACACTCAAACAATACTGAAAAGAAACTACTAATAAAGTCCTCCAACAATAAATACAATTTATTAACCGAACCATTGTTGTAACACAACAATCATTAATAAAATTAGATATAAATATCCAATAGTTCCTTTAATAAAATTTACTAAAACTAATTGACCAACTAACAAATTTAATAAACTAATGAATTTAATATTCAACAAATTTACTAAATAACATAACATACCATTTTCATTATAATAACAAATTTATTATAATATATATATATATAAAATTTATTATATATCAAATTATAACTATTATAAATTAATTATTAAACAAATTATACACATATAAAATCTAATCTATTAACAAATTATCTATATATTATAATTTAACTTTTAACAAATTAAATATAATACATACAATTTAATAACAAACAAAAATTAACATATTACAAAATTATTTTTTAAGAAATCGCATTAAATAAATAAAAAAAAAAACAAATCAAAAAGTGGGGGGGGCCTCTGTGGGGACCGCACCCACTGGCGGTCTGACCGCATGGCACCACCGTGCCATCGGCAAAGCTAGGCTCTGTCGATGGTACGTGGTACCACCGACAGGCGGCCACAGTTGCCAAGAAGGTGGGGGTACGGGGTTGGGACCCGTGCCCTCCCTTCCAAATTTTTTTATATTATTATTTTTAATTCTTAAAAACATTTCCAATTTCATTTGCATTTTAAATAAAATGCGATCTTTGAAAACATATAAAGGGAATACATATTTTTATAATTTTTTTTTTAACACAACAACAAATATAATTTTAAGGCACTGTTTCTGAAAATGGAAATGTATAGGCCTGATAATATTTTTCTAGAAATGGAAATTTTTCCCTTACACACATATAGAGATTTTTTTTTTTGTCTTTTTCTTATTTGTTTGTAAAGTTTGTATTCTGATACAATAATAAAATTTACAAGCAAAGCATGCCAAAAAGAAATTACTGGTGTAATATTTTTTCTTACTGTCATTTTTCACAAGGAGGGTATTTTTTAACCCAAAATTCATTTTTTTCAAACAAAAATCCTATTTTCTTCCCAACCCATTTATTGAATTTCATTTCTCTATAGTCTAACTATACCAGATTTGATTTTTCATTTTATGAGAGTTCTAGGTTGAATTTTTCCCAAAAATTTTGCCAGCATTTCCCTACTGTGCCAAGTAATAATAAAGTATAGAAAAAACTTTCTAATAGCTTTTAAAATCCTAAAAATGAAAATTTAACCAAAATTACTAATCTAGCCTTTAAATTCAACAGGCAAAGCATATTACTTAATTTCTACAGATAAAAATACTAGAAAAATTCATCAAAACCCTACCTCAATTCCAATGCTATAAATTTGATGTAGAATTGCCTGTAGGATGTTGAATCTCCCAACTCTGAAAATGTAGAAGCTCAATCCTGCAACTCTGAATCACAGCTTTGTAGAATTCCAATTCCAGGTGCAAATACACATCACCCAGAAAATCAATCACACACCAAATCACTAGAACACAAGAAAGCACAAATTTTCCAAAAATGTCCTCTCTCCAAAAAATGACAACTCCAACAAAACCTCTCTTTCACAAATGAATGCAAACTTTCCCCAAATAGAAAATCAAATCCACCTATCATGCAAACCCTAATGAGTCAACAGACAACTCCTAATCAAACTCCTCTTTTTTTGAGTTTGAGGGAAAATACCAATTATTAATTATAAAATATATTATTTATGCACAAATCACATATAATTCTTTTTACAAGTTACTTTATGAAATCAAATTTCACATAAATCAATAAAGCACATGTAATATAAAATTCCACATTTAAATTATTTAATAATTATAACACAATTAAATCATGCACTAATTTTTCAACAATTTAATAAAAACATATTAAATCTTAATTTAGCACAATTAATTAATTAAATTCAAATATTCTCATATTTGATTTTTAATTAATTAATAATTATTCAAAGACATAGGAAATACTTTAATCATTATTTTCCAACTATATGATTAATTAAAATAACCATAGCAAAACAAGTAAACCAAAGCAATATTTCAAGACCATACACACATCATACAAACTCAAAGAAGGGATCCATGAATTTGGTCAACCTGACCAAATTTGGGTAAGGTAGTCAACCGATACTTTATCCAACAATTAGGATAAATGGGCTTAGGATTGGGTTTTGGGTCCATCTATCATCTCCCCTCTTTACCATTGAGACGAGTATTTATGGGCACACTCACTCCTGCCAATTCAAGGAAGATGATGCCCTGTACTAGCAAACCTATCATCACAAAACAAAGCATGTACATACAACATATAAAAATCAATGATAGGGTACAGTCAGTCATGTGGATCTCAACAAAGCGAGTAACTACACCTCCGCCCTCTACCATAAAGACTCATAATATAGATACACACATATGAACACCATACACATGCTAGTATGGGGTAAATATAACATAAACCAACTAAAATATAACATCACATCTTAAAAACATTAACATCTAATTATGAGATCATATAACATCATAACATAAACATAATCCTAATCATCAATGATCAATGAAATAATAACATCTGCACACATGCAAAGAGGCCTAAAAGAGTACGACACTAAATAACTGAAAGGAAACTATGGAGGTACTACAATAGGTTTGTACGTACCAAATCCAACTTTCCTTTTGATGTATATGCTTTTCTTTTGTAACTACTTCTAGTCTATTTTCCCATAACACATTCTCTACATACAGTATTAGATGGTTTCACAATCTTTGGTAGATCTCTTACTGTATTAGTCAAAATTTCCTTCATAATATTGTCAAAGTTAACATAACAAAACCTTATGTTCCATAACCAACTATCATCTACCTTTGCAACAAAAAAAGAGGCTCCAAATGTATTTAATTTGAAAATACATTACCTCTAGATTTAGTACCAGTTGCAATCAGCTTTCCCGCCTTACTTTTGATAAGACATTTACCATCATTGAATTGTAACTAAAACTCTTTGTCCACCAACTGTCCAACACACAACAAATTATGGTTAATTCCATCAACAAGTAGTACATTGTAGCATCATAGACACTATGGAAGATTACTTTAGGACTGAACAGGGAAAAATAGAGTCTGGGGAGAAGAGTAACATTGATATCTAAGCTACTGGTGCTAATCCTTCCACCAATGCCGAGGACAAGGTCAACACTGATAAAAAGGATGATGAGGAGGGAAACAAAATAGACAGTGAGGTTAATGCTGCAGATAATATTGCTTGTGACTCTGAAAAAGAGAGCCTCAGGGCTATGGACGAGGATAATCTAGACTCTATTGAGCCCCTAAGCTCTGGCAAGGAGAACAAGCAGGATTTTAGTGAGAAAAGATCTGACAACAATAGGCCCCGCCACTTACAGGATGCTCTTAGAGAGATGGATTCTCATGTCAAAAGATCTACTCTTATGACTTCTCTTGAAATTGCCAAGAATAATTCTCTCTATAGCTACAATTTGGACAAATGGGTGTAGAGTGATCTTGTTAAATTAAAGAATAGGTGTATCAAGTTGGAAATAAAGAATAGTGTGCTGGAGGAAAACATTGATACTCTCAGGAAGGAGGTTGATTCTCATGCAAAATTTGATGTTTTTGATTATGGTACGAGTATTGAGGATAAAATTAATAATGCTGTTAATAAAGCTATGGGTCCCATCATTGAGAAGACTAGTAAGAATGAAGCTATGCTTAAGAACTTGCTCATTTTGGCTAATTCTAGTATGAAGTCAACCTTGGTTAACCTGAATAATCTCTACAGTGTGCTAGAAGGGAACAAAGAAGGTCCCATGACTGATAAGATTGATTTGACTATCCCCAGCCAACATATGGGGTCGGGAACTAGAACTAGGTTGAATACTAAGAAGAAGATCAAGATCAAAGATCAGGACATCCTTAAACTCAAAGACTCAATCAAGACTATGCAGAGTTAGCTGAAGGATTCAGAGTGCTTCTTGGAGACTCTAAACTGATCTTTGTGCTGTCTGTCTTTTTTGCTTCCTTGCTGCTGGTTTTTTTGTTGCTTCATCTAGTTTTGCCTTTTGCTGTTGGTTTTCTTTGAAAATCTAGGATATGTCCCTTTGTTGACTATTCCTTCTTGAGATAGTTTGTTGTTATTTTGGTCTCTCATGCCTATGTTTCTATAGCTTTGTTAAAGGGTTTCGGGGCTCTTTCAAAACCTATTTTTACCGTAATAAAAAACAAGCAGTACGTTGTCAATATTAGTTTTTCCATCCAGATTAATAGATCCTACTCCTATGATATGTTTAGGAATATTATCTCCAAATCTTACAACACCACCATCATAATTCACTAATTTAACAAACTTGTTTTTGTCTCCAGTCATATGAAATGAACAACCACTATCTATTATCCATTTAGATTTCTTATCAACATGTGATACTAAAGCCTTTTCCTCATGTACTAGTTCATCTTTAATAGAAACAAATCCAATCTCCTCATAATCTAAATCATTATCATGATAAATACCTTCACTAGTATAATAAAATTCCTTATCCTTTGAATACTTAGACTTGAAAAACTTAGGCTTGTACTTAGGAACTTTTGTAGGACATATACATACAAAATGACCTACCTTATTGCATGAAATTTTTTTCAAAGGTAATTTGCCTTCAAATTTACCCTTGTCCCTCTTTTTTGTTCTACAAATCAGTGCAACAAGTTCATCCATCTTTCTTTCCTCTTCTTGTATCTATTCCCATTCCTTGACATATTCACCAAGATCTTCTTTTAGGTTCTCACTACTGGTGCTTGGAAGTGCAAACATTATTCTCTTATGTGCATATGTTTTAAATGCAGATTCAACTCTAGGTATAGAATCTCTCATTTCAGCAACTTCAAAGGTAGTTAGCTTTGCAATCAACATCTCTCTGCTAAAGTTTGGAGTCAAAGGTATAGTATCTTGAATAGATATAGCCTTAAACTTGTAAGAAGGTGTCAATGATCTAAGGATCTTCGAAACAACTTCTTCTTCATCATAAGTGCCTCCATAATTTCTGATTCCAACCACAGCTTCTGTAACCCTTTGAACATAAGCCCTAATGCTTTCATCATCATTCATTTGTAGATTCTCCATCTTTTTTTTCTAGTTCTGTAACTTCTCTTGCTTGGTATATTTGTCTCCTTCATATAGTGCTTCCAATATTTTCCAAATCTAGTGTGCTGAATCCAAGTCTTTAACTTTAGTAAATTCTCCTTCAGAGAGTGTGCTAGTCAATGCTTCCCTTGAAACCATGTTGTATGAGAATACCTTCTTTTCATCATCAATAGCTAATGGAAAATCATTCTTAGTCTTTATAGCTACCTTATTCTTTATAATCAACAAGTAGTCGATGCCCAAACATAGAAAATGAGTTCACATCTTGTTCTTCCAATTGTCAAAGTTTTCAGGATTAAACTTCAGACTATCCTTCCTAGAGAATGCCATCTCCAAGATCACCTCAAGCTATTAAGATTTCTCTCTAAGGACCAATAACTCTGATACCAATTGTTAGGAATAATAGTCCACAATACAACTGAGAGGGAGGGGGTGAATCAGTTGTATGATATATTATTAAACTTTAAACTTTGAATAGTAGCAATATCAAATCCAATGAACATAATGAATGCCAACACAACAACATAATATTTTGGTCTCGGGGAAACATTGTTAAAGGTAAAAATCTCGATGGGAACTAGCACCCACAAATGATGTAATGAGAGTATAGTATCATTGTTAGAAGATCTAGCCCTGTTAGGAGCTTATTGAAACATTACAGTACATAGTCCTTGTTAGAGGAAAAACCTTGTTAGGAGTCAAGAAAGAAGGGTGGTCTCACTACCCAAAGAAGGTTAAATCCACCTTCAGAACTCATTGTTTGCAAGACAAGTGTATATGAAGAAATAGACAATCTTTTGAACTGTCTGACAACAACTATCTTTTCTTGATCAGTTCTAATGAAGTTCACTAGTAATCCTCTACTCTACATCTACAGACACAAGCTTGTAGCTTTCACTATCTCCTTTACATCACATACATCTCATCCATATCTTTTCCAAAGAAAATATCTTACATATATACCCTATTACATTCTACATGATTAGGTCGGCCGATTAAGCTTTCCTAATCATATAAACAATTACATAAACCCTTGCTAAGATACACACACTATCTAAAACAAGTGTACAATGATTACATTACAATAATTAAGGATCGACATCCTTAATTGACACTCGCTAAACAAAATAAATGATACATCACTGAAGCCATCTCCCAAATAAGTCTTCTCCAGATCACATGCCACAACTGATGTCATATTTCTTTTCGTATCTTGTACTAACCATCCAAAATTCTTCAGTACCTTGTTTTTCAACTCTTAAGCTTGCATACACTGAATCCATACCTTTTGTAAGATATACAAGAAACACAAAGACTCACTCTACAATCTTCCACTGTCATAGTCCAATAACTAGTCTTTACCAAAACATCTATAACTCATCAAATATGAAACATTACATGATGAAATATTTGATATAAGATCACAACATCTTCAGGTACTCTCATTTATCTTCACATGTCCAAAAACATATGTACAATGTCTATACACTGTAGTAACCAACCTGTACTCTTCACAGAAACATATGTTGACATTAGTGAAAAAACATCAATGACAACAACAACAGCTCCAACATTACTCAATGTAGTGATTCAACATATTAAATGTATCAATCACCTCCCCAATGCATTAGCAATATCCAATAGGCAACTTGTTCTATCTAGACCTATCTGAAGAAACATGTTTGTTTGCACAATTTGATGATGTATGGTTATGGCATAAGAGGCTGTGTCATGTGAATTTTGACAATCTGATAAATATTAGTAAAAAGAAGAAAGTTAGAGGTTTTTTGAGAATGAAGAAACCTGATAATGTGATGTGTAAACAATGTTAATTGGGAAAAATGACAAAGTCTAGTTTTAAGAGCAAGACATATACTTTTGAAAATATTTTGGAATTGGCTCATACTAACCTTTATGGACCTATGGGTGTACAAAGCTATTGTGGTGATAAGTACTATATTCTATTTGTTGATGACTATACTAGGATGATGACTGTAATATTTTTGAAAGAGAAATCTGATGCATTTCAGTTGTTTAAGTGGTATTTAGAAAAAGTTGAAAAAGAAACAAGTAGAAGCCTGAAATATTTGAGATCCAACCGAGATGGAGAGTTTATATCAAATGAGTTCAATCTATTCTGCAATGATAGAGGAATCAAGAGACAAATGTCTGCATCGAGAACAACTCCACATAATGGCATATCAGAGAGAAGAAATAGGTTAATTATGGATTTTGCAAGAACATTGATGATTGAGAAGAATGTTGCACAAAAATATTGGAGAGAAGCTATAAGTAGAACTGTTTATACCTTAAACTTAGTACAAATCAAGAAAGGTACACATACTACACCTTATCAGTTATGGCATGTTTATGCACCTAATGTGAAGTATTTTAGAATCTTTGGGAGTAAATGCTATATAATGAAAGACAATAGGAATGGAAAATTTTATACAAAAAGTGATGAAGGCATATTCCTAGGTTATTCCACTAAGAGAATATTGGCAAGTTGACTATACTATTGTATATGACATAATATACTATTGTCATTATGGAAAAAAAATCATATAGAGTTTTGGAGTCAGCACACATCATCAGAAGATCAGAAATTGGCTAAGTACAAAAGACTAGACAGTTAATAGAGCACCAGTAGATTAGAGCATCAGTGCACATGCATATGAATGAGTTATGGTATGTGTCCTAGAAGATAAGATGGTAAGAGTATATTCATGCTTATTCTAAGAGTGCATGATCAGAAGATTCAGTATGACAAAGATATATATACAGTTGAAGTTACACAGACAGTTAATGCCAAAACATAACAGTATATGCAACCGACTATTGATAATTTGTTTAGCGATGATAACATTGTTTTGTAAAGGCTATGTACCTATTTTAATTAAGTTGTAGACATGTAATTAACTTTTTTTGTAAACACACTTGAGCCAATTCAATTGGAAGTGTTGTATGTAATTGGTTATAGGCCGACCTAGTTAATTATTTTGGTAGCACATATAAATATGAGATGTGCCCTTTGTAATTGGTATGGAAGTTGAAATAGAGTTGACATAAGTAGAGAAGAAGTGTGAAAAGAGTTGATAAGATGTATTAGAGCTTTGCAAGAGGTCAAAGCATTAGCGTATCAAAGGAACTAATTAGACAAGCAGTGTCATAATTCCAATTCATCCAGTAGATATAGTGTGTATCTGAGATCTGAAGGTTATATCCTTCTCCACTTGAGAAGTGAGCTCTAGGATAGTGTGTCCCCACCCCTAACAGGGTTATTGTAATAGACTCCTAACAAGGTCTGACCCTTGACAAGGTCACTATACTAAATACATTGTAAAGACAACTCCTAATAAGGTTAAGGATCTTCTAACAAGGATCATAAGACACTAGTACAGATTATAAGTGGGTCTCAATTTCCACCGAGGTTTTTGCCTATTTGGGTTTCCCCATAACCATATTGGTGTTATGTGTTGTGTTCATCTATCTTGGTTATGTTAATGTTCATTTCAATTTTTAAGCATTCAAGTTAAGTTTAAAGAGTAAAGAAAAAGATTGAATATAGTGAACACTGATTCACCCCCCCCGCCTCTTAGTGTTACCATTCCTAACAAAGAAAACATTATAAGTGTTTGAATTCTAACACTAACAAAGTTGTGGAAAGTGAAAATGTTAGAGTTGATGAATATGCAGAAAATAACGCATTAGAGGGAAAACAAGAACCTGGAGTTTAAAGATCTTTTATTTACATGGAAGATGGAGAGGAAAGTAATACACTTGAACCATATGTAGAGTCATGGATAAGAAATTTTGAGCATTAGGAGGATGTTTTTGAGCACCAAGAGGGTGTTGCCAAGCAATTAGTAGAAGAAGCTGATAATTTTCATAATGAATGTAGAGATCAAGATCAAGGAGAAAAGAAATCTGAACCTACATTGGTATAGTATGTAAGAAGACATCATAAGCCTGAGAAAATCATTGGAGATAAAGAATCTGGAGTCCTGACAAGAAGTAAGTTGAAAGACCCTATATGTTTACTATGTGAGTTTGAGCCTAAGACAATAAAATATGCTTTAGAGAATGATGACTGGATACAAGCCATGAATGAAGAAATTCATTAGATATAAAAGAATGATACCTAGCCTCTGGTGCTGAGACTAGAAGATAAGAATTTTATTGGAACAAAATGGGTATTCAGAGACAAGCTAAATGAACATGGACAAGTCATAAGGAATAAGGCAAGATTGGTATGCAAGGCTTATGCACAAGAAGAAGGAATAGACTACGGGGAAACATTTTCCCCTATAGAAAGATTAGGAGTGAGGACTCTACTTGCATATGTTGTATATAAAGATTTCAAAGTATATTAGATGGATGTCAAGTCTCCATTTTTGAATGGTATATTAGAAGATGTATACATTGAACAACCTAAAGGATTTTTTGACCCGAGAACAAAAAATATGGTTTTAAGGTTGAACAAGGCATTGTATGGATTAAAAAAATCCCCCAAAGCATGGTCTGAGAGTCTACACAACTACTTGATAAAGATTGGATTTGCAAGAAAAAATGACAACAACAATATGTATATGAAAATTGAAGAAGGTAAAGGGATTTTTTTAGATGAAATTTTTGTTGATGATATCATATTTGGAGGAGAAGATGCCCTATGTCAGAAATTTTCAAATGAGATGAAAAATTATTTTGAAATGTCTATGTTTGGCGAGATAAAATTCTTTGTTGTTTTACAAGTTTATCAGATGGAGAAAGGTATCTTTATTATTCAATATGAATATGTTAAAGAGATACTAAAAAATTTTGGTATGGAGGATTCCAGACGAGCAAGTACTCCTATGGCTACTGACATAAACTATCTAAAATTGATGATACTGCTGAAGTGAATAAAACCTTGTATAGAACTATGATTGGAAAACTACAATATGTTGTGCACAATAGACTGGATATAGCCCTAGTCACTGGGATTGTGGCAAGATTTTGTACCAATCTTAAGGAAAATCATACTATGGTGGTAAAGAGAATACTGAGATATTTGAAAGGGATAGAGGATTAAGGATTATACTACAAGAGGAATGAAAAATTTGAAATGTGAGTCTACACTGATGTAGATTGGGCTGGAAATGTTGATGATAGAAAAAGTACAAGTGGTGGAGCATTATTTCTAGGAAATAGATTAGTCTCCTGGACAAGCAAGAAATAGAACCGCATTTCACAATCTATAGCTAAAGCTGAGTATGTAGAAGTTGTAGTGAATTTTTCAAATTTAGTATGGATCAAGCAATTGTTAAAAGGAATCAAAGAGGAAATCACTAAGACGGTTGTTATTTTCCGTGATAACACAAGTGCTATCAATATATCAAAGAATCCAGTGATGTACACAAAAACTAAGCATATTGCTATCAAGTATCATTACTTGAGAGAGCTGGTACAAGACAAAGAAGTGAGAATGGAATATGTGAATAAAAAGGAACAATTAGCATACATATTCGCAAAATCTTTACCTAAGGATGCTCATGAATATCTTAGAGGTAAACTAGGGGTGATTCCCCTAACTGAGGCTTCCTATTCAACTAGGAGCACTACATCAAATGTGCTACACAAAGTATTTGACAAATTGATGTAGAAAAGGTCACACTTTACGATTTACCTAGAGTTGTGAGAAGTAAAGAAAAGATGATAATTATTCATAAGCAAGATGATAGAGGGAGAAATACAACATACTGAAATGACATGAAGACATTTTTTGGAAAGAGGGAGAGGTTCAGAGATTTAGAGGAAAAAAGAGGGAGAGATTCAAAGATTCAGAGGGAATAACTGTGTATGTGGTCAGGCAAGGAAAATAAGTTGTGAATCTGAATGAAGCTAAGGATATTATAAAAGTATGATGCACAAATTTTTTTGGGTTGTTTGGTAAATCATGTGTTATTAATGTGGTGTTGTCATCAATGCCAAATAGGAAGATTATGGAAACTACAATTGAAACAATTATTACATTGTCATTGATGTCAAACCTTAACTGGTAAGACAATTTCTATCTAGGATAGTACCATATCTATTAATTGATGAAGAGGATTAGAGATAGGAGATAACAAGAGAACCTAAGGAAAGGTTGAATTATTTTATACTTCAATGGGTAATTGATTAGTTGGTAGATTGATAAGATAATGTATTGTTTATCTAAGTAAGAAGAAATATTGAAGTAGGCTTAACCAAGCAAAAGTGAAGAAATCTAGTTTAAGCCGAGTGATGTTAGTGTCGACCAAGTGCCAATATATGCCAACTAAATCTAGTGTTGACCGAACATCTATAATTGCTGAGTGATAGGAAATTACCAAGCAAAGAGAATGTTTTTCGATGAAGACAGTTTATAGAGATGGTCGAGGAGAAGAACACAATATTGACCGAGTATCAATAATTTACATTTGGAGAAAGAATTGAGTTTCCCAATAGACATAGTTCAATTATTGGGATATGTAAATCATGTTGACTTTATTAATGAATTGTATGGAGTATTTAATGAATGGTAAATCATTTTATTATGGATTCAAAGGGAAGTTTGGAGATCTATCTAGAAGGAAGGATGAATAACATAATGATGGAAGGATTAGATGAATCTAACCTAAACCTAAGATCTATGGAGGAGATTAAGTAGAAAAAGATGGATCTACCTAATCAAAGAGGTATAAAGGAAAACCTAATTGTGAGGTTACATCATGGGCTGGAGTGGTTGATGTTATTGATTGATAAGTCTAAGAAAAAGTCTGAAGGTGAAATTGTGAAGGAGCTGAACAATGTTGTGATTGCTTGAAGCAAATTCTAAGCAGATTAGTGATGGAGGTGGAAATGGAGGTCAGTCAATAAATCAACATATATGTGCGAAGTGGATCTGTATTTGAAAAGTAAGTTGTATGTTTTTTAGATCAAAAACTAATGTTACTTTCTAACCATTGTATCAGTCTAAGTCCTTTAATCAAGGTTGACCTAACAATCATTGTAGAAATCCTTTAATCAAGGTGATATTCTAATGGAATATTCTTAAATCCTTTATCCAAGCCACTTTTAAAAAATTGTTTAAATCCTTTAATAGGGTCACACCTAGTAGTGTGTTTGTAAACCTTTAACAAGGTTGTCTTTTCACAAAGCTCACTTCAGAAGAGTGAGATATCAATAACATGTGAGAAAGTGGTTTTTCCCAAGTTGGGTTTCCACTACAAATCCCAGTATTATACTTGTGTGAATGTTTTGATGTGAATGTTATATTCTACAAGTTAATTACTTTTGGACAATGGAGTGCATGTTATATGTTTCTAATATATGTTATAAAGACCGAGTTGAATAGCTGATTAGATCTGAGATTGTTGAAGTTCTAGAAAGTTCAATTGGTAAATCTGGACTTGAGAACAACTGATTCACCCCCCCTCTCTATTGTTCTAAATAATTCTAACATATATATGGGTGAAATAAAGGAGATATCATAAGTATATATTGAGGGGAAGTTGTCACATACTGGAGATATCATGTTTTGGATAAGTTATGAAATTTCTTGTCACTAATAACAAAGGATGAGAATGTTACTCCTAAATACATTAAGTGTTGTCATAAGTGAAGAAAAGATGAGCTATTGTTAGTGTAGAATTATGTCGGCGAAGGGAAATAATTTGGTAAAGACAAGGCAGGACAATTACCAAGCATAAAGAAAAACATTTACCTAACAATGTGTATACCAAGAAGGATGGACATCGAACAAATCTAGTTAACCAAAAAATAATGGTTACCAAGAAAATGAAGAGTACTAAGTAAGTATGTTAACCAAAGAATATTATTATGGAGTAGGAACAACATGATAACCGAGAAGATCAGAAAAGACTACCAAGAGACATATGATGAACATAAAAGTGTAATTGGATTCTACCAAGCAAGAAAATGGTTTACAAAGATCGAGGAAAATGTTAGGCAAGATTTATTGGGAATAAAACATGATTGTAAATGGTCTCAAGGAAAATATTGAACCAATGAAAATGAAGTTAATATTTCCTGGAAAGAGGAAATGAATATGGATCATAGATCAAATTGTCTGAGGTTTCTAGAAGGATCCAAATCCTAACCAGGTCAAGTAATTGGGAAGCTATATGATTACTATATGAGGATGGATCGAGAAAAGATCAAGTGAGAGAAGACAGTGAAGAAAAGAACATAGAGAAGAGATAATGAAGATAAGGCTACCAAGCATAGGAAGTGGATGATTTTGGTGAAATCAATCAGAGAAAGGTGATGAGACTACACAAAGCATAAAGGACTTGACCTAGTATACATTTAGATGCACTATTACAAATTAGTTATTATAGGAATACATTGTTGTTTCTGTATTCTCAAATCCCACATGTTGGGTAGGCTGTAACAAGCCTTTTACATTGTAAATATCTTAATAGAGTGCACACTTAATAAGTGTTGTAAAATTCCTTTTACTAGGTAGAATTTAGTAGGTCTTTTTGTATTACTCCTAATAGGGTAAATCATCAGAAGTGATATTTTTGTATGCTCTAACTGAGAAACCTTTATGCTACAATAGTGAAGGATTGTGGGTGTCATCCCCACCACAAATTTTCCCTCTAACCAAGAGTTTTTTCATGACCAAAATTATGTGTCAAATGTGTTCATGTGTGTTATGTGTTTATGGTTGAAAGAGTTTACTTTATTTTATTTTCATTTAAAAAACAAGTTGTTAAGTTTATACATACAAAGAAAGATCTAAGATTCAAAGGGCAAAACAATTATTGAGGGTTAAAGTTTTATAAGGCACTGATTCACCCCCCTCTCAGCACCTTAACTTTCCAACAAATTATACTTATATTTATTAAATAGTTTATCAAATACTATTTAATAAGTATAAATATAATTGGTAAGAGATATATATATGATTTTAATTATAGTTTTTCTCTTAGAATGTTTACTATGCGTTAAATAGTAATATCTAGTATTTACTAAATCTTAAACATTTTGTAGTGCAATTAACAATGATAAAAATATTTTGATATAATTTCAATAAAATCAATGTAAATAATAATGATTGAGTGCTAATGTATAAAGCACTGATTTTTTTAAAAATGCAAGTAATTGGGGACAAAGTTTGACTTGTTAGGATCAAGGAATACTAAGATGGGAAGATGGGGGGGGGGGGGGGGTGAATCAATGTTGTAGAACTTTAAAACCAATTGATTACTTTGCAACTTAACCATAAGCATCCACATATAGAAATATGTAAAGTAAACCATAAAATACTAAAGAACTAATAACACCATGATTTTGTTATCGAGGAAACCTTGGCTAAGGGAAAACCCTAGTGGGGATGATACCCACTAGATAATGCACTAATCTAAAAGTTCTCTTTTAAGAGGTCTAATCATGCTAGGATTCATTACATAGAATTTAGTACATATCTCCTTGTAAAAGGACTAGACATTGTTAGATGCCTTTGACTTAATAAAGAGTCAAGAAAAAAAGTAGCACACTTTCTTGAGAATGAAGGTTAAATCCATTATAATGCCTCACCTAGGAACCCAACAAAAATTAACCTAAACATTCTATTAAGTTTACACAATAATTTTTATTCTTAAGAGTTTATAAAAACCAATGAATAACAAAGTGGAACCAATGTAACATAAAGAAAATACATATTCATTTACACAATTCATTTACAGATTAAAAATCTCAAGGGTTCCTTGATGTAGAATTATGTAAATATAAAGTAATCTATTAGGTACAATAACCATTTAAATCTTCCACATAATGAAACTAAAGTATATCATCTCATAAAAGAGTACCCAAATACAATTGAACCATAAGGTATACATGATAATGCACATACACTGAACAAGTCATAGGGTATGTAAATATAATCTAAGTACAAAGTAAAATACAATAAATGAAAGATAAGATTAAGTCTGCAATGATAAAAAAGAAGATACAAATTCTACAAGGATCATCCAACACTGGTACAAGGACATCAAAATATGAAATGGTAAAATAATCACTACCACCTGACCGTGTGGAACCAAAGGTCCAATCCCACCATATTGAGGACATAATAACATACCCCACTCAGATATCAAACACCAAAATCCAACACAATACAACACCTAGGCAATGGATCCTAAAATCTCACTATCTCAAAAAGGTACAACACCAACTAGAAAGGTAATACATAATCTACCAGAGGAAACCAAAACATATAGGAAATCTAAGATGCATAAAGGGAAGTTTCATTATATGAGTCAACTCTAGAGTTATCTTGATAGTCTCTCCAGAACCCAGCCCCCTAGCGACTCTATGTGGTATCAATATCCTCTCATACAGACAAGGCTACCAAGTATGCCTCATCCAATCCATGAAAGAAACCAAAATATTCTCACAAACCTTCTGGGGTAGGAGCACCCAAGGAGCACTCCCCACTCTTCACAATTTTTAGACTGATAGGTTAAGTTTTAATAAGCCAACTTGTAAGACCTAGTCATCCTTGGTGTGGTTATAAACCATGGGTTTTTTACTATGGTCCAAAGGCACATTTGGGATTTTAGGTTAACTAAGTGTCTTTTTAAGTTACTTCAATAATTTTTAGGATCACTAGGATCCAAGGATTAGGCCTATAGGCTCTTTAGGAGAAAGAATGCAACACTTTGTAAAAATTTGCAAAATACAAGAAATGTTGTTGGCAACTTCTTTGAAAATTTTCTACCGACTTGTCAAACAACCGCCCAATAGTCACAACCTTTGAAAAATGGTTGGATCCATTGAGGAAATTCTTCATATATCCCTTACAGGTGGGTGGAAGATAGAGGGGTGTTGAATAGTAAGG
Source organism: Chamaecyparis obtusa (assembly GCA_027943335.1). Lineage (NCBI taxonomy): Eukaryota > Viridiplantae > Streptophyta > Pinopsida > Cupressales > Cupressaceae > Chamaecyparis > Chamaecyparis obtusa. The sequence continues at coordinate 1,596,187 of BSBK01003769.1, read as the reverse complement.
AAACTCTATGTAAATTTTGCATTCAATCAATAAAAGATCCCTATTTTTTTCTAATTCTAGATTGAAACATTTCGTGTATGGATTTGTATGAAAGTGTGAGGAATAAAATTGATCAATCTGACACACATCATGAAGTAGGAATCCATTTCTCTTAGTTTTGAATTAGTTTGAAGATCAGAGTCGAAAGTAGGAGGAATAAGTTTTTTGAATATTTTGGAAACCCTCCTAGACCAGGGTTTTGGTCAAAAATGCCCTAACTTGCATTTCCTTTGTGGGATTTCCATGAAAAGTTGGGAAATTCAAGTAGAGGAAATTAATTTTAGTTCCTCAAGAGCATAGAAGAAGGGGGATTGTTTGGAGAATTTGGTTTGCAGATTCTAGACCAAGCATTTCTATGTGCTTGGTTTAGGAAATGAAGAAGTGAAGTCGTAGAAGCACTTGAGGGGTGGATAAAAGAAATATAAAGACATATTGTGGTCTCTTTAGGATTCCTAACACTATTGCAATTGGAATTTATCCTTGAAAAACCAACTAGTAAAGTTTTCCTTCATCAACCGAGTCAATTAGCCCTATCAGGACTAGTAGACCAGGAGTTGTTAAGTGTTGTACTTTTTGTTTAGGATCTTAGGATCTAGAGGTTTGTTACAAGTCATAAGAGGGTGTTTGAACATACTTTGTTTTCATAGAATTCTTGTAAGGATTTGGAACTAGAACCCTTGAACCTCACCTAGAAGGCTACAAGCCTGATAAGGTCTAGACTTCTTGAACTTGTTACCTAGATCGGGTAGTGTGTGTGGAAATCACTCCCATAGTAGACATCTTATTTGTGTATGGAACCTTTCCATCCCCTTACCAAATTTTTAGGTTCCCATTTGAAAGAAAATTTTAGTAAGGTGCTTTGTGGTAAGCATTACTGAGCATCAAGAAACTACTCGGTAAAGCTACCAAGCCCACTCAGTTAACATAGGCATTGAGCACCGACCAAGTATCAACCAAGCACTAGTAGAACCCGAGGGAATACAAGCCAGTTGGAGACACTAAATATTCCAGTGAGGATAGTGTAATTGTGTTTGTTATAGGATCTTCTAAAGGTGTAGAGCATTTTCCTAAGCCCCCTCTGAGTTTAGAGTAACATCGAAGGTCTCACCATTTATCGAGCTGCCTAAATAGGGGAGAGCTCTGCGTCAAGTGGTATCAAAGCACACAATATCCTTAGGGTAAAGATATACTAGCACCATGGAAGGAGAATATGAAGGAGGATTGTGATCAAGGATGACCAATGCGAAGATAGTAAGATACCTAAAGGAGAAAAGGACACATCATGATGATCAAAGAGACACTGAGATGTAGTAGATGAGGCAAGAGATGGATAGGCTAAGGGGAGAGTGTCAGAAGAGAAGTAGTGGAAACTCTAATAATGTTGAAGTAAGGAGTGATGAAGATATCCTTAGCAGAAGGAAGAAGAATGTCCTGCAGACCAGAGGCTACTTATAAAGACTCTAAAATATGTGGAGAGGAGAACCATGGATGCCAAGCTTGAGTTGCCTACATACAATGGGAAGATGGACCTGGATGCTGCAATGGATTGATTGGATGCCCTAAATAGTTTCTTTGATTGTGAAGACATCCCTGAGAACTAGAGGGTGAAGATTGCTAAGTCAAAGCTCAAAGGCTCTGCACTCACATGGTGGAACTTCACTCAAGATGATAGGGTGAAGAATGGAAAGAATCCAGTCATCACTTGGAAGAAGATGGTGAGCCTGCTTAGGGAAACTTATGAACCTAAAGATTATGAAGTGAAACTTCATAAAAGGATAATGAGTCTAAGATAGAAAGAGATGGACATCTCTAGCTATACTAAAGAATTTTAGAGATTGGTGATGAAATCCAAGCTTTTCAAACCAGAATGTGTAAAGCTTTCTTGGTATATGCAAGACCTAAGGGTCATAGTTCAAGATGAACTCAATTTGGAAAGCCCTACCATAGTGAATGAATTATATCAATTGGCATTAAAATTTGAAGAAAAATTTAGGAGGAATGAATAGAGTGGTAGAGGAAAAGCTAAAAATGACAGAGGCAGAGGAAATTTTGGAGGAAGACGAAAAAAAATAGACCACAAGGAGAATATAATAAGGAGAACACCCAAGGAGAAAGTAGTTCAAGAAGTTCATACCGAGGTAGAAGATGAAATGATAGGGGTAGAAATGGAGGAAGAAATAATGGACTAATCAAATGTTATAACTGCAATCAGAAAGGGAACTACACCAATAGGTGTCCGAACAGAGACAAGCAGAATAACCAAGGTGAAAGAAGAGCCAACCTAGTACAAGAAGATGATGTTGACAGTGTGAGAGACTGTATGAGAGAAGATGGAGTAAGCCTCATGATGAAGATAACTTTGATCCAAGCACCAGTACTAGTGGAGCCTCTTCAAATAAAAAGTCTTTTTAGAACCAACTGCAAGAGCCATGGAAAGGTATGCAAGTTCGTTATTGATTCTAGTTCTACTAAAAATCTTGTATTTAGAGAGATAATAGATAAATTAAAATTGGAAAAGATACCCACCCAAACCCATCCCATGTATCTTGGTTGACAAAAGGGTAGCAGACCCTCATAAATGGACAAGCTTGGGTAGACTTCTCTATTAAAGACTATAAGGATAGAGTCCTTTGTGATGTTGTAGACATGGATGTATGTCACCGTTTGTTAGGATGTCCATGGCAGTATGATCTGTAGGATAAACATGATGGAGTCACAAACTGATACCAAATTATTCAAAATGGTCACAAATATAATCTACTCCCTCTCCCCTATCCTCAACAAGAAAAACCAAAAGAACAGTTAGTCATGCTTATAGGAGAACAAGAGATGATAAGTACTATTCAAGATTCTGAGGTAGGATATGCCCTAGTCCTTAAGCCAAAGGAGAAGATAGTGCACAATGAAGTACCAAAGGAAGTAGATAGTCTACTATAGAAGTACAAAGGAATAGTTGCAGAAGACACACCAGATGAACTCCCACCATTGAGGGATATTTGTCACCAAATAGATTTTATCCCAGGTGCTTTCCTACCCAACAAAGCTACTTATAAAATCACTCCTAATCATAATGTCTAAGTCACCAGACAACTCATGAAATATTGACTAAAGGACTCATACAAAAGAGTCTTAGCCCTTATGCAGTCCTAAGTGTTTTGGCCCCTAAAAAGGATGGTAAATGGAGACTATGCACCTACTCCAGGGCAATTAACAAAATTATAATCAGATGCCAATTCCCTATACCTAGGATTGAAGATCTTCTAGACCAACTTGGAGGAGCATGTTACTTCTCAAAAATTGACCTTAAATCTGGTTACGATCAGATAAGGATAAGACTCGGTGATGAGTGGAAAACTACATTCAAAACCACTGAAGGATTGTATGAATGGCTTGTGATGCCATTTGGCCTTAGCAATTATCCTAGCACCTTCATGAGATTAATGAATGAAGTGCTTCAAGATTTCATAGGAAATTTTTTGGTGGTCTATTTAGATGACATCTTAATCTTTAATGGGACTATAAAGGAACACATGAGAGATTTAGAGAAAGTTCTCCAAAAACTACATGAGAAGAAACTGTCTATCAACTTGGAAAAGTGTACATTCATGCAACAAGAGTTGATATTTTTGGGTTTTGTTATCTCAGAGGGAACATTGAAAATGGATCCTAAAAAGGTAGAGGCTATCATTAATTGGCCCACACCAAAGACTCCAAGATAAGTCAGGAGATTTCATGGATTGGCTACTTTTTATAGGAACTTGTATAAAAATTTCAATCACATTTTTGCACCTTTACTTGATACCATGAAGGGTGGTAGAAAAAGAAAGTTCCAGTGGACAACACAAGAAGATGAAGCTTTTAAATATTTGAAGGAAGGAGCAGCATAATATCCCATTTTGGCACTACTGACCTTCGACAAATTGTTCATAGTGGAAACCGATGCTAGCAATCTAGCCATAGGCGCAGTTCTCAGTCAAGATGGAAGACTAGTGGCTTTCATCTCTAAAAACTTGAATGAAGTAAAGAAGAAATATAGCACATATGACTTGGAGTTTTATGTGATGGTTCAAACCCTTAAGAAATGGAGGCACTACTTGCCTCCTAAGGAATTTATTGTCTTTACAGATAATCATGCTTTAAGTTTTCTGAATAGTCAGGATAAACTAAGCTGTAGGCACATGAAATGGGTTGAACAACTCCAAGCATTTACATTTTCCATAAAACATAAGAAAGGAACTTCAAACAAAGTATCAGATTCTCTCAGTAGAAGAATAATTTTGGTTGAAGAAGTGTAGGTACAAAGCATAGGGATTGATTCCCTCAAACACCTATACAAGGATGATTCAAATTTTGATGATATCTATCAAGTTTTCTCTACTCTATCAGATGCATATAATACTACTTATTCTAAATATTTATTGTATAATGGCCTTTTGTTCAAAGGAGGTCAACTTTGTATTCCTAAATCCTCCATGAGAGAAAATATGATTAGAGAGAAACATTATGGTACACTAGGAGGCCACTTTGGCATAGATAAGACACTTGAACTTGTAAGGAGAAACTATCATTGGCCTCAACTACCTATGGATGTCAGGAAGTTTGTTGAATCATGCACTATTTTTCAAAGGGCTAAAGGAGTTAGGACCAATCAAGGTCTCTATCAACCACTTCCTATTCTAACAAAACCATGGGAGAGTGTGAGTATGGATTTTGTCTTAGGACTTCTAAGAACTAAACAAGGATTTGACAGTATCTTTGTTATAGTTGACAGATTTAGCAAAATGGCACACTTTGTTCCCTATAAAGTTTATAATGATGCTTCACATATTGCTAACTTATTTTTTAAATAAGTGATTAGAATTCATGGATTTGCAACATCCATTATCTCTGACAGAGATGTGAAATTCCATGGGCACTTTTGGAGAACCCTTTTGAAAAAGTTGGAGACAAATCTATCATTCAGTTCTGGATACCATCCAAAAACTAATGGGTAGAAAAAAGTCATAAATAGATCATTAGGCAACCTTTTAAGGTGTCTAACAAAACAATATGGACAAACTTGGGATGCTATCCTTCCTCAAGTAGAATTTGCTTTCAATGATTCAGTAAACTGGTCAATAGGGAAGACACCATTCCAAGTGAATTATGGACTCCATCCAAGAGGAGTTATGGAACTAAGAGAGTTACCAACTAACTTTAAAGTCAATGCATAGGCAGAAGAACTACCTACATGGATCAAATAGATTCATGATCAAGTTCGAGATACATTGATTCAAAATACTACAAAGTACAAAGAACAGACAGATAAAAAGAAGAGATATGTTACTTTCAAAGTAGGAGATCAAGTATGGGAATACCTGAATAAGGAAAGGCTACCTAGGGGACATACCAAATTGCAGATGAGGAAGATCAGTCCTTGTCAAATACTTCATAAATTTGGGGATAATACTTATGAAATTTCTTTACCCCCTACTATTTCTATTTCTCCTATCTTTAACATTTGCGATCTCACTCATTTTATGGGTGATGTAAGATCTAATGACACTTTGTAGGGAACTAAAGATAAATAGGTTGAATGGATAATGGAATTGCCACTGAGCCAACCTTTACATTTGGAAAAGATTCTGGACTCTAAAGTTGTCAAACAAACCAGGAAGAAGACCTACAAAGATTATTTAGTCAAATGGCAGGGGTTACCAGACATTGATGCTACCTGGATGAGTAAAGAGTGTATCAACAAGCATGGAACTTCAGTTCAAAAAATACTCTCAAGTGGGACTTGAGTTTTTAAAACATAGGAGTATGGTGCAGGAGCATCCAAGGAGCACTCCCCACTCTTCACAATTTTTAGACTGATAGGTTAAGTTTTAATAAGCCAACTTCTAAGAACTAGTCACCCTTGCTATGGTTATAAACCATGGATTTTTGACTATGGTACAAAGGCACATTTAGGATGCTAGGTTTCCTAGGTATATTTTAAATTTATTTCAATAATGTTTAGGATCACTAGGATCCAAGGCTTAGGCCTATAGGCTCTTTAAGAGAAAGAATGCAACACTTTGTAAAAAGTTGCAAAATACAAGAAATGTTGTCGGTAAGTTCTTTGAAAAGTTGCTACCGACCTGTGAAACAACTGCCCAATGGTCAAAAACTTTGAAAAATGGTTGGATTCATTGAGGAAAGTCTTCATATATCCCTTACAGGTGGGTGGAAGATAGAGGGGTGTTGAACAGTAAAGAAAATCTATGTAAATTTTGCATTCTATCAATAAAGGATCCCTAGTTTTCTCTAATTCTATATTGAAACATTTCATGTACATATTTGTACAAAAGTGTGAGGAATAACATTGATCGATCTAACACACATCATGAAGTAGGATTCCATTGCTCTTAGTTTTGAATCAGTTTGAAGATCAGAGCCAAAAGTAGGAGGAATAAGTTTTCCAAATGTTTAGGAAACACTCTTGGACTAGGGTTTTGGTAAAAAATGCCCTAACTCACATTTCCTTTGTGCGATTCCCATGCAAACTTGGGAAATTCAAGTAGGGGAAATGTGTTTTAGTTCCTCAAGAGTGTAGAAGAAGGGGGATTGTTTGGAGAAGTCAGTTTGTAGATTCTAGACCAAGCATCTCTATGTGGTTGGTTCAGGAAATGAAGAAGTGAAGTGGTAGAAGAACTTTGGGGATGGATAAAAGCAATTTGAAGATAGATTGTGGTTTCCTTGGGATTCCCAGCACCATTTCAATTGGTATTTAACCTTGAACAACCAACTAGTAAAGTTTTCCTTTATCAACCGAGTTAATTAGCCCTATGAGGACTAGTAGACCAGGAGTTGTTAAGTGTTGTTCTTTGTGCTTAGGATCTTAGGATATGGATGTTTTTTTCAAGTCATAAGAGGGTGTCTAAACATACTTTGTTTCCATATAATTCTTGTAAGGAACTGGAACTAGAACCCTTGAACCTCGCCTAGGAGGCTACAAGCCTAGCAAGGTCTAGACTTCTTGAACTTGTTACCTAGATCTGGTAGTGTGTGTGGAAATCACTCCCATAGTAGAAATATTATTTGTTTATGGAACCTTTCCATCCCCTTACCAAATTTGTAGGTTCCCATTTGAAATAAAATTTTAGTAAGGCACTTTGCAATAAGCATTACCGAGTGTCAAAAAACTACTCGATAAAGCTACTGAGCCCACTCGGTTAACATAGGCACCAAGCACCAAACGGGTATCAACCGAGCACCAATAGAACTCTAGGGAATACAAGCTAGTTGGAGACACTAAATACTCTAGTGAGGATATTATAATTGTGTTTGTTATAGGATCTTCTAAAGGTTTAGAGCACTCTCCTAAGCCCACTCTGGGTTCAGAGTAACACTGAAGGTCTCACCATTTACCGGGCTACATAAATAGGGGAGAGCTCTATGTCACCTTCCTAGCCTATACTAGTCCTCAAGGCATGGGTGAGGAACAAAAATATCTTATTAATTCATTTTAAACTCTCAATGTATTTAAGTTATCACTTTATTAGGTAACTTGTAAAGGATACTCCACTTCCAGGCTATGACACCTCCAAAATAATTCACTTCCCATATATACACTTAGATAACCTACCTTATGCTCCAATCAAAAAATAAAGAGAAGACAAAACCAAAATGACAAAAGCCTCACATAAATCATAATTTATAATAATCACCAAAGTAAAGTAATGGAGAATAACAAATAACATCACTTCTTATGTAGGGATCAAACTATCCATCTCAATATAGACATTACCATAGATCATCCATCCCATAATGGATATCTCAAAGATAATAACAATCCAAATAGTCTCATAACATAAGACCAACAATAATCACAACATCAATGACATCCATCTTAAAACATGGAGTAACATAATCCATAAAGATAATCATCTATCACAGAGAGCAATCATAGTAGAGAATATAAGATGAACAAGTAAATCAGACTCAATTATAATAATAATTTTCTCCTTTTTGGTCAAATGAAATGACACAAGACAAGGAGAAAGAGGGGCCAAACAATGGCACACCCTAATGATCCAAGCCTTCAGCACACATGTAGAAGCAACAAACAACAACAGTGAGAGAGAGAATGCCAGATCTTTCATTTATTATCAAATATTAGAACCATACATGCTAGGCTGTAAGGCATTCCTGGTTAGGACCTGATATTACAATTAATCTCAGAAGTCCTCAAACATGCGAGGATTTGTCACAAATCTCAAAACTAGTGTCTACTATCTTCTATCCAAAAAATGACTCCCTAAACTACAACCAAACATCTACATTTATAAATGAAGCTATCGAGATGAGTTGGCCTTCAGTTCCACAATCAATGGTAGTAACAGTCAAATCTAGGACCATAGGCTTCCCAATGATGGATTCCAATATTAAATCCATGATCCAATATAGATACACAAGTTGGCCACAACAGGAAATAAAATTGGACCCGTTGGTAAGCAAGATAACCGAGCAACAAACAGGTAATGTTGAGCGCTAGTGAAATAACCGACCACCTAGGAGAGAACCAACCACACTTAGTAACCAAAGGAAACTGACCAACTACCGACCAACTCGGTCAAAGTAGAAACCAAGGAACATAGATAAAACTCCAAATTCTTTTTGGTGACACAGGATTGCCAAGGACCTAAGATGCTCCTGCATCAGACACCTGGGGTTATTTAGAAATGATTCTCTAAATCATTTGGTAGGTCTGGTCTAAGTTGCATCTAACTTAGACTATGAAATCCAAGAACTATCTTCCATCGTTCTATTCTTCCGCTTAACTAGATATTCCATGTATTATTTTCCTCTTGTACTCTTGCCAACTCTTTCCTTCAAAATCTATTCAACTTCATCATACTGCTTCTTAGGATATTCTGTCGATACTATCACTTCTTCATTAGGTTCATGATACTCATACAAATCAACAATATTGAAAATTAGTGATATGTCCATGTCATCAGGTAACTCAATTTCATATGCATTTCCACTGTCAAATTTCTTCAGAATCTTGCAAGGTCCAAACTTTTTCATCTTTAGCTTTCCATATGTTCCAACAGGAAATCGGCCTTTCTTCAAATGAACCATCACTTCATCATCAACATCAAAAGTTTTATGTCTTCTTAATTTATCATCTCTATTTTTGTATTTCTGATTATTGTCTTCTAGCTTCAGCTTCACATCCTCATGCAATGTCTTCATATACTCAACAAACTTTACTCCTTCAGCACTTTTCTTATTCTCATCAGCAATGTCTCTTAAATCAGATATTCCTCTTGGTTGTGTGCCATTCACAATCTCAAATGGTGTCTTTCTAGTACTCCTATTCATTGAATTATTATATGCAAACTCTGCTTCTGCTAACACAGAATCCCAATTATTGATGTGTCTCCAACTAAACATCTCAAAAGATTTCCCAAACTTCTATTCACAACCTCAATTTGTCCATCAGTTTGTGGGTGAAATGTAGAACTATATTTCAACTCAGTGCAAAATTTATTCCAAAGTGTTTTCCAAAAATAACCAACAAATTTAATGTCTCGGTCAGAGATAATACTCCTCGATAATCCATGCAATCTGACAATTTCCTTAAAGAAAAGATTTGCTACGTGTACTGCATCTGATGTCTTTCTACAAGGTATAAAATGTGCCATCTTAGAAAATCTATCCACCACAACAAATATAGAATCATTACCTCTTACTATCTTTGGTAAGGCAAGAACAAAGTCCATACTAATATCAATCCAAGGTTTCTCAGGAATGGTAATCGGTGTATACAATCTAGTATCCTGACTTACTCCTTTTGCAACTTGACAAATTCCATAACTTTTCAAAAATTTCTGAACATCTTTATACAACTACGACCAATAGTATTTCTCCTTAAGAAAATTCCATGTTTTATCAATACCAAAATGTCCAGGAAAACCACAACTATGTTTCTCTTTTATCAGATTAGTTCTCATTACTCCTCTCAGTATACACAACTAAATACCTTTGAACAACATACCTTCCTGAATGAAATATTCATCCCATTTAGTGTCTTTTTGATTTGAAATAGGTGCTCTACACTTTCTCCAAGGCTCAAAAAAATTAGGGTCAAAATCATAAGAATCTCTCATCTCATCAAAACCAAGAACTTAAATTTTCATCTCGGTCATCAAAGATATTCTTTACTCAATGCATCAGCAACTTGGTTACTGACTCCACTCTTATGCTTTATAACAAATGTATAACTCTGCAAATACTCAACCCATTTCATATGTCTCTAATTCAACTTATTTTGACTACCCAAATATTGTAAAGCCTTATGATCAGTATACAACACAAATTCACTCGGTATCAAATAATGTCTCCATTTCTTCAGTGCTTGAACAATGGCATAGAATTCTTGATCATACACATAATATTTCCTTCTAGCATCATTCAAATTTTCACTAAATAAAGCAACAAGTTTACCTTCTTGACTCAATACAGCTCCAATTTCACTTCCACTTGCATCACATTCTACTTGGAATACTTTACTAAAATCAGGTAATGCCAAAATAGGTAATTCAACAACCTTCTGCTTCAGGGTCTCAAAAATTTTGTCAACTCCATGTGTCCACTTGAATTCTCTTTTGTTTGCTCTCATAGTCTTAGTCATAGCATTATAGATTGAACTAAAATTCCTTATGAACTTTTGGTAAAAACTTGCCAAACCATGAAATGATCTTACCTCACTAGCATTCATAGGTGTAGGCCAATTCAAAATAGCATCAAACTTTTTAGGATCCATCTTCAAACCATTAGCTAAAATAACAAATCACAAATACACAATCTCTTCTTTCATGAATGAACACTTTTTCAGATTTATCAACAACTTCTCATCTTTCAATCTCTGTAAAACTAGTCTAACATGCAACAAATGTTCTTCTTTGGTCTTACTAAATATCATAATATCATCAAGATATACAATCACAAACTTACCCAAGAATTTCTTCAAAACTTCATTCATCAATCTCATAAAAGTACTCAGTGTATTAGTTAAACCAAAGGGCATAACCAACCACTCATACAAACCTTCTTTTGTCTTGAAAGAAGTCTTCCATTCATCACCTTCTCTGTTTCTGATATGATGATACCCACTTTTCAAATCAATCTTTGTGAAATACTTTTCTCCAGTCAAACTGTCCATTATGTCATCCATTCTCGATATAGGAAACCTATACTTCACTGTTATCTTATTGATTGCTCTAGAATCAGTACACATTCTCCATTCTCCATTCTTTCTCAGTGCCAATACAATAGGTACTACACAAGGACTCAAACTTTCTTTGATCAAGCCTTTCTCTAGAAACTCTTGAATCTGTCGGTTTAATTCTCGATTCTCAGTAGGTGTCAACCGATGAGGTGCCTTATTTGGTCAAATAGCTCCAGGGATTAGATCCATACAATGATCAATGCTTCTATTCAGTGGAAAACCATTAGGTACATTATCAAAAATGATATCACTGTACTTAGTGAGTAACTTATCAATCTCCTCAGGGACATTATCCTCTATTTTCTTACTTAGCTTGTTAGGAATCACAACAAAACATACATCATTCCTCTTCAAAGAGTTAACAAAATTTCTTCCTTCCATCAAAAAAACTTTCACAGATGTGTAAACATTACTAACAGGTTCTTTGATTAATGGTAACAAGGTTTATTTCTTTGCATTAGCCACAATAGTATACTTATGCAATCTCCCATCATATCTAGCATGTCTATCATATTGCCAAGGTCTACCCAACAAATTATGACAACAATCCATAGGCATGATATCACACAATACCTTATCATAGTACTTTCCAATATTCAAATTCACACAACATTGTTCACTTACCAGAAGTGTATGCTCATCTTTGATCCATGAAATCTGGTAGAGCTTTGGATGTACCAACCTTTCCAACTACAATTTTGTGACCATCTCTTCAGATGCTAGATTCTCCAAGCTACCACTGTCAATGATTACCTTCCAAACTCTGTCAAAAACTCTACATCTGATCTTGAACAAAATTTTCCTCACCGAATCTTCCTTCTTTCTTTCATTCCATATGCTCTCCTTACCATCAAGTTATTTTCTTTCTCAGGTTCATTTGGTGATTCTTCTTGCACCAAAGCATTTCTACTGCTACCAACCTTCTTACTAACCTATGTACATTCAAAAGATCTACATCCTTCTTCTCCACAATTTTAACAAGTTCCCCGAAAACTTCCTCTACCACAACCACCTCGATAGTTACTACCTCTGCCTCTAGAACTTTCACCTTTCCACTCGGTCTTGCCTTTGTCTAGATTTGTCTTTTCTGGTTCAGATCTACCATTTTCACCATTAGATCTACCTATTCCTCTAGGGAATCTACCACCTTGACCTCTCTATCTTTGCTCATGTCTCTTGTTCAATTTCTCCTTGGCCTTTAAAGAAAATTGATAAGCCTCTTCAATGTTCTCCAATTTGACCATTCTAATTTCCTCTTGGATGGAAATTCTAAAACCATTCAGGTATCTACCAATTCTTTCCACATCATCTTCATCATGTCTAGATCTAATATCTAATATGTAGAATTCCTCACTATACTCTTTTACCGAGCTATCTTTCTATCTCAAACTTTGCATTTGCCGAACTAGGTTAATCTGATAATCATAAGGTAAGAACTTTCCTTTCAATTTGTTCACCATTTTATTCTAGACCTTCATTTTTTCTTTGCCTTACCTTTTTCTATCCAATTGTAGATGTTCCCACCATAAGGATGCATGAATTTTCAACTTTGTGCTTGCAATATTCACTTTCTTATCCTCAGGAATGTTTTCATATTCAAAATACTTTACCATCTCAGTGATCCAGTCCACCAATTCATTAGAATGAATCTTTCCACCATACTTAGGAGGATTGAAATGTGGTGTTGACTTCAGACTATCAAAGCCTTAAAAAATATTTCTTCGCCTTGATCCATAATAGGAGTAGGTTTTGCATTCGCCTGTTCTTCTTCAATTTCAACATCACTAACATCTTCAAGATGTCTACCTCTTCTTTGGGCTATTTCTACTGCTTCTAATCTAGCAGCAATCTACCTTAGCATATCTGCCAATCCCGGATCTACATCTTGCCTCCCATGAACCATCTTGACAACCCTCTACAATTGCAGGTGAGATCATAATCTGCTACCCCACAACAATTCAACTAGGGCTTCAAGAGGAACCTGCAAACCTAGATCCACAGACCTAGATCAAGATCTCACCTTGCTTTGATACCAACTGACACAAGACAAGGAGCAAGAGGGGTTAAAAAATGGTGCACCCTAATGATCCAAGCCTGCAACACACATGCAGAAGCAACAAACAACAACAGTGAGAGAGAGAATGCCAGATCTTTCATATATTATCAAATATTAGAACCATACATGTCAGATTGTAAGGCCTTCCTAGTTAGAGCCTAATATTATAATGAATATTAGAAGTCCTCAAACATGCGAGGATTTATCACAAATCTCCAAACCAGTGTCTATTATCTTCTATCCAAAAATTGACTCCCTAAACTACAACCAAATATCTATATTTATACAAGAAGCTACTGAGCTGAGTCGGTCTTCAAATCCACAATCAATGGAAGTAATGGTCAAATTTGGGACCACACGCTTCCCAATGATGGATTCCAACATTAAATCTATGATCCAATATAAATGCACAAGTCAGCCACAACAGGAAATAAAACTAGACCCATCGATAAGAAAGATAACCGAGGAGCAGACAGGCAATGCTGAGTGCTAGTGAAATAACCATCTACCCAGGAGAGAACCGACCACACTCGGTAACCAAAGGAAATTGACCAACTACTGACTGACTTGGTCAAAGTAGAAACTAAGCAACACAGATAAAACTCTAAATTCTTTTTGGTGACACAGGATTGCCAAGGACCTGAGATGCTCTTGCATCATGAAATAAAGATCTCGAGACACAATACACCATATGAGATCACTCACAAATATCACATAAGCATACATAATATAATCGAGACTTAAAAATGGTTATAAAGATTCTCTAAATAAAAGCAGAGATCAATACAAAAACACCTCAAAGCCTCTGTTATACAATTTTTAAAAGTCAACTTAATTTCCCCAAATAAACAACATCGAACAAGCCAATAGAATATACCAAGTAGTCAAACCATAACACAAGTCTTAGTTATTTATAAACAATCAATTTTGTTTATTAAAGTCTAGTTTGATTTATTAAGAAAATGTTCATTTAAAATCTCATGCATATATACTTTTTAAATAAGCATTGAAATAAAATCTCCATGCATATCAAAACACCATGTATTTAATAATAAAATAATGTTATTAATTTCCCAAAAATAAATATAAATGAAAGCATTAATATTAAAACCTACATGTAAAAAAAATTTAATATTTATTTATTAATTATTTTCTTTTGAAATAAATAAATAATAATAATAATAAATTTTCTTCTTTTTAATAAATCCAAAAATTAATAAATAATAATGATAATAATCTCTTTTTAATAAATATGAAAATTAATAAATAATAATAATAATATTATTTAAAATCTAAAAATTAATAATTTTTTTTTTAATATATATAAATCCAAAAATTTATATACATACATACATACATACATACATACATATATATATATATATATATATATATATATACACATAATAGATTTCAAAAGTCCAAATACATATATATTTATTTTTCTATTTGTTTTCTAATTTCGTGATTTAATATCTTTTTCTCCATATATATACTCTTTACTATTTTATTTTAATTCTATAAAAAGATTACACTCATATGCAAATATTATATATCTATTTTAATTTGATTTACTTCCTAGAGTTTCAACAACAAATACAAACAAACCCTAACTGATTTAATACAAGACTTTTCCTTAATATTTTTCTAACAAAAATACCAGGTATTCACAATTCTACAATCACAAGATTTCTTCAACTAAAAAGCTTTCAAAACAAAATTTCAAATAAAAGAAGAATTATAAAACTACCATCAACAAAATCTGGCACGCACAAAGTAAATAATCTTTTAAAAGAAAATCATATCTACAAGGGTTTCAAACCTTACTTGGAATCTATAAACCAATTTGAACAACAAATAAGACCAAATTAAAACACTCCAAAATCCAAGCTTTTAAAACTATTCTCTACTTTCAAGCACCACAACCATCTTCCAAAACCTGATAAATGTGTCCCTAATAATGACCAAAACCCTCTAATATAGAAAACCTACCAAGATAGGGTTTCAAAACATGCTACTCCAAAAACAAGATGAAATCAAGTATGAAATGTAAAAATAATTACTTTTATTTTATTTTCCTATACTTAAGTCACTTTAACTCAACTTTTATTTTAAAAAGTAAAGTTCTAATTTCTTAATAAAGTGTTTTCTAGATATACAAATTAACATTAAAATCACTTAACTCCCTTTTGCATTTAGATATCAATTATTTTTAAGCATATTTGAATTATGTAATTTAATAATAAATATTATTTTACGTTTTCATTATGCATTTAAATTTCAATTTAGACTTAGTATTTAATTAAATCTCCACTTTCCATAGTTGTACTTTTTAATTAATTCTTTTTAATAAATATCTTGGTATTTAGCTAATTCTCATTAATTAAATAATCTTATATTTTAATATTCCAATATTTTATAAGATGTAAGTAATCAATCACAAAAATAACTTTAATTAAATCCTTTATCTATTTTAACACAAAAATCACATCAAACCTACAGGCATGCAAACCTGAAAAAAGATGACTACATAAAAAATACCAAATCAAACACAAAGGAAGGGTTTATGAATTCATGTCACCTTGATGAATTTTAAGGGTAATAAATAAGATACTTGTCCACTATTGCAGGAAAATAAATGACTTAGGTTAGGATTTGGACCTCTCTATTATCTCCCCTCTCTTCCCATTGAGATATTGTGATAGGGAACACCCATCTTGATAATTTAGGGAAGTCGATGTCTGGTACCTAAAATATTACATAAAATATGAGCATGTACATACATATATAAATATATAACAGATAATGGCAGGGATTAGAAGATCATGTAGATATCACAAGAGAGTAACTAAGAATCCATCCCTCAACCACATCAGACATGTAAAATAGAAAAGTGAAACATACACACTAATCATACACATGGAAGTATAGGGTTAGTAAAACCATGAATATAAATAACATAAGATCATATACGAATAATTAACATGAAGAGTGGTTTAAAAGAGTTTGGCCATATAAACTAAAATAAAATTATGGGAGGGGTATTACATCCACCTTTTGGACTCACTATCCAATTACAAAGACTATATTACAAAAATACAAAACTATGCATGACATCACAATGTCTAGTTAGTCCATAATGAATCTCACATTTGATCTAATCCAACATCAAATCTTGCACATCATACACCACACATATCATATATCACTTCCTTATATACTTGCATGCAAAATAAATCTTTCCTTTATACCCTTCAATATTATTTATATAGTCAGCTTGCGAATCCTTCCAAAAAATGAGTAGAAAAAACTCTAATAACAAAAATATTACTGCGATATCCAAGGGTTAACATCTAGGATGTCATCCCTACATTTCCTAGATATTAAATTATCCAATTAATTCAATTTTCTAGGCCAATTTGCCCGATCACTCAAAACTGTTTGAAAAACTATTATATTGTTGATGCTAGATAGGACAGGAGGGGCCAGAAATGGCACACCCTAACCAGATACACCTTTCTCAACAACACACAGAAGAAACAAAACAAAACAGTGAGAGTGAGAATGCAGAAAACTTTCATATATTATCTTCAAATTGATTCATACATGCCAGGCTGTAAGGCCTTCCCGATTTTGGCCAGATATTACAATCAAGTATAGAAGTCCTCAAACATGTGAGGATCTACCAATAATATCTAAACTTCTATCTACTATCTTCTATCAAAAAATTTACTCCTAAACTCTAACCAAACAATTACATTTATACAAGAGGCTACCGAACCAAGTCGGCCTTCAGATCCACAATCAACAAAAGGAATGACTAGATCTAGGTCCAAACACTTCCCAATGATGGATACCAACATTAAATCTACAACCCAAATTAATTACACGAGTTGGCCTCAAAATAAATCCAAAACAAACAATTTGGTAAGCAAGGAAACCAACCACGAGACAAGCATCACTGAGTGCTAGGGAAATTCATCGAGCACCAGAGAGATAACCGACCAACACCAGTGAACAAAGGAAACCGAGAAAGACTAAACCAACTCGGTCAAAGTAGGAACCAAGCAACACAAATAAACTCAAATATGTTTTTGGTGACACAGGATTGCAAAGGACCTAAGATGCTCCTGCACTAGACACCTAGGGTTGTTTGAAATGATTCTCCAAATCATGAAATAGGTATGATCTGAGTTTCATACAACTCAGACTATGAAATCCAAGAACTATCTTCAATCGGTCTATTCTTCTACTTTACCAAATATTCCATATACTATTTTCCTCTTGTATTTCTGCCAATTATTTGCTCCAAAATATTTTCAACTTCTTCATTCTGCTTCTTAGGATAATCCATCAGTACTTTTATGTCTTCTTTAGGTTCATGAAACTCATACAAATCAGTAATGTTGAATATAGGTGATATATCCATGTCATTAGGTAACTCAACTTCATATGCATTTCCACTGTCAAATTTTCTCAAAATCTTGCAAGGTCCAAACTTCTTCATCTTCAGCTTCCCATATGTTCCAATAGGAAATGTTCCTTTCCTCAAATGAACCATCACTTCATCACCAACATCAAAAGTCTTATGTCTTCTTGATCTATCTGCTCTCTCTTTGTATTTCTAATTACTCTCTTCCAGTTTAAGCTTCACATCTTCATGCAATGTCTTCATGTACTCAGCAAATTTTACTCCTTCAGCACTTCTCTTTCTTTCATCGACAATGGCTCTCAAATCTGATATACCTCTGAGTTGTATGCCATTTACAATTTCAAAAGGTTTTTTTCCTATACTCCTATTCACTAAATTATTGTATGCAAACTCTTCTTGTGCCAACATAGAATCCCAATTACTCGGTGTGTCTCTAACTAAACATCTCAAAAGATTACACAAGCTTCTATTCACAACTTCTATCTATCCATCGGTTTGTGGGTGAAATGCAAAACTATATTTCAATTCGGTACCCAACTTTTTCCAAAGAGTGTTCCAAAAATATCCAACAAATTTAATGTCTTGGTCAGAGATAATACTCCTCGGTAATCCATGCAATCTGAAAATTTACTTAAAGAAAAGATCTGCTACATGTACTACATCTGATGTCTTTCTACAAGGTATAAAATGTGCCATTTTAGAAAATCTATCCACAAAAATAAATATAGAATCATTACCTCTTACTTTCTTCGGTAAGCCAAGAACAAAATCCATACTGATATGAATCCAAGGTTTCTCAGGTACAACAATTGGTGTATACAATCTAGTATGCTGACTAACTCCTTTTGCAACTTGACAAACTCCACAACTTTTCACAAATTTCTGAACATCTTTGTACAACTATGGCCAAAAGTATTTCTCCTTAAGCAAATTCAATGTCTTCTCAACACCAAAATGTCCAGCCAAACCACTACTATGTTTCTCTTTTATCAAATTAGTTCTCATTGCTCCTCTCAGTATACACAATTGAATACCTTTAAATAACATACCTCCTTACATAAAATATTCATCCCATTTAGTACTATGTTGATCTTGAATAGGTGCTCTCCACTTTCTCCACGGCTCAGAAAAATTAGGATCAAATTCATAAGAATCCCTCATGTCATCAAATCCTAGAATTGCAATTTTCATCTTGGTCATCAAAGATCTTCTTCTACTCAATGCATCAACAACTCAGTTAGTGACTCCACTCTTATGCTTTATCACAAATGTATAACTCTACAAATAAATAACCCATTTCATATGTCTCTGATTCAACTTATTCTAACTACCCAAATACTGTAAAGGTTTATGATCAGTATACAACACAAATTCACTCGGCATCAAATAATGTCTCCATTTCTTCAGTGCTTGAACAGTAGCATAGAATTATTGATCATACATATAATATTTCCTTTTTGCATCATTCAACTTTTCACTAAAGAAAGCAACAGGTTTACCTTCTTGACTCAACACAACTCCAATTGCACTTCCACTTGCATCACATTCCACTTGAAATAACTTATTAAAATCAAGCAATGCCAAAATAGGAAATTCAACAACCTTCTGCTTCAGAGTCTCAAATTTTTTATTAGCTCCATGTGTCCACTTGAATTCTCTTTTATCTCCTCTCATTGTCTCAGTTGTAGCATTACAAATAGAACTAAAATTCCTAATGAACTTTCAGTAAAAACTTGCCAAACCATGAAATGATCTTACCTCACTAGCACTCTTAGTGTAGGCCAATTCAAACTAGCGTCAAACTTTTCAGTATCTATTTTCAAACCATCAGCTAAAATCACAAATCCCAAATACACAATCTCCTCTTTCATGAATGAACACTTTTTTAGATTTATCAGCAAATTTTCTTCTTTCAATCTATGCAAAAATCATCTAACATGCAACACATGTTCTTCTCTAGTCTTACTGAATATTAGAATATCATCAAGATATACAATCACAAACTTACCCAATAATTTCTTCAAAACTTCATTCATCAACCTCATAAAAGTACTCAGTGCATTATTTAAACCAAAAGGCATAACCAACCACTCATACAAACCTTCTTTTGTCTTGAAAGAAGTCTTCCATTCATCACCTTCTCTGATTCTGATCTAATGATACCCACTTTTGAAATCAATTTTAGTAAAATACTTTTCTCCCATCAAACTATCCATTATATCATCCATCCTCGGTATAGGAAACCTATACTTCACTATTATTTTGTTGATTTCTCTGGAATCAGTACACATTCTCCATTCTCCATTCTTCTTAGGTGCCAATACCATAGGTATTGCACAAGGGATCAAAATTTCTTTGATCAAAACTTTCTGCAATAATTCTTGAATCTATCGGTTCAATTCCTGATTCTCAGTAGGTGTCAATTGATGAGGTGCCTTATTTGGTAAACTAGCTCCAGGGATTAGATCCATGCAATGATCAATGCTTCTCTTCAGTGGTAAACCATTAGGTACATTACTAGAAATAATTTCACTATACTCGATGAGTAACTTATCAATCTCCTCAAGGACATTATCCTCTATTTTCTTACTCACTTTGTTAGGAATTACAACAAAAAATACATCATTTCTCTTTAAATCATTAACAAAATTTCTTCCTTCCATCAAGAAAACTTTCATAGATGTGCAAACATTACTGATAGGTTCTTCCATCAAAGGTAACAAGATTTATCTTCTTCCATAAGCCCGAATAGTATACTTATGCAATCTCCCATCATATATAGCATGCCTATCATATTGCCAAGGTCTACCCAAAAAAATATGACAACAATCCATAGACATGACATCACATAACAACTTATCATAGTACTTTCAAATTTTTAAATTCACATAACATTGTTCACTTACCAAGAGTGTATGATCATCTTTGATCCATGAAATCTGATAGGGCTTCGGATGTTCCAACCTTTTCAAGTGCAACTTTGTGACCATCTCCTCAGATGCCAGATTCTTTGAGCTACCACTATGAATGATTACCTTCCAAACTTTGTCAGAAACTCTACATCTAGTCTTGAAAAATCTTTTCCTTACCAGATCTTCCTTTTTACCTTCATTCCAAAGTGCTCTTCTTACCATCAAGTTATTTTCCTTCTCAGGTTCATTCAGTGAGTCTTCTTGCACCAAAGCATTTCTACTACTACCAGCCTTCTTACTTGCATGTGTACACTCAAATGATCTATGTCCTTCTTCTCCACAATTGTAACAAGTTCTTCAGAAACCACCTCTGTTATAACCACCTCAGTAGTTACTGCCTCTACCTCTAGATGAACTTTCACCTTTCCACTCAGTCTTACCTTTATCCAGAGTTGTCTTTTTTGGTTCAGATCTACTATTTTCACTATGGAATCTACCTCTTCATCTAGGGAATCTACCACCTCTACCTCTTTGTCTTTTCTCACGTCTCTTATTCAATTTCTCCTTAGCTTTCAATGCAAATTGATAAGCCTCTTCAATATTCTCCAATTTGACCAAACTAATTTCTTCTTGGATGGAAACTCTCAAACCATTTAGGTATCTAGTAATTCTTTCCACATCATCTTCATCATGTTTAGATCTAATATCTAATATATAGAATTCCTCAGTATATTCCCTTATCGAGCTATCTTTCTACCTCAAACGTTTCATTCACCTAACTAGGTTAATCTGATAATCACAAGGTAAGAACTTTCCTTTCAATTTATTCACCATTTTACCCCATACCTTGATTTTTTCTTTGCCTTTCCTCTTTCTATCCAGCTGCAGATGTTCCCACCATAAGGATGCATGACTTTTCAACTTTGTGCTTGTAATTTTCAGCTTCTTTTCCTTAGGTACATTTACATACTCAAAGTAATTTTCCATCTTAGTGATCTAATCCACCAATTCATTAGAATCCAACTTTCCACCATAATCAGGAGGATTAAAGTGTGGTGTAGACTTCAGACTTGACGAAGCCTTCAAGAGTCTTTCCTCACCCTGATCCATCATAGGTGCAGGTTCTACATCACCTTGTTCTATCTCAATTTTATCATCACTAACATCTTCAAGATGTCTTCCTCTTCTCTGGTCTATTTCAACAGCTTCAAATCTAGCAACAAGTTGTCTCAACATTTTTGCCAATCCTAGATCCACATCTCACCTCCTATGACCCATCTTGAAAACTGTCTAGAAGTTTAAGTCAGATCGCAATCTGCTACCCCACAAAAATTCAACTAGGGCTTCATAAGAAGGAACCTTCAAATAAAGATTCGCAAACCTAGATCCAGATCTCACCTCGCTCTGATACCACCTGATGCAAGATAGGACAGGAGGGGATAGAAATGGCACACCCTAACTAGATCTACCTTGCTCAATAACATGTGGAAGACACAACACACAATAGTGAGAGTGAGAATGCAATAAAATTTCATTTATTATCTTCAAATTGTTTCATACATGTCAGGTTGTAATGCCTTCCCAGTTTTGGCCAGTTATTACAATCAAGTATAGAAGTCCTCAAACATGTGAGGATTTGCCAATAATCTCTAAACTTCTATCTCCTATCTTCTATAAAAAAACTAACTCCTAAAATCTAATCAAACAACTATATTTATACAAGAGGCTACCAAACCAAGTCATCCTTCAGATCCACAATCAATGAAAGGAACAACCAAATCTAGGTCCACACACTTCCCAATGATGGATATCAACATTAAATCCATGACCCAAATTAACTACACGAGTTGGCCTCAAAAGAAATTCAAAAAAAACTACTTAGTAAGAAAGGAAATCGAGCGCCAGAAAAGCATCACCTAGCACTAGGGAAATTCACTGAGCACTAGAGAGATAATCGACCAACACCTATGAACAAAGGAAACTGAGCAACACCAAACCAACTCGGTCAAAGTGATAACTGAGCAACACAAAAAAACTCAAATATATTTTTGGTGACACAAGATTGCCAAGGACCCGAGATGCTCCTGCATTAATTGTGTTAGTTTCACTTCACCCAATAAAAACACATACCAATAATCATAAAAATATAGGTGATCATACCAGAAGCATATATACACTATATATTCTAAATTCTCAAAATTTTGGTCATATCTAATATCATTTCTATTGTCACTAACCAAAACTATTTGACTGTTCCCTATGATTTTATCCTAGACTTAGACATTTTTCACTTTACTATCTTACCAAAACTTATCTCCATCATTAGTGCCCACACTAGAGAGGTATGTTTCCATTAATGAAAACATATTTATGATTTCTCATCATCCACTTGCCAACAATCTCCCCCTTTGACACTGACTCCAAACACTTAGTGAAAAGTTGCTAAGTGTTTAATGCAAAAATATAAAGCTCCAAAATCTATATGTATATCCTTATATTTCCCTATACAAGCATTTTTCACTTCCTCCGTCCCCCTTTGACATCAATGACAAAGGTGAGGTTCCCAAACTATACTTAACTATATATACATGCTAAAAATTTCTTCACTCTAGTGAATTTGACTATACAGAACGAAGGATATTTGTAGAAGTTACCTTTAGGGTCTAAAGGCATGGATCCCATGACTTCTTCAATCATTCATCAACTTGAATCTCTCCACATAAAGTATAAGCTATAGTCCCTTCTACCTCCAAGTCAGTTGGACCAAAAGCTGTATATAATTTCTTTGCCTACTCTAACACTTCAAGATTATTCTGCATAACTTAAATCTTAGGGGTAAGGATACTCCGTAACTCTGTAAATATCTTTTTCATTTTTCCTTTTGTTAGAGTAATAATTTGTCTTACTTAATAATTAAATCATGTTGATTTAATTACTAAGTCACTTATTATCTCTTTATTACTTAGGCCAAACTTTGGCATATAATAATTATTTACTTTATTAATTATTATAATACAACCTAGGTTTCTCCACCCTTTTAGGGTTTTAGATACACTTTATAAGGATTGATCTCCTTTTTTTTCAAGATAATACATACCATTCATTATTGAATTACAACTTTTGTTTTTGCACATCAAGGAATGAATCCTTTCTCGCGAAACAATGCATTCAGGCCAATGTAGCTTCTTGCTTCTCTCTCTTTTTGTGAAAGGTGTTTGCATGCAGGTGTTCTTGGGAGTTGTGGATTTTTTTATCATCAACTCCAAAAAATTTCTTAGTCTAGAGTGTGTTGATATTGTTCATTAACCAAGACTTTTCCTTATCAAGATCTGATATAGCTTGGCTAGATGAGACATAGTCATTGGCTAGGTTCTTCAAGCTTTCTTCACTTTCTTTTATTATTTTCTCCAAGTCTTCCACATGCTTGGTTGATCACATATGCTGAATATATATCTTCTTTCTCTATTCTATTTAGTCCTTTTCATTCTTTATGCTCCATCTAGTATTTTTTGATCTTTAGTGATAGATTTGCATACTTTAGTAAATCACTTCATCTTGTACTCTTTTGTTACCTTCACTTCCACCGCAAGCTCAATAGATTTGAAATGAGAAAAAAAATAGTCAAGAACTTTATCAATATTATCTATTGTATCTCCCCCTTGGAACATATAAGGAATAGGTAACAATTTATTGAGGGTATCCAAGGTCTTTCCCAAAATCCTAATTTGCTTCTCAATTTTCTTTTCTGATCTTTCTTTCACCTTGGCAAACTCCATCAATGAGAGTTTCATCAAATGATATTCATCATATGTCTTAGCTAAGTCACCTTCTCTAGCTAATGCTTTGCCTAAGTCACTTTCCAATAATGGTTCTGCAAGTAACTTCATTGTGGGAGTCTGGTCTACACTTTCATTTTTCTCTATCACCTTCTCCACTCCTTTATCAATACATGGCTCATCTACATCTTCCATTTTCCTTTCGTCAATGACTTCTCTTATTTATTCAAAAGTCATTATATTTGACTTTTTCTCCTTTTCCTTTTCTTCTTCACCTTTGGCTCAGCTGCTTGAGTAGGAGACTCTATCTTCTTGTTCTTCTTAGGTCCTAGACCCTTATTCATAGCCTTAGGTCTTGAAGTCCTCACTATAGGTTCTGCAACATATTTATCAACCTTAGTAGGTGGAGTAATCCTAGATGACTTCCTTTTTGTTCTTAGAGGTATCATCTTAAAATGGAAGCACTTTCATGTTAAGAGCATTTAGCCCTCCGAGTAAGTGGTTTAGGGTCATGATTAGCATCTTTGCATTCTCCCTTGTCTTCCACTTCTTCTCTGCACTTGATTTCTTCATTCTAGGTGAAATTAGGGTTAAGGCCTTAAGGAATTTCCTAATTTTCTCTCTTCAATGGCTCCATTTGCTAGGTAGGATTCAGAAATAAGACCTCTTAGTCCTTCTTCATATCATTCTGAGGATTTTCTATCTATTCCGGACATTGGGTCCTGTTCAGACATCAATTTCTAAGTTTCTAGCATCTTTGGGATCTCTGTTGTAGAACCTAACAAAGTTAGGATCTGAGGTCAAAGTTGAGCTCGACTGTGACTAGGTTAGGGTTGACCTCAACCTTGACCTCTTCCGGCCAGGATTTCAAATTCTCATTTTTCAGTAATTTAGCTTTTGGGATAATTATTTCCCACCTCTAGGTCAGTTGTTTCGGGTTCCGAAATGGTAAGTTCTTTAATTGTATTTAATCAAGGTATATTTTCTAAAGGTGAGGACCTAATTGGGATTTAATTCTCCAAGGTGGCCCATCTAGAGGAGTGTGCCCTAGATCACTATAAAAGGAGGCCTTCCTCTCTCATTTTCATCATCAAGTTTTGGCAATCAAGCTCTCAAGTTCTCAAGGTGATCAAGCAAGCATTCATTCAAGTATTCAAGTCTTCTTCTTCATCCAAGTTCTCCATTGAAGATCAAGGATTTAAGCATTCAAGCTATTAAAGGGATTTGGCTCAAGCATTCAAGATCTATCATTCAAACCCTAGATCTAGCCACCATGGTGGTGTGATCTTCCTTCAAGATCCTTTGTTCATCTTCAAGATCCATATCATTGTTTCCTCAAGGTGGATTTCAAGTATACAATCATGGAGGTTTGATCATGTTATGTTCAAGCTTTCATATCAATATATTTGATTACATTCCAAATACATTAGCATATCTATTGAATTGCATAACTTCATTGTTAGATTCATTTCTACTACTTGCTAGCATTCTCCTATTTCAATTTCAATATTAAGGTTGATTCCAAACTGGGGTTTGACCAAGGCAAACCCCCCCCAAACAAACAACAAAACCATTTTTCTTGTAGGCATAGGTGTGGAATCTTGGATCTGAGAGTGAATTTGGATACCCTTTTCGATAATCTTTCAAGATCTGGGAACATAATCAGAATCTGAGTTCAAATAAATAATGTGGTCTTTGACCTTTTAAAAGGTCAAAGTCGACCTATGTGAATTTGGAGAAAAGATTTCTAGGTTTTGTCCGCCTTGACATTTCCAATCTAGGACAGGTGACATAATCTTCAGAAAATTCATATAGAAGCTAGAATTTAGCATTTTCCAGATTTTCCCTAATTCAAGGTTAATATTTGCACTTCAATTTTTAAGCTTAATCCAATTATAGGGAAATATAGGGTTTCTCTCTCTCTTTCATATTCTTCATAGATTGATTTGATTGTGTATTAACCTTTTGGTTGATCAAATTGGATCTCTCCATTGGGAAATTGGATTTAGGAGTGAATCTCACATTTTCCCCCCCACATACACAAATAGTGGTGATTCCAAATTACCACTATTCATTTTGGTGAACCCGACTAGCTTACTCTCTTTCTTTTTGGTGTTAGATTTACATTTTTCTCTTGCATCTATACTTTAAAAATTCAAAAAAATCTATATATTGAATAAAATAAAAAAACATTTTTCTTGCATTTTTTATCATGAAGATTGTTCAGATGTTTTGGTGCATAATCATGTTTGTTATTACTCTTCTTCTATCATCTATTTATAATGCATATGATGTTTATGAGGGTATTATTCATTTCATAACATTGATGACCCTTCACTTTTCTCTTGCTTATGCTTTTGTGAAGTTGACTGATACTAGTCTATCTACATTTACAACTTTTCTTAGGGATTTATGTGGTAGCCTTATTCATCTTTTGGATTATGTGAAGAATTTGGTAGATGATACACCATCTCCTAATTTTCCTAATCTTCATCCTACTCTTCATCCTAATCTTCCTATTCTGATACCTGATTCTCCATCTGTTAATCCTCACTCTTCCCATGCTTATGATGGGATTCAAGCTATAGTGAAGGATGCAGATGTGCAATATTTCTTTGATTTACCTCCTCCTCTTGTTCAGGATGATATTCAAGGACAGGATAAAGAAACTTCTTCCAAACCTATTATCCCACCTTATATGACCTTTACTCATGAACATGATAAACAATCACCTCTTGTAGAAGCTTTTCATGATATGTAAACTATTGGATATAATATGGTGAATAAACAAGGCTATAAAGGTTTAGGGTTAGGAGTTAATGAACATGGTATTAAATTTCCCATTAATATACCTCCTAAACCAGATATGTGTGATGTTGGAACTTCTAAATCTCAAGTCAAGTTAAGAGGTGTGGATATTCATCCTCCCCTTAATGCTCATCTCTCTACATCTCTAATGGATAATCCTAACACTCGTCAAGAAAATGCTAAAACAGTATATGTGGAGCTAATGAATTCTAAGAAGGAAAGATTTAGACCTATACCTATTGATGCTTTGTATAAATTTAAATGTCCTTTCCACTATCATAATACTCATTTGCTTGCCAATTGTAACAACTTCAAATTATATCTTAGGGATAGGGCTGCGCGTGATATTAGACCTTTTTCTCATGCTGTCTTACAACTTCTTCATAATTTTGATATAGGGGATTCCCCTCCATTAGTGCTGGAGTAAATGTTCCTATCCTCTTGTCTCATGATTGGGGGGTAAGAGGCATCATTTTATCCAGTCTTTTAGGATCCATTAGGTCTTTTTATTAAGATTTAATTGGTATTCTTTATGTTTCCTTCTTCCATAGTCTTGCATGATGTTTTTATCCATTCCTAGGAATTATATTTTATTCTTAGGAAATATTTTCTAGGACATGCATTTTGTAAAAATATCCCTTGTCTTTCATCCTTTGGGGGGCAAGGTTCTTCCTTCTTTTTCTAGGGGAACTTCTTTCCTTAGCTTAGTAGTATATTCTTATGTTACAATATTATTTCATCATAGTGATAGAGGTGTTGATTATGGATAATCTTCTTATATGAGAAGTTGTTGTCCTAGATCGTCACTTATTCTCTATGTTTCAAATTATGTTTAATATAAACTTTTATTCTTGCTTGGTGTTAAAATTGTTTTCCTTCATTCCTAAGATTCCTCTTGCTCTTCTTCACAGGGGGCTTGATGATTGAATCTTTGTTCCCGCCTTTTGAAAAATGATATCTTATCTAAACACACTCTTCTTTGGTGGAGGTCTTGGTGATAAGATATTTTTCATTGAGGGTCCTTTTCCATAAGTGACATATCCTTTTCATGATTATTTATACTCTTGGATGTAGGGGTCAATATCTCTCACTAAGGATATACTATACATTATTGTAAGCAGGATATCTCCTTGCTTTGTGAAGTAGGTATCCTCTTCCATCTTTTTTCCTACACTTGGGGGGAAAAGATGCCTTATCCTTCTTTTCTATCTTCAAAAATTCACACATGGAGTCACAAATATAGGTTGTGAGTTTGGTAGAAGTACTTTAGCCTTGGAGGCTTGGTATTCTTTTTTATCTTATTCAAATCTATGCATTATTATTTCATCCGGTATTCTCTTCTTTTCTAGGGATTCACCTCTTTCCTTGGTTAAGTAGTATCTATCTATTATGTGATATCCAATCATACATGAAAATTATGGTTTGCATTTGCGGACCTATGTCCTTTATGCAAACCTTATTTGTTGTTTGACATTGGGTTTCCATGGTTGATACATCTCTCACCTTGGAAACTGAATAGTGTGCTATCCCTCATTAAGGGTTACTTTCTTTTCACTTCTTGCATGATATCTTTTACATTCATCCCTTCCATGGCCTCATAGGAGCTATGACCTTCTTGGCTTGGACTAGGTGTTGTCTATGGATATTGTCTTGATGTTGAAGAAGGCTTTATCCTTGTTCTTTCTTTCCTTAACATGACAAAATAGTATGTTTTTTGCCATATTAAGGAGGGGGGCATGTACAGGGTCTCCCTTGTACTAAAGTTTTTTATTTTTATATGCTAAATCTTGGAAGGTAATGCACATAAGTTGCTAAATCCTAAAAAGACATGCATTCATATGCTAAATCTTCCGAAGGTAACCCACATAAGTTGCTAAATCCTGAGGAGACACACATTTTTCAAATTTTTCAATATGCTAAATCCTCTGAAGGTAACACACATAAGTTGCTAAATCCTAAAGGGACACACATTTCCAAATTTCAAATATGCTAAATCTTGGAAGGTAATGCACATAAGTTGCTAAATCCTGAAAAGACATGCACCTATATGCTAAATCTTGGAAGGTAACACACATAAGTTACTAAATCTTGAAAATACACGCACCTATATGCTAAATCTTCCGAAGGTAATGCACATAAGTTGCTAAATCCTAAAAAGACATGCACCTATATGCTAAATCTTGGAAGGTAACACACATAAGTTGCTAAATCCTGAAAAGACATGCACCTATATGCTAAATCTTCTGAAGGTAATGCACATAAGTTGCTAAATCCTGAGAAGACATGCATTTCATATTCATAGTGATACAAGAAGGTGGATCTATGGATATTCCAGAAGCCATCAGAAGATGCATTAAAATTGCAAGCATAGTTTATGGGTGAACTTGTTGGGCTCTCTCTCCAGGGTGATTCACGGTAAGGTAGGCATCTTACCGGGTGAGGTAATCACTTTCTCTTTTCTCTCTTTTCGCTTTCATGCTAGTAGGACTGGATCATGAAGCTATGTTGTCTATAGTGTTGCTTGTCTTTCTTATGTAATCATTTATGCTATTATGATAGCTTTCCAAATATGATATTGGTATGAGAAATATTTCTTAGCAAGGTTTCTTATGCTAATTGATTTGGGTTGTTTAGTACTAACCCTTGTTCTTTTGTATACTCTCATGTATGTATGTTGAGTTAGAATCCTTGGTCTGGGGGCTGGTGTCTTCAGCTAAGTGTTATTTTATCTCATTTTGAATCCACTGGGATCTCTTCTCTCTTCTCCTTAACCAAGAGTTTGCATTGAATCCATACTCTTGCTAAAGTGGGGGCTTAATGTATCATCTTAAAATGGAAGCACTTCCATGTTAAGAGCATTTATCCCTCTGAGTAAGTAGTTTAGGGTCATGATTGGCATCTTCGCATTCTCCCTTTTCTTCCACTTCTTCTCTACACTTGATTTCTTCATTCTAGGTGAAATTAGGGTTAAGGCCTTAAGGACTTTCCTGATTTTCTCTCTTCCATGGCTCCATTTTCTAGGTAGGATTCAGAAATGAGACCTCCTAGTCCTTCATCATATCATTCCAAAGATTTTCTATCTATTCCAGACATTGGGTCCTATTTAGACATCAATTTCTAAGTTTCTAGCATCTCTGGGATCTCTGTTGAAGAACCTAACAAAGTTAGGATCTGAGGTCAAAGTCAAGCTTGACCCTGACTAGGTCAGGGTCAACCTCGACCTTGACCTCTTCTTGCCAAGATTTCAAATTCTCATTTTTCGGTAATTTAGCTTTTGGGATAATTATTTCCCACCTCCGGGTCGGCTGTTTCAGGTTTTGAAATAGTAAATCATTTAATTGTATTTAATCAAGGTATATTTTCTAAAGGTGAGGACCTAATTGGGATTTAATTCTCCAAGGTGGCCCATCTAGAGGAGTGTGCCCTAGATCATTCAAACCCTAGATCTAGCCACCATGGTGGTGTGATCTTCCTTCAAGATCGTTTGTTCATCTTCAAGATCCATATCATTGTTTCCTCAAGGTGGATTTCAAGCATACAATCATGGAGGTTTGATCATGTTATGTTCAATCTTCAATATCAATATATTTGATTACATTCCAAATACATTAGCATATGTATTGAATTGCATAGCTTCATTGTTAGATTCATTTCTACTACTTGCTAGCATTCTCCTATTTCAATTTCAATATTAAGGTTGATTCCAAACTGGGGTTTGACCAAGGCAAACCCCCCCCCCCCCAAACAAAAAAAAAACCAATTTTCTTGTAGGCACAGGTGTGGAATCTTGGATCTGAGAGTGAATTTGGATACCCTTTTCAGAAATCTTTTAGGATCTGCGAACATAATCAGAATCAGAGTTCAAATAAATAATGTGGTATTTAACCTTTTAAAAGGTCAAAGTCGACCTATGTGAATTTGGAGAAAAGATTTCTGGGTTTTGTCTGCCTCAACATTTCCAATCCAGAACAAGTGATGAAATCTTTAGAAAATTCATACAGAAGCTAGAATTCAGTGTTTTCCAGATCTTCCCTAATTCAAGGTTAGTATTTGCACTTCAATTTTTAAGCTTAATCCAATTATAGGGAAATATAGGGTTTCTCTCTCTCTTTCATATTCTTCATAGATTGATTTGATTGTGTATTAACCTTTTGGTTGATCAAATTGGATCTCTCCATTGGGAATTTGGATTTAGGAGTGAATCGCACATTTTCCCCCACACATACACAAATAGTGGTGATTCCAAATTACCACTATTCAATCATATGTCTTAGCTAAGTCACCTTCTCTAGCTAATGCTTTGCCTAGGTCACTTGCCAATAATGGTTCTGCAAGTAACTTCATTGTGGGAGTCTGGTCTACACTTTCATTTTTCTCTATCACCTTTTCCACTCCTTTATCAATACATGGCTCATCTAAATCTTCCATTTGCCTTTCCTCAATGAATTCTCTTATTTATTCAAAAGTCATTATATTTGACTCTTTCTCCTTTTCCTTTTCTTCTTCAGCTTTGGCTCAACTGCTTGAGTAGGAAACTCTATCTTCTTGTTCTTCTTAGGTCCTAGACCCTTATTCATAGCCTTAGGCCTTGAATTTCTCACTGTAGGTTCTACAACATATTTATCAACCTTAGTAGGTGGAGTAATCCTAGATGACTTCCTTTTTGTTCTTAGAGGAACATGTGTGACCATAGTCTTGGAGACCATCTCTGATGGTAAATTAGGTACCTCCAATGGCTGGACATCATGATTGATATCTTCGACATGTTCTATTATAGTAGGTGCAATGGTCTCAGCTAGTTTATCTACCCCACTCTTTTTTCTAAGAGTGGCCATATTTTCCATAGTGATCCCTTCCTTTCTACAATTTTTTCTACTAACTTTTTTATCTTTCTCTTTTTAGAACCTTTGGTAAGCTCTTCTCTGACTTTACTATACTTTTCTTCATAGGTGCCCTTTCTCTTTGCATTAGGGCCTTTGTCTAATACAAGAATAACATGAAGATAATGCACAACCAAATAATAATCTACTTCATATCCCATGGGTGGGATCCATTGAACCCTTGGTTCAACTACTTCCATACATGTAGCATCTATCTCAACCATGAAGCATATAGTATTTACACATTTCACAATGATCTCTTTAGGTATGATCACTCTCTGCTTCATCTCTCTGTGAAATCCTTTGAATAAACCAAATAGATCACTATCTACCTACTTCTTATCTTGTATTCTATAACACTTATTTATTTGTATGGCTATAGGTACATCATCTTTCCATGCATTAGAATGCATGCCATAAAATATGTGAATGATGTAGAAAAACAAATGAAGTATCAAAGAACCAAACCTGAAAACTTGTGACTTGTCATGCTTTATCCTCCATATGTTTTATAACAATTGTTGTCTTAGGATCTCACAAATGTAAAAGTGTTCATACTCACCAACTATTTTTTAAGTTGTATGGATAACACCTGTTGATCCAAAGTTTTTGATTAAGGTAAAAATAGGTTTTGAATGGAACCTGAAACCATTTACAATAAAGCATAAAGATATAGCATTTGGGATTTTAAAAAAGAGACGCATGCTAGAAAGACAACATCAGGACCCGAAGTGACAACAAAAAAAAAAGAAAATAGTTACTAGAAAAAAAAATAGCAAACGCCCAACAACCAATTGATACAATGTTATGTCTGGTAGTATAATGCATTTTGTAGCACAAAATTTTGGAATTCAGCCTTACATCTTGTTGTCTAATATCTGTAAGGGTCATTGATCGCTTATCCCATTTAGATCTAGTGTTATTTTCCACTTCTTTCTTTACTAATTTGGTCATAGTGGGAATAATTAAAACATTATCAAGTCTAGTAACCAAATGGATAAGTTCTTTAGTTATCTTGACATGTTTGTCACCTAGACAAAAGAACTGAAGTTGAACCCTACTTAACATAATCTTTATCCACTCCCGCTCATCAAATTCTTACAAATCCATGACATGCACGACATTTAGGGTTTCTAAATGTTTGAATTCATTCTTAAAGGTTATGTCCTCATTGTAAATATCTAACAAATCATTCCAAATATTTGCATTTCATATGGTCTGATACTTATAGTAGATGAATTCCCTTATATCTTCCACATGAAGCACACCATCGGGGGTTTGTGAAAATGCACTCTCAAGATCATCCTCCGTAGACTTAAATGGATGTTTATTAAATTGATAATTTAGCCTCTCCATTAAATCATAAATTTGTAGGGTGTCCATCTTTATTCAACCAAAAATAACTTTAA
Source organism: Chamaecyparis obtusa (assembly GCA_027943335.1). Taxonomy (NCBI): domain Eukaryota; kingdom Viridiplantae; phylum Streptophyta; class Pinopsida; order Cupressales; family Cupressaceae; genus Chamaecyparis; species Chamaecyparis obtusa. The sequence continues at coordinate 1,562,615 of BSBK01003769.1, read as the reverse complement.
ATAACTTCCAACAAAGCTCAGAGCATGAATAAAATACCTCTTATGCTGTTGAAGTAGGGTTTTCTCAAAATCCTCTTAAATATATTTCACAGATTCTCAAATCACCTTTAGCTTACTTTTCTCTAGCTCTAAAAACATAAATGGTGAAGAATGAATCCTTTTTATCTGATAAATCCTTGTAATTTCGTATGTAATTAATGCATTCTAGGTCACATTCAGGAAAAAAGATGCTACATAGGGAGTAGTTGATGAACTACAACTGATTTAGAACCTGTATGAAGAATCTATACTTTAAGATTACTGAGGAGTTGATGATTAGATATGCAAGATGATTAAATCAATATTATGTTGTCATTGATGTCAACTAGCTTGATAGTACTTATCTTGTAAGTTACTATACTAACACATTTGAAGGAAGGTGAAATAGATGAAGAACATAAATATCTACATGAGGAAGATGTATATGACAAATGAGGATAAAGAACACATTGAGTAACTTGTTGATGAGTCTCTGACTTGATGAAATTGAATTTATTATGTTGCATTCATCTACGATGAAGAATAGAGCTGAAAGACACAAAATAGTGTTGTCCATAAATAAAGCATTTCAGTATACACCGATGAAGTGTAGTGTATATTGAGTCCAGTGTTAACCGAGCTTGTGTTCTATTGAGAATATTCTTAATTTTCTGAGGTTTTTGTCCAAGTGTTGGTTTAGTCCTCTGGTCTGTAAAGTTTCCTAGTTGCAGGTGTCGGAAGTTCTTCAAATTTTTGTCATAACCCACTTCAAAAATCTTTACTCTAGGTCCTATCCTTGAATAATGTTGAATTCATGTAAAAATCCTCATGTTTGGCCTCTTATTCTTCTTTTTATTGTTACCTTTTTAAGTCACTTGAGTGGATTAAATCGTGCACGTGCTTAATTTTTGTGTTCGCTGAATTGAAAAAGGTCATAGCGTGTCTCATATATTATTCAACGATTCAGCAAACAAGTCAATCTTATGTTAAGCATCAGTTTAGTCGCGTGGTCTCTAAGTATCCCGGTTAACACCTCAGCTATTCAGCGAACTGGAGAATGTGTTAAAATGTTAAGTGTCATCTTTGTTCGCGTAGTCTCCAAATATTCGGCGTTATTAGAAAACATCTGGCAATTCGGCGAATGCATTATCTCCAATTCACGTATTCCCTGGCGGTTCTTTGCAAATATTTCAGCGACTTGGCGACAACGGTTATCGCTCATTCTTTGAATCTAGCGGTTAAAGGCAAAATAACCTAGTGACTTGGTGAGTACTGTAGATCATTGTTAGGATCGATGGTTGTGGTTTAATCTTAGGTATTATTGGGTCCTACATGTTTCATTTGGTGAATAAGCGAATGTGTGAAGACTTCAAAGTTTGGCAGCCCCGACAGTTTGGTATGAAGAATTTCACAGAACGGGTGTTTTAAAGTGTTTGCTTGTTCTTAGAATAAATTAGTAATAAGCTAAATTATTTAGCGATTCAGCGAGTCATGTGGTCACGGGTTCTCTAAAATGAAAAGGTAAAGGGCGTATTCATTTGGCGAATGCACGAATAAAAGGATTGGCTAAGTTTTGAATTTTGAGTCGCTTAATCATAGATTGAAATACTCAGTGTTTAATATGATCTGGCAATTCAAGAACCCTTTGTTCATTGAATCTCGTAATCAAATGACCAATGATCAAATATTTTAGTGAACTGGCGACAGCCGTAGATCATCAACAAGATCAACGGTTCATTCAGAATCTCAGAGTAAAGGTGATGGTTAAGAAAGATTTAATGATTCAGAGATTGAAGGCTTTGCCAGTTCTCCAAGTAATTTGGTGGCTAGGTGATCCATTAAGTGAATGTGTGAACCCTTTGTTCGCTGAATCTCCAAAAGATTTAACAGTTAGCCATGACATTAAAAGAATGTGAGATGGCTTTGTTTGCTGGTTCGCCAAATAATAACTGCAGTCAAGTGCTCGAAGGGTGTTGCTATGTTCGCTAATTCATGAAAAGTATCATGAGTTAAGGGTTTCATTTTGAGAACCCACGAAGGCTTTGGTCGCTAGTTCTCTGAATATATGCTAGGGTTAACATTGCATTCAGCGATCATGAGAAGCTTTTAGTCATAGATTCACTAAATGGGCCCAGTTGGAAAAGGTAATGAAAGAAAAGGAAAGGGACCGTTGCTTTCATGGATAAAGTACAGTATCAAGCTGGAAAGTGAACTAATGAGCCATCCAATCAGTTTCAAAGGAAGATTGCATGACATAAATAGGTTTAAAGTGCAGGATCTTAATCATTTGTCTCTTTGCCTTGTTTTCAATTTTTTTAAAATCTATCTATCAACATCTGTACATCGGCTAGCTCCATTTTAAAAATTGGTGACATGTGAAATTGAATGCGGGAGTAATTAAGGAGATTTACAACAATTGTGGTAGTTGTAAAAACTTGTCTGCATTGATAAATAAGTTAAGCTCATTGTTTCCTGTGTCCAAAAACATTCAAAGAGAATTGTGTCATTTTGAAGTGATTTTCGAAGGCCAAGTGAATCTATTTTGCAGAGATTGAAGATAATTCTGAAGCCAAGATGAGTCAACCTGAGAGAAGCACAGCATCTTCCAGCAGTGAAGCAATAAAAGTGGTAAAGATAAGGGCAAGCCTAATTATTCAAATGAATTTTTGAAATTGCTACCTGGTTCTAGTCAAAATAAAAGAGCTCCTGATGATGTTTTTGAAGATGTTCTAGGGTTTTACAGAGATCCTATCACACCAAATACCACAGGTTATACTATCTTCAATTTCTTTTATAAAAATAGAGATAGTCATATCCCTATATGTAATGGTTGGGCTTTGGGGTTAGGGAAATTAGTAGTGCCTGATGTATTCCTAGATGCAGATTTAATTGTTGCTCTAGCTAGGTGCTACGACCCTATTTCTAAGGCTATTAGGAAAGAGGACCAGTCAGCTTTGGTTACTCTTGATAGGGGTTCGTTCATGAAGGCTTTTAATGTTTATACATCCACTTCTACTGAAATTGATTTGAGCAAAGAAAAGGAGAGGTATAAGAGGAATATAGGGATAGTAAAGGACCAAATAACGAAGCATATCACAAAATAGGATAAGTATATAGCTCCCCTCCCTGCTCACATGAATGCCCCTTACCAATTTAAGTCCCTTTAGCATTACATGAAGCAAACTTGTTATGGGTTGTCTAGGGTTTTGGGAATTGATGGGGATGTAGAGTTTTTACCAGCTGACCTTTTGATGATTATCCTGGACATCCAGAATTCTTTGGTTAACACTGACTATGATTACATCCAGTACATCATTGATAGAATGCATGAGGGTCTAATTTCTGTCAAGGATAGTAAGAGCCCAATTAAGTTCATGCATTATTCTTTGCTAATGCACTTAATTTTGTTCTTCAATATTAGTAGTTTTGATTCGAACATGCTAAAGCCAAGGTTCAACTTTGAAGGCCAGTATAATCCAGTGTAATTATGGGTGAGGATGTGGAATTCTACTTCCAATGAGGAGAATTTTTGTCTCTTTCAAAATTTCATTGTGTATCCTCTCATAAGGATGTTAGGTATCAACACTACAAGGATATCCCCAAGGGTCCTCAGGCTCCTACGACGAGTGCAGTTTGTGAACAATTGGGAGGGAGATCACAATTGGGGTGATTTTTACTTAGGGGAGAATGCTACAATTTTGAGAGTCTACGGTTGCCCCCAGCCCCCACATCTGTTACCAAAATTTGTGCCTCCAAGGGTTGATTGTTTGGAATTTGTGTGGCAGTTGATGGGGACAGATAGGGATATTCTAGCCCCTCACAGGAAGGGTACATTCACACCTCGGCAATTCAAGATAGGTGACTTCCTGGTAGGAAAGAGGGCATTTCCTCAAATTACTGCATGGTTAAATCAGTTCAAAATGGCTACTGGTGCTTGTAGACATGTAGATCCTGAGGGCTTTATCAAAATTGCCAGGATGCTATACATCCCAAACATTGGTGTGAACAAAGAACATGACGGCTTGGATGAGGAAGATGTAGTTAGAAATATCATTGATGATGATGAGGTCAAGAGGAGATGGAACAGGTACTTTGATTTAATAGACTTGTCAAAACAAGTAATGGCAACCCAGCTTCCTTTTGAGGGTTTATTCCCCGACCTTCCCTATTTAAAAAGAATTGACAAGATGATAGAGATGCATGACACTCTATCAAATCAGTTGGAGAAGTTGATTGACCAGAGTCAACCAAAGAAAATGAAAGATTATTCATCTTCTGATCAAGAGGAGTTTTTTTATGAATCACAGGAAGGGAACAGCCTGCCACAAATGGAAGATGTACAAAGTGTTAGGCCTTTTGAAGACCAACCAGAAACAGGGGATATTCTAGAGCCACCCTTGAAGAGGCAGAGGCTTGAGGTGGGAGAACCTTCAAGGTAGGAAAAATAGAGGAGAACAATTGATAGAGCATTTGCTCTAGTGCCAGGTGATAGGGTTTACCATCACCAATTGAGAAAAGAAATAAGAGAAGGAAAGAAGGTGGCCTCTGATGAAGTAGATAAGGAACAGTCCTTGTGGTCAAAAAGGGATATCAGAGAGGTCGATCAGGAGGAATTTTTGAGTGATGACCAGTTTATTAAAATTGATGAATTCAAGAGTTTCCTTGTTTGAAATAAGCAGCAAGAAGTGAGGAAACTTCTGCCTGAAGGTATGGAACCAAGTGAAGAGACATTGAGAGCCTTAAATTCCTATGATCCTAGCCTTGATCCTATAACTATAGATGAGGCTAGACAACTGGTCAAGTCAAGTGGAATGCTATTGACTCCAGGATGGGATCTGACCTCTACTTTCATCATAGATCAAATAAGAAAGCACCTGCCGGGCAGCCTGTCATATGAGGTTCACATTAGTGATATGATAAGAGGAAGTGGCTATGACCCTAAGTCTCAAGCTTTTGCATTGTGGTCCATGGCCCCTAGGACTCAAAAACCATCCCTATTGAGTATAGAAGATAAAATGGAAGGGAATCAGATTATTTGGACTGTGGAGAATACAACTGACCTTGAAGTTTCTAAGGTAGTGACTCATTGGGCTAACCTGAATGAGGCAAAAATAGTGCAATTATCTTAAAGGTACTCGAAGTTGTTTGAAAGTGCAAACCTGGTAGCCAAGGATAGAGATTTAAAATTGATGAAGATCAAGCAGCTAGAAGATGAATTGGCAGAGATCAAAGTTAAGCTGGAAGAAGCTTTGAAGGTGGTTGTTGTTCCCCCTGTACAGATTGAGGTCCCAATTCAAATTGATGAAGAAGTTCTTGAGGGACCTAATGAAGATTTAGATAAGGTAAGGATAGAGGCATCTTTGGACACCATGTCAAAGATTATACAATATAGGTGAGATAAGATAATAGAGAAAATGGATACAGTTTATCAATCAGTCAGCCAATTACACCAGACAAATAGAAAGATAAATGAATCATTGGCTGCTTTGGAGCCACTTCATAGTGTTTGGTCTGGAAGAAGTTTGTTGTTTGATAAACTTGATAGCTTACAAGAGCATAAGCCTCAGATCCCTGGAGTAGTTACAAAAGTTTTTGAGAAGATTGGCTTAATCAATGCTGTTTCAAAGTTTTTTAAAGGTAAGTCTAACCAGGTGAGGGTTAAGTTGTTTATGTTTGATAAACATTATAGCAAGTATTTGCCTATGGTATGTGATGACAATGGAAACCTGATCAGGTTGGAAGAATGGAACCTGTCAATGGATCAGTTGGTGATTACACAAGATGCTTTCCTTAATAATGACAATACTATGGATTTTGAGAGGTGTAATAACATCATTGATAGTTTATTTAAAATTGAAAATGATTGCATATGATTTGTGCTAGAAGCCAAAAATGTAACTGATTCCATGTGGGACAAGAAAATCAACTTGTTACAAGAATTGTAGACTTACAACTGGCCAATAGATGATGAAGTAGCGGCTTGGGAGAAGCTAACAATAAAGAAGAAAAAGAGGCCAGTTGTCCAACTTATAGAGGAGGAAGAGGAATAGAGTTGCAGATGGCATCTGATCCAGAAAATGAGGGAGAGCAAGTTTCAAACAAAGGATGATGTAAATTAGCCGGATGGTAGTCATCATATTATCATCGAATTCAGCAACTGCTCTAAAATATCTTTGGACAAAGATGCCACCTGTGGATTTTTTGTAAAAAGATCTTTGTAATGTGTTGTTACAATCTGTTTGTCAGTTTGTAATCTTGTCTCTAGTATAGGATCTTTTCTAGCCATCCCAAGCTTGTTGTATCCTTTCAAGGATTCCAAGATGGCTATGTTATAAATAGTAAGTCTTGGTTCATTTCAAGGAGGTTGAAAAATATACTGTAGAGGCTTGGCACCATTGTTGAAATCTTAGAATATTTTATTAGATTTTGAAATGTATTGATACAGTGAGATTTTATTGGAATACAATAGAATTCCCTTGAATGATTTCAATTGTCTTCTTGTTTGAATTATGTGGCTTTTGTGTATTGAATCTATAAGGTAGTTTTGATATACCATTTACAAGGTATCTGTGATTTTAATCTCTAGCTCCTTTCAAGGAAAGGGTAATGTCTTTAGGTTAATTTCTGAGAGCTTAGGAATTTGGCAAGAATTTGATGATCAAACATGTTTAAGAGAGGATAAATTGTAAGGCATTTCATTTGGGATTTGTTTGTGTTTCATTTAGAAGATTTCTATAAGTATATGTTTCACTGTTTCACTCTATACCCAAAGATAAGGCACTGGTCTATCCTCGATTTGCAGAGATCTCACCCTCAACAAAACTTAAATAATAATTTACTTTCATGTATGTTTGAATGATTGAGAAGATAAAGTTTGTATCAAGGATATAAACTAGTGTTGTGATCCTTTCAAGAAGTAGATCTAAAAGGGGTTAACCTACCTGAGTTCAAAGCTCGAAAAGAAGGAGTTTATCCTTGTCACACTTGCCATTTTTCTATAATGAATGTTTACTTCTATTAATATCATTGTGGAGCATTGAGTCTGAAGATAGGTACACCTGCCTAGGTCTATGGAGCCTGAAGTAGAAGAAGGACTTGGTCCTTATCAATTAGCCTTTTCTCTGTGAGAATCCAGAGTTGAGAACCCGAGAGTCAAGTTTGAAAACTATATTGGTGATTCTACATGAAAAAGAGCTAACAAATTGGTGACTCTACTGGGGAACACCTTCTGAATAGTGTGGAATAGGTTAGTGCAAATCCTATCTATTGTGCATTTGTAGACCAATATAGAATAATTTCATTCCCTCGTAAAAGTGGGTGGCGAATCTAAACTCTGTGCTACCAGTTGCTAATTGTTGTAAACTTTGCTAATAGTATTGTGCTATACCATGAGTCAACCAAGGTACACTAGGTCTTATTACATGGATCACCCTGAAGAAAATATGGGTGACGAGGTCCATACACCAAGTAGGAAATAATGGTCTAGGAGAGGTCATCATACTGCTAGTTCCCAAGGCCCTTCTCGAGAAAGATATTATGTCCCACCCCCTCACGAGTCTTCATCCTCTTCTGATGATCCCGAACATGTCAAGAGGGTTACACCAAGTGTGTACATGTAGAAAGAAGTAATCACAGAGGTCACATAAGTAGGTTATTTCCCTGCAAGAGAAATTCTGGAACAACTAGAAGAAACCTCTGCTACTGAGACCACCTCCTATGACTCTAAGAAGTTGAGAGAAGAGGTGGTTGCTTTAAGAAAAAAGGAGAGTGAACAACTGGCTAAGATTGCTAATAGGTTGAAAGCAAGGGAACAACAAATCTGTGATTTACTCATAGAGAGGCAGGAGCTTCTCAAAAGAACCAAGAAAAATGAGACCCAAGTTAGTGATTTAAACCAAGATGTTCAAGGTTTAAATAAGGACTTATTTGGTGACATGGAAGATTTGAGAAAGCAGGCACAGGATAATAAACCTAAGCAAGGTGAATTTGAGAGAACAGGCCATGTCTTAAGGCGATTGAATCCCTCTAAAATCCAGAAGAATAAGGAGATTATAACTGCTCCCAAAGAAATCCCTGATAAGGGAAAATAGAAATTGGTGGGTATAAATATTAATGAGCCCAAGAAAATTGTGGTCCCTCCTAATGTACATTCTCATACAAGTATAGACTTGGAGAAGGCTAGAAAAGCAAAGGAAGAATTGGCTATTCAACTGGAGAAACTCAAGTTGGAGGCTGCTGCTGATGAAATGAAGAGGAAGATTGCCTTCCTACATGCTAATATGAACACATCTGCTAGTACCTCTATCCCTATCACCATAGGAACAACTCCTTTTAGTCAGCCCAATACTTCACTTCCAAATGCTCAAGCCTTTCACCCTGGACAAACTTTACCTGGACCAGTTCCCAATCAAGTTCTCATTATAGCTAGTGGTACAGTGGGAACTATACCCTATCAAAATGTTGCAACTACCCCTCTGAATCAACCAAATATCCAAAGATGACCAATTCATTTGGATAGATATAGGCCTCTATTTTTTGATGGTATTCCTTGCCAACCTAATGCTGTCCCCAATGAAATCAGAAAGAAGATCCCATTATTTACTGGGAATAATGTTATTACCTGTGAAGAGCATCTGAAGTTTTTTACAAATAAGGTCAATGATTATGAAATTAAACATGAAGATGTCATAATGAAGCTCTTTGTTCAATCATTGATTGAGGATGCCAGGGATTGGTATAGGGGGTTACCTGAGAATAGTATTGCATCTTGGGAAGAATTTGTCAGATGCTTTAAAGAGCAATATGAAAAACATGTGAACTCTAGCTACATGCTCAATGAGTTCAATAATATCAAGAAACATTACAATGAGAGCATGTCAGAGTTTAATAGCCGATTCCAAAAGGCTATGTATAAACTGTTCCAAGTATTGAGGCTAGATGATGCAATCTGCATGACAACTTATTTCAATTCTATGGATGGTAAGATGTCTTACCTTTTGAGAGATAAGAATCTCCGTACCCTTAGAGATTCTTTTAAGTTGGCTATAATATTGAAAGTAACCAAAAGGCATCTGGCCAAATGTACAAAAGGGATGAAGGTAGATTGTGGAAATAAACCAGGCCACAACCTGCAAGGCCATCCAAAGAGGAGGATAGAATGGACAAAGGGCCTGGTAACAATAAAGATTTCCTAGCAAGGTTTGATAAAGGTGGTAGAAACTTTCAAGATGTGAGACCTCCTTATCAAAGGTAGGATAAAGCCCCTAATCTGAGATATATGCCTTACAAAACAAACTGGAAAGATGGGAGGCCTGTTCCTAATAATAATGAACCCCAAAAGGGAAGGGATACACCAGATCCTTTGAAGAAAAATATAGCACATAATGTGGAAAGTACCCCTTGGTGTGTGGCCTGTAGTATGCCCCACTCACCGTTCCAGTGTGCTGTTGCTCAAGCTCTTGGAGAAGAGGCCAGTGATTCATATGTAGGAGATTATGAAGGATCAGAAAAGCCTACTATTAACATGTTTACTACTAAACTAATGGAGGATCTTGAGTCCTCAGATGATGAATTTATTTGCCCTAATGTTGATCATAAGAGGAAGATTTTCTTTGATTATGAACAACAAATATTTACTCAGTCTGATCAAGAAGAGTTTGATAATGATGACTATAAGACTCACATGGTAGAATCCAAGTCAGATGAAAGACAATGGAGAAAGCCTAGTGAGGAAGAAATTAAAAGTTTAACTGTGGCTGCTATTACACAAGCAAAATCCTCATACAATTTGAGGAATAGAAAGGTAGGTAATGATCAAGGAGTCCCTAGATCAGTGTTTGTCAAAAGTAATCCTTAGAATAAGGACTCCCCAAAGCCCAATATTGTGAATGGTAAAGATGAAGGGTTTGAAGTTGAAAAGAAAGGGAAACACGAAGTTACTACCAACAAGGTGAAAAAGAAATTTGGCAAGTCAAAGGATCACCCTAATTTTGGTACTGACTCCCCTATTTTTGATATGAGACATTCTTTGTCCCAAATGAAGGTTTCCATTCCTCTGCTTGAAATGTTGAAAATAGAAGAGCACAAAGCAGCAGCCCTGGCTCTCATAAGTGAGCAAAGAACTACTCCTATTTTACCAGATGAAGGGAAATCCTTGGACAAGCCAATTGCAATTAATGACATCTCTGATGTATGTGTTGGGACAATTGTGACACAGGAACCCTCTTCTATCAATCCTTTCTATGTTACTTTGCTTGTAAATAATTTTTTGCTAAAAAATTGTATGATTGAATCTGGTGCTGCTACAACTGTAATGCCTTACCATGTGATGAAGGAGTTAGGGTTGCAAGTTGATACATCCATGGGAAGGTGTTATGCCATGGACAATAGGATAGTACCTATTGTAGGGAGACTGATTGGAATTGAAGTGAAAATTATTGCATTCCCAGAAGCCACATATAAAATGGATGTGGTTGTTGTTGATACAAAACCTCACTATGGCATGTTATTGTCAAGATAATGGGCTGCAGCAGTGGGTGGAAAGTTGCAACTAGATTTATCATATGCTACCATCCCAATAAATGGAACTGAGGTAATGTTGTACAGGGAGCCCCGTTCTTCAGTCATGATTGAAGTGGTTGCTCTAAAGGATCTAAATTGTTTTGTAGATATTGACATGAGCAATTTTGTGATTGAAGAAATAGTACCTCAGTTAAAAAACATAGACCCAATTGTGGATGAGTTGATTTTGCAGCAAGATGGGCTTTGGAAAATGTTCTTTGATGGTGGATGCTCTAAGGAAGGATTAGGAGCTGGTGTGGTGTTCATTTCCCCATCAAGTATTACATTTAAATACTCATTCTTGTTAACTTGAGTGCACAAATAACACTACTGAGTATGAGGCTTTGATACTAGGGTTAGATGTGGCCATAAAACATGGTATTAAATCTTTAAAGGTTCATGGTGATTCCTAGTTGATTATAGCCCAAGTGAGATCTCAGTATGCTTCTAAAGATGAGAAGTTGAAATTGTATAAACATGCTGTTTGGGATAGGCTAGTGTTTTTTTATGCTTTCAATCTACTTTGGGTAGAAAGATCCAATAATATCATGACAGATTTTCTTGCAAATGTTGCCCTTAAGAGTGAAGATATAACCCTCACTGGTGTATCTATGTTAGAAGTCAAATCTAGGCCTACAGTGCCTGACAATGTATATAATTGGCAAGTTTTTGAGGATGACTTAGATATCCTTAGGTTCCTTCAAGGCCTTGATCAATATGATGGCCAAAAAATAGATTTCAATGAGATACAATAGTGTGTTGAGGGAAAAGAATGCATCATGGGGAATGAGATAGTACAGTTGCCATCCAACCACATACCTAAAGGGTTAGTAGAATTGGAAGGAATGTTCAAAATAAATGATGATTTTTTGTCTCAGAAGTCTAACACTAAAATGGAGGACTTAGAGGAAATAAAATTGGGTTCAAAAAACTTCCCACAAATGGTATACATTGGCAAGAAACTGAGCAAAGAGATCAGAGGAAATTTGATAAGACTTCTGAAAAAGTACAAGCATGTATTTGCTTGGTCCTATGATGACCTCAAAGCTTATAGGGCTGACCTGTTTCAGCATAAAATTCCTCTAAAAGAGGAAACCAAGCCTTTTAGACAGAAGCAGAGACCCATTAACCCTTTATTGGCTACTAAGATGCAAGTTGAGTTGACAAAACTAAGAGATGCTGGTATTATTGAACCAATTAGGCACTCAACTTGGGTCTCGAATCTTGTGCCAGTAAGGAAAAAGAATGGTGATATTAGACTCTATGTTGATTTTAGGAACCTGAATGTAGCTTCACTTAAGGATAACTATGGATTGCCCAATATGGAGGCTATGCTACATAGGGTGACTGGATGTGAACTCTTGTCAATGATGGATGGTTTCTCCGGGTATAATCAAGTGCTAGTCAAAGAATCAAAACAATTTAAGATGGCCTTTACAACCCCATGGGGAACATATGTATATGTTCGCATGCCTTTTGGTCTAAAAAATGCTGGAGCAACATTTCAGAGAGCCATGGATGTTGCATTTGAGGAATTGATAAATGTTTTAATGGTTGTTTATCAAGATGATCTCACTACTTATTCCAAGAAAGCTGAGGATCATTGTTCACATTTGGAGAAGGTCATTCTTAAGGCCTTAGAATTTGGTGTGTCCTTGAATCCCAAAAAGTGTCAATTTGTTGTGACAGAGGGGAAGTTACTTGGACACATAGTGTCAAAAGAAGGAGTCGGGATTGATCCTAAAAGAGTAGAAGTGATTCAAAAAGTCCCTCCACCAAAGAACATAAAAGGTGTCCAGTCATTTTTGGGACAGATTAATTTTGTAAGAAGATTTATTGCCAACTTTACAGAATTGGTCAAGCCCATAGTGAAGTTCCTAAAGAAGGATGTGAAGTTTGATTGGAACCTTGAAGCTCAGCAATCTTTTGCAAAAATCAAACAAACAATTCAGGAGGCCCCGATTTTGGTATCCCCTGATTACTTGAAACCATTTTCTCTATTTTCCTTTGCATCTTTTCATACTATTGCAGCTATCCTCTTGCAAAAGGATCAAGAAGGGTATGAGCATCCTATAGCCTTTTTCAGCAAATCATTACAATCTACTGAATTAAATTATGAACTAATGGAAAAGCAAGCCTATGCACTTGTGAAGGTAGTCAAAGCTTTTAGACCATATCTGGTCTGTGCCAAGGTCAGTGCTTATGTGCCTCATGCTGCAGTAAAGGATATCTTAACACAGAGTGAAGTCATAGGAAAGAGGTGCAAATGGATAAATAGGATTCAAGAGTTTGACCTGAAAATTCATATTACAAAATTGGTGAGAGGATTGGGACTTGCTAAGTTAATGACTGAGGAAAACATGGACCTTGTTTAGGTAAATAATGTTGCTACTAACATTGATATGATTACTAGTATTGAAATGCAACCCTAGTACAAGGATGTTATTTATTTTATTAAAAATGCTAAATGTCCACCTGATTTAAATGATAACCAAAGAAGGAGTCTGAGATTGCAAGCTCAAAGATATGTGTTGATCCAGGGTGATTTGTACTGGAAGGATAATGATGGTATTTTACTCTTTTGTCTGGATAAGCATCAATTAGAGAAAATGTTAAAGGAAATGCACTATGGGATGTGTGGAGGACATCATTCAGCTCGATCAATAGCTCATAAAATCTTAAGAGCAGGATACTATTGGCCTGTGTTGTTGAAAGACACTCATTCTTATGTGAGGAAATGTGAACCTTTGCAAAGGTTCTCTAAAAAATTGAAGTTTTTAGGTGCATTATTATTGAACCCTGTGGTTGCAGAAGCTCCTTTTGCAATGTGGGGTATGGATTTTATTGGAGAATTCTTTGAGAAGTCTAGTGGGGGACATAGTCACATTTTGGTGGCTACTGATTATTTCACCAAATGGATTGAAGCCATCCCAACCAAAAGGGCAACCAGTGTTGTTGTGATTGAGTTTTTGATGAACAACATAATTATTAGATTTGGTGTTCCTGTTAAATTGGTTGTTGACAATGCTATGAGCTTCAGGTCATAGGAGATCACTAAGTTTTACTCAGAAATGGGCATAGTATTGTCTTACTCGTCCCCTTATCATCCACAAGCCAATGGACAGGCTGAATCTAGTAACAAGAGTATTCTGCAGATTCTGAAGAAAACCCTGGAAAAGAATAAGAGAAGCTGGCATGTAAAATTAAAGTTAGCACTATGGGTTGATAGGATTTTTGAGAAGAGGGCTACTGGTAAGTCCCCTTTTGAAATGGTATATGGTGCTAAATCAAGATTGCCAGTAAATAACCTCCTTCCGATCTATAAGTTTATGCAAGAAGAGGACATGGAAATCAGTGATCCACTGCAGGAGAGAATGGTTCAGCTGATTGAATTAGATGAGATTAGAAGGGAGGGACAAAAGGAAAATATGAAGTTGCAGTAGAAGATGAAATATCTTTTTGATAAGAGAGCAACTGTGAGAAAATTCCAGCCTGGTGATATGGTTCTCCAATGGAATGCCAGGGCTGAAGATAAAGGGAAACACAAAAAATTTGAGTCCTTATGGATGGGACCTTATATTGTTCATCAGACCCATGGTAAGGACTCATATTTCTTGCAACATTTGGATGGTGAAAAGTAGGAATTGCCAGTGCATGGACAATTTCTGAAAATTTTCTTCAGTTAATTCTTTTTCCATGCACAGTAGGCTTGTATATATGTATAGGTGTGTTTGTTTCTATTGTGTGTTTGTTTCTTGTTTTAGGTTTAGGTTTTGTGGTCTACCTCCCAGAGATTCATAATTTCTTGCTGTGATTTTGCAATCAAGCATCCTCAGATAGAGCCACTATTGGGAATATTCTTGATTTTCTGAGGTTTTTGTCCAAGTGTTGGTTTAGTCCTCTGGTCTGTAAAGTTTCCTAGTTGCAGGTGTCGGAAGTTCTTCAAATTTTTGTCATAAACCACTTCAAAAATCTTTACTCTAGGTCCTATCCTTGAATAATGTTGAATTCATGTAAAAATCCTCATGTTTGGCCTCTTATTCTTCTTTTTATTGTTACCTTTTTAAGTCACTTGAGTGGATTAAATCGTGCACGTGCTTAATTTTTGTGTTCGCTGAATCGAAAAAGGTCATAGCGTGTCTCATATATTATTTAGTGATTCAGCGAACAAGTCAATCTTATGTTAAGTGTCAGTTTAGTCGCGTGGTCTCTAAGTATCCCGGTTAACACCTCAGCTATTCAGTGAATTGGAAAATGTGTTAAAATGTTAAGTCTTATCTTTGTTCACGTAGTCTCCAAATATTCAGCGGTTATCAGAAAACATCTGGTTATTTGGCAAATGCATTATCTCCAATTCGCATATTCTCTGGCGGATCTTTGCAAATATTTCAGCGACTTGGTGACAACGGTTATCGCTCATTCTCTAAATCTAGCGGTTAAAGGCAAAATAACCTAGTGACTTGGTGAATACCGTAGATCATTGTTAGGATTGATGGTTGTGGTTTAATCTTAGGTATTATTGGGTCCTACATGTTTCATTTGGCAAATAAGTGAATGTGTGAAGACTTCAAAGTTTGGCGGCCCTGACAGTTTGGTATGAAGAATTTCGTGGAACGGGTGTTTTAAAGTGTTCACTTGTTCTCAGAATAAATTAGTAATAAGCTAAATGATTTAGCGATTCAGCGAGTCATGTGTTCGCGGGTTCTCTAAAAGAAAAAGGTAAAGGGCGTATTCATTTGGTGAATGTGCGAATAAAAGGATTGGCTAAGTTTTGAATTTTCAGTCACTTAATCGCGGATTGAAATACTCAGTGTTTAATATGATCTGGCGATTCAACAAACCCTTTGTTCGCTGAATCTCATAATCAAATGACCAATGATCAAATATTTCAACAAACTGGCGACAGCCGTAGATCATCAACAAGATCAACGGTTCATTTAGAATCTCAGAGTAAAGGTGATGGTTAAGAAAGATTCAGTGATTCAGAGATTGAAGGCTTCACTAGTTCTCCAAGTAATTTAGTGGCTAGGTGATCCATTAAGCGAATGTGTGAACCCTTTGTTCACTGAATCTCCAAAAGATTTAACAGTTAGCCACGACATTAAGAGAATGTGAGATGGCTTTGTTCACTGGTTCACCAAATAATAACTGCAGTCAAGTGCTCGAAGGGTGTTGTTGTGTTCGCTAATTCGTGAAAAGTATCATGAGTTAAGGGTTGCATTTCGAGAACCTGCGAAGGCTTTGGCCACTAGTTCTCTGAATATATGCTAGGGTTAACATTGCATTCAGTGATCATGGAAGCTTTCAGTCGCAGATTCGCTAAATGGGCCCAGTTGGAAAAGGTAATAAAAGAAAAGGAAAGGGACCCTTGCCTGCGTGGATAAAGTACAGTATCAAGCTGGAAAGTGAACTAATGAGCCATCCAATTAGTTTCAAAGGAAGATTGCATGACGTAAACAAGTTTAAAGTGCAAGATCTTAATCATTTACCTCTTTGCCTTGTTTTCAATTTTTTTAAAATCTATCTGTCAACATTTGTACATTGGCTAGCTCCATTTTAAAAACTTGTGACATGTGAAATTGAATGCGGGAGCAATTAAGGAGATTTACAATTATTGTGGTAGTTGTACAAAATTGTCTCCGTTGATAAATAAGTTAAGCTCATTGTTTCCTATGTCCAAAATCATTCAAAGAGAATTGTGTCATTCTGAAGCAATTTTCAAAGGCCAAGTGAATCTATTTTGTAGAGATTGAAGATAATTCTGAAGCCAAGATGAGTCAACCTGAGAGAAGCACAGCATCTTCCAGCAGTTAAGCAAAGGTTAAAAGTGGTGAAGATAAGGGCAAGCCTAATTATTCAGATGAATTTTTGAAATTGCTACCTGGTTCCAGTCAAAACAAAAGAGCTCCTGATGATGTTTTTGAAGATGTTCTAGGGTTTTGCAGAGATCCTATCACACTAAATACCACAGGTTATACTATCTTCAATTTCTTTTATAAAAATAGAGATAGTCATATCCCTATATGTAATGGTTGGGCTTTGGGGTTAGGGAAATTAGTAGTGTCTGATGTATTCTTGGATGCAGATTTAATTATTGCTCTAGCTAGGCACTACAACCCTATTTCTAAGACAATTAGGAAAGAGGACCAGTCAGCTTTGGTTACTCTTGATAGGGGTTCATTCATGAAGGCTTTTAATGTTTATACATCCACTTCTACTAAAATTGATTTGAGCAAAGAAAAGGAGAGGTATAAGAAGAATATAGGGATAGTAAAGGACCAAATAATGAAGCATATCCCAAAATAGGATAAGTATATAGCTCACCTCCCTACTCACATGAATGCCCCTTACCAATTTAAGTCCCTTCAGCATTACATGAAGCAAACTTGTTATGGGTTGTGTAGGGTTTTGGGAATTGATGGGGATGCAGAGTTTTTACTAGCTGACCTTTTGATGATTATCCTGGACATCCAGAATTCTTTGGTTAACACTGACTATGATTACATCCAGTACATCATTGATAGAATGCATGAGGGTCTGATTTCTATCAAGGATAGTAAGAGCCCAATTAAGTTCATGCATTATTCTTTGCTAATGCACTTAATTTTGTTCTTCAATATTAGTAGTTTTGATTCGAACATGCTAAAGCCAAGGTTCAACTTTGAAGGCTAGTATAATCCAGTGCAATTATGGGTGAGGATGTTGAATTCTACTTCCAATGAGGGGAATTTTTGTCTCTTTTAGAATTTCATTGTGTATCCTCTCGTAAGGATGTTAGGTATCAACACTACAAGGATATCCCTAAGGGTCCTCAGGCTCCTATGACCAGTGCAGTTTGTGAACAATTGGGAGGGAGATCACAATTGGGGTGATTTTTACTTAGGGGAGAATGCTACAATTTTTAGAGTCTACGGTTGCCCCCAGCCCCCACATCTATTCCCAAAATTTGTGCCTCCAAGGGTTGCTTGTTTGGAATTTGTGTGGCAGTTGATGTGGATAGATAGGGAAATTATAGCCCCTCACAGGAAGGGTACATTCACACCTAGGCAATTCAAGATAGGTGACTTCCTGGTAGGAAAGAGGGCATTTCCTCAAATTACCGCATGGTTAAATTAGTTCAAAATGGCTACTGGTGCTTGTAGACATGTAGATCTTGAGGGCTTTATCAAAATTGCCAGGATGCTATACATCCCAAACATTGGTGTGAACAGAGAACATGAAGGCTTGGACGAGGAAAATGTAGTCAGAAATATCATTGATGATGATGAGGTCAAGAGGAGATGGAACAGGTACTTTGATTTAATAGACTTGTCAAAACAAGTAAAGGCAGCCCAGCTTCCTTTTGAGGGTTTCTTCCTTGACCTTCCCTATTTAAAAAGAATTGAGAGGATGATAGAGATGCATGACACTCTATCAAATCAGTTGGAGAAGTTGATTGACCAGAGTCAACCAAAGAAAATGAAAGATTTTTCATCTTTTGATCAAGAGGAGTTTTCTGATGAATCACAGGAAGGGAATAACCTGCCACAAATGGAAGATGTACAAAGTGTTAGGCCTTTTGAAGACCAACCAAAAATAGGGGATATTCCAGAGCCACCCTTGAAGAGGCAAAGGCTTGAGGTGGGAGAGCCTTCAAGGCAGGAAAAACAAAGGAGAACAATTGATAGAGCATTTGCTCTAGTGCGAGGTGATAGGGTTTACCATCACCAATTGAGAAAAGAAATAAGAGAAGGAAAGAAGGTGGCCTCTGATGAAGCAGATAAGGAATAGTCCTTGTGGTCAGAAAGGGATATCAGAGAGGTCTATCTGGAGGAATTTTTGAGTGATGACTAGTTTATTAAAACTGATGAATTCAAGAGTTTTCTTGTTTGGAATAAGCAGCAAGAAGTGAGGAAACTTCTGCCTGAAGGTATGGAACCAAGTGAAGAGACATTGAGAGCCTTAAATTCGTATGATCCTAGCCTTGATCCTATAACTACAGATGAGGCTAGACAACTGGTCAAGTCAAGTGGAATGCTATTGACTCCAGGATGGGATCTGACCTCTGCTTTCATCATAGATCAAATAAGAAAGCAACCACCGGGCAGCCTGTCATATGAGGTTCACATTGGTGATATGATAAGAGGAAGTGGCTATGACCCTAAGTCTCAAGCTATTGCAATGTGGTCCATGGCCCCTAGGACTCAAAAGCCATCCCTATTGAGTATAGAAGATAAAATGGAAGGGAATCAGATTATTTGGACTGTGCAGAATACAACTGACCTTGAAGTTTCTAAGGTAGTGACTCATTGGGGTAAGCTGAATGAGGTAAAAATAGTGCAATTATCTTAAAGGTACTCGAAGTTGTTTGAAAGTGCAAACCTGGTAGCCAAGGATAGAGATTTAAAATTGATGAAGATCAAGCAGCTAGAAGATGAATTGGCAGAGATCAAAGTTAAGCTAGAAGAAGCTTTGAAGGTGGTTGTTGTTCCCTCTGTGCAGATTGAGGTCCCAATTCAAATTGATGAAGAAGTACCTGAGGGACCTAATGAAGATTTAGATAAGGTAAGGATAGAGGCATCTTTGGACACCATGTCAAAGATTATACAATATAGGTGAGATAAGATAATAGAGAAAATGGATACAGTTTATCAATCAGTCAGCCAATTACACCAGACAAACAGAAATATAAATGAATCATTGGCTGCTTTGGAGCCACTTCATAGTGTTTGGTCTAGAAGAAGTTTGTTGTTTGATAAACTTGATAGCTTACAAGAGCATAAGCTTGAGATCCCTGGAGTAGTTACAGAATTTTTTGAGAAGATTGGCTTAATCAATGCTTTTTCAAAGTTTTTTAAAGGTAAGTCTAACCAGGTGAGGGTTAAGTTGTTTATGTTTGATAAACATTATAGCAAGTATTTGCCTATGGTATGTGATGACAATGGAAACCTGATCAAGTTGGAAGAATGGAAGCTGTCAATGGATTAGTTAGTGATTACACAAGATGCTTTCCTTAATAATGACAATACTATGGATTTTGAGAGGTGTAATAACATCATTGATAGTTTATTTAAAATTGAAAATGATTGCATATGATTTGTGGCAGAAGCCAAAAATGTAACTAACTCCATGTGGGACAAGCAAGTTAGCTTGTTACAAGAATTGCAGACTTACAACTGGCCAGGAGATGATGAAGTAGTGGCTTGGGAGAAGCTAACAATAAAGAAGAAAAAGAGGCCAGTTGTCCAACTTATAGAGGAGGAAGAGGAATAGAGTTGCAGATGGCATCTAATCCAAAAAATGAGGGAGAGCAAGTTTCAAACAAAGGATGATGTAAATTAGCTGGATGGCGGTCATCATTCATGCAGCGAATTCAGCAAGTGCTCTGAAATATCTTTGGACAAAGATGCCACCTGTGGATTTGTTGAAAAAAGATCTTTGTAATGTGTTGTTACAATCTGTTTGTCAGTTTGTAATCTTGTCTCTAGTATAGGATCTTTTCTAGCCATCCCAAGCTTGTTGCATCCTTTCAAGGATTCCAAGATGGCTATGTTATAAATATTAAGTCTTGGTTCATTTCAAGGAGGTTGAAAAATATACTGTAGAGGCTTGGCACCATTGTTGAAATCTTAGAATATTTTATCAGATTTTGAAATGTATTGATACAGTGAGATTTTATTGGAATACAATAGAATTCTCTTGCATGATTTCAATTGTCTTCTTGTTTGAATTATGTGGCTTTTGTGTATTGAATCTATAAGGTAGTTTTGATATACCATTTACAAGGTATCTGTGATTTTAATCTCTAGCTCCTTTCAAGGAAAGGGTAATGTCTTTAGGTTAATTTCTGAGAGCTTAGGAATTTGGCAAGAATTTGATGATCGAACGTGTTTAAGAGAGGATGAATTGTAAGGCATTTCATCTGGGATTTGTTTGTGTTTCATTTAGAAGATTTTTGTAAGTATATGTTTCAATGTTTGACTCTATACCCGAAGACAAGGCACTGGTCTATCCTTGATTTGCAAAGATCTTACCCTCAACAAAACTTAGATAATAATTTACTTTCGTGTATGTTTGAACAACTAAGAAGATAAAGTTTTTATCAAGGATATAAACTAGTGTTGTGATCCTTTCAAGAAGTAGATCTAAAAGGGGTTAACCTACCCGAGTTCAAAGCTCGAAAAGAAGAAGGAGTTTATCCTTGTCACACTTGCCATTTTTCTACAATGAATGTTTACTTTCGTTAATATCATCGTGGAGCATTGAGTCTGAAGATAGGTACACCCGCCTGGGTCTGTGGAGCCCAAAGTAGAAGAAGGACTTGGTCCTTATTATTTAGCTTTTTCCCTATAAGAATCTAGAGTTGAGAACCTGAGAGTCAAATTTGAAAACTATATTGGCGATTCTACATGAAAAAGAGCTAACATGTTCACCGACACATTTCTTTGTTAACCGAGCAAAATAGAAAGGAATTAAATGATCAGTTTAGCTGATAAAGTGATGAGCTGTAAAGTGTATGAAGTCAAGGTAACAGATAATATTTTTTATGAAGATCAACGGATAACATAAATAAAAAAGGATCTAATGGAGCAGATTGAAACATGTTACTAACATATCAGCCGAGGAAGCCTAAAGCGGCAAAATCTATGAATATGATTAAGAAAAAAAATCTGATGGAGGAAAAGAAAATGATTTACTTGTCTATATAAGAGACATTGATTTCATTATTGAAGTGAGCTGAAAGAAGAAGATACTGTAGAATTATTGCGTGGAGAAGTTTTCATGCATTCTGATCATACTGGTTAATAAGAACCGAGCTGCAAAACAGTTACCAAGCTATAGAGAGTAATTATCGATGGATAGTAAGTTGATATGGTATTGAATCTGAAGTGTTATATTGATCAAAAATATTTGAATGAGCTGAACATTGATCTATGAACTGCAAACTGAAGTTGTTTTAAGGAAGATCATCTAGTGTTACATATTTAACCATTGTACATAGTCAAATCTCTTAACAGAGTGGACTATGAAAGTCTTTTGATGTTTCATTTATAGAGTGAACATTTTTATCCTTTCAACCCCAAAGTGATTTCTGGTTGGATGATAACTTCTAGTCTAAAATCCTCTAACAAGGTCACACCTAACAATGTGTTTGTAACCTTTAACAGGGTTGGGTCTTCACCGAACTCACTTCAGAAGAGTGAACAATTTTGGGTTGCCGGTCCCAGGTGGTTTTTCCCTTCACAAGGTTTCCATGTTAAATCTATTGTGTTATGTGCTGATTGTGATATTTGTTTGTTATCATAATTTGCATATTACACGTTAGATTTAATCGGTAATTATTATAAAGTTTAGACTGACAATCGGTAAAAACATAGACATTGAAAGTATTTCATGTTTACTGAGTTGCAGAAGTAGTAGAATTGTTTTGGATTATACATTTTGATTTGGGACATTGGATAACTGATTCACCCCCCTCTCAGTTATTCTAACAATTGGTATCAGAGCGGTGGTTACTTAGAATAGAGTTTTAAGGACTTCAGCAAAAAGGTCTCAAGATGTATAAGAGGGAAGTGCCAAAGCTGAACAAAGATAACTTCACAGTATGGCAAAGATGGATGAAGTTGCACATATTTGGAATTGGGAATTCTACACTAGAATTGATGGAAAATGGCTACATTGAACCAACACCAAGTCCCCTGACTCTTGATCAACTGAAGGATAGGCATGAACACAATATTACTATGATGGAACTTGTTGTTGCCTATACCAATGCCGAATTTGATGACATCAAGGACTATGATACAACTAAGAAGATGTGGGATAAGCTGAATCTAATATATAGTGGAGATGCGAATGTTAAGAGAGCCAAAGCAAAAATCCTAAGAGGTCGATTTGATGATATGAAGATGAAAGAAGGTGAGAACATTGTGCAATACACAAACAGACTAAAAGAAGTAGTACATGCTATTAGAGCATCCAACAGAGTTATTGATGATGAAATAGTAATAAGCAAGATTCTCAAAACTTTGCTGCCAATTTATGCAATTAAGATCTCTGCAATTCATGAAACAAGGGCTACATCCAACCTTACCCTTGACACTCTGATCAGTAAGCTTACAACCTTTGAATTGAATAACTTTGACAATAGTGTTGTACCTTCTATTGAATCCTCTTTCTTGTCTTCTTCGAAGATTGGTAAGTCTAGTAGCAGGAATGATAAGAATAATGATAGTGACAGTAATACCGATGATGAACTTGATGAGCTTGAAGCTCTTATGGCTAGAAGATTGCCCAAAGGTAAGGGAAGGTATAGAGGCAAGTTACCTTTAGCATGTTTTAATTGTAAAGAAGTTGGCCACACTGTTGCTAGATGTTTGAATAAGAAAGAAGATGATAGATCCAAAGGAAGCTATGGGAGAAGAGTCAACAGAGGCTACCAACACAACAACAGAGACAACCAAGATAGCTATGACAAAGGAAAAAAGGTATGTTACATAGCTAAAGAATTTGAATCTAAATCTAACAATGATGATGATGTAGAAGTAGTATTTGTTGCTATGAAGGATGATTCAGAGGAAGAAGAGAAACATGAAGAGACAACACTGATCTCTAAAGTAAGAAGAAATGATACATGGATCATAGACAGTGGCTGTACACATCATATGACTGGTGATATAGATAAATTTGATCTAATTGATGAATATGATGGTGGATCTGTTAAAATGGGAAATGATGCACCTTGTATGGTGAGAGGTAAAGGTTCACTGATGATTAATGATAGATTAAAATGTGAGAATGCATACTGGGTAGATGGATTGAACTACAATTTGTTAAGTGTGGCACAGCTGAACAACTTAGGACACCA
Organism: Chamaecyparis obtusa; assembly: GCA_027943335.1. Taxonomy (NCBI): domain Eukaryota; kingdom Viridiplantae; phylum Streptophyta; class Pinopsida; order Cupressales; family Cupressaceae; genus Chamaecyparis; species Chamaecyparis obtusa. The sequence continues at coordinate 1,539,190 of BSBK01003769.1, read as the reverse complement.
ACTTGCTTTTGATAGAAGAAAGGTAAGAATCTATGATGATGGAGGAAGACTTGTTGAAATCAGTACACAATCCAGAGGTAATTTATTTTATCTTGATATTGATCAGCCTTCTTGTTTATTAATAAAATATGAAGATGCATGGCTATGGGATAAGAGGTTATGTCATGTGAATTTTGACAACATGATCAAGATTAGTAAGAAGAAAAGAGTTAGAGGGTTGCCTAACTTGTCAAAACTGGATCATGCTATGTGCCATGAATGTCAGAAAGGTAAGATGACTAATTTCAATTTTAAAAGAAAACACTACTCAACAAATAAGATACTTGAGTTGGTTCATACTGATCTATGTGGTCCTATGAGAACTCAGAGCCATTATGATGATAGATACTTTATTCTTTCTGTTGATGACTATACTAGATTGATGACTGTTATGTTCCTGAAAGAGAAATCTGGAGCTTTTAAGTCATTTAAATGGTATAAGGTGAAGGTAGAAAAAGAGACTGGAAAAGAAATTAAATGCTTAAGATTTGATAGAGGAGGTGAATTTATCTCTAATGAATTTACTAATTTCTATAATGAGAATGGTATGAAGAGACAGGTCTCTACACCGAGAACACCTCAGCAGAATGGGATTGCTAAAAGAAGGAATAGGTCAATCATTGACTGTGCTAGAACACTAATGCTACAAAAGAATGTTTCTCAGACATATTGGAGGGAAGCTGTCAGCATAGCTATATATGTGCTTAACCAAGTACAACTGAAGAAGGACACCAACCGGACACCTTATGAGCTATGGTTTAGACACAAACCTACTGTAAGTTATTTTAGGATTTTTGGAAGAAAATGTTTTATTTTGAAAGATGAGAGAAATGGGAAATTTGATTCTAAAGGTGATGAAGGAATATTCTTAGGATATTCTACTAAGAGTAAAGCATACAAATGCCTGAATAAGGTTACAAATAAGATGATTGAAAGTACTAATGTTTGTGTTGATGAGTATGATGACATAAACACAAAAAAAAGAAAGGATCCAGAAGACTATGGTAGATTCACTTACATTGAACTTCCTGACTATCTACCAAAGTCACAACCTGTGATAACCAGTCAGTAGGAAAATAACCCCGAGGAACAAGAAAGGGAAACCAACGAATAAGATGGTGCTACCAAGAAAGCAAATGAACCTGAACAAGATGAACAAGAAAGAAGAAACTGAGTACTGGCTAGTTTTGTCAGTAGACATCATCCTGAGACACAAATTATTGGAAACAGACAAGTTGGAATGCAGACAAGAAGCAAAACAAGACAAGGTACATGTCTAGTTTGTGAATTTGAACCAAAGAATGTGAAAGTTGCATTAGAAAATGAAGAATGGGTTAATGCAATGAAGGAGGAAATAGAACAAATAGAGAAAAAAAAAAATTTGGTCCTTAGTACCCTGACCTAAAGATAAGAATATTATCAGTACTAAATGGATATTCAGAAACAAATTGAATGAAAATGGTGAAGTAACAAGAAATAAAGTGAGATTGGTATGCAAAGGATATGCATAGGAAGAAGGCATTGATTATGGTGAAAAATTTGCACCTGTTGCTAGACTGGAAGGAGTTAGAATGTTACTTGTGGGTAAAAGCACAATAAGTTGTCACCTTTTTACAAAGGAAGAGGCTAACAACACCAAAGCTGAAAACATTCAAGGGCATAAAAGTCACATTTCTGTTGAGAATTTGAAGATGATGTAAATTGATGAAATGTGTAAAATAGGATGAATTTTATGCCTATAATTTTTAAAAGTTAATTTGAGTAAAAACTAATATATTTTTTTAATTTTTTAGGTCTAATTTTCATATTCTAAAAAATACTTCAAATCAAGGAGTTTACTTCCCGTCAAATCATTATAAGTAAAACAATGTTTTTCCCCCAATTTTAGAATATGTTTTAGATGACATGTATATCTAGTGCAACAAAAAAGAAAGAAGTGTTTTCAATCTATAGTTTACTTGTTATAAGTATTCAAAGTTGAACTTACCTGAAATCAACAATTTTTTTCTCCCGTCACCTTTTCCCTATCAAAACTATGCCAAAACTCAAATAAATTACATATTCTTGAAGAGGACTCTATCCTCTAGTGTCATATATGATTTTAAAAAATTTCTGAATTGATTTAGCATTTTTCTATATTTTTTGAATCAACCTCTTCTCAAAGTTTAATATACCTATATGTAGTTTTTAGCAAATTTGTTTAATGTTTTGTAGTTGAAACAATATAAAATTTATATGTCCAGAATTGTACTTCTGATATCTACAAAAGGGTACTTTTAGTTTTTTAACATTTTCTATTTTGATCAGAGAAAGCTACAGCAGAAGTGCAAAATTATGGTTTTTTTGTGTTTTTGGATGTTTGGCTGCCATGGCATGCCACTTAGGTAGACTCGGCCGAGTCCAACTAGGCCGATTCTGACTGGGCCTATTCTAACTTGGTCAAGTCCCCCTAGGTGTCGGCCCCACACAAATAGCCAAATAGTGTGCAAATGAGGCACTTGAGATGGTTTTTGATATTAAAAATATCATTTAGACTCAGTCGAGTACCACTTGGCCCAGTCTACTGGGCCACGTAGATGCCATTTGGAACCACATGGTGCCTACATGTAGTCAACTGAGTGAGACTCGATGTAGTCTAAGTGGGCTGAGTCTAACTAGGCCGAGTCATTTGAGTTAGCCTAAAAGGTGACACTCAATTGTGCTTTTACCCTTGCATATGTTGCACACAAGAAATTTAAGGTTTATCAAATGGATGTGAAATCAACATTTATGAATGGTATACTTGAAGAAGAGGTCTACATAGAACAACCTGAAGGATTCATTGATCCAGACAAAAGAAACATGGTATGTAGATTACACAAAGCTTTATATGGTTTGAAGCAAGCATCGAGAGCATGGTATGAAAGACTACATACTTACTTGTTAAGTATTGGATTTGTAAGAACTAGTGAGAACAATAATCTATACATGAAAGGTGATACTGATGACACTATTATTATTGCTGAAATTTTTATTGATGATATTATTTTTGGAGGTCAAGATCACGTATGTAAATCTTTTGCTAATGACATGAGGAATGAGTTTGAAATGTCTATGTTCGGAGAGATTAAATTCTTTCTTGGATTACAAGTGATTCAACAGAGTGATGGGATATTCATCACATAGTCCAAGTACATAAAGGAAGTCTTGAAGACATTTGGCATGGGAGATGCTAAACCTATGGGAACACTGATGGCTACTAGAAGTAAATTGACAAAGGAAGATGAAACTATAGAGGTAAACCAAACACTTTACCGATCCATGATTGATAAGCTCATGTATGTAGTTCACAATAGACCAGATATAGCACATGTTGTGGGAATTGTTGCTAGATATTTTTCTAATCCTAGAGAATCACACATGATTGCTACTAAAAGGATCTTAAGATATCTAAAAAAGATAGAGGATTATGGATTATGGTATCCTAAGGAAGGTAAGTTTGAGCTGAAGGTTTATACTGATGCTGATTGGGCTGGAAATGTAGATGACAAAAAAAGTACCACCGGAGGAGCATTTTTCTTTGGTGAAATACTTGTAACCTGGACAAGTAAAAAGTAGGCTTGTATTTCTCAGTCTACAGCTGAAGCAGAGTATGTTGTTGCTGATACTAATTTCTCAAACATTGCATATATCAAGCAAGTGTTGGAAGGAATGAATGAGGTAATCACTGACCCAGTAATCATATACTGTGACAACACAAGTGCTATTAATATTTCAAAGAATCCTGTGATGCACTCTAAGACAAAGAATATATCAATTAAGTATCACTACTTAAGAGAAAAAGTGCAAGAGAAGAAAGTAAAGTTAGAATTTGTTACATCTAAAGAATAACTTGCAGACATTTTTACAAAGCCTCTACCGAAGGACACATTTAAATATTTGAGGACTAGACTTGGGGTCTGTCCCTTGTCTATCAGTCACTAATGTGATCTGGATGTTGCATTAGCCTACTCTTATCAGAAGATCATTCATGTTGATGCAACATAGTTCACACTTTGGATTTTGTTCAAGGTTGTGATTAAGTTTGAAGAACTAAAATAGATTGGGATATCAGTATACTAAGATACCAAGGAAGTAATGGACAATAAAGAGTTACTTAGATACTACAGAGCTGATTATTTATTTGTTTATTTGGCATTGTTTTCAAAGGGAGAGATAAATAATATGGAAAAGCAAAGGAGATATGCACTGATGAGAACTATCTAAGGGAGAGATAATCTAAAAGGAACTTGAGAGCTAAAAAGGTTATATCTACATAATGACAAAGTTGTATTTTATAATGTTGTTTTAGTAACATAGTGATTAAACATATTAAGCTAGGGAGAGCTTACACTACACAACATTTGATCACAAAGTTGTAGAATACATGTTTGGTATGTGTATGGTACATTTCATATTACTTGAGTTGCCATCAATGCCAAAGGGAGAGATTGATGACCTACAACTGATTTAGAACCTAAATGAAGAATCTATAATTCAAGATTACTGAGGAGTTGATGATTAGATATGCAAGATGATTAAATCAGTATTATGTTGTCATTGATGTCAACTAGCTTGATAGTACTTATCTTGTAAGTTACTATACCAACACATCTGAAGGAAGGTGAAAGATATGAAGAACATAAATATCTACATGAGGAAGATGTATATGATAGATGAGGATAAGGAACACACTGAGTAACTAGTTGATGAGTCTATGACTTGATGAAATTGACTTTATTATGTTGCATTCATCTATGATGAAGAATAGAGATGAAAGACACAAAGCATTATTGTCAGTAAATAAAGCATTTCAGTATACATTGATGAAGTGTAGTGTATACCGAGCAGAGTGTTAATAGAGTTTGTGTTCACCGATGCATTTCTTTGTTAACTGAGCAAAAAAAATAATAATTAAATGATCAGTTTAGCTAATAAAGTGATGAGTTGTAAAGTGTATGAAATCAAGGTAATAGATAATGTTTGTTATGAAGATCAATAGCTAACATAAATAAAAAAGGATCTAATGGAGAAGATTAAAATGTGTTACTGACACATCAGCCAAGGAAGCCTAAAGCGGCAAAATTTATGAATATGATTAAGCAAAAAAATCTGATGGAGGAAAATAAAATGATTTACTCATCTATATAAGAGACATTGATTTTATTATTAAAGTGAGTTGGAAGAAGAAGATACTGCAGAATTATCGAGTGGAGAAGTTTTCATGCATTCTGATCATACTGGTTAATAAGAACCGAGCTACAGAACAGTTACCAAGCTATAAAGAGTAATTACCAATGGATAATAAGTTGATATAGTATTGAATCTAAAGTGTTATATTGATCAGAAATATTTGAATGAGCTAAACATTGATCTATAAACTACAAACTAAATTTGTTTTAAGGTAGATCATCTACTATTACATATTTAACCATTGTACATAGTCAAATCTCTTAACCGAGTGGACTATGAAAGTCTTTTGATGTTTCATTCATAGAGTGAACATTGTTATCCTGTCAACCCCAAAGTGACTACTGGTTGGATGATAACTTCTAGTCTAAAATCCTCTAACAAGGTCACACCTAACAGTGTGTTTGTAACCTTTAACAAGGTTGGGTCTTCACTGACCTCACTTCAGAAGAGTGAACAATTTTGGTTTGCTAGTCCCAGATGGTTTTTCCCTTCACAGGGTTTCCACGTTAAATCTCTTGTGTTATGTGTTGATTGTAATATTTGTTTGTTATCATACTTTGCATATTACATGTTAGATTTAATCGATAATTATTATAAATTTTAGACTGACAATCAGTAAAAACATAGACAGTGAAAGTATTTCATGTTTACCGAGTTGTAGAAGCAGTAGAATTGTTTTGGATTATACATTTTGATTTGGGACACTAGATAACTAATTCACCCCCCTCTTAGTTATTCTAATAGTAGTCATGAAATATCTTTGTGATGCCTCATATCATCACATCAAGGTCTATGATCAGAGATATCAAGTCTATCTACCTTGACACACCTTAATATAAGCTTGCACTACTTAACTCTACAAATTTGAGGGCTAGATAATCTCTGTACAAATTCTCCCCCCAAGGTCATGCTTGGAAAATCAAGTTGATATAGAGGGTCCAACAATAGGAAAGGACTCAACAAACATTTCTGATTCCTCTTTTCATACTAAATCACTCTAACTCTTCTCCTTCCACACTCTCACTGCCATTCTTATTTTCCTTCACAAAGGTTTTATGGAAACTATCCTTATACTTAGATAGGTTAGGTTCATTGTTCCTTCTTCCATTAGTATTATGTATTCCTCTATTTTTAAATCTCTTATTGTTAATAGATCTATTGAATATACAATATGTAGCTATATGCCCTAGGTTATTACATTTGAAACACGTAACAAGTGAATTATCATACCTTGGACCATTTTGGTTTACCTGTAGTCTGCAATCCCTTGCAACATACCAATTTTTTTTGCATTTGTAACATGTAACACTTGAAGATATGATATTACTTACTCCAAGAGGCCTTCTAGCATCACTTGTAGGATTGGGTCTTGCATATGTTCTCTGATTAGATTTGGATCTGCAATCATGTGATTTGTGCCCATATAAATAGAAATTGAAACAATAACCAATGAATAGTTTGGAATCTAAATCACCTTTACAATTTCTTTTCATGTGTCTGAACTTGTTGCCTATAAAAAATCTACCCTTGAATTGTCTGATCTGGTCCTGGGAGGCTCCATTCTAATTATATTTTTTATCATTATTTGGCATTGTCCTTTCATCTCCTATTTTGGAACTCCTATCACTATTGTATCCAAGCCTAGTCATGTCTCCTTTAGAATTCTATAATTGAAGGTTCTCATCAATCTTATGACTGCTTAAATGGAGTTTCTCAATATGTAACTTTTATTACATAAGCCCACCCTTGACAATATTGGTGAATCTATCAAGTTTCTGATAATTGGATCTTGAATATGAAAGTTCCAATTTCATTTGTCCAAGTCGAGTATTCATATCATGACATTCATTTACCTTCCTTCTTAGATCTTCTTCAAGCTTTTCTTTCTACATTTTTCTATCTTCAATCTCTTTGGCCATCTAAAGTGATGTGATCTTAAATTCATTTCTAAGTGGTTGATTTTCCTTAAAAAGTTTCTCAACTAGGTATAACTCATCTTCATCTATTCTTTGCAAGGGATATCAATCTGTTCATTGAGTTTGTTGATGTAATATTCTACAATTTTGAGCTTACTTTTCAATCTAACATTATCTATATTTTCTTTATCCAAGTCCTCAAGGTCTACCTCAAAATTTTCTTAAAGGTTTCTTGAATCCATTTGGATCCTCCTCAAGCTATAAGACTTCTTTTGAGGAACTAGGATCTGATGCCAATTGTTAGGATCAAGAAACATGAGAGGACCAAGAGGGTTGAATTAGTGGTGCAACACTTTCAAACCAATTTATTACTTTGTAACTTAACCATAATAATCCACATATAGCAATACAGGAAAGTAGAGGATAAAAAAACAAGAACTCATAACACCATGATTTATTTCTCAAGGAAACCCTGGCTAAGGGAAAACCCTAGTGGGGATGGTACCCACAAGATAATGCACTAATATGAAAGTTCTTTGTTAATAGGTCTGACCCTATTAGGAGTCTTTACATAGAATTTAATACATATAATGTCCCTATTAAAGGACTAGACCTTGTTAAAGGCCTTTGACCTAGTTAAGAGTCAAGAACAAAAGTAGCACACTCTCTTGAGAATGAAGGTTAAATCTGCCTTCTAGACTCACTGTCCAATTATAGAGAGTGTATTACAAAAATACAAAACTATGAATGACATAACAATATTTGATTAGTCCACATTGAAGCTTGCATCTGATTTGATCTAGCATTAAATCTTGTACATCATACACAACACATATCATATATAACTTCCTTACATACTCACATTGTAATGCCCCACTAGGGAACCCAGGAGAATAGAACATAAACATGCAACTAAGTTTGTAGAGAAATTTGTTTATTTTAAGTTAACAATCAATAACATCAAAGTGTCACAATGCAGAAGCAAAGAACAACAATAAAAAACTAACACAGATTACAACTCTCAAGGGTTCCTTGATGTAGATTACGAAAGAGTTAATTAATTAATTTAGATAAGATACAATCATGAAATCCAAGAATACATCTGAAGAATAAATACAATATCATATGCATGATTACATAAATACAATTGGCACCATAAGGTAACCATAATAATCTACATCTGCTGCACATGTCACAGGGTATGTAAATACAATAAACTAAAAAAAATACAATATGATATCTCTGAAAACATTATATAGTGATACAAGATCACAAGAAGAAAGAAGAACTAGAACACATCTTCAACAATGAAGATCAAGAAAGAACAACTGCCACAAGGATCATCCAGCCTCGATGCATGAATGCCAAAATCTCAAATGGTAAAAGAATCACTAACACCTGACCTCGTGAACCTAAATGGTCCACTCCCACTGTGCTGAGGAGATAACAACAGATCCCACTCAAATAAAAAACAATAACAACAACAACCAAGGAAGAGGTCCTGAAAGCTTCTAACTCAAAGGGATCAAAAGTAAAACAAGGTATAACATACTCTCACCAGAGGTAACCAATACACATAGGAAACCTAAGATGCATACAAGAAGTGTCATCACACAAGCCAACTCTAAGGTTATCTTGATAGTCTCTTCAGACCCCGACGCCCTAGTGACTCTATGTGGTCTTAGTAACCTCTCGTGTAGACAAGGTACTAACTATGCCATATCCAATCCATAAAGGCGGCAAGCATCATCTCACTCCCATCCTAGTCAAACTCAATTAGGAACTGAGGCATGGGTGAGGCTCATAATATCTTATATGGTTCATTTTAAATTCCCAATGTTTATTAATTATCACTTATTAAACTACTTGTAATGGGATCTCTTGGTAGCCACTTCCGAGCTCCGGCACCAATTACAAGTCACTTCCTACTATACACTCAGATGACCTACCCTAGGGTTTCACAAGATCAAAAAGAACTTTGAGTTATCACAACTCATGAATCTCTACAACTAGATTCAACATGCAAAACCAGATACATCATAGAGCAAGTTCACCGACACAACAGAATATGCAAGGAAAACAAACATGACAAAAAGATATCCTACACCCAAAGTACCCACCTCTAGATTATACCACAAAAAGATAACCACAACCCCTGAGAAGCAATACAAGAAAATTGTCCAAGGCATCTAAATTCTTCACAATAAACCATGCTTGCTAGAGATTGCAACACTTAATTTACACAGGAATATACAATCCAAAATTGACAAAAGATCCTTTTAACCTAATACTTTAATCATATACAATTAATCAAAAAGCATTACGATCATCTAACCTTTCAAATACATCCCTAAAACATAATTTATCCAATTAGATTTATAATCAAATTAAGAAAATAAATTAATAATCTAATTTAATACAATCAGTAATATCAATAATTTTTTTTTTATAAGCATTTATAAAAAGAAAAATAAGTTGAAATTAGATTACACTAATTTCCTTCAATAAATACATGAACACATAATTCAAATATTAACATAACTAAATTTAATAAAGAGAAATAATTTTTAATGGTAAATAAAGTTAACAAAGTTTACCAAAAGAATTGATTTTAATAATAAATAAAATTAACTAATTTAATAAATAAACTAAATTAAACAAATTTTTAAAAAACTATACTTAATAAATTTTGAAAGAAAAACCACATAATAAAAATAAAATTAATAAAGAATCAGGGGGGGTCTTGTGGGCCCCACACCCCTGTCAAAAGTGTAGACCCTGCCCTGTCGCGTATGCAGTCCCTGACTGCCATGCGTAGTACCATAAGGTATTGCACACGTAGCCTTTATTAGACTATCGTGCATCAGTACTTATGTACTACGCGCATGATAGCCTAAACAAAGTGCTGTAAAAACTTTTTTAATAAAGTTTCTTTCTTTTTTTATTTATTTATATTCAAACATGTTTTTTTTTTAAAACAAAGTTTATAATTTAAACTTTCAATTCTATTCTTTTTTAATTTATTTACAAAACTAAGGATAAACTTAAATATTTATATACATATATTTGTCATATAAATATTTATATATTTCCATAAGATATTTATATAAATACACTTTTATTCACATGGTAATAATAGCACAACGAACTAGATCTTAATCCCATAAAAATTTGAAGGAAAACAAATAACCTTCTTTAAGCCAAGTTATCGCTACTGAAACTAGGGTATTCCTATTTGGCCATTTTAATCAAATTTCAAAAAAGAAAACTTTAGCCACAATGAACTAGATTGCAAATCCTAATGAAAACATTCTACACTACAAAATTAAAGAATACATGTAGAAGGTTTTCCTATAAGACCAATTCCAAATTCAAGGAAAAATTCATAGAGTAGAACTCAAAACAAGATAGATAACAGGCACGAGGAAGACACACTTTACTTTCCTATAGAGATTTGAAAAGTAATAATAAGGATAAATTTCAAAACCTACCTCAAATCAATTATACAGATTCGATGATGTCCAGAATGAAGAAAATAGAATCTAAGCTTTTCGAAGAGCTCTCACAAATCTGTCCCAAATCTGTCTCCAAAATTCCTCCTCCAAAACCTGTGTCCCCCAACAATGGCTAAACCCATAATAAATAAAGGAATTACCTTCCCCATGCAAGAATTTGAACTCAACTCCAAGAGACTTTGCATGAAAATGAACTTTAGTTTATAGTTCAGTTCAGTTGAACTAGAGTCTCCTCTCCACTTTGACTTTGTTGAAAAGCTCTTAACTAAACTTTAACTTAAATTATTAATTCAATTTCATTCAATTATGAATGTGAAACATAATGCATTTAAATAATTCATAATTAGAATATTTAGTTAACATAAATACCACATGCCAAAATAACCCTTAATTTAATAAATATATTTTAATTAAACAAAGGTCAATTTCATGATTAAATATTTCTAAGGTGAAATTATTTAATTAATTCACATTAATTAAATATTTCAATCACACTCAATATTAGCATATAATTAATTTCCAATTAATTTATGCATCAACTATATAATAAAAATAATAATTAAACTAAATATATACATTTATTTAATTACCATTTAAATGATATTCCATGGCTAAAAATAGAATGATCTAAAAATAGAAATTACACCAACGCCACAAATCCATGAATCAAAGAGACCTAAGGACCCACATACATACTCAAGACATAGGTATAAACTCTTGCCAATTGGACGAGTTTAGAAGGGTGGAAACATGAAATCTTGTCCCCTACTTTAGGACAATAATTGGCTTAGGTTAGGATTTGGAACTGAATATTATCTCCCCTCTTTTACCATTGAGATTAGCGATAGGGCACACTCATCTTGACAATTCAGGGAAGTCAATGCCTGGTACCTGCAAACCTGCATAAGAGACAAGCATGTGCATATATATATATATATATATATATATATATATATAGAGAGAGAGAGAGAGAGAGAGAGAGAGATATAACAGACAATGGCGGGGATCGGCTGATCATGTGGATCTCGCAAGCAAGTAACTATGACTCTGTCCCTCAACCACATCAAGCACATCAAGAAAAAATATAAAAGCATACATGAACACCATACACATGCAAGTATGGGATAAGTATAATCATCATTATAAATAACATTTCCAAACAAGTATAACATCTTCATAAATAACAACATATAAGTGAGTCAATATAAACATCGTAAACATCCATTTATTAAAGATTCACCATGAAGTGACATACATCCAATAATCATAATAAAACTAAAATAACGAAGCACACATACAAGTGGCCTAAAAGAGTTTGGCAAGAATAACAGAAAAGAAAACTATGGAGGGGTACTACATCGACCTCCCCTAGGAATAGGCTTACTCCTGGAAGCGTACAAACAAAATAGGAACATAAGTCCCATAAACATTGCTACACCCAATTGAAATCTAAGCAAAGGATCACTGAGTAGGTCCCATCAGCCCCTTTCCTACCCTGTGGTCCGAACTCTGAGGAACAAACCCTACTATAAAAGTCCTATGGGATCTACCTACATTACCGACTGTAGGCTTAGAATCTGCTGGCCTCTGTCCTAACTGTTGAGCTGAACGCTGGGGACATTTGTTTGCCTTATGACCAAATTTTCCATAAGAGAAACAATCTCCATTAAAACCTTTCCCCATTAAAGGTGCAGTAGATTGCTAGAAGCTACCTCTGCTAACCTTATGTTGAGGATTCTGAGCAGGCCGACTATAGGAATGATTCTTGATATGCTGATGATTATCAAAGTTCTTGGACTGAGAACCACCACCCTGAGCTGGGGAAGAGAACCCCTTCTGTTGCTGATCCTAATTACCTCATGAAAAGGTACAAGGGTTATCATTCTTTTGAGATTGATTCCCCTTGGAATCATTAGGCTGAATGCCTTTCTGACCTCCATGACCCAGCACTAGATTTTCTTCTGTAAGGGTAGCCTTTATGGCTACATCTTTGAGGGTCTTAGGCTCAAAGAGTAAAACATTCCTAATGATGCAAGAATTCAACCCCCTAACAAAGTGTTGTACTAGCAAGGCTATATCCTATCCAAAGCTAGCATACTATTTGAGCTCAAAGAATTTACACTCATACTCACCCACCATCATAGTCAGTTGTCTCAAATTGTGAAACTCATCTGCCCTCTGTTTCCTCCACTGATCAGATAGGAAACATTCTTGGAAATGCTCCAAGAACAATTCCCATGTAATTGTATCCATCCAAAGACCTAGCTTCTCCTCCTCTATCCTCCACCATACAACTAAAAAATCTATGATCTATGTAACTGCATATCAAGTTTTAGTATTGCTACTAAAGGGATACATGGAAAAACTTCACTCCAAAGCTATGAGCCAAGTCTCATCTTCTAGACTAGTGCCTTTCCCATCAAAGGGAATAGGTCATCCCCTCATCAAGTCCCTCATATGGTTTTCTGCCATGACTGAAGGGTCTACAGTGAAGTTCCTCCTTAGAGGGCTCCTGGATCTCTCCCTCTCCCTCTCATCCCTCTAAGAAAGATGGGAAGCATTCTACTCAACTCTACCCTAATCATAACCAAGATGGTCTAGCATCGCCTGCCAGAGCTGTCTATATCAAGACCATCCTGACGATCCTCTCTCTAATCACCCCTAGACTACTGGTGGTGACTCTCTTGACTAACACTCATATAAGGGCTAGGCTATCTACCCCTTCCATGGTTACCATAATGACCTCTACCACGACCTCTAGCATCTCTAGTCATAGGCATGATTCCTGTGTCATACAAAGATCCAACAAAAACTCTCAACATAACTCAAAACAAAAACAAAAGATAACATAAACACAAAGCAATGCTTTGAAAACAAAATTGTTATATGTCTATGTTTAGTTTCAAGTTTAACAATCTAGACATCTAATGGGCATACAACTTCCTAGATTTCCCAGTGTAGAACTCGGTGCTCTGATACCAAGTGTAATGCCCCACCAGGGAACCCAGGAGAATAGAACATAAACATGCAACTAAGTTTGTAGAGCAATTTTTTTTTAAAAGTTAACAATCAATAACATCAAAGTTTCAAAATGCGGAAGCAATGCACAACAATAAACAACTAACACAGATTACAACTCTCAAGGCTTCCTTGATGTAGATTATGAAAGAGTTAATTAATTAATTTAGATAAGATACAAACATGAAATCCAAGAATACATCTGAAGAATAAATACAATATCATATGCATGATTACATAAATACAATTGGCACCATAAGGTAACCATAATAATTTGCATCCATAGCACATGTTGCAAGGTATGTAAATACAATAAACTAAAAAAAATACAATATGATATCTCTGAAAACCTGATACAATGATACAAGATCACAAGAAGAATGAAGAACTAGAACACATCTTCAACAATGAAGATCAAGAAAGAACAACTGCCACAAGGATCATCCAGCCTCGGTGCATGAACATCAGAATCTCAAATGGTAAAAGAATCACTACTACCCAACCTCATGAACCTAAATGGTCCACTCCCACCATGCTAAGGAGATAACATCAAATCCCACTCAGATAACAAACAACAACAACAACAATAACCAAGGAAGAGGTCCTGAAAGCTTCTAACTCAAAGGGATCAAAAGTACAACAAGGTATAACATACTCTCACCAGAGGTAACCAATACACATTGGAAACCTAAGATGCATATAGGAAGTGTCATCAGACAAGCCAACTCTATGGTTATCCTGGTAATCTCTTCAAACCCCAGCACCCTAGTGACTCTATGTGGTCTTAGTAACCTCTCGTGTAGACAAGGTACTAACTATGCCATATCCAGTCCATAAAGGTGACAAGCATCATCTCACTCCCATCCTAGTCAAACTCAATTAGGAACTTAGGCATGGTCGAGGCTCATAATATCTTATTAGGTTCATTTTAACCTCCAAATTTTTCTTAATTATCACTTATTAAACTACTTGTAATAGGATCTCCTGGTAGCCACTTCTAGGCTTTGACACCAATTACAAGCCACTTCCTACTACACACTCAGATGACCTACCCTAGGGTTTCACAAGATCAAAAAGAACTTTGAGTTATCACAACTAATGAATCTCTACAACTAGATTCAACATGCAAAACCAGATACATCATAGAGCAAGTTCACTGACACAACAGAATATGCAAGGCAAACAAACATGACAAAAATATATCCTACACCCAAAGTACCCACCTCTAGATTATACCACAAAAAGATAACCACAACCCCTGAAAAGAAATACAAGAAAATTTTCCAAGGTGTCTAAATTCTTCACAATAAACCATGCTTGCTAGAGATTGCAACACTTAATTTACACAGGAATAGACAATCCAAAATTGACAAAAGATCCTTTTAACCTAATACGTTAATCATATACAATTAATCAAAAAGCATTAAAATCATCTAACCTTTCAAATACATCCCTAAAACATAGTTTATCCAATTTGATTTATGCATCAACTATATAATAAAAATAATAATTAAACTAAATATATACATTTATTTAATTACCATTTAAATGGTATTCCATAGCTAAAAATAGAATGATCTAAAAATAGAAATCACACCAACGCCACAAATCCATGAATCAAAGAGACCTAAGGACCCACATACATACTCAGGACATAGGCATAAACTCTTGCCAATTGGATGAGTTTAGAAGAGTGGAAACATGGAATCTTATCCCCTACTGATGCAGGAGCATCTTGGGTCTTTGAGCAATCTTGCATCAACCAAAAACATTTCCTGATTTTTGTACCTGTTTGCTGTTGTTTTCTTTATAATATTTACATTTTATGGTTTCATGGTGTGAGAATCTTACATTATGTTGAGGACCTATTTGGGAACCTTCTCCTATGAGCGCATAAAGATTGGATGGACAGTTTGAAAGTTAGAGCTATTTTCTTGCTGTCAGAGCAGTATTTTCCTACAGTTTTGGGGTTGATTGTGCACCATGGTGACCTTGATCCTTATATAATAATATCTTGTGCACTTAGGACCTTAAAGAAGACCTAATTTACTATCATTTACCAAAGGAACAGCTCCTAATTCATTATGAGTCAAAAGTTATGGCCATTTTTGGCACGGGACCTATTTTTATGCCAGTTTTGGGTCTGAGCCGTTACTGCAGTTTTGGTGCTGATTGTTCATGTTGGTGACCTTGATCCATAAGGAATCAGCCTTTTATCTCTTAATAAATTTTGGAGGAACTAAAGTAATATCATTTTCCAGGAGTGCAAGCCCTAATTAATTATGAGTAAAAAGTTATGCCCATTTTGCCCTGGGACCTATTTTCTGCCAGTTTTCGGGTGAAACATGTGGTGTTTCTTCTTGCAATGTTCTGTGTGATCAAATTGGACCTTTAACACTTAAAGGAATGTTATTGGGTCATGTAAGGACCTAAATAAAAAGGTGCATCAATTTATATTCATTCTAGCATTAGTTTTGGTTTAAATCTTCCAGAGTGGACCTATATTGTAATTAAATGTCTGACTGGCCGACCTATGGCTTAGCTGGCTATATAAGGAGTCTAGATTGATGTAGTAGGGCATCAGAAGGGAGATCCAATGAGGATAATTATCAAGATATATCATTGGAGAGAAAGATAGGATGTGAGTTGTAATTTTGATTTCATAATTCTCATTGTATAAGGCCAAAACCTGGAAGGCCTCATAGCCGGGCATGTTGAAAGAAATAATATAATTCTCTGTTGTTTCTTCCAGTTGATTGTCTCATATCCATTGTGATTTCATTTCTTTCATGTGTATCTATATATTCTTCAATTGTGTAACTCTGAGTAGGGCTTGTTGTTGATTCAAGTGGACTCAATTCTACTTGATTCTGCTTGTATCTGCCTTGCCCCTGCGTCAAGTGGTATCAAAGCGAGTTCTTTCTTGTGGATTGGATCATGGAGAATCTTATTGGATTGGTTCTAGGGTGGCAGATCTAAGATCTGACCTATAACTTGTAGAAGGTTATGATCTTGTTGGAACCTAATTGTCAAGATGGTTTGTGGTAGAGGAAATGATAATGCTGTCATGGATATGTTGAGACAGATTGCAACTAGGCTTGAAGCTATACAAACAGCCCAGAGAAGAGGAGAACATCTTGAAGATGTTAGTGATGATGAAGAAGAAGCAGTACCTAATGCTAAACTTGAAGTTGAACAAGATGAGGAAAGACTTTTGAGAGTTTTGTCTAAGGGTAACTCCAGACCTGCAGTTGAAGTTGCTTGTTATGATGGAAGACTTGAGACCGATACACTTTTGGATTGGATCTCTGAGATGGATAAATACTTTGAGAATGAAGGTAATCCTGATAATAAGAAGGTTAAGATAGTAGTCACAAAGTTGAAAGGGCATGCATCTCTTTGGTGGGATCATTTGCAAACTGAGAGACAAAAGAGAGGAAAAGAAAAGATCAAGACATGGATGAAGATGCTTGGAAAGATGAAGAAGAAGTTTCTTCTAGCTGACTACCAAGTTAGTTTGATGAGAAAAATGCAAAATTTGAGACAAAAGGACATGCATGTGAAAGAATATACTGAGGAATTTTACAAATTGGATATCAAATCTGGACATGAGGATGATGAGTTGAGAAGGTGGCTAGATATTTGAATGGCCTAAGGACATCTATTCAAGATGAGATTAGTTATGTGAAGATTGATAGTGTGGAAGAAGCATATCAATTTGCTTTGAAGGCTAAATAGAGATTGATAAAAAGACATGATCAAAGACAAAGAGGAAGAGGTGGCAGATTTCAGAGAACTAGAGGCAGATCCGATAGAGAAAGTAGCAGATTTGACAATGCATTGCAAGATAAAGGATGGAAAGATGACCCTGCTGGTAAAAGAGGTAATTACTCTAGAGGTAGCTATACTAGTTACTCTAGGAATAATAATAATGGAAAAAGAGAAGAGAAATCTTGGTTTAGAGGTACTTGTTACAAATGTGGTGAAGAAGGACATAGAGCTTTTCAATGTACCAACTCTGGAAAGAAGACTGGAGGTAATGGTAGAAATAATTTGGCTTGTGAAGAAGTTGAGGAAGTATCTAATGAACCTAAACATGGTGCGAACTTGATGCTAAGAAGGATCTTGTGGAATGAAGAAGCTGATGAGGAACCTATTTTGAGGAAAAGTTTATTTTGAACTAGATGTAAGATTGCTGACAAATGTTGCAAGGTAATCATTGATAGTGGAAGTTCTGATAATTTGGCATCTGAAGAGCTAGTTAAAAAATTGTAGTTGCAGAGATTGAAACATCCTAAGCCATACCATATTTCTTAGATCCAAAAGGAGCATAAACTACTTGTAAGTGAACAATGCCTTGTTAAATTCAAAATTGGGAATTATCATGATGAAGTCTTGTGTGATATTATGCCTATGGATTGTTGTCATATTCTTTTGGGTAGACCTTGGCAGTATGATAGGAAAGCTTTGCATGATGGTAGATTGAATCAATATACTATTTGGATGGATGGAAAGAAACAAGTGTTGTTGCCTTTGATAGAGAATTTTGATGAAGGTCATTGTACTACAGTCAGAGTATGTTTGTTTGATGGTAAAAAATTTAAGGGAGAAATGAAAGATCAGAATATTTCCTTTTCATTGAAGCATAAAAGTGGACAGTCAAATAAGGTTGTTGATGCCTTGAGCCAAAGAAGAATTTTGCTGATAGAGATGAGAGTTGAGGTACTTGGTTTTGATGATTTGAAGTGCTTGTATGAGATTGACATTGATTTTGCACAGCCTTGGAAAAATTATAAGGAACACATAGGGAGTGATAAGTGGACTGATTATTTCATTCAAGAAGACATGTTGTTTAAAGGAATTCAATTGTGCATACCTAGAGGATCTATGAGAAAGAACATAATGAAGGAGAAACATAGTGGTGGACTTGCTGGACATTTTGGGATTGATAAGACTATGAATTTGATTTCAGAAAGATACTTTTGGCCACAGATTTATAGAGATGTATAGAGAATGGTTAGAGGTTGCAGAATTTTCCAAGTAGCAAAAGGAACTAGTCAGAATTTGGGATTGTATACACCTTTGCCTATAACTGATAGACCTTGGGAAGATGTGAGCCTGGACTTTGTTCTTGGATTTCCTAGAACTCAGAGAGGTAATGATTCTATTTTGGTAGTGGTTGATATATTTTCTAAGATGGCTCATTTCATACCTTGTAAGAAGACATCTAATGCATTGCATGTAGCTGAATTATTTTTCAAGGAAGTGGTAAGATTGAATGGTTTGCCTAAGTCTATTATTTCAGACAGAGATACTAAATTTACTAGTTATTTTTGGAGAACACTTTGGAAGAAGATGAATTCTCATTTGAAGTTTAGTTCTACGTTTCACCCTCAGATAGATGGGCAGATTGAAGTTGTGAAGAGAAGTTTGGGAAACTTGTTGAGATGTTTAGTTGGAGATAAGCCTGCTAATTGGGATTTGATTTTGGCACAAGCAGAGTTTGCATATAATAATTCTATGAATAGAAGTACTAAGAGGACATCATTTGAGATTGTTACTAGATTTCATCCTAAGGGAACCACAGAGCTGAGAGATTTACCTACTGAGACCAGAAGAAGTGTTGAAGTTGATTATTTTGTAGAATACATGAGAACTTTACATGATGAAGTTAAAAAGAATTTGGAGGACAATAATCTGAGATATAAACATAGAGCAGATAAGAGAAGAAGACATAAATCTTTTGAAGTTGGAGATGAGGTTATGATTCATTTGAAAAAGAATAGATTTCTAGTTAGTACCTACAACAAGTTGAAAATGAAGAAATTTGGACCTTGTAAGATTCTGAAGAAGTTTGACAATGGAAATGCTTATGAAGTAGAATTACCAGAGGACATGGATATATCACCTATATTCAATATTTTTGATATATTTGAGTACTTTGAATCAAATGATGAGATAGAAGATGATCTAGATTATCCTAAGAAGATAAGAGACAACATTGAGAAGATTTTGAATAGCAAAGTTGGCAAGAGTACAAGAGGAAAAGACTACATGGAATATCTAGTTCAGTGGAAAGATAAGCTAGTTGAAGACAGTTCATGGATTACACAAGCTGAGTTGGATCTTTATGATTCAAGTTAGAATATGAGTATTTCTTGATGTGGACATCAATTCTTTATTTACCCTAGGTGTTTGATGCAGGAGCATCTTGGGTCTTTGAGCAATCTTGCATCAACCAAAAACATTTCCTAATTTATGTACCTATTTTCTGTTGTTTTCTTTATAATATTTTCATTTGATGGTTTCATGGTGTGTGAAGCTTACATTATGTTGAGGACCTATTTGGGAACCTTCTCCTATGAGCACATAAAGATTAAATGGAAAGTTTGAAAGTTAGAGCTATTTTCTTGCTGTTAGAGCAGTATTTTCCTGCAGTTTTGGGGCTGATTGCGCACCATTACGACCTTGATCCTTAAATAATAATATCTTTCAAACTTAGGGCCTTAAACAGGACCTAATTTAATATCATTTACCAAAGGTGAAGCTCCTAATTCATTATAAGTCAAAAGTTATGGCCATTTTGGCACGGGACCTATTTTTCTACCAGTTTTGGGTCCGAGCCATTACTGCAGTTTTGGTGCTGATTGTTCATGTTGGAGACCTTGATCCATAAGGAATCAGCATTTTCTCTCTTAAGGAATTTTTTAGGACCTAAATTAATATCATTTCCAAAGAGTTCAAGCCCTAATTCATTATGAGTAAAAAGTTATGCCCATTTTTCCACGGGACCTATTTTCTGCCAGTTTTCAGGTGAAACGTGTGGTGTTTCTTGTTGCGGACTTACATGTGATAAAATTGGACCTTTTTCACTTAAAGAAATGTTATTGGGTCATGTAAGGACCTAAATCCAAAGGTACATCAATTTATATTCATTCTAGCATTAGTTTTGGTTTAAATCTTCTAGACTGGACCTATATTGTAATTAAATGTCTGATTGGCCAACTTGTGTCTTAGCGGGCTATAGGAGTCTAGATTGATGTAGTAGGGCATCAGAAGGGAGATCCAAGGAAGATAATTATCAAGATATATCATTGGAGAGAAAGATAGGATGCAAGTTGTAATGATATATAATTCATGTTGAAAGAAATAATATAGTTCTCTGTTGTTGCTGCCAGTTGATTGTCTCATATCCATTGTGATTTCATTGATTTCATGTGTATCTATATTTCTTCCATTGTGTAACTCTAAGCAGGGCTTGTTGTTGATTCAAGTTCACTCAATTCTAATTGATTCTGCTTGTATCTGCCCTGCCCCTGCGTCACCTACTTTAGGACAATAATTGGCTTAGGTTAGGATTTGGAATTGAATATTATCTCCCCTTTTTTTACCATTGACATAAGCGATAGGGCACACTCATCCTGATAATTTAGGTAAGTCGATGCCCAGTACCTACAAAATTGCATAAGAGACAAGCATGTGCATATATATATAGATATAATAGACAATGGTGAGGATCGACCGACCGTGTGGATCTCGCAAGAAAGTAACTATGACTCCGTCCCTCAACCACATCAAGCACATCAATCAAAAATATAAAAGCATACATGAACACCATACACATGCAAGTATGGGGTAAGTATAATCATCATTATAAAGAACATTTTGAAACAAGTATAACATCTTCATAAATAACAACATATAATTGAGTCAATATAAACATCGTAAACATCCATTTATTAAAGATTCACCATGAAGTGACATACATCCAATAATCATAATAAAACTAAAATAACGAAGCACAGATACAAGTGGCCTAAAAGAGTTTGGCAATAATAATAGAAAAGAAAACTATGGAGGGGTACTACACACATGCAAAACAAATCTTTCCTTTATACAATTCAATATTCTTTATTCAGTCGACTTACAAATCCTTCCAAAAAATGTGTAGCACAAAGTCTAATAAGAGAAATAATACCGTGATATCCAAGGGTTAACATATAGGATATTTTTCCTACATTTCCAAGAAATTAAATTGTCCAAAAAATTCAATTTGCTCGGCCAATTCACCCGATGACTCAAAACTATTCTAAACAACTATTATACTATGCTAGTTTCACTTCACTCAATAAAAACACATACTAATCATCATATAAGCATAGACAATCATACCAGAAGAATATATACAATATATATTATACATTTACAAAATTTTAGCCATATCTAATATCATTTCTACTATCATTGACCAAAATTGTCTGACTGTTCCCTATGATTCTATCTTCGACTTAGACATTTTTCACTTTACTATCTTACCAAAATTTATCTCCAACATTAGTGCCCATACCAGAGAGGTATGTTTCCATCAATGACAACATCTATATGGTGGATCATCATCCACTTTCCAACATGAATTGGAGATCAATTTTCAGTTAAGGAGGGATTTCATTTTTTTACACATGACTTGGAGTTCTATTTTTAGGCCAAGGAGGGCATTTTTTATTTTTCTAGCACTTGGTGGGCGTCCAAAGGGATTTTTTTAGTTTTGGAGTAGTTATGGAGGGATTTTGAGTGCATTTTGACTAATTTTTTTAGTTCTACATCACTTCAAAAACCTTTTTGAGAAGTTTGGTGCATGTTACTATCAGTTACCCCCTATTTTTTGAGGTATTTTCAGTTGCATCCAACTATAGATTTTTTAGCATGATTTTGGAGTATTTTTGAAGTAGTTGAGGTTAATTTAAAATTTTTATGAGATAAAATTGGATCTATGAGAGTTTTAAGGTGGTTAACTACATGTTATAGGTAGTTTGACCCCTTTTTCTCCTTGTTTTCTTCTTCTATCTGACCCTTCATGATTCTGAGTCTATATCTTATCTTTTGACCTCATCTTTCATGGTTCTGACTTTTGGTCATTATTTTGCATCTTGAAAATATTGGCAGATAGTATTGGACACTTGATGGCTTTTAGAAGATTTCATGGTTATTGATATATGGACACTGATTCCTTATCAATTATTTTTTCCATTTCCAATGTTGATTGTGAGTTATTTGATTCAAATATTATGTTTTCATCTTTGTTTAATCAATATCCTTTCAATGTTTAATGTAGAATTTGATATTGCATGGTGTAGATTTGTGATTGTGTCCTACATTTTGATGTAGAAGCAAAGAAAATATTAATTTTTTATTCTTTAAATATTAGAGCACTAGGATGTGTCATATGAGTTAATTATGTAGGGTGTGCCTAAATGATTTTGTGAGTTTTAAGTGTCTTTCGTGAATGATCCTATGAAGTTTTTAGTTGAAAGTTAGATTTTTATATTGGTGCATCACCCTTTAGTTTTAGATTTCCATTTTCATAAGAACATCCTTATATTTATTTCCTTGTTCAATTTTAGTTTAGGTGAGTACCATTAAGGAACCAGCCTTATAATCCTCAAGATTCACACTTGCTATAGGATACCCATAGTTTGAGAGTGTTTCCATGTTTCAATAGGATAGTTAGATTCCACATCTTGATATATGCATAATCTTGATTGAAAACAACACTAATAGGTACCCACTATAAAATGCATACTTGTTACTAAAAAGTAATATTTTTTTATAAAATGCTTTTATAGGAAAATTTTAAATAAATTATACTTTTACCAAATAACTTCCAAGTTTTAAATAATAGGTATCCATTATTTAGAAAATAGGTATCCTTTATTTTTAAAACAAGCATTCTTACAAAATAGGTACACATTTTCTAAAAAATGTACTGCTTTCTTTATCTAAAAATGGGCATTCAATATTTTAAAAATTAATACTTTTATAAAAAGAGTACCCATTTTCTAAATATTTGGTACATATTATTCAAATAATTATTTAAATAATAGGTAGTTGTATTAATTAAGAAAATGAGTACCTATAATTTTAAATACTGGTACTTGTTATGTTTTTGGGTTTTGGGTCCTAAAGTATAATAGGAACCTATTTTCTAAGTAATAGGTAGCCATTTCTAGCGACATTTTTCCTAAGGAAAGAAATTCCCCTTAATTTGAACTCAACTTCGTGCACTTACTAATTCATAGGCCAGGATCTCACTTTTTCACCATTTCATTTTGGTGAACTTGATAGAGGCCCACATTGTTTTGATTTGGATGTATATATCTATTTTTTGATTAAGATAAAACAAGTTTGGGAGGGACCTCAAAACCCTTTACAAAAAATGGTTTCCAATAGAAGAGAAGAAGGAAACTATACCCTATAAGAAACAAGAAGAAAAATGAATACCAAACAAAATAGATCCATTGACCCAAATTAGCCTACTCTAATTGTTTGAGGATTTTTTCAACCTCTAGAGTTTTATTTATCACTTGATCATGCATATCTATTACCTCGTGAATGGTATGAAAATAGTCCCCAACAACTCTAGATTAGCCTTGTATCTTAGCCAAGGGTCCTTGTACTTTAAATAAACTATTTTTCCTTGGTCAAACAAACTTATAACAATATCGACATCCTCATTCGTAGTTTGAATACCTCTAAGAACATTTTTACCTCAACACCATCCATTGTTGTACACCTACTTTTCATGATTGTTTGGCTTTGGATAGGATAATATTTTGGAGACTTAAATATGATACTACAATTTAATTTCCTTTATAAAATTTTCCAAATAATTGAATAAAATTTTATAATGGTTATTTTCTAGGTCTTTTTCATAATATAAATAAATATTCTCTTGCTAATTATATTGAATTTGGACAATTTGTTCAAGAGTTAGTAGATAAAGCTCTAATTACCTTAACAAGGGACCTTTTAATTTTTATTGATATCAAAATCATATCTTAGCATGTTCCTTTTTTCTATTATGTTTGTCTACATAATGTAATATTAGTGGCTTACTTTGGCAGCCCTTTGTGTTGTATGGTGCTATGTTTCACTTTTCAATTATTCATTTTGGGTAGCATAATAGATGGACTTGTCCTTTTATTTCCACTTGGGAGATAAGGTTTCTCTCTTTCATTCCTTCTCATTTTTCAAAGGACTCATTCTTCCATTTGTGGATTTTTATTATTCATAATGTTATATATCTTTTCTTGCATGGAATTCTGTATTTTACGTAATGGGTATGTGCAGGATCATGGTATGCCAAAAAGTGGTGATGTGAAAAAAACCTATTTTCACTAGTCCAAAAGCGCACAAATGGATTTGTTGACTTTTTAGTAGGCCTGGGTGTCAGTACACCTGGCCAAGGCAAAAGCCAAAGAAAAGGCCTAATCGAATATCCTATATTTGCTAGTAATTTTAATTTATAAGGCCTGACCGTGTTCAACATTTTTCATTCTGAAAATGTTGAATGCGGCTTGGGGCTTTCAGATATCCAATCAAATCCTATATCCAATTTTCTCAAGATCATAGGTAAGTTCATTTTTTATGTTTTTAGTGTTTTTATTGTTTTTTATAGAAATTTGTAGTTTTTTATACAAAAATTAGGGTTTAAATGAGGTTTTTTTTTTAATAAAAAAATTGATTGTAATTATTGATTTGTGTTCTAATTATAATCATACATGGACCCAATCAATCAGAAAACCCTCCTAATGATCCTTCAAACAGTCTAGAACCACCTCCCAACAACCCCCACTTCAAAGAAGATGTATCAGTCTCAAACCCTCACCGTTTAGAGGATCTAATAGGAGATAATCTAAATAAAATTAGATGATTTCAAACCACCTATGCCAATATCCCCACATTGTGCCCCATGTTGACAACATTGAACTTAATTATTGAAAACATGGAGAAACTTACAGAGCAACATAGTGCTACACTTCTTTGGCATGATTCCATGCATGCCCATTTTGACGATGAGCTTGACTATGATCAAGTCATGAACCTAAACAAAACAAAACATGACGTATGTAATATTTTTGTGGATCCTAAAAATGGTCTAAAAGTGGACCCTAAAAAAACTAATTTGTCAGTTAAATGGTGCACAAATAGTGCAATACGTGACAACTTTCGGGACTGTTGGTGGATGGTTTTTGATAGACCACATCACAACAATTTGGATGTCCCATTTTATTTTATTAAAAAATTATATGCTGAATTTTTGCTCGGTCACAAGGTCAATTATTGGAGTATGAGACCGAACTAGGGTGTAGGTTTAGGCATTCCTCAGGATAGGCCATGGGCACAATGGGTGAAATCCTACACATATGTCCCCCCTCCCAAGATCTCACCACCTCCCACAATGCAACATCTTGACATTATTGCTGAGGCTGGCTCACAAACTATTTGAGCCATTCACACCTTGAGTGATTTGCTAGTTACACAGAGCATGACATTGTTGTCTCCTTAACCTGATGCTTTTGGCCCTTCCACATCCTCCATGAGCTCACATGTTTGTGTGCCCCACACTTGCATTATATACAATAATATGTGCTTAGGTCCCCTGAATGATAGTGATGCATATAATTACATCTTCAAGGTGGAAAATTCTACACAGCACACTACAGGCACTGAAGCACCTCATGAAGATGTGCATCAGGAGCATACAGAGCCATGGACTCCTACTGTTACGGTAAGGGTAAACAGTTCACTTTTTACATTGTATTTAAATTTTATTGTTTATATTTTTAGTAGAATTTTTTTATAATAATTTCCCACTTATGTTTTTTATGTGTAACATTTATGTTCAATTGATGACAAAGGAGGAGATGGCACAGGTGGAGGGGTCCACGCTTTCAGCCATATCATTTGGTCTTGACACTTCCATGGTACATATGTTTTAATGTACTCATTGGTTTCCTTTTAAATTATTATAATAGTATAGGTACATTGTTTTCTATTTTTTACGATTATCTTATTACATACTGATGCAGGTGTCACCAATTGCCACCGAGGGGCAATGTGAGGGGGTGCAGATGTCAGTGTTGACAAGGGAAAGGTAATTAAGTAATTTAGTTTGTTTATGAATACATGTATACTTGTTAGTTGTGCGTACTCATTTTTAATTTACATGGTTTATTTGATAGAGAGTGGCATCTGATAATGTCTTGAGACCCTATAATCATGATAGAGTCACATGCACATCCATTCGTAGTGATAGCCCCACGGTATGTACATTTCTAAAGTTATTTGTGTGTATTTTACTATCAAGTATACATAATATGATCATGTTATGATAGTATGAAGTATCTGTTTGAGTTTTGTAGGTCACTCCTAGTTCGAGGGAGGTAGAACACCAAGGGTATGTATCACTGATGACTTAGCCAACATTTCCTAAAGAAAGTTCAACACAGGTAAGTTTTAATGTTAATGAATAGTTATTTTGTAAACATATATTTGCTACCAAGTATTTAACATTAAATAGTATAATTCGTAGATCAATCTCATGTTCCCAAACATATACAGGTTGGAGTCGACATTGGTGGCATTGTTCCTACACTACCAAGGACATATATTAGGTCTCCTATCCGTGGGAGGAGATAGAGAGGTGAGGTATATGAGAGTTCAATTTTAGTTTAAGTTTTATTTATTATTTTTTACTATGATTCTGAATTTTAATCTAATTTGGGGTTTCACTTTTGTGTTTGATTGTAGGATCCATCAGAGCCAAAGAGTACTTCAAAGAGGCTGCATTTTAATGATCCACCAGTAGAATAGGATGTCCTAGAAACATTTGTAGTTGAACTTCTTATTTTGAGATGTCATATGACACATTTTGAGATGGCATATGCCACATTTTATCTAGATATGTTGACATGTAATTATGTACATAATTATTATTCATTTTGATATATATGAAACTTGATATTCGATCCAACTTGTTAATTGTGTGTTCATTTATTCATTGTTAGTATGTAAATATGCTTGTGCATATGTACTCATGTGTATGATTTATGCCTTAAGTATATTCATGTATATTAAAGTACATTCTTCATAACCTAAAATCATGTGTATGGGCTATGTGCTTTACTTAAGTGAATTCATGTGGTATGCTTTATAATCTATGTGCTACATGTATGCTTCATGACTTAAGAAAATTTATGTGTATGCTTTATGTGATACATGTGTTCACACATGTAATTCATCATTTAAGTGAATTCAAAATTTATGTGCTACATTTTATTCTTGTGTATCTGATGCTCTCAACCAAGAAAATCTAACGCAGAGCCCTCTACTGTCCCCTTGTGGAACTCAACTCAACTTGAGGATTCTACAAGCATCTTGGAATCTACTCAAGGAGTTAGTCTCAACTCAAGGGTCAAATAGAGTGCTCTAACTTTAGAGAACCAACACATCCAATATTTTGAACAAGTTCACTTCCTCTAACCTCTTATCCCAACTTCTTTTGGCACCAACTCCATTCTAGGCCTCTCAGTGCACCTAGAGCCTCCATCTTGTCAAAAATTGAAATAGGTCTTCCACCTTGATTGTAACACCATATAACATCTTAATATGGTCCATCTACTATGTTCCACCAATCTACTAGTTCTGGTCAACTCATATCCCACCAATCCACTCTAATAGCCCTTCTAGGCTTGTAGCCTTCACCAGTCATAAATCAACCTTTTTCTCCAGAATTCTCCAAATAACTCAAGAAAATAATGGTTGATCTAGATAAACTTTTAAATTCCTTAAATCCTCCCCAAGACTCAGTGTAGACTCATTTTGGATCCATTTAAAAGCTTACTTTTTCTCTTGACACACTAGAACGCTCACCAACATACACAATGGTGCTTAGTGGAGCTTCAGAGCAATTTGGTCTAGCATGTTCATGAATGTTCTACTAAATTTTTGTTCCAAATGAGGTTTTCCAACTAGAGCTAATGGCCTAGTCCATTCGGTTCTAGGATGAACAATTTGGAAGAAACCCAGTGGTGCAACTTTCAATTGACCCTCACAGCAAGTTTTGGCATCAAGTGAGACTGGCGTGCCAAATTAAAAAACAATTGAATCTCCCAGAATGGAGAGAGGTTATTGTAGGCTTCAGAAATGTGATCCTATAGAATCTCACAAATTTTTGATACCTCTCATTGTATGCACCCTAAAATGGTCACCTAGACTTTGGGCCCCCATTTGACAATTTATCAAATCCCTGAATCGATATTTTCAAAATCAACATTTTTCAAATTATATCAATTTTCTTGATCAAATCCTATTGATATCATTTATTTGATTATTTTCCATGGGCTAACCATTTTATCCTAAAGTCTTTATTTATGTAAAAGGAATTTTCCCTCCCCTTTTATTAAATAAAAAGCCCCCACTTTTCCTCTTATCCTAAGTTGCACAAATAAAGCATTAATCTTATTTTATAAAAAGAAAGAAAAGTTATTAAATTGTCTCATATGGGGCACAAAAGTCAACTCTTATTTTCTCATTGGAGGATATTTGTGCACATGGATTGCTCCTCTTTCAAGCTCCACCCTTGATTAAATCTTTTGCCTCTTAATCTCCATGGTCCATTCCTTTTCAATTCCTTTAAAATGAGAGCTCTTTTCTCATTCTAGGATCCAAACTTTGAATACTAATCTTATGCTGCAGGATTTCTTGGAGACTTTGGAGCTTTGAAGATCTTCATGCATTTAGCTTTCATTCTTGCATTCTTAGCTTAGCTTTCATGGCATCTAGCTTAGTTTCCTTTATGCTCTAGATTAGCTCACATAGCTTAATTAGTAAGGTTTGTAATACTTTCATTTCCATAGCTTAGCTTGCATCTTCATTCTTAGCATAGTTGCATTGTATTTCCATTATTGATTCTTGAGGATATTGGCACTCTTTCCCTTGTCTCTTTGAATCTCCCATTGTGTGGTTTACTAGCAAGGTTGCATGCTTTAATAGCTCTAGCTGAGAGCACCATCAACATCCTTGTGACTCCATACCTAGGGAGCTCTAGGTCGCTTTCTCAAGGTTTCCCATTCATGGATTCCCTTGGAAGTAATGACTTAGAGAAGTGCACAATCTAGTGTGTACATTTTTGGCACCCACTGTGGGGTAGAACACTCTTGTTTTGTCCTTTTTATGCATTTTCATCAATTTTTCATCATCATTTTTACTTGTTGTTTCGGCTTTGTTTTTCTATTTTTCTGATAGATTATCGTGTGATAGTTTTCCAATATTGTGTGATATTTTATTACATACCCATGTGATACTTTTCCAGTAAAAGTATTGTTCAGTTATACACGACTCTGTCACATCAGTGTTTTATACTTTGTCGCATGCAGGTAGCATAAAATATCATATAGAGATAAAGTATCACAACAGTATACTGAGAAGTATTGTATGATTATTTTTATGATAGAACTATCACACAGGCCTAGCAATGAGTAATTTTGGACATTTCTTTGCAAGATTTGATTTATTTTCTTCGGATTTTTGATTTGTTGTGGTAGAATAGAGTTTATTTATAGATTATTCTTGATTTTGATGTGCTAACCATTGTAGGGCTAACAAGTTGTGCTTGTAGGTGCTCTCATTGCTTGAAATATTTTCTTAAAAGAATGCATGTCAAAGCTCCAAATGCACAAGGGCTACTAATCCTTTCTTGCAGGGCTGCCTAAAGCATAAAAACCAATCAAGTACTTGTTTAAATTGCTTTCATTTTGAGTGCAGCATATACTAGTTGTTTCTTTTCGTAGGCACTTAATATCTTGTTGTAGGAATCTTTTGGTGGTAGGAGATTATGCTCTTCACCCTTGTGGTGAAACGTAAATCTTGACCCATCTTTGAATTTTGAAGGCAAGAGGGTAATTGAACCTTTGCTTGGTGTGTTTGGGAGAAATTTTTGAGCTAGGAGAGTATGCTCTTCACCCTTGAGGTGAAACAGAAATCTTGAAACTCAAAGGTTGATCCACTCTTTGTTTAGTGTTAGACTCCTTTAGTGGGCGTGCTCTTGAGCAATCAAGAGGAATGACCCAAGTGGGGACAAGCATTTCAATGGCTATTCCAACCCACTATAAACTCAAGGCTATCAAGGACAAAAAACCTTGGTAGACGTAGTACTTGTCTTTGCTTGATGTGAGTACTTGTGGGATTGTGACCATGAGGAAAATGTTGAGCAAGAATGCTTAAGGTACTCTTGTGGCAACGAGGTCCATTACTTGCCGCAAGGTAAGGAGTCCCTTTGGGGAGCAAGAGGGGTATTACGAATGGAAGCCCTTACTAAGAACCATAGATAGAAGCCACCCTATTTTTATGCTTAGCTTCTTGGTGCAAGGATTCATCCTAGTGAACTAACCCAAATCACCCCAAGATTACTCACCATCTATGTTCCTTTGGTTGTGTCATTGGCACTTCCATGACAAAGCCAATATCTATTGTGCACAACCACTTTGTGTGAGGTAATGGAGCATCAAGTGTGGGCCAAGTTGTTAAGTATTGAGCCATTGTCTTTTTAGGCTAGTAAGTGCTTGAAGTGTTCTCGTTGTGATCTACCCATGTAAATGTTCTCAAACATCAAACATCACGGTAGCATTCATAGGATTTTATTGCTTTGATATCACAATTACTTGTCTTGGAAAGGTTGCTTTCACCCTTGTGAAAGTGTTTTATGACATGTTTGATCACCTACTATTTTCAAACTTGTCTAATTATTGCTAGTACTCTATTTGAAATAAAAAAATCCAACCGTCAATCTGAAACCTTAAAACTAAAAATTTTACATTCATTGGTCAAGAATCGTATGATCCTGAAACTTCATCACACACTGTATTGAGATTTATCATGCGATAGTTCATTGCTGCAAAACTATCGCACAACTTGCCTAGATTTTATCGCATAGGCTGCCTGGAAACTGTCGCATTGCTTTGTGTGAAATAT
This sequence comes from Chamaecyparis obtusa, assembly GCA_027943335.1. NCBI lineage: Eukaryota > Viridiplantae > Streptophyta > Pinopsida > Cupressales > Cupressaceae > Chamaecyparis > Chamaecyparis obtusa. The sequence goes on along the minus strand of BSBK01003769.1, from coordinate 1,507,680 downwards.
CATCTTGAAAGATTATATCACCTTGTTAGCCTGGAAAATGTTGCACAGAGTCCTTTTGTTGTCTGCCTGATTTATGCCATTTTTAGTCTTTCTTTGGTCGATCTAGATTTTAGTAGGTCTCCTACCTTGTAGTTGGAAACCTATTTGTACCTTGGGTTCCTATGTTTAGACCCCTTGAATTAGTATTCTTTGATTTTACAAAGTAATCCTGCTTGGAATTGATAAGTTAGGAATCAAACTTGTTGAAAAAGAAAACCTTTAGACTCTTTGGTAAGACACTTGGAGAGTTTCAGTAGTCTCTTGTCCAACTTCACTTCCATAAAAATTTAATTCAGTTTCAATATAATTTGGGTTAAATCCATCCTCCTGATCCATGTGTTAGGATACTTATCCTTTTATTATACACCTTTGTGGCAGTGTTGGTTTACACCTCTTGCAATTTTCTATTTCACCATGTCTTTTTGGACAATTGAACACTCTTACTATCCTAGTTTGGTATTGACATTTTTTAGGGTCATCTTATCACCAAGGGTCTCTTTCTTTCATGTCGGTTATGACAAGGTACCAAGTTAGTCAAGGAAAATGACCTCAAGTTGTCTTTGATCAGTTACCCTTAGTCCAAACTCATCAAAAGCAAAAGGGAAAAGAGCATGTCTTTGATCAATCACCTAGGAGCGAGTCTGAAGCTTGGTTTGACCCAAAGAGAAATCCAAGTGAGTTGAGTACCTCTTTAGCACCTTCTGAATCAGATATGGACATGAGTTGCACCATGACTAGAAAGGAGAGAGAAGAGATGGATCAAAATCTTGATGACATTTTCTAAAGACATAGGGATAACATGGTATTTGGTGATGACAATCAACCAGAATCACCCCCTATCAACTCAAGATATTTAGACGCCTGTGAAAGAGATGAAAGACATTATGGGCGAGCTCACCAAGATGCACGATCACAACATGAAGATAAAAACAATGAATCTAGTGATGCTTATGTGAATGCAACATTTACTAATGACTTATTCAAACATTCAAGGCCCAACTCTCTGCTCAAAACAACCTCAAGGTATGCAAATGAGAAGATTAAAAGAATTGAAAGCAAAAAGAAAGCCTTTTTGGATGAACAAGCTGCTAAAGAAGAAAGGTTTAGACTCCTAGAGGTGGAGTAACAAGACTTGTTAGAATTGAAAAGAAAAGCATTCCAAGAAGAACAAGATAGGATTTTAGCCCAACAAATCAATGACCAATTCAACAATAGGGGTACCAATAGTGGAAACAAATCTCCACCATCTACTCCCTCAAGAACCCCAAGAAGAAGAAGGTGGTTAAGAACCCCTTCAAGATCTCCTCATCCTAGAGGAAGGAGGATTTCAAAACATAGGAAACAAACACCTCCTAGGAACTTGAGACAACCCTCCCAATGAGCTCATCATGGCTCTCAACATGGAGGAAGTAGTGCAAGTTTTGATGATCAAGATTTTATGAGGATGCAACAAGAGCCACTATTCCAACAATATGTGGAGAAGTATCTTGATCAAAACAAGGATAGGTTCCTAGAGAGCTTGATCAACAAGGGTGCCAGAGTCCCTTACAACTTTGATGTGGATAGAAGAATCAAGAAACAAGGACCCTCTCAAGAAGAGGAGATCAAACAACTCAAGTGTATGATGGAAAAGGTGTTGGCACCTAAAAGTTCCTTTTCACTTGACTCTATTTGTCCCAATCCTTTTGAAAGAATTGTCAGCATGAAGGATTTTCCTAGAAAAGTTGAAATCCCCCAGCATGACAAGTATGACAGCAATGGTGACCCACATGATCATGTGCATTAGTTATACATCATGAGTTTTGAGTTTCACCAAGATGAATCCTATCTTATGAGATTATTTCCAAGTAGTCTCAAGGGCCAAGCCATGGAGTGGTTTACCAACATAACCCCTCATGTCAAAACTTTCAAAGAACTTATCCACAGATTTGTTCAACATTTTGCATACAACTTGTCAAGATCAGTCACTATGTTAGACTTGTGCAATTTGAAGTACAACCAAGGGGAATCCTTTGTTAACTTCTTACAAAGATGGAGATGATTGTGCTCTCGCTATTATAGGACTATTCCTGAGCATCAAAGGATTGATATCACTGTTAGAAATTTGGTGCTTGAAATGTGATATGAGGTTTAGAAGATGGTCTTTGATTCCTTCGACACTATGGTTGAAACCACATGTCAAGTTGAGGATGTCTTGAAAGAGCAAGTCATTTTGACCAAACATAGCAATACCAACAATGGTCAAAATACTAAAAATGCTAATAAGGACAAAGGCAAGCACTCGCACTGGAACAAGAACAAGAAAGTAGTCAATGACAGAGTTGTGGAATCTTCCCAACCCAAGGATCAAGGAGTCCTTCATTTGTCTAGTGCAGTCCAAGCTATGAAGCTCAACAGATCCTCCAACCAACAAGAGCACAAACCAAAGTATTAGGATAAGCCTAAAAAGGAGAGGCAACAGTTTTCTAAACTGGGTGACTCGTATGAGGATGTTTTCAAGACACTTATTGCCTAAAACCTTGTACAACAACAAGATCCAAAAAATTTCCGCATACCTGATGTTAAGCCACATTGGTGGAATGAAAAAGATTTTTGCAAATTACATAATGGCATTGGACATGACATTGAACATTGCTGGAAACTTAAGCACATTATTCAGGATCTTATTGAGAGTGGCAAACTTCATATTGATGGGTTGAACACCAATGTAGACCATAAGGAATTTAAGGAGCCTTTGCCCAAATATGAAAAGGGGGAAACCTTTAAACCCAAGAATGACAAGGCCGAAATCAACTATACATACACAGGTGCAGAAAACATGGTCAATATGCTTGAGGTTGTCGAGGAAAGTGTCAACATGATGAGAGACAAAGATCCTTATGGTTATGATGTGGACTCTCCTATACTTGATGAAGAACCTATGGTGGTGCTTAGGGGTCCTCACTCTCAAAGGTCATACCAAGCTCTTAGCGCTGTTACAAGAAGCCAAAGCCAAGGTCCTGTGGTTATTAGAGGTCCTAATTCTAACCAGTCTAGCAAACCCAAGCAAGTGACATCTAAGAATGTCACCACTAAATCAGCAGTCAACCCTGAAATGAGCTATAATATTGTTGACCAGTTACAAAGAATGCCAGCTCAAATCTCAATCTTTGAACTCTTGGAATTGTCTCCAAGACATAAGCGTATCCTTGAGGATGCTTTGCATGTAGAAAATGTTCCTAACAACATAGATGTTGACCAATTCCAAAACATGGTTAACCATCTTGTCAGCCCTCATTACCTAACATTCTTAGAAGAAGATGAAAAAGATTTGATCCATCCACATAATCTTTCCCTTCATATCAAAGTCATGATTCACAAGACCCATATTAGGTGTGTGTTGATTGATGGGGGTGCTAGGCTCAACATTTGTTCTTTGAGTCTGTTGAAGATACTAGATTATTCTAAGCAAGTTATTGATACCTGAAAGAAAATTACCATTAAAGCCTATGATGAGGCAGAGAGAAATTCTAAGGGGTTGGCCATCCTTCCGATCAGAATTGGCCCTGTTGAAAAGGACATTTTGTTCCAAATTGTTAGTGCTGGTCCTCTAGCATATAATATGCTACTTGGTAGACCATGGATCCATGACATGCAAGTGGTGCCATCCACCTACCACCAATGTGTTAAGCTCCCCCATAATGGAGTAGAAGTCTGTATACCAAGGGATAGCACATTATCTATAAATGCAAGTTTAGTAGGGACACATGTTCCTCTCAATAGGGAAGCAGAGGATTTTGATGCAAGCCTAGCACAATGCAAGAATAAGTTCAAGTCCATAGACCTTGGTATGGGGGGATATCAACTTGAATCCTTTACAAAACTACAAGTCTCACCTAGATCCTATGGAAAACCTTCACAAGAGATGTGACCTTCATCTTCTACCATGACCTTGTTTGGCACATTTGTAGAGTCCTCAGTGCCTATCCAGGATGAAAAAGAAGATGTGGATGTCACAGAATGGATCTATAGAGAAGAAAAATACATGCATAATGAGAACTTCTCTCCCTCTCCTAAGACATATGGAAAAGGGTATACTCTTGTCAAAATTATGGGCTATCTAGGTCATCGTCCTCTTAGTCATAGATTAGATGCTAGAGCTGAACCAGTCGATCATGCTCTTTTTGGATGCAAGTCTAAAAAAATGGTTGGCCTAGGTTTTAAAAGTCATGACAAGAAAAATTCTCCTATCCTTGCTATGATGGATAGTCATGCTGAATCAAACTACATACCCAATTTGACAAATCAATAGGACATGTGTGAAGATTGGGTCCCATCCACTAATCTCCTTTGGGGAGATTCAGATACTCCAGTTGCCAACCTAATAGTTTCAGGCCTAGAACAAGAAGAATCCATTGTTGAAGATCATGTTGAGGATCCTATTCAAGAACATCAATACACGAATGGAATTCAAGAAGGTGTTACCCTTGGTGACATTAGAGCTTCCACATCTAGATGTTGTAAATATGCTTGGTGTAAACATCCCAGCCAGGATTTAGATACAGACTCATATGAGTATGCATGGGAATCTCTCTCTGATTCTTCTATAGTTGACATGGACATTGATGTTGTCCATACATATGGTTCCCAACCTAAGGTAGCTAATGAGTCTAGTGTAGGATTAGTGGATTCAAATCTGCAAGTTGCTTTAGTGGATGATGCTTTGCTTGGTAGGATAAATCCTGATTTGGTTACCTTAGAGGGATACTTGATAGACCCTAACTCTACAATCGCCAGAGATGATACCATCCATATCGACAATATTGAACCCATCATTAACCTACCCCTTTCTAATGCTCACCTAATTGATTGGTCTCAATGCTATCAAGAGCCTCAGCTCTTAACTTTTCAGAATGAATATGAGATAGCATGTTACCTAAATGCCCTTGAGCTTGTAGTCTCTTCCACCAATGAACCAACTACAAGCATGACAGAACCAAATATCAAGTACCTTAGTCACAAATTGAAAAGAAAAGAAAAAAAGAAAAAGAGTTTTGATGGTGAAAACCACTGTGTGGCAGTGTCAGAACCTAAAAAAGTAAAAAAAAAGGATGTATCCGAGGGTGAAAACCTCTCTGAGGAACCTAAGGATGAGGTACTTGATCATCTCCCAAGTTACTTTCAAGATAGATCCTCAGTGCTTGTTGAGCCTACATAGCTAGTTAATTTGGGTACACAAGAGGCTCCACAAATAGTGCATTTGGATCAGTCTCTATCAACACAAGAAAAAGAGGCATATACCAAGTTCCTATAGAGCAATAAGATTAATTTTTATTGGACTTACTCAGACATGACATGGTTAGACACCAATCTTATTATGTATCACTTGTCAATGGCTCTAGGTATAAAACTAGTAAAACTAAAATTGAGGAAAATGCATCCTCACATAGCTCTTCTCATCAAAGCTGAACTAGAAAAACTCCTCAGTGGAGGATTTATAAGAGCCATTGATTATGCTGAATGGATATCCAATATTGTACCAATTTCTAAACATGACAATTACGTTAACGTCTGCATAGATTTTAGAGATCTTAATAAAGCATGCCCAAAGGATGATTTTCCACTTCCAAACATAGACATGATAGTGGACATGACCGTGGGTTATGAGATCTATTCATTGATGGATAGTTTTTCTAGGTATAATCAAATCAAGATAGCTCCTGAAGACTAGGAAAAGAATGCATTCACTTGTGCATGGGGAACCTATTGCTGGAACGTTATGCCATTTGGATTAAAAAATGCAGGAGCTACTTATCAAAGAGCTATGACAACTATCTTCCATGACATGATGCATAAGAATATGGAAGATTATGTGGATGACACCTTGGCAAAATATAAAAAAAGGGATACACACTTAGGTGATTTGGAAGTCATTCTAGATCACATGGAGCAGTTTCAATTAAGATTAAATCCAAAAAAGTGTGCATTTGGAGTCACCTCTGGAAAACTTCTAGGATTTATCATTTCAGCCAAAGGAATAGAGGTGGACCCAGAGAAAGTTCAAGCAATCTTGGATATGCCACCTCCCAAAAATATTAGCCAAATGAGGAGTCTTCAAGGATGCCTTCAATCTATACGGAGGTTCATTTCACAACTAGCTGATAGAGCTCAACCCTTTAATAAAACTTTGCATAAGGGGGTTAAAAGTGTTTGGAATGAAGATTGTCAGAAAAGCATGGACCAAATCAAGCAATACTTGGCTAATCCTCCAATCTTAATGCCTCCTATCCCAGGAAAACCACTCATATTGTATGTTTCAACAATAGAATCTTCCCTAGGGGCATTATTGGCTCAACTTGATGATACTGGAAATGAAAGAGCTATATACTACATCAGTTGTACTCTCATGTCATATGAGGTTAATTACACTAGTATTGAAAAATCTTGCCTTGTAGTGGTGTTTGCTTCCCAAAAGTTGTGACATTACATGCTTGCATGTACAATACTCCTCATAGCAAAGATCGATCCTCTCAAATATTTTATTGAAAAGGCTACTCTAATGGGTAGACTTTCTAAGTGGATGATGATCTTATTAGAATTTGACATAGAGTATGTTGAGCGTAAGGCTATAAAAGGACAAGCCATTGTAGATCAATTGGATGATTTTTGAATTCAAGACAACATGCCTATTCAAGTTGAATTTCCAGATGAGCACATAATGTACATGACTACAAGAACATGGAGGATATTCTTTGATGGCTCTTTCATGCAAAATGGTTCAGGAGCAAGAGTGTTATTTGTTTCTCCTCATGGGTACATAATCCCTAAGTCCTACAAACTATTGTTCCCATGTACAAATAACATTACTGAGTATGAGGCCTTGAAAAATGAACTAAAAATGGAAATAGAATGGAGAATCATAGAGCTACATATCTATGGGGATTCACAATTAATAATCAACCAAGTTAATGAAGAATACCAAACAAAGGATGAAAAACTAGTACCCTAAAAGAAAATGGTTGATTCATTGAGATGATATTTCACCTTTGTTACATTTCAACAAATCCCTAGAGCAGAGAATAAAGAAGCTGATGCTATGGCTACATTGGCTTCACTTCTTTAGCTAGAACAACATGAGTCCAGATTCAAATTCCTGGTGGAAGAGCTATGCTATCCTATCTATGAATCCCAAGAAAGCCAAGTTTTTTATACCCTTTTTGGCCATGAGTCATCCCGCTATGGTGCCATTTACTCATATCTCCATGATGGCATTATTCCCAAAACCTTCAACCATTCTAAATGAAGAAACTTAACCTGAAATGCCTCTCGTCACACCCTTATCTCTGGTAATCTATATAGGAGGGGTTTAGATGGGACACTTCTTAGGTTCTTGGAAAAGGATGAGTCCAACCAAGCATTAGCTGACATTCATGAAGGAATTTGTGGAGGACATTCCAATGGTCTTTCCATGGCCCAAAGGTTTCTTAGGGCTAGGTACTATTGGCCTACCATGCAGATAGAGGCAGTAGCTTTTGCTAAATCATACGAAAAGTGTCAGAAACATGGTAACTTGATACATGCTCTAGGTAGGGAGCTTATTCTATCTATATCTCATTTGGAATTTCAACACTGGGCCTTTGACCTTGTTGGGAAAATTCATCCCAACTCATCAGGTGGACACAAATTCATCATCACTTCTACTGATTACTTTACCAAATGGGTCAAGGCTGTCCCACTTTTTGTTGCCTCGGGAAAGATAGTTTCGCTATTTATTTTGAACCATATCATATGTTGGTATGGAGTGCCTTCTAAAATAATCATTGACAATGGAGTTCAGTTAAAAAACAAGGACCTTAAACAACTCTGCAAGAAGTTCAAGATAAAACAACATTGGTCCTCCATTTACTTCCCACAAGGAAATGGATAAGAAAAGGCTTTGAATAAAACCATTCTTAAGATTCTCCATAGAATAGTTCACAAGAATGGTAGGGATTGGCATCTACAGATAAATTTGGCCTTGTGGGCCTATAGAATGAGTATTCATACTCCAACAGGGGCTACTCCTTTTGCCCTCACTTATGGTGCTGAAGCAGTATTACCTTTAGATGTGGAGATTCCTTCCCTTAGAGTTTCCCTCAAAGATCTAGTGACAGATGGAGACTACCACACCATGAGGCTCCAAGAATTAGAACTTCTAGATGAAAATCATAAGGCATCATTTGATCACATGAGGGTCTACCAAAAGCGTATGTCCAAAGCATTCAACAAGAAGGTTTTCCCTAGAGAACTTCAAGTGGGAGATCTTGTCTTGTGAGAAAACCCTAAGAACCAACAACATAGAGAGAAAAAGGGAAAATTCGAACCTAATTAGCTTGGACCATACATCATTACTACTACTTTTGGGATAGGTGCTTACTTGTTATCTACTGAAGAGGGAGATCAACTCCCTGAGCCTATTAATGTTTTTCACCACAAGAAGTTATATCCATGATGCTTGCTCTATCTAGGGGCATCCTTTGTACATATCTATTGATCCTAAAAAAATTCCAAAAAAATTCATATATGATGCTGAAAAAATCCTAAAAAGCATATAAAGTCCTGAAAAAATACAAAAAAATAAAAAAATGCAAAAAAATTCAAAAAACTAGAAAAAGCGCCTTGGTGAAAACCTGGAAACAGGTGCCTTGGTAGCAAAAATACAAAAAAAATGAAAAAATAAAAAAATCTCCAAGTGGTGAAAACCTAGAAATGGGTGCTACTTGAGGTCTTTGCACCCATTGTTTCTTAGCATGTGTCCTTGACACTTAGCCTTTCTCCATCATACCTTGACCTTTTTGCCTTGGTTTGGAATTGGTCTTTGTCTTTTTCTAGGGGGCATAACTATGTTAGCTTTTGTCTCTAGGATGCGTTGGTCTTTAGGAAATCTTGCAAACAATGTTTTTCAACACCACCTCAACTATGTTTTTCAACTAGCGTCAAGTGTTTCTCAACACTTATCAGATATATTACCCGCAGTCTAGCATGATATGATATCTCTCACTAGCAGATGTGATACTCAAAGTTTGACTCTATGACCTACACACACACACTTAAACACTTGACTTGCTGAGACTTATTTGACTTTATTTTCTTTGTGTACTATCTATGATGATTTCTTTGATGAGTTTTCTCTCCCTAATAGTTTTTGATGATGCTGAGCTAGAAGACTGGGGGCACATGGACATGTTTTATTTATCTTTGTGCTTGTGGGTATATTTTGTAGGTCCTAACTATCATTAGCATTTATGCTTGTTCCACTTGACACTGGGGTCTACAAGGTATTATCCTTGATTGTTTTTTGCAAGTGCATGCTTATAGTCATCTTGACTTCCTTGTGTCTCGATACAAGTATAATCTTTCCATATTAAATGTAGGAAATCTCACTGCACTAGTCATCTTGACCTATATGTCTTTGATGCCTAGGTGAGATTCCCACATACCTATCTGATATAGATCATATTCAGATCCACATAGTTATATTAGGGTGTATTGTATGATCTTATGACTCTACCAATAATGCTCAATGATGAATATTAGAGTCTAAAAGCTTTGTGACCTTGTAAGTAAACCACTTTTCATAGTAGCTTGCATCTTTAGGTTCATGTTAGTTAATTTTTGCATCTTTCATATGGAGAGAGCTCTCCTTTCATCTTTCATGGACTTGTCGGTCAACTACCCTCACCTTTCACTTTTTCTTGATCATGTCTTTCACACTTTCTCTTTCACATCACATCCTATTCCTATCATCATAAGGGGTTAATCTTATTATCATATCTATATCTTAAAGAGATCATTTTCAAAAACATGAGTCTATATTATAAACATGAGAACTAAACATAAATCTATGAAAGAGATTATACATGAGCATATATAAGCATACATTTTGAGCAATACCACAAGACAATATAAAATTGAAACATCCATCACAAGTGGGACAAATACACAAGATATATTGCAAATCTAGTAAATCTCCTATATATATGTCATGATACAAAATACAATGTGGGATCCAAAATCTGGATAATGTCCCAAGATATGTCTCTATACATCTAACACCCTAGACCTAAGTCTGACTCCCTCCATCACATGGTGGTGGTGGAGGTGGTGTTGCTACTCTATTTGGTACCATGTTAGATCTCCTATCCCTCTTAGAGTAGAGTGGCACTCACTGTGTTGTGGGTATGGCCTGTATGTAGAGACCATGATAATATGTAGCTCATGCTACCTCTCTCCAGATCTTTGCAGCATCAGCCTATGCTACTCTCTCCCGTTGATCTATCTCAACTCATGCATCTACTAGCTGCTAATCTTGCAGAACAATGGTAATCCTGAGCTGCTACATCTTAGTCTCCAAAACCTAGATCCTAGCTCTGAGATCCTCCCCTCCCCCTATAGGTTGATCCTATCTTGCGTCTACCTATTGACAAACTAGTGTCGCCTCATCCTCTAGGGTCACTGATCTATGTCTTTGTACCCATCACCAACCAACTAATCTAGAGTTATGTCCCCTCTCTACTCTCCCCCTCCTCCATCTCCCACATCATCTAAGTCATCCCTATCTCCACCTTGTACCTGTGGGTCTACATCTGGCACCATGAATCTAGGGAATGGCTACCTCTGATGCTTTGTGTTGTAGGCTGCATCCACTCTAGAATCCCCCACATTAGCTAGATAGTCCCAGGACTCCCTGCATAGACCATCCATCTCCTGTACTACCTACTAGTAGTCTAGCATCAGCAACCACCCTAATCCCTCATCCTCCCTACACCTGGCATATGTGGTGGTCTCCATGGATATCCATTGTTGGTGACCAACCTACCTCCATACCTGAGAGATCATGAATCGCTACATAATCTTTGAATGTTGACCAACTAGTGGCTGACTATATAAAATATACCCCATCTCCTGATCTTGATCACCGCACTACTTACAGGCCTTGTATGGTCTCCACTCAAAGGCTGTAAGCTCATTCAACAGCCTCCTATAGTATGTCACATCACCGCTATGGGTCTATGGAATGAAACTTGTATATCTGTAGATATAGGGGCATCTCTGCTCCCTCAGTTGCACTCATAGTTGCACTACAACAATGTGCTCCCATGCCCATATCTAAGCGAGAACAGCCCCACATGCCCAAGTCCTGCTCTCCCTATACACTATCTCATGCAGCTCATGGTACATGTTTGGTAAGATAGATAGGCCCCATGCCATCCACCTTGGATGTGCTACTAGATCTACAACTAATCTACTCCAACCCAGTGGAAATCCTCTCTAGCTCTTGTTAGTGATAAGGGTCTGTGCTACTATAGAACATATAATGCACGGAATCAGGAAATCCCTACCGAACTCCTCGAATAACCGATCCCAACTAAGATGTTTATCAATAATAGTGACATCCTGGAATAGGTCCTGGATGGCCTGTCGTCCCTCTATCAGAGTCTAATCATAATATACCTATGCCAACAAACAATCATGTTAGTTTTCATCATTTGGAAACATTATACTAAAAGATCATTTATAGACATGATTATGTGTGTGTGAATTTTGTACCTAGCTATAGACACAACACTTCAGTAAAACTTTAGAGGTTAGTTGAAATTGAAATCATGCAATAAATCAAAAACTAAACTAACCAGGTGATTTAATACCTTCTAGTAGATGTGAGTATGTATTCTCAGATTGTACTAAGATCAATGACCTTGACGACACCTAAATGAAGGATTTGAATGCAAAATCTAGATATGGAATGAATGCAATTAATCTATTTTTTTGGTTTTTCTATGCAATTATGATAATGAAAACTTCATATGAATCTATGCTAATATGAAAGTTGATATGCTAAAATGATCTAACAATAATATTCTAAATGATATGGATACTATGCAAAAACAATGAAAATCTCACAGCAACTCGAATTCTCAAGATCGATTCTTTAGTCTCCAATTCGACAGCGTGAGTGTGCAATTTGTGGATGGATCTCAAATGAATAGCTGAAGCCTTAATTTATAGAAATCTAGGGCTTTGGAGGTGCATGAAAAAAAGCCATAAATCACTCAAATAACTCAGGTTGATTTTTGAGTTATTTTTAAATAAAGGATAATTAACTCACAAAAACATGCAAAAGCAAAGTTCAACTCAAAATAGAGTTTAGATTTAATTGATAATTGATAGTTGTCTGCTTTTCTTGATTGTGCATGTTTTATTTATGAATTAATTTAATAATAAAGTGATTTATTTCCAACTTAACTAATTTTGAAAAATAAAACAATTGATTTATGGGTTAATCAATTATTTTTCAAACTTTTATTCAAAAACAATATTATTAAAAATTGACAACTTGCTTTAATTAATTAAATAAGAATTTAATCAATTATTCATAGGATTTTGGATTTATTGTCAAAATTAAATAATACAATTTAGGAATAAATAGAATTAACTTCAATTAAACAATTAAGTGGTAGAATTAAATCTAATTAATTAAATATTGAGAATATTCATTTAATAAAACTTTAGGATAAATAGGATTTATCGCCAAATAATCATTAAATCAAAGATAATTAGGATAACTAGGAATATTACTAAGAATATTCCCCGATGCAGAATTTAGGATAATCAATTAGGATTCGATGATGTTTAGATGTGCCTTAGGTTAGGACTTCGATGTCGATTTCGTTCGATATGTTGATGTAGGAGGTTAATGAACCTATAGCCCATTTTTGTGGTATTACATTTTTCCCCTCTGAATTGTTGTGTTAAGCGCAGTGGTTCAAAGACAGTCTGTGTATGATGTTGAAATTGATGTTTGAAATTGATATTGATATGAGACAGAAGCTGATTGAAAGATTTGATATGAAGATAATAGGTCCTGAATGACCAAAGATAATGTTAACTATAACAGTAATGAATTGATGATTGTGAAAAAGTGTCAAAACACCTGATTTCAAACCTTATGATTGTGAAGAAGTGAGTGACCGATTCCAGACCTGATTTTCCTTATATTGAATCACATTGGTATCACATTCAAACCCTTCAGATTTCGGAGAACCAAGCAAATAACATAATTGAACCTATAGTTGCCAAAACTGATACAATTTACAAGATTAGGAGAATACCAGATTGATATGGATCTTGTTGAATCTGATGTGCCCTAAGTGATGATTGATTTGCCCTGAGCGATGAGGTCTTTTGGTGAATCAACAACTAGACATGGTTATTGTCTTGATTATTGAGGAAGAATAAATTTCCATAAAGATACGATTTCAATAAAGATATGATTACAGACTTTGAATGATGTGTAATACCATGCCCCCTTTGGGATTAAAATTGAAATTTGACTAGAAAAGACAGTGTGATATGGTTCAGAAGTAGGTTAATTGATTTGAGAAGTGGTTAAAGACGTTTGAGAATGCATTCACATCATTGAGAGGTCTTGAAGACCAAGTTTGACTAGGTGAAACCATGAGTTGACCATAGTTGACCGAGTTGAAATTTTGATAGTTTGATGTAAGATAATCAGTTAAGTTGAATTCTAGATTTCTTGTGATGATTGAAGGTTGATTATGCAAGTAGTTAATAATATGAATGATCTCAGATTTTGATTTTGATCCCGAAAAAGGATTCTACTTGCTGTTTCATTGGAGGAACCTTTGTTGGAGATTCAGCTCTTGTTAGATTTGAAGATGCGATTTGAAGAATCATTTAAGCATTGATTTGAAGATGCAAAAATGCAAAGAGACATGCAGAATGAAATGCAACCTAAGACCTAGGACCTTGTCACTGATCATGTGTCGGTCATTCTCATCATTGAATTTTTAGGTAACCAGATAAATCAATACAATGCCCACTAGTTATGAAACCATAGACATATGAATATCGATTTGTATACGCAAGAATCAATACAACACCCACTGATTAGGAAACCATGGATATATGAATATTGATTTTTTTTTTGGAATGTCGGATTAGATATAAGCACCAAGGCACAAATGCCACGATGACCTAAATATCATGTCCATTTTGATATAGCAATTTGTATAAGCATCAAAACATAAATGTCATGATGACCTGAATACACCTTGCATACAAACACATCAAATAGTCAAGAGATCAATATAAATCCAATGTGAATTACCTGTAGTGACCCTTTATCATTCACCTCCTTAGGTAACATCACATTTCACATTAGGAGAACTCACTCACTCAAAATAGTTAGATCAAACTTCCTTGAATTTTCCAGGTATCAATGGTTGAGGTATGCATGGCCATCCAATTCGAGATAGAGGCTCTTACAGATAGACACCATTTCAATCCAAAATTTCCAAAGTTGTTAGATTTTCACATACAAGAAGGAAAAAAAGAAAAGATTATGCCCCCAGTCATCACTCTCTAAATATTGTAAAGGACATCATCAAAGAGCTCATGGAAACAAAATATGCAAAAATCTCAATGTGAATCAGTAAGCATACAAGGAGATAAAAGCATGTAAAAAGCATAGATTGTTTTCAATTTGTGTTTGATGTTTGTTGTAGATGCAAAATCCCTTTCTCGAGAGGAGATTGACAGACTGACTCAGATGAAGCTTCAAAGGACTTTGACTGGATATGATATGCCTAAGATACATTGGAGGCCATAGGATATGACATTGATTGCCCCCAAGTTTGAACATTGATAGGATACAGACGCTTGAGCTGATTGGTGTACAAATTGACTTATTGAAAACCAACTGGGAGATATGTACAAACTAAAGCAAGATTGAAAGCTAGGAAAGACCAAGATTGCACTAATAGATGGAGAATTTTGAAACAAGTGGCACCCGTTTGCCGAGTTTTCACCATCTTGGCAGAGATTCTATTTTTGCTACCAAAGCACCTGTTTCTAGGTTTTCACCAAGGCACTTTTTTCTTTTTCTCATTTTTTTTTGTATTTTTATTTTTTCAATTTTTTTTTGTACTTTTGATATTTTTTACTTTTTTTGTGAATCATCAAGGTGCCCATTGCTAGGTTTTCACCAATATGTTCATTTTTTCAGGACATTTTAGCATAGACCGGATGCCTTAGGCATAGAATTTCTTTAGATGGAGAACATTGATTGGTTGTCGGAGCTGTTCTCCTTCAGTCATTAAGAGTTGATAGGCACCAAAGCCAAAAGTAGCAGTGATTACAAAGGGACCCAGCTAGTTGGGTTCAAACTTCCCCTTGCATTCTCGATGTGATTGATTTTTAGGATTCTCTCTCAAGACTAGATCACCAACCTGAAATTCTCTATGTTTGACTTTCTTGTTGTAACCTCTAGACATTCTCTTCTGATATACTCTGAGATGATCATATGTTTCTTGTCTGCGCTCATCTAGTAGTTCAAGTTCTTGCAACCTAGACACTCTGTAGTCATCATCAGTTACTAGACCATGCATTATGATTCTTAGTAATGGGATTTCAACTTCAATAGGTAGTACCGCTTCAGACCCATAAACTAAAGTGAAAGGTGTAGCCCTGGTAGGTGTTCTGATACTTGTTTTGTAGGCCCAGAGAGTTGGATTGATCATGAGATGCCAGTCTCTTCCTATTTTATTGACTGTACGGTGCAATATTTTCAATAGATTCTTGTTAGAAGGCTCTGCTTGTCCATTCCCTTGAGGATAGTAGATAGAAGACCAAAGTTTTGTGATCTTGAATTTGGCACATAGATCATCTAGGTCTTTATTTTTGAATTGTCCCCCATTATTTGTGATTATAGAATGTGGTATCCCATATCTGCATATGATATAGTTCAATATGAACATAGATATTTTCTTTCTAGTTGCTTGTGTCAAAGGGATTGCTTCTACCCATTTGGTAAAATAATCTGTAGCTGTGATTATATGGGTGTGTCCATTAGAAGAATGAGGATGTATAGCTCCTATAAGATCAAATGCCCATTGGTGAAAAGGCCATTGTGTAGTAAAAGGAATTAGATCTCTCCCTGGAGCATGAATTAAGTTGCCATGCACTTGGCACTTTTGACAGTTCTTAGCAAACTTGATAGACGCTTTCTCCATTTCAGGCCAATAGTACCCAGCCCTAATAAGTTTTTGAGCTAGTGTTAAACCATTCAAGTGTGACCCACAAATACCCTCATGGACTTCCTCTAATGCATGTTGAGACTCTTCCCATTCTAAACATCTAAGTAGCATACCATCTAGACCTCATTTGTATAGATCATGACCAATGATGACATATCGGGAGGCATTGTGAATAAGGTATCTCTTTTCATGGTGGTTGAAGGTATCAGGAATGATTTGGTCTTGGAGATAGGAATATAGGTTTTTGTATCTGGATGAATCATGACCAAAAATAGTGCAAATCATGTGGGTTTCGGGGGAATCATATGCAGGATAAGATAGTGCTTCCACCAAGAACTCATAGCGTAGCTCATGTTCAGGCTACTATAATAAAGTAGATAGCGTTGCCATTGCATCAGCAGCCTTATTCTTTGTTTTAGGAATTTTCTCAAATGTGATAGATATGAAATAATTCTTAAGATCATCTACCATTCTCTTGTAAGGTGTTGGTAGTATTTCTAGTTTTAGTGTTTTGCTGATCAAAATTTTGAGTTCTTGTCTGGTCTTTCTTGACAAATTTTCAAGCCCTAGGTGAGTAACCTTAGGTTTCAGACCCTTTGCCTTAAAAAATAAAAAAGCCCTAGCTTAAGTTGTCAGTCTTTTATTTCTTCATTACTTTATCAGGTCACTTAAGCATCAAAATAAGCATGTGCACTTTTAATTTCCTCTCTTAGTCACTTAGTCTCCCAGAGAAGTAGGAATATTCCTTCATATTTAGCGATTGCCCGAAAGCCTTTATCACCTGATCTCATAAGCACTTTGGAATATTCCTTATTATCAAATGACTTAGCATTTTCCCTTTTAGTCTCCAAGTCTCAAAATGTTTTCTCGAGATCTAGCAACTACTGTGACAAGTTTTATAAGAAAAAACCTATGTTCATGTGGTCTCTAGATAGAAATTACCTTTGGTCGGGAGATCTTAGGATAATTTATTAAAGTGATGTTTCATTCAACAATTATGATTTTTAGTGGTCACATTATTTCCCAAAGGTGGTAGTTATCTCTTGCATGGTTAGCGATCCAGTGACACGGTTGTCTCCAGGTCTCCAGATGCAGCGGTTAAGTGATAAAGGATTATGAGACTTAATGTGAACCGTGAGATGAAGTTATGATCAATGGCTAGTATTTAATCTCCAAATACAACTCAGAGTTAAGAAATGTTTTCATGACTTAGAGATTGCCTCAGTCATGTGTTCTCAAGACTTAACCCCAGTTAAGAAAAAGATTGTGATACTCAGCAAACCTCTTTGTCGCGTAGTCTCCAGATTTTCCTAGGGTTGAGTTAAGATTAATGTTGTGGTTAAGCCTGAGGGTTATGTGTTTATTCAGTGATACAATGACTATGTAGTCATGTGATCTCAGGTTCCTGAAAGTTAAGTGAAAAGCCTCCAATAATTTAACAACATAGTTATCTCCTGGTCGCTGAATCAAACAATTAAGTGAGAAAAACTCTCATGACTTAATGTGGACCATAGGATGAAATGAAGAAGAGGATCAATGGTGGTCATGAGATCTCAGAAAGGAAGTTGAAAAGTCAGACAGCTTTAGTGATTAAGAGACTCCAGGTTTGTCACTAGATCTCCAGGTCAGGTGATCGCTAAATGTTTTAAAAGGGTTAATAAAGTTGCCACGACCATGAGAAAGACTATAGTCACCAAATCTCTAGATGACCAGGTCAGGATATCTCACAAAGAAGTTTGAAAAGTAAACCATGTTCCGTGACTTAGAGTTTTCCTATTGTCGCCAGATCTCGTAATCAAGATTGAAAGTGATTCTAGTCACATGATCTCGAAAAGAGAAATACTATACTCGTGACTAAGAAATAGATTATAGTCGGGTGATCTCCGAATATGAAAAATTAAAGATGGAATAAAGAGGTCGACTATGGTTGCTGAATCTCTAGATCAAAATTTTTTGATCACCAAATCTCGCAATGAATTCAAAAGGTGGGAAATCTTTCTATGACTACGAGAAGCTCTCTTAGTCACCAGATCTCAAAAACATTTCTAAGGCACCAATATTATAAAATGATTGCAAGACTTTTTCTCCAGTCGCTAGGTCTTTGAATATTTGAATTTAAAGTTTTTGAGCTACGACTAGTAATTTGAAGCCCTGTTCATGCTGAAGTAATGGTGGAAGTGACCTTTTTGATAGCTATAAATGTCAGAAATGGTGGCGCATTCAATTCTACAGAATAAATAGTTAGAGGCTACTCATTTGAGGGTTACGAAGCATATCGAAGAGTACAGAGTGCTAGGTTTTCAAAGCTTTCTAGAATTATAGTGTGTCCAGTGATTTTTGTAGAAAATTTTTAGAGTTTCAGTCAGAATGAGTTAGGCAACAGCAAGTGGAGCTTCTACCAGCTGGGGGTCCAAAGAGAAAGTAAAGGATAGCTTCTCAGATGAGTTTCTCACCCTTCTACCTGGTTCATCATAGAACAAGAAGGTTAGTGATGATATCTTTGTGGATGATTTAGCTTACTGTAGAGATGCCAGGATGCCTAAAATCATAGGCATGTGCCTTTTCAGTTATTTCCATAAAAACCATGATAGTGTTATACCAGCTTCAAACCTTTGGACTTTAGGGTTAGCTAAATTGATTGTCCTAAAGGTCTTTCTAGATGTAGACACACTTCTTATGCTATCCCAAAGATATGATCCCTTGTCTAAGAAAATTAGAAAGGAGGATGGTTCACCCTTGGTAACCCTAGACTGGAACTCTTTCATGAGGGCATTCAAAATTTAGTTTCCAATGGCCACAGAGATTGACTTATAGGCTTAGGCCAATAGATATGTTAGAGAGGTTTCTTTAGTCTCTAAGGAGATAAAGAGCCACATGCCTAAAGAAAATAGAAATTATATTGCACCTATGGCTAGGTCAATTCCATATTCTTAAAAGGACCTTAAGTTTTACATGAAATACATTGCATATGGGATGTGCCAAGTCTTGGGAATTGATGCAGGCCCTGAGAGGATTACCTCTGATATTTTGATGTTAGTGATGGATTCATAGAGCCATCAGGTAAATAGAGGGTATGAATTTATTGGTTATGTGATAAACAAGATGCATGAGGGTTTGTTGTCTTTGAAGAACTTCACATCTAGTTTTGCACCCAGATTCATGCATTACTCCTTGCTGATGCACCTCATTGTGTATCCTAATTATGATCTTATAAATTTGAATGATCTCAAGCCACAGATGGTGTGGAATGGACAGCCTAACCTAGTATAGTTTTGGTTAGAAATTTGGAGCCCTTCTTGTCCTAGGAGATATTTTGGTGCTTTTGAAAATTGGATTGTGTATCCTATTCTCCAGAGTTTGGGAGTTAATTATACAAGATTATCCACCAAGGTCCTGCAATTGGTGAGACCCCAACAAGTTATTGATAAGTGGACCAAGGGTCACAATTGGGGGGATATTTACTATGAGAAGGGCTATACAATGATTAGGGTTTATGGGTTCCCTCAGCCTCCTCATGTACTTCCATTTTATGTTCCACCAAGAATTGCATTTCTAGAGTTTATCTGGCAACTCATGTTGATAGATAAAGAACACTTGGCTCCCCACAGGAAAGGGACTCTCACTCCTTGCCACTTCAGAGTGATCTATATTAAAATTGGAAAGGGAGCTTTTAGTAAGGTAAATGATTAGTTAGAGAAATACAGGATGTTTGTAGCTCCATATAGGTATGTAGATATAGAAGGTTTCATGGCTGCTGCAAGAAGATATTACATGCCTACCATTCCTTTTAATAAGAAACATGAAGAGTATCCTAAGGAAGATGTGATAAGAAACATCATTGAAGATGATGAGGTAGAGAAAAGGGTGCAACAATTAGATTGATTATTTCAAATTGAGAAATAGTTAAAAGGAAAAGGATTGGTATTTGGGGGTTTCTTTCCCACTTTGCCTTACCTCTAGAGACTTGAGCAAATGATGGCTCAATTTAATACATTGGTTGAATCCATGAAGGATCAAATTGATGATACTTATAAGGGTAAATAGGCCCACTCTGATTCTGAATGTGAAGAAGATAGTGATGGTGGCTACCCAATATATAGCCCACCCCCTATGGAGCAACCATTAATTGAAGAACCTAAAGTAGGAGGTGAGACTATCAACCTCAGTGAGCTACCTAGCTCAAAGGACACCACTGAGCCCTTACAAAAGAAGAGGAAGTTAATGGCTAGAGAGCCATCAAAGAAGAAGAAGAAAGATAGAGTAAGTGCCCTCTACTCAGGGACTAGCTTTCATCACCATGAAATAAGGAAAGTAGTCAGAGAGGCCAAAAGACAACAAAGGTATGAAACTAAGGATGTAGAATTGCCTCTGGATTTAGGCTAGGATGAAAGAATAATTGAGCAGGATGCATTCATGAATGATGACAATTTTGTCAATTCTGATGAATTCAAAAGCTTTTTGATCTGGCACAAGTAACAATAGGTTGCATCTAATGTGCAAATAACTAAGGAGGGTCAAGTGCCTGATGAAGCAATGCAACAATTAAGAGAGTATGAACCAGAGGCTGAAAGCTTTACCCCAGATGAGGCCAGGAAATTAGTTAGACAAAGTAACATACTACTTTTTCTTGGATGGAGTTTGTATTTTGATTTTATTATAGATCAAGTAAAGAGACAGGAAGATGTCACTCTCTCTTCAGAGACCCAAGTAGGGGATATAATCAGAGGATTTGGGTATAGCCCAAAGAATCAATCATTGGCCATGTGGAGTCTTTACCCTAAAGACAAGAAGCCACATATTTTGAATGTAAAAGAGCAGATGGAAGGTGACAAGATTGTGTGGTCTATCCACAATACTGGGGACCTTGAGATATCTCAAGTCTTGACCCAATTTGCCAAATTGAATGAAGACAAAACAAAATAGATATCTGAGAGGTATGGCTCTCTTTTAAGTGATTATAGTGCCCTTGTAAAGGATAGGGATTTATAGATAATAAAAGTTATAGCATTGGAAAAATAGGCAGGGGAACTGCAATTAAAAATAATTAATACTCCTGTAGTAGTTCCTGCACCTCCTGAGCAGCCTACATTAATAGAAGCACAAGGAATGACAGAGGAAGAGGTGGCAGAAAAGCTAAAGAAGATTAATGAGGAGAATAATGATGCTATATTACAGGCCCTTTTGTGTATCTTGCAGCATAGAATGAATATAATCAAGGATAAATTTGACCTAGTTTTTAATGCTTATGGAAAATTGCCTGAATTGCAAAAGGAGGTCAATAATTATGTGCAAATTTTGAGTGGATTTCATACAGTGTGGTCTGTCAGAGCACCACTTTTTGAAAGATTGATTTTGGCTCAATCTTTGGGGAGTGACATACCAAAGACAGTTGTAAGAGTTGGTGAGGAGATTGACATAATGAAATCTATATTACCACTTTTCAAGGGTAAGGCAAATTTGATTGAGGCTAAGTGTAGACAAGGCTTTTGAGGATACCTATTTTGAAAGCTTCAAGCCAAACAAACATTAGATCTTAACCTAGCATGAAATCAATTCAAAACAAAAAAAACTCTAAACTAAGCCACCTCAGATAGAGCTTAAACAAGTGCAGCCAAGCACTGTTTGATTTTGCTCTTGCTTAAGGGATGTGGGTGTGCTCTCTAAGCACTTGGAGCATGTTCCTAATGCTTATTTGGAAGGATTGAGAATCATGAGAACCCCATAAGTGGCACAAAATAGGTATAGAACACCTGATTTGCCCCTAAGGCCTCAAGGATCCAAATGATGCTGAAATGAAGATTAAGCTACATGATGTTTATGCTAAGATTGATTTTAAACCAAATAGAGATGTGATGATGATGATATGCTATGCAAAACAATGAAGTAAACTAAGTTAATCCATTATTGCTAAGCTATGATGTGTTAGAAAGCTTGAAGAAAACAAAAAAATCTAACAATTAGGAATGATTATGCTAGAGCTAGAAGTAAAAGAGCATGATAACAATGCATGAAGATGAAAGACTAAGCTAATGAATTGCTCTTGGAAGAGGGAGTATTTATAGGATTTCCTAAGGGCTTGGGTTAGGAGGATGAGTCAGAGTTTGGGGTAAGGTTAGGGGTTGAGTCAAGGGGATAAGGATGAAGACTTTCTAGAAGAGTCTAGGCTTTGGATGAGGATAAAGACTTTCTAGAAAAGTCTAGGCTTTCTAAGGATAAATATGGAATTTAGGAAATAAATAAAGTTTTATTTATCTCAAAGGCTTTAATGAGTTTGAGGCTCATTAGGGGTAGGGTTTGACTAGGAGTCAAAGGAGACTTAGATTAGCTTAGGGAAAGTAGGTAATTTCCCCTAAATGGGTTTAGGGAAGGATTAGGAAAGTTTTAGAAGAGTCTAGAGTTTTCCTAGGGTAATTTAGGGATTGAGGATTAATATTTAATCTTAATTAAATATTCTTGAGTTGGGATTAGGGTTAGGAAATGAGGGGATTAGCCTTTAATCAAAATTAAAGAAGGATTAGAAGATTCTAGAAGAGGTTAGTGGTCTTAAGGGAATTGGCCAAGTTTTGGGCAAAAAATAAATAAATTATTTATTTTGGGATTTTTGGTCAATTTATTAATTAAATAATTAATAAATAGGGGATTAATGTTTAAATAAGATTTAAACATTTTTGGGAGGGATTTCTTAATTAAATATTTTTAATTAAGATAAAGGGATTTAATGACATAAAAATAAATAATTTAATTAAATAAATAATTAATTAATAAATGATGATGTCATCAAAGATTTTTTAGAAAATAAAAATACTTTATTTTCTAAAGGATTTTTAGGTGTCTACATTTTTTCCCTCTTTGATGCGATGCCGCAAGTGGCATGATGTCAAAGAGAAGACAATAAGATGCCCAAGGCTAGAACTTAGAGGAATAAGGGGTTGTGCCCCCTCGAGAAAATAATGCAAGGAGTAAACGTTGTGGAATTTTCTTGAAAGAAAATAGAGAAGGAAGGACTGAGGAAGAAGGGGAGAGAAATAACCAAGCTTCCAAGAGAAAAGATGGGTGAATGCAAGATGAGATGGAATGCAAAATGCAGGATGCAGCTACATGAGAGATGGAAGATGCAAGATTAATCTATATGATGCAAAATGCAGGGGATTTGGGGAAGCTCCAAGTGAAAATGTGGAGAGCACAACCTAGTTTAATATAGCAATGCTAGAGACCTACCAAGGATACTGGGATCATGAGGCCTTGTCACCAGTGTTGCATAGGACTGACGCTAAAAATACATGTAGGGTTGCCCCAGCATCACACATGAAACCCAGAGGAGGCATGGTGGAAATGATGCTGAAGAAACCACAAACACACGACTGACTCACAAGAAAAAGTAAAAGATCAAAAGACCTTGCCCCAGAGTGTCCTCATTCGCTGCACACCATGATATAAAGGATTGTGGTGACTTTGAGTAGAGAACAATGAGAAGCCGTAAAAGATTAACAAGACCCAAAGGACAAAAGTCCAAGGTCAAAATGATAACTCCAAAAGAAAACCTTTTCAAAGGAGAGAGATTTGATTTGATTGATGGCGGGAAGATTGGTCTGAACGTGTGGAAAGATACATTGACATGGACCTAGTGTGCTTGGTGGAAGATTGGGTCAGACAGGAAGGATACAACTGAGGGGACCCGTGATTAGGCTTAGGTTAGACAAAATAGAAGCATACATCTGTGTGGACCCTATGCTGATAGGGAGAATGTTGTGTTGCTGATTTGGCAAATGATGTGGTTCAAACATAGTCATGATGATCAAAGATAGTCGACAATTGATATTGTTGAAGTACAAGGCTGGGTAGGACAAGATTTCTGATCAAATTCTATTGCAGGATTGACAAAGATATGTACAACAAGATGTGAGGATATTTACAATGGGTATGTACAGAAGCTCAAGATTAGGATGTACAAAGAACCTGGGGGTGAAGCTGAAACTCCAAAGATATGCAAGACGATGCCCAAGTTGGGCTGGAAGGCCAAGACAGACTAATAGATGATGTGTCCTGAAATGACACAGATTTGGGAAGGACATATCCCAATGATGATGATTAGATTGAGATCAAGGCTTGCTACAAGACTAAGGATGTGATTGGATTGGTTGGCTTGATCTTGGATGTTGGATTTTGGATAGCTAGAGGATGTGGAGAGGATTGCAAGATTGCTAGAAGACTGCTAGGAATGTTTGGATAGGGATGAATGGCATTAGATTGTAATGAGGTTAGCCTATAGCTAGATACCAATGACAAGGAAAGATACTAGGTGATGGAAAGATGGAGGAAATGCTTAGGATGAGGATCATGGAACTGCTAGGAGATTTGGATGGAGGAAGATTTGGATTTGGATGGAGGAACTCCTTAGGGATCTGGCTAGAGGAATGCTTGGGGATCTGGATAGAGGAATATTTGGATTTGTATGGAGGAATTGCGGAGAGATTTTGGATGGATGAAGATTGGATGGGGAGATGGAAGAGCTTGGGGAGATTGGATGGTAGATTTTCTTGAGGATTAGGATGGAATGCTAGAGGGACTGTTGAGGGATCTGGATAGAGGAATATTTGGATTTGGATGGAGGAATTGTGGAGAGATTTTGGATGGATGAAGATTGGATGGGGAGATGGAAGAGCTTGGGGAGATTGGATGGTAGATTTGCTTGAGGATTAGGATGGAATGCTAGAGGGACTGCTGAGGGATCTAGATAGAGGAATGCTCAAGGATTGGATGGTGGATTTGCTTAAGGATTGGAAGATGGAAGATTTTGGATGAAAGATAGTCTAGAAGGAATATGTTACCAAGGAATAAGATGCCCCCTGCGTAGGATAGTTCATTCATTCAGAGGCAGTAGGATGGGGTATGATTGGACAGAAGATATGCTGACAAGAGGTTGCGGAAGGTAGATGGAAGATAGGATGAATGGATTGGATAGAGGATATGTAACTGAAAGGTGTGATGGATGCCAAGAAGGTGCCCAAAAGCATGTATACCTGGTAGTCTTTGTTTTTTCATCAAGATCCAAAGGAGGATGAAGGAGGTGAGAGACAAATGGGATGGAGGAGATGTTGGATAAGAGGTGATAGAAGGGAATGGCCCCCAACTACAGAAAGGAATTGGGGGGAGGCCTACGCATGATGCCTATTTGCCAAGTTTTCACCATGGTACTTGTCCAAGGCACTTGAATTGCCAAGTTTTCACCATAGGATGAATGTTTTTCTTTTTCTTTTTTTGATATTTTTCTCTTGATTTTTCCAATTTTTATGGATTTTCTAATTTTTTACTGACTAGATGCTGACCTTCTAATATTTCTGATGTGTTGCTATCTTTCTTCACTGATCTTCTATTTTGTTGCTGACATTTTTTGATTTGTTGCTGCCTTTCTGATTTGTTGCTTTCTTTTCGATTTCTCTGGATGTTGGTACAACTTTGCTAGGATGGATGAATTATGCAAAGGCATGGATGAGATGGGGGAGATGGGAAATATGGTGGTATAAAGTGTTTGGATGGAAGGATGGAAAGTGATCATGATAGGGGGATGTTGTTAGGACCAACATTGGCACATGTTGCGAGGAAGATGGATGAAGTGGATGGGTTTCGGAAGATAGAGGTAGATAGGATGGAGGATTTATGCTAGGAGATTTAGGATCTTTGGGACCCAAAATAGATTTAGGAGATGGAGGAGAAGACTGAGTAGCTGGGGGATTAGCAACTTTGGATGCCATTGTTGATGTTTCTTTTAGATGCATTACATCTTTTTGCATTGGGATCCACATCATTTTTGCTTTAGCTTTGATGGGCCTTTGTGACCATTGGTATGCATCAGCTTTTTCTTTTGCTTTGCTGAGCCTTAGTGGCCATGTAGTAAATTTTTCTTGTGCTTTGCTAGGCCTTTGCAGCCATTGGGATGCTTTGGATTGCTTGATTGGATTTTTCTTGGGTTGAGCATGTTGTTTAGACCGGTCATGGCAATCCTTAGATTTGTGTGGATACTTCTTTTTATTCATATTGGATATGGCATCCAAATTGTGGGGAGCATCAGAGTGAATATGAGGAGATGTGTGGGATGGAGGAAATATGGATGGAGAGATGGAAGGAGATTGGTAGATAGGATATGTGGGAATGTGCCTTTGTTGATCCTGACTAGGGATGTTTGGATTTTGGATGAAGGACTGAGTAGGATAAGATGGGCGATGATCTTTTGGGATGTAGGGTCCCAAAATGGATTTGGTATGTAGAGGATATGTGCTGGAAGATTTTGGGACATAGGGACCCAAAATGGATTTGGAGGATGAAGGAGGAATGTGATAGGTTGTCTTTGGTTGTAATGATGGAGGAGGAGGAATGGTGTTGTATGCTTTGGAAGATGTGATGGTGGGTTTGGAAGGATACTTGAATTTAGCTGTAGTTGTACCAACATTTCTGGAGGAAGTGCCTTCTTCTGATGTGTGACCAATGCCACATAACTTTGGATGTTTCTTGTCTTGGATAGGATCCAGATTTCCTTGTTCATGGATGCCTAGGCCGTTGCCTTGATAATTCCATTTCTTGAGCATTTTATCCAAACAAGGATATTTTTGACTTGGGGAATATGATAAACATCTAGTTTCTAGTTCCTTGATGGAAGATATGGAACTTATTGCTTCTGCTTCAAGTGGGTTACCTCTGGAAAATGTAAGTGGTCCAAGAGGATAGAGTGCTCATAGCTAGATAGTTTGGATCGGAGGATCCTCAAGAGGAGAGGATGGGATGATGGGATCTTGACTAGGATTGGGAGATAGTAATAGATCTTGAGATGGAGGAATAGAGATTGTAGGATCTTGGATTGGAATAATTTGGATTGTAGAATTTTGGATTGGGGGTGATGGAAGCAATAGAACATGTGATGGGGGAAGTGAAGGGACTGGATCTTGATTTTCTTCTGTGAGTATTTCAACATGCTTTTGGACAAGATCTTGACATGGTAGGTTTTGTGTGGATAGAGTGACGGGGGATGTATGGATGGACTCTTCAGAGGGGGTGGATGGAAGGATGGGAGATTTCACAATTGTGATGGTGGGAAGAAGGGTGAATTCATGAGGTTCATCAGATATGCTTTGGATGATGCTAGGAGAAGGTGATGTTGGTGGGGATTGGATGGAGACTTCAGATGGAAGGGACTCAATGATGCTAGGAGACGGAAGAAGATCAACAAGTGGGATGTATGGAAGATAGATAATAGATGGGAGCGATGGATGGGCCTCATCAGTGATGGCTTCACATGAAGTATTGAAATGGCTTGGCTCTTCATTCTTAGGAGTGGGATTTGTTATTGGCTTCCTTGTGAAACTCCTTGGAGACTTTCGTGGTGAAGAAGGATTGAAATGTGGAGGAGATGGGGAGCTTGTATGGTCCTCACATGAAGGTGGGGTGGAAGATTTTGAACTTTCTTGAGGGGATGATGGTGCTGAAGAGGTAGAGGTGATAGATCGAGGTATGGGATATGAACCAGTTTGAAGGATGCACTCTACTTGTGGGAGGGGATTTGTAGAAATGTGGGTTTGAATGGAGGATGGTGGGTTGAGATAGGATGGTGGATTGGGGAAAAGGATTGGAAGACTTGGTTTTTGGTTTTGAAAGGGTTTTGGAGGATAAGTGGATGGAGGTTTTAGATAAGGGAAGTAGCATGAAGTGTTTCGAGGGGATGGTGGTGATTGGGATATGACCATAGTAGGAGATGGAGGTATGAAGGATGCATATGGAGGATGTGTAGGTTTAAGATAGGGATAAGTTGTGGATGGATAAGATAATGGATTTGCCTTGCCGAGGACATGAAAGGGAGTGCTAGTGGATAAGCATGAAGGCATGATAGGATATTTTGGAGGAATGATTGGATGCTGGGGAATGTTAGGAGCAAACTTGCTAAGATTTTCAAAATATGCATCGTGATCTACAAGGCTTTCATCATCTTTGGAATAGGATGGATTGAGGGGAGAGACATAATAACCAAACTCATCATAATAGTTTTGAGACATGCTGACTTGCGGATGAGTCAGATAGGAATGAAGGATGAAGATGGATTGGAAGACTAAGACTCAGATTGGGATGACTGACAGGATCAGACTAGGATTGGATTTGGCTTAAGATTGGAAGAAAACTGACTTTAGAGTAAGATAGACAAGGGGATGGGGGATGACCAAGATGACTTTGCTAACCTAGGATATGAGGAAAGGATGACAAGACTGGATTGAATATGACTAGAAGACCATGTTTTGAGATTCTGAAAGCATTGGACATTTTCTAGATTTTGGTAGGATTTGGACTAACATGGCTTTCCTAAGTATCTTTGAACCAAGTTGTAGATCAGTTTGATGTTTTCCCAATGGCAAAGGATAGATTTCAACAATGATTTTTTAGAAAAGAAATCTCCACAAGGGACAAAGCAACCTTGTGGGATACAAACAGGATAAATGACTCTGATAAAGCTTTGAAAAGTGTATGTTCCAACAATGTTTTCACAAAGTATTTGACTGTCAAGCACTTCAAGAAGATCTACCTAAGGAAGGTGAGTATCAAAATTGCTTGCCCACAACTTGGTACCCCCTAGAAGGGAATACAAATGGTGAGTAATCTTGAGGTGACCCGGTAAACCCCTTGGAATCGGTCCTTGCACAAGGATTTTGATACTTTTAGATGTAGATAGGGTAGCCTCTATTTTATTAGGTTCTTTAATAGTTCCGTGGAGTCTCCATACCCGGTTATGTTGACCACCCGTGACTCACTTAAGAGCCTAGCCAACAATGCTGGAGGAGGAATATTTACCTATCCCTAGACATTTGCTTTTGGCACAAAATGCCCATGGATTAGGAGATATAAGTGAGTACCTTTTTCCTTCACTTTATTTATATACCAGCTGGGGGGATACCGGTTTGAGGTCATTCTCTGAGGAGGAAGTACTTTTCTCCCCTGGATAGGCCTCGCTAGAAGTAGAACAAGTGAACTTGTCTGAGTTTAAATGTTTTATGTCACTTACTCTAACAGGATTTTGCAAGAAAATGAAAGCTCCTAGATGCACATCAAGCAAGTTGTTCTTTTTCCCAATTTGATTAAGTGTGTTTGAACTTTTAAAACTTTTGAAGACACAAGTGTTTAAGGTTTGATTTGTTCTTTCTCCAAAAAGTAAACGATTTGAGCGATTGCAAGTTCTTTCTTTGAGCATTCAAGATTGAGATTGGCGTGTTGTTTTAAGAACTTTGAAGTGCTTTGTTTTAATCCTTTAAGGGATTCAAGATTTGAGTTTGTTTGAACTGAAATTCAAAGAGGAAGGAATAGGGATGCTTTGTTTTTTTAATTTATTGCATTCAAGAGTGTGTTTGTTTTTGGAAATGAAAAATGACTCTTTTAGGACTCGAAAGTTTGATTTTAGGATGCTTCCTAAGATTGATTTTAGAACCCAAAATGAAGATGATCTAATGCAAATTTGTGGTTCTATTTTTAGGCCTCAACATGAAGTGTGTTTATCTTTGCCTGAATGCATCTAAAACCTTGATGTTGCAAGGATGCAATTGATTTGATTATTTTTTCCTTTGTTTGTTAGAAGATTTTGCAAGTTTTAGTCTTTAATGCATTCAAGAGTGATTTGGGGATTCATTTTAAGCACTAAAATAAGATGTTTATACTTTTGTTTTGTTCATTTTTGCCCCAAACTGAAATGATTTTTTTTTGTCACCCCTGATCTGAGATTTCTTTCCTACATATTATTATAGACCTCTGAAACAACTTTCCAATGCTTTTTGAATCACCAAAAATGGAGTTTGTATGCAGAAGTTACAAGGTTTTTCGTGGAAGTGCCTCGTTATGGATTTTAAACAGGAGAATATGCCAAAATCTCTTAAGTAGAAGAATGGGTAGATAGAATGGAAGAATGATAAGACTAAGAAGAGAAAGAATATTTCCACAAGCTCCCTCCACCTTCAAGCTTCAAAATTTAGCAAAAACTCCAAAACGGATGAGATGTTGTCAAAAGACCTGTGAAGTGGGTCCCTCCGGGCATGCCAGAATGTGGACAAGGCTTTTGAGGATACCTATTTTGAAAGCTTCAAGCCAAACAAACATTAGATCTTAACCTAGCACGAAATCAATTCAAAACAAAGAAAACTCTAAACTAAGCCACCTCAGATAGAGCTTAAATAGGTGCACCCAAGCACTGTTTGATTTTTCTCTTGCTTAAGGGATGTTGGTGTGCTCTCTAAGCACTTGGAGCATGTTCCTAATGCTTATTTGGAAGGATTGAGACTCATGAGAACCCCATAAGTGGCACAAAATAGGTATGGAACACCTAATTTTCCCCTAAGGCCTCAAGGATCCAAATGATGCTGAAATGAAGATTAAGCTACATGATGTTTATGCTAAGATTGATTTTAAACCAAATAGAGATGTGATGATGATGATATGCTATGAAAAACAATGAAGTAAACTAAGTTAATCCATTATTGCTAAGCTATGATGTGTTAGAAAGCTTGAAGAAAACAAAAAAAATCTAACAATTAGGAATGATTATGCTAGAGCTAGAAGTAAAAGAGCATGATAACAATGCATGAAGATGAAAGACTAAGCTAATGAATTGCTCTTGGAAGAGGGAGTATTTATAGGATTTTCTAAGGGCTTGAGTTAGGAGGATGAGTCAGAGTTTGGGGTAAGGTTAGGGGTTGAGTCAAGGGGATAAGGATGAAGACTTTCTAGAAGAGTCTAGGCTTTGGATGAGGATAAAGACTTTCTAGAAAAGTCTAGGCTTTCTAAGGATAACTATGGAATTTAGGAAATAAATAAAGTTTTATTTATCTCAAAGGCTTTAATGAGTTTGAGGCTCATTAGGGGTAGGGTTTGACTAGGAGTCAAAGGAGACTTAGATTAGCTTAGGGAAAGTAGGTAATTTCTCCTGAATGGGTTTAGGGAAGGATTAGGAAAGTTCTAGAAGAGTCTAGAGTTTTCCTAGGGTAATTTAGGGATTGAGGATTAATATTTAATCTTAATTAAATATTCTTGAGTTGGGATTAGGGTTAGGAAATGAGGGGATTAGCCTTTAATCGAAATTAAAGAAGGATTAGAAGATTCTAGAAGAGGTTAGTGGTCTTAAGGGAATTGGCCAAGTTTTGGGCAAAAAATAAATAAATTATTTATTTTGGGATTTTTGGTCAATTTATTAATTAAATAATTAATAAATAGGGGATTAATGTTTAAATAAGATTTAAACATTTTTGGGAGGGATTTCTTAATGAAATATTTTTAATTAAGATAAAGGGATTTAATGGCATAAAAATAAATAAATAAATTAAATAAATAATTAATTAATAAATGATGATGTCATCAAGGATTTTTCAGAAAATAAAAATAATTTATTAGCTAAAGGATTTTTAGGTGTCTACACTAAGATAGCCATGCTCAGCTCCTGCTCCAACAAATTTATCCCCTCAATTTTGAGTACAGATAGAGTCATAAAGAGTCTTGATTAATGGAGATCAGATGTTGATCTTCTATTGCCTAGGAAAGAGGCATTTTTAGGTGAAGATAATAATATTGATTTAGAAAGCTTCAACAAAACCCTAGATGAAGCTATTAAGGTAGAGACAGATCTCACTAGATTCATAACAGATGTAAAAGCAATTACAGATGCCAGGTGGGAGAGACAAAAAGCACAATTGCAACTTGTCCAAGACTTTAATTGGCCATCAGATGAATAGGTAACTACATGGGATGAATTGACAAAGCCCAAAAAGGTTAGATCTGCTGCAGTTGATTTGGACATTTTGGATGAAGAATGAGAAGGACATCTGACACACCTAACACCTGATCCAAGAATACAGGGATGATAAGCTATCATTTAAGAATGGTGTAGGTTAGCCTGAAATGATGGTCACCATATCTCATTAAACTCAAGGAGCTATCATAAATATTTGCAGTTGAAGGTGTCAGTTTTCAAGCGGCCAAGGATGTACAATAGTCCGAGGAAGTTTTGTCTTTCCATCGCCTAAGGGCTTGTTGTATTTTATTTTTAATTTCTATCTCTTATGCTTTTAGGGTTAGGTTTTTCAACCATCTGAAGCTTGTTGCATTCCCATTAATAGGGGAATTCCAAGGTGGTTGAAAGGATGTATATAGAGTTGAAGACTCATTTTTGAGGTCGGTCAGAGAGATAATAAAAGATTGGAACATAATTGCTTTGAAGCAGATTTCCAAGTTTTGTGTCTGATCTTCTGAGTAATGGAATTGTGAATGTAATTGGCAAGTTGATTATAAATACAAATACACTACAACTTCTACCATATATTGTTGTTGTCTCTTTACTTTTATATTTTACTCTTGTATGTTTTACATGTTAGCCATTTAAAATATACCAGTTGTGAGGCAACTTGCTTGACTGATTTATGAGTTTCTTTCAAGGAAAGAATTAAAAGTTCTCATATTTCATCTTGAAGAGTAAATATATTTGTATGGATTTTTTGATGACAACAGTGTTTGGTTAATAGAATAGTTTGTAAGGAAATCTATTTGGATTTGCAATTGGTATGCAAGGCATACTGTTGTATCTCTTTTACAATTTACTTGTTGATCTGCATTTTGATTCTGTTGCCCATTAGATAAGGCACTAGTTTGGTGTTTGTTTCTTATAGTTGTATCTTTCATAGATCTTAGAAGAGAAACTAAAAATTTTACATCATTTACCAGTACATTTTCATTTCATGTTTATTGCACAGAATAGATTGGACTATTCCTAAGGCTTACAGTCCATATTTCATGATTCCTTGAAGAGAGAATCATCTAGGTTGTCCCTCCTTAAAAGGAAGAAGGATGAGAATCCTTAAATCACTGATATTTTCTTTATTTACAATCATGTTTTTCCTGGTTAAACTCTACATTAAATTGATCATGGTCATATGCAAAATATTCTATAGATTGATTCATTAGAAGGGTTAATAGTAGATCAGTGTCCACTCACATAAAGAGTGTATAATCAGTTATCATTAAAAGGTAATACCTACCTGAGTATGTGGAGCTCAAAAATGAAGGAGGATCTTATCCAATCCTTATTAATTAGGTCTTTCTCTTGTTAGAATTAGTCTCAAGGGAAATAAATTCAACTATCAATTTGATCCTACAAGAAAAATCCCTAACATAAGGAATGAGCTTTTCATGTTTAGTTTGGTACACATCATTGACTTGATGGATAACAAGTTGAGAGTCTCCATGAATGTGTAATTCTGTTACTCTCCATTCAATTTCTATTTTCATACCATTCAAAAGGGCTTCATATTCTGCAATATTGTTTTTGCAAGGTAACTTTAATCTAAATGCTTTTGGGATTGAGTACCCTTGAGGAGTTATGAACAATATGTCTACTCCTGATCCATTCTTTGTATAGGAGCCATCAAAGAATAACTACCATTCTCTAGAAGAAAGAGTCATGATAGAGGATTCTGGAAACTCTATTTGCATTGGTGTATCATCAATCATAGGTGCATCTGCTAATTGATCAACAATAACCTATCCTTTGATAGCTTTTCTTTTCACATATTCAATGTCAAATTCACTTAAGAGCATGACCCATTTAGCCAATCTACCTGTGAGGGCAGCTTTGCTTAGTAGGTACTTGAGTGGATCAATTTTAGCTACCAAATGTGTGGTATGAGCTAACATGTAATGTCTCAGTTTCTATGATGCAAAGATCACAACTAGACAAGCTTTCACAATCATTAAATAGTTCTTCTCATATGCAACCAATGTCCTACTGATATAGTATATAGCTCTTTCCTTTTTGTTCTCATCATGTTGTGCTAGCAATGCCCCCAGTGATGTATTTGTTGTGGAGACATACAAGATCAATGGCTTCCCATGAATAGGAGGCATCAAAATAGGAGGATTTGATAGATACTTCTTGATATGATTAAAGTTGTTCTCACATTCTTCATTCCATGCAAAGGTCACACCTTTATGTAATGTTTTTGTAAAAGGTTGTGATATGTCTACTAGATGTGATATAAATCTTCTAATAGATTGAATTATTCCTTGCAATGTCCTCATTTGAATAATAATCTTTGGAGGTTGCATTTCCATGATAGCCTTTACTTTAGCTGGATCAACTTCAATGCCCTTCTTTGAAACTATGTATCCTAAGAGCTTTCCAAAAGTGACACCAAAAGCACACTTCTTAGGATTTAGTCTAAGACTAAATTTTTCCATTCTGTCTATTATCTTGCTCAAGTCATCTAGATGTTCAGCTCTAATCATAGATTTTGCTAAAGTATCATCAACATAATCCTCCATAGTCCTATGCATCATGTCATGAAAAATAGATGTCATGGCTCTTTGATATGTAGCACTAGCATTTTTAAGCTCAAATGGAATGACATTCCAATAGAAGGTACCCCATGCACATGTGAAAGCAGTTTTCTCTTGATCCTCTGGAGCAATTTTTATTTGATTATATTGAGAAAAACCATCCATTAAAGAATACATCTCAAAGCCTGCAGTCATGTCCACTATCATATCAATGTTAGGTAGTGGAAAATCATCCTTAGGGCATGCTCTATTTACATATCTAAAATCTATGCACACTCCGATTGATTTATCTGGTTTTGAAATACGTACAATATTAGAGATCCACTTGGAATAGTCAATAACTTAGATGAATCCAGCTTTCAGGAGCTTCTCTAATTCAACTTTTACTAAGAGTGCAACATGAGGATGCATCTTTCTTAATTTTTGCTTAACAGGTTTGACATTTGGAGCTATAGATAAATGATGCATTATAAGATTAGGATCCAATCTTGGCATATCTAAGTATTTCCATGAAAAGTTGATCTTCTTCTCTATTAGGAATGTTGTAAATTTTTGCTTCTCTTCTTCTGATAAAGATTGTGCTACATGAATCAACTGTGGCTCTTCTGTTGTTCCCAAGTTGATAGATTGAGTGGGCTCAATTAGAACTAGAGATATGTCCTGTAAATGACTCAGAAGGACATCAAATATCTCATCCTTAGGCACCTCAAAGAGGTTCTCACCTTCGGATACATCTTTTATTTTTACTTTTGTAGGTTCTGAGACTGCCACAAAGTGGTTTTCACCCTCAGAACTCCTTTTCTTTTTCTTTTTATTCTTATTTTTCTGACTAAGATATTTGATGTCTGACTCCATCATGCTAATGCTCAATTCACTAATGGAAGTACTCATAGGCTCAACTGCATTGAGGTAGAAAGAAAGGGCATAGTCATTTGGGAAGGTATAAATACCATGGCTCAGATTTGTGGAGGTTTGATCAATAAGTTCTGGATATTGGATAGTCAAAGAGGGGAAACATTGGGAGATAGTGTTTACAGATATGGATCTATCATCATTGGTCCTAACCCGATGCTCGAGTTCAAAGGTGATATTACAACTTAAGACATTCAATTTGTGAATAGACTCAATGTCAATATGGGAGTCCAATTCAGCCATAGGTGGATTAGACTCGATAGGTTCATCATCTCGTTCTAGACTTACATTGGGATCAGGTGCATATTGGTGAATAACATCAACATGTTTCTCTATAATAAGCTCATCTTCTTCTGAAATGGCTCCCCATTCATAGTCATTAGATTCTTCATCTATGCCTCTAGGAAATCTAAGAACATGAGTAAAGTTAGGATGAATACCCCAAGAAGGGTTACCCTCAGATTTTGATTTGAATTCATACTCATGAGAATCTGTCTCAGAATAACTACCACCTTCCTCTTCTTGATTGTTTTCAAGATTAGTTGGTTCTTGTGTTGCAACTATCTCTTGATTGATAGTAGGTTCTTGTGTTTCTACTACATTAATTATTTTGATTGGATCATCTTTATCATCAAGAAGGTCTTTGATCTCTTTAGGAAATTTTTCATAGGGGATGAGTTTTGAGCTCTCTGAATCACTATCTGATGGTTCTATTTCTTCTTTCTTAAGAAGAGGTTCTCCTGGTGTGATCTGCTCTATGACATGAGAATAATTACCTTTAAGGTGAAAGGGTTTCTTTATAAATCCTAAGCCAACTTTGTCTTTATTTTCTCTACCAATATGTGGGATAGGTGCCTCAAGACCTTTTCCTCTAACTCCTAGAGGTCCTTTACCTGGATATCCCATCTTAGCTACCAATTTATCTCTTGGGCCATATGACTTAGAAGGATCTTTTGGTACTACTGAGTTACTAGTTTGAATATCATGGGATTCAGATTCATCTTTGTATAGCCATGCAAGCACAACTTCATCCTCTTGAAATTCTTGCTTGGAGACTTGTTCTACTACAAAATTCTTTTTATATGCCTCAAGAGGTTCTTTAGAATCTGGTTTGGATTGTTTCAAAGATTTTCCATAAGACTTAGGTGAGATAGGGAGAGATGTCAAAGATAAGATTGGCTCCATAGTATATTCTCCCATACTATTTTCTTTGATATTAACCTCTTTTGCAAGATCTTCCATTTTAGAGGTGGATGCTTCTTTAGTTGGTTCAATGGAAGATTCTCTATTATTAGGCACAAGCTTATCTGCACTTTCCTTCAATGTATTTCAAGTGGTGGATATGTCTGCTGGAATAGTGACCTCTACTCTTTCATAAGGAAATTTCAAGCATTGGTGAAATGTAGAAGGAATAGCCTTCATCTCATGTATCCATGGTCTCCCTAGAAGAATGTTGTAAGACAAAGGTAGATCAAGAACTTGACATATAGTATCTCTGATAACTGGACCTGCCCTGATAGGTAAGACAATGGTGCCTTTAGAAGATCTTTCTTGTTCATCATAGGCTTTTATAGTTATTTTCTTTCTAGGATCAATAGCTAATTCTGAAAATCCCAATTGTGTGATCAAGCTGTAAGAACAAATGTTTAGGCCAGCGCCTCCATCTATCAACACATGTTTGACTCTACGGTTTTGGATCGAGAATTCTATATGCAAGGGCTAGTTATGTGGGTGACTCAAGGAGTTATCATCTTCCTCTGAAAAGGATATATATTGTGGAGATGTAAGATGTCCAACCATAGTTTGGAACCTGTCTAAATCAAGGTCATCAGGAACATTGGATCCGAGCAAAGCTTTGTCTAGAAAGGCTCTATGAGCTAGAGATATTCGAAGCAACTAAAACATGGAGATTTTTGCATTAGTGTGTTGGATTTGTTGAACAATGCTATAAGATGTTGGCCTTGTATCTTTAGGATTGGAAGATTTAGAAACAACCTTCTGTTTGGAAGCAGAATAAAGATTGAAGGGCATCTTAGAGACATTTAATGAATTTGGGATTTGTTCATTTAGATGTGCCTGAGCTTGTGATCGAGTAACTGCATTAGCTGAAGGATGATCTCTATCCCTTCACACAATTATGATGACATTGCAATATTCAGAGAGACAAGGTTCAATGATATTGATAACAACATTATTTCCCGGGTAAGCATAATTGACTTTTGCCCCCATATTAGGTTGAGAAGATGAAACTTCTTGACCATGTTTTGGAAATGGTTCTGTGAATGCTGTATGATCATTATTGCTCTTATGATTGTCAATGGTGATATCTACCTTATCAATTAGATCTTGAATAGTATGTTTCAAGCATAAGCAGTTATTAGTTTTGTGACCTTTACCCTGATGGAAATCACAAAATTTGTTCTCTCTCCACCATTTTGGTTTAGGTTCAGAAATAGATTGGCAGATCTCAGGCAAAGAGATGATGTTATTGGCTAGAAGATTTCTCATAGCTGATTCTAAAGATTCTCCAAGAGGAGTGAACGTTCGTTTATTATCAGCGGACCACTTTTTATACTTTGGCTTCTTTTGAGATGATTCAGGCACCTTTTGTTCTGAATCTTTTATGGCTTGGTACCAATAGTTAGATTGAAAGCTGGTGCCTTTGATGGAGCATGAATAGT
Source organism: Chamaecyparis obtusa (assembly GCA_027943335.1). Taxonomy (NCBI): domain Eukaryota; kingdom Viridiplantae; phylum Streptophyta; class Pinopsida; order Cupressales; family Cupressaceae; genus Chamaecyparis; species Chamaecyparis obtusa. Next base: position 1,469,630 of record BSBK01003769.1, on the reverse strand, counting down.
ATCAACAACACCATCTATGAAAATTCCCTTATTCTTGTTCTAGTTTTTATTCTTGTCTTTAGAACTGGATCCTGATTTGTACTTGTCTTTTTGAAGTGTGATTTCTCCTTTTTTCACAAGTACTTTTTCAATTTTGATTGCACTGTCAACCATTTTATCAAAAGATGTATGATCTTGCATTTGTAAAGGATAGTTGATCTCTAGGAAAAGATTATTGATGAAGATTTCCAGTTTCTCAGTTTCTGGAATAGGCCTAGCATATAGAGAGAATTTCTTCCTCCATCTTTTGAGAAATGTCAAGAATGGTTCCCCTGGATATTGTTTGAGACTGCAGATATCGATCATGGTGACTGGATGTTGAATATTGTAGGAGTATTTCTAATAGAACAATTTGATCAACTCCTCAAAATTTTTGATAGTAGAAGGCAATCTAGAGAACTAGTGGATGGCTGCTCCCCTTAGAGATCAAGGAAAGAGATGCATCAGATAGGTTGGTTCGTGCATGAACTCCATAGATTGTGTACAAAATTCTCTAACATGATCTTGGAGATCTGAGTGTCCATCATGCTTATCATACTTAGGCTTCTCCACTCTTTTTGGGAATGGTGGCATGTACAAGTCTTTGTCAAATGGAAAAGGACATAGGGCCTCCATGGAGAACTCCTTGGGTTCCTTTTCTTTTTCAAGGTTATTAAGCTTGACTTGCATGGCATGCATCTATTTCATCATAGCTATGAGTGGAGTTTCTTCCTCATGTGTAATGATATCTTCAACATTAAAGTTGGGAGGAAGTTTAGCTCCTTGATGAGCCAATTGTAAAAAGTATGCCTCTCTGTCTTCTTTCAAGAAATGCTTCATCATTCATTTGAAGTTATCATCATTTTGATATCGAGAAATTTCTTTAGGTGTGGGTTCCTGATTTGCACCATGTTGAGATTGAGCTCTTTGAGAGCCAAAGTTTGTCCCTACTTGAGATATGGTGGGAGTTCTACCTGGGATATATTGATGAGGAGTTTGTTGATTACCTCCGTGAGTTGATGAAGGAGGAATGTAACCAATTTTTAATCAAAATTTGCCAAGACTATCATCTTCGTAAAGACCAAAATTGTAGAGTTGTTCAAGAGTTGGACCTACATGAGTAGACAAAGCTTCGGTGTTAAGTGCTTCTCTCAATTTCTTGTGAGAGAAAGCTCTAGTTTCCACCATTAACCTTGAGTGAATCAAAAGAATAAGATGAAGACAACTGAAGAAGGATTTGATTCAAGAAGATCAAATGATGCAACCTTGTCAAGGTTTTGATTGATTGAAGCTTAGATTAGATGTAGATGATGGAGATTGTGCCCTGCATGTATGGGTAGATTCCCAAAAGATAGCGGACATGAGTTCACAACACTTAGTCATTTTTAAAGATTGATTGAAGATTGATAGTTATGACAAGGTTTTGACACAAGATAATAAAGACTCAAATCAATTAAACAAAAGGCTCAATCGGATTCAAAAGGCCACTTTTAGGAAAATGATTGGATTCTTAGTATTTTCTGCTCTGTTCCTGACACAGTGATTTGTTTGACAGATTCTGGAAATAGGCTGGAACAACTGGGCCTCTGATAGTTCTGATAGCTTTCTGACAACTTTTTGAAATTTCTCAAATGACTCTTTGTAGGTTCGTATGATAGTGGGTATAGCATGAAATGATAATTGACAAGCTCATACGATAGTTCACAATAGGAAAATTGACTTTTGAAAATGACTAGCAGCAAAACTCATATGACAATATAGTTGATTCCATACGACAATCTTGGGGTTCTGAAATAACAATAGCCAAAAGTCGTACAACTTTCTGACTTTACAAAATGACTGTTGATTCCAGAAAGGTGTTTTACTTCAATTTTTGCAAGTTTTGGGTTTTCAGTTTCAGATTGTTTGTAAATTTCAATGTCCAGATTTGAGGATTGTAACAGATTTGTTCATTTTCAGTAACCAGATAGATAAGAAAGCACGCAAAATAGCAAGCAAGTCATTTCAAGCATGTCTAAAAATAATGAATAAGGGAAAAAGCAACCTTGCGCATGAACAATCAAGTGACTTATTTGTGCTAATCCTTAAAAGTGCTAATTGTGTATGTTCCAAAAAGTTTTGCATTAATGCACATATTCCTAGAAAATGAAAATTTGGCCTCACTAGGGTTTTTAGTAATGGTTTGACTTTGCAAATTTTATGATCCAAGAGGGCGAACTCCAATCCAGGTGCACCGAGGTTTTGACATAGTCCTAGAACTTAATCTTCAGGATCTGCTGGGGAGATCTGATAGCCCAACAAGAGACCACACCTATGGATATTTCTTCCAACAAGACATTTATATAGCGGTTGTCACTACCACAGTGAAAATGGCTATTATCACTTGAGGTTCCATCAACGTGGTTGACCCAATTAAGGGAATGTCCACTATGGTTAACCCTCTCTAAAGGTGACTCACAAGATATACCACATGGGGACTAGATCAGATTCAAGGATCTAGGTTTTTGGTACTATCCAAAAAGGAAGTAGAGCATAATCCCCTAGCCTCTTCACTTCACCAAAATAATGCAAACAGATAAATCCGACATGCTAAGACTAAGATTATCTCACAAAGATCTATGACATCAACCCCTTATGATATATCAACCTCTCTAGAGAGAGAATGCATCGATCAAAAGTTGAAGACACACGGATCTAGTAGAATGTGAGATGCCCTTAGTATCCTCCCTACCTACAAGGGTTCCTTCATTGAGAAGAATTTCACTGGAAATTCACTCTCTCTAGAGCCACGAATAGTGTTCATAGGGCCTATTTACTATGTGTAACAAATATGCTGAAAGAAAATCTATGTTCATTTTTTAGAGTCCAAATGAAATGTGTGATATGGAAAAAAAAGGCACTCAAGCTAGACACGCAAGATGTTCATTTTAATCCAAATCAAAATGTTATCAGCTGAGAAGATTACCTTAATTCCTCACAATGCACTTTGCATATTTTTACCTATTTTTAGTAATTCTTGCACTTTTTCCAATCAAAACTAGTGAAAATCAATAAAAAATAGAGAATTTCAATTGTTAAGATTAGTTGTTAGTCGAAATCTAAAAATCAAATCTGACACACTGCTTGAAAAAGTGAAACGACAATTGAACCCTAGCACTAAAACTCGTACGACAGTGGGTTACCTTTCAGACGATAGTCCAAAAACTCGTACGACACTGGGTACCAGATCACATGACAATTGAGCTTCTAGATGACAGTGGGTTTCTTCTTGTGTGATCCTCGATCAAATCAACTGTCATATAAGAGTGGGTATCTCCTGGTACAAGTTTCTGACAAAACTCATATGAAAATTGTAAGAACAGAGAATAAAAATCATAGTTTGGAATAGAAAAAGACAAGAAAATGATAGAAATTGATAAAATTTGAAGGGAAACCTGTTTCAGGGCCCCACGGTGGGCGCCATAAATGTGTGTGTGAATTTTGTACCTAGCTGTAGACATAAAACTTCAGTAAAACATTAGAGGTTAGTTGAAATTGAAATCATGCAATAAATGAAAAACTAAACTAACCAAGTGATTTATTGCCTTCTAGTAGATGTGAGTATGTATTCTCAGATTGTACCGAGATTAGTGACCTTGATGACACCTAAACGAAGGATTTGAATGCAAAATCTAGATATGGAATGAATGCAATTAATCTATTTTTTTGGTTTTTCTGTGCAATTATGATAATGAAAACTTGATATGAATCTATGCTAATATGAAAGTTGATATGATAAAATGATCTAACAATAATATTCTAAATGATATGGATACTATGCAAAAACAATGAAAATCTCACAACTCGAATTCTCAACATCGATTCTTCAATCTCCAATTTAACAGCATGAGTGTGCAATTTGTGGATGGATCTCAAATGAAGAGCTGAAGCCTTAATTTATAGAAATCTAGGGCTTTGGAGGTGCATGAAAAAAAGCCATAAATCACTCAAATAACTCAGGTTGATTTTTGAGTTATTTTTAAATAAAGGATAATTAACTCACAAAAACATGCAAAAGTAGAGTTCAACTCAAAATAGAGTTTAGATTTAATTGATAATTGATAGTTGTCTACTTTTCTTGATTGTGCATGTTTTATTTATGAATTAATTTAATAATAAAGTGATTTATTTCCAACTTAACTAATTTTGAAAAATAAAACAATTGATTTATGGGTTAACCAATTATTTTTCAAACTTTTATTCAAAAACAATATTATTAAAAATTGACAACTTGCTTTAATTAATTAAATAAGAATTTAATCAATTATTCATAGGATTTTGGATTTATTGTCAAAATTAAATAATACAATTTAGGAATAAGTAGAATTAACTTCAATTAAATAATTAAGTGGCAGAATTAAATCTAATTAATTAAATATTGAGAATATTCAATTAATCAAACTTTAGGATAAATATGATTTATCACCAAATAATTATTAAATCAAAGATAATCAGGATAATTAGGAATATTACTAAGAATATTCCCCGATGCAGAATTTAGGATAATCAATTAGGATTCGATGATGTTCAGATGTGCCTTAGGTTAGGACTTCGATGTCAATTTCATTTGATATGTCGATGTAGGAGGTTAATGAACCTATAGCCCGTTTTTGGGGTATTATAGATTATACTCACAAGATCCCCGTGGCTAGGTACCCATAGAATCCAATAGACATTCTCTAGTGTAATGGACGCCTCTCCAATCGACAAGTGAAAGGTGTTATGCTCACTGTGCCATCTCTTTGCCAAAGCTATCAGCAAACCATGGTTTGCCTGAATATCGGGCATACGCAGCAAGTATATGAAACCCATATCCTGCAAGTTTGTTCATCTCGGATCATCAAGATCTCAAACATAGCACAATCCCACAACTCTTGGTGGTCTAATGATCAGTGCCTGGAAAGCCTCCTGCAAGCCATAAACCCCCAAGCTAGATGTCACAACATATCATGATGGATGATTAAAATTAGTACAAGTTCTAACAAATGCAAATATTATCTAGACCCATGTTATATTTTTCAAATTAATGCTATGCGATACTTCATATTATACTGGTGTGATACTTCTTGTTGATATTGTATAATGCGATACTTCGTTCCATAGTGGTGTGATACTTTCGCCCAATGGGATAGTTTTCCCAATATCGCACAACATTTCATCAAGCATCGTACGATTCTTTCTTGAAAGGTTGTGCAATATTTTCTTAGCTTACAAAGTATCACACAATACAATGTATAACTAGTGTGCGATACTTTAAAAGTATCGCATGACATTTTGCATTCGTAAAATTTGAAATATTTCAAAAACATTAAAAAGATATGTTTAAATGTCATACATTCTCATAAATGACTCAAAAAGCAAGTTTTTTTGAAAACTTACTGGGGCACCATAGTGAGGAGGCCGGTTGTGCAACTAACCATGCTCAAATTGATGTGTGTGGATCAGAATCACTGATTGCTGGGCCATAATCTCTCTTTGAGCTCTAAAAATTCTCAAATCACATAAGACAAATGATTTTGAAAATGACCCTTTTTGCCCCTTATGTAGCATTTTGACTTTTTGACCTAATTTTCAAAACATCTCAGAATTTTAGAAAAATTGCACCCCTAGCTAATTTTGACGTCCTGGATCCATTTTCAAGATCAAAATCAAAATCTAAGTAATCTTGATAGTCAAAATCACATTTCAAAACTTTCCCCTTCTTCTGCGCAGTTGGCTAACCTTTTGAGGCCTGATCCTTCGATCTTCATTGGGGCATCTTCATTTCTTCACCCCCATCTCTTTCAACCTTCTAGTCTTTCATTCACTTTCATTCGATTCATCTCTCTAGGGTTTGAATTCATTATCCTATATCTTTCTCAATCAAACCTAGTCAAATAGGGCATGTCTTCACTGCTTGATGGTTATCCTATCATCTTTCATCTTTGATTATGATTTCTAGTGATTTGATTAGATTTATCAATTTACTATTTCTCCTCTACTTGATTTCGATTTCAATTCCAAGGGGGCAGTACCTATTAGCTTTAATCCTTGATTCAGCTTATCAATTGAACCTTGAGATTCTTATCTCTTATTTGAGACTTGACAATTTCCTATTTACAGGTATGTTGGTCTTGTCTTTCAGCTTATCTTTGTTAGCTTATGCTTATCTTTGTCCTGATGTGTTCCCATTCATCGAACACATGTCTAGGTTTTTTTGTGATCCAAAATCGATCTCACATTTCAATTCCATTCTTTGACCACATGTGATCCCAAATCGATCTCACATTAGTCATAGAAGGGCTTATGTATGCACCCTAAAATGGTCACCTAGACTTTGGGCCCCCATTTAATAATTTATCAAATCCCTAAATCAAAATCAACATTTTTAAAATTATATCAATTTCCTTGATCAAATCCTATTGCTATCATTTATTCTATTAATTTCCATGGGCTAACCATTTTATCCTAAAGTCTTTATTTATTTAAAAGGAATTTTCCCTCCCCTTTTATTAAATAAAAAGCCCCCACTTTTCCTCTTATCCTAAGTTGCACAAATAAAGCATTATTCTTATTTTATAAAAAGAAAGAAAATGCCTTTTTGTCTCATATGGGGCACAAAAGTCAACTCTTATTTTCTCATTGGAGGATATTTGTGCACATGGATTGCTCCTCTTTCAAGCTCCACCCTTGATTAAATCTTTTTCCTCTTAATCTCCATGGTCCATTCCTTTTCAATTCCTTTAAAAAGAGAGATCTTTTCTCATTCTAGGATCCAAACTTTGAATACTAATCTTATGCTACAGGATTTATTGGAGACTTTGGAGCTTTGGAGATCTTCATACATTTAGCTTTCATTCTTGCATTCTTAGCTTAGCTTTCATGGCATCTAGCTTAGTTTCCTTTATGCTCTAGATTAGCTCACATAGCTTAATTAGTAAGGCTTGCAATACTTTCATTTCCATAGCTTACCTTGCATCTTCATTTTTAGCATAGTTGCATTGCATTTCCATTGTTGATTCTTGAGGATATTGGCATTCTTTCCCTTGTCTCTTTGAATCTCCCATTGTGTGGTTTACTAGCAAGGTTGCATGCTTCAATAGCTCTAGTTGAGAGCACCATTAACATCATTGTGACTCCATACCTAGGGAGCTCTAGGTCACTTTCTCAAGGTTTCTCACGAGGTCTGAGGTACGAGCCTTGAAAGTTCACTACCCAATCGTGCTTAGTGCACCTTGGGGACACTTTGGTTCGACATGGTCCAGAATGTTCTAGTGACTCAGTGGTCAAAATGGGGTTGTCACTAGTGTTTACTTGCCCAACCAAAGCTAATGGCACAATACATTCAGTGCCGGGATGAATGGTTTGGAAGAAACCTAGTGGTGCAACTTTCAATTGACCCTCACTACAAGTTTTGGCATCAAGCGAGACTGGCATGCCAAATTCAAATGAGTTCAAATCTCCTAGAATGGAGAGAGGTTATTGTAGGCCTTAAAAACATAGTCTTGTAGTATTTTATAGGTTGTCGATACCTTTCACAGGGTATGAGATACAAGCCTCAAACATTTGTCATGCAATTGTGCTTAGTGCACCTTGGGGACACTTTGGTCCAGCATGGTTTGGAATGTTCTAGTGACTCAGTGGTTGAAACAGAGTTGTCACTAGATTTTACCTACCCAACTAAAGCTAATGGAGTAGTCCATTTGGTGCTAGGATGAATAGTTTGGAAGAAACCCAGTGGTGCAACTTTCAATTGACCCTCACTGAAAGTTTTGGCATCATGCGAGACTAGCATGCCAAATTCAAATGAATTCGAATCTCCAAAAATGAAGAGAGGTTATTGTAGGCCTCAAAAATGTGGTCTTGTAGCATCTCATAGATCACCGATACCTCTCATGAGGTTTGAGATATGAGCCTTAAAATGTCACTGCCTAATCATGCTTAGTGCACCTTGGGGACACTTTGGTTCGGCATGGTCCAGAACATTTTAGTGACTCATTGGTCGAAATGGGGTTGTCGCTAGTATTTACCCACCCAACCAAAGCTAATGGCACTATCCACTCAATGTCGTGATGAATGGTTTGGAAGAAATCTAGTGGTGCAACTTTCAACTGACCCTCACTGCAAGTTTTGGGATCAAGCCAAACTGGCATGCCAAATTTAAAAAAATTCAAATCTCCCAGAATGGAGAGATTTTATTGTAGGCCTCAGAAATGTGGTCCTGTAGCATCTCACAGATTGCTGATATGTCTCACGAGGTCCAAGATATGAGCCTCAAAAGATCCCTTCCTAATCATGCTCAGTGCACCTTGGGGACACTTTGGTCTGGCATGGTTTGGAATGTTCTAGTGACTTAGTGGTCAACTTTCAACTAACCCTCACTGCAAGTTTTCACATCAAGTGAGATTGTCATGCCAAATTCAAAAAAATTTGAATCTCCTAGAATAAAGAGAATTGTAGGCCTCAGAAATTTAGTCCTATAGCATATCACAGATCATTGATACCTCTCATGGGGTCTGAGATATGAGCCTTGAAAGATTGTTGCCCAATCGTGCTTAGTGTACCTTGGGGACACTTTGGTCTAGCATGGTTTGGAACATTCTAGTGATTCAGTGGTCAAAATGGGGTTTCCACTAGCATTTTCCTGCCCAACCAGAGCTAATGACATAGTCCATTTGGTGCTAGGACAAATGGGTTAGAAGAAACCCAGTGGTGCAACTTTCAACTAACCCTCACTGCAAGTTTTGGCATCAAGCAAGATTGGCATGCCAAATTAAAAAAAATTTGAATCTCCCAGAATGGAGAGAGGTTATTGTAGGCCTCAGAAATGTGGTCTTGTAGCATCTCATGGATCACTGATACCTCTCCTGGGGTCTAAGTTATGAGCCTCAAAAGATCACTGCCCAATCATTCTTAGTGCACCTTGGGGATACTTTGGTCCGGCATGGTCCGGAATGTTTTAGTGACTTAGTGGCCAAAACGGGGTTGTCACTAGCATTTAACCACCCAACTAGAGCTAATGGCATAGTCAATTTGGTGCTATGATGAAATCCTTGATCACTATCCCTTCACCCCAGGGAATCATCATTTTACTTTGGACACATTTGACCAATTTTGACTCAATGACTCCAACTATTACATCTTTTGATGATACAAATGTACATGGAATTAAGACAATACAAATGTAAGGATACAAAATTGAGATGATACAAATTATATAAGGATACAACATTCATAGTAAGGAAACACATTTTTTGCACTTTACATGGCATTAAGACGATACAAATGTGGGCTCATAATATTTGTAAATCAACCCTATGGGCTCTTTTATATTTCAAATTTTGCATCTAATTTTGCATCAAATTTTGGCATCTAAATATGCACATTACATTCGACAAAATTTGGCATCTAACTATGCACATTACATTCAATTGTTGTTTTTATATACAAAATTTGGCATCTAAATATGCAAATTACACAACTATATATAAAAAATAAGTGTCCTTTCTACTCCTAAAGTGTATAGGTTTAACACATGGTACTCGATGACATCTACTGTCCAATCCCTGCATTTAGAAGGCAGAAGAAAAGTTAATAGAGAATATAAGAAGTTTATATTGGTTGAGAAAAAGTTTATGAACATGTATAAGTAACTAAACAAACCAAAGAACATGAATAGACAATGCATAGTTAAGTTGACCATCATAAAATATGGGCTAATAAAATGCACACCTTGATCTTCTATATCTACCATATATGTATCCAACTGCATTTACAATCCACATACAAAACCAAATTTATTGGCTCAAACAAATAAAGCAAAAAACTATAATTAATTTATTGAATGTAATCGTAATAAACATGGAAAACCTTGCAACTTGAGTTGAACTTACCTACTAAAGTGTTCCTGAAGGGTCATCTCTCTACATGAGGGTATTCAATATTGCTTCATGATCAATAGTACTAATAGTTCAAATTTCTTTTGTCTTTGGTTTTCCTTGATGTTTCAACAACTTAACATTAGCTACTATAAAAATGTGTGAATACATGAGAATGGTTTTGTGCTTCTCACAGTTTTCAAATGCAGGAATGCCATTATTTCTAACCATATATGTGCACAACCATGTTCTCACAATAACATGTGATCCTATTAGATATGTGAACATATCATCATCTGTCGTCAGTTGTGCAAGTTTTTGCTTTCCTTGTACACAACGTGCTAACCAATAATCTGATCTCTCATCATTCCCTTATGGTGCAACCAATGCAAAAACATGTCCTAGCTATAGAAGATCTGAAAGATGGTCGTAGTCAAGTGAACAATCCATGTCATCATTTATTACAGACATAATGAGAGATAAAGCAGTAAGATAATGTGGAGCCCATATATCAACCCACTCACTTGACTCACACTAATCCTAATCACACTGAAGATAACTCTGACAATAACAAGCCAACTCTCATGTTTAAATGGTCCATGTACTAGCATCTGAGCTTCGAAATGAATGCATTTTTGAAGAATCTTTCACAGTTTGACAATCCAACCTATCTCCTATTGTGCCAAACTCAACCAACCAAAAGAATTTGTGCACTGTTAAATCAAGAGTCCCCCCATCGGAAAATGCTGAAGTAAACCAATCAATAATAGAATGAGCATCAATGATTTCTACACCTGAAACCCTTAGTTACTCCTTAACTAGAGCTCTCTTTATGCATGCACTTGCTGCATCATGCTCCCCTTTTCAATGAACGGCCTAAAAACAACTCCAAATATGAGGTACACCTCTCTCTACATGCATTCTATATAACCAATAAAACATACGAGCAATTTTGAATTGACCTTTGCGATTATCTGACCAAATGAGATGTCTATCCATAGCAATATTATTTTCCCACACCCACTCAAAATAATTCTCAAAGAAATGTTGGACAAACTCAAATGATTGCAATCTATCATCTCTCATATAAAAATGGTACTCTCTAATTATCTTTCGGTCATCTTCTATACGATCAGGGGAATGTCTATATGTTATGTGTACAAAAATAGCAACCTTAATAGAATTGTAATATTGAGCTTGCAACTCATTATGGGGCTCCAATGTATAGTTCTCTATAAAGTCAACAACTAATATAATAGTGCCAATTGGGTAAGTGTCCTTACACATCCTAAATTGTTGATCCAACCACTGAGACCTGTGACTATGCCTTGCATACTTGTAAAAAATATTCTTCCTGAAATCTGAAATAAAATCAACTACATTGCATTCTTATGTAACCAACTCATAGCTAGAGCCTTCACCTCCACTTTTAATGTATATTTAACAGTTTCATATACCTTTTTGTGGAAAATTGTCTTTCCAAAATCATGATCACAACCCTCATGAAAACATTTAACAAACTTCACTAGCCCACCACACTCTGAGAACTTGTCATTTAAGAAATCTTTTCTATAAAAGAAACATCCATCATCTCTAGGACATAAAAAATGATCTAGCTAGTCTCTTGATGATTTTGGAAGAGCATTTGAACCACACTCCTCCAACATTTCACTAGTATGCAAAGTATAATGAATGGATTGTAACAATTCATGGTGCATTGAAAACTCCACATGATATTTGCAACAAGTATTTCAAATCTTAAGAGGCACACACAAAAAAGGCTTCAGGGCTTCAAAAGCTCTTTGTGATATTTGCAATGTTGGATGTGTCTCACAAATTTTTTTGAACAACATTTTTTGACTCACCTCCAAATAATGTTTGGGATGCGGGGTGTGGTCTCAAATGCTAATTCTCAACTTCAAGACATCCTTCACATTTGGTGACACTCTTGAGTTAGATTGCTAGAATAGTTGAATTTTATCCTTCACATCATCGATAAGCTTCATATCACAACATGAAAGTATCCCACCATAAGCCCATGTATCATTTTGAAGAGGATCATCAAGTCTTTCTCTTATTGCAAGTGCTCTATCCAAAGTTTTATGATTTAGATTCAAGTCAACACAAGTTTGTCTCATCAAATGAGCCTTTCTCAAATGATGGCTTACTAAGGAGGTTGTAATAACCCTCCTAGTAGCTCACTTATCTTTTTCCTTGGTAGTCTTCCCAATGGAATTGAGAGCACTAAAAAGATTTCTCACAATAATAGTATTCCTCTTCTTTTTCTTATTCACACTAATCTTCAATTTGACTAGTATATGTCTCATCTTCTGCATCTTTAACAATTGCACAAAAAATTTGCATTGCTCAACCAACGTCTTGTGGCTAAAAAAATGATCAAAAAGTATTGAAACCCACAATCGAATGGTTCTTTCTAATCTCTTGCCATCAAAATTTCTCATTATGTTCTCATCAATTTCAAGTAACCATTTAGTTGTTCTTGAAGGTCTCAATTTTGAAGTTTGTCTTTCTTCCTCCGAAGGGACTTCATTTCTCATATAATTTGGAGATAAGTTACATTGATTTGGTTCTTGTGTACCATTATCATTATCAATTCATTCATATTCAATCAGTGGATTGTCATTGACAATGCCCACACTTCACTTCTCCACATCTACATGTTCATTTTCAAAACCTACATTTTCATCTTCAATCCATACATTCTCATTTTCAATATTATTGTCATAAATCATTTCCAATTCATGTTCTTCACTTGAAACCATATTCAAAGGTGGGTCTATCCTGACATCTTCATTAATATTTAACATACCCTCTCTCTCTCTCTCTCTCTCTCTCTCTCTCTCTCTCTCTCTCTCTCTCTCTCTCTCTCTCTCTCTCTCTCTCTCTCTTCCCTTGTGTCATGGAAAAAAAGTGAGCAAAACACAACTACAAATTTTTTTGTTTAAAACCTACTAACCATCTACAAACAACCATACTATGCAACTAAGAAGTGAAATACTATCTAGCAAAAGACCCTATGTGCACGCAAAATGATGTAGAGAGAAAATAGATGACTAGAAACATTGAAGTATCTAGCAACACCCCAAGGATCAAACCATACTATGTTAACCATGTTTGACCAAGTTTGACCAAAAGTCAAACCTCATCAAATAGCTCCAAACAAAGCTACAAGGTTTCCTAGACTACTAGCTTTGATCAACATGCAAATTGGGATAGTTGACTAAAAGTTACCAGAGTTGACCAAAAGTCAACCATCACTGAAATATGCACAACCAAGCTAAAAGGAAACAAAATGCATCTAAGAATAATTGGGCACACAAACCAAGGCATTTGACCAAGGTTTGACCGAGGGTTGACCAAAAAGTTAACTATGCCCAAATATGCCCTACAAGGTTTTACTAGGGTTAAATCAACAGGGTAAGGTTTATGCACGCATTTTGAGGCACCATCCAAGGTTTGACTATGGTTGACCAAAAAGTCAACCATACAATAAGATAACCAAGAAGTCCAATAAGGTCCAATTGATTAGAGACTTGATCACAAGGGTCAAACCAGAGAAGGTTGACCAAGTTTGCCCAAAAGTCAAACTTCACTGAATAACTTCCAAACTATCCTATAGGGTTTCCTAAACTGCATGCTTTGACCAACACACAAATCAATATTGTTGACTAAAGTCAACCAAAGTTGACCAAAAAGTCAACCATGCATCGAACAATATGCAACAAAGTTAAAAAGGTTCAAAACTTAACGAGAAATACTTAATAATAACACCCATATATATATATATATATATATATATATATATATATATATATATATATATATATTTTATAATTGCTAGTACAAATTTAATTTCCTGAATTTCAAAACAGCAAGTATTTAGATAGATTATTTTTAAAATTAAATTACATAATTGCATTCATATTAAGTGGCTAAACAACTTGTAGGAATCAAAATTTCGATTTAGGCCTTTTTATTTTTTGAATAATTTTCAAGAAATTTTGTAAGTACAAAATATAAATTTAAAATAACATTTCAAAATGTAACATTCTAATTAATTTATTCAAATTATCATAATACAAGCAAGATTATGATAATTCAATACTATCGAATTTGAATATACCTTATAATACTATAAGCCATAATATGCATAATGATGCCATAGATGATCATGGAGTTTGTCCAACTAAAATGACATTTAAATCTCCAAATTGCTTCATAATCCATTAAACCCAAAATCTAATCCATAATTTCATTTCCAATACATTAAATAACAATAAAATTTACAAATTTACAATGTATGATTTACAAGGAAATCCCTGATTTCTAAATTTCAGAAATAACTTGAAATGCAAGGTTACAACAAATTTTACAATTTTGAATTTCAAACTCAACAATATTACTAGCTCCTATATCTAGCTGGGTACCTGATAGAGTGAGGTTAACCACGAAGGCTCACCTCCCAACCTAGGCCTTTACAAGGCCATCCTCGAGCTAGGGGATCCAGTAAGGAACATTATACAAACAAAAAATACCAACCATGAAGGAAACAATCAAAACATGAAGACACTTAAAAGATTTTCCCAATGGGGTTTTACAAGAGGAAGGTCTCCAAGAGACCTTCCTGAAAAATAGGGTAGAGGTGGACTACCAAGAGGAGAAGCCACAATATAAATACAAATTTCCCAAGCCACACATGGACCTGGGAAGACCATCTTTAAAAATATGTGGTCTAACTCTCCTTATCCCTCCCAGGTGCCCATAGGCCATACTTGGCATCATGGGTATCATGGAACCCTATGTTTATCCCTCCACACATGGGAGAGTCTACACAATCTTGGGTCTTCTTCCTACTACTCCCTTTAAGGTTACTCCAACCTCCCTAGGGTGAGTGAGCCTTGAAGAATCCCATCCCAAATTAAATACACAAAAGAAAAACAATAATTTACAAAAATTAAATTACAAAACAAAAACCTTAAAAATCCATGGACTTCATTAATGGAGCTCCAAGCTCAACACATGCAAGAAATCCAAAGAAAATCACAAGGTCATACCTTTATCCAAGAAAAGGTTGAAAATCTAAATTCTTCAAACTCCTTCCAAGATGGCCTTTTCCTAAGCTCCTTCCAAAGTGAATGGTCTCCAAATCTAGAGAGTGGGTGAACAACCAAACCCTTCTCTGAGTTTTCCCTATATAGGCCAAACTCCTGAAATCTAGGAGCCAATTGGAAGAGAGGAAGAAAATTCCATTCCCTTCTTCCCACTTTCCTTCCTTCACCATAAATGGAGTTGAAGACAAATTTGGGAAGAAGAGAGAGGTTAACCAAAACCTCACAACTCTTCAAATCCGCCCAACTTTGAAATCTTGACTTTAGGGGAGTCATAAATGAGTTGTAAGGCTCTTAATGGGTTAAAAAGACCCCTAACCCCTAAGGTATCAACCTAGATAGCTAAAATTGACCCCAGTTAACCTATGGGAGCCCAAATGGCCCTCCTAAACTCCACCTAAAGTTTACACATGGATTTCAGGTCTTGGTTGATTGTTTAGAAACTTTCCAACCTAAGGTAAGTTGATTCTACCCTAAGGTAATCCCGTAGTCAAACCCTTGACCCAACTAATTACAAATTACTAACCATGCCAACACATTTACTACAATTTGCCAAATTTGGCACATTTAATTGAAACAATGACATGGCTAATTCACATAAACATTAACTAAATTAAATACACACATGCAAATCACATTTACAAAACAAAGACTATACAACAAGGTCCACGTTTCTTTATACAAAGAGGACCTTGGAATGCATGATATAAAACATAAGTTCCAATACTAAATCCCCACATTTAGATCCATGGTCAACTTATCTTGCACACTCATTGCACACATCAGTAGGTCCAATCAACATGATATAAACACAATACATCATCAATACTGCATGGTTTAAAAACTATGTCTATGAATCAATCAACTAAGCATAACTTCAGTTTCCTAAACCAACTTTCCATTGCAACAGTCTTAAACATCATATAACATCATATGTGGCATCAGCATAGCTGAAACTAAATCAAAACATATAGTATCTTGAGTGTAACCTGATTACATAATCAGGTATCGAAAATATAGCATAGGATTCAATAGATCCTTAAATACATAAGTGTCTCAAATAGTCAAGTATGTATGTGAAATAAGTACTGAAAGCATGGAAAATAAAGTAGTATAAATATGACTATTCCGTGGGTCTCACACCTTACCCCCCCCCTCTCTCTCTCTCTCTCTCTCTCTCCCTTAGGTATAAAACTGAACATATAATATAAATATTTAATAAGTTAATATTAAACTATTATACAATACAAAAATAAATAATAATATAATACATACTAATATAAAAATTTATATGATAATATTAATGCTATGCTATTATTATTTAATATTAATATTAAAAAGAATAATTTGTAATATATATTTTAAAATTGAAAAAAAAACTTAACTCAATTATCATTAACATAAAAAAATACAATTGAATATGAAACTTGAAATTGAGAAAACTAGTGCAATTGAAATTTTGAATTAGGCAGGAAGTTTCAGATATCCGATATTATCAGATATCTGAAAGTTTTAGATATCTGATTTTATCAGATATCCGATTAGGCTTGGTATTTTCTTGGGCAATACCAAACATGGATGGTCAACCCTTTAGGCATGTTTAGGAGATTATTTTTGATATCTAGACTTCGATCATGTAGCTAACGACCATTTTTTCACCTGAAATTGATGAAATGAAAAGGGTTTCTTAAAGACATTATGAGCTTTCCATAAATATAATTGCTATCAAATTTCAACTTTAGTAAGTAATTATTACTTATTTTTCAATTGAGTTATCTTTAAATTTGTAATTGACATACTAATTGAAAAAGAACTATAACTTTCAAACCGTTTAACATTTTTGAAATCTGAAACATGTGTCACATTCTATGCTTCGACTACTATAAAAAGAAAAAGTTTTCAATTTTGTAAAGTTTAGAATGAGTTCAGGTGGTTAGACATGAGAGTTTTTTTAATTTTGAAAAAGTTGTAGTAGAAAATTCATAATTAATTATTTACTTGACAAAAAATTACAAAAAAATATGCGTCACATCTGGGCACGAGTCTACTACTTATATCTAGAATCTTGGGAAAATATATAATCATTTGATTGTGATTAAGGTGGTTAGACATGTACTTTTTATGTTTTCCCTCAAATTTTCTTACTACTGCATTGAAATCTAAAATTTTGAACAATTAGATAAAAAAAAAATTTAGACAAGGGCTAGTAGTTTAGAAACTACATTCAATTTCCTATAGATTCTATTCTTACAAATTTTTCACATAAGGTTCATAAGATGTTCAACTTTTTACATCAAGTTGACTAACCTTGATTTTATGAGTTTTCATTGCCACTTAAGGCCATAGTTTGGTATACCATGATCCTACACATACCCTAATGTATTTCATCTTTGTTAATAATCATCGAATGCTTCAATGTGCATAACTATTATAACCGATCTTTTCACTTAGGCTTCTTAATGTGTTTTCCTTTCTTTATAAAAATCTATTATCTCTTTGTTATTTGTATTAACTATACCATGATTACTTCATTGTATAGACTTGCATGTCTTAGTATCTTTTTCTTTTCAGAGATTGATGTCTTTTTTACAATCTCTTGCTTTCTTATAAATGTATATCTAGTGAAGTTGATCATTAATTTAGAATGCATAATGCACCATCTAAACTTGCTTCTATTATTGAGGGACAAGGTGATTTTTTAAAAATTTCTTTCCATTTTTATAAGGATCCACTTGCCTTGATGGATTAACATTTTTTTATCATGTGATATTAGATTATCTTACATGGAATTATTTGTTTTGATTTAGGATTATCTCTTACACGAGAATCCTGACACAGTCAAGGATAGAGGATCCAGAAATGGACAATCCAAACCTTGTATCTAACCTCAATACAACATAAATACATAGAAACAACAAGATATAACCAAAATTCAACTTGTATTCATCAATAACTGAGCATTAGATGAAACATGATGAGTTGCAAGGCCTTCTTGGTTACAAACAATTACATAAAAAAAGATGACATAGATCTCACATGATCCAAAAATCACCTAACTAGCCCATATTTGTACAACCATAGGAACTGGTAGAAACACCAAGGAAAATCTAAACTTGTGCTCACAAGCCACCAAGAAATATCCTTGTCTCCTAAGCCAAGACACTTAGCCACTAGCTCTGCTATTACAATCAGATCTTTTGATCACCACTATCTGATTATCTTTCCCTCTTCCTTTCTTCGTAAACAACTACCCACACCCTACTTATATACTACTGAGCCAAAAGGTGGCTTTACAATAGGAATTAAATCATAAAACATCAGTCAGCTTCTACATAGCCTTTACAAAATACATTTTCTCCAAGTCGGCCTCCAACGGTCATCGTATCTATATAAGAGAAAATAAAACTCTAGATTTAGGTCCACATGCATCCCAATGAGTAAGCCCAACATTAAGATCATACCCCAAATTAAATGCATAGGTTTCCCAAGCTAAGTCATCCAAACAAACTAGTTCGTGAGCCACAACACTGAGCAACCAGCACTAGTTGGTGACAAGACACAAAGACCCATTCGGTGAAGAACACCACCGAGAAAAAAATGAACACCTAACTCATCCACCAAGTGACCAAAAAACCAAGCTCCATTAGTGAAGCCAAAAAAATTTCCAACCAAGAACTAACACTAGAGACTAAGAATCTCATGTCCCCAACTGAAACTAAAACTAAAACACAAACCCAAACTCAAACATATTTTTGGTTGATAGAGGATTGCCAAATTCTTGAGGATGCTCTTGCATCAAACACCCTAGGTGAGAAAAAGATGTTCTCAATAGCTCAATGAACATCTTTCAGGATTCAAAACATAGATCCCAAACTGATTCTTGACAGACACATCTTCCAAGTTCTCAACTGACACACTCTTTCCTGGATCCACTTTTATTGTTTTTCCTTCTTAAATCCTTCCTTGACAAGCTATAGGTCTATCCTTCTTGCTGTTCTCTAACATTTTCAAAATGCTTTAACTTAGTCCTTCTATCGAGGATCAGGTTCAGTCTATCGAGTTTTGTATCCTGCAAAGGAATTAAGGAAAACTTCCTTCCATACTTCTCAACAGTGAATACATTCTTGACATAATCATGTACAACCTTACAATCATACTGCTAAGGTCTACCAAGAAACATGTGACAAGAACTCATGTCCACAATATCACATAAAACTTGATCTGTATATTTCCCAATCTGAAAATCAACATAACACTATTCCCTTACCACTAAAGCATGTTCATCTTGTACCCAACTAATTTTCTAAGGACAAGGATGTCTCACTCTCCTCAAACCAAGTTTCTGAACCATATCCTTAGCAAAAAGGTTATCAATACTACCACTATCCACAATCAAATTAAAAATCTTATCGAGAGACTTATATCGAGTTGTGAATAAATTCCTCCTTTGACAAGGTTCCGTCATCACCTTTTTACCAAGAAATGTTTTGCAAACCATAAAGTTTTCTTCCTTCTTAGGCTTATTCAGAACTTCTTCATTCACCACATCATTCCTGCTACTACCAATATTCCTATCTACATGTGTACACTCAAAAGACCTATGTCCTTGTTCTCCATAGTTATAATAAGTACCCTTGAATCTACCTCTACCTATTTTTCTCCTATCTTCTTATCTAGTCCAGCTATCAGTTTATTCTTTACTGATTTTTCTTACTTCTCCTTCCCTCAAGATTTACCATGATTTCTTCTCTCCATCTTATCTTCTTCCTTTAGGGAATACTGGTAAGAATCCTCAATTAAGTCAATCTTCAACATACCAATCTCATCCTGGATATTAATCTCAAACCATTAAAATACCTAGCCACCTTTTCTTTAGAAAGTTCTTTGTGTCCAGACCGAATAGTCAACTTCTAAAACTCATCGGTATAGTCTTCCACAGTCATATCCTTCTATTCTAGGTTCTCTAATTTCTTGAATAACTCAAGTTCATAATCACCAGGAATGAAGTTAGCCTTCAATTTTTCCACTATCAACCTCCACTAATTCATCATCATCTCTCCTTCTTCTTCTCTAGTTCTCTGTAGTTCTTTCCACCACAAAGAAACATGTCCCTTCAATTTTGTCTATGCCAACCTCACTCTAAGAGGATCTCCAATATATTCTAGCTCAAATTAGTCTTCTAACTCACCAATCCAATTAGTGAGTTCCTTAGGTTTCAATGTACCTGAGAAATTAGAAACCTCCACTCAGTGACTTTTACTCAAATGAGCCATAGATCTCTCCAACCGATCAGCTCTGTCTTCCACAGATCCAACAGCCTCAAAATATTCAACAACTTATTCATAACCATCATCCATTCCAAGGTTCCTCAATATACTAGCTATAGCTCTCATGATCTTAAAGACCATCTCATTCTTCATCACCGCCATTTCAGATTTGACATCCAATCTAATATTTTCTGTTATCTTCATCTCCATAGCATCATAGAGATCTACAATCACCCTAGCATCCAATCTTCTCAGAGTCATCTCCCAAGATATTTGAAAACCATCTACAACAAACCCCAACCTAAAAACCTTGTGACAACCTCCAAATTATTTTCAAGTTAGATCACAACTTTCTAGCTCGCACAAACAACTAGAAAAGGTTTCACAAGTCAAGGAATACAAATCTGTAACTTAGATCAACCTTCGCCAACTAGATCAAACCTTTACTTTGAGACCACTTGACGTAGTCAATGATGGAGGATCAAAAAATAGATAGTAAGAACCTTGCATCCAACATAAAAACAATGTAAATACACAGAAATAATAAGATATAGCCATAATTCAACTTGTATTCCTCAATAACTGAGCATTACATGAAACATGCCAAGCTATAAGGCCTTCTCAGTTATGGCCAATTACATCAGGAAAGACAACATAGATCTCATAGGATCCAAAAATTACCTAGCTATCATAGATCTTTACAACTAAATGAATTGGTAGAAATACCAAGGCAGATCTAAACTTGTGTTCGCAAGTCACCAAGCAATCTCCTTGTCTCCTAAGACAATATACTTAGCCACTAGCTCTACTATTATAATTAGATCTTTTGATCACCATTATCTGATCATCTTCCCCTCTTCCCCTCTTCCTAAACAACTAACCACAACCTAATTATATAATACTCAACCACAAGTTGGCTTTACAACAATAATTAAATCATAAAACATCATTCAACTTCTACATAGCCTTTACAAAATACATTTTCTTCAAGTTGGCCTCTAACGATCATCAGATTTACAGAGGAGAAAGAAATACTCCATATTTAGGTCCATACACATCCTAATGATCAACCCCAACATTAAGATTGTGCCCCAAATTAAATGCACAGGTTGGCCAAGCCAATTCATCCAAACAAACTAGTCAATGAGCAAGAACATTGAGCAACCAGCACCAATCGGTGACAAGACACCAAGACCAATTCAGTTAAGAACACCACCAAACAACAACCAAACACCCAACTCATCCACTAAGTGACCAACACACTAAGCTCTATCGGTGAATCCAAACAAACTTCCAACTGAGAACTAACACTAGAGACCAAGAATCTCAGGTCTCCAACCAAAACTACAACTAAAACAAAAAACCAAACTCAAACATATTCTTGGTTGATACAAGCTTGCCAACTTCCATAGGATGTTCCTACATCAAATCCCCTTTTCGCCTAGTAATAGATGGCTAAAAGGGTGAACTGTTCTTCTTCTCCTCTTTTTATTGAATCTATTATTTTTGTTCAAGAACTCCTCTTGGAGGTAGATATAGTGTAACATATATCTCTTCCTTCCAAGGGTCTTTTATACTTGTTGTAAGATATCCTTTCATGATTATCTTTTCCTTGACTAAAAAGATTCTCCCCTCTTTCCTAAGGTTATGGAATATACATTTTTTCTTTTATGATATCTCCTTATTATAGGAAGTAGTTATTCTTTTTCTCTTTTTCTTATGATGCCACCAAAGTCTTATGTTACCATCCTAAGGAGGGGGGCATACATGAAGCCTCCTTGTACATTATCTAATGGATCCCTTTGGAGACTACGCTTTCCTAAGAACTTATCCCTTTTTTATATTCACTTTGAGACAATTATTTTCCTTGGAGTTTATTGGAAATTCTTTGGAGACTATTATTTCCTCAAGATTGACCCCTTTTGAAGTTTTTCTTCGAGACCATGCTTTCCTTAGGATTGAACACTTTTGTAGTTTTTCTTGGAGACAATGTTTTTCTTAGAGTTTTTTGGAATCCCTTTGAAGCCTATTTTTTTTCTCAGGACATATCGCTTTTCCAATTTTTATTGGAGAAAATGATTTTCTTGTAATTTTATGGACTCTTTGGAAATAACTACTTCCTTAGGACTAATCCTATTTTTCATTTTTCCTTGGAGACAATGATTTCTTTGTATTTTTTTGGATCCCTCTAGAGACAATTCTTTCCTTAGTACTAATCCCTTTTTGGTAGATTTCCAAGTATGGAAAATGCTTCACTTCAGTTGGTTATCCTTAGGTATAATAAACTAGTGTAACACAACTTTCTAGACAATCAATTCCATATTTTCTCTCTCTTTGGGATGAGTTGAACTAGCATAAAACAATTTTCTATCCTTTCTACTCTTTTCAACTTTTCTTTTTCCTCCATGGATCATCTAGCATAATTCAAGTTGTTAGATTAGGATTCATAGTCCCTCACTTTTCTATCCATGCTCTCATAAGATTTTCTAGTGGGTTAGACAATGGAGTTTTGTCTTGTCTTTGGCGATTCTCTTTCCCTTTCCATATGACCACTTGTGCTTTCACAATATCTTTTTAAACATGATGTTCATGGTTGAGACATCATCTTGATCAAGATCTTTTCAACTAGTTGAGTTAGAGTTTTATTTTTATTACTAACTACGTTGTATTTTATCTTTTCGTATTTTGTTTTATTTTTGTGCATTCTTGCATATGGTATATCCATTGAGATAATTTTGTTGGGGGTTTGTGTCCTTTAACTTAGTGATTTATTTTCTCTTTTTAGTTTTTCCCATGATCATTTGTCTCCCTTCTTTCTTCTCCTTTATCTAACCATGAGGTGAAATTATACTCCCACAATTGATTTCTAGTACTATAAACCTACTATGGTTTTTATTCAAACATATTATCTACAATGCCTATTCCTAAACAAAATTAGAATTATTTTTTAGGGGAAGAGGTTGGCTAAACTAACCTATTCCCAGGAATAGGTTGGATCAGATGACCTATTCCATGAGGTTTGACCCGATATTTAAATCTGGGGCATGTCCCATTAGTTAAGAAGGAAATCTAAAATATCATAACCTCCCTTCAATTTTTAAGCTTCAAAATGTTTTGAGAGGTATAAAAGAAAAATAAGTTTCCTCATGTGGACAATCATCAAGTTGGAATTCATGATCTCTCCTGCAAATTTTTATTTAATAATTCTCAACAAATATTTGAGATATTCCAAGGTGTTTTCAAGGTAATCATCTCCATAGATAAAGGTTCCTTCCCTAATTTAAGGAAAATAAAGGGAGTTCATCATCCAATAATAATATCATAGCTCAATAACCCATATGTATACAAGCATTCAAGTATTCAACCCTTCAAGGAATCCTTCGTCATCACATCAAACATTTTAGCAAACCAGAACAATCAATAGGCAAAGCATGTCTATCATGATTTCCTTTTAGGTTTTTATGTGGAGTCAATATATTGCATCAAAATCCTTGATAATATTCACATAAACACTTGTATTTTCAAGGTATAATACACTTCATTATTCAGATCTATCTACTACTTTATATTAGCACACTCTCCTCTAGTTAATTTAATTTCAAGGTTATTCCAACTGTAGTTTTACTATGGAAAACCCCTATCTATACAATACTTTCCTTATTTTATATGTGTAGAATAGATTTCACTTTCATCGGATGGGATCTTACAAGTTTAGGATCTCACAAACAATCTACAACTAAAAATGGTCAAAAGTGTAGGGAAGAAGTCATCCAAAGAAACCCAATCCCCTCTAAACAACATTAAAGTGTAATGACATATTAGTTATAGCTTCAGTTTCTATTTTTTGAATCTGCATATGTTTCTTATGTTTATGTTAGTTAGTGTGCTCTAAAAGTAAATTTTTTCCTCCATTTCATCTTAGTTCTCAAATTTCCCTATCAATTTTCCCTATCAATTTTCCATATTAGCAAAGGATTTTGATATCCATTCAAGGCATGAAACCTTCTAATCCTAGTGGATTATCTCTCCTTCCTAATATATAACTCAAAATAGGATTAATCCCAATTGAGATCATTTTTCTTATTTTACAACTACTACATGGAACATTATGATGATAGGAGGACCTACAATTTACCTGGAAAGGCTTAATTTCTTTGATCTCAAAACCTCAAAAATGTTCTCAACAAAATGAAAGAATATAAAAGTTAAAATATTGGGGTAGAAGTGGGATACAATGGAAGAATTGATTATTTAGGTTGCATGGATCCTAATGGAGGGAAATAAGTCCCTTAAAAGATGAAAGGATTTTGATTTGGTAGTATAAAGTTTCATGAAGAAGAATGAAGGCTAGAGATTGTTGAACAAATAGAAGAGTGGTTATGCCATGAGCTCTATCAAGAAGATATGGGTTGTGGTTTTGAAAGTCCTGATTGTATACTTCTCCTTGGATTATAATTTCACAATAGTGTGTGGGAATCATTTTGTTTTACTCAATAACTTATTATATAAGGTTTCAATATGCTTTTGTTTCTTTATATTATCCTCTCTCACTGCAAGCATTAAAGACAATAGAAAACCATAGGAAACATATGTTGTATGAGGATTTAATTTTACTTATTTTAGAGCATTATAAATCTTGTCCCTCCCCATTTAAAATTAAGATTAGGCAATCCCTTATTTTCTTTAAGAATTATTAGGAGGATAAGAATGTGGAGTCTAAGAGTGAATACTCTAGAGAAAATTATTGGACTATAGATGTGGAGTCTAAACCATTTTCCTTAAGCGAGTGAAAGGAAAATCCCTAGGGGTAGAAAGAAGAACATTCTTAAAACCAAAAGATCCTCCCCTACTCTGAAGCCTTCTATGGATTCCCTAGAAGATTCTTCCTTCCTTTTTTAATGTGTGGATATGGTGCCACATTTTAAGAAAATGGTGTCAAATTCAGAGCATGAGGGAAGACCCCCCTTTCGCCTTAAGTTATCCAAAGAGTCTCTTCTTCTCAACTTATGACCAATAAATCCTTCCAAATCTTTAGGGCATTGTTAAAAATATAACAGTGGAATTCTTTAGGATAAAATATGGATATTTAATGAATTTAATTAGATAAGAATTAAATTTTGTGCCATAAAATGTTACAATATGGATATTAAGAGCCATTAGGATCTTCTATGGGATAAAAATGATGTAAGAAATCTATTTAATTCTCTTAAAAACTCTATAAAATATGTGGAGACTATGAAAGAAAACTATGAGGGAAGAGTTAAGGGCCTTGAAACCAAGTTGAAAATTATTAATGACAACCTTTTGAATTTGGTTTCCTTTATCCAAAAGGTAATTAAGGACATAATGAATAATATTAGGATCCTAGTGAGAAAGTATGATAAAATCCATTAGAACCAATTTCGAATTGTTGAAATGAAGACAAGGGAAAAATGAAAACACAGGCTTCTTGATGATGGTGTTTGATTATTTGTAGCTAGAGGCTGAAGCTACAAAGGTGTATAAGAAATTAAATTAGGCACATCTCTTATTTTTTTTCTCTACTTTGTTGTATTTTTTGTCCCAATTTTTTTGTCTGTATTTTGCTAATTTTATGACATTGTGCACTATAGGAAGCTCATTTTGTAAAAATGGTTTTAGGTCCCTTAAAAACCTATTTTCTCCTTAATATAAAGAAAGAGAAGATAAAAAATAAAAAGAAAAATTAACAACACATTTGTGTCATGAATTATTAAGAAAAATTAAAAGGTTTCCAAAGAGACTAGTAAAGAGGCCATGAAGGATGAAATACCTCATTATTTCTTCTACAAACTTCACCCAAAGGGATCTTATGGTCTCACGGTAAGAACCACCTAACTTTATTTTCTTTACCTTTTCTCATTAATCATCCTTGAATATTAGAGTCACAACCTACTAAGAGGCTTTTTGGTCCTTATAAAATTTATTTTCTTTAGTAGACATAATCCACACTTCTACAATAAAATCCTTTGAGATGGTGAGAGCCACCTTACATACAAAAAAGTACCATTTTAAAACCCTTTTAAGAATTATTTTACGATGAGTAGATCATCACCATGAAGCTTTTCCATAAAGGTTGTAAACCCACCTATAGAAACCTTTCCCCAAATAATTGTTTTATCCGCCATTTTGCACAAGCATTTGGTGCTACTCTATTTCTATCTTCATACATGATTTAGAGGGGCCCACCCAAAAAATATTAAGGTGAAAAGAGAGAAGTATCATATATATAAAAAGAAACCATAAACCTCCATAACTAAAAATAGGGGATGAGCTAGGCCCTAAAATAAGCCCCAAAAAGAATGAGAGGTCTGACACATCTAGACCAATACTAATTATGTGTAGTAAAGGCATAAAAAATGTGCAGGGGCCCAACAATAAGAATCCATAGGATTAAAAAGACATAACACACCCTAATTTCCAAGAAAAAGACATATGGAAAGAGAAGAGGTGCTGAATCATAAAGATGCCACCTTATTAGGAATGATCACCATAAGAAATTAAGGTTTAAACCTCAAAGGGAATGGAATTATTTTCTCCCCACTAATAAATTGAATCATTAGCAATCCTAAGATTAGTGAAATAATAAGACACATAGTTTGTTGGAAATATTTAGGAATTAACCAAGTTACTGAGAGGGGAGGGGTGAATCAGTAACTCCAAATTTTCCTTCAATTACAGATGTATTAACATATAGTTTACTTTATCCTTTTGCATATAGAAAGCATGAAACTTAAAAGCATTCACAACAATGACACATAGATTTGGTTACCCAGAAACCTTCCAAAAGAAAGTAAAACTAGGGTGGGGATGAAACCCACAAAGCTTTAGTACTGCAGAATAAAGTTGGCCGGTTAAGGCTTACAATTGATCACTTTTGATGATCTGCCCTGCTAGGAGCAATAAGGATTGCTAAATCCACCCTGTTAAAGGATTTACAAACATACAATGAAGTATGCACTCGGTAAAGAGATTTTACAAAGACTGTTAAGTCTACCCGGTTAAAGGATTTCAAGCTGATTCACCTGTTAGGATGAAACAGTAGATCTCTTACTTTGCACTGGATTGCTGATTGAGATTCGCTAATGTACTGATCACCTTCTGTGATGAATTTGTCTTTGTTATTCCTTATACTGCTGTAGCCCTTTGTAATTCACTTATCTCTGCCTTTTATCTCTTTTTCATATTCATTCATACTCATTACATCTTGGTATTTTTACAACATTATTTATATACAAGTCTAAACAATTAATTACAATTACAAAGTCCTTGACAAATAAACATAAGTGCTACTAAGTTGGCCCAAGTATGGTTACACGGTTCCTGCAAACTAACTCGGTGACTTTCTGATACATGATGTCCATTGCATTACTTGGCATCGTCATGCACTCGGTAGAAGTGAAGGCACGGTTCATACTAACCACTCGGTAGGTTTTGAACTCGGTAAATACTGGTGACTCGGTAGACATAATGTTACTCAGTTTACACTGTCCTGCTCGGTTTGCACTGTTCTGCTCGGTTTGCACTGTTCTGCTCGGTTTTCACTGTTATGCTCGGTTTGCACTGTTCTACTCAGTTTGCACTATTCTGCTCAGTTTGCACTGTTATGCTCGGTTTGCACTGTTCTGCTTGGTTTGCACTCAGAATGCAAATAAATGTTGTCACTAGTGGCAATCCTGCTTAATGCCAACAATCTCCCCCTTTGGCATTAGTGAGAAAAACACTTATTGCCCAAAACTTATATACATGAACCATGCTAAGATTTATTTTGATTTTTAAAAAATTTTCTTTGTCATAGGGCTTTATAAATTATCTCCCCCTTTCAATGTGCTAACTTTTTCTTCTATACATATCTTCTTCTATACATATCTCCTTCTATACATATCTCCCCCTTTTTGATGATAATGACAAAGGTGTATATACAAGTGATTTACAAAGAGAATCCAAAATTTGATAGAAAAATAGAATGTACCTTCATTATCAGTGTCAGGGTTCTATCCCAATTTTCTTGCAGAATCTTGCATGTTTGGATTGCAATTTGGACTTCTGCAGAGAGTTCAATCATGTGATCTGCTATTGAGAACT
Organism: Chamaecyparis obtusa; assembly: GCA_027943335.1. Classification (NCBI taxonomy): domain Eukaryota; kingdom Viridiplantae; phylum Streptophyta; class Pinopsida; order Cupressales; family Cupressaceae; genus Chamaecyparis; species Chamaecyparis obtusa. Next base: position 1,441,217 of record BSBK01003769.1, on the reverse strand, counting down.
GATTGTCATGAATTAATGTTTTGGAATGTTCAATGTGCTTATACATTGTATTCATGATGGGAAGGATCATGTTCTGAATGTCTAGCAGTGTGGACCGGATCCTTGTGTCTTCTTTCAGTAGTTTTGACTGCATATTTGATAGCTATGAGATATTCATGTGATGAGCAGAGTTTGAACTTGGTTCAAGTTGCAACTTCTGTATGCTAATCTTCAAATCCTCATCAATTTTATTCATTTTATCCTTGACATCCTTGGTGAACTCGGCAACATTGCACAGTCTGGCCAAAAGAGAGGTAACATTCGAATAGGAAGATTCAATGTTTGACAAAACTGAAGACAATTCGACTTGATTAATAGCTATGTGCTGAGCAATGTGCTCAAGCACTTTATTGTTGAATTTCTTCTCGGCTCTTTCAACTAACTTTTCTATCCCAGATGAATCCTCACTGTACTTATTTACTACTTTTGCTAATTGTAACAAAACATGTTGAGAGGAGTCTACTTTAATACCTAATGCTTCTGACAAAATGTCCTTAGCATCCTTAATGATTTGATATTCCTTGTCTCTCTCCTCTTTAAGTTTCTTTTGCTTCGCTTTCCTTTGGAGGATTTCACCTATATTTTGCATTTGATCCACTGATAGATTTGCAAAATCCAATGTTGGAATCTCTATTTCTTCATCTAGGTCTATATCCTCTACTATATTCTTGCCCAAAAATCTTATACTCAGTTGAGCCTTAGGCTTATATGTACTTAGTGCCTTAGTAGTAGTGATAGTAGACATAGTAGGACTGGCTATAGAGATTGGTATACTATCTACTGGAGAACTTAAAGTATTTACACTTATAGAATCCAAAATTGGAATACTTACTGCTGGAAAACTTGATGAAGTAGGAGACTGCAACTCGGTAGAAGAAATGGTAGTTGCTTCTGTTGTTGCTATAGATGATTGGACAAATGTTGAAGTTGTCACAACCATGCCTGAAGGTGTCTCTGAGCTAGATGTAGAAACTTTTACTGGAGAGGTAGGAAGTGATGCAATGACTTCTGCCGCTATCCGCACAGTCTCATCTACCTCAGTGGCTTCTTCCTGTTCATCACTGTCATCTTCAATGTCTTTTATTATAACTATTTCAGTACTCGGTTGGTGAAGATGGTATATGTTCTTCCATGTGGCATTTGCAGCCTTCACAATCGAGTCAATATTGTTAATCAGAATCAAACAAGTATTGAACTTCAGTGTCATCTTATTTTCATTCTCCTTCAATGCCTTCCTTATTTCATCATTTTTCAAGCTTGGCATTAACTGTCTCAAGGTTTGATCAAATATGTCTTTTACAGTTTGCTTTGCATTGGTCCATCTCATTTTTATTGGATCTAATAAAGCTGCTGGAATCTGTGGGGCTATTTCATCAGGAGAGTATTTCCACTGTCCCATCTTTTCAATAACAACATCCTCAATTTCCTTTTGTTCTGTTTCTGATCTGGTTTTATATTTTAAGGATTTTATATTACTTACTCCAGATCCTGATCCTTCTCTAAAAAGTTTGATCTTCTCTTGAAGGGTTAGAGGAGGCCTTTTGAATATTATATCTTTGTCTGCCTTGTCTGCCTTACCCCTTGCACTTCTCCTTGTAAATACAGCAGTGGGAGGCTTAGGTGCCTTAGTGATGAATACCTTTCCTTTCTTCTTTGGAGGTTTTGGTTCCTCTGTTTTCTCATCCTTTTCCTCTTCTTCTTCAGTGTCTTCTCCTTTGTCCTCGGTTAGCATTTGCATTTTGGCTATCCTCTTCTTTCCTTTATTTACCGCCTGTGGAAGTTTTATGCTTAATTCAATTCTCACCTTTGCTTCTTCATATGTTCCAAAATATGGAGCTTTGGGATTAACAGGCTGATTAAGAAGGGCTTCAATGATATTCTTTGTCTCATCAATGTTTACCTCATAAGGAAGAGGATTTACATGTACAATCCTCGGTTTAGCAGCTTGAATGTATACATTGTCACAGTCCACCATGAAACAAATATCATCCTTATAATCCTCAACCAACTTCTGTGGAATCCAGAATCTGTCATTCATTTTCTCCTTGAAAGACTCAAAATAACTATCCATGATGCTCTCAAAATTTTCACCCATTTCTGAAATATATTCATTTATCTCATAAAGAACTGGCACATCTTTTCTCCATATTACTTTTCCTTTGGAAGGGAAGAATTTCTGAACATAGAAAAATAAACAGACCAGTAGAGATCCAAACTTACATGGATTTTTTTTGGAAGTTTTAATGCTTTCCATGTTCTTGTTAAATTGTTTTAACAACAAATCTGCAAGGTCAAATGATAAGTTATTCTTGACCACCTTGTATGCTAGGTCTATGGCTTCATAGGAAACACTATTCTATTGACTTGAACTATATATTTTATGGGCAATGATGTATGTTCCAAACTTTAGTTCAACATCAGTAATGCTTCTTACTTTCATGCCTCTACCGTCCCACACGGCTAGGGTTTTCTTCTCCAGTTCCGGCCGACCTAGGGTTTTGGTAGTTTTAGCTTTGTTTAACATGGGAAGACCGGTGATTTGGTGAATCATCTTCTTAGTGATCTCTATGGGTTGCTCAAGCCAAATCTTTCCTTCATGGACACGGCTGAGAATATATCTAACCCATTTCTCTCAAAAGTTTCAAGGTAAATGTGCAATGTGAACTAATCCCTTGTCTTCCAGATGTTTGTGCTCAAGTTTTAGAATACCATCCACACACAGTTCCTCACGCACAATATCTAGCTCTAGGTTTCCCATTTCTTGAATTCCACAATTGAAATGATTGCGAATATCATTAACAAGTAGTACCTTAGGAGGAATCTGAGATTGAGCTCTGTTTGGGTCTAGGGCTGCTGCAATTGCGGGCACAATTTTGAAATTTGGTGCTCTCCATTCCCCTTGGACTATCATTTCTGATCCTTTCTTCACTGAAGTGCTGGATGATGCCATGGTAGCTCATAGAGAATTCTTTTCGCAAAAGTGTTTGAATCGCTGGATTGCTCTTGAAATTTTTTGCTCTCAAAGTGCTAAAGTTCGCAGTGAAGAATGCGTTTGATTTCTTGCCTTTTATTTACAACTCTGTCATTAATGCTCAGTACAAATTAGGGTATGAATTCTGATAGACTGTCACCCACTATGAATTAATTGCTCGGTAAAGACTTCACAACTCGGTGAACTTGAGAATTCATATTGCTCCGACCTCGCTCGGTAAATTAGACCGCTCCTGACCTCGCTCGGTGAAAACTGATACCGACCTTCCTATTATCTTATTGCATCTTGTATGCCAATTTAGATCTTTCTTTTAATTCAGTTCTGGAACTACTTGAAATTTATCTATGAGAATACAGTTCTAGTGCTTTCTTGGAAATTTAGTTTGAGTCGGTAGAGCCACCCATTCCATTACTTGGACTGGTTTGCTTGGTAGATTTAGGAATCCACTGTTGTCTCATCTATTTTCTGACCTTAGTTGCTTCATTCTTCTTTCCATCTTCAACTTCACTAGCATTCATGCAATTTCTGGCTATGTGACCGAGTTTAGTGCATTTGAAGCATCTTATGGTAGTATCTCTTTTCCTTAGATGATGTTTTATGCAATTCATGCCAATGTGTCCATATTCTCCACAGTAATGACATCTACACCAGGTGTTGTAATCCCATCCAAACATTGCTTTCATAATTTGTTCTGCTGGATTGAATGTTTTGGATCTACACTTGGATGCCTTGTGACCTTGTTTTTTGCATTTGTGACAATTACCTTTGAATCTTGGTTTTTCCCTGCATTCATTTGCTTTGTGACCATGTTGATTGCAGTTGTAGCATTTTCCATTGAATTCTGCTTTTTCATTGCTCCAACATTTATTTGAAGTATGTCTTATTTTACCATAATGATTACAAGTAGATTTCTGATTCCTTTGAGTACCTTGCTTAGAAGATTCACCTTCTCCTTTGTATCCAAGCCCTGCTTTTCCTTTTTGCCTATGAAGATTTCTCTCATACAGCTGATTTAAGTCTTCTTGGCTTTTCAGCATTCCTTCATTGATTTGTTTTTCGGTGTTTAGGTCATCCATCAATCTTAGATTGATTTGCTTTTCAGATCTTAGTTCTTCTCTTGGGCTTTCTATTTCTGATCTTAGAGTCAAAATTTCCTCATTTGTATGGGAGATCTGATCAATTAGGTTTTCTAGCTGAAGGGTTTTGTTTTGGACTTCATTGCTCCTTCCATCTAATTCATCTTTCAACTTGTTTCTTTGTTCTAAGATCTCACAAAATCTTGTTGAGTGTAGCTCTTGTTCTCTTTTTAATTTTCTCACTTCTTCCTGCAGAGACCCATTCTTTTCTAGGAGTTCTTTGACAGCATTGTTTGCTTCATCTGAGCTATCTGAGGGAAAAAAATCTTCAATCTTTTCTTCAATGTAATTCTGATCATTCATCTAATTTGCAAGTTCCTTCCTTCTTCTTAGGGATTGGGAAAGATGTTCTTTTGCTTCTTTAAGTTTAGCTATGGCCACTTCCAGATCTAGCTTTTCATTTTCAATCACCTTGTTCAGTTTGAATACCTCCATTGTCCTAGATCTTTGCTCAAGCTAGTTAAGCTTTATCTTGAGAACCAATACAGCTCTGATACCAATTGTTGGAAATATTCTGGAATTAACCAAGTTACTGAGAGGGGAGGGGTGAATCAGTAACTCCAAATTTTCTTTCAATTACAGATGTATTAACATATAGTTTACTTTATCCTTTTGCATATAGAAAGCATGAAACTTAAAAGCATTCACAACAATGACACATAGATTTGGTTACCTAGAAACCTTCCAAAAGAAAGTAAAACTGGGGTATGAAACCCACAAAGCTTTAGTACTGCAGAATAAAGTTGGCTGGTTAAGGCTTACAATTGATCACTTCTGATGATCTGCCCTACTAGGAGCAATAAGGATTGCTAAATCCACCCTATTAAAGGATTTACAAACATACAATGAAGTATGCACTCGGTAAAGAGATTTTACAAAGACTGTTAAGTCTACCCGGTTAAAGGATTTCAAGTTGATTCACCTGTTAGGATGAAACAGTAGATCTCTTACTTTGCAACTAGATTGCTGATTGAGACTTGCTGATGTACTGATCACCTTCTGTGATGAATTTGTCTTTGTTGTTCCTTATACTATTGTAGCCCTTTGTAATTCACTTATCTCTGCCTTTTATCTCTTTTTCATATTCATTCATACTCATTACATCTTGGTATTTTTACAACATTGTTTATATACAAGTCTAAACAATTAATTACAATTACAAAGTCAGCTAGACAAATAAACATAAGTGCTACTAAGTCGGCCCAAGTATGGTTACATGGTTCCTGCAAACTAACTCGCTGACTTTCTGATACACGGCGTCCACTACATTACTCGGCATCATCATGCACTCAATAGAAGTGAAGGCACGGTTCATACTAACCACTCGGTAGGTTTTCAACTCAGTAAATACTGGTGACTCGGTAGACATAATGTTACTCGGTTTACACTGTCCTGCTCGGTTTGCACTGTTCTACTCAGTTTGCACTGTTCTGCTCAGTTTGCACTGTTCTGCTTAGTTTGCACTATTCTGCTCGGTTTGCACTGTTCTTCTCGATTTGCACTGTTCTTGTCAGTTTGCACTGTTCTACCTGGTTTGCACTATTCTGCTCGGTTTGCACTGTTCTACTCGGTTTGCACTGTTCTGCTCGGTTTGCACTCAGAATGCAAATAAGTGTTGTCACTAGTGGCAATCCTACTTAATGCCAACAATCTCCCCCTTTGGCATTAGTGAGAAAAAAACTTATTGCCCAAAACTTATATACATGAACCATGCTGAGATTTATTTTGATTTTTCAAAATTTGTCTTTGTCATAGGGCTTTATAAATTATCTCCCCCTTTCAATGTGCTAACTTTTTCTTCTATACATATCTTCTTCTATACATATCTCCTTCTATACATATCTCCCCCTTTTTGACGATAATGCCAAAGGTGTATATACAAGTGATTTACAAAGAGAATCCAAAATTTGATAGAAAAATAGAATGTACCTTCATTATCAGTGCCAGGGTTCTGTCCCAATTTTCTTGCATAATCTTGCATGTTTGGATTGCAATTTGGACTTCTGCAGAGAGTTCAATCATGTGATCTGCTATTGAGAACTGATTGTCATGAATTAATGTTTTGGAATGTTCAATGTGCTTATACATTGTATTCATGATGGGAAGGATCATGTTCTGAATGTCTAGCAGTGTGGACCGGATCCTTGTGTCTTCTTTCAGTAGTTCTGACTGCATATTTGATAGGTATGAGATTTTCATGTGATGAGCAGAGTTTGAACTTGGTTCAAGTTGCAGCTTCTGTATGCTAATCTTCAAATCCTCATCAATTTTATTCATTTTATCCTTGACATCCTTGGTGAACTTGACAACATTGCACAGTCTGGCCAAAAGAGAGGTAACATTCGAATAGGAAGATTCAATGTTTGACAAAACTGAAGACAATTCAACTTGATTAATAGCTATGTGCTGAGCAATGTGCTCAAGCACTTTATTGTTGAATTTCTTCTCGGCTCTTTCAACTAACTTTTATGTCCCAAATGAATCCTCACTGTACTTATTTACTGCTTCTGCTAATTGTAACAAAACATGTTGAGAGGAGTCTACTTTAATACCTAATGCTTCTGACAAAATGTCCTTAGCATCCTTAATGATTTGATATTCCTTGTCTCTCTCCTCTTTAAGTTTCTTTTGCTTCGCTTTCTTTTGGAGGATTTCACCTATATTTTGCATTTGATCCGCTGATAGATTTGCAAAATCCAATGTTGGAATCTCTATTTCTTCATCTAGGTCTATATCCTCTATTATATTCTTGCCCAAAAATCTTATACTCGGTTGAGCCTTAGGCTTATCTGTACTTAGTGCCTTAGTAGTAGTGACAGTAGACATAGTAGGACTGGCTATAGAGACTGGTATACTGTCTACTGGAGAACTTAAAATATTTACACTTATAGAATCAAAAACTGGAATACTTACTGCTGGAAAACTTGATGAAGTAGGAGACTACAACTCGGTAGAAGAAATGGTAGTTGCTTCTGTTGTTGCTATAGGTGATTGGACAAATGTTGAAGTTGTCACAACCATGCTTGAAGGTGTCTCCGGGCTAGATGTAGAAACTTTTACTGGAGAGGTAGGAAGTGATGCAATGACTTCTGCCGCTATCTGCACAGTATCATCTACCTCAGTGGCTTCTTCCTGTTCATCACTGCCATCTTCAATGTCTTTTATTATAACTGTTTCAGTACTCGGTTGGTGAAGATGGTATATGTTCTTCCATGTGGCATTTGCAGCCTTCACAACCGATTCAATATTGTTAATCAGAATCAAACAAGTATTGAACTTCAGTGTCATCTTATTTTCATTCTCCTTCAATGCCTTCTTTATTTCATCATTTTTCAAGCTCGGCATTAACTGTCTCAGGGTTTGATCAAATATGTCTTTTACAGTTTGCTTTGCATTGGTCCATCTCATTTTTATTGGATCTAATAAAGCTGCTGGAACCTATGGGGCTATTTCATCAGGAGAGTATTTCCACTGTCCCATCTTTTCAATAACAACATCCTCAATTTCCTTTTGTTCTATTTCCGATCTGGTTTCATATTTTAAGGATTTTATATTACTTACTCCAGATCCTGATCCTTCTCTAAAAAGTTTGATCTTCTCTTGAAGGGTTAGAGGAGGCCTTTTGAATATTATATCTTTGTCTTCCTTGTCTGCCTTACCCCTTGCACTTCTCCTTGTAAATACAGCAGTGGGAGGCTTAGGTGCCTTAGTGATGAATACCTTTCCTTTCTTCTTTGCAGGTTCTGGTTCCTCTATTTTCTCATCCTTTTCCTCTTCTTCTTCAGTGTCTTCTCCTTTGTCCTTGGTTAGCATTTGCATTTTGGCTATCCTCTTCTTTCCTTTATTTACCGCCTGTGGAAGTTTTATGCTTAATTCAATTCTCACCTTTGCTTCTTCATATGTTCCAAAATATGGAGCTTTGGGATTAACAGGCTGATTAAGAAGGGCTTCAATGATATTCTTTATCTCATCAATGTTTACCTCATAAGGAAGAGGTTTTACATGTACAATCCTTGGTTTAGCTACTTGAATGTATACATTGTCACAGTCCACCATGAAACAAATATCATCCTTATAATCCTCAACCAACTTCTGTGGAATCCAGAATCTATCATTCATTTTCTCCTTGAAAGACTCAAAATAACTATCCATGATGCTCTCAAAATTTTCACCCATTTCTGAAATATATTCATTTATCTCATAAAGAACTGGCACATCTTTTCTCCATATTACTTTTCCTTTGGAAGGGAAAAATTTCTGAACATAGAAAAATAATCAGACCAGTAGAGATCCAAACTTACATGGATTATTTTTGGAAGTTTGAATGCTTTCCATGTTCTTGTTAAATTGTTTTAACAACAAATCTACAAGGTCAAATGATAAGTTATTCTTGACCACCTTGTATGCTAGGTCTATGGCTTCACAGGAAACACTATTCTGTTGACTTGAACTGTATATTTTATGGGCAATGATGTATGTTCCAAACTTCAGTTCAGCATCAGTAATGCTGCTTACTTTCATGCCTCTACCGTCCCACTCGGCTAGGGTTTTCTTCTCCAGTTCTGGCCGACCTAGGGTTTTGGTAGTTTTAGCTTTGTTTAACATGGGAAGACCGGTGATTTGGTGAATCATCTTCTTAGTGATCTCTATGGGTTGCTCAAGCCAAATCTTTCCTTCATGTACACGGCTGAGAATATATCTAACCCATTTCTCTCAAAAGTTTCGAGGTAAATGTGCAATGTGAACTAATCCCTTGTCTTCTAGATGTTTGTGCTCAGGTTTTAGAATACCATCCACACACAGTTCCTCACGCACAATATCTAGCTCTAGGTTTTCCATTTCTTGAATTGCATAATTGAAATGATTGCGAATATCGTTAACAAGTAGTACCTTAGGAGGAATCTGAGATTGAGCTCCGTTCAGGTCTAGGGCTGCAGCAATTGCAGGCACAATTTTGAAATCTGGTGCTCTCCATTCCCCTTGGACTATCATTTCTGATCCTTTCTTCGCTGAAGGCTGGATGATGCCATGGTAGCTCACAGATGCCATGGTAGCTGGATTGCTCTTGAAATTTTCTACTCTCAAAGTGCTAAAGTTCACGGTGAAGAATGAGTTTGATTTCTTGCCTTTTGTTTACAACTCTGTCATTAATGCTGAGTACAAATTAGGGTATGAATTCTGACAGACTGTCACCCACTATGAATTAATTGCTCGGTAAAGACTTCACAACTCGGTGAACTTGAGAATTCATATTGCTCCGACCTCACTCGGTAAATTAGACCGCTCCCGACCTCGCTCGGTGAAAACTGATACCGACCTTCCTGTGATCTTATTGCATCTTGTATGCCGATTTAGATCTTTCTTTTAATTCGGTTCTGGAACTACTTTAAATTTATCTATGAGAATACAGTTCCAGTGCTTTCTTGGAAATTTAGTTTGAGTCGGTAGAGCCACCCATTCCATTACTTGGACTGGTTTTCTCAGTAGATTTAGGAATCCACTATTGTCTCATCTGTTTTCTGACCTTAGTTGCTTCATTCTTCTTTCCATCTTCAACTTCACTAGCATTCATGCAATTTCTGGCTATGTGACCGAGTTTAGTGCATTTGAAGCATCTTATGGTAGTATCTCTTTTCCTTAGATGATGTTTTATGCAATTCATGCCAATGTGTCCATATTCTCCATAGTAATGACATCTACACCAGGTGTTGTAATCCCATCCAAACATTGCTTTCATAATCTAATCTGCTGGATTGAATGTTTTGGATCTGCACTCGGATGCCTTGTGACCTTGTTTGTTTCATTTGTGACAATTACCTTTGAATCTTGGTTTTTCCCTGCATTCATTTGCTTTGTGACCATGTTGATTGCAGTTGTAGCATTTTCCATTGAATTCTACTTTTTCATTGCTCCAACATTTATTTGAAGTATGTCGTATTTTACCACAATGATTACAAGTAGGTTTCTGATTCCTTTGAGTACCTTGCTTAGAAGATTCACCTTCTCCTTTGTATCCAAGTCCTGCTTTTCCTTTTTGCCTATGAAGATTTCGCTCATACAGCTGATTTAAGTCTTCTTGGCTTTTCAGCATTCCTTCATTGATTTGTTTTTCAGTGTTTAGGTCATCCATCAATCTTAGATTGATTTGCTTTTCAGATCTTAGTTCTTCTCTTGTGCTTTCTATTTCTGATCTTAGAGTCAGAATTTCCTCATTTGTATGGGAGATCTGATCAATTAGGTTTTCTAGCTGAAGGGTTTTGTTTTGGACTTCATTGTTCCTTCCATCTAATTCATCTTTCAACTTGTTTCTTTGTTCTAAGATCTCACAAAATCTTGTTGAGTGTAGCTCTTGTTCTCTTTTTAATTTTCTCACTTCTTCCTGCAGAGACCCATTCTTTTCTAGGAGTTCTTTGACAACATTGTTTGCTTCATCTGAGCTATCTGAGGGAAAAAGATCTTCAATCTTTTCTTCAATGTAATTCTGATCATTCATCTGATTTGCAAGTTCCTTCCTTCTTCTTAGGGATTGGGAAAGATGTTCTTTTGCTCCTTTAAGTTTAGCTATGGCCACTTCCAGATCTAGCTTTTCATTTTCAATCACCTTGTTCAGTTTGAATACCTCCATTGTCTTGGATCTTTGCTCAAGCTAGTTAAGCTTTATCTTGAGAACCAATACAGCTCTGATACCAATTGTTGGAAATATTCAAGAATTAACCAAGTTACTGAGAGGGGAGGGGTGAATCAATAACTCCAAATTTTCTTTCAATTACAGATGTATTAACATATAGTTTACTTTATCCTTTTGCATATAGAAAGCATGAAACTTAAAAGCATTCACAACAATGACACATAGATTTGGTTACCCAGAAACCTTCCAAAAGAAAGTAAAACTGGGGTGGGGATGAAACCCACAAAGCTTTAGTACTGCAGAATAAAGTTGGCCGGTTAAGGCTTACAATTGATCACTTCTGATGATCTGCCCTGCTAGGAGCAATAAGGATTGCTAAATCCACCCTATTAAAGGATTTACAAACATACAATGAAGTATGCACTCGGTAAAGAGATTTTACAAAGACTATTAAGTCTACCCGGTTAAAGGATTTCAAACTGATTCACCTGTTAGGATGAAACAGTAGATCTCTTACTTTGCAACTGGATTGCTGATTAAGATTCGCTGATGTACTGATCACCTTCTATGATGAAATTGTCTTTGCTATTCCTTATACTGCTGTAGCCCTTTGTAATTCACTTATCTCTGCCTTTTATCTCTTTTTCATATTCATTCATACTCATTACATCTTGGTATTTTTACAACATTGTTTATATATAAGTCTAAACAATTAATTACAATTACAAAGTCAGCTTGACAAATAAACATATGTGCTACTAAGTCGGCCCAAGTATGGTTACACGGTTCCTGCAAACTAACTCGGTGACTTTCTGATACACGGCGTCCACTGCATTACTCGACATCATCATGCACTCATTAGAAGTGAAGGCACGGTTCATACTAACCACTCGGTAGGTTTTCAACTTGGTAAATACTGGTGACTCGGTAGACATAATGTTACTCGGTTTACACTATCCTGCTCGGTTTGCACTGTTCTGCTCAGTTTGCACTGTTCTGCTCGGTTTGCACTGTTCTGCTTGGTTTGCACTGTTCTGCTCAGTTTGCACTGTTCTGCTCGGTTGGCACTCAGAATACAAATAAGTGTTGTCGCTAGTGGTAATCCTGCTTAATGCCAACATAGTTTACTTCCCTCTATACATGAGAGAAAATGCATTCATCTAGAGAGATTATCATATTAAAAAAGTCCAAGATAATGCTTTAGGTTGACCAACTATGCTTCTCTACCCCTTTCAAGTAGTTAAAAATGTTTAAAGAATCAGTTTCAAGTCATACCTTCTTGATGCCTTTGAAAAGAACCATCTCAAGACCAATGCAAGTTGCTTTAGCTTGGACAAAATCATTTGTTTGGTTTCTCAAGGGTAGGTCTAATGATCAAATTTGAGTTTATTTTTATAATATTTTTACATTTATATAAAATTAATTCTTAAATTCATTTCTTGTGTAATTGTAGTAATTAATTATTCCAAAGTTTTCTCATTCATATTACTCAATTAAGAGGTTAATAGGTCATTTTTTTAATTTTACATAGTTTAAAAATTTGGTTTATCAATTAAACCATTTCATTTATTTCATATAATTCAATTAATTTATTAGTTAATTTCACAAATATTATATTATTTTTCCTTTTGGAAATAAATCTTTGTGAGACAAATTAAGGCGTTAAAATAAGAATTTATTTACCTATCTTTACCTCTAGTTTTCCATTATTTGTTAAATAAGGAGAATTATTTTGTTCTTGGAGATTTTACTCATTTATGAGTTTGATATTCTATTTTTCTAAATCCGGTAGTCATTTGAGAAAAGGTTTAAAAATTATTTCTTTCAATTCTTTAGCTAGTAATGGTGTTGGCCCAAGTCGCATGTTTAATTACTCTAATCAAGGAGCTTAGGAGAGAAGTCTTCTTAATAAAACACATACATTTCCTAATGAATGTACAAATAATTCTCTACATGCTTCTCAAGATGAGGAGGTCGCTTTAATACAAGTTTTCAACAAATAATTGATGAATCTTGAAAAGGAAACAAGAGGTTTTCAACAATCTTAGTAGATAACACTTGGCTGAAGATGTAATACCCTTGATTAAGAACCTATAAATGATAAAACAAGGTGATTCACATGGTGAAAATATTCTACATAGCATAGCCCAAATGGTGGATGAAAACACTAGATGGAGATGATGTATTGCAAAAAATTTCTTGGACATATCACACATGTAAACCAAGTTAAGAAATCAACCCATGCATACACCAATAGTACATATTTATACATTCACATCCTCTATTACGCATATTACACACCAAATATAATACATAATTAGCAAGGAAACCTATACAACATATTATATAATAAGTATGGGCATACATAATCATTGTCAAACCAATTTTCATCATCTAAAAATGATCCTCAAATCATACAACATAAAAAGGGTGATAAGGTTTTAATCTAGCACTAGAATTTTTTTTTTAAAAAAAGACCAAATTTAAGTCTTATAAATTAATCCCTAGAGTGAAAATTTATGGAGTGAAAGATAATCTAAGCTCAATTGTATAAACTTGTTAAATAAAAGATTCTCACACAAATATATTATGATAATTTCATTGATAAAAAATATTGATAAATCTTATTGATTTTTATTAAATTATGGAAGGATGCAATGCCTTAAAGATTTGACCAAAATAATCTAAACCCAAACTGGAATAGAGCTAGTCCAAAAAGTAGAAAAATAGAGAAACCATAATAAAAAATAAAATTTTGAGCCAACTAAGTTATAAACTAATTTGAATCAAAAATTTATTTCTACTTATCTAATTGTTTAGGTAGATCCAACCTTACAATAAGGAAAACTATAGGATAATCTTTTTAGGATAGATAAGCAACCATAGAAAGTAAGTTTATAGTATAATGGAGCGAAGTAGAAGCAATTGGAATAGGAGTATGTTGAGTAGAAGTTGACCATAATTACTACAGCTTACTTGCTAAATATATTGGGACCTTCCTTAATCACTTTAATAAAAAATAATAATAAGGAATCATCCTATAATATGCACCAAAATTAATAGCACTAAAAATATATATTCTTGATTACATAGTAAAATTAATGGAGATTATTCTCTCAAACTTAGAGTTCAATGTGGAGTAGCTTTCAATAGATTATGATTTCTTGCTAGGCTTAATATTGAGATTTTTTATCAAATCAGAAATATTTATTGTTCTTTTCATTACTATAAATCCAAATATAGAAGTTATCTACATTTCAATGAAAATGAACTTAACTCTTTAAATTAAACCTTAAAAATGGAAATGAATCATACTTTTAGATGCCTAGAACATATATATGTCTCATTGTTAGTGTTTTTGATCACCTTTTTTTTGTTAAGATCTATTCATTTGAAACATTTGATTTTCATTTAGAATTCAGAATAATGATCAAATTGACATGCTAAAGAGTCATATAATATGCATATGTAGATACACATTTATCTTTTTATATAATATCACTAATGAATTTTTTTAACATTTAATATTCTTAATCACTATACATCAAATAATTTAAATAAATTCAACCTTAAACCAAAATTAGAATAAACATTAAAACTTCCTACATTATTTTATTCTACAAAGGTAAAAATAAATCATCATTTTCTCTCATTTTTTTAGCTACTACTTATATACCAGATATGAAAACTAGTCAAATGAAAATTGGCAAATCTAAAATTAATTCTAAATGTGAGTTATGTGTGCACCATAAAATTGTACAACTAAACCTTTAATTTTTTAAATAGTACTTATATACTAAATATTACAATTGAAACTTGGCAAATACAAAACTAACTATACAAGTGAGTGGTGTATATTTTATCATTACAAATAGATAATTAGCACTTCTGGATGTATTTTTAAGTACATCATTATATATAAATTAACACTTTTATTTTCTTAAATATTACTTACATACTACATATTACAATTGAAACTTAGCAAACCCAAAATTAACTATAAAAAAAATGAATAGTTTACTTTTCAGGTCATTATAAATAGACAACTAATACTTTTATTTTTACAATACTTTCTATATACTATGTTACAATTTAAACTTGATAAACTCAAAATTAGTTATTAAAATAAATGATGTATACTTTTCACCATTACAAATAGACAATTAACACCTCTGTTTTTTTTCGTAGAAGGGTTAGAGAACCTTTCTGCTAAGAGTCAAGGACTGAAGAAGGGTATCCATTCAAATGATCCATATGAAATATTACAATTGAAATTTACCTAAAACTGAATATAAAAATAAATTGCCTAAACTTTTCTCCATTACAAATACACAGCTAATATTTTTTTAATAAATCTCATTGTAATTTTTATTGGTATTTCTGTTTAAATAGACATTATGACATGAGGATCCTCCTCCTCGAGAAATCTCCCAACCGTTAAAAGAGTCTTCTTTGCCACCTCAAATAGTCTCCATTTAGTTTAATGGATAAACTTGAACATTTTGACAGAGATCCATCTCCATATCTTTACTTCATGTAAAATCCGGAGAGCCTACCCAATCTCATATTTCTCGCCACCATATGCGCCGCAGTATTGCTCTCTAAATTCATCACAACAGCGAAACAAAACACACAAACCACCCTGATATTTCTATTTAAACTTCATAAACATAGACTCTCACGCCCTGGGTTGCTTCAATTCAGCAACATTCTAGCGGTATGGAGTTAATCAAAGTAGCCATTATTTTGCTATTCGTTCACGCTTCCTTGGCTTTACCACAGCACTACAATGCAATCGACAAGTGCTGGAGAAAAAACCCTAATTGGGCACAAGACAGAAAGAGGCTCGCGAAATGCGCGAAAGGCTTTGGAACTCGTGCCAAAGGAGGCATATTGGGAGATATTTACACTGTGACAAGAGATGATGACGATCCTGTTAATCCACTGCCCGGAAGCCTCAGATTTGGCGTGTCTCGCCGTCGTCCAATGTGGATAACTTTTGCAAGAAACATGTACATAACCCTACGCTTGCCATTGTTTATGACAAGCCATAAAACCATAGATGCAAGG
Organism: Chamaecyparis obtusa; assembly: GCA_027943335.1. Taxonomy (NCBI): domain Eukaryota; kingdom Viridiplantae; phylum Streptophyta; class Pinopsida; order Cupressales; family Cupressaceae; genus Chamaecyparis; species Chamaecyparis obtusa. The sequence continues at coordinate 1,425,352 of BSBK01003769.1, read as the reverse complement.
GGCGCAAATGTTCACATTGCAGGAATGTCCTGCATAAGAGTATGGAATGTCACCAACGTTATTATTCATGGTCTCGTTATCCATGACTGTAAGGAAAGCTCATCGGGCAATGTTTTGATCTCCATGAAGAAAGGAGTTGAAAAGATTTATCCTCAGGATGGGGATGCTATATCTGTGCAAAGTGCTAAGCATGTTTGGATTGATCATAACACTCTCTACAATTGTGCTGATGGTCTCATTGATGTTACGCTTGGCTCCAGTAAAATCACTATTTCTAACAACTGGTTATTCAACCATAACGAGGTAAAATTGCATTTGGTCGTTTTTATTCGTTTAGATGGTTTATTTTAAATCAGGTGAATGAATAAATCTTATAGAGACATATGAAATGATTTGGTTTTCTTAATCATAAAAAGGTAATTGCATTTGATATATTTTATGTTAAATGATTCAACTTAAATCATGTCTTTATTAGATTGTTCATTCATCTTCAATGACGTGAATAAATAGATTCTATGTGATTTCAGATAAAAAAGAGTCATCTTAAATCATAGATTCTATTGAGAAAAAATCCACTAAACAAACCCTAATTTATAGAACAGCCCGTTTAAAACGGATCTATTTGATTCTGTGTTATAATTAGATAGATTGCATGCCCGGTCAAATGATCAACTGAATTTGTGGGGTGCATCAAAATGTGACAGGCAGTACTGCTGGGCAACAGCGACGAGGCTCAAGCCGACAAAAAAATGAGGATCACTATGGCATTCAACCGCTTTGGACCAGGCCTCATGCAACGTATGCCAAGGTACTACTACATGAAATGCTTCTCAAATGAGATGAAACTGAAAAATTCTTGAAGATAAAAAATAAATAAAAAAATTTGAAGACTTCGTGATATTTTTTCTCAACTTATTATTAATAACGTTTTGGCACTAGCTTTTTAGAGAAAAAAAAAATCATTAATCTTCAGTTCAGGCAAGAACATTTGGATTTCCGTTATGATCTACAAAACCTACTTATTTCAGCTCTATTTTTTAAGAAACAATGACTTTAAACATCTTATAATTCCTTTTTATTTTTGTTTTTAAAAATTTAGGATTACTGTTTATGTTGTTTATTTCTAATTTACTTTAATATAGTAATATTAATTATATCTAATATTCAGTTTATATTAGAGAATATGAGATTGTATTTTTAAAATCTATCAAATTCATTCATTTTAGCTCTCTTTTTGAGTTTTATACAAATCTATTGATGTTTAGCTCACAAGTAATAGGTTGAGCCTCTTTGACTAAGAGCCAAAGATTGGGCGACATTAATTCTATTGGGTAGGCTAAACCTCATTGATTAAGAGTCAAGACCAGCAACCCATAAGCACGATCTTGATCTCATCACTTAATTGTTTTGTTACTTTTCATACTAATAAATTATTTATTAATTATATAATTAATTAGATATATCTTTCTATATATAAAATAATCAATTATAAATGAGTGCGAAGTACCAATGAATAAATATCATATTACTAATCTTTTTAGCCATATAAGCCTCTATTATATGTTTTGATGTTCTATGATTCTATAAATATTATTGTTTATTTCTAACTCCAACTATATAGTCTATAAATGTATCTTACATTTAATATTAAATTTTGAAGATTTCTTTTATTATAGGTTAATCAATTCAAAAATAATAATTTTATAATGTTAAAATCTAATATGAAATTATTTTAAAGAAAAAATCAGATAAACTCTTGAACACCATTAAAATAGAACAACTACATTTTTTTGAATAAGCATTTGATGCTATTGTTTTGTGTTTCCTATCTATTACTATAGACAAGTTTGTAGCTTGTAATTAAATTTCAATATGATTACATATCAATTTATAATTATAGAAAAAAATATATGTTATACACTTTCTTATCACAAACAATTTAATTTTCTATTATACTATTAATATGCTAAATAGTCTATAGTTAAAATACATGCTTGTTTTATTGTAATGTTATTTTCAATTTTCCATAAAAGTAATAGAACTCTTTCCCACTAGCTTAAATCATAAACAATTTGAATTTTCTGATCTACTATAAATATGTTTAAAAGTCAATATATAAATAGAACACATATTTGTTTTATAATAATATTATTTTTAGTTTTCCATGAAAAAGATGGCCATTATTTTTCCTATAAATAAACTAATTGTGTTACATTATCTCTGCAGAATTAGAAAGGGGTATGCCCATGTAGCGAATAACTTCTATCTTCCATGGGGAATATATGCAATTGGAGGAAGTTCTGATCCCACAATACTGAGTGAAGGTAATGTGTTCGTGGGTCCAAATGACTACACTAAGAAGCAAGTCACGGAGGATAAAGGTTCTGATAGTTCATTGACTGTGTGGAGATCAGTGAATGATGAATTTTTGCATGGGGCCTATTTTGAACAATCAGGCCTGGACAAGCCGCTTCCAATGCCGGCCTACAAACTTCATGAGTCTTTTCGAGTTTTAAGGACGAGAATCGTACCTTTAGTCACCAAAGATGCTGGAGCTCTCACTTGTATTCCAAATGTTCCATGCTGATTATTTTTTGTCTGACCAAATTGATATCAATTGTAATAAAAATTATTTTGTTTTTGAGGTTTTCAATTGTATTTAAATCTGTTCAAAAAGGTACTTTTAAGAGACAATTTAGTTATTGAAATTATTCAAACAATGTGAGTTTATAGTAGTTCAATAGTTTCATTATTTGTATTATGCATTAATAATGGTTAGTGCTCTAGAAATAATGTGAGTTTATAATTGTTCCATAGTTTCATATTTATATCATGTATTAATAATATAGAGTTGTATAACATTTGTAATGTAATTTTTTTATTTTATAGTTAAAAGTTTATCTTAAAAAATATTACTTATATAATCAAAATATATAAGTTTCAAGAATGAAATCTGTTATTCTTAATGTTAAAACACATCAATTGAGAATGTTAATAAATATAAGATAATAGTATATTATAAAATATTGATCTATTATTTGTATTAATTCATCAATAGTTGTAAAAGTAATAGTTATTTATAAAAAGAATAATTATATTATGAATGAAAAAAGTATGTGTTTCATTATTTCACTTGTTTCTTCTATACTATTTTGTGTGGGTGTTATCTACAACTCATTGTAGCACCTATATTTTACTTTTAAGTGCACATTCATAAATACATTTGCTCTTATGTAGCAATATACTCAAGATCTCAATATAATTTCAAGAACTATAACTAAAAGTAATGTGTGTGTTTTATGAAATTTAAACTCTTGCATACTATAGTCCTAAAGGGTAGAGAAAGAATCCATATATAACATATGATAGAATCAAAGTATTAAAAATATGTATTTTAATTCAAGACCAGGATGGATAAGAAAATACATCTAAGTGACAATAAGAAGTCTAAAATTGCTCTTAAGAAACTTATAATAAAAAATAAAATGTGTTATTTAGATAATATAAAAATAGTAGTAATCAAACCTATGATAAGTTCAATGTAGTTTATTAGCTAGTGACTATGACATTGAAAACTATAAAATAATAAATTTATCACCTCTCTCACTCAAACAATATGAAATTCATTATTTTTCTATAAACAATATTGATAACAAATCATAAAATCTAAAATGTATATTTTAATTTCAAAAGGTATAAATAATTTAAACAATAATGATTTTTTTTTTACTTTAACGAATCCAAACATATATGTATAAAATTAATAATAGTTAAAACTTCCAAAATTATAATTAGGACTGTAATATATTTTTTACCATCCTCCACCTAAGCCTACCCTACATCCACTTAGCTTGTAACCACCATTGTCTAAACGATTGACCATGTGGACCATTTTGACTCATGATACATGCAAAATATGAATATGTCCATGTAGTGTGCATTCACCCTATGAATTTTTAGTTAAAGGTTGTGGTTGGAACATCACACCTCCTATTTCTAGTTGTGTAATTACTCTTCTTACAAAACACCAACATCTAGATTCTTTTTGGTTGGTTTAAGCTTCTCATTTTCTCCATTTTGGGTCTTCTTGGCTATTGTCAAATTCTCATTGTACTTCTCTTTCTTCTTGATTGTACAAACAACTAGCTATTGGTTTTCTTCATCCATCATCTTTAAATCACTACCATTATTGAGGCTCCATCTCTCGAAAGTACTTGCACCTACCTTATTTCTAGTAAGACTTGTCTTCCTAGAGTCTATTCCACTTTACATGCACACACCTTGATTATCTTCGATCTAAAATATTAATAGTACTACATCCTTTATCATTTTATCTATTATCATTTTATCAAATATCCATCTATCTTGGTTATTCATGGAGGATGAAACACCAAAATTTCCTAACTTTAGTAGGCCTCTAAACAATAGCTCCAACATTTCTCTTTGTCCTCCTTGTGTGAAGGTTTGAATAAAATAATGGAATAGCTTGTTATAGGTTTCTTTGTCAAAGCCTTTATTTGAGTGATCATTTCTCCTCCTTTTTCCCTCAATATATATCACTTTAAGTCATTTTATGTTGTCTATTATCATTTCTATTTTTCTTAATATTCGATAGGGTCATTTGGTCAACCATGTACTTTTAAGATCCCCTAACTATTATATCCTAATTTTTAGATAATGGTCGCATAAAGATTCCATCAAATAGTTGGTATGTAGAGTCTATATTGATGTTTATAAGTTTTTCCTTATGCCAAAACATATTATCAAACACAAAAACTTTTCATGAGGATTTTGTCAAATATTTGTATTACATTAGAAATTAGAAGATATTAAGAAAGGATGATTACATCATGTAGCATTTAAGTTTTAACTTCACAAAATTATTGTTACTAATTTTCACTCCTAGGATCAATCAACATGAGCTTGTACATTTTTAACGATTAAAGTACATTTTAGTTTTGCTAAATTACATTCATATGTTCAAAAGTAAAGAGAAAAAGATTACAAGTGTTACATTGCAGTGTGCGAATGCATAAGTCAAAGAGAGTGTGCAAAGAGTTTTCAGAAACACTAATCTTTATTATTTATGAAAATGAACAATGTCTCACACAAGTTGTAATACTAACTCTTATATGTTGGAAATTTAATATGGGAAAGTGAGATACTGAGGGGGGGGGGGGGTGTGAATTAGATATCTCTAATATTTGATACTTTAAAACTAATTCTACATACATACCATAAACATGAATTCCAATACTAAAATAGATCTAACATTCTAACTTCATCCATCAAATGAAACACATAACACAAAGACTTTGGTTACCCAAAAACCCTTGAAAGGTAAAATTGGGGTGGGGATGACACCCACAAATCTTCACTACTGTAGTATAAAGTGTGCCTGTTAGGGCTACAATGTTTGATCACTTCTAATGATCTACCCTATGAGGGGTTAGCCCTGTTAAGAGCTTACAGAATTATACAATCTACCTTGGTTAAAGGATTTGAAACTTATAACTAAGTAAGCACTCGGTTAACAGATTAAAGAAAGCTTGTTAGGACTACTTTGTAAAGAGATTTACTCTGCTTCACCTACTAAAATATATCAGTACCTGATCCTTTGGTTTACAATGTAAATGTTGATTATAGATATCGTGATCAGGATTAAAGTGGGAAAATACTGAAATCTAATTTTTCCAAAATTTCATATGTTTTAGTAAATTGCAATTTTGAGGGTCTTTGGTGCATTTCTGGGCAACATCAATGTTTCCAAAATTTCATTCAAGATTATTTGAATACCTTTCCAACGCATCAAATGGTTTGTAATTCGGAGCTAGGATGAGAAAGTTATGCCTTCTCCAAGTGGACCTAAATTTTATATTTAGTTTTTTGATAAATTTTGATAGTTTTAATAGTTTAATTGTAATAAACATTATGATGACTCTTCATTTCAATTCCAAGGGATTTGTGTGACCCTTGGGATCCATCCGACTTGTATAAACTCTAATTTTGAATAGAATGGAGACAGTTTTTGGTTTGCAATCTTGTTGTTCTTAATTTTTGTGTTGAATTCTACAATACTGCAGGTATAACACCAGGTATTGTAATCTGGTTTTCATAAATCAGATCAGTGGTATCAGAGTGGGAATGATCCTTTATGCCAATTTACACAAGGTCTTCCTACCAAAGATTAGGATTGGATACAAAAGATTTGTCAAAATACCCACCTTTGAGATGCACACGATCGAAGATGTCAGACGATGCTGTTAAGAAGTTGGTCGAGGAAGCTTTAAATAAGAAATGAGAGCAGATGATGAGTCAATTTTCATGTCTCCTACAGAAGCAAAAACCATTTGAATCTAAAACATCATTTCATGGAAATACCCCTTTCAAAGTGCAGGTCAATTTTGACATCATGAATTTTGAAGGAAAGGTCGATTCTGAAGCTGTTGATAACTGGTTATCAAAGTTGGATAGGTACTTTTTTGTAAATAATTTCTCAGATGCTGAAAAGATAACATTTTCTCTCCTCAAAGCTGAAACCCATGTGAAATTAGCATGGGAAACCAGAGTAGCAAATAAAGAACAAGAATCAGCTGATGAAGATGGTTTTATAATATCTCTTGATAAGAAGCCCACATGGGGAGAATTTGTGGAATACATAAAAGAAGCTTACCTCCCAGAGGATGTATATGAACAAAAATACATAGAATGGCAACTTCTTCGACAAAAGAGGGATCAGTCTGTGCAAGATTACACCAATACATTCCATTCACTTTCAGCAAAACTCGGTATTAATGATTCAGAGAAGCATCAAATTTTGAAATATCGGAGTGGACTTCACAAGTATATTCAAACAGAGATGGAATTTTTAAATATTGAGACATTGGCAACTGCCTATAAATATGCTACAAAAATTGAAGAAAAATCCAAGCAAAAAGGGAAGAGGGACTACTTTGCAAACAACAAGCCAAGGGTTGAAGGTGGCAATAAATTTGCAGGAAAACAGGTGACCAAGGAACTTCATTCAAATTCACCCAAGAACACATGGTGGTCTACTAAAAGGACAGACATAGGCATGTGGTGTGAGATGCATAAGTCCCCAACCCATAATACAAAGGATTGTCGAAGTATTAAAAATTTGATGACAGAAATACGAGGAGAGGAAGCTGAACCTGAATTGTCACCAATAGATAATTCTGAGAAAGAGGAGAATGATTCCATCATAGAAGCAAACCCATATGCCGTAGTTGGAACTGCTAAAGTATTGCCTCATGAAGATGAAGAGAGACTTTTTCATTCACAGATGTGGGTTGATGGAAAGCCTCTGCATTTTATTGTTGACAGTGGGAGTCAAAAGAATTTGATCTCTAGGGAGACAGTCAAAAGATTAAATCTGGAAGTGACAAGATACCCACAACCATACTCTATGGGATGGGTAAATGAGGGACAAGATATTCAAATAAATCAACAATGTCGTTTGCCATATTCGATCAAGCCTTTCAAGGATGAAGTGATATGTGATGTAGCACCATTGGATGTATGTGATGTCTTGCTGGGGCAGCCATACATGTATCAGAGGCATGGGGTGTATGATTCTAGGCCACGTAGTGTTACAATCAAGCTTGGTGGGAAGAGGTATTGAATACCAACACAAACTGCTTCTTTAATTAGTGCTAAACAATGTAAACGCTTGATTGCTCAAACTGGAGATTTTGTTGTACTCATGATTCACCCTGAACAAACAAAGTCAGTTGTTCTTAATACACATACTAAGGTAACAGAGAATCAACAAAATCAGATGGATAAAATTTTGAAAGAATATCACAGTGTGTTTACACCACCAGTGGGAGTACCAACACACTGTCAAGTCAAGCACTCTATTGATTTAATCCCAGGCACACTGCTACCACATGAGCCAATATATAGGAGGTCAGTTTTGGAAAATGATGAGATTAAGAGACAAATTCAGGAGTTGATTCAAAAAGGACACATTCGTCCAAGTGCTTCACCTTGTGGAAGTCCAATTGTCCTTGCTAAAAAGAAAGATGGGACATGGAGGCTTTGTATTGATTATAGAGCATTAAACAAAATCTCTGTTAAAAATAGATATCCAATCCCTCGAATTGATGATTTGTTGGACCAACTTAGGGGGGCTAAATTCTTTACAAAAGTTGACTTGAAGTCTGGATACCACCAAGTACCAATTAATCCAGCAAATGTGTGGAAGACTGCATTTAAATCTAAGGAAGGTTTGTTTGAATGGTTGGTCATGCCTTTTGGCCTAACAAATGCCCCAGCCACATTTATGAGATTGATGAATGATGTGCTTAGACCATTCATTGATTCTTTTGTAGTGGTTTATTTGGATGACATACTCATCTTTAGCAGGACTTGGTCTGAGCATTTGCAGCATGTTGAACAAGTTCTTTCAACTCTGCAAAAACACAAACTTTATGCCAACATTGAGAAGTGTTCTTTTGGTATGCAGAGTATTCAATACTTAGGGTATATCATTGACACTGAGGGTGTTCATGTTGATTCAGCAAAGATTCAAATAATCCAAGATTGGCCATCCCCTAAAAATTTCACAGAGCTTCGCAGCTTCTTGGGCTTAGCCAACTTCTATCGCAGATTTGTGTTTGGTTTCTCACACATATCATGGCCTCTTAATCAATCACTAAGGGGTGGAGCACAAGAAAAATTTTAGTGGACAGAGGCAAAGCAATAAGCATTTGAGGAGTTAAAGAAAAGACTATGTTCAGCACTAGTATTGGTCCTTCTAGATCTACACCAAGCATTTGAGATAGAAACAGATGCATCAGATTATGCTCTTGGTGTGGTACTCACACAACATGGGCATCCTGTTGCCTATCACAGTGAAACTTTTTCTGATATAGTACGTAGGTATCCCACCTATGATAAGGAGTTGTATGCCATTGTTCAGGCTTGCAAACAATGGAAACACTATATACTAGGAAAGGAAACTGTTATACATATAGACCATAAACCACTCCAATTCTTGCACAAGGGAAGCTACAGAATGATAGACATCAATGGTGGTTAGCCTATTTACAATAATTTCACCTCAACATTCATCATAAAAAAGGAAGCAGTAACAAAGTGGCAGATTGTTTGAGTAGGCCTCCAATTGCAGGTTTGACAATAGTGTTGGATTCATGTGGTCATCAATCATCCACTTGGGAACAACTATATAGTACTGACCCTGATTTTGCTAACATCTATAGTAATTTGGTAGAAGGAAAATCTGTCTCTGATTTTCACTTGCAAGATGGGTTTCTTTGCCATAATGGTCACATATGTGTACCCACCGAAGAACGGAAGAAAATGATATGGGAAGCTCACTATAGTCGTGTTGTAGGACATTTTGGTATTGGTAAGACTACTGCTATCCTTCAAAAGTATTTCTATTGGCCAAAAATGAAGCAGGATATCATTTCACATATACAAGCTTGTGCAGCCTGTGCAATTGCAAAGCCAGCAAACCATAAGTTGGGTCTATACTTACCATTACCTATTCCTGATAAGCCATGGCAGTCTGTTTCAATGGATTTTATGTCTGGGCTTCCAACTACCAAGCGGCGGCATGATTGTGTATATGTTGTGGTAGATAGGTTTTCTAAAATGGCTATCATGGTGGCATGTAAAAAGATGATTTCTGCAGAAGATACTGCCAAGCTATTTTTTGAACATGTGTGGGTTCATTTTGGTTTGCCAAAAACCATTATTTCTGATAGGGATAGCAGGTTCATCAGCAAATTTTGGTCTACACTATGGGCTAAAATGGACACGAAATTGACAAAGTCCACAGCATTCCATCCCCAAACAGATGGGCAGACAGAAGTGGTGAATCAAATGATTATTCATATTTTACAGATGTATCATTCAAAACATCCTTGCACATGGGATGAAAGCTTACCCTATGTGCAACACAGCTACAACCGTGCACTCCATAGTACGACAGGGCACAGTCCATTTGAGGTTTCTCTTGGGTACCAGCCATTGGCACCTACGGATGTAGCAATACCATCTCTACACTCTAGTAGTCCATTGAATGGTGACAAGGAGGTAGATAAAGCAGAAAAATTCATTGATAACATTAGAAACCTACAACAACAAGTTCATGAGATATTGGAGCAGAGTAATCAGAAGTATAAGGAAAGACATGATAAACATATAACTCCTCATCAGTTTCAGGTTGGTGACAAGGTATGGTTACATCTTCAGAAAGAGCGCCTGCATGGACCAAATAGGAAGCTTCATCCTCTTCGTTATGGACCATACACTATTGTGAAACAAGTTGGTGAGAATGCTTTTGAACTTAATTTGCCATCCTTTTTGGGACTGCATCTAGTTTTCAATGTGGAATTGTTGAGACCCTATTTTCCTCCTTTATTGGATATCTCCCAAGCTACTGAACACATTCAAGCTGCAGAGTTAAATCCCTCTACTACTGCTCCAGTCCAGTGTGACCATGTTACTGAAGCCATTTTAAAGACTTTGAGAAATCAGAACATTCCTTTGTATCGGGTGGTTCGAGCTGGTCAGCATTCTCATCAAGGCAAGTGGTTTACTAAGGAACAAATTGAAGAACAATTTCCTCATTTGTTGCAACAGCTTAGTGCAATGGGGCCCATTGCCTCTTAAGGGGGGAGGAATGATCAGGATTAAAGTGGGAAAATACTGAAATCTAATTTTTCCAAAATTTCATATGTTTTAGTAAATTGCAATTTTGAGGGTCTTCGGTGCATTTCTGGGAAAATATGCTGCCCGAAGACATGATGGAACATCAATGCTTCCAAAATTTCATTCAAGATTATTTGAATACCTTTCCAATGCATCAAACGGTTTGTAATTCAGAGCTAGGATGAGAAAGTTATGCCTTCTCCAAGTGGACCTAAATTTTATATTTAGTTTTTTGATAAATTTTGATAGTTTTAATAGTTTAATTGTAATAAACATTATGATGACTCTTCATTTCAATTCCAAGGGATTTGTGTGACCCTTGGGATCCATCCGACTTGTATAAACTCCAATTTTGAATAGAATGGAGACAGTTTTTGGTTTGCAATCTTGTTGTTCTCAATTTTCGTGTTGAATTCTACAATACTGTAGGTATCACACCAGGTATTGTAATCTGGTTTTCATAAATTAGATCATATCGTCTATCCAATACTTATTTGATCTCAAAATCAAATGTAGCTTTGTTACGTCCTTCACTGCTTTGCTTGGTCACTTTGCCTAATCTTTGCATTTGATAATCAAAACACTTCTTTATTCCACGTACATGAGATCTCCTTTGTTCTCCTTCCTTCCATACATAATTTTAGGGTTTAGATCTCACCTTATATAAATATCTTATAATGCTCCTAGATCAAGATCAATGATCTCGATTCATTACTTATGCCGCTTAAGCATTTTATTTTTCTGATAGCTTACATGGTTTACATAGAGATTAATGATTAGAAATACAAGGCATAATCCACTCCTTGATTCCCTCAACAATAATTAATTCTTGCATAGAAGTTGGCCAAAATGGTTTACCTTGGTGTTTGTGCCATTACAAACACATATGTCAAAGATAGCTTGCTTAGCATATGAAGTCTCTGATGCTTGGCAATTACTGTTCTTCATATATGGTGCTCAACACTGACTCTTCTATACAACTCAGCATAAACTGCTCGACGACTACTAAAGTAATCCGTGACCTCTGACTTTCTCAACAGTATCTACTTCTCGATAACTATACAGAATACAAGTCTAAACATAACTCATCCTTTACAGGATGGATCAGTCACAGTGATGACCAACAAAAATTTCCTTGAAAATGATTAAGTGTTAGACACTAATAGACAACATAACATAGGGATCAACAATCTGCCCCTTTGACATTAGTGGCAAAAACACTTTGTCATGACAATTAAATTGAAAAATAGTACTTACTAGTTTGAGTAGTCCTCCTAAGACTTTGAATCAGTCTTCAAAAAGACTATACTATATATACATGACTCTATTAGGAATGGGAACACTGAGAGCGGGGGGGGGGGGGGGGTTGAATCAATGTTCACTTAATTGATCTTTTTACTTTACTTCTTAAACTTAATTTGAATGCTTAAGCACTGAAATGAACATTAACATAAATAAGAAACATGAATACAACACAAAATATGAATGTGGTTATGGGGAAACCCAAATAGGTAAAAACCTTGGTGGGAATTAACACCCACTAATAATTTGTACTAGTGTTTTATGATCCTTGTTAGAAGATCCTTAACCCTGTTAGGAGTTGCTTTACAATGTATTTAGTATAGTGACCTGATCAAGGGTCAGACCCTGTTAGGAGTATTTTACAATAACCCTGTTAGGGGTGTGGAATCACTATCCTAGAGCTCACTACTTAAGTGGTGAAGGCTAAAACCTTCTGATCTCATATACACACTATATCTGTTGGATGAATTGGCACTGTGACACTACTTGTCTGATTAGTTCCTTTGATGCACTGATGATTTGACCTCTTGCAAAGCTCTAATACATCTTATCAACTCTTCACACACTTCTAATCTACTTACTTGAACTCTCTATCAACTTCCATACTTCATTACAATGATGCATCTAATATTTATATGTGCATACAAAATAATTAACTAGGTTGGCCCTTTAACCAATTACACATAATGCTTCCAATTGAATTGGATCAAGCGTGTTTACAAATAAATATAATTATATGTATGTAACCTAATTACAATAGGCACATAGCCCTTACACAACAATAATATAACTGCTAACCAAAATACCAACAGTCGGCTGCTTGCACTGTTCTTCTCTGGCATTCACTATCTGTGCAACTTGAACTCTCTGTATCTTCCTCATACTAAATCTTCTGATCATTCACTTTTAGACTTAGCATGAATAGGTCTTACCAACTTAACTTCTAGGGCGCATACCATAATTATTTCATATGCAAGTGGGCTGATGGTCTGACCTTCAAGTACTCTGTATACTGTCCAGTCTTCAACACTTAGCCAATTTTTGATCTTCATATCATGAGCGCTGACTCCAAAACATCATATGACTTTGTTGCAATAATGACAACACTATATTAAGTCATATACACCAGTATAGTCAACATTCCAACAATCTCCCCCTTTGTCATTGATGGCAACAAAGGAGTATGACAAAGTTACTAACTACCCCTTGACACAAAAAACACTTAATCATACTCTATCTTATATCTCCTTTATGTCATCTTACTATATATTTTCTTTACATAGATATAGCTCCATATTCTATACATACTCCCCCTTTAAAATTAATGACAAAGGTGTTACAAAAATGAATCTGTACAAGTACTTACACTGATAGTACATCCGGGTATGCAATCCATAAATTTTGGATCTCTTGCTTCCAAAATGAAATCAATGCATTCATTGTTTGGAGATGGGCGCATAATGCATATTGTAGCTTCTCCATCTTCTCCAAGTTTGAACTAGGACCTTGATCATATGTCACCATGGTGGCATCGATCTCCTTGATATTTTGATTCAACACATCTAGGGAGGGCGCAAGAGCATTTCTAAGCTGAATCTGCCTAGCCCTTATCTTTGACATCTCCTTTTTCGCCTTCTCAATTTTGTCAATCTGCCCGTGATATACTTTGTTACTATATACACCTAAAAATGGCTTCATTAATTAATTAAATATTTATTATTTAATTACTATTGACTTGATAAATTAATTAAATATTTATTATTTAATTAATAATTATTCCTCTATTTATTAAATAAATTATTCAATTTATTTAGTGAATTCACTGTAGTCTATTCTTCTATCCTAAGTCTTCTAATTAGTCTTATTAAAGTGATTTAATTAAATACACAATCACCTAAATATGACTAAGTTTCCTAGTCCACCTCACCTACCTAGTCACCTGACACATCACTTTGGCTAAGATAAATAATAATTATTAATTATTTATTTACAATTATCCTCACCCACACATGTCCTATTCTTAAGGGCTATGTGGCCTCATAGGACTTAGTCTCATGACCACATGTCCTCTCAACAACCAAGTCAAGAGACATTCCCTATTCCTAAGGGGCTTCTCAAGCCACCTCTAAGGGTCAAAGGTGACTCATAGGACACTTGTGCGAAGAGTCCTCATGAGGAAAAGGTCTCTCCCTCTTTCTCTCTTTGGTCTTTGTGAGACACTTGACATGTGTCTTTCCCTTCCACCTTCTTCTCCTCCATGTCAATGTGAGAGGAATATCATCCCTATTCTTCCTCTCACATTCCAACAACATCCCCCTTTCTCTCAACTCCTTCAACCAAGTCAATCCTATCCCTAGGATCTTCCACCTTTCATTGTCAACCATAGGATTGCGCCACCTAGGCCTAGATCCTCCAAAACTCTATAAAAGGAGCCGCATTTCCCATTTGAGAGCTAATAGGTATTTTGATAATAGGCATTCAAGCATTCAAGCAATCAATCATCCAAGCATTCTAAGAGCAATCAAGCATCCATACTATCACCATTTCATTTGCATTCCATCCATTAGTTTCCATAAGCTATTGTGCACTCATTTCATTCAATCTCCACACTTTGGTAGCATCTTGGGAGAAGGCTTCATTTGGAAATCTGAGAGCTCAACATCTTCAAGAAATCAAAGCTAGGAGGACAATAGAGACAAGTTGCATGGTAGGTGAAGGTAATTAAATTAGTTTCATCATTTCATAGTTACTTTGCGTTCTTCATTGTGTTTGCATTAGATAGATTCATTGTCTTTAATAGTTAATTTATCATTTCTAGTTGTTAGACATCAAATTTGCATACATTTTTTGGTGCTAGAAAGAGGGCCAGCCTCCATTTTTAACATTTTGTTTTCTTAGTTTTTCCGTGTACAGACGTTTCCAGGTTATTTCTGCGCATTCATTCGTGATTCCTATGCATTCATCCATCTATTCTGCTCATTCATTTTTTGATCACATTAGTCATTTTCTATCTTTCCATTTTCATTTCGATAAAAATCTGCGCATACATTCCACTTTGCTGCGCATACATTCCACTTTGTTGCACATACATTCAAATTTCCTGCGCTTACATTGCATTTTTCTGTGCATCAATCATTCTGTTATGTGCATCTATTTAATAATTCTGCACATTGATTCACTGTTATTACACATTTCTTATTGATAGTATTTAGGTTAAAATTTTTGATTTATTTGGATTTTAGCTAACCTTTAACAAGTTTCTATTTGCTTTGGTAGCTTTTAGGCTTTTTTGCAGGACGTTTAGTAGAAGACCCTATTGCTAAAATTTCTAACATATTTCTTTGCAGGGATTCTTAAAGGGTTTGCAAAATAAACCATAACCTCGTTTGGGCTTTAAAATAAGACATGCATTTTCTTTGTGTGTATTCTTTAGTATAGCTCAAGTGTCTATTATGTTTTGCTTAATAGCATATCTGTAATCCCAAAATTATAACAACGTATCCTCTCCCCTCACCATTCGTGGACCTTGGGTGTAAGAGAAACTATTATAATTTTTAGAGGGCAGTCTTTGGTGGGAAAATAGGTACTCACCCCAAGGAATGACCCAACCAGTAATAGGCTAAAGCCAAGCCCTTCCAAACTGGTATATAAAAAATGCTAGTATGATTAGTCTCACATTAGATAGGTGTGAATTCATTGTGGCAACCAAAATCTCCTCCAGTACCCTAGTGGTGCATTAAAGTCCTACTTAGTAGAGGTGAAAGCCTTGCTTTGAAAGGATTGGGAGAGCCCCCTTAATTGGAAAAATGACTTGATCACAACCACCTGAACAGATGTCCTTACTAAAAAAAAAAATTTAGTGGCCAAAAACCTTCTATCTGCTGGCTCAAGGAGTCACCCAAGCTCATGAAGACACCCCACATTACTCATAGTTCATAGTAGAGATAGCAGTTCTTTGGGAAGTAATGACTCGTTGAATTCGGAACTTGGTGTGCTTGAGAAGTGAGTGCACTGTAAGGAGGAGCCCGTACCTCCAAGTTCCTAGGCTATCCGCTGTGAATTTGCATGGCTGGATTTTATTATCCTAGTGGGGATTTAGCATATATCGTCCTTGCCAACCATAGGATTGTAAGCATGTTTGTGCATTCATATTAGCATAGTTAGATTAACATCATTTCTATCTTGTGAGTGTGTGTTTATGCATTTTTCACTTTGCCAAAAAAAAAAATACTAGAAAACACCAGGAAAATCCAAAACATTTCAATTCAGATCAAAACTTCAAAACTTGTGCATATATCACATATTTCTGCGCATTTGATCAAAATTGCTACGCATTTATCAAAATTTATTGCGCATATATTCAGACTGTCTGTGCTTTTGAGTATTACCAGTTCACATTTGTTACATCTTGCTGCACATATATTTCATTTTGTTGCGCATTCATCAATCTGTCCTGCGCATTTGTTGTTGCGCATTTACAACAGTGAGCATTTCCACAAACTTTGCAATTTTCAAAATCACTTTTTCAGATACCCATTTTCATCCTTAGTAAGATTCTGGAGAAACTGTCAAGTTACACAGACCTCTGATCTTTAGTTTGACCATTTTCATCACTTTTCATCATTCCTTCATCAAGATTCATCAAATCATTTTCTTCCAAATCTTTGAAATTCTCAATTTTGTGTTGAAACATTATCTTATCCATTAGATTTTGATCTTTGTGAGTTTACCATATCAGGATATATCATCCTTAACCACCAAACTTACTTAGGTTATTATCTCTTGATTTCTCTTTGTCATATCATAGTGCGATCTATACCTCCTATTACCTTAGAGTTTATCAAGTTGTCTTATCACTTTTCAACACATTTCAATATCTTTTCTATCAATCACTTTCCATATCTTCTCATCAAAAATCTTTCATCCCACAATCAATTCTTTCAATTTTATGGTTCAAACTCAATCTCAAAAATTTAAACAAGTCATCAATCTGGAACCCCTAGACAAGATGGAATGAAATAACAACAATGAAGAAAATCCTTGGCCTGAAGCTCCTAAGAAAATTTCACTTTTTACATCCACTGACGAACCCACCGATAACAAACTTAGGGAAACTTCACAAGATCCTCAATTTTATCATGTCATGGAAAGACTCTTAGGCTTGGATAAAGAGATGTATTTCCTCATGCTTGCTCAACAAGGAGCTAAGTTACCAAGCGATTTTGATGTTTCTTATCTTAGAGAACCAGCTCACACAAACAATCAACAAATTCCTAAAGGTTCTCAAGATACTCATGGAGCAAAGGAAACCAATCAGCAATCCAATGCTTCTCATAGTCATGAACAACACACTATTTCTCAAAATGATCAGCAAAATCATGCTTCACAAAATAATGCTTCTCACAACAATGTTTCCCAAAACACTCAAGGAAACACACCATCCTTGGATCCCGTCCTACAAAAAATCCAGATGCTTCAACAACAAATCCATGACATCCAAATTGGATCATCAACAAAGAAGTATTCCTTGGATGATATATGTCCTTATCCTTTTGATAAGAACTTAGCAATGATTCCATTCCCTCCTCATTTTGAGGTACCAAAATTTGACAAATACAAAGGGAATTCAGATCCACAAGACCACATCTGTGAGTTTTGTGCTACTTGTATTGAAGTTGCTCACAATGACACTTATCTTATGTGACTATTTCCATGAAGTTTAGGAGGACAAGCCATGGAATGGTTCTCTAAACTACTCCTAGGTATCAAATCTTTCAATGAGCTTCTTGAAAAATTTGTGACTCATTATTCATATAACATCAAACATGAAGTCACTATGCTTGATCTTTGCAATGCACATCAAAAGAATGGAGAACATTTCCTTACTTTTTTGCAAAGATGGCGTCAATTGTTTTCCAAATATCCATGAATGATTCCCGAACAAGAAAAGATGGATATTTTTGTGCATAACCTTACACCAGAAATGAGTTATAGGTTACAATTGCAATGTCCACCAAATTTCAATAAGCTCATCGAAAATGGTATCAAGATTGAGGAAGCCATGGTCAGAAAAGGTGAGATCAAACTTTATTCTAAAGACAATGTTGGATCCTCAAATTCCAATTCCAACAACTATAACAATGACAAATCAAAGTTTTGGAATAAAAACAAAAACATTGTCAATGATGAGATTGTTGATAATCGTAATGTCAAAACAACACAACCCCTTCTCAATCTCACCAGTCAGGCCAATGCTACTCAAGGAACCTACAACAATCAATCATCAAATCAAAATACCAACAAAAATTCATCCAAACAGAGATTGCCTTTTATGTCACCTCAAAGAAACTTTACTCCTTTGGGGGAATCTCTCGAATCAGCATTATGGAAGTTAATCACAAAGAAACTCATTACGCTTCCTGAAACGAAAGATTTTGAACCTAGAGTGAAGCCTTCTTGGTGGAATGAGAATGATTATTGTGAATTTCACAGAGACAGAGGACATAAAACAAATGATTGCAAAAGACTCAAAAATGTAATTCAAGACTTAATCAAAATCGGTGAAATTGGTGTTGATGGACATGTCTTGAATGAATCACATATGACTTTCAAAGATCCACTTCCTGAGCATGAAAAAGGAGGTTCTTCCAACAAGAGTGACAATCAACCCAATTATAATTCCACTCCCTATCGATATGTTGGTAACATTTCTGAATGTCATCCTTCTATGTATTATGCGAATGTCATTACCATCAAAGGAAAATCAGAGAGTCAACCAGTCCAAGCTACTACTCATGCTCAAGCCAAAGTTACTCTTCAAGGAGTCTAGTCTAAACCAAGCACTACACAAAATAAGTCCATTTATGTCCCAAAGTCTATCCCAAATATTTCCAACCAGTACAATCTTTTGGAACAACTTAAGAAAACACCTGCCCAGATATCCATCTTAGAGCTTTTGCATCTTTCCCCATCTCACAAAGATATCCTTGAAAAAGCTCTCTTAGAGACCCAGGTTCCCACAACTCTAGATCATAATCAATTTCAAGCTATGGTGGGCCATTTAACGACCCCACATTATTTTTCCTTCACTTAAAATGATGATTTAGCCATTACCCAACCTCATAATGCTCCCTTACATATCGAAGTCCTTGTCCAAAATCACAAGATTAAAAGAGTACTAATAGATGGGGGAGATGGCTTGAATATTTGCACGTTAAATTTAGTCCTTGCATTGGGATTTTCTGAGAATGCCATTGATCCAAAAAATAAAATAACAATAAAAGCCTATGATGAGGAAGAGAGATCATCTAAGGGGTCCATTGTTCTTCCAATTAGAATTGGTCCTATTGTCAAAGATGTATCTTGTCAAGTTCTGGACATGGATCTTGCTTATAATATCCTTTTGGGAAGACCATGGATTCATTCCATGCAAGCTGTGCCATCAACTTATCACCAATGTATAAAATTCCCTCATAATGGTCAGGAGATTACTATCAAAGGAGATTCTAATCCTTTTCAATATTGTAGCAATGTGAAGACTTCTGATTCTTTGGTTCCCTATAATCATATTGGATCTTCTGCAACTACACCCAGTGATCCTAGTAATATAGCATCAACTTCTAAATCAGATGGGATGAAGATAGACATCAAAGAAAGCAGTATGGGAGAATATACTCTAGGTCAAGCTCTTTGCATCATCGAGTTACCTTTATCTCCCAAATCATATGGTAGATCTTTGATCACTAAACAACAATCGGAACCCCCTTCCACACTTGTTTATAACACATTTATAAGTGGGGGCACAATATCCAAAGAGGTGGCTGAGCGTAATGCAAATTATTGGCTTAAGACATAAAATATTGAAGAGGATACTAAACATGAATGTATATCACCTGATGTCTATGGAAAAGGGTATACTTTGCTACAAAAGATGGGATATCAAGGTGCTAGACCTCTAGGGTTACAAAGAGAAGGTGTTATAAAACCAATTTTGCAAAATCTCAATTATCAAAGAGACACTACAGGATTAGGATATAAAGGTGAAGGACCACAAGAACCAAAAGGAAAAGCAAAAATCCCACCTTTTCATGAGACATCTAAAGCTCTTGCCTTACAATTCATAAAGCATGGTATGTATGTAGATCCAGAGAAACAAAGGATAGCTTAAAGAATCATTGATAGACTTGGAGATAATGATGATTCTAATTCTAATGATTATGAATGGGATTCCTTATCTGATTATACTGAAGAAATAGGAGTCGATGTTGTCCATCAATATAGTAATGATTACCATGAGGGTGAGAGTTCAATGAGTGACTCACTAGGATTGGTCCCACGTAATACTACTCGTGTCGATCATGAGTGAAGGGAGCATTATCTTGTGATAGATGATTTGGATGAGAGTATGGAAATAGACCTCACTGATACCATCATAAACCTTGACAACTTTTCAATCAATACTATCTCTTCTTTTGAAACCGACCCAAATGATCCAATGCCCCTTGTCCGTCCTGACCTTATCGATTGGGATTCTCCCGATCACCCAAAACTTGATGTCTTCCATAATGATGATGCAATCATTGACTATCTTGGCATCAGGGATCATTTACCACCAGGGGATCACAAGTCAGGATTTTTGATAGAACTCAATGACATGGCCTATGTTGGAGAGAGTGCCAATCCTTTCAGTCATAAAAATATTAAAATAATCAACAGATCTAATGGTGAAAACCACTCAGTGGCAGTATTAGGTCCAAAAATAGTAAAAAGAAAAGATGCATATGATGGTGAAAACCTCTCTGAGGTGCCTGACGATGGAAGGATTGACACTCTTCCCAACTATCTATATCAAGAGCAATCTACCATTCTTATAGAACCAATAGTACCACTTAACATTGGAACAAAGGAGTCTCCACGCATCCTCAAAGTAGTAGCATCCTTGATAGAATCAGAGAAAGAATCTTTTGCAAAACTTTTCAGAGAAAGACAAATCAACTTTGCTTGGTCCTATGCTGATATGCCTAGTCTGGACCCCAATCTCATTATGCATCATTTATCTATCAAACCAGGTGTAAAACTAGTTAAGCAGAAGCTCTGCAAAATGAATCCTCACATTGCTCTAATGGTGAAAGAAGAATTGAAGAAGCTCCTAGATGTTGGGTTCATTCGTGCTATTGATTATGCTGAGTGGATTTCCAATATTGTTCCTGTCTCAAAACTAGACAAGTTTATTCGGATTTGTATTGATTTTTGAGATCTTAATAAAGCTTGTCCAAAAGATGACTTTCCTTTGCCAAATATTGACATGATTATTGACCTCACAGCTGGGCATGAGATGTTATCATTAATGGATGGATTTTCTGGCTATAACCAATTCAAGATTGCGCTAGAAGACCAGGAAAAAAATGCTTTTACTTGTCCATGGGGTACATACTGCTGGAATGTGATGCCATTTGGCCTCAAAAATGCTGGAGCAACTTATCAGAGAGCCATGACCACGATCTTTCATGACATGATGCATACCATCATGGAAGATTATGTTGACAACATTTTAGCAAAATCCAAAGACAGAGCTGGTCATTTGAGAGTGTTGGATAGAATATTCACCTGGATGGAAAAATATCAGATTCGACTCAATCCAAAGAAATTTGCATTTGGGGTCACATCTAGAAAACTGTTAGGGTACATTGTCTCAGCTAAAGGGATTGAAGTAGATCCAGAAAAGGTTAAAGCAATATTGGAGATGGCTTCCCCCGCTAACATCAGTCAGCTAAGATCTTTACAGGGGCATCTACAATCCATCTGAAGATTTATTTCTCAACTAGCAGATCGCAGTCATCCCTTTCAAAATTTTCTACATAAAAATATCTTATTCCAATGGGATGATCAGTGTGAGGAAGCTTTCAACAAAATCAAGCAATATCTAGTGAACCCTCCAACTCTGATGTCACCAATTCCGGGCAAGCCAGTCTTGCTCTACATTTCAGCCACGATAGCTTCACTAGGTGCTCTTCTAGCTCAGCAAGATCATGAAGGAAAAGAAAAAGCCATCTACTACATCAGTCACACTCTAGTGGGATATGAGTTAAACTATTCCCCTATTGAAAGAGCATGTCTAGCTGTTGTCTTTGCTTCACAGAAGTGGTGACATTACATATTGTCACATTCTACTCAGCTTATTGCAAAGATTGATCATTTAAAGTATTTGTTAAGCAAGACAACATTGATAGGTAGGTTGGCTAAGTGGGTCATGCTACTTAGTGAGTTTGATATTGAATATGTAGACAGGAAGGCTATCAACGGTCAAGTGATCGTAGATCAACTAGCTGATTCTCCATTAACGAATGACCAACCTATACACACAAAGTTTCTTGATGCTCATATCTTAGCTTTGTCCACACAAACATGGAAATTATACTTTGATGGCTCATACACTCAGTAGGGTTCAGGAGCTGGTATTCTTCTTATCACGCCACAAGGATACACTATTCTGAAGTCTTTCAAGTTGTTATTTCCTTGCACCAATAATGTAGCAAAATATGAGGCTTTGCTGATTGGGTTAAAAATGGGTTTACAATGGAACGTATTTGAAATAAATGTCTACGGAGATTCTCAGATGATTGTCCACCAGGTTAATGATGATTATCAGACCAAAGATGATAAGTTATTGCCATATAAACATATGGTTGATGATTTTAAAAAGTATTTTTCTGTCATCACTTTTGAGCAAATTCCTCGACATGAAAACAAGGCTGTCGATGCCATGGCAATGATTGCTTCTTTATTTGATATAGAAGATACCAAGGCCCATTTTAAGTTCTTGGTGGAATCCCTGACTTGTCCCGCATATGATGAGCCTGATACGAGTATTATATGTCATCTGATTGGACATGACTCTCCAACCTATGGAAAAATCTATTCTTACCTCAAAGATAACACCTTACCTCCTGACCTATCCTGAAATAAAAAATGAACTTTTCTCCGCCAAACCTCCCGCTATGTCCTAATATCTGACACCCTTTATCAGCGAGGTTTTGATGGTACTCTCCTGTGATGTCTCGAACATGACAAAGCTCAACTTTCCTTACATGATGTACATGAGGGTATTTGTGGGACACATTCGAGTGGTCCCTCTTTGGCTAAGAAACTCATGCGTATGGATTATTATTGGCCTACCATGGAAGCAGACTCCTTTCATTTTTCTAGGGCATGTAAGAAATGTTAGATACATGGAAACCTTATCCATGCTCCAGCTCAAGAGTTACATCCTTTTACAACTACTTTTCCATTCAGTTGGTGGGGGCTCGACCTTGTGGGTGCTATCAACCCTCCATCTTCTAATGGTCACAAATGGATTCTCACTACCACAAAATACTTTACTAAATGGATTGAGGTTGTTCCATTAATCACCGCCATAGGGAAACAAATATCCTTGTTTATCTTAAACTATATCATTTGCAGATATGGTATACCTATGTATCTTATCACTGATCATGGGAAAGAGTTTCAAAACTAGGACATGGATGACCTGTGCCAAAAATTCCACATCACCCACAACTATTCCTCCATATACTATCCCCAAGGAAATGGTCAAGCTGAGGCGTCAAACAAAACAATTATTAAAATCCTAAAAAAGACTATCAATGATGCTGGCCATGACTAGCATCTCCAACTTAATCCAGCCTTATGGGCTTACCGCACCTCCATCTGTACTCCTACTGGAGCCACTCCATATTCCCTTGTCTATGGATTTGAAGCAATCCTACCCCTCGAGGTCGAGTTGCCTTCACTTCATATTAATCTTAAAGATTTAATTCTTGATGAAGAGTATAGAGTTGCACGCCTGATTGAATTGGAACTCCTAGATGAATGCCGTCAGCAAGCCTATGATCATTTGAAAGTTTATCAGCAGTGTCTGTCCCGTCAGTACAATAGCAAGGTAAAGATCAGAGACTTTCAATTGGGTGACTTAGTCCTTCAAGAAAATCCAAAGAATCAACAACACCGTGAAAAGAAGGGCAAGTTTGAACCAAGTTGGTTAGGACCTTTTGTGATTACAACAATCTATGGTTCTAGGGCTTATCAGTTGTCTACACCTAAAGGGGATCCCTTAGATGAACCTCTTAACAGTATCCACCTCAAGAAGTTCTATCCCTGAAATCCCAATGCAAGGGGCATGTATATAGTCTATATATATATAGTCTTCTCTCTCTCGCGCTTTGATCTCCCAATGACAAGTGTGCACAATGAGCCTATTGTGGACCCCTAAGCCCTATTTATAGCCTGTGGACCCTATCTCTCATTTTTCTTCCATTTCACCACATTTTCACCCACCTTTTCATATGTTTCTTTCGTGAGATTGATTAATCAAAATAACAAAAATAAAATAAAATAAATTTTAAAAAAAATCAACCACAACTTATTAATCAATCTCTCGAGGGGGCATGCTTATGTCATTTTAGACATTATCTGGGGTAGGTGTAAAATACTTGAAATTTTCTTTGAAACAATGTGACACACACATTATTTCAAAGAGGGGCAAAATGTATACACCTAAAAATGGCTTCATTAATTAATTAAATATTTATTATTTAATTACTATTGACTTGATAAATTAATTAAATATTTATTATTTAATTAATAATTATTCCTCTATTTATTAAATAAATTATTCAATTTATTTAGTGAATTCACTATAGTCTATTCTTCTATCCTAAGTCTTCTAATTAGTCTTATTAAAGTGATTTAATTAAATACACAATCACCTAAATATGACTAAGTTTCCTAGTCCACCTCACCTACCTAGTCACCTGACACATCACTTTGGCTAAGATAAATAATTATTATTAATTATTTATTTACAATTATCCTCACCCACACATGTCCTATTCTTAAGGGCTATGTGGCCTCATAGGACTTAGTCTCATGACCACATGTCCTCTCAACAACCAAGTCAAGAGACATTCCCTATTCCTAAGGGGCTTCTCAAGCCACCTCTAAGGGTCAAAGGTGACTCATAAGACACTTGTGTGAAGAGTCCTCATGAGGAAAAGGTCTCTCCCTCTTTCTCTCTTTGGTCTTTGTGAGACACTTGACATGTGTCTTTCCCTTCCACCTTCTTCTCCTCCATGTCAATGTGAGAGGAACATCATCCCTATTCTTCCTCTCACATTCCAACTACATCCCCCTTTCTCTCAACTCCTTCAACCAAGTCAATCCTATCCCTAGGATCTTCCACCTTTCATTCTCAACCGTAGGATTGCACCACCTAGGCCTAGATCCTCCAAAACTCTATAAAAGGAGCCACATTTCCCATTTGAGAGCTAATACATATTTTGATAATAGGCATTCAAGCATTCAAGCAATCAAGCATCCAAGCATTCTAAGAGCAATCAAGCATCCATACTATCACCATTTCATTTGCATTCCATCCATTAATTTCCATAAGCTATTGTGCACTCATTTCATTCAATCTCCACACTTTGGTAGCATCTTGGGAGAAGGCTTCATTTGGAAATCTGAGAGCTCAACATCTTCAAGAAATCAAAGCTAGGAGGACAATGGAGACAAGTTGCATGTTAGGTGAAGGTAATTAAATTAGTTTCATCATTTCATAGTTACTTTGCATTCTTCATTGTGTTTGCATTAGATAGATTCATTGGCTTTAATAGTTAATTTATCATTTCTAGTTGTTAGACATCTAATTTGCATACAGTTACATATGTTTATATCAATAGAGGGATCTTCTACTGACTGTCTCACCTTTTCAATCATGGCCTCTGCTTCTTGGATCTTCTTGTAGTGATCGATTGTCAACTTATCTTGATCCATATAGTCAGCAATAATTTTCCTTCCTTTTGCTGCAAACTCTTTCAAAATTGCTTGTCCAACTTTGAGTGAACTGAGGTCTAGTGAGAAGTTGCTGACCAACTCATTTAGTCTTTTCTTCATATACTTCTCCTCTGCAACTAATGATGTTGATTCTTCCAAGTTAAAGAAATTACTCTTGAACTATGAAAGAATTGCACTTACATCATCAACAAAGTGTACCTTGGACACTTTCTTATCTGCTGGTAAAAAGTTGTTCAGGATATTTACTAATTCTACAAGGAGGGGATTCCTCATTACCTATTTCTCCTTGGCCTTCTCCATAGCTAAGACACTGAACTTGATCATTTCATCTTCTCCCCATGAGTCCAAACTAGTGGTGTCAGGTGTCAAGCTTGAGAAAAATGATGTTGAGGGAGTGATATGAGTGTTATCCATCACTTTTTGCTTTACTTTGCTTAGCATTTCAACTGATGGTTCATTTCCTTTTATCTCTTCTTCTCCTTTTTCCATCTCTTTCTCTTTTTCTTTTTCTATGGCAGGTGAGTTACCACTGCATAGTGTTTCAGCCTCTTGTGTGCTTACAAAGGCTTCTTCAAACTTGTCCAAGTCCTTATCTGTTGCCGCCATTTCAATTTCAACAGTATCAATAATAATGGTGCTATCATTTAGTGACACTATCAATGGAATAGACTTATCTACCTCTGTATGTGTTTTAATTATAGGCGCTGAATCCTAAGGACCTGTTATAGGTACATTAGTGGGCTCTACAACCATGACTTCCTTTGTAGGCACTTGAGTTGTAGGTGCAGTAGGTGGGTACATGTGCATGTTCATGAAAACCTTCTCAAATGCTTTCTCTATTTCCTTAGCAACCAACTCAAAGTTCTTGTCCATTATATGTAAGGTTCTTATTTTAGTTCTAAGGTGCAGCTTTACCAGATCTAACAACAAATTTTCTCCTCTAGAGAACATACTGGTAAGCTATCATCTAAAGTCTTTTCTCTAATCTTTTGATCCTCTTCAATGGCTTGTCTTTTTAGGAATTCCAAGATTTTCCACACTTTGTTTGGAATCATTTTCTTTAGTTCTAGGATTGTCCTCTTAAACTTTAACATGTGTTTGACAATCATTTCATGAATCTCTGACTTCTCTATTTCACTGTATTTCTCATAGAATTTTCCTACTTGATCTAACCTGCCTTCATCAACAATGATTGTGCTTAACACTTTAAGGCTAGGTCTGAAGCCTACCTCTAGGGGTGCTTGAGTATTCTTTATGTTTCTTGTTACTTGTGAGGATGGATGATTGGTGCTAATCTCTTTCTTCCTCTTAGGAATTTCCTTATACTCAAGAGGAGCAGTAAGGTCAATTGTTACTATGGGCATAGGAGGGGCAACATTAGATTTACCCTTCTAATCATCTAATTTCTCAATTTTCACCTTCTTCATCTTTGGATCATTAGATTCTATCTTTGCTACATCTACACTCTCTATTTCCAAAGAAATCTTCTCTTTCCTTGCTTTGTCTAGGTCTTCTTGAGATACTCTATCAATTTTCAAAATCTTTGAAGTAACCTTGACAACTTTTCTTTTGGTTGCTGCGATGTTCAATACATCATCTACTTCTCTTGTTTTCTCTTCATAAGTCCCCTAGCTAGGTTCATTGGGGTCCTTAGGTCCTGACAACAAAACTTGAGCATAAGCCTCTAGAATGGGCTCTTCAACTTCATATCCCAGTGGATGAATCCACTTTGTTCTTGGTTCAAAAACCTCCATGCATGTTGTATCAGTCTCTACCATGAAACAAATACTATCCTTGTACTTTTCAACAATGGTTTCTGGAATCATGTATCTCATTTGTATTTTGGCCCTAAATGTCTTCAATTCCAGTGTCATATAGTCCTTTAGGGTACTCTCAGTAGATGCCTTAAAGGATATCTGTGGCATAGTGGGAATAGATTTGTTTAGATACAAATCAGACACCTTTCCAAGAATATGGAAGTACATATAGATTATTAAAGATGCAAACCTGAATATCTTGGTCTTGTCATGCTTGATGGCTCTTATGTTGTTGATGCAAGGCAGGGAGCAAGAGGGGCCAAGAAATGGCGCACCCCGATGATCCAAGTCTACTCAACACATGTGGAAGCAAAAAAACACAAGAGTGAGAGAGAGAATGCAAAAACTTTCATATATTATCATCAATTGAATCATACATGCCAGGCTGTAAGGCCTTCTTGATTATGGCCAGATATTACAATGAATCTCAAAAGTCCTCAAACATATGAGGATTTGTTACAAATCTCAAATCTAATGTCTACTACTTCTCTCAAAACTGACCCCCTAAACTACAACCAAACAACTACATTTATACAAGAGGATACCGAACTGAGTCGGCCTTCAGATCCATAATTAATAGAAGTAATGGTCAAATCTAGGACCACATGCTTCCCAATGATGGATACAAATATTAAATCCATGATCCAATATAAATGCACAAGTTGGCCACAACAGGAAACAAAACTAAAACTATTGGTAAGCACGATAACCAAGCAATAGACAGACAATACCGAGCTCCAGTGAAATAACTGACCACCCAAGAGAGAACCAACCACACTTGGTAACCAAAAGAAATCGACCAACTCGGTCAAAGCATAAACCGAGCAACACAGACAAACTCCAAATTATTTTTGGTGACACAGGATTGCCAAGGACCCAAGATGCTCCTACATCAGATGCCTGGGGTTATTTTGAAATAATTCTCTGAATCATTCGGTATGCCTAGTCTAAGTTGCATCCAACTTAGACTGTGAAATCCATGAACTATCTTCCATCGGTCTATTCTTCCACTTAACTAGATATTCCATATATTTTTTTCCTCTTGTGCTCTTGCCAACTCTTTCCTTCAAAATCTGTTCAACTTCATCAATCTGCTTCTTAGGATATTTTGTCGGTACTATCACTTCTTCATCAGGTTCATGATACTCATACAAATGAGCAATGCTTAAAATAGGTGATATGTCCATGTCCTTAGGTAACTCAATCTCATATGCATTTCCACTGTCAAATTGCTTCAGAATCTTGCAAGGTCCAAACTTCTTCATCTTCAGCTTCCCATATGTTCCAACAGGAAATTGACCTTTCTTCAAATGAACCATCACTTCATCACCAATATCAAAAGTCTTATGTCTCCTTGATCTATCAGCTCTATCTTTGTATTTCTTATTACTGTCTTCTAGCTTTAGTTTCACATCTTCATGCAATATTTTCATGTACTCAACAAACTTTATTCCTTCAACACTTTTCTTATTCTCATCAACAATGTCTCTCAAATCAGATACTCCTCTCGGTTGTGTGCCATTCACAATCTCAAATGGTGTATTTGCAATACTCCTATTCATTGAATTATTCTATGAAAACTCTACTTGTGCTAACATAGAATCCCAATTACTCAGTGTGTCTCCAACTAAACATCTCAAAAGATTTCCCAAACTTCTGTTCACAACTTCAGTCTGTCCATCAATTTGTGGGTGAAATGTAGAACTATATTTCAACTCAGTGCCAAATTTCTTCCAAAGGGTCTTCCAAAAATATCCAACAAATTTACTATCTCATTTAGAGATAATACTCCTCGGTAATCCATGCAATCTGACAATTTCCTTAAATAAAAGATCTGTTATATGTACTACATCTGATGTCTTTCTACATGGTATAAAATGTGCCATCTTAGAAAATCTATCCACAACAAAAAATATTGAATCATTATATCTTACTGTCTTTGGTAAGCTAAGAACAAAGTCCATACTGATGTTAATCCAAGGTTTCTTAGGAACAACAATTGGTGTATACAATCTAGTATTCTGACTTACTCCTTTTGCAACTTGACAAATTCCACAACTTTTCACAAATTTCTGAACATCTCTATACAACTGCGGCCAATAGTATTTCTCCTTAAGAAAATTCCATGTTTTATCAATGCCAAAATGTCTAGCAAAACCACTACTATGTTTCTCCTTTATCAAATTATATCTCATTACTCCTCTTGGTATACACAACTGAATACCTTTAAACAACATACCTTCCTAAATAAAATATTCATCTCATTTAGTATCTTGTTGGTCTTGAATAGGTGCTCTGCACTTTCTCCATGGCTCAGAAAAATCAGGGTCATTTTCATACAAACCTTTCATCTCATCAAAACCAAGATCTTCAATTTTAAGCTCGGTCATCAAAGATATTCTTCTACTCAATGCATCAACAACTCAGTTAGTGACTCCACTCTTATGCTTGATCACAAATGTATAACTCTGCAAATACTCAACCCATTTCATATGTCTCTGATTCAACTTATTCTAACTAGCCAAATATTGTAAAGCCTTATGATCAGTATACAACACAAATTCACTCAGTATCAAATAATGTCTCCATTTCTTCAATGCTTGAAAAATAGCATAGAATTCTTGATCATACATAGAATATTTGCTTCTAGCATCATTCAATTTTTCACTAAAGAAAGCAACTGGTTTACCTTCTTGACTCGACAAAGCTCCAATTGCACTTCCACTTGCATCACATTCTACTTGAAATACCTTACTGAAATTAGGTAATGCCAAAATAGGTAATTCAACAACCTTCTGCTTCAGAGTCTCAAAGCTTCTATCAGCTCCATGTGTCCACTTAAATTCTCTTTTGTCTCATCTCATAGTCTTAGTCATAGCATTACAAATTGAATTGAAATTCCTTATGAACTTTCGATAAAAAATTGACAAACCATGAAATGATCTTACCTCACTAGAATTCACAAGTGTAGGCCAATTCAAAATAGCTTCAACCTTTTCAAGATCCATCTTCAAACCATCAACCGAAATTAAAAAATCCCAAACACACAATCTCTTCTTTCATGAATGAACACTTTTTTAGATTTATTAGCAACTTTTTCTCTTTCAATGTCTACAAAACTTCTCTAACATGAAACAAATTTTCTTCTCTAGTCTTACTAAATATCATAATCTCATCAAGATATACAATCACAAATTTACCTAAGAATTTCTTCAAAACTTCATTCATCAACCTCATAAAAGTACTCAGTGCATTAGTTAAACCAAAAGGCATAACCAACCACTCATACAAACCTTCCTTTGACTTAAAAGAAGTCTTCCACTCATCACCTTCTCTAATTCTAATATGATCATACCCACTTTTCAAATCAATCTTTGTGAAATACCTTGCTCCAGTCAAACTGTCCATTATATCATCCATCCTTGGCATCAGAAACCTATATTTCACTGTTATCTTGTTGATTGCTCTAGAATCAGTACACATTCTCCATTCTCCATTATTCTTAGGTGCCAATACAATAGGTACTACACAAGGACTCAAACTTTCTTTGATCAAACCTTTCTCCAACAACTATTGAATCTATCGGTTCAATTCCTAATTCTTGGTAGGTAACAACCGATGAGGTGCCTTATTCGGTAAACTAGCTCTAGGGATTAGATGCATACAATGATCAATGCTTCTTTTTGGTGGCAAACCATTAGGTACATTATCAAAAATGATATCACTATACTCGGTGAGAAACTTATCAATCTTTTCAAGAACATTATCATCTATTTTCTTACTTGGCTTATTAGGAATCATAGCAAAACATACACCATTCTTCTTCAATGAGTTAACAAACTTTGTTCCTTCCATCAAGAAAACTTTCATAGATGTGCAAACATTACTAACAGGTTCTTCCATCAATGGTAACAAGATTTGTTTCTTTCCATCAGCCACAATAGTATACTTATACAATCTCCCATCATATATAGCATGTCTATCATATTACCAAGGTCTACCCAACAAAATATGACAACAATCCATAGGCATGATATCACATAACACCTTATCATAGTATTTTCCAATCTTCAAATTCACATAACATTGTTCACTTACCAGGAGTGTATGCTCATCTTTGATCCATGAAATCTGATAGGGCTTCAGATGTACCAACCTTTCCAACTGTAATTTTGTGACCATCTCTTCAAATGCCAGATTCTCCGAGCTACCACTATCAATGATTACCTTCCAAAATTTGTCAGAAACTCTACATCTAGTCTTGAACAAAATTTTCCTTACCAGATCTTCCTTCTTTCTTTTATTCCACAGTGCTCTCCTTACCATCAAGTTATTTTATTTCTCAGGTTCATTCAGTGACTCTTCTTGCACCAAAGCATTCCTACTACTACTAGCCTTCTTACTTGCTTATGTATATTCAAAAGATCTATGTGCTTCTTCTCCATAATTTTAACAAGTTCCTTGGAAACTTCCTCTTCCATAACTACCTCAGTAGTTACTGCCTCTGCCTCTAGAACTTTCACCTTTCCACTTGGTCTTGCCTTTGTCTAGATTTGTCTTTTCAGGCTCAGACCTACCACTTTCACCATTAGATCTACCTCTTCCTCTAGGGAATCTACCTCCATGACCTCTCTATCTTTTCTCATGTCTTTTGTTCAATTTCTCCTTGGACTTCAAAGCAAATTGATAAGCCTCTTCAATGTTCTCCAACTTGACCATACTAATTTCCTCTTGGATGGAAACTCTCAAACCATTTAGGTATCTACCGATTCTTTCCACATCATCTTCACCATGTCTAGATATGATATCCAATCTATAGAATTCCTTGGTATACTCTTTTACCAAGCTATCTTTCTTCCTAAAACTTTGCATTCACCAAACTAGGTTAATCTGATAATCACAAGGTAAGAACTTTCCTTTTATCTTATTGACCATTTTACTCCATACCTTGATTTTGTCTTTTCCTTTCCTCTTCTGATCCAATTGTAGGTGTTCCCACCATAAGGATGCATGAATTTTCAACTTTGTGCTTGCAATCTTCACCTTCTTATCCTCAGGAATGTTTTCATATTCAAAATACTTTTCCATCTCGGTGATCCAGTCCACCAATTCATCAGAATATAGCTTTCCACCATACTCAGGAGGATTGAAATGTGGTGTTGACTTCAAACTTTTCAAAGCCTTCAAAAATATTTCTTCACCTTGATCCATAATAGGTGCAGGTTCTACATTTGCCTATTCTTCTTCAATTTCATCATCACTAACATCTTCAAGATGTATTCCTCTTCTTTGGGTTGTCTCCACTACTTCTAACCTAGCAGTAATCTACCTTAGCATATCTACCAATCCTGGATCTGCATCTCACCTCCCACAAACCATCTTAACAACCCTCTACAATTGTAGGTCAGATCACAATCGGCTACCCCGCAACAATTAAACTAGGGCTTCCAGAGGAGCCTACAAACCTAGATCTGCAAAACTAGATCAAGATCTAACCTAGCTTTGATACCACCTGATGCAAGGCAGGGAGCAAGAGGGGCCAAGTAATGGTGCACCTTGATGATCCAAGCCTGCTCAACACATGTGGAAGAAAACAAACACAAGAGTGAGAGAGAGAATGCAGAAACTTTCATATATTATCATCAATTGAATCATACATGTCGAGCTGTAAGGCCTTCCCGGTTACTGCTAGATATTACAATGAATCTCAAAAGTCCTCAAACATGCGAGGATCTATTAAAAAATCTCCAATCTAATGTCTACTACTTCTCTCAAAACTGAATCCCTAAACTACAACCAAATAACTACATTTATACAAGAGGATACCGAATTGAGTCTACCTTTAGATCCATAATTAATGGAAGTAACGGTCAGATCTAGGACTACATGCTTCCCAATAATGGATAAAAACATTAAATCCACAATCCAATATAAATGCACAAGTCATCCATAATAGGAAACAAAACTAAACTTGTCGGTAAGCACGATAACCAAGCAGGGGACAGACAATACCGAGCGCCAGTGAAATAACCGACTGCCCAGGAGAGAACCGACCACACTCAGTAACCAAAGGAAATCAACCAACTACTGACCAACTCGGTCAAAGTAGAAACCAAGAAACATAGACAAAATCTAAATTATTTTTGGTGACACAAGATTGCCAAGGACCCGAGATGCTCCTACATCAGTTGTCTATTAGCTATGCATGCAAGATTTCACACAGATTAAACTCTCCTTTCTCTCTTACCGGCCTTATTGTTGCTAGAAAGGTGGCCGCTGACATAATGTTTACTTTGCTAGTGTGGTGGAACCTATATCCAAGTATCATGGACATCAATTTGATGTCTTTCTCCTCAATAGGCTCTATTGTCATTCCACGCCTATCACTTCTTGATTTGCAAGCCTGTTCTACAAGTTTTCTGACATCCTTTCCCACTAGAAGAATGATGCCTATCTTTGTCCTATCATCTCATGAATTAGGTCTCCTGTTATCCTAACTGGCACTTCACCTATCAAAAATAGATCATCATGGATCCTGCTGAGTAGGATCTTGATCCATTCTAACTCATAGAACTCATATGTCATAGCATATTCCACTATAGGATGATTTTCCAACTGTGCATACTCATCAATGAAGGTTTTATTAGGTTTCATCATTGTTTCCACGTGTGATCTTATTCTATCCAAACCTACTAGTTCCTTCTTGTAGTATATGCATGCCCTGATATCTTCCACATACATAACACCCATGGGAGTGTCAGATAATGCACCTTCTAGGTCGTCTAGTGTGGATTTGAATGGATGCCTTTTAAACACATATCTCTTCTTCTCTTCCACATCAAATACAATGGGAGTAGCCATTACTTATATATATTGCTTTCCAAATAATCTCAAAGACTTCTAAATTGGCACAACAGATTAGGGCTTCCATAACTAATCAAATGCACCTGCTAAACACTGGTGAATCAATCTACAATCCTTCACACTCAAATGTTAGGGATCCTCTACTCTCCAATCACTCTAAATTCAAATGCAATGAGAGATCTAAATGCTTTTGTGTACTTTAAAGTAAAAATTGCACCATTAGTGCTTGCCGCGTAAACCAGACTTTCATTTAAAGTCTCCATCTTTTGTTTTTCTATCAATCAGGAAGTGCACTCTTGCACATAGCCTCTATTATTCTCCAAAAGGTTAAATCCAAAGGCTCATACTCTGAGGGTGAGTATACCAGCCGCGCAGGGGTCTAGATCTAAATTAGCTCCCCCTATGACCCTGGGGGCCATTCATTCAAATGTAGAGGGTGCGTCCACTGTGGATGCATCCAATACATGCTCATCAACCTTATCCTTCTTCACCTCTGACCAAATCATGTTTGCATCTTCTGAAGCTTTCACAAACTTGACTTCTCCTTCAGTATCCAGTATTGATTCTTCTAGCCTTTTAGGGCTTTCCTGACTTTGCATCCTTGATCTATAGAACTTTGAGATGTGTCCAACCTTGTTGCATGAGTGACAAATAATTGGAGGCCTTATATTCCTCAGTGCATTGACATGGGTTACCATTTACATTGTCTAGCTAAGTGACCATTATAGTTACATATCTGACATGTAACATTCTAAGAACTTCTTACATTTGGCTGATTCCAATTTCTCTGATTATGCTAAGTCTTGTTCTTCTGACTTGTCCTACAATTCATAGCTCTATGACCAAATTTATTGCATGAATAACAATAACCATTGAAAGGTCTTACCTCTGTACAGTTTCTTTCTATATGTCCATGCTTGTTACATGCATAACAAGTTTAATCAACTGGCTTGCGCTCATTCTTGGATGGTTCAACATGATCTTTAGTCTGACTTCTAGTCTCCTTAGCATCTATGGTATCTTTTGGTTCTTTCATTCTTGGTCACATGTTGTCAATCTGATTTTGTGCTTCATTGAATCCAATGTTGCTAGTATCTCCTTTAAGCTTCTGAGCATATAGTTGAGATTCAATTAGATCCTTTGTTGTGTGTAGTTTATCAATGTGATTATTAGCCTCTTTCAATTTAGATTCCAAGCTTACTTTTTTGTTTCTTAGCTCCAAGATTTCCATGTTTTCTTACCTCAATTCTTCATTCAGTTGAAGGTTCTCTTTGATTTGTTCATCATAGACTTCTTGATTGTTTCTTAGCTTATCATCCAATTCTTCAATTTGTTCTTTTAGGGGTGAATTTTTTTCATTCAGCTTCTTTATCATTATCCCTAAATCACTGGTAGAGAATTCTTTCAAATCTTTTCTTAGCCTTTTAATGAATTCTTGAGCATCACTGACTTTTTCCTTTAGTTCTTCAATTTCTTTTTCAAATTTGTCTAGGTCTTCAAGAGTAGCTTCAAGATTTCTTTTCATATGTTTCATTTCTACTTTGTCCATGATCTCCTCAAGTGGTTAAACTTCTTTGTTGATTACCAGAGCTCTGATACCAATTTTTAGGAATGGGAACACTGAGAGGGAGAGGGGTGAATCAGTGTTCACATAATCGATCTTTTTACTTTACTTCTTAAACTTAACTTGAATTCTTAAGTACTCAAATGAACATTAAAATAAATAAGCAACATGAATACAACACAAAACATGGATGTCATTATGGGGAAACCTAAATAGGTAAAAACCCTGGTGGGAATTGACACCCACTAATAATCCGTACTAGTGTTTTATGATCCTTGTTAGAAGATCCTTAACCCTGTTAGGAGTTTCTTTACAATGTATTTAGTAAAGTGACCTGGTCAAGGGTCAGACCCTGTTAGGAGTATTTTAAAATAAGCCTATTAGGGGTGTGGACTCATTGTCCTAGATCTCACTGCTCAAGTGGTGAAGGCTACAACCTTTTGATCTCAGATACACACTATATCTGTTGGATGAACTAGCACTGTGACACTGCTTGTTTGATCAGTTCCTTTGATGTGCAGATGCTTTGACCACTTGAAAATATCTAATACATCTTATTAACTCTTCCCACACTTCTACTCTTATTATTTCAACTCTCTATCAACTTCCATACTTCATTACAATGGTGCATCTAATATTTATATGCACATACAAAGCAATTAACTAGGTCGGCCCTTTAACTGATTACACACAACACTTCCAATTGAATTGGCTCAACCATGTTTACAAATAAAAAT
Source organism: Chamaecyparis obtusa (assembly GCA_027943335.1). NCBI lineage: Eukaryota > Viridiplantae > Streptophyta > Pinopsida > Cupressales > Cupressaceae > Chamaecyparis > Chamaecyparis obtusa. Next base: position 1,388,513 of record BSBK01003769.1, on the reverse strand, counting down.
AATTATATGTCTATAACCTAATTACAATAGGTTCATATCCCTTACACAACAATAACATAACTGCTAACCAAAATACCAACAGTCAGCTACTTGCACTGTTCTTCTCTGGCATTCATTGTCTATGCAACTTGAACTCTCTGTATCTTCCTCATACTGAATCTTATGATCATGTGCTTATAGAATTAGCATGAATATGGTCTTACCAACTTAAATTCTAGGGTGCATACCATAATTATGTTGTATGCATGTGCACTGATGCTCTGACCTTCAGGTACTCTATATATTGTCTAGTCTTCAACACTTAGCCAATTTCTGATATTCATATCATGAGCGCTGACTCCAAAACATCATATGACTTTGTTGCCATAATGACAACACTATTTTAAGTCATATACACTAGTATATTCAACTTTCCAATAGACTCTTAACATATAATAAATATATTTACATTACACTGCAGTATGTCATAACTTTCTATATCTCTTCTTCGGTGATCACTGTATATACATTCCTCACTATATCATGACTGATCTTACTGTTTCCCCCTTTTGTTACTCATTTCATGTCATTTCCCTCTATTTTTGTCACTTGAAGCTACTAGGGTGTAGGAGTAAGAAAATACTTATCCAAAAATGGTTTGTGGAGCTACATAATCATTGGTAAGTAATTGTCCCATCCGGACCTTACAAACTCCAAAAATAGTATGTTGATTTCTAGATGGGTAGTTAGATCAACCAAACTGTTAGCAATAGAGAGACGATGATCTCTTTGTACTAACTCCTTTTTTTATGCCAATTCTTTCTGCATAACCTCCAGATGAGGTGTTAACATTATTTGCATGGAGATTAGTTTGGCTCATATTCTCCCATCATTAGCCATCAACTCAGCTAATCTCCCTTGTGTATGAAGTAACCATGTGAAATGAATGGAGCTAGAACTTGCATCCATGCTCAGTGAATGACTAGTAGACTTCAAGTCTAGTTGCAGTTTATCTATCAAACCTTGATTATCCTTAGTGAAGGTTTCTACATTAAAAAGTTTCTTGTACAAAGAGTAGACATTATGTATAACCTCTTCTAAATTATTCACTAAGGAATAGAGTTTGACTTGTTTGATTGCTATCTCAGTTGAGACCTTTTCAAGTACCTTTGTCTCAAACTTTCTTTCTGACCACTGCATAAGCTTTTCATTGGCTTCACTATCATCATTGTTCACCTTCTTAACAATCTGACCCAATTATTTGAAAATAGGTGAAGTCTCATTCACATCATCTATTTCAAAAGCTTCTACAAATATACCTTTTATTTCATGCAGTACCTGTTTCTATTGATGTTCTTTCCTTAATTATTCTTGCTTGCTTTTCTTCTTCAAGAGATCTTGAAAAATTTCCATTTCTCATATGTCAAGTTATTAGTGTCCCACTTTGGAATCACTTTAACTTCATCAAGTGTTACCTGTGTGGTATGATACTTTTCCTTTTTCTTATGTGATATCTTCTTTGGTGTGGTGCCACTCGAAAACTGTACTAAGGCTTGGATAACCTCTTGCTCCTTAGTGATTTTCTCCTAAATCTTCTGTTCTTCCTCAATACGAGGTCCTAAATTTTTTGTTGCAAAATTATCTTCTTTTTCTTTTAAGTTTTCTTCTCCTTTACTTTTATTGTCTTCACCGAAAAGTGAATTTTCTATCATGGTTGCTAGCTTGTCCTATTCCTTGGCACTGGAACTTTGTGTGATCTTTTGTTCAACTGTGATCATGTGGGAGCTTGTAGGTTCAATGTCTACATTTGATGTACCCTCAATCCTTGTATAGTCACATACCTATATGAGAACTGGATTGGTACTCGATAGAAAGTGATCTGAGGCTTCCTCAGCAAGGATTTGGCTCTTTAATTCTTCCTCAACCAATGTATTTTTATTAACTTGTGTCTCTTTAGGTATGTCCTCAATAGTGATTAGATCCTATGATCCACCCACTTATACCATCTTTCTTTCCTCTTCCTCAATGTTATGAGGCTCATCAATATCTTCTTTGTTGTCTAGTTCCATTTGGCTGGACGTTCCTTCACCTTGTTGTGTGCTCTTATCAATTAATAACCCAAAACTAATTTTCCACAACCTTGTACTTTGGGTGACAAATTCATCAATGTTATGTTTCAAAATGGAATAATCCCTGATATTAGGTATGAATATGTTTATGTATTTCTCCATATATGCCTTTATTTTCTTCGGTGTTAATTCAGGCATGATCTGAGCTAAGGTGCCTTCCCTTATCTATCTTTCTATCATGATGACATACTACCATTTTTGATCTATTTTGGTAAAAAATTCTTTAGGGATGAGATTCCCAATCTCTAGAGGGGTCATCTTAAATGTGAATATCATTTCTAACACAACCTCTTCAACTTTTTCTTTGTCATCATTACTTAATTTTTTAAATTTAATAAAGTTAAAACCTTCTAATCTTGCACTGCTTTTGATATTTTGGCATATTTCATCCACACTAGTTGGATATCTTTGTGATGCCAATTTAAAATTTTTATTATCATCTATGTCTATATTTTCTTCATCATCCTCCTTCTGTAATACTAACTTCCTTCTTGGCTTCTTCTTAGGATGACTCGACACAAATCTAGTTTGCACTAGTTTTCTTTTTCTTGAAGTTTCCCCTTTAGTTCTTTCTGCTAGTATTTTCCTTTGGGGCTCAGTAGCTATGGTAGTTGAGGCTTCCCTAGTTCTTGGTCTTAATGGGATAGGAGGGATAGGCATTATTTTTTGGATTTTCCTTTTACTAGGCTCGAAAACCATTTCCTCCTTGCCTTTCTTTTGCATTCCTACATCCTCCTCTTTATTATCTTTAGATTCACTAGACTTATCCTCACCATGACCTTGTGTAATCTCAAGAGGCACATTCTCATCTTCTCCTTCACCTATAATTTTCTCTATATTCTTAACTATTTTCTTTCTTTTCCTTTGTAGGGTTGCAGACTTTAATCCCATAGTAATTTTGGACTTAGCCTCTTCATAATTTCCAAAAGGTTTTGCTTTCTTATCAATGTCTTCAGCAAGTAGGATAGTTATTTCTGCTGATGTCTCATCTAAATTAACCTCATGGGGCAATAGACTTAGCCATGCTACCCTATGCACTATTGGCACCCTCAAAAATTTTGAGGATCCTCATTGAAAATTTTGCCAAGGCATGAAAGGGTCCTTTTGTGCACTATTTGGGAAGTTTGGTTTTGAAATTGAATCTGATTACCTAGTTAGTTTCATGAGTCATTCCTTTTGAGGTATGTTACCCTTATTACATCCATCCCTCTTATCCATTTTCAGCTCCCTACATGCAGATTTGATCATTGTGTGAAGTGCATCTTTTAGGTGTTTTATGTAAATCTGCATTGTACCTTGTTTCAAATGAATTCAAGTGGCCTACTTTGAGGACTTAGTTCTCTTATCTTGTTGATCATAATTACAATCTAGGTTTTCCCTTTTATTTTAATCATGGAAAATATACATTTGGTGAAGTTTTAGACCTCGATGAATCTATTTGTCCAGTTTTCTCAGCTGATTCTGTACCCAGTTTGTGTTTTTTCTCTAAGTGTGCATTTGCTAGTAAATCTGAAAGGTCATTTTTGAATGTTGATAATAATTGCCTAGTTGACTGTCACATCTTTCCAATTGATTCCCTAATTATGTGTACATCAAAGAACCAACGTCCCATTTTTCAGATCGTGGAGATTTTATTTGATGAGTTTTTGCAACTCATTCCTGAGGTAATTTATTTAATTTTTTAGCATAATTAGTTTTCAATCTGCAGAGTTTCCATGTTAGGAGTTTCTAGTGATTTTTCCATGATGGTGATATCTCAATGTTTCAGTTTATAAGCTTTTAGCTTCTTGGGTCATGATTTTATATTTTTATTACATCTATTTGAGAAGCGGTTCACTGTGATTTCAACTTTTGTTTACAGAACAAAATTAAAATAGGCGACTTTGAGCTTTGAAATATCTCTCCTTGTGTGTTATCATGGGAAACTATCTAGCATAGTGATTGTCTATACTACAAAATTCATGTTCATCAAGTGCCAACGTCCGAGGATATGTTTTGATCAATTTTTAAAGGGGTTCCGGGAGGTTGTCTAATAAGTTTTGGTAACTTTACAAAGTTTTTGTAAATCAAGTTTTTGAGTGATCTAGTGTTGTTCAAATCAAAATCCAGATGTAGGAACCAATAATTCTAATCACATTTGAGGCTTAGTTGTTTGAAAATGAAAATTTTTTAGTTGGACCCACTTTGGGCCCAGCTTGCCTCATCATCTTTGGTACGCAGTGCCATCTTCATTTTTGTGTTGTGCATGTGCATGTTTCTTTAAGTGTTGTGGCATCTTCATTTTTGTGTTGCATATCTCCTTGCTACTTTGGTGTTGTGCATAATCTTTTTATGATGTGCTAAGCATGCTTCATTTAGCCTTACATGTGCTTCCTTAAGCTTTAGGCATGCTCTCTTTTATGATGTGCGCACCTTATTTTTAGCACTGCATTGCTCCATTTAGCATTGCGCTACACCCCTCATGAACTATGCATATTTATAATGGGTTGTGCATGTTTTTCTTTAGCGTGTTGCACCTTCAGTTGGCATTGTACACACTTTGGCATGCTCATGCCTTCCCTTGTTGTGCATGCTTCCTTTTCACCCCACATGCTTCCCTTTAGTGCTCCATAGAGGACCAAGCATTGCACATACTCCCTTTTCTATGCACACCATATTCCTTAGGTGTTGCATGTATGCCAAAGCCAAGGATCTATCCACTGTGGTGGTTTATCCCACATGCGCCCAGTAAGGAGCACTGGAATTGTTTAAAAGAAAGAATGCCTAGTATGATTGTAAACAAGGGGCATTGGTAGGTGAAGACCTTCTAGGTTGTGGGGCCCAGTATGTTGCATGGATTCTTTCTGGCTAGGCACGCTAACAAAGGAAAATTTAAGAATAAAAAATATAATTATGGGAGGTTTGGTCCCATATTGGTGGTGGGAGGGATCAAAATGTTATTCATATACCAAAGCACATGGTAACATGGTGTCAAAAGGTGGACACCATAGAGGAGGTTCTTGCGTGCGTGATAGGTGGCCGGTTCAGATGATGTGGGTCCGGTGGCATTGCAACATGGCAGTGGGTCTGGGGACAAAAGGTAAATTTTCTACGCAACACATGGAAGCACACAAAGGTTCATCTTGGGATACATGCCTTAGATTGATAGTGGGCACGATCCCTTGAAGAGAAAGATGCATGAAGATAACCATCAAGGGATCACACCTAGGTGACATGTGTTCCACGATGAGATGGAAAGGTGAGATATAGTTGAGTGCCTAGTTGGAGAAGTAGACAAATTAGTGAGTGACATGTGGCACATGTGGGTACAAGGTAATGACCATGTAAGTGGTGATGATGTAGGCAGTTCTAGTAGGGTTGTGAGGTGGTCAGCTGGGCCAATTTGAAGGTGCCATGTGGCATGTGGGGGCCCATACAAATTTAAATACTTGTGCAGAAAGATTAAAAATTTGTATAGTGCAGACTATAGGCATAAATTTGAAATTTTTTTAAAATAGTTGTGCATGGAAGGAAATGTTTGGGCAATGTTTTTGCTCCAAAATATGAAGTATTATATATCAACATAAACAACATAAGCTAAGGAATCCAACAACAATGTTAAAATTTTAATTGTCAAGATGAGAAAAGGGTTTTTTGTCCTTTCAAAGAAATAAGTGAGTATTTTATGGTTGAAATAGGAAAGATTTATTTTGCAAGTCCAAACAAGGGGAAGAGAGGATATAAGGAAATCAAATTGTTGAACTGCCTGAGATATTAATTGATGATTTGATCTTCTAAAAAATGAGCGATTGATTTGAGTGATTTTGCAAGTATACCAAATATGATTGCATTTGTCGCAAGCTCTGAGAAGTAGTTGGTTTTGTTTTAGGTTTTTTTACCTAAATGATCTATTACTTGTTGTAATCCTTTTTCTATAAAAGGATTCTCAGGATCATTTGCAAGGGATGAAATTTTTTGAGACACGGGAGGCTGAAAAGCTGAGTGTGTACATTCTTAGTCCAAAGTGTAATATACCATAGTGATTGTGTCAATACAGAGAAAAAACCTTCTAAATATTTTGCATATTGTTCAAGTGGTGTGTTCTGAAGTAGATCTTGTTATACACAAATTTGAGTCCTTACACTTAATAGAGTTTTCTAGTTTCAGATCTCTCCTTTTGTTTTTTCTTCTTGAGTTTTGAGTTTTCTGATTCACTGCACAGAGTTTATCTACGTATATATTTCTATTCATTAGCTTTGATCTAGGATCAATTTAAAAGTCTCTAGATAAAACATAGATTCAGTTGTTTAGTAGAAGGATATTTTGTAAGTAGTATGAGTTTGGTTCATTGTATTTAAGGCTTGGAGTCTCTGATGAATTAAGTAGTTGTTCCTATGTTTTGTATCTGCATTAGAATCATTTTCCCAATTGACAAGGAACTTATTAGAAATTAGTATCTCCTATAGTGATGCAAGTTTGGCATGGTTGTTTACATTCTGCAAGTTTTAAAGAACAAAATTCATTGAAAATCCTTTTAGTTTTGTGGTTATGTGGTATTATTTTTTCATGATAATCAGGAATATTAACAGATGAGTGGTTGCCATCTAGTATTTTCTTATCATAATTTTCTTTGATGAATCCATTTTGAAGTTACAGAGTGTTATATGTTACTGGATTAGGTGTACCCACCTTGGTTTTACAGAGCCATAAGTGCAAAGGGTAGTCTTTTCCTTATAGTTGGTCCAACTACCTTAAGATCCTTTTATATATTTGGAACTAACCCATCCTTATCATCAATCTGAAGGTATATTGGTAGACTTAGAGTGTAAGTCATTTTGAAACATGAACAAGCATAATAGCCTGAACATAAGTGTGGTCGGTATCCACTAGAAAATAGATATTTGTGTAGTGTTTCTTTACTAGGGATACTGGGATTCTACTTCTCTTTCTCATCTACTTCTTGAATTCAAAAAAATAACTATCCATCACACTATCAAAATTGTCACCTAACTGATGAATAAACTCATTGATTTACTAGGTTACTGGTCGGTCCTTGCTCCATACAACATCTCCTATAGTAGGAAAAAAATTTTTACATTGAAAAATAAAAAAATGATCAGGGAACCAAACTTACACATTGAATTCTTAGACTTCTTGATTGATGTTAGGTTCTCGGCAAGATCATAAGTATGATATTCCTTTACCATCTTCCATGCTTGATCAACTACAATGCAGGGAACACTATCCAACCTACTTGATTGATAAAATTTTTGAGCAATAACTCTCAATGCAAAATTTATCTCCAGATCTATGATCATAGAGATTTCCATTCCTCTCTTATTCCATATTGCATGTGTGTTAGCTTGAATGACCTCTTTTCTTTGGTATCTTATAGTTTTCTTCTCGGTACAAATGAGATAATTGGTGACTCAGTGAATCATTTCCTTGGTGATCTTGACCAACACATCCTCCAACCACATTTTCATGTCATGAAATCTTCTCAAAATAATCTTGACCCATTCAATTTTGAAGTTCCAAGGGAAATCTAGGGCATGAACTAACCCTTTCTTGACAACTTATTTATTCTCTGTCTTTAACACTCCATTGATACACAACCTGTTGTAAGCCTCTCTAAGCTCATAATCTCCAATTTCTCCAATCTTGGACATGTGGCATGAGTGCACATCATGTACCATCAACAAATTTGGTTGAATTGATGATAGGGCTCCCAAGAGATCTTCGTTCATAGAACTTTTTGGTACAACTTGGAATTTTGGTGGCTTACATGCATCACTCCTTACTAATTGGACATTTAAAACTTCTTTCCCTTTCTTCCTTACTACTATAGATGAGGTAGATGCCATATCTCTAATCTAGGGTTCAAAAGATAGATATAGGTAGCTCACTAAGACCTTGTTTTAACGGTTCTCCACACTATTTGTCGATGACACGCTGTAGGAATCTTACCAATCTTGACTTAGCTCAAGTATCTCTTTCCAATCACCTTGAATCACTCTGAAAATTCTCAAATCGCTGGATGAAATGAGAATGAATGGTAATATTTCACTTTATAGACTCAAACAATCACTTTTAGGGCTTCATTAAATGTTCTATATAGTTTTAGGTGAAACACAACTGTCTCGGCCTTCACATGTCAACTCAGCTACCACATTGCCATACTCATTTGAAACCATGACTTGGTCAAAACTAATATTTCATTTCTACTCGACAGATATCACACCTCATCTTATTACAAGAGCTTGGTACATAATGAGTGACTCGGCCACTATAGACATAAATACTGATGTTCAACATCAAATATGTAATATAACTCTTTTCTGAAATATATCCTAATGTATCTTAATTTATGCAAATATGGACTTTAACATATCAAATGTCAGGAACTGATGTAAAATATGACATTAGAAAATTCAATTCCTCACATACCTTCTTGTCTTAGGTAGAAGTAGTGTAATCACCTGATCCATTGAATTGGTTGACCTCAAGTTCACTAGATCCACTATTTCCTGCTTCCTCTTTCTTTCTCCATGTATTGTTTGTCTAATATCTTATTTGTTCAACAATCTCCTTCTTTTTGAATTATTCATTACTCGGTGCTTGTGTTCTGTAGTCTCTTTTTATGTGACCAATCTTATGGCATTTGTAATAGACCAAAATTCCACTCATCCAACTCTTGGATTTACCTCTAAAATGTGTCTTTACACAGTTTTCTCCAAGATAACCATATTCTCCACAATAATGACAACTATACCATGTATTTTTGTCCCAATTGAATGTATTACCTCTCCTTGGTGCATTACTCTGCTTATTAGATGTCCACTTAGGTTTTGCATTGGATCTACATTCTTGAGCTCTATGACCATATTTATGAAAATAGTAACAATGTCCTTGAAATCTAGGTGTGGTAGGTGGATTACTAGCCTTTGACCTCCATTCATGTGCTTGATGTCCATGCTTCTTATATTTTAAAAAAACTCCATTGAATTTTGGTTTAGGATTGGACTTTCCATTCTTGCTTTTGCAAATGTTATTTGTGTGTCCTAGCTTTCCATAATGATGGCATGTAGGTTTATTTTTCTTTGACATTGCATTCCTTTGTTCTCCATTCTTTGATGATTATCCTTCTTCAGTGGATGATAGGTACTTATCATGACCAAGTCTAGAAGTGTCACTAGATCTTCTTGGTGACCTCAATAATTCTTCAAATTATTTCACAACTTCATTTGGTTTGTTCATCGTCTCATTAAGTTCCTTTTCATATCTCAATTCATTCTTTAGCTAACTATTCTCTGATCTCATATTTATAATTTCTATATCTTTCCTGCTCAACTCTTGATTGGAAAGTAACAGTTGATTTACCAGGATTTATAGTGGAAACCTAATGTGGGAAAAACCACTTTGTAACATGCTACTATTATTTTCACTCTTCTGAAGTGAGCTCGGTTAAAAGCCAACCCTGTTAAAGGTTACAATACACACTATTAGGTGTGACCCGGTTAAAGGATTTCAATCAGCCTGTAAAAAGTGAGCCTTGTCATAGGACTTACATACACTCCATTAGAATGCAACCTTGTTCAAAGGATTTAACATATGACTGTTAGGTCAAGCTCTGTTAAAAGGATTTTGACTATTACAATGGTTAGATTGTAGCAGCAATATTTATCTAAAAAATATACAACTCACTTTGCAAATATCAGATCCGATTCCGTACACTAATGCTGGTTTACTAACTTTAAAACTTTTCCATCTCCATCTCTGATCTGCTCAGAACTTTTCTTCAAGAAACCACCACAATTCTCCTTTAGCCTTTTCTACTTATACAGTCAATAAAACTTTTTTGATCTTCCAGCATTCTCTTTTTCACCCATGCACTTGCATATCCAAATGCTTAGGTTCCCTTTATACTTTCCTCAATTAGGTTAACTCATCTTATGCCACTCAATCTCATTCATAGATCTTAGGGTTAGGTCAGATTCATTGAATCTACCCACTTCATGTTCTTCGGCTCCTTTTCTAGAATCATCTCAAATCTCTTAAAGATTTACAATAAAATGTTTTACAATGCATTTAATGCTTTCAAACAATCAATAGATAAAGTCAACACATTTTACATAGTCCAAGAATTCAACAATGTCAGCTCCAAAACTAAATTCTCTTCAAATATAAAAATGATGATGCTCGGTCAATACTGTGATCATTTACTTAGTCTTCATGTAGAAAGCTCGGTCATTACTAAAAAAATTTCCTCGGCTTACATTGTCTTCCTCGGCAATTAATTGTTGTTCAGTCGACACTAGAATTTTGCTCGGCATACACTGACTCGGTTGACACTAACATTACTCGGCATAAACATGATTTCTCCATTTTTGCTCGGTCAAGCCTATGAGTTTAGTCTTCAGTCTTACTAGTATAAACAATACATTGTCTCATCATTGTACAACATAGTCAAGTACACTTTGTAGTATCAAGATAACTCAACCTTTCCCTAGGTGCTATTGTTACCAACCTTGCCTATCCCCTTAGCAACACTCAAATAGATATAGTACTTTCCTAAGTAGCAACAGTCTTACCAATTAAGGTTTGACATCAATGACAATACAACAATTGTTTCAATTGTAGTTTCCAATAGCTCTATTATGTCCTTCACTACTCTGCTTGGTCACTCTGTTTGATCTTTGCATCTGATAATTAAAACACTTCTCTATTCTATGTACATGAGATCTCCTTTGTTCTCCTTCCTTGCATACATCATTTTAGGGTTTAGCTCTCACCTTATATAGATATCTTATCAAGCTCCTAGAACAAGATCAATGATCTAGATTTATTACTTATTCCACTTAAGCATTCTCTTTTTCTAATGATAGGTTACATGGCTTACATAGGGATTAATGATTATAAATACAAGGCATAATCAGCTCCTTGATTACCTCAACAATCATTAAATCTCACATAGAAGTCAGCCAAAATGATTTACCTTGGTGTTTGTATCATTAAAGTCACATATGTCAAAACTGGCTTGCTCGGCTTATGAAGTTTGTGATGCTTAGGAATTACTATCCTTCATATAGTGGTGCTCGGTACTGACTCTTCTATACAACTTGACATAAACTGTTGGGCGACTACTAAAGTACTCGGTGACCTCTGACTTGCTAGGTAGTAATTACTACTCAATAATTATATAGAATACAAGTCTAAACATAACTTGGCCTTTACATGATGGCTCGATCACAGTGATGACCGACCAACATTGCCTTCAAAATGACTAAGTGTTAGACACTAATAGACAACATAACATAAGGATCAAAATTATAATGCATATGAAAAGAAAGAACACTATAATAGATATTATACATCTATAGATGCTAAAGTGTAAAGGCATAAGAAGTGTAGGGTGACTCTTCATTGCCTTATGACGAGTCAGTACTGAATTTCTATGTTCTTACTTAACCTTCTTTCTTGCTTTGTATCTATTCCTTGTGTCTAACTTTTTGTGTTCCTGCTGCTCCTAAGAAACCTACATTTGAGTGGAGACATGATGTTAGATATCATAAATCTAATCAATGATGGGTCATTAGACACTTCTTATACCCATATCTAAAAAACCCAACATATTCCACTTGTGCATAATAAAATCTATCATAGCTATGTATGAGATAAGAAAGAAGTGCCATAACAAATGATTTAAATATGCTGATTTTATCTAACTTATTTACTTCATGTGCAATCAGAAGTGTCCATATTGTAGTATGTGGGGTAAAATGTGGCTCCCACAAGGGTTGAGCCCAACGTGCTACAAGATCTAGACGATAAGAAATACTCAGATAAAAGAATCAACAAGGATCAAAGATGCAACTGATGTATATACAAATAATAGTCATATAGAAAAATCAAAGGGACATGTTTTTCTTTCCAAGAAATTTTTTTTTTCATTACAATCAGCAATGCAGGTCATAAAAATAAGGGCTACAGGGCAGAATAGTTCCTGCCAAGGGTAGGCAGGGCAGGTTGATTTAGAGTTCAAAATAAGGAGGGGCTTGATTTAGAGTTCAAAATAAGGAGGTACTTGTATGGAAAAACTGAGTCACGATGAAGACATTGTGTACACAGTAATGTAGAAGAGCAACCAATTCTCAGTTTAATCCATAAAAATAGAATTTGTTGCTTTAAATCAAGTTTAATTTGAGTTTAGTCCAAAACATTTGGATATAAGATAGATATTACGTTGTCTACAGAGATCCAATATTGTACTTACATGTTGTGGTGTTGAGGTGAGACTGCAAGAGAGTGTTCTTTTATTTACAAGGTTGAACTTCAACAAAATTATTAGTTTTTCTTTAAGATCTATTTTGTTTTGTGTTATCATGAGATTGAAGGAATCTAGCACCTATTTGTAACTTTCTTCTCTTGTAATCTCATGCATATAAATATGGTGCTTGTTATTTGTATAACTATCCTTCCAATATAATTTTTATATACCTAATGGTAGTATTTATTTTTAGGAGTGATTAATGGTGCCTATTATTAAAACACATGTTACAATACCTCCATTGAGTATCATAACATATTAAAATTTGTCATTTAGATTTATTTAAATTCGTCCTTTGGAGAAGGATCCAACTACTAAGTTAAAACTATCTACTAAGCTAAAATAAGTTTCCTATCTGGATCCACAACTATTGATTTATTGAAATTGAGTATCATAATGTTGAAATTTGTAGACAAGCCAAACCCCTAAATAATGAACAACCAACAAAAAACAGAGCTTATGGATAATGAAAACCCTAAATAGAAAACAATGTAATGGCTGTTGAAAGCCATATATTTGAGATATCTTATTACGGTTGTGATGAAATCGACATATAATCCAGCTAAGTTTCATAATTTATATTCTCTTTCGTCTTGTTCAAATACCTCCACCAAATTTAAAACAAGAGTATAAATATGACTCAAATGCAGTCTACACTATACACAGTCTCCTCTCTATACTAGAAAATGCATTCACAGTGAAGATATGTGTAAGTTTCTGTCTACGTCTTCTATACAAAATGCACCCCTTGCCATGCAATGTTCTCTACCTCATTAATGGGCTGTTGATTGTTCTCTACAAGAGGTTGATAACAAACTTTTGAGCAACCAAACACAAATACAATCCAGTCTGTAGTACAATAGCAGAGAAATGGAATGCGAGAAGACATAAGAGCTATGTCATGTCACTAAAACATTAATTTTGTAACATTTAACAGTTAGTGGAATGTCATCCTTTGGTACTTCATAGAATTTTGTAAACTAGAACTACAGGTATAGGAAAGAAAAGATATGTTCCTATCCAAAGATATATTTTAGCTGGATGATTTAACTATCTTAAATATCTTTAGAATTACAATAGAAGAAAAAGGGATGAAGGAATTGTTGGAGTCAGGGAAACCAAACAATTACAAATATGAACAGAAAACAAACAAGATGTTCAGCAACATATCTACAAATATCATTAGATCAAAAGAAAATATACTCTATTTCATGCTAATGTGATGTCACCATTCTAGAGTTTGATAATAAATTAATATTTTATAAAATACATAATATAATAGTTGAATAAAATATTATTATATAAACCAATAGATTAAATGACAAACAAAGATTGTCATTTATTATAAATATAATAATCTTAATATGATTATCTATTATTAAAATATCAATGAAATAATAATAGTACTATATAAATAGATAAATAATAAATAAAATAAATAATAAATATAATAATAATATAAATCAAATATTAATCTTATAGAATTGCTTCTACATAAAATATATAATTATGAATTCCAGGGCATTTATCTATGTGAGCAAAATATTACAATATATATCAAACTGCTGTAGCAGACAATATCTGACACAGCTCTGGCAATGTTTGTATGCCTTTTCCTCTAGACTACTGAGCATCCAATTAATTATATCTACGATGGACAGTAATTATGAAGGAAACCACTAATAATATGTTAAGCATCAGCGATTAATATATTGCAATAGAATTATATACTACCACAATGATAGTTTGAAATTACAGACTTATTGGTTTATTCCTTCCGTAATGTATTATGCAGTATCAATTGGTATTATCGATACGGAATTAAGTTATTTCCGTGCAACTAAGCCAAGATAATGCCTTATGTTATTTAGCGGTAAACAAAAGCTACTGGTGCATATTTCATATGAATTAAGAAGATGTTCCAAGTCAAGCAGCAACTCAAATAGAATAAATAATAATAGAAGATAAGTGTGCGAGTTGAGTTAATAAACGAATCTGTTAGTATGAAGAGACGTATCCTTCACAACTAACTCTTCACACGGGTATAAGATTGTCTTCCCAAGCATATATCGGGGACACACAAGAAACATACAACAACTGTCATATATTGCAGAAGATCATAATCCATATTGCCGATCATGGATCAAAGAGAGGGGAGAGTAAGAATAGTGAGAAAATAATCATTTATACTCAGCATAGAATACATATCATCTACATTCATTAAAGACAGTGCATATTATATTATATGGCTGACAAAGTATCGTATGACAGCATACTAATATGCTGCATCTAATCTATGAATTAATACTGAATTATATATTTGAATGATTTAATAGATATCATAGGGATAATATCAGAACTATTTATAAATATATATATTGATATCAGTTATAAAGGAGGATCATAAATATAATGATAGTACTCTAAATTATATAATACATAAATATTTAGGAATACAGTTATATACAGTGATGTCATAATTATACGGTAATACAATTATATACAGTCATGTAAATTATGACAGATATGTGTGTGTATCTATATATATATATATATATATATATAAGATGATTATGTGAATTGCTGTTAGCAGTCAATTAATTGATGTTGATAATACTATTAATACTAAAATATATATGGTCATATATATTATAGTATTAATATTAGATATGACAGTAAGATTATAAATATATAATAAGATTATCATTCGATATATATATATATATATTAAGATATATACTGTTATATATATAAATAATAATTAGAAGCATAATGGCTAATATATAGGCCATTTGTATATGTATATTGTTAAGATTCTAATATATATATATATATATATATATATGGTTAAATTAATACTACTAAGATAATGGAGGAGGTATTAATCTATATTATCTGGTAAGGAATTAAGATAATCAGATAACCAAAACATAATATGAAATTGATTCCAATTACTACTTCTTACATGTGAAGGGAAGGCTGAGGCCACCAAAGAGGGGCAGTCTAAATCCAACAGGATAGCTCCCAAGATAGGGTGGGGATCAGCTAATCTTTAACTTTGCGAGTTGGAGCTCAAGATAGGTTAAAGGCTGAGTCTGTAAACTTTGAGGGAGTCTATTAATGGTCTCTAAGCGCTTTGGTCTGCCTCCAAGGCCTTCTCCATTCTCAAGACAGGAAGTAAAAATATGATTAGATTTGTAATATGTATTGAAAATAGTCAAAATTCTTAATTTATTATTTATTATTTATTTTTACTCCAAATATTAATGTTAAATTATTTGGGGACATTACAGCTAAAGTCAGAAAGATCTGAAACTATTAAGATGTATACAAATTGAAACACATTGGTTATCTCTGAACATCACCCACAACACTCGGATTAAAACCCTAGAATAAAACTTAAATCCTTAGGAAAATTCTTTGCAAACATCATGCTTGCAGACAATCCAGAAAACCAGTGCACAAAATCCACCTGGTTGTTGTGCATATCGCTCTCTTGCAACAGTCAAAATAGTCGGCTCCCAATCATTAATTTGCAGCAGCGGGGACTTCAATTCTTTATACACTTAATACTAAAATGAACGTCTGTATACATTATTTTCCCCCACATGTTGTTCACATACAGAACACCTATCTTTGTAAGAATTCTAAATCTTAGAGCACATAGAGATGCGGCTCAATATAGCCTTGTTCAGCGTGTAATCTGCCATGTTCTTTACCCTATTTCTATTCTACACTATAGCTCTTGCAACACACTGACAAAGACCTTGAGAATCACGCATTCTCTTGCATAGGTAGTTGTGAATGCATCTGCCAACCATCTGCAACGCCAATCAAAGAGGTAAAAAATAATTTACACCAATGTTTTAGGTAAAAAAACTGCAAGTTGTTTATAATGAATATAGGGGAAAAAACTTATAGGTGAAAATTGAATAGTTTCATTGGCTAAAAGAAAAAAGATTAATAACATAGGCATTGTTTTGAAATAATGTATTAGTGACAGTCATTGTAAAGAGAAACCTTTCAGCATACAAAAAAAATAATGGTATAAATTGCAATAGCAGAGAGATTAGAATTGTTTTAGGCAGTGTGTAGAGTAGATAGCTTGTAGAAATATGATTTGTCTATGAAGCCTTCATGAGGCATCGAGAGCCTATAAGAAAACATATCCATCAATGAAAAGGAGTTGGAGTGCCAAATTTATGAAGAGATTATGGCGACATATCATAAAGATTGTTAAATGGTGTACTCTATTAACAAACTATAAATAAATACATTAATAATCTAATCTTATTGATTGTTATAGGGTAGTGGAATTGAACATCAATTAATACAAATCAAGATTGAGATAATACAGTTGAGTTGATATTGAGAAAGTAATAGTGTAAGCATAAAAATACAAGAAGAACCTCAAATAAATAATCAAATGCTTATGATTAAATGGATCATAGATATATAAACATGCTAAAGAACAAATCCTTAGATATTTTAAAATCAAAAGAAAATTGAAATAACAACTCATTTTCATGATAATAGAAAAAGAGCACTAACATCCGTGGTTACAAGAAATCATACATACAGTAATACGAATGCTACCAAAGTCATAAAATAAAGATAAGAAATAGTGATTGCAAACTCATATACAACTATAGTACATTAGAACAATGAAGAATCTAAGGATAATACTTGTTCCATATTTTTCAGCTACAGGAAAGATTGTTTCAATCAAAATCAGTCTATGACAGTAGTCATTGTAGTGCATAAAAGAGGTTAGGTAAAAAGAATGAAGGAAACATCGATAGTCAAGAGAACAGTTATAAATCACAAGGGAAACAATATGTTCATTTACTAGCTTATGTGCCAAGGGGAAAAAGGGAGAAGCATCAATACAATAGCCACAGGCTCAAAGAATCAGTCACAGTGTAAATACAAGGTGACAATAAACAATAGAAGTAGATAAAAAATGATGATGTGAGGGTTATCATTTTCAAATTTCAAGGAAATATAGATAGCTACAAAAGTAGTAGTTTTGGAAAAATGATTTGCATTTCAAGGAAAGAGAGCTTGAGAGTGTTGGTAGAGGTTAACTTACCTGGAGGCTTCAATCTGTATGGTGACAACAATATCCATAAAGAAACTATTGTATACGAGTTGATGCAAACATGTTGCGAATGACAAAATATGCACTAAAAACCCACATTTTAGAAAGGATGAAAAATGGAAAAATATAGAAATAAAGGATTCCGTGACCTATTCAAAATTAGAAGTAATACATTTTTCAGAATATGGGTACAAAATATGATAAGGGTTTTAATCAAATCTTGAAATCAATACCCTTATTCAAGAGAAAGAATCACATTTATGTAGTTCTTGGCCAATACAGAATGGAAGAAAACCTGTTCAGGAAATTCATATCAGAGATAGAATGTATGGGCTGAAATAGGTAGCTATTAAAAAATATAAAAAAATGCCTAGGATGCATGAATAGTGTGCTACAGGAACCCTCTGAAAATATCAGACACAAAATAGAAAATCTTTCAAAAGAATAAATTACAAAGCATCATCGGCGAAGAAGAGTAAATGGGATGCAACCAATATAATAGCGATGTCACTGTTTCATTCAAAAACATGTTTTATAACCTTTGAGAAAGGAATGATAACATCAAGAAAGTCGTAACCTATGCAATAAGTGTGAATTACAAAAATTTTCTGGTAAGCAGAGAGATCGAAAACAAATAGAACAAGGGTTTCACAATATAGGCTCACAATTTCTGTTTATTTACAACCATAAATGTTGACTCTGTGAGAAATAGGGTATGTGTATTATGAACCAGAACTACAAAGAATAAGCCACGACACTCAATGTAAAAGGACATCCTTTTAAATCTTCAAAATGAGAATCCAGATACCAAAAGAGAAAACACAGTTGTACAAGGAAGCACAAAATAATAAAGTAACAAAAAGGGTCTTTATTTATTCATTTAAAGTGAGAAAATGTTTAGACATATATATTTCGAGAAAGAATCATCAAATAAATATTAAGGACAAGGGTTCTTGAAACAATGGAAGTTGAAATTTTTATATATCACAAGAAGTAGATGCTAACAAAGAAGAATTCACGACTGGCTGCAAGAGAATGAGGCAACCAAGAAAATACTCAAAAAAAGCCTTCCCTTGTCTTGCACGAGAAGTGATAGAAACCTTCAAAAGCTTCAGAAAACTCCTCTCAAAAACTATTGGTAGTGCACTCCAAAGAATTCCAAAAGATGTGAATGAAAAGTGATCAAAGTGTCTTTAGTTTTAGGGTATTTCACTTTGATATCATGATGTTGATTGTAAATTGGGAAATTGTTTTTTCTTTTCTTTTATTTTTTGTCACCTCCAAAACTAATATCATGTTTTAGGTTCTTGGTCAATGTGTTAAGCTTTAACACTTAGTTCAATGTGTTGTAATATTATAAAAATATATATGTAAAATAATTTATTTAATTAATATTATTTTAATAATGCATAATATAGAAAAGAGTATTTTTCCCTTTGTATTTATTTTCATTTTATCTTTTGCATACAATTATTGTTGAAAGTATATTAGAGTGATGCCAATAAATCACTTTAATATAAATTTTATGATGCAAAGTGAATATTTATGAGTCAAAGGAAGGTTTTGACTAAAAGTTATGAGACCAAGTATCTAGGGGGAGGTCAAATTGGTTTGAAGATAAGAGGAAGGAATATAGGAGCCTGAAGTCAATCTAGGATAAGGTTAGAGGGTTTTTAGTTCACCTTAATGATAGACTTGGTCATGTTTGACCATTTCACCTGTTTGGAGGCTTTTTGGAGCAACTATGGTACCTAATTTTTTTCCTAAACTTCTACATCCGACCGAGGTTGTTTCTAGATCCTTCTTTGGTAGATTTTTGGAGGAAGTTTTGTTAGAATAATTCTAGAACAACAATGAGGGGAGGTGAATCAATTGTTCTTAGGTCCAGATGTACCAATTGAACTTTCTAGCTCTTCAACAAACTCAGATCTAATCAGCAATTCAACTTGGTCTCTATAACATATATTAGAAACATATAACATGCAGTCCATTGTCCAAAAGTAATTAACTCACAGAATATAAAGCTTTCAACACCATCCACATCAAAATCATTCACACAAGTATAACACCAGGATTAATAGTGGAAACCCAATTCGGGAAAAACCACTTTGTAACATGCTACTGCTTTTCACTTTTGTGAAGTGAGCTCTATGAGAAGGAAACATGGTTAAAGGTTTACATACACACTGTTAGGTGTGACCCTATTAAAGGATTTAAAATACACTGTCAAAAGTGGCCTAGTTAGAGGACTTAACAACATTCCATTAAAATGTCACCTTGATTAAGGGATTTATACAATGACTATTAGGTCAACCTTGATTAAAGGATTTATAATTATAAAATGGTTAGAAAGTAACATTAGGTTCTTATTTGAAAAACATACAACTCACTTTGCAAATACAAATCCATTTCGCACATATGTTGATTTACCGACTGACCTTTATTTCCATCTCCATCTCTGATCTGCTCAAAATTCTCTTCAAGAAATCACAACAACTCTGTTTAGCTCCTCACAGCTTCACCTTCAGCCTTCCTCTTAGACTTATCAATCCATAACATCAACCTTTTCTTCACCCTCTGTAACCTCACAATTAGGTTTATCCTTATACCTCCTTTATTAGATAGATCAATCTTTTGTCTCTTAATCTCCTCCGTAGATCTTAGTTTTAGGTTAGATTTATCAAATCCTTCCATCATTATCTTCTCCATCTTTTTCTTCTAGATACATCTCTAAAATTCTCTTTGAATCCATAAGAAAATGATTTACCATGCATTAAATTCTCTATACAATTCATTAATAATATCAACATGTTTTACATATCCCAAGAATTCAACTATGGTGGTTGGAATCCTCAATTCTTTCTCCAAATGTAAATTACTAACACTTGGTCAATACTATGTTCATGTTCTCGGTCATCACCGTGTATCTCTATCATCACTAAAAATTGTCTTCCTCGGGAAACACTATCTTTTCTCGATAATTTCCTATCGCTCGACAATTATTGAGGTTCGGTAAAAACTAGATTTACTCGATATATACTAGCGCTCGGTCGACACTAACATCACTTGGCTTAAACTAGATTTCTTCACTTTTTCTTGGTTAAGCCTATATTTCTAGTCTTTCTTCTTACTAGATAAACAACACATTACCTTGTCAATGTGTCAACTAATCAAGTACCCATTGAAGTATCACATAACTCAACCTTTCCTTATGTCCTCTTGTTATCTCCTCTTTTCAAATCCTCTTCATCAATCAAAAGATATGGTACTATCCTAGATATAAATTGTCTTATGAGTTAAGGTTTGACATCAATGACAATATAACAATTGTTTCAATTGTAGTTTCCAACAATCTCCCTCTTTGGCATTGATGGAAACACCACATGAATAACACATGATTTACTAAACAATCCAAAATCTTTGCGCATTAGATTTTTATTAATATCCTTAGCTTAATTCTGATTCATAACTTTTATTTTGCCTGACTTCTTACTCAATTACTCCCTCTGAATCTTTTATGTATCTCTCCTTCAGGTTTCATTGAATCTTCTCCCTCAATGTTGTATCACTCCATTTATTTTCACTGAATAATCTCTCCCTCTTTGACAACAATACCAAAGCTTGTATATGTCTCTTACATCTTTACCATGTAGATGTCTTCATGTTAGTTCTATATGTTGTATACTCCCTCTTTCATCTTTCTTATGTATGATTAATATCTCTTCCTTACTTCTCACAACTCTAGGAAACTCCTAAAGTGTGACCTTTTCTGCGTCAATTTGTCAAATATTATGATTATCACATTTGATGTAGTGCTCCTATTTTACTAGGTAGCCCTAGTTTGGGGAATCACCCCTAATTTAATTCTAAGATATTCATGATCATTCTTGGGTAAAGATTTTGTGAATATATCTACTAATTGTTCCTTTGTATTCACATATTCCAATCTTACTTCTTTGTCTTGAACCACATCTCTCAAGTAATTATACTTCATAGCAATATGTTTAGTCTTGGTGTGCATCACTGGATTCTTTTATATATTAATAGCACTTGTCTTATCACAAAAAATAACAACCGGCTCAGTGATGTCCTCCTTCATACCTTTTAACAATTTCTTGATCCACACTAAATTTGAACAATTCACTGCTGCTCCTACATACTTAGCCTTTTTTGTAGATTAGAGAATGCGGTTCTATTTCTTTCTTGTCCAAGAGGCTAATCTCTTTCCTAGAAAGAATGCTCCACCACTTTTACTTTTTCTGTCATCAATATTTCTAGCCCAATCTGCATCAGTGTAAACTCTCAATTCAAACCTGTCATTCTACTTGTAATATAATCTATAATCCTTTGTTCCTTTCAGATATCTCAATATTCTTTTCACCACCATCATATAATTTTTCTTAGGATTAGCAGAAAATCCCTCCACAATCCCAACTGCTAGGGCAATATCTAGTCTGTTGTGAACAACATGTTGTAGCTTTCCAATCATAGATCTATACAAGGTTTGATTCACTTCACTTGTATCATCAATTTTAGATAGGTTCTATTCAGTATCCATAGGTGTACTTACTAGTCTAGAATCCTCCATACCAAAAAATTTCAATATCTCTTTGACATATTTAGATTGAGTAATATAGATACATTTCTTTATTTGATAAACTTGCAAACCAACAAAGAATTTGATCTCACCAAACATATACATTTCAAATTCAGTTTGCATCTCATTTGAAAAGTTTTTACATAGGGAATCTTGTCCTCCAAATATGATATCATCAAAAAATATTTCGGCTAACAAAATCCCTTTACCTTTCTCAATCTTCATATACAAATTACTGTTGTTATTTGTCCATGAAAATCCAATATTTATCAACTAATTATGCAGTCTCTCATACCATGCTCTGGAGGCTTGTGTCAATCCATACAGTGCCTTGTGCAACTTGAAAACCATATTCTTCTTGATTGGGTCAACAAATCCTTGAGGTTGTTCAATGTACACTTCTAATATCTCATTCAGAAATACATATTTGACATTCATTTGATAAACTTTGAATCCTTTATAAGAAGCATATGCAAGTAGAGTCCTTACTCCTTCTAATCTTGCAATAGGGGCAAATGTCTCCCCATAGTCAATTCCTTCTTCTTGTACATACCCCTTGCATACCAATCTAGCTTTTTTTCTAGTGACTTCTCCATGTTCATTTAGCTTATTTCTGAATACCCATTTTGTTCCAATAACATTCTCATCTTTTGGTCTCAACACTAGAGTCTAAGTATTATTCTTTTTTATTTTCTCTATTTATTTGTTCATGGCTTGTATCTAGTCTTCATTGTCTAAAGCATCTTTACTATTTTAGGCTCAATCTCACATAATAAGCATGTATGATCTTTCAACTTACTTCTTGTCATGACTCCAGATTCTTTATCTCCAATGATTTTCTTAGGCTTATGATGTCTTCTTACATACTATGCCAATGTAGGTTCAGATTTCTTTTCTCCTTGTTCTAGATCTTCAAGTTCATCATGCAAATTATTTGATTCTTCTTATTTCTCGAAAGCATCCTCTTGATGCTCGACAACATCCTCCTAATGCTTGAAATCATCCTCCTAATGCTCGGCATTACCTTTCTATGACTCTTCATTTGGTTCAAGTGTATTACTTGCCTCTCCTTCTTCCATGTATACAAAATATCTATAATCTTCAGGCTCTTCATTGCACTCAACTTCATTTCTTTCTACATATTCATCAACTCTAACATTTTCACTTTCCACAACTTTGTTAGTGTTAGAATTCAAACACTTATAAGCTTTTCTCTTAGTAGAATATCCTAGGAATATTCCTTTATCACTTTTTGTATCAAAGTTTCCATTCCTATTGTCTTTTCGTATATAGCATACACTCCCAAAGACTCTAAAATATTTCACATTAGGTGCATAATCATGCCATAACTCAAAAGGTGTAGCATTTGTAACTTTCTTAATTTGTACTCAGTTCAAGGTATAAACAACTATACTTATAGCTTCTCTCCAGTACTTTTGTGCAACATTCTTCTCTATCATTAGTGTTCTAGCACAATCCATAATTGACCTATTTCTTCTTTCTGCTATGCCATTCTATGGAGGTGTCCTTGGTGTAGACACCTATCTCTTTATTCCTCTATCATTGTAGAACATATTGAACTTATTTGATATAAAATTTCCACCTTTGTCAAATCTTAAACATTTCAAGATTTTACCTATTTCTTTTTCAACTTTTTCCAAATACCACTTCAACAACTGAATTGCATCCAATTTCTCCTTTAAAAAAATTAGTCATCATTCTAGAATAGTTATCAAGAAATAGAATGAAATACTTATCACCACAAGAAATTTGTACACCCATAGGTCCACAAAGGTCATTATGAACCAATTCCAAAATATTGTCAAAAGTATATGTCTTGCTCTTAAGACTAGGCTTTGTCATTTTTCCCAATTGACACTTTTTACACATCACATTATCAGGTTTCTTCAATCTCGGCAGACCTCTAACTTTCTTCTTTTTACTAATATTTACCAAATTGTCAAAATTCACATGACATAGCCTCTTATGCCATAACCATATATTATCAAATTATGCAAACAAACATGTTTCTTCAGATAGGTCTAGATAGAACAAATTACCTCTTGTCTCTTCTCTACTTCCAATTAGTTCACTAGGGGCATCAAATATTTTATCATTTCTGTGATGAAATTATACTTGATAGCTAGTGTTGTTCAACTATCCAATACTCAACAAATTACAGTTAAGACCTTCAACCCAATAAGCATTTTCACATTTGATCTTATCATTCAATCTAATTGATCATTTTCCTTTCACAGGATATGGTGCATCATTACCAAACTTAAAACTTCTACCTTTGTAATGATTTTGGTTCTCAAACTTACTTTTATCACCAGTCATGTGATGTGAGAAACCACTATCAATAGTCCATTTATCACCTTTACTCACATAAGAAATAAGTACAGTTTTATCATCTTCATCAGAATTATATTTCATAGAAACATAAACAACTGCTATATCAAATTCATCAGATTCACTAGTGTCACCGTCAGTTTCCCCTTCAACAATATAGCTCAATATTTCTTACCTTTATCTTTGTATTCTTTGTACCTTTGATGATCTCTTTCATTTCTCTTGTCTTTGTACTTTCTTTCCCTTCTTTCATCCTTGTCAGTCCTATCAAGGAATCTTGTTGCAATATGACCAACTTTGTTACATGAAAAATAGATTATAGGAAGTTTACCTTTATATTTCCCATTTCCTCTCTTTATCCTTCTAGCTAGAAGTGCCTCAAGATCATCTAGATCTTCATTAGAAGTTTCACTATCATTGTCACTATCACTATCAATTTTCACACATTTTTCATTTTCCTTCTTATGCATAACCATTTGACACTTGAATATAGATTCAACATTGGGAACAATGTAGTTATCATAATTTGACAACTCAAAAGTAGTAAGATTACCAACAAGACTTTCCAGAATTAGAACATTACCAGGGTTACATCTTGATTCTTGTATTCCATAAATTATGATAGCATATATAGGAAGAAAAGTTATCAATACTTTACCAATAATAATTTTATCATCAATGTTTTCATTGGCTGCTCTAATATAATTCACTACCTCCTTAATTATACCACAATACTGAGCAATATTTTCATCTTCTTGCATTTTCATTTTATCAAACTTACCTCTCAAACTTTCAGATTTGGCTCTTGGTACATTTGTATCTCCACCATAGATAGTTGCAAGAGTGTCCAACATTTTCTTTTCATTAGTGCAGTCTTTGATGTCTTCAAATTCAAGATAGCTTAGGGTAGATGCAATCTCCAACATTTCTTGATTGTTTTGTTATTTTTACTTCATCTCCGCAGTAGTCAAAGGTGCAGTAGGTATAACCTACTCATTTTTCACATAGTATTTTTCTGAATCACCAATACTAGCTAGATGCAATTTCATAAAACTCTTCCATGGAGGGAATTTCTCTTTGTTCAACTTGGGTACCTCCTTTTTGTACATCTTGATCATTAGCTTCAAGTGCCTTTAAAATTTTCTCTATAAGCACCAACTACTTTGATACCAATTGTTAGAATGATTTTAGAACAATGGAGAAGTGGGGTGAATCAGTTGTTCTCAGGTCCATATGTACCAATTGAATTTTCTAGATCTTCAACAAGCTCATATCTAATAAGAAATTCAACTTTGTCTCTATAGCATATATAAGAAACATATAACATGCAGTCCATTGTCCAAAAGTAATTAACTTGTAGAATATAAAGCTTTCAACATCATCCACATCAAAATAATTCACACAAGTATAACACCATGATTTATAGTGGAAATATAATTTGGTAAAAACCACTTTGTATCATGCTACTACTTTTCACTCTTCTTAAGTGATCTTTATGAGAAGTCGAGCCAATTAAAGGTTTACATACACACTATTAGGTGTGACCCTATTAAAGGATATAAAACACTCTATCAAAAGTGGCATGGGTAGAGGACTTAAGAACATTCCATTAGAATGTCACCTTGATTAAAAGATTTATACAATGACTGTTAGGTCAACCTTAATTAAAGAATTTAGACTGATATAATGGTTAGAAAGTAGCAGTAGGTTCTGATCTAAAAAACATACAACTCACTTTGCAAATACAGATCCACTTCCCATATATGCCGATTTACCAACTAACCTTCATTTCCATCTCCATCTCTAATCAACTTGGAAATCTCTTCAAGCAATCACCACAACTCTGTTTAGCTCTTCACAGCTTCAACTTTAGCCTTCTACTTAGACTTATCAATTAATAAAATCAACCTCTTCTTCACCTTCTGTAACCTCACAATTAGGTTTATCCTTATACCTCCTTGATTAGGTAGATCAATATTTTTCCACTTAATCTCCTCCATAGATCTTAGGTTTAGGTCAGATTCATTGAATCCTTACATCATTATGTTCTCCATCGTTTCCTTCTAGATACATCTCCAAACTTCTATTTGAATCCATAAGAAAATTATTTACCATGCATTAAATTCTCCGTACAATTCATTAATAATGTCAACACATTTTACATATCCCAAGAATTCAACTATGTTAGCTGGGATCCTCAATTGTTTCCCCAAATGTAAATTACTAACACTTGGTCAATACTATGTTTATCTTCTCGGTCATCACTATGTATCTCGGTCATCACTAAAAATCATCTTCCTCAGCAAACATTGTCTTTTCTCAGTAATTTCCTATTGCTTGACAATTACTGATGTTCGGTCAACACTAGATTTACTCAGCATATACTAGCACTTGGTCGACACTAAAATCACTTAGATTAAACTAGATCTATTCACTTTTTGTTAGTTACTTGCATACATTTCCAGTCATTCTTCGTACTAGATAAATAACACATTACCTTGTCAATGTGCCAACTAATCAAGTACCCATTGAAGTATCACATAACTCAACCTTTCCTTATGTCCTCTTATTATCTCCTCTTTTCAAATCCTCTTCATCAATCAAAAGATATGGTACTATCCTACATAGAAATTGTCTTACCAGTTAAGGTTTGACATCAATGACAATATAACAATTGTTTCAATTGTAGTTTCCAATAGTTTTTCTTGGGTACTTTATTGAGTTTGGAGTTCATTATTTTAGTAGTTCTTGATTATGAAGATTTTGGAGACTTGGTGACTATTAAAAATCCTTTTCTCACTTTTGGAATACTTGTGTAACTCAATTTTGGATATACAAAGATTATCTTGGAGACCATTTTACATAGTTTTCATTACCTTCTTATTTTTTGTAGAATTCTGCACTTGTGTATGATTGATAAAGTTGTTAGTGAAAGTATCTATTTTTTCTCCCAACTTTTGTTTGATTTTTATGCCATCTTTGTGATTAATTGTTTTTTTATAGGTTAAAGTTTGTGTCAAGGATACTGTTATAGTTCATTTTTTATGAAATTTATCTTTCCTTCATTAAGCATATACATATTTAGACCTCACCTGTGAAATATTTATGCACATGCATGATAAAAATAAGTTATGTAAGTCCATTACTATGTTTAGGTGTTCAAAGAGTCATATTTCTACTAATTATCACAAGTCAAGCTATTTGGTGTATCACCTCTTTTAAGTTTTCAATCTCTTTTACAGTTTTATAAATCTTTAGTTTATGTCATTTATTAACTCTTTCCCTCTAAAAAATTAGAGTTTAGTTTGAGGTGATATTGTAGGAAGCCGACCTTCTCCGAAGGTTCTTTCTGCTTGGGTAACCCATAGACTTAGAAAGATCCCATGTTTCTCGAAGTGACTAAGTGTACAACTTAGTCATGGTGCATCTTTCAGAGATAACAATTTTTTGCACACTTGGTGGGATGCAAAGAGCTATTTCCATATCTCTTTTCTTCATTCTCCTTGTTGTTTTTGATGTGTATAGAAAAAAATAATCCTTTTAGAGGGAAAGGGTGTTACACATGTAGGAATCTTAAGATTTAGAAGTAAGACCAATGAATATTATTTATGAGAACAGTGGAGACAGGGTTTAGTTTTGCAAATTTTGAATATAGAGTGTTGTGTCCACCTAGAAGGAGAGGGAGGACAACTAATAGAGTCCAATAGACTTTAATATATGTACAAGAAGATAAAAATTAACTCCTACATAAATTCCTAGTTTTTCTATACTAATTATTGTTGTTCCAAGGAGAAGAGTTTTTCAAGCTCAAATGGTAGGATCTTTTTCTACCTTCAATCAAGGAAGTCCACTAAATTTAAACCAGTATGACAACATACTAGTGGCTTCATTAAATATTTTACAGTATTTTTTTGGTGAGGATCAATTCACTCTAGTTAAGCATATAAAAGATGTGGCAGTACAGATCAACCTTGCATAGGATTTTGAGTAATTTTACCCATGTAATCAACCACATAATTTGAAAAATTTCACAAATGGTGTGATTAACCAGGCTCTAATGGTGCATATTGTTCTATCTATTCAGCCTAGTACTTTAGAAGATATTTCAATACAACAGGAATAACAACTAGAGGTAGCCTTTTTGAATTGGCAGGCTCATGATTTTTGTGGAGTTAATCATGCTAGACCTACTATTTTTTATAATAAAAGAGGTAAGAAGAGGGCTTTGGATGGGGGGCAAAAAGCTATTCAAGTGCCAACAACAAAAAGCCAAGCCTAAACAAGCAGATATGATGATACAACATCATCAAAAAGTGTTGTACTAGTAGTAAAAAAGGATGCAAATGGTATTTTGCAGTAGGGAGTTTCTAATTTTCACTCACAAGAGAGGGACCAATCTATACCAGCTAAAGTTCAACCAAGGAGTTCACCTCAACTAGTGGTTCCAGCTGCTACAAATGTTGTGACTGCTTCCCCTAAGAATTAAAGTAAGATTTTTGTTCTAGATTTTAATATCTTAGATCACATAAAGAATTATAGTGTTTGTATGTCCATGAGGGATATGTTTAATATTCTTGGTCAAAAAGATTTACTTCATACATCCTCTTTAAATTTAAGTCTAACCAATGAACCTAAGAAAGATAAGTCTAGGGTAGTGTTAACAAATACTATAGTAGATTGCACAGAATAAAAAAAACCAAAGTGTATCCCCCTTCATTATATGTGTCCTTAATTACAGGAAATAATTTGGTGAAAACTTATATAATAGACTCAGGCACTAGTAGCTCAGTCATGCCTAAATTGATAGTGGAAAAAATTGTGATAAATTATGAGCCACTACAAAAATGGGTTGTGCAGTTGGATGGGATAGTAGTGAACATGGTTGGGGTTATTAAAGGTCCAAGTATTACTCTACAAGAATATCCTAATTTTTCAATTCCATAAGATATCTACATGATTGAGCTGCCACCTAATTTTTCCCTATGTCTTTCCGAAGACTTTACCATAAATATAGGTGGATAATTATGCTCTTACTAGTCACATATGCTATTTAGGACTAGATATCAGACTAAAGTGACTATTCAATCTGAACCCATACAAAAAGAACATATTGAGCCCTATAACCCAAGTCCTATTAGCTAATTTGCTTGTTGCTGAGTTAGAGGAGTAGCATGTTGTTCAGGAGAGTCAAACATAGGTAGATGACATCCTAGACATCCTGTTGGATGAATGGACTTCTCAAAATTAGGTTGAAGTTCAATATGAATGTGTAGAGAAGCCAGACTTGGGTTCTTTTTTTATTAAAAAAGGTGATATATTTTCATGCCTAATCTTGTAAAAGATGAAGGTTGTTAGGAAGACCAACACATTGAAGGAATTTGGGAGCTATTTTTTGATGATTTGAGGAGAAATAATGGGACTAGTGGTGGTTTTATGTTTTTTTCCTTGAGTAGGTAGAGGTATTATGTAACTTGTAGGTTTTGTCTCAGCTATTCAAATAACATGGCTGATTATGAAGCGTTAATCGATGGGCTAGAAAGGGCAAGGAGTCTAAGAATATGTTGTTGAAAGTGTAACGAGATAGTGATTTAGTGGTTAATCAAGTCATAAATCTCAATGTAACCAAGAAAAAATTTCTTAAGTTGCATAAAAATAGAGTGTGGGACTTGCCAGAAGGTTTTGATGCCTTTAATCTAGTTTCTATCCCAAAAAAATAGAATAAACATGCTAACAAATTGTCTTTTGTAGGAGTATAATATGACATTCCAAAAGAGATGAGAAGAGACAAGTGGATTCAACATATAAAAGTAGTTTCCTGGCCTTCTATACTTGATAAAAAAATTAGTTTCTAAGTCTTTGAAAGTGACCAACATATTGTAAAATTCTTGAGAGAAGTGGCTAATTTCTCATATATGAATCAGGGCAAGATACAACATATATATGATGATCAGATCATCCAGTTGAGAAATAAAAATGTACCAAAGAGTCTGGTCACCCTTGAATCATTTTTCAATTCTAAAGATGAAGCTTATAAACCAAAATCAATTATATACAAATCCAGTAGGATCATTATGAAGAGGTGGAGGTTTCTAAAGAAAATATTCTCAAATTGGGAAAGGTATGTACAACTAGTGAGAAAGTTTCTTTGGTGCAACTTTTTCAAGAATTTAATGATATTTTTTCTTGGGAGTATGGGGATTTAAAATGTTTTAATCAGCAACTATCTCAACATAGCATAGAATTAGAAGAAAATGCTAAGTCTATAAGGAAGAAACCAAGGCCTATTAATCCTAAGCTAGTACTCTTGATACATAAAGAGTTGAATAAAATCATAGGAAGAAGTATAATATTCCCCATTAAACATAATTCATGGTTTTCAAACTTGGTTCCAGTTAGGATAAAGAATGGGGAGTTGAGATTTTCTTTTGACTTTAGGGATCTGAATAGGGCCTTTCTTAAGGATCACCACCCCTTTCCTTCAATACAACAAATTATGTAGTTTGTTTAAGGAGAAAATAGTTTTCACTCCTTGATGGTTCTAGTGGTTAAAATCAAATTCTGGTTAAGAATGAGGATCAATTTAAAATAGCCTTCACCATGAAGTGGGTTACTATAGCTTATATGAAGATGCCCTTTAGTTTATCCAATGTAGGGGCCACCATCTAGAAAGCCATGGATATGGTGTTTCATAATTTGATGTATACAATTGTCTTGGTGTATTTAGATGATATAAAAATATTTTCTAAGGAAGCTAAAGACCATATTGATCATCTAAGACATTTTCTTAAAAGATGCAGAGTTTGAGATATCTTTGAATCCCCAAAAGTATGTTTTTATAGTCCATGAGAGCAGATTGTTGGGGTATATTATATCTAGGGAAGGAGCCATGATAGATCCAAAGAGGATCAAACATATATTAGAGTTATCCCTACCCAATGATAAGAAGAAGATCCTGAGTTTTTGAGGTAGAATTAATTTTTTGCAAAGGTTTATTCATGACATTGCTAGTTTGTTGAAGCCTTTGGCTACTATGCTTAGGAAAAATGTAGTTTTTAGCTAGACTAGAGAGGGAAACCAAAGGTTTAAAAATATTAATTAGCATTGAGAAAATCCCATACTCTAGTGAATCCTAACTTCTCTAAGGATATCAATCTTTATGCATATGATAATTTTAACAATATTCCTACAATCCTAGTATAGGAAAATGAAGATCGTTTTGAGCATCCTATTACTTTTTATAGCCAAGGATTGGAAGAATATGAGAAGAGGCATAGTTTCATTGAAATTTTTTTCCTAACTATCATCAAGAGCCTAAAAAACTTTAAACCTTTAGTATCTAACAATAAGATACAATTTATGGTTTTTCACCCTAGTGTGAAAGATTTTCTTCTAAGTAAGGATCTAAATGAGAAGAGACTAGGGTGGATAACTAAGGTTATCGAATATGACATAGACATTCAAATAAATATGATGCTTAGAGGTAAAGGATTATGTGTACAACTCACTTAAGGATCCATATTAACAAAAAAGGAGATTGTTTTGGTTATTCAAATTGATGAGCAAGACAATGAACCAGTTATGGAGACCAATTGGGTATATAAGATATGACCAAATTATTGCAAATTGGTGAATGTCCAACTAATATGGATAGGGCCAAAAGGAGGTATTTCAAATTACAATAAATTCCACATGTGCTAGTTGGAGATGTTATTTTTAGGAAAGACCTTAATGGGGTATTTTTGAGGTGTATTGATGGGAACCAAGATGAAAAGGTACTTCCTGAGTTCCATGATAGAACTCCTAGAGTTCATTTTTTCCTAGGAAAACAATCCTGGAAGATTACAAGAGTTGGTTATTTTTGGCCCAAATTGTTCAAAGATGCCCATCCATGGGTATATAAGTTTCTGAAATGCACTATTTTTTTTGGGAAAAGAGAGGTTTCTAGCTATTCCTTTGCAACCAATATAATTAGGTCAACCCTTCATGAAAAGAGAATTAACTTTATACAACCTATAAGTCCACCATCAAGTGCAGTTCATAGGTGGATTCTTATAGCCATCAATTACTTTACTAGGTGGACCAAAGCAGTGGCTTTGAAAGAAGCCAATGAATATGTAGTGTTAAACTTCTAAGATGACTTAGTGACTATGTTTAGTGTACTTGATTCAATAATGTTAGATAATGCTTTGGCATTTGTGGGGTTGAGAGTAAGTGATTGGGCTGTCAAAATGGAATTCATTTAAATACATCATCAAATTATTACCCTAAGGGAAATAGTTTAGCTAAGTCCACCAATAAGAATCTAATAAAGGTTATCAAAGAAACCTGGAGGGAAACCAAAGGAGTTGGCATACAAGGTTAAAATTTGTATTATGGGCAGATAGAATAACTTCCAAGAGGTCAATTGGAAATTCACCTTATGTACTCATTTATGGAAAGGAAGTTAGACTACCTCTATCTATTGAGCTTCAAACACTGGAAGTTAAACATTAGCTGGAAATGTTTGAGGACCAGGATCCTATGGCAGTGAGATATGCTCAACTCATGGAGTTAGAATAAACTAGAGATAGAGAAATGAAAAACATGGAGTATCATCAACTCCAACTAAAGAAGGTGTTCGATAAAAAAGAGACACCCAAGGTGTTCAGAGAGGGTGATGTTTTAATTTGATGGGATGTTTTGAAAAGTATCTTAGGTCGGCATACCATGTTTGATAAGACATGGAGTGGCCCATTTATTGTCACTTAGTAAAAAGAGAACAACACATTCTACTTGTCCAAGATAGATGGAGAGGCTCTTCCTATTCCATTTAATGGGATACACCTCAAGAATTTCTTTGCGGTTTGATCTAGCTTGTAAATATCTTTAGGTTAGATATTTATTGTTTTTAATAAGTGTTGTTTCATTGTAGTTTAGAGTTTTTGGCTTTCCCTAGGTGTTGTTCAACATAGGTTTTCCTAGGTTCTTAGCCCTAGTGTTTCTTATTTTCAATAAAAGTTTCCAAGTTCTAGTTCTATTTTGAGTGGAAAGTGAAGGGTTTATTTCTTTCAATCATCCCTATTCCGATGAATTCACACATACAACATATGGTAGTGAAATATGTTTCACTTCAATAAGTCATACATCTTGATATGGATTGGAATAAGGTGGATATCTAGGGTGCAAGAATATTTATGGTATTGTTAATTTTTTTATTTCTATTTCAAAAATTTCAAAAAGGAACTAGATAATGCTTTATACCTGGCTGGTTACACATTAATAATTCATGAAAATGAAGTTGTATTTCATTATAAAAAATTGTACATGTCACATGCAACCAGGTAGAAATTTTTGCCTAGATTTTTCAATGAGTTTATAATTTTTTATTTTGAGTTGAGCTAACTAAATCTTTTCCCAATGAATAGTATAGGTAGCTGGTCTTGATGTCTAGTAGATAGAAATATAGCAGATTTTTCAAAAAATGTTACCAATTTTCACTGCTAGGCTCAATCAACATAGGTTTATATATTTTTAATGATTAAAGTACATTTTAGTTCTACTAAATTACATTCATATGTGAAAAATTAAAGAACAAAAGATTAAAAATTTTACATTGCATTATGAAAATGCATAAGTCAAAGAGAGGGTGCAAAGAGTTTTCATAAATAATAATCTTTATTATTGATGCATATGAACAATGTCTCATACAAGTTGTGAGACAAACCCATATTATGAATATTAAAAGAAAGAACACTATAAGAGATGTTGTACATCTGTAGATGCTAAAAAGTTAAGGAATAAGAAGTGTAGGGTGACTTGTTATTGCCTTATGGTGAGTCAGTGTTAAATTGTTGTATCCTTCCTTAACCTACTCACTTTCTTTGCATCTGTCCCTTACATCCAGGCTTTTGTGTTCCTTTTTCTCCCAAGATACCTACATTTGAGAGGATAAATAATGTTAGATCCCATAAATGTAAGAAATGATGGGTCATCAGATAATGTTTATACCTATATCTACAAACATAGAATATATTCCACATGTGCATAATAAAAACTAGCATCATAGTTATGTCTGAGAGAAGAAAGAAATGCTCATTTTATCTAACTTGTTTTCTTATTGTGTAGTCATGAGTTCCCATCTTGTAGCACATGGGGTAAAATGTGGCTCCAACAAGGGTTGAGCCTATCGTGCTACAAGGCAGAGGATAATAAATAATCAGATAAAAGATTCAATAGGAATTAGAAATGCAGGAGGGATATACAAATAATGGTCATATAGAAATATCAAAGGGACGTGTTTTTATTTCCATGAAACCTTATATTTCATTTCGATGAGAAATGCAGGTCACAAAAAAGTGCTATCATCAATCAATCATAGTGAGAGCATTAGATTGATAGGTATTATTTTGAAACAATGTATTAGCAACAATCATTGCAAAGAGAAACCTTCAAACAAACAAGAAATTAGTTGCATAAGTTGCAATAGTAAAGAGACCAAAACTATTATGGGTAGTGTGTAGAGTAGAGAGTGAGTATCAATATTCTTTATCTACAAATCCTTGATGAGGCATCAAGAACCTATAACAACACATAGCCATCAATGAAAAGGAGTTAGAGTTCCAAATTTATGAAGAGATTATGATGACATATTAGAAAGGTGCTTAAATGGTTTACTCTCTTAATAAACTAGAGATAAATACATGAATAATCTAGTCTTATTGACTTTTATAGGGCAGTGGAATTGAAACATCAATTAATATAAACTAAGATTGAGATGATACAGTCAAGTGGAGATTGAGACAGTAACAATCATATGCTTATGCTTAAGGGTCATATATATATATATATATATATATATATATATATATATATATACACATGCTGAAGTACATATCTTTAGCTATTTTAAAATCAAAAGATAATTGAAATAGAAATTCATTTTCATGATGATAGAAAAAGAGAACTAACATCTGTGGTTACAAGAAATCATATATACAGTAATTCAACTGCTATGAAAGTCTTAAAATTAAGATAAGAAATAGTGATCAAAAACTCAAATACAACTACAATATATTAGAACAATGAAGAATCTAGGGATAATACCTATTCCATAATTTTCAGCTATAGGAAAGATTATTTAAATCAAAATAAATCCATGACAACTATCATTGTAGTGCATAAAAGAGGTAAGGTAAAAGGAATGAAGGAAACATCGATAGTTAAGAGAACGGTTACAAATAATCAAGTGTAGAAATATGTTTATTTACTAGCTTATGTGACAAGGCACAAAAGAGAGAAGCCTCAATAAAATAGCCATGGGTTCAAAGAATCACTCATAGTGTAAATGATGATGTGAATTTTATCATTTCCAAATGTCAAGGAAATATAAATAGCTACAAAAAGTAGTAGTTTTGGAAAAAAAAAATTATTGAAAGGAAAGAGAGCTTGAGAGTGTGCATTTTGCGATAGAGGTTAAGTTACCTAGAGGCTTCGATTTGTATGGTGGCAACAAGATCCATAAAGAAACTATTATACAAGGGTTGATGCAAACATGTTGCTAAGGATAAAATATGCACTAAAAACCCTCATTCTAGAAAGCATGAAAAATGGAAAAATAGAGAAATGATGCATGAGCATCCTGTTAGAGTAAAGTATTAATTATATTAATTAATATTTACTCCCTTCTTAAGATGTCAACTTCTTTTTTCTTTAGTTAAAAGCACATGCATTAGTTGGTCTAAACTCATGCATTAGTCATGTAATAGTCAAACTGATTATTGCATGCACTAGACTTTGCCTTTCAAGGCTTTCGATCTCTTTTATAAGGATGATCTATTGTACACTATTATTCATTCATTATTTGAGGATATTTTCTTCTTCAATATTATGAGTCAAACCCTTGGCCTCTTCTTCTCTCTACTTCCTTGTAACAAGTTTTTTGTATGCAGGTGATCTTGGCGTTCTGTGGATTTGTATTGCTCAAATCCTACATGGTATTAGAGCTTCCCTACTACTACCTGTTTTGGTATTTTTGAAGCGAGTTTTCAGTTATGGTATTCTCTACAGGACGTTATTTTTTGTTTCTTTTTTGCCTGCAAAAAAGAAAAAATAAAATTTAGAGCCTTTTGAGCAAAAACGGATGCCACCATTGCATCCGGAAGGCTCGAGATAGCTAGAATCCATATAAAATTTGTCCACTTTGGACACCTTTGCAATTTGAGGCAAAAAAATTTTGGGTACTAGGCCGTACGGCCTGGCACGTGAATCGAGATGATGATTTTCAAATAAAATTAAAAAAAATTACTAGGGGGCGGCCTCCCAGGTGCCACCCAGCAGCCACCTGGGTGCCACCCCGCGGCCTCCGCCGAGCCACCAACAGCTGTTGGCGCCACCGTGGACCAACGTCGCCACCACCACCAGTACCCCCACCGCCACCCACGGCCCCCACCGCCTGCTCCGCCCTTCGGTGGCCCTAACCTCCGGCCGCTCCGCCAGCCCCCACCACACCGCCTTGCCCCTAGTCACGTGGGTGACCAGGGGCCCACCTTTTTTTTTTGGACCCAGGCCCCTGCTGACATTAGCATGACGTCAACGCATGCAAATTTTTTTTATTTGCATTATTTTTTTTAAAACAAAAGGGCTCTGTTTTAGGGGTCATTGGGCATTTTTTCATGATATCTCGAGCATATGGGATCGTAATTGGGCGTGTGATATATCGTCAGAAAGTTAGTTCTGAGCCCGATCCGAATTTGCTAGTATGGTTTTATGTTTTTTCCATTTTGATGGTCTTTTTTGCTGTCAAAGTCAGATATTCTCTGTGATCATGGCGTTTCAGACCTCCTACCTTCCGGGATCTGTTTCTCTTGCATCCGGGATCCATTTTGGGAAAATGAGATATTGTTGGAAAGCTCGTTCTAAGATTTTATCAAATCTAATGTTTTCATGTGGTTTTGTGTCCTTTTTCTGATGTCACCCATCCTCAGATCCTTGCAGACACCTTCTTTGAGCCCTCCAGCGCAGTTGTTGGTTTTTTGCTCATATCTTGAGCATACGTTGTCAAAATTTGGCAAACAAGATATTTTCAGAAAGCTGATTTTGAGCTCTTTCTAGATCTAGAGGTTATTTTATCTGGTACTTTTTTATGGTGTTTTTCTCTGTCAAAGCTAGATCTTCAGGTTTTCACTTTGAGAGCTCTATCTTGCACATCCGGACTCCATTTTTGGAAAGCGATATATCGTTGGAAAGCTTGTCCACAGAGCTTTTCAGTACTATAATTTATTTTTCTAGATTTTGCTCTAGGTTTATTTTATTTAGATTCTTTCTTTTTTGCAGTCTAGTGGATATCTTGGTTGTTTCAGGTCCTGGGATCTCTTCCCTTTGAGGGATGACTCGTCTTAGGTTGTTATTTTGGTTCAGACTTCTTTGATCTTCTTTGAGTAGTGTATACTTCAATGACTCAATTTTGAAGGCCTTAGAGGCTCTAGATCGTGATTGAACCCTAGTTGACTGGAACTTGTGCGAGTCAGGTACTATAGATTAGGTCCTGTCATTTATGAAAACTGGTTATAATAGAAAAAAAGAGCTATGATTAAAAAGTTATGGCCTCCAGAATTTGGGCTACCTAGAAACATAATTTGTAATAATTTTGAGCTGACCCTAATGTAAGAATTATGAAAAATAAAATAATTCTACGAGTAGTCAGCCTTAAGTCCTAAATTTTTGGAAATTTCTCAAGCGGTGGAAAATTTTCAATATAAGGAATGCTCATAGTATTTTCTAAGGTAGTTTTGGGTAGTTCTGGATAATAATTCAAGGCTTGGTCCTACAAAATATTATAAAGAAAATGCCCATGTGGCTTTGCATATTGTAATTCTAAAATTTGTAATTCCACACTTGTGGAGATAATAAGAAGCCCATTTTTTGTTCTTGTAAATTGTTGTTATTTATATTGTTTGTGGTATTAAGGGGAGTACCCTTCATCAAGTGGTATCAAAGAAGGAGTTCCTAAGTGTATAGATAGATCACCGATTGTGAGGCAGTTTGCACCAAGACTATGGTTTAGGGTTTCAATGACAAGCACAAAAATGCCTCCATGAAGGGAATGTGGTGGAAGAGATGGTGGTGTATCACCTAAGGTTAGAGCCCTCTAGAGACAAGTGTGAGCATTACAAGAAGAGATTCACAAAGGTATGAATCTTGTTGTAAGAGAGGAAAGTGAGGATGAAGTTGAAGAAGAAGGAAATGTTGACAAGAAGGTGAAGGAGAAATTCTAAACCAAGAGGAAGAAAAGCTTTTATGGGCCATTTCCAAGATTGGGAAAAGACCTAAGATTGAGGTTCCTACATGTTTTCAAGTAATCTTAACCTAGATGAATGGATCAACTATGTCAACCAATTAGAAAAATATTTTGAGTATGAAGATATTAAGGGTCCTAATAGGGTCAAGTTTACGAAGGCCAGACTGAAGGGTCATGCAAAAATCTAGTGGTAGGAGATCCAATTGGAGTGAAATAGAAGAGGAAAGTAAAAAATCACAAGATGGGATTGAATGGTAGCTAAATAGAAGCAAAAATTCATTTCTGTTGATTATGAGCTTGATCTACTAAAGAAAATACAAGTTTTGAAGCAAGTAGGGAGATCTATTTAGGAGTATACAGAGGATTTTTATCGAATCCTCATCAGAATAGGCCATGCAAAAGATGATAAGGAGAAAGTTGCATGTTACCTTAATGGGTTGAGTCTGAGCATTCAAGAGGAGTTGAATTTGGTTTGAATGAATAATATTGAAGAGGCATATCAGTTTTCCCTAAAAGTAGAGGAAAAGATGAACAAGAAGTTTGAGAGAAGGCAAAGTGGAAGATCTAATGAATAGTTTTATGGATGTTGAAATGAAGATCCAAAAAAGAAGGATGAGGCAAGTAGTAGTCAAAATCAAAGAAGAAATAATTTCAATCATTTTCATGATCATAATAATAGAGATTAGAGATGAAGGAGAAGAGGACAAGGATTTAGAAGAGGAGGCTTTCATGGAACATGTATTCACTGTGGAGAAGATCATAGGGCATATGAATGTATACCATGCCAAGGAAGTATAGATAGGAGAACTGAAGGCTAGGCTAGAGTTGCACATGTGGATGATGATGCCAAATCATCAGATTTTGAAGATGTTGAAAGAGGAGAAACACTAATTAACATAAGAGTCCTACTAAGTGGTGAGAATGAACTTGAGAAAAGGAGGAGCTTGTTTTGCAATAGGTGCAAGTGTGAGGATAAATGTTGTGAAGTAATTATCGATAGTGGAAGCACTGACAATTTGGTGTCAGAAGAGATGGTCACAAAGTTGAAGCTCAAGAGGCAAAAACAATCACATCCATACCAAGTCACCTGGGTGCAGGATGACCACAAGGTCATTGTCAATGAAAAGTGCCTAGTGAAGTTCAAGATTGGAGGATACTATGATGAGGTACTATGTGATATCATATCCATGGATGCATTCCATATGTTGTTGGGTAGGTCATGGTAGTTTGATAGGCATGTTATACATGATGGTCATACAAATACATATTCCCTAAAAATGGATGGAGTACGACATAAGATAAAGTCATTAAAGGATATAGAAGAAAAGGTATGTAACAATGCCACAATAAGTTTTGTTGATGGAAGAAAATTCCTAG
The DNA here is from genome assembly GCA_027943335.1 of Chamaecyparis obtusa. Taxonomy (NCBI): domain Eukaryota; kingdom Viridiplantae; phylum Streptophyta; class Pinopsida; order Cupressales; family Cupressaceae; genus Chamaecyparis; species Chamaecyparis obtusa. Next base: position 1,348,397 of record BSBK01003769.1, on the reverse strand, counting down.
AGGGTATGAGGCATTAGCATGTGTGTTTTTCTTTAATTTTAAAATCTCATAACGAGGAAGTAGAAGATGTACTTGTAGAAGTTGTAGATTTGTTGAATGAGTTTTAGGATCTTGTATCCAATAATGTGCCTGATGGATTACCACCAGTAAGGAACATCATTCATCATATGGACTTGACCCAAGAGCCAATTTTCTGATTGAGGAAGCACATAGAATGACACCAATAGAAAGTGAAGAGTTAAATAGATAAGTAAATGAGTTAAATAGATTCCAGGGCAATAAATAAGATCACAATCAAGTACAGGTTTCCATTACCCTAGATGGATGATATTATGGACTATTTGATCAGAGCTGTGTATTTCACAAAGATATATCTGAAGAGTAGATACTACTATATTCAAATCAGAGAAGGGAATGAATAAAAGACTTCCTTTAAGGAAAAGGAAGGACTGTATGAGTGGTTAGTCATGCCTTTTGGGCTAACCAATGCACCGAGCACTTTCATGAGGCTCATAAATGAGGTTTTGAAAGAATTTCTAGGTAATTTTATCATTGTTTACCTAGATGATATTTTGATCTTTAGTAAGACATTGGAGAAGCATATGATGCATATTCGTATGGTGTTTGATAAGTTAAGAGAAGATAAATTGTTGATTAATTTGAAGAAGTACACTTTTTTGAAGGAGTTAGTGTATCTAAGATTTTTAGTTTCAACAGAAAGTCTAAACATAGACCCAGAGAAAGTGAAGGATATCCTTGAATGACCTACTCTAAGAAGTGCTACTGAGGTAAGATCATTTCATGGTTTGGATAGATTTTTAAAAAAGTTTATCATGAGTTTTAGCAGTATTTATGGACCCTTGACTGAAACAATGAGAGGAGATAGGAAATAGTTTAACTGGATTACTGGAATAGATAAGAGTTTTAAACTATTTAAACAAAAGGTTATAGAATAACCTATTTTAGCACTTCTAGATTTTAATAAGGTGTTTAAAGTAGACTATGATGCTAGTGGTACTGCATAGGATTTTTTTTGAGCCAAGAAGGTAAACCTGTTGCTTATTTCAGTGAGAAGTTAAATGATGCCAAGAGGAAATATTCTATTTATGATCAGGAATTTTATCCTATAGTTCAGGCATTAAAGAAGTGGAGACAGGGTGAACCCACAATAATGGGTTACAATTTTTCGAAGGATGGAATTCATCTGAAAAATCATGAGATCATAAATTTACTCAATTACTTTTGATAGAAAGTACTTTCTATAGAAAGTAGTTTATATCAAAAAACCCCGAGAATGGGTAATTTTCATTGATTTTTGTCAAGGAGTTTCGATAGAAAGTACTTTCTATCGAAAGTACCTGATTAGGCCCTATTTGGAAAGTTTGAAGAAAATCTGATAATTTCATGGCTTTGGGGCTAAAGCGCGGGGATCAACAATAAGGAGACATCCTTTTGCATAGCACAAGTACTCAAAACTAGCTTTCTAATGATTATAGATTTGACTATTTTTGAATTTATTATGCGTATGGTTTTTCACGTTAATCGAATGTAGGTTTTTTATCAAATATAAACCTCTGAGTTTGACATTCAATGAAAAATAGTAAAAAAGAGAATTTTTTTAAAAAGAATAACAGTGCCCTTCATCTTCGAGTCTACTTTCTATAAAAAAAGAGCCGAAATTCGATAAATACACAACAAGTTATAAGCTATGTAGTTAAGGTATGTCAAAATTATGGTTTAGTCAACTTAAAACGTTAATAAAATATGCAATAATCATGATAAAGTTTTCAAACCAATTGCATGCCCTCTGTATGGATGTTACAAAACTAAATTCAAAAGAATCAAGTTCATATCTATTTTACAAAAAAAATTATTCTCTATGAAAACAATGTTACTATTTGAAAATGACATTTTCAGCACCATACGAGTTTTCATGGGAGAAAGAAAAAAGAATTCAAATAAATTAAAAAAATATATATTTAGAATCTAGATAGAAAATCTTAAAAGACTCTAATTTACTTCATCCTCTGATTTCAAACGGTTCAACAACAATATGCATCTGAATCTGAAAGTTTTTCTCAAAATGTAGAGTTCAGTGTCTGTTCAGGCAAAAAAGTGTAACCCACTATTGTAGATAAGAGTTTTAAACTATTTAAACAAAAGGTTATAGAATAACCTATTTTAGCACTTCTAGATTTTAATGAGGTGTTTGAAGTAGACTATGATGCTAGTGGTACTGCAATAGGAGTTTTTTTGAGCTAAGAAGGTAAACCTGTTACTTATTTCAGTGAGAAGTTAAATAATGCCAAGAGGAAATATTCTATTTATGATCAGGAATTTTATCCTATAGTTTAGGCATTAAAGAAGTGGAGACACTATTTTCTTCCTAAAGAGTTTGTTTTGTATACTGATCATCAATATTTTCAATATTTGAATAGTCAAGGAAAGTTGAATCAAATGCATTTGAAATGGGCTGAGTTTTTGCAGAGTTACACATTTGTTTTGAAACACATGAGTGGAAAGTCTAACAGGATCGCAGATGCGCTTAGCAGAAGGTAACTTTTGATGATAGAGATACAAATTGAGGTGGTTGGGTTCAAAGAAGTCAGGATTTTGTATCCAGGGGATCCTTATTTTGGGGAAGCTTGGAAAGCTTGAACAGAACTTGTTACTCTAGACATAACAAAGTGGTTGGATTTCATCATCCAAGATGATATGCTATTCATAGGGAGTCAGTTGTGCATTCCACGAAGGTCTATGAGGGAGAATCTCATCAAAGAGAAGCATAGTGAAGGATTAGCTGGACATTTTGGTTGTATTAAAACCCTTGCTTTGGTTAGTGAGAATTATTACTAGCCACAGTTGCCACAAGATGTCAAGAAGTTTGTATAGAGTTGTAGAGTATGTCGAATGGAAAAAGGAGCAAAGAACAATACAAGGTTGTATCATCCATTACTTGTACCACAAAAGCCATGGGAAGATATCAGTATGGACTTTGTTCTTAGTTTCCCAAGGACTCAACAGGGACATGATTCAATTTTTATGGTGGTTGACAGATTTTTAAAGATGACACATTTCATTCCTTACAAGAAGACTAATGATGAAATTCATGTGGAAGAATTATTTTTCAAAGAAGTGGTGAGACTACATGGTTTGCCAAAGAGTATAGTTTCAGATCAAGACACTAAGTTTGTTGGATATTTCTGGTGCACATTATGGAAGATATTAAAGACAGATTTGAATTTTAGGTCATCACATCATCCAAAGACCGATGGATCGATAGAGGTGGTGAATAAGAGTTTGGAAAATTTTCTTATATGTTTGGTTGGGGATAAGCCAACAAGATGGGATTTGATTTTACCACAGGAAGAATTTGCATACAATAATTTTGTCAACAAGAGCACTGTTAAATCACCATTCCAAATTGTATATGGAAGTAGTCTAAGAAATGCTTCATAATTGAGGAAGATATATAAAGGATAGATAAGTAGTGTTGAAGCTGAAGATTTTGCAGAACATTTGAAGAACATCCATGAGGAGGTGAGAAAGAATATTACCAAGAAGAATGCACAGTATAAGGCTAAGGCAGATGAGAAAAGGAGGCATAAGAAATTTTAGGTTGGAGATGAAGTCATGGTTCATTTGTGGAAGGATTGATTTCTAGTGGGTACATATAACAAGTTGAAAAGAAAGAAGTTTGGACCATGTAAGATACTGAAGAAGCATGATTCAGGAAATGCCTATGAAGTAGAATTGCCTACTAAGACAAATATTTCACCAGTATTTAACATTTCATATTTGACAGAATATCATGAAGGGGGTGTTGAAGATGAGATCATAGAAGCGCAGTGGAGTATTCCAGCAACTACTTCAACTACCAAGGAGATTGAGGATATACTAGATAGTCATGTTGGCAAAATTACAAGGAATAGGACATGTGAAAAATATTTGGTGAAATAGAAATGATGACCTATAGAAGATTCATCATGGCTGACAAGGGAGGAGGTTAATCATCTTGGTTTTCCTCTACACACTTGAGACATGACAGGGTCACTTCTCAAATTACCCTAGGTGTCTGATGCACAAGCATCCTGAGTGTAAGGGAAATCTTGCATCACCCAAAAATATTTCTTGTTTCTTTTCAATAGGGGTTTTCTTGTGTAGAGTTTCTATTTATGGAAACTTACTATTTTTAGTAAGTTGGTTATACGAGTTCCAAATGTTATGATTTCATAGGAGGAGGTTCATCTTAGTCATATCAGCCTAGCCATTGAGTTTCATTGCCATATCATCTATATTGGTGAAGTTATTGAGGTTTTTGGGTACAAAATATTATAACTCAATTTTGAAGGCCTTAGAGGCTCTAGATTGCGATTGAACACAAATTAACTAGAGCTTGTTTAAGTCAAACACTCTAGATCAGGTCTTGCCATTTCCAAAAAGTGTTTATAATAGCCAAATAGAGCTATGGTTAAAAAATTCTAGCCTCCAGAAGTTGGGCTACCTAAAAACACAATTTGTAATTATTTTGAGCCCACCCTAATGCAATAATTATGAAAAATAAACTAAATCTAGGGGTAGTCAGCCTTAAGGGCTAAATTTATGGAACCTTCTCGGGCGGTGGAAAATTGTCTATAAAAGGAAGACCTGTAGTGTTTTCTAAGCTAGTTTTGGGTAATAATTTGAGGCTTGGTCTTACAGAATATTGTAAGTAAAATGCCCATGTGGCTTTGCATATTGTAATTCTGAAATTTTTAATTCCACACTTGTGGAGATAATAAGAAGCCCATTTTCTTTTCTTGCAAATTTTTGTTGTTTCTCTATTTTTGTTATGTGTTTTTGGTATTAAGGGGAGCACCCTTCATCAAGAAATAAAGGATGTCGTGACCTATTTAAAACTAGAAGCAATATGTTTTTCAGAATATGGGTACAAAATATGATAAAGGTTTTAAGCAAATCCTTAAGATCAATACCCTTATTTAAGAGAAAGAATCAGTTTCATGTAGTTTGCAACCAATACAGCAAGGAAGAAAAAAATGTTTAGGAAATTTATATTAGAGATAGAATGTATGGGCTGCAATATGTAGCAATTATTGAATATACATAAATTCCCAGGATGCATGCATAGTGTGCTATACGAGCCCTTAGAAAATAATAGACACAAAATAGAAAATATTTCAAAAGAACATATTACATAGCATCATCCACGAAGAAGATTAAATGTGATGCAACTAATACAATAGGGTTGTCATTGTTTCATTAAAAAACATGTTTTATAGTTCCTTTAAGAAAAGAATGATAATATCAAGAAAGTCACAACATATGCAATAAGCATGAATTCCAAAAAAAAAATTGGTAAATAGAGAGATCAAAGACAAAGAGAGCAAGGTTTTAGTATAGGCTCACATTTTCTATTGGTTTACAACCATAAATGTTGAATCTGTGAGCAATAGGGTTTGTATATTATGAACCACAATTACAAAGAATAATCCACGACACTCAATGGAAAAATCCATCATTTAAAATATTCAAAATGAGAATCTAGATGCCAAAAGGGAAAACACGGTTGTGCATGGAAGAATTGAATAAGAAAACAACAAAAGGGTCTTTATTTCTTCATTTATAGTGACAAAATGTTTAGACACAAATATTTTTAGCTAGAAACAATAAATAAATATTAAGGACAAGGATTCTTGAAATAATAGAAGTCATGGTTTACCTATATCACAAGAAGTAGTTGCTATCAAAGAAGAAATCACGACCGGTTACAAGAGAATGAGGAATCCAAGAAAATAATCAAAAGAAGCCTTATCTAGGCTTGCGTAAGAAGTGACAAAAACCTTAAGAAAACTCCTCTCATAAACCCTCGGTGGTGGACTCCAAAAATTTCCAAAAAATGCGAATCAAAAGTGTGAAAAGTGTCTCTAGTTTTAGGATTTATTTCTTTGATATCCTAATGCCGATTGTAAAGAGAGCAATTATTTTTTCTTTTCTTTTATTTGTTTTGACCTTCAAAACTAGTACCCCATTTTAGGTTCTTGTTGAAAGTGTTAAGCTTTAACACTTAAATCCTTTGTTTATATTTTACATAAAAGTTAGAATATTATCAAACAGTGGTGTTAGAATGATTTATTTATATTTTAATAAATCATTATTATTATTATTATTATTTTAATAATATAAAATATAAAAAAGAGATATTTTTTCCTTTGTATTTGTTTTCATTTTATCTTTTGTATTCTATTAATGTTCAAATTATATTAGAGTGATGTCAATAAATCACTTTAATATAAATTTTATGATGCAAAGTGAATATTTATGAGTCAAAGGAAGGTTTTGACTAATACTTATGAGGAGACCAAGTATCTAGGGGGAGGTTGAACTGGTTTGAAGACAAGAGGAATGAATATAGTAGCTTGGAGTGAATCTAGGATAAAGTTGGAGCATTTTTAGCTTACCTTTATGATAGAATTGGTCATGTTTGATGATTTCACCTATTTGGAGTCTTTTCGAGTATGTGTGGTGCCTAATGTTTTTCCTAATCTTCTTCATCTGACCCAAGTTGTTTCTAGCTCCTTTGGTGAGTTTTTGGAGGAAGATGTTTTTGGGTACTTAGTGAGTTTGGGGCTCATTTTTGTAGCAGTTCTTGATTATGTAGATTTTGGAGACTTAGTGATTGTTGACTGTCCTTTTCTCACTTTTGGCATACTTCTATAACTCATTTTTGGATATACAAAGATTATCTTCGAGATCATTTTATACAATATTCATTACCTTCTTATTTATCGCAGAGTTGTGTACTTGTATATGATTGATAAAGTTATTAGTGAAAGTATCTATTTTTCCTCTCATTTTTTGTGTCCTTTTTATATCATCTCTGTGATTAATTACTTTTTTGCAGGTTGCAATTTGTGTCAACAAAATTGTTATATTTCATTGTTGTGAAAGTTATCTTTCCTTCATTAAGCATATACATATTCAAACCTCCTTGTGAAATATTTATTCACATGCATGATAAAAATAGGTTGTGTAGTCCTCGTTATTATGTTTAGGTGTTCAAAGAGTCATAGTTCTATTGAATATCACAAGTTAAGCTATTTGGTGTATCACCACTTTTAAGTTTTCAATATCTTTTATAGTTTTATGAATCTTTAGTTTATGTCATTTCTGAACTCTTTCCCTCTAAAAAAGTAGGGTTTAGTTTTAGGTGATACTATAGGAATCTGACCTTCTCTGAAGGTTCTTTTATCTTGGGTACCCACAAACCCAGAAAGATCCCATGTTTCTCAAAGTGGCTAAGTGTACAACTTAGTTAGGGTGCAAATTTTAGAAATAAGAATTAGCACATCTTAATACATCAATATTTTATCAAACACTTAGAATGTGATTAATTTATGACCTCAAATCATCATTTTTTTAAACATATGATTGATAAATTTTAGATTAATAGTGCATAATAGTGACATTATATCAAATGGTGGGAATGGAAAAATAATTCAATTTCCCATTTTATTGTGACATTTCATCAAACATGTAGCAAACCTTTTTTTGAATCAGAGTTTAAATACTAGATTACTTTTGACTTCTAGTTTCCATATTTTTAAATACCTCATGATTGTGAATTCTTAGATGAATAACTAGTCAAATGATATGGTACGAGACAAGGTTTTAAGATTATGGATGCTTGGACGACTAGACTAATGAAAAAAAATCAGCTCCAACAAATATGAAATTCGTATTGTCAACACTATTCATGCGTTGTAGAAACATTGTTCATGGAACTATAGTGACACTATTCAAAAAACTATAGAGACACTATTCATAGCACTGTAATGACACTATTCATGACACTCTTCATATTACTATTCATTCCACCTTCAATTTGCCATTAATTTTAGTATAAAACTCTGATGATAAGTTCACCGGTCATAAAAAGTTGGGGTTTCAAATCCCAAGGGTTTCATCCTTGGAAAACTAGTCACTAAGTCTCAGTAACAGTGGAGAAATAACTTCAATATTATAATCACATTTCATAACCCAAATGAAAGAATATAATTTCTTTTATAGATTCTTAATTAAGTGAATGCTTGTAATTTTAGCAATGTGAGATAAAACTCTCTTTAAGTTATAAAGCCACTTTAATTTTATAATATCGCTTTATAATATAAAGTAACTTTAACTTTATAAACTATTAAATAATATTATTATTTTATCTATTTCATCCAAAATAAAGCTATGAGTGGAAGGCATCCCTTTTAAATTAATTTATTTGCCTATTAGGATGGGAAATTAGGCTAACTAAGCTCCTAGGGAGATTACGAAAAACAAGGGGACATTACAGTGCTCTCTTCTCAAGTTGTCTTTCCCTCAAGCAATCTAAAAACTAGATTCTATAGAATAGATTGACCTTCCCACATTGCATCCTCGAGTGATAAGTTTCTCCAATGCACTAGATATTCCTTCATCACTATGTTTCTCAATTTATTCTCTCTCTTCCAACACCTTTGCAAGTTCCAAAATTAGCTTCCCCTCCTCATTGAAAGCAGGTAATTCATGACTAGGTACAACATGTTGTATAATATCCTTCTTGACGCATGAAACATGAAAGAAATTATGAATCCAACTATCAGGTGGAAAATCAAGCTCAAATGCTACCTCTCCAATCCTCCTAACTATCTTGTATGGGCTATAAAACTTGGGTTTAATCTTTTTTCATGTCTCTCTTCTCCAATGAAATCTTCCTGTATATTTTACGGCGTAGAAATACCACATCTCCAAACTCAAAAATCTATTATGATTTGAGGAAATTAGCATACATCTTATGTTAGTTCTATGCATATCACATATTATCTCTAAGAGCCTCGAGGATATCTGAATGATCCTATAACCAATCCTTGGATCAAGGGTCCCCACTATCATAAAAAACTAAATCAATGAAATAAAGAGGCTCATAACCACAAAGATCCTAAAATGGTGACATGCTAATATTTATGTGATATGTAGGATTATAAAAATACTCCCCAAGATATATCAACCACTTAACCCACACTCTCTACTAACTTGCAACATAGTTACAGACATAAAATTCCACCTATTTATTCATAATCTCCTTTTGACCATCTATCTGAGGATGGTAGCTAGTAATAGGAGTCAAATTTATCCCTTCTAATTTGAAACATTCCTACTAGAAAATAATGAGGATCTTACTATCCCTATTACTGATAGTAGTCTTGAGTAGATTGTGAAATCTAAATACCTCTTTTAATAACAACTCTGCCACTTGAGAGGCTATCCAATTGGCTTCAATGGCATATAAATTGGAAAATTGAACCAACTAATCAACTACAACAAATATATATCCTTGTCTTGCACCCTCGGTAGACCTGTGATGAAGTCCATAAAAATAATACCTCATTTCTGGTCAGGAATAGGTAAGGGATGTAAGAATCCAGTAGGAATAACATGCTTTTTCTTGTTCTAATGACAAGTCAAATACTCTCTAACACGCTTAAGGAAGCCATCCTTAAGATATTTTCAATAAAATATCTCTCTAATCTACCTCTAGTCCTTAAAATAATATGGATGATCTACTGAAGGCGTATCATGAACAAAAATCATAATATTATCCTTAAGGTTAGATTCAAGCACAAATAAATCTTGTTCTTATAATAAATCACATCATCAACCTCTCTATACTTGTTTTCCTAAATCTAACCATCCATAATATCATAAGAAAAACTATTTTTTCAATACTCAACTAAGAGTTGAGACTTCCAATTGGCTAAGATCTTAGATATGCAACATAATGTAGCAGTAGGAGATCTCTTAGAAAGTGCATCAACCACAATTTTCCTCTTACCTTTGACATACTCAATGTCAAGATCATATACATGTACCTTTCTAACCTACTTATAAATTCTCTCATTAAACTCCTTCTACTCCAAAAAATATTGTAAGTTGTTATGATCTTTCCTCACCACAAACTTCCCACCCACTAAGTATTACCCAAAATTTTCTAATCCATGCATGATGGAAATAATATCCTTGTTATAGGTGGAGTAAAAATTCTTATTATCTACCATCTTCCTACTCTCATATGTGATGGGATGTCTATTCTATATAAGTGCTATGTCAATGTCCTCACTTGAAGCATCATACTCCAAAACAAAAGGTTGAGAGAAATCTAGAAGCACTAGTACTAGAAAATTACTCATAACCTCCTTAAGTTTGTCAAATATCTCATGTGAATCATCTGACCATCATAAAGTGTACTTCCATATAATATCCATGAGTGGAATAAATCTCTTGTAGTAAGAATAAAGCCCAAGAAATCTTCTCAAATCTAAAATATTTCTTGATGTGAGCCAGTCTTGAATTTCCTATATCTTCTCCCAATGCACCTTGACCCTATTAGTTCCTATCACATGTCAAATATATGGGATCTTTTTTCAAAAAAACTTGCATTTTGGTTCCTTAGTAAATAAGGACTACTCCTCCATGATTCTCAATACCTCATCCAAGTGATGTAGGTACTACTCCCAAGAATTACTAAATATCAAGATATCATTGAAGAAAACCAAAATAAATTTACATAATTCCTTCTTAAATATGTGGTTCATACATGAATAGAACATATAAAGTGCATTAGTGATGAAAAAAGGCATCAATGATAACTCATAACATATGTAGTGGCATCTAAATATTGTTTTATGAAATTTATCCTTAGAGACACATATCTGATGGTATCTTGATCAAAGATCTATCTTCAAAAAGTAAACAAATTATGTAACTCATCCAAAATTTCATCTATATGTGGAATGTGATACCTTTTCTTAATGGTCCTCTAATTTAAATCATGGTAATCAATGCACATCTATAGAGTACCATCCTTCTTCTGCACCAGAACCACTAAAGAAGCAAATACACTAGAGCTAGGTCTAATATGTCCCATGGCAAGTAACTCAATCATTTTCTTAGTTTCATCTTTCAAATTTATTGCATGGTGTTAAAGTGTGGTAATTAATATCTTATCTCCCTCCTCCATCTCTATCACATTCTCAAACCCACAAGCAATTGGTATACCTAGAGAAATATCTCCAAAGACTCCCTTGTGCTTATCAAGCTTTGTCTGTATGTCTACATGATGTTGTTGCTCCCTACTTGGTGTCCAATTGGAGGACATTTAAAATTAGGATTCCCACTCAATGTCATCATTTTTTAGTATAGCCTCCATCTGATGAGTTTGATGTAGGGGAATTCTAGGGTACTCGGTGAATTTGCATGGGAGGTGTGTGTTTGGTAGGTGTTACTCAGTTGCATCCTTGACCGACAATCTCAATCATTGAAGGAACCTCGGTCGATGAACGAACTTGGTAATCTCTGACACTTGGTGAAAGTGTTACTTGGCGATGCCTCTAGTGCTCGGTCGATACTAGTGCTCAGTGATGCCTATCATGCTCAGTTATTTTACTATTGCTCAGTAGTTCTGTAATATATAAAATGTGGATGGGGTCCTAGGACAATGGTTTGCACATAAAAGAGACCCCAAAACCAATATTTTACACATACATTTGAATTGTAAGGGAAAGAATCCTTGAAATCAGATAAAAGAAGGTACATACCTCATTATGAAATTAATTTGGAAATACCTATTTTCTGGTGCCTGTGTATAGTTTCGGGCAATTCTACAACCTGTCTCGGACTAGAAATGCCAAGATGAAGAAAACCCATAAATCTTTTATCTTTCTGACATTAGGTAGTCTCTGAACCTCATAAAAGGTCAAAGGATACATTTTTATTCTAAAGGTCAACTTTCATTTTGTTCGTAGATCTCAAAAGTTCAGTGAAAAGGGTATCCAAATCCAAGCTCAGATCCGTAGTTCCGCACCTGTACCTACAAGAAAAATAGTTTTGTTTTTTGGGGGGTAGGGGTTTGCCTTAGTCAAACCCCAATTTAGGAATTAACCTTGAAATTAAATTGAAATTGCAGAGATAAACAAAGTAAATGAAATAATTCACCTTGCTTATGTTGAAAACCCTTGTGGAGGATTCGAATCCTTGAATCCACAAGCATGGATGCTCCAAATGAATGTAGAATTGAATGTAGGATGTCTCCAATCAATTTTCTTTAGATCTTCAACACCAATCTTGAATGGATCTTGAATTAGGAAGAGGCTTGAATGGAAATGGAGGAATTTTCAACAAGAGAGCTCCATAGAACTTGAATCCTTTAATGGCTTCTAATGGATCTCCTTGATGAATTGAATGCTTGAAGGCTTGAATGATTGAATGCTTGATCTTCTTGCTTGAGAGATTGTGAGATGAGATGTAGAAAATGAGAGAGGAAGGCTCCCTTTTATAGTGATCTAGGGCACAAGAGGGGCCTCGTAGAAAACAATAATTAAGGGCCCATGGCACAAAAATCTAGAGAGGTGCACATGGAGAGGAAATTAAATTAAAGTCTTGACACAAAAATCTAGGAGGGGACCACCCTTAATTTAGAAATAAAATAATTATTTAAGATCCTTGTTACAAAATTTGAGGTAAGGCCAACCCCAAAGTTAATTTGAGCATTAGGCACAAAACTTGAGAAAGGCTAATCTCCAATAGTAAATTAGGACTCCTATAAAAATCTTGAGAAAGTTCCACCTCAAATATTAAATTGAGAATTTGACACTTAATCAGAGAAATAGTGGCCCCAGAGAGGGAAAAGACAAGATTTTGATGAAACCCTGAAACTAGAAGCTAACCCCAAGGATCCCAGACCCTGGGGTCAAGGATGAGGTCAACCTTGACCTAGGTCAGGGTTGAGGTCATCCTTGACCTAGGTTAGGGTCTAGTTTGACCTTGACCTAAGAGGTCAACCTTGACCCTGAGGTCAAGAATCTCAGGTTCACAGTCCAAAATACTAGGAAAATGCCAGGAAGAAGTGGAAAATGGTGTAGAATAGGGGAAAAAGCTAGATCCAAGTCGAGTATCCATTCAAGGCATTTGACATGACCCCAAACCACTTTCTCGGAGGGCTAAGCATTCTTATCATGGAAGTTCTTCCATTTTAAGATGATACATTAAGCCCCCACTTTAGCAAGAGTATGGACTCGATGCAAACTCTTGGTAAAGGAGATCACAAAGAAAAAGATAATCTTATTGAAATCAAAGGGACAAAGGAATCCTCAAGGCCCCAAGGACTCAATTCTTCACCAACTCCAAGATTGCAATAAGAGAGACATCACTAGAGAAAAGAGATAAAAGGAGAGAGAGGAGTGGTTAGCTCGCCAAGTAAGATGTGTGTATCTCACTGTGAACCACAAAAGGATAGGATGGTCCACCAAGTAAACACTTGATAGTCACCCCATAATGTTGTGCCCTTCTAGTGGCTTGTGCATGTATGCAGTGTGTCTTTTGACAACTTTTATAAAGTACCCATGGATCCACCTTCTTGTATCACCATGGAATACAAAATGTGTGTCTCCTCAGGACTTAGCAACTTATGTGCATTACCTTCAGAAGATTTAGCATATTTGAAATTGAAAATGCATGTCCCTTCAGGATTTAGCAACTTATGCACGTTACCTTCAGAGGATTTAGCATATTGAAAATTGAAAAATGTGTGTCTCTTCAAGATTTACCAACTTATGTGCGTTACCTTCTGAGATTTAGCATGCTGCAAAACAAAAGGTTAAAACAAAAATACATAATATAGAATGAGGGAGGCTATATATATGCCCCCATCCTTAATATGGAAAAAAACATACTATTTTGACATGTTAAGGAAAGAAAATAACAAGGATAAAGCCTTCTTCAACATCAAGACAATATCCACAAACAACACCCAGTCCAAGCCAAGAAGGTCACAGCTCCTATGAGGCCATGGAATGGACAAATGCAAAGAGATATCATGCAAGAAGTGAAAAAGTAAGCCTTGTGAGGGATAGCACACTGTTCAATTTCCAAGGTGAGAGATATATCAACCATGGAAACCCAATGTCAAATAAAAAAATAGGTTGTGATCAAGGAAAAAGATCCTCAATGCAAACCAAAATTTTCATGTATGATTGGATATCACATAATAGATAAATACTACTTAACCAAGGAAAGAGGTGAATCCTAGAAAGATAGAAAAGAAGGAGATGACATCCTTGCCCCCCAAGTGTAGGAACAAGGATGGAAGGGGACCTGTTATATCACTTGCAACACTATACAAGACAATGAGCCCCCAAGGATTAGGCTAACATTGTTTATATAATGCGGAGTTCCATAATAGGAACATAAATGTTATTTAGAGAAAATAGAATTGAAATTCAACTCATGGTCACATGAAATATAAATAACCTTACTATCAATGAGCTACCTAATCTTATAATGTAAAGCTTGACTTTCATTAGTAGAGTGATCGTGAAATCTGTGATATAAACAAAAAGGAAGAGTCTTCAAGTGTGGACTATGTTTCTTTTTGTGTTTAGGTCTAGTAATCATCTTGGCACGAAGGAGTTTAGGAAAAAGAAATTCTTGGTATAATTCCTTCACGGTTTCATCATGTTTTGAAGTGTTATTTGGAATGTTGTTAACATTGATTTGTTGTCAAGGATTAAATCCCAATCCATAAGAATGCTCATGCCCCCTAGTGTGTAAGGGCATTTGAATTCCCTGTTTATGTTTACCACATCCTTGACTATTAAATCCTTGTTTAACAAGGAAATGATAACTTGGACCATAACAAGAAGCCATATTAGGAGTCAATCGAACTTCAGTAGTCACTATGTCATCATTAGTAGGCTTGACAGATTCATTGTGGGTAGAAGCAGTGATAAAGTTATTACAAAGGGGTTTAGAAGTAAAATCTCATTGTTCAAACTCTCTTTATTTCTTCATAAAATCAAGATCATTAACCTTATACTCTCCAATAAAGGTACGATTAAAATCCAAGGTTCCCCAATCATCTCATGAAGAGCATTGAGGAAGAAGGATTACTATTAGGAGTAGGAGTAGTGTGGGTTTGAATATTCAAACAAGGATTAGGCGCATCATCCACATGAAGTGAATACATCTTGTTGTTATGTATAAACTTGACTTTACGGTGAAGGGTGGAAGGAATGACATGCATCTCATGCAACCAAGGTCTACCCAAAAGAAGGTTAAATAATTGAGAAGTCTAGGCATAACATGAATAGGTGTATTCAGGATGACTGATCCTACTTTGATAGGTAAGGTAATGATTCCTAAAGTGTTCTTAGCAATGTTATCAAAGCCACGTATAGGAACATTGTCAGGTTGAATAGTTGAAAGATCAGCGTTAATCTCTTTGAGCATGTCCATGCTACAAATGTTAAGCCCAGATCCATTATCAATCAATGTCCTATGAATGATACTTTTATTGATACAAATAGCAACCATAAGAGAATGATATTGATTCTGAACTTCTTTAGAAGGTAAATCCTTTTGAGTAAATACAAGGTCAGGAGGACCTGGGGTAGAATGCATGCATTGTAAGAAGTTATTAATGTTCTCTAGATTAGGAGGTGGAGTGGGAATAGTTGCTAGAGATTTTTGCAAGGCTTCATAGTAGGTAGGTGAAGTTTGAAGAATCTCCCATAAAGAAATATTGGCAGGAGTATTTTGAAATTGAGTTATCAAATCATACTCCTTGCTAGGAAGATGGGGTGGAGGAGGAAGAATAGGTTGAGAAGGTGGAAAAGAAGTAGAAACCACCGAATTAGGTTGAGGGTTATTCCTTGTATGATATGTGTGAGCTATCAAATCTTGATCATTAAAAGACTCCATAGGTTTTCCTTTGATAGTAATGTGAGGACAACCTTTGATAGTCAACAAGGGTTTAGGATAAACCATTTTAGTTGTCTCAACACTACAAATAGATTCACAAGAAGGAAGAAAAAAGGACATCCTAGGAGTAAATGAGGTAAGATCTTGATTCTCCATAGGATCATTACTAAAAGGGAGAGCATTAAGGGAATTCATATCATTCTCCATTAAAGCCTCATCACTAGAAGGAATCTCAAATGGAGATAAATGATCTATAATGGCATCTTCTTTCACTAAGATGTTTGCATAAGGGGAGTGTGTTTTAGAAAAAGATTTATCATCATGTATGAATATGCCATCCATTAATAAATCACCCTCTTGTATTACAGCTTCTTCACGAGGAGGGGATAAATGAATGTCATTATCCAAGAGATCATCCACAATGGTGTCATGAGGAAGAGAGTAATCAACATCCAAATCCAAAGGTTCATCCCAAATAGGAGGATTATCATCCCTACCAATAAGGCACATTGTAGGATCCCTAGAGGGGAAAGAAGGAAAATTATATTCTAAAGTAGGCTCATATCTAAAAGACATGTATTAGGAGAAGAATTAACATCAATCCCCAACTCATATCCATAAAGAGAAATATGATGGAGAGATAGATTAAAGTCATCTTCTTTCTCTAATACATCTTTACAAGGTAATTCAAGAGAGGACAAAGCAACATCACATGCACTAGATAAAGTCTTTCTAGGTGTAACACCATGAAATGATAAGGTAAGAGGAGTATGTTGTGTAAGCCCAAAAGTTATAGAAGAATGTTTGGAAAAGATTTGAAACAATTTGTGCAACATGATAACAAATAAATAAATGCATAGAAAATAGATCTAGATATATCCCAATGCATTCATGAAAAGGAAATCAAACACAATAGGGTATCTAATTCCACAAAGCAATGTAAATGTTTTTGTATTTTTGAAGAAATTTTGCAATTTTTTTTTGTATTTTTGAAATATAAATGCAATAGCATAAAGGAAATATACTTTTATAAGCATGCAAATATAACACCAAAAAGAAAGAGTTGTCTATTGCGGGTTCACCAAAATGTAATATATAAAATGTGGATGGGGTCCTAGGATAATGGTTTGCACATAAAAGAGACCCCAAAACCAATATTTTACACATACATTTGAATTGTAAGGGAAATAATGGTTGAAATTAGATAAAATAAGGTACATACCTCATTATGAAATTAATTTGGAAAATACCTTTTTTCTGGTGCTTGTGTACAGTTTCAAGCAATTCTATAACTTGTCTCGGACTGGAAATGTCGAGACAAAGAAAACCCAGAAATCATTTATCTTTATGACAACAGGTAGTCTTTAACCCTCATAAAAGGTCAAGGGCTACATTCTTTATTTGAAGGTCGATTTTGACTTTGTTCGCAGATCCTGAAAGTTCGGTGAAAAGGGTATCCAAATCTACTCTCAAATCTGAAATTATGCACCTGTACCTACAAGAAAAATGGTTTTGTTTGTTGGGGGGTAGGGGTTTGCCTTATTCAAACCCCAATTTAGGAATTAACCTTGAAATTGAATTTAAATTGTAGAGATAAACAAAGTAAATGAAATAGTTCACCTTGCTTATGTTGAAAACCCTTGTGGAGGATTCAAATCCTTGAATCCACAAGCATGGATGCTCCAAATGAATGTAGAATTGAATGTAGGATGTCTCCAATCAATTGTATTTAGATCTTCAACACCAATCTTGAATGGATCTTGAATTAGGAAGAGGCTTGAATGGAAATGGAGGAATTTTCAACAAGAGAGCTCCATAGAACTTGAATCCTTCAATGGCTTCTAATGGATCTCCTTGATTAATTGAATGCTTGAAGGCTTGAATGCTTGAATGCTTGATCTTCTTGCTTGAGAGCTTGAGAGATTGTGAGATGAGATGTAGAAAATGAGAGAGGAAGGCTCCCTTTTATAGTGATCTAGGGCACAAGAGGGGCCTCATAGAAAATAATAATTAAGGGCCCATGGCACAAAACTCTAGAGAGGTGCACATGGAGAGGAAATTAAATTAAAGTCTTGACACAAAACTCTAGGAGGGGACCACCCTTAATATAGAAATAAAATAATTATTTAAGATCCTTATTACAAAATTCAAGGTAAGGCCAACCCCAAAGTTAATTTGAGCATTAGGCACAAAAATCAAGAAAGGCTAATCTCCAATAATAAATTAGGAATCCTATACAAATATCAAGAAAGTTCCACCTCAAATATTAAATTGAGAATTCGACACTTAATCAGAGAAATAGTGGCCCTAAAGAGGGAAAAGACAAGATTTTGATGAAACCCCAAAACCAAAAGCCAACCCCGAAGATCCCAAACCCTAGGGTCAAGGATGAGGTCAACCTTCACCTAGGTCAGGGTCGAGGTCATCGTTGACCTTGGTTAGGGTCAAGGTTGACCTTGACCCTAAGGTCAATAGTCTCAGGTTCATAGTCCAAAATGCCAAGAAAATGTCAGGAAGAAGTGGAAAATGGGGTAGAACAGGGGATAAAGCTAGATCCAAGTCGAGTATCCATTCAAGGCGTTTGACATGACCCTAGACCACTTACTCAGAGGGCTAAACATTCTTATCATGGAAGTGCTTCCATTTTAAGATGATACAAGTTATGGTTTATTGACTAGAGTTCTATGTGATTTTTTGGGCCGACTTGGTGCATTTATTGTTGGTAGCTGTTGTTATAGGACAACTAGTTGAATTAAATGTTTATAAGGCTATTTTGAAGCTGACTTGTATTGCATTTAATAATTGTTTGGGGGAGTTAATGGTTTCATCCAACTGACTTGTGGTTGATGACTAGTATTTATAGGATGTTTGGATAGATGTTTATGGGGCATAAGAGGAGATCATCAAAAGTTCATGAGTTGGAAAACTTAGTGCATGAGATCTGAGGTTCTGAAAGCTAAAGTTGGTGAAGTTGTGGAAAATATCTTGCATGATCTTGTAGATCAGATTGTTATTTGATATTTTTTAGTTGCAGAGCTATTGGTTTTCACACTTGGAGACAAGGAGATTGCTTGGAGGCTTGCGAGCTCAAGTTTAGATCTACCTTAGGGTTTCCATCAATTGTTGATTATCTTCAAAATTGAACTAGCTAGTGGTGTATTGGATCTATGTGGATCTTGCAGAATTATTTTTGATTGTAATTGGCCCTAACTCAGAAGACCTTACAGCAGGGCATGTTAATGAAAATTAGAGTTAAAAAATAATTTGGTGTTGTGTTGTGTTATTCAATTGTTTTTTTCTGAAGCTGCATGGTTTAGACTTTCCTTAATTGGATCCACCATCCTTGACTGCATCAGGTGGTATTAGATCTGATCTAGCAAAGATTGACTTGGCAAGGATGATCTTGCAAAGTTGATCTTGTTGGTGAAGAGATCGTATGATCTAGATTACAGATCTAGAGCACTAAACTTTTGGATCTTGCCCTAGTTATTTATTCAAGGTGGCAGGTTGAGATCTGACTTGCATACAACTTGGAGATTTCCACAAGGTGGTCAGTGTAGGGTTTGTTGCAGAGGGTTTCTCTTATTCTTTAAGGATGCCTCTATGAAGATTGGACCCTAGAGTACTTGCAGACCTCTATGACACTGTTGAATCTAGGATTACATAGAAGGTGAAATCAGATTTCAAATCTGAGATGGAGTTAATGAAGAATGACATGGTTGTTGAGATCATGAGAGATGTTACTGGTGTACCTTAGAATGTTGGTACTAAAGATGGTTATGAGGAAGTTGCTAAAGACTTTGAACCTACTAGATCTAGTGGTGATGACCGGAGGGATTTATCTGGTGAAGACAAAACTACTCGGTTGCCTAGATCTGGAGCTCGGTGAAGTAGTAGTTACCGAATGGAAGTTTCTACTTTCTCTGGTACTTTGAAACCCAAGAACTTGATTGATTGGATTAGTGAACTGGAAGATTTCTTTGAGCTGGAAGAAATTGAAGATCCTCTTCGGGTGAGATTAGCACAGACAAAGTTGAAAGGAGATGCTGCTCTTTGGTGGAAAGAATTACAAAGAGATAGAGAAGATGAAGGTGAAATGAAGATCAATCAGTGGAGGTTGATGGTGACTAAGTTGAAAGCTAAGTTCATACCTTCTAACTATGAGGTTGAATTGTTTAAGAAGTTGTAGAATCTAAAACAAAAGGATCTTTCTATTAAAGATTATACCGAGGAGTTCCAAAAGCTTACTATTCAGTCTAGACATGGAGAGCTTGGTAAGGAAAAGGTAGCTCGGTATGTGAATGGTTTGAGATTCAATATTCAGGATGAGCTTGGTATGCTAAAGATTTATTCTATTGAAGATGCTTATCAGTATGCTCCGAAGGTATAAGATAAGTTGAAGAGGAAACAACATAGTAATCCCTGAGGGAAAGAAAAGGTTGATCACTTGGTGAAGGATAAACTGACTGATGCAGAAGATGAATAGAAACTTGTGGAACCAAAGAAGAAGATGGGTAGAGTTATCTTTAAGGGTACTTGCTATAACTATGGAGAGGAAGGACACCATTCTTTTGAGTGTACACAGAAGAATCTTGGTGACCAATGAACTGCTATGGTGAATGAGAATGAACCTGAATATGAGAACTTGCTACTTCGGCAAACATTTCTTGGTACAAAGGAGGAACCTTATCATAGGAGTAATTTTTTTAGGACCCGATGCAAGTCTGGAGGTAAACTCTATGATGTTATTATTGATAGTCATAGTATTGATAACCTTGTTGCTGAGAACATGGTTCAGAAACTTGGGTTGAATAGAATGAAGCATCCTTGTCCTTATAGGATTGGCTGGTTACAAGATATTCACGCTCTAGAAGTAAGAGAACAATGTTTTATTGATGTTCAGATTGGCCAGTATAAGGATCTTGTGTTATGTGATATTGTGAAGATGAATAGTTGTGATATATTTCTTGGTAGACATTGGCAATATGATTGTAGACCTATGTATGACCATGTAAGAAATGTGTTTACTATTGAGAAGGATGACATGAAGTTTTCCCTGATGCCTTTGCTAGATACAAATCTCAGTAGGAGAAGCCTGAGTATTGGTAGCTGAGTTGAGTTGGTGGATCCAGAGAAAATGAATGATTAGTATGGAGAACAAACCTGTGTGTTTCTGAGGAAAGACTTGAAGAGAAAGATAAAGATGAAGTGGAAGAGTATGCAAGCTGAAAAGGTGGAGGACTTGTATGTGAAGAACCAGTTTGGGGTTTATGTGTTGAATCCAGGAAGATGTTCTTCTCACATATGAACATCTTTTTGAACCTGGGGTGTCTGATGCAGGGGCATTCTAGGGTACTCGGTGAATCTGCATGGGAGGTGTGTGTTTGGCTGGTGTTACTCAGTTGCAGCCTTAACCAATGGTCTCAGTCATTGAAGGAAGCTCAATCAATAAAGGAACTTGGTAATCTCTAGTGCTTGGTGAAAGTGTTACTCAGCGATGGCTGTAGTGCTTAGTGATGCTTGGAATGCTTAGCTATTTCACTATTGCTCGGTAGTTCTGGTTTACCGACTCGAGTTGTGTGTGATTTTTTGGGCTGACTTGGTGCATTTATTATTTGTAAGGCTATTTTGAAGCTGACTTGTATTGCATTTAATAATTGTTGGGGGGAGTTAATGGTTTCATCAATCCAACTTGTGGCTGATGAATAGTATTTATAGGAAGTTTGGGTAGATTTTTAGGGGGCATAAGAGGAGATCATCAAAAGTTCATGACTTGGAAAACTTAGTGCATCAGATCTGAGGTTCTGAAAGATGGAGTTGGCAAAGTTGTGGAAAAGATCTTGCATGATCTTGCAGATCAAATTGTTATTTGATAGTTTTTAGTTGCAGAGCTAGTGGTTTGCACACTTGGAGAAAAGGAGATTTCTTGGAGGCTTGTGAGCTCAAGTTTAGATCTACCTTAGGGTTTCCATCAGTTGTTGATTATCTTCTAAACTAAACTAGCTAGTGGTGTATTGAATCTATGTGGATCTTGCAGAATTGTTTCTGATTGTAATTCACCCTAACCCGAAAGGCCTTACAGTCAGGCATGTTAATGAAAATCATAGTTAAACAATAATTTGGTGTTGTGTTGTGTTATTCTGCTATGTTTTTCTGAAGCTACAAGGTTTGGACTATCCTTAATTGGATCCACCATCCTTGACTGCATCAAAGTTGAAAAAATCCTAGGTCCACCATGTAGCTTAGCTTTCAACTCTACCTTTTGATCACCACTCATAAATTCAAACTATATTTGATGATGATTAATGATGTACCTATCAAAATTTTGTAACCACTACATACCCAAGATCATATCTAGTCCTTATAACTTAATAACATAAAATTCATCCACCAATGTGTAAGACCCAACTATATTCTAAGCTAAGGTATCCTTCCTAAACAATTCAAAAGATCACCAACTATAACCTTTACATTAAATCCCAGAATATTCTCAACCTTTAATCAATAAAGTTAGGTGTGCAACTTGTATCTAATAGAAAAATAACTCACTACCATATAAAAAATCCTTTCAAATGGAAATGATGACATGTAGGAATACCCAATAAAGTAGCAATAGTTATGAGGGGTTGATCAGTTAATAGTTTTTCACTCTCTCCTACCATAGAATGCTCATTACTTTCTTCATTGTTAGTACCCTTAAACCTATTGTCCTAATTCTACTCATCTTACCCCTCTAAAACAAATTTAATGTATTCTACCTTACCTTTTGTAGGGAACCTACAATTGGGGGTCCAAGGTTCCTTTCATTTAATTTTTTTTTTCCTTCTCAACTTATTTTTAGTCTCCATATCTATTCTGGTAGGTGTATTTTATTTTTTATTTTTTTATGGAGGTTATCAGACCTGCAAGGCACGAAGCCTGCAAGCTACCAACCTTGGACATATATTAAGAAATCATGAACAAAACATGTAGCATTTAAGCTTTAACTTCACCAAATTAGCACAACTTAATACATTAGCATTTTATCGAACACTTAGGATGAAACTAATTTTAGACCTTAGTTCATCATTTAATTTCATTGATAAATTTTAGATTACCAATTCATAATAGCAACATTATATCAAATGATGGTCATGGAAAACTACTTCAAAATATTTCTATTTTATTGTGACATTTAATCAAACATGTAGCATGCCTCTTTTAGAATCAGAGTTTAAACACTAGATTACTTTAGACTTGCATTTAATTGCAGATTTTTAACAATTACATTTCAATAAAAAACTTATGACTTTCTAGATTTTTAAATACCTCATCATTGTGAACTCTTAGATGAATAACTAATCAAATGATATGCCCCAGAAAATGGTTTTTGGATTATGAATTCTTGGATGATTGGAGTAATGAAACAAACCAAATCAGCTCCTATAAAGTGATAAAAATGGGGGATGATAACAAAGTGTAAGGATGTAAATATGTGATGGAAAATGTTATGGACATGAAAATGTTATGAAAATGTTAGGAATACTTAGCTTGAAAAGAGGCTGATGCAAAAATCACTATTTTCTGATGTTTGTGTTCAGTTTCGGGGAATTCTGCAACCTGACCCGGCCTGGAAATGTAGAGATAGAGAAAACCCATAAAACTTTTGTCTTTCAGAGCAAGGTCAACCTTGACCTTAGGATCCAGGTACAATCTTACCCTAGGGTACAATCTTGACCCCCACTAAAATTCATCCTTGACCAGAAACATCTCTGACAGAAATTTTGTCTGCGGATCTCAGAATTTCGCCAAAAAGGGTACTCAGATCTGAACTACAATTTATTGTCCTGCACATGTACCTGCAAGAAAAAGAGGTTTTTTTGTTGGGATGATGGGTTTTCCTTTGTCAAACTTGGGTTTGGAATCAAGCTTAATAATGGAATTGAAATAGAGAATGCTAGCAAGTAGTAGAAGTAGATCTAAAAATGAAGCTATGATATTTAATAGATACACAATTGTATTTCAAATGTAAACAAGTATGTTGATATGAAAGCTTGAATACAACATTAATCAATGTAAATAAAAACCTCCATGATTTCATTCTTGTAATCCACCTTGAGGGAAGAATGAATGGATCTTGAACATGAACAAAGGATCTTGAAGGAAGATCACACCACCATGGTGGATAGATCTAGGGTTTGAATGATGAATCTTGAATACTTGAACCAAATTCTGTCAAAGGCTTGAATGCTTGAATCCTTGATCTTCAATGGATAACTTGATTGCTTCCTTGATTTAAAATGCTTTCTTGATCATGAATGTCTCCTTGAGAGTGATTTTCTTGGTAATGGATGGATGAGATAGATTAAAATGAGAGAGGAAGGCTTCCTTTTATACTAGTCTAGGGCACAAACTTCTAGAGAGGTTGACATAGGAGAATTAAATTCAAATTAAGCCTTAACCCATAGAAATGGACCTAAATTAAATATAATTTAAGAATTTACCATTTTGAAATCTGAAACAACTGATCTGGAAGTGGGAAAACAAATCTTTTTGAAACCTAACATCCGAGAATCATAGAATCTTGAAATTTGGACCTTAGGTCAAGGTTGAGGCCAAGTTTGACCTAGGTTGAGGTCAACTTTGACCTAGGTTAGATTTTAGGTTGACCTTGACCTTGAAGTCAAAGATTTTAGGATCTCAGTCTAGAATGCCAGAAAAGTGCAGAAAGAGGGTGGAAAAAGGGGCAAAGTGAGGAGAAAAGAGAGATTCAAGCCAGAGACCTACCTGAGGCATTTGACATGACCCCACACTACCTACGTGGAGGGATAAATGTACTTAACATGGAAGTTCTTGCATTTTAAGATGATACATTAAGCCCCTACTTTAGAAAGAGTATGGATTCGATGCAAACTCTTGGTAAAGGAAAAGAAAGAAGACAGCCAAGTGGATTCACAATGAGATAAAATAACACTTAGCTAAGGACACAAGCCCCCAAGCTAAGGATTCTAAGTCAACATACACATATGAGGGTGCAAAAACAAAAACAAAAAGACACAAAAGAGGGGTTAGTACTGAAACAAACCCAAATCAACTAGTAGAGGAAACCTTGCTAAGAAATGTTTCCTATACTAATATCATCTTTGGAAAGCTATTATAAAAGCATAAATGATTACATAAGGAAGATAACAGAAATAATATAAATAACATAGCTTCATGATCCAATCCTACTAGCCTGAAAGTGAAAAGAGAGAAAAGAGAAAGTTATTACCTTGCCCAATAAGATGCCCACCTTACCGTGAATCACCAAGGAGGGAGAGCCAAACAGGTGGCCAAACCTGATAGTTCACCCATAAAATGCACCTTGAAATTGTAATGTGTCTTTTGATGGCCTCTGGAATTTCCATAGATCCACCTTCTTGTATCACCATGGAATATAAAATGTGTTTCCCCTCAGGATTTAGCAACTTATGTGCATTACCTTTAGAAGATTTAGCATATTGAAAATTGAAAAATGTGTATCTCTTCAGGATTTAGAAACTTATGGGTGTTACCTTCAGAGGATCTAGCATATTGAAAATTGAAAACTGTGTGTCTCTTTAGGATTTAGAAACTTGTGTATGTTACCTTCAGAGGATTTAGCATATTGAAAATTGAAAAATGTGTGTCTCTTTAGGATTTAGCAACTTATGTGCGTTACCTTTAGAGGATTTAGCATAAAAAACTATTGTACAAGGGAGACCTTATATATGCCCCCTCCTTATCATGGTTGTCTACTAGACATGATAAGGAAGAGAAAGAGGATACCTACTTCACAATGTAAGGAGATATCCTATTTATCAACAATGTATACTACATTCTTAGCGAAGGGTATTGACCCTTACATCCAAAAGCATAGATAATCATGAAAAAGGATATGTCACTCATGGAAAAAGGATCCTCAAAGAAAAAGATCTTATCAACAAGACCCCCACCATAGAGGAGTGCTTTTTAGATAAAATATCATCTTTCAAAGATAAACTAGGTGAGAACAAAGATTCAATCATCAAGCCCCCTATAATCAAGAGGAAGAGGAATATTTGAAATGAGGGAAACAACTCTAATCACTAGAGAAAGGGAAAGAGTTTATAATGAACATAATTTGAAAAATAGAGAAGAGGTGATGACCTAGGACAACAAACTCTCATATAAAAAGGTTATCCATGGTCAAAACATTGGTTAGTATAATGAAATAATATTGTTAGATAAACAAATGCCACTAAGCTAAGGGAAGAAAATCCCTAGAAAAAGAGAAAGAAGGAATAACCTTGCTCCCCAGGGATGAAAGCAATGGATACCTTTACAAAAAAAATATCTTATAAAATATATCTTCAATATAGAATAAAATCTATGGATGATTATAAACATAATACAAGAACCGTAGAGAAGAAGGGAAGAAGGGTAGAAAGAATACCAATTAAGCTCTCGATAAAATATATGCCAAGAGCCTAATGGATCCTATAAGACTAGATTACATGCCTCTTTCCCCTGAGTCTTGAGACAAGAGAAGAAGAAATCTATATTATATTATAATGATCGGTATCCCCTATATCAAAATTATGAAGGAATTGTAAAACTGCACGAGAGTGAGATATAATTCCTAAAGTAGCTCTTTCCCTAACATATAACTTAAAATTCTTACAATCAGTAAGTAAATGAGTATTAATATAATGAAAAGGACATTTGTACTTGGATAAAGAATCTTTTGGCATAGGTTTAAATATTTCTTTCTTGGAATTCATCAACCTTCTTAGCTACATCTTGATGAATATCAGGGTTATCTAAGGTAGGTGTAGGGAGAAGAGAAGGATGCTGATCAACATCAACCACCTTGATTTGAGATTGTGAACAACCAACACCCTACATATCTTGTTTAGGGGGTATATGAACTAGATACTTAATACCATACTCATTAACTCCAAGCCCTAAACCTTTATAACCCTATTTAGTCATCATATTGAATCCTGTAGTGTACATATCTTGTAAGGCTTCTATAGGAGGTGATTGTTTATCATGTTCATGAGTAAAGGTTGTATAAGGTGGAATAATAGGTTTTGAAGAAGTTTATTTACACTTTCCTTTAATATCATCATGAATCAGAGGAGAAGGTAAGTCAAAGAACTCTTTCACATATGCATCATGAACTATAGCTTGAATCCCATCATAAATATGAGAAGAACTAGGATTAGTAGATGGATAATTAGACATATTAGGCATCAGATTAGGAGTAGGAAGGTTAGGAATAAAATTATGGATGATAGGATTAGGAACAATAGGAGATGGTGTATCATCTACCAAATTCTTCACATAATCCAAAAGAGTAATAAGTCTACCACATAAATCTTTAATGAAAGCTTTGAAAGTAGGAAGACTAGTATCGGTCAATTTCACAAAAGCATAGGCAAGTGCAAAATGAAGGGTCACCAACATAATGAAGTGAATGATACTCTCATAAAAATCATAGGTATGGTAAATAGATGATAAGAGAAGGGTAATAAAGAAAATAATCACACACCAAAGCATCTTAAAGATCTTCATAGCAGATGAAATGCAAGAAATAGTTTTGGATTTCATTGAATATATAGATTCTTTTGTGTTTTAAATGTTAAAATGCAAGAGCATAAAAGAAATCTAATCTTGATGCAAGAAAAAAAAAGATCTAATACCAAAAACAAGGAGTTGTCTATCGCGGGTTCACCAAAAATGTAAAATGAAGGTGAACACACAAGATAATACAAAGGGAAATCTAACACAATAGGGCATCTAAATCCATAAAAGATAGGGGGTAAGTTTGTTGGGTTCACAAAAATGTAAAGTGATAAAAATAGGGGATGATAACAAGGTGTAAGGATGTAAATATGTTATGGACATGCAAACTTAATAAAATAGGAATAATTATCTTGAAAAGAGGTTGATGTGGAAATCACTATTTTCTAATGTTTGTGTTCAATTTCAGGGAATTATGCAACCTGACCCGGCCTGGAAATGGAGAGACAGAGAAAAACCATAAACCTTTTGTCTTTCAGAGAAAGGTCAACCTTGACCTTAGGATTGGGGTAAAATCTTACCTCGGGGTACAATCTCGACCCCCATTGAAAATCATCCTTGACCCAAAGCAGCTCCAATGGAAATTCTTTTCACAGATCTTGGAAGTTTTCCAAAAAGGGTAGTCAAATGTGAACTGCAATTCACTATCCTGCACCTGTACCTGCAAGAAAAAGAGGATTTTTTTTAGGATGAGGGGTTTTACTTAGTCAAACCCCGATTAGGAATCAACCTTAATAATAGATTTGAAATAGAGAATGCTAGCAAGTAGTAGAAGTAGATCTAACAACGAAGCTATGATATTCAATAGATATGCAATTATATTTCAAATGTAAACAAGTATGTTGATATGAAAGATTGAACACAACATTAACCAATGTAAATCAAAACCTCCATGATTTCATGCTTTGAATCCACCTTGAGGGAAGAATGAATGGATCTTGAAGATGAACAAAGGATCTTGAAGGAAGATCACATGACCATGATGGATAGATCTAGGGTTTGAATGATGAATCTTGAATGCTTGAACCAAATTCCTTCAAAGGATTGAATGCGTGAATCATTGATCTTCAATGGGGAACTTAAATGCTTCCTTGATTGAAAATTATTGCTTGATCATGAATGTCTCCTTTAGAGTGATTTTCTTGGTAATAAATGGATGAGATGGATTGAAATGAGAGAAGAACACTTCCTTTTATACTAGTCTAGGGCACAAACTTCTAGAGAGGCCAACATAAGAGAATTAAATTCTAATTAAGCCTTAACCCCTAGAAATGGACCTATATTAAATATAATTTAAGATTTAACTATTCCAAAATTTGAAACAGTTGACCTGGAAGTGAGAAAATAAATCTTTCCAAAACCTGACATCCGAAAATCATGGAATCTTAAAATTTGTACCTTGGGTCAAGGTTGATGGGGAGGCTAGGATAGACTAGCTAGTCTATGCTCTGATCCTTGCCAAGGACCCAAGTGTACTCCTAATACTTTTGATTGGTCTATAGGATACCTTATACATTCAAGGACCCCCTGGCTTGCCTAACCTGCCCACCAAGTCAAACTAGCTCATTCATCAACATGTCAAGCTTTGCACTCTAGCTCCTATCCCTTACATTGGCTCAATAAGGGTCTATTTGGCTTCTAATTCTTTCCCAAGTTCCAATAGTGAAAATGATGAGTTCCAAGGTCTTTTAAGGGCTATTGACACCTTTCCATAACATTAGCAAGGTTTGGAGAACACCTAATTTAGTAGTTGCTTTGTATTTTAGGGCTACAAGGAAGTGCCAACTAGGCCTCCTTCTGGATTTGTAGGGCCTATAACTCTTCCTTCGTAAAGAATGAAAATTATTTTCCTAAAGGAATTCCACTATAAATGCCTCATTCTTAAGGATTTATGAGGTCTTAGGTGCCCATTTGACCATACAAATGTTTTGGCAATTTAGAGGGTTTCAAGGGTTTGAGGGACTCCTCACTATCTTGGTCTTCAACAACACCCTTCCATAACTTTCCAAACCTCCTCCTTCATACTAATTCACCTTCTAACACTATTCTTCACTTCCCCAAATGGATTTTTCCTTGGAACTCTCTTCACTATCTTGGAGAGTTCTTACTCTGCTACACATCCCTAGCCAGACTGCACATAGCTCGCCTAGGGCTTCTACAAAGAATTATTTGTCCTCATTCTCCAGGGCCTTGCATTATGGTACAAGCCTATCAAGGTCTATACTTTGATAATCCATAGTTCCATGGTGTTCCCATGGTGGAAGCCAAAGTTACAGCCCCATTACTCCATGTCCCTCCAAACTGGTAGATAAAACAAAAGAACTATAGAAATGCTACAAAAACACACTAAGAAATGAAGCTAATACACACAAAATGAAGAAATAAACACACAAAAATATATGCACATAAGGATTCACACATATTTTATTATATTCACAAGTAATCAGTCCTTCAACAATGATTGTTACCCTCAAAAACACCAGTAGACTAATCCTCCCGTACTGTGTCATACAATAATGACTTCCAACCTCAAAATTAGGGCTAGATAGGTCTTAAATACCCTTTCCTCAGAGTGAGTGTTTTTTTTTAGGCATTTTTAGCCTCTTAGCATAGTTAGGCAATACAAAGGGAAAAGTTGTTTAGCAACTTTTAAAAGTTGCTAGCAGCTTTGGAGCAACTTTTAGTTGCTTGAGAAGCCTTTGCTCACTCATGTCAAAAGAACATTGCTAGGCCTCCTAAAGCACACATGTGCTCATATCATAACCAAACACTAACTCCTAAACATCTAACTCAAAGTAAAACAAAGATCTCAAGATGACAACATTCCTTGAGTCAATGTTCCATTCCTCATAGGAAGACCACCTGCACTTCTACAACTTATACAATGCCTAGACACACCAAAAATTATCCAAAATTCTTATTGAATCTTATTGTAATTACATATCTTTATCTCAGAGGATAAACATACCAAAAATTTGATGGTGAGAGCCCTCATAGGGGTGCTCCTGCACCATACTCCCCCTCAGTACAAGCTAAGACACTTTGGGATCTAGAAGAGCTAGATCAACTCCAAACTTTTTGAATTGTCCTTCCTCTATCCAAGTGGCTTCAGATTTAGGCTGACCTATCCACTTGACCAAATGCTCCATGCAGACATGATGTCTAGTTGATTTCTTCACCCTGGATTCTAAGATCTTCTCTACTTTAGCTAGCTCCTTCTTGGGCATTGCATTGGTGTCTATATCTTGTAGAACCTTTGGTGGAGCTGTACCTTGCTGACTGATATCACCTTTAAATCTAATCAAGTCTACAGTGTTGAACACCGATGAGATGGCTAATTCTATTGGCAAGTCCACTTTGTAGGCATTCTCTCCATATTTGGCTAAAATCTTGCATGGACCTACTATCTTCATCTATAGCTTAGTGGGCATTCCTTTTTGCATCCTTGCTTTGTTAAGATGGACCATGACATAGTTCCCAATTTGAAATTATACTTCTTTCCTCTTTTCATCTACTTTAGCCTTGAGTCTTTGAGTAGACTCCAAAATAGACTTCTTTACCTGCTCTTGTACTTTTTTGATGGTTTGAGTGAAATATTCAGCTTGTCCACTCTTCAACTCCATAGAACCTAAGTCTCTCAACTCACACACTCCTCTAGGGTGTCTTCCATAAACTATTTCAAAAGGACATCTTCCTATGGTCCTGTTTACACTATCATTGTAAGCATATTCAGCCTAAGATATCACAAGATCCCAAGTCTGCCCATATTCCTTTGTCAAACACCTTAACAAGTTACCAAGCACCCTATTGATGACCTCTGTTTGACCATCAGTTTGAGGATGGTATGTTGAACTGAAAGAGATATTACTTCCCAACCTTTTCCATAAGGTTTGCCAAAAATGGCCCATGAACTTGCTTTCCCTATCTGACACAATACTCAAAGGAAGTCCATGAATTCTAACTACCTCCTTAAAGAAGAGATGTGCTACATAGCTTGCATCATGAGTAGTTTTACATGGAATGAAATGACTCATTTTAGAAAACTTGTCTACTACAACATAGATGCTATCCATACCTGATTTGGTTTTAGGGAGTCCAACCACAAAGTCCATGCTTACACACTCCCAAGGCCTATTTGGAACTGGTAGAGGTTGATAGAGTCCTGCATTGCTTGAACCTCCTTTAGCTCTCTGACATACTCCACATTACTCTACATACCTCTTGACATCCCTTGCTATCTTAGGCCAAAAGTAGTATCTCTGTACTAACTCCAATGTTTTGTTTATTCCAAAATGACCACTTAAGCTACCATTATGCTTCTCTTGGATCAGATTTTCCCTCATGGATCCTCTAGGTACACAAAGTTGATTACCCTTGAACAACAATCCATTTTGAAGGTTGTAATCTACAAACTCACAATGAAAATGGTTCTCAATCTCTAGGCACACCTTTTAGGCTTGTGAGAAATCTTCATCCTCCTCATAGAAGTCTTTAAAACCTGCTATTCTAATGCTTTGCAGCTGTACCTCTTGTATAGTCAATAACTTCCTACTCAAGGCATGTGCTACCTTGTTGAGCTGCCCTTTCTTGTGCTTGATTATGAAGGTAAAGTATTGGAGATACTCCATCCACTTCAAGTGCCTGTTACTAAGCTTCTCTTGAGTGTTTATGTAGCTTAAAGCCTAATTATCAATAAACACCACAAATTCTTTTGGCAAAAGGTAATGCCTCCACTTTTTGAGAGATTGTACCAATGCATACAACTCCAAGTCATAAGCTAAATACTTCTTCTTTGCTTCATTGAGTTTCTCATTGAAGAATGCCATAGGCCTTCCTTCCTAACTCAATACACCCCCTACTACTATACCACTTGCATCACATTCAATGGTAAACAATTTGTCAAAAGTGGGTAAGAGTAGGATAGGTTTAGTAGCTACCTCTTGCTTCAATGTTTGGAATGATTTCTTAGCTGCCTCAGCCCACTTGAACTTAGTTTTCAGTCCTCCTTTGATGGTGTCTAATACTGGTGCACAAATCCCACTGAAGTTTCTTACAAACTTTCTATAAAATTGGGCTACTCCATGAAAACTTCTAACTTTTATCCCTATTTTTGGGGTAGGCCAATTCAAGATTGCCTCCACCTTGCTTGGGTCCATTTTTAGGTTAACCTTGGACACTACAAAGCCCAAATAAATCAGCTCTTGCTGCATGAACTCACATTTTTCTAGATTGATGGCTAATTGCTCTTCATGTAGCTTCTCCATAACCAACCTTAAGTGCTCAAGATGCTCTTCTTTCATTTTTCTATAGATGAGTATATCATCTAGATACACCACTACAAATCTACCTCTGAAGTCCTTCAAGACCTCATTCATTAATCTCATGAAAGTGCTTGGGGCATTGGTAAGCCCAAATGGCATCACAAGCCATCCATACAATCCATCTGTGGTTTTAAAAGTGGTCTTCCACTCATCACCCTCCTTAACTCTGATTTGGTGATAACCACTCTTTAAATCTAGCTTGGTGAAATACATAGCACCTCCTAAGCAATCCATCAAATCTTCTATTCTTGGAATTGGGAACCTATACCTGATAGTGATCCTATTGATAGCCCTTGAGTCTGTGCAAAGTCTCAATTTTCCTCCTTTCTTGGATGCTAATACCACTAGGACTACACATGGACTAATACTCTTCTTGATCAGCCCTTGATCCAATAATTCTTGCACTTGTCTTGCCACTTCCTTATTCTGGTCTAGGGTAAGCTTGCAGGCTTCTTTGTTAGGTAGAGATGCACCAGGAACAAAGTCAATTTGATGATTTATAGCTCTCCTTGGAGGTAAGGTGGCAGGGGTTCCATCACTTACTATATCTCTGAATTCTTCTAGCATTTGTTGCACTTCCAATGGTATTTCAGCTTTCAACTTCTTGTCTTCCTCCTTTGGCTTCACCATGATAGCACACCCTATGGTCTCCTGATCCTGTAGTGCATGTAGAAACTCCTTACCACTACTAAGTAACACACTAGGTGTTCTAGAAGTACCTTCTTCATTCTCAATTATGGACTAAATTTTGAATGTTCTTCCATCTTTCTTGAAAGAAATGGAGTTCTCCTCTCCATCATAGATCACCTTCCTATCAAATTGCCAGGGTCTTCCCAATAGAAGATGGCATGCATCCATGGGTAAGACATCACAAAGAACTTTGTCTTTATAGCCTCCAATGGAAAACTCTACCCATGTCTACTCATTAACTAGCACACCTTGCTCTTGGTTCAACCAAGTCACCTTGTAAGGATTTTCATGGGGAACCTTTGTAAGTTTTAGCTTCTTTTCTACTTCCTCTGCTATACTGTTATTAGTAGACCCTGAATCTACTATAAATTTTCACACCTTGCCTTGTATCTGACTCTAAAAAGAGCCCTTCTTTGCTTTGGTTCACCTTGATTAGGCTACCTTATAAGCACCCTCCTGAACATTAGGTTCTCACCCATCTTTGATTCCAATTTAATGACCTCATTAGTGCATGAGCTGCTGCTGTCCTCTTGGGTATAGGCTACCCTCTTCTCATTATGTGAGGTTGCTGGTTTATCAAGACACCTATAGGTAGGGTGTCCAAGCTGTCCACACTGATAGCACTTCATGGTGGCAAAGTAGGAGCTACTTCTTCCTGCTCCTCTGCCTCTATTTCCTTGAGAACCTCTTCCTCTACCATAAGATCCTCTTGTAATGATTTCTAAACTTTTTTCCAAGAGTCTACTCTCACCTTGGCTTCTTGATTCACCACCTCTACTAGAACCTCCTCTTTGACCCCCTCTAGAGTCTCTACCTCTACCCCTATTCTTGGAATTATGTTCTTTCTTTCTTCATTGGTTATCTTCAAGCTTTTGTGCCATATATTGACATCCAAGTACGGTGGTGGGAGAGAAAAAACTCATCTCCTCAGCTATGCTCCACTTCAAACCACTTAGGTACCTTGCCACTTTAATGCTTTCTTCTTCTCTGATCTTGGATCTCAAGCTCAACTTGTGGAACTCTTCTATGTAGGTGGCTACATCCATCTCCTTTTGTTTTAGATTCAATCTTCTCCTATGTTGTTGGATTTCATAATCAGAAGGTAGGTATGCTTCCTTTACTTTGTTAGCCATTGCTTTCCAATTTGAGATTGGGTTCTTTCCCTCTTTCTCTCTTTCATTTTGCAAGTAGTTCCACTAGGTTAAAGCTTGTCCTCTCAACCTAGATTTGGCCACTTTGACCTTTTGTGCCTCTGAGATCTCTTCACATTCAAAGTGATTCTCCATACCTTCAATCCATTGCATCACAAGCTCTATATCCATCTTGCCTGTCAGTAATGGGACACCTTCAAGTGCCTTGCCTGTGATAGCCTTCAGGGCTTTAAGAAATTTATCATCTTGAGTTGGAGGATCAAGTGTAGGTACATCATCATCGATGGTCTTCTCTTTCTCCTTGGCATCCTACTCCTCCATCATATCTTTCACCTTATCTTCTTTTTCTTGGACATCATCCAAGAGTTGCTCCATTTGCATCAATCTTTCCTGCAGGAGTCTATTAGCTTCCTCCTGATCTTCTACCTTCTTAGCAAGATCAGCATTGGTCACCATTTTCTTCTTATGAGATGATCCAACTGATTCTTCTGGTGGTTGAAACATCTACCTTTCACTTCCCAAGCCTTAAGAGGCTCTGATACTAATCTGATGGGGAGGCTAGGATAGACTAGCTAGTCTATGCTCTGATCCTTGTGAAGGACCCAAGTGTACTCCTAACACCTATGATTGGTCTATAGGATACATTATACATTCAAGGACCCCCTGACCTACCTAACCTACCCATCAAGTCAAACTAGCTCATTCATCAACATACCAAGCTTTGCACTCTAGCTCCTATCCCTTACATTGGCTCAATAAGGGTCTATTTGGCTTCCAATTCTTTCCCAAGTTCCAATAGTAAAAATGATGAGTTCCAAGGTCTTTTTTAGGGCTATTGAAACCTTTCCATAACATTATCAAGGTTTGGAGAACACCCAATTTAGTAGTTGCTTTGTATTTTAGGGCTACAAGGAAGTGCCAATTAAGCCTCCTTCCAGATTTGTAGGGCCTATAACTCTTCCTCCGTATAGAATGAAAATTCATGTCCTAAAGGAATTCCACTATAAATGCCTCATTCTCAAGGATTTATGAGGTCTTAGGTGGCCATTTGACCGTACAAAGGTTTTGGCAATTTAGAGGGTTTCAAGGGTTTAAGGGACTCCTCACTATCCTGGTCTTCAACAACACCCTTTCATAACTTTCCAAACCTCCTCCTTCACACTACTTCACCTTCTAACACTTTCTTCACTTCCCCAAATGGATTTTTCCTTGGAACTCCCTTCACTATCTTGGAGAGTTCTTACTCTACTGCACATCCCTAGTCGGACTACACATAGCTCGCCTAGGGCTTCTACAAACAATTGTTTGTCCTCAATCTCTAGGGCCCTGCATTATGGTATAAGCCAATCATGGTTTGTACTTTTATAATCCATAGTTCCATGGTGTTCCCATGGTGGAAGCCAAAGTTACAGCCCCATTACTCCATGTCCCTCCAAACTGGTAGAGAACAATCTAAAACAAAAGAACTAAAGAAATGCTACAAAAACACACTAAGAAATGAAGCTAATACACACAAAATGAAGAACTAAACAAAAAAAAAGATATGCACACAAGGATTCACACATATTTGATTGTATTCATAAGTAATCAATCCTTCAACAATGACTGTTACCCTCAAAAACACCAGCAGACTGATCCTCCCATACTGTGTCATACAATAATGACTTCCAACCTTGAAATTAGGGTTAGACAGGTCTTAAATACCCTTTCCTTGGAGTGAGTGTTTTTTTTTGTGGCTTTTTAGCCTCTTAGCATAGTTAGGCAATACAAAGGGAAAAGTTGTTTAGTAACTTTTAAAAGTTGTGAGTAGCTTTGGAGCAACTTTTAGTTGCTTGAGCAGCCTTTGCTCAGTCATGTCAAAAGACCATTGCTAGGCCTCCTAAAGCACACATGTGCTCATATCATAACCAAACACTAACTCCTAGACCTCTAACTCAAATTAAAACAAAGATCTCAAGATGACAACATTCCTTGAGTCAATGTTCCATTCCTCATAGGAAAACCACCTACACTTTTAGGACTTATACAATGCCTAGACAGACCAAAAATGAGCCAAACTTCTTATTGACTCTTATTTTAATTACATAGCTTTATCTCAGAGGATAAACATACCAAAAATGTGATGGTGAGAGCCCTCACAGGGGTGCTCCTACACCAAAGGTTGAGGTCAACTTTGACCTAGCTCAGAGTCGAGGTCAACCATGAAGTAGAAGGTCAACCTTGACCCTGAAGTCAAATATTTCAGGATCTTTGTTCAGAATGCCAAAAAAGTGTAGAAAGAGGGTGGAAAAAGGGGCAGAGTGAGGAGAAAAGCCAGATTCAAGCCAGGGACATACTCGAGGCATTTGACATGACCCCACACTACCTAATCGGAGGGATAAATGTACTTAACATGGAAGTGCTTCCATTTTAAGATGATACAACTCCAACAAATCTTAAATACCTTTTATAATCACTGCTCATGCAATGTACTCTCACTATTCACAACAATGTAGCAGTATTGTTCACAATAGTGTAGTGACATTGTTCATCACATTATAGCGACATTGTGCACCGCATTGTTCATATTAATATTCACAACACTATTCATGTCACCTTTAATCTACATAAATTATTCTTATTTGAACCAAAAATTTGACCATTAAGTTTAGTAGAAAACTCTGAAGATTATCTTACCTCTCATGGAAAGTTGGGGTTTCATCTAACCTTCAAATCTCAAGGGGTTTCATCCTTGGAAAACTAGTCAATGAGTCTCAACAAAAATGGATAAATAACTTCAATATTAAAATCACATATCATAACGAACATGAACTAATAGCCTTGATTTTACATCTTCTTAAGCTGGTGAATGCTTGTACTTTTAGCAAAGTGGGATAAAAGTTGGTTTATGTTAAAAATTCACTTTAATTTTATAATATAAAGTGACTTCAACTTTATAAATCATTAAATAAAATTAATTTTTTATCTGTTTCCCCCCAAATATAGCTATGACTAGAAGGAATCCCTTTTAAATTAATTCATTAGCCTATTGAGATGGGAAAATAGGATAACCAAGCTCTTGGATAGATTATGGCAAAGAAGGGGACATTACAATACCTCTCTAGTAAAACCATTATATTTTGTCCATATGGGACATGTTCATGTTATGTTGGTCTCTTGAATTTTCACTATTATTCTAGACTCGCACATGCATCATGTGAAGAGAGATAATGAAGTTTTTCATCTAGTCTTGGTGATATACCCTTTCATTTATTGTAGTATGAATATTTTTATCATTTAATACTCTTTAGTTAGTTGTTTCTTTTTCTAATTAATCTTCCTAGCTCGCTAAAACACAAGTTAAGTGAGGTAGAATTAGGATATTTTCCCCTTGGTATTTAATCGTCCCAAGGGTGGAAAATCCCATTTTTAACATTTTGGTAAATCTAACGTAAAAAATTCATCTCTTATTCTAAATTTTACAAAACTACCTCTTATTCAATAAATTGTTAAATTTTTGTGAGACTCTTATATGAGCTTCATAACCTAAACCACCTTATGGTTGACTAGGAGAAGGACTTGAATACCATGTATTCCTCCAAGCTAGTATAATCCTCCAAGATAGGCCCTATGTTTATGTAAAATATTAATTAATACCTTTCAATCTAAAATGAGAATCTCTATTAGATTTTTTACTATAGAACCATCCTTAGGTAAAAGGCTTTATTTATAAGAAAGTTTAAAAATCCCTCAAATTATCCTCAACATATTAAATATGGTAAAATGGAATAGTAGACGCACAACGCCGACTTCTCAATATAGCTCTCAACATATAACCCTAAAAAATCCCCCTCCCAAGTCACTATTGCAAATATGAGTAGAATGAGTTATTGGTTGAGTTAGTATGGTTTTCATTGATGTCAACACATTGTTGCTATCATTAGTGAGTGTTTCCTATGTAATGGTGCTGATATTTTTCTCTACATATTCTTCATAGTACAAATATAATAATTAGGTTTTGGTATATTATTAATTAATGTTTGAAGATGTTAGATTCATTTTTTGTTCTTTGAGTCAAGGTTCAATAGAATTGGAGTTTATCTAAGTATGAGAGTGTTCGATAGTTTTTGATGTGTTAAATACATGCTCCATGTTTCCCCACATGATGGATTTTGATGTTGTGATTTTGGAATTAATATTGTAATGTCCTTATCTTTATTTAGTTTAGTTGGGATGGGATCTTGAGTCTTAGAGGAATGGTTTCAAAGTTTGATGGCATTCCTACTCTAGGTTTGGACAACCTCAAGTATTTACACTTTTATTAATTTTCTTAGTGAATGTCAGATGGAATCTAGTGTCTAAAATATTTATTTTGGTCCTAGTTAAGGTGTGTTGTATTCCTCTTCTCATTCCTTTCTATCATGGGAGTGTTAGTACCAAGCTTATTCAGATTATGTTTCAATTAAGATGCTTAGCCAAAACAAGGATATTTTGGAAATAAAATGATGGTTTAAATAAAGGATGAATTATTGAGGAAAATATTTAGCATATGTGTATAATTTTGCAAGTTTTGTACACAAGTGTGTGCATGTTCAATAAATATGTATAAAAGAAGATACATCTCCCTATGTGTATGAAGTGGTACAAACTATGGTGTTGAGCAATGTGGAATTTCGTTTGTTAGCTACTAGAAATAGTGACCCAAAGGCATCTATAGATCATTTTGTCAAGTTTCAGAAGTCTACCAATGATGGATATATTATTTTGAATATCCTTCTTCATTTGGGTCATGAACCCTCTGAAAGTGAAACTTCTTTGGGTAGTGATTCCTTTAGTAGTGAGCATCTGGAAGTGATCCTTTATTTGTAAAAATCACCTTAACTAGTGTCACCCTAAGAAGTGTTCATATACATTTGAAATTTAATATTCTCCATGCCTTTTCTCTTAACATGGTTTTCCACAAAAATCCAATGTTCATTGTGGATAGTGGTTTCTATATTTTTTCATGTTTATATCTTTATGTGGTTAAAGAATCAAAGATGATATTTTATAAATCTGATTCAGAAAAAGGTTTTAAAGTTTTTATTGAGAACTAATTCACCCTCCCTCATCTCATTTTTCATGTGAATTTAATAGTCTCTTCCTGCTATATAACATGAATTTTCTCTTACTGCTCCATTTCGTCGGATTCAATCTCTTGATACACACACACACACATTACACCAACTTATTTATCTATCTCATGAAGGATCATATGATGTATTGATTATAGATAAAGTTAAAAATATTTAAAATTGGATCATCTTACAATGTAATAGATTTTCTATTTAGTGCCATTGTATTTTTATGCAAACTATCTACGGGAATGTAACTTCCCAACTAACCATGTAACTATAGTACATATTTGTTAATCTAAACTAACCTAATTAATGAAATATGCCCACAGCCCCCAATTATTACATTAATTTAGACAAGAGTGGAATATTTCAAGGGTTTCAAGAACCCAACCCTTTTGGATAATTTTATTAAGCGTCTTCACAAATCATCCTCTCTCAATCAAGAAACATTGAACTAACTACATTAGTAGATCTCTTGACCATAGAACCTAAAACCATCTACATAACATGAGTGTTCCCACCTCCCATTTATAATGAGACACATTTCCTCTTAATTTCCACATATCCTCTAAGTGTGTCTAATGCCTCCTCTAGTACTGTACATGAGATAAATTTCCTCTAAATGTCCACATTTCCTCTAAGCGTATCTAATGCCTCCTTGAGTGCTATAGAATAATCTTTCCTAGACTATACAAATCACCAACCATATACTTTCACATAATACAACCATTCCTTTGAAAGTCCACAATTCCTCTAAGTGTGATAAAGGCCTCCTCAAGTGCTTGATAAATCATCAACCAAATATTTCCCCCCTCACCAGGCCCTTGAAGGGACAACCATGATGCCAAGCCCCCTATTTTCTTTAGGGACAAATATGAAAAGATCCCTCTTTTCTCTAGGGACACAAATGGTGCTTATCCTATAATGAATTATCTCTCAGTAAGAAGCTAGCTCAAGATGATAGGTATCCTCCCACCTCCATTGCCTCCAACCTCCTATATGATCTGATTTACATTTTACACATTAGATTCTTCAATAATACAAGAATGTGTATTTTTGAAATGTTCCTCATATGTAAAAAATATCCTTAAAGGAAAAAGGAAATATATGACATAGGTGTGGCCATACTCAAATGGTAAAAAATAAATGATGTTGATTACATGACACAAACAAACAAAATTTTCCAATGATAACACCAACGCCTAGCCACACTATACTCTATGTGAGGAGACAACACCAAAAGAGTATGAACCTTCACTCACTACAATGAATGTAAGAAATAGGTCATAGAAATATTGAGAATGAAAATTAAACAAGGGGCCCACTACATGCAAAATATCAAAGGAAAATATCAAACCCTAAATTGAAATATAACAAGACCTTATAATATAGCCAGAATTAAAGATTTCCAATAAAAATTTGATATTACATTACACAATTGTAAATAGCTATATTTTAATAAAAGATTACTTAGGCTAAAGAAATCTGGCTATACCCACAAAGCTAAAAGTACTTACCTCAACCAATAATAGACATGCAAGAAAGTAAAGAATAAAAATAGAAATACTGATCCACAAGAGCTAAAAAAAATTATATTTTATCCACATTGTGTCAAGAAATAGGCAATACTAGATTTGTAGGAATCAATGTTGTGAAAATAAAACATATATAAAATGGTTAAGAAAATTTAAATACTTAATTGTCTTTTATTATAAGGTCTTTGGTGGGAGTGAGGAATTTTTTAATCCATCACCAATAGAAATCGTATTTCAATGTTTAATCTTATATCTACAATCTTCAATACTGATTCTTGTAAATTTTCTAGTGGCTTTTCTCACATGAAAACATTCACACTATGCAAGATCCAAACCATGTAATATATTGGTCACCTCTTCTCACCTTTTTCATTTCCCATTCAAAGTAATATTTAATGAGGATTTACTTTATATGAGGCATGGAAATTATCTAGGCAAGAAACCTGTTGGATGATAGAAACTTTTCTAAGTTATAAATGGAATTTTGTCCTTCTACTTTTTGCAACATCCACTCTTTGGAAACTTGTCGATTCTTGTGTCACAATTATAGTAGAGGCTGAACCAAGTTTTGAAAATGGCATTTCACATGAGCATCCAACCTATTTTACAATTTTAATTTAGTGCTCAATTTTGACCTAAACCATTTTATAACTTCTCAATATGCACATGATATTTCTCACATTAATGCAAACTAACTTTCGTTCAAAACACTCTCCATAATTTCCCTTGTAACTTTTCTAATTCCAAATGAAGGAATTGATGTTGGATTTATTAAAGATCATATATAAAATAAACACATAGGATTTCAAATTGGGTCATCTTACAATACAAAAGATTGCCTATATAAAGCCATTATTTCACTTATAACAATTATCTATGGAAATGTAACTTTCCAACTAACCATGTAACTATAATATATTTATCAATCTAAACTAACCTACAACTAACCTAATTAATGAAATATCCCAAAAAAAATCAATATACTACCTTGGAAAATTCCCCTCCTAAGAATCTTCCTACTATATACCATGAGTCTACTCTTCGTGTTCCATTGGATTGGATTCATTCTCTTGAGGATAATTTGAGGGTATTTGAGAATTTCCTAGCAAATAAAGTTTTTTCCCTAAGGTTATCTCTATAGTTAATAATATGAGAGAGATTATCATCTCATATAGAAAGGCCTCAAGGTTTTTATGACATTAAGAAAGATAGTTGGAGCCCATGTATCCTCCACTTTACTTAATCCCTAGAATATATATTCCAATACCACTAGTTCATAGATTGGTGTTGCTATGCCTAGAATATTTATGCATATGGTTGAATATAAATCCCCTATCCACTCTATTACTTTCCTAGCTAGCATAAATGTGCACAAGGTTCCTTTGGATTATTCCATGTATACATCCCTAGTTTACCCTTATACTATTGACACTAGTTCTAGTGCCATCACTAGTCTTAGTATTATTTCTAGTCCTGGTCTAGGTACTAGTCCTAGCACTGGTACTGGTAGCTCCTCTACAATCCATGGTGTTATTGGCATGGTTAATCTATCACTTCCTTTAAATACTATCCTCAAAAACATATTTTAAAATATAGGAAAACTTTAGAAATAACTCAAAAATCTTACTACTATTGCTAACTAATTTTCTCTCCCCTCATATTATTAATGCAATGTACTTGCTATGCAAGTCTTCCACTTACCCAAGTGGTTGAGTCACTAAAGTTTGATCAGTAGAATGGTAATAGAGATCTATATTTTTGTATTAATTATTATCTTACCTTATCTAGTGGCTATCGTAATCTAAATTGTCTTTGTTGAGATAAAATCTTGATCTCTTAAGTTGACTATGCTAGAATGGTATAAATATTTTCCACTATACTTTGTTCAAACATTTAATCAAATGATGGACATGTTTCTCAAATAGTTCCAAGATAACATTGAGAAGGTCACCATTGTTGACCTTGGTTATTGTAAACAATCTAAGACAAATGAAAAAACAAAATTAATTTTAATTCCATACTTATGTTGAAAATAAAAACTTAGTACCTACTAGATGGTACTAGGGTAAAAGCACAATCAGGTGTCACCATTTAGGCTAACTTATTAGCACAACTGAATTTAAGTATTTATAACTAAAAATTAATTTTGGTCAAACATATGGTCTAGCTAGATTCATTCTAGCTAAGTTAGATAAGTGCTTTAAATTTTCCAATTGGAAATGTCTATTAAATGCATGTTTTATACCACTTTGGGTCCAATTACCATAGAAGTAAGATTATTTTAGAAAAGTGACATTTCAATAACTCCTTATCTTTTTAATGATATTTAAAAAAAATACCCTTTTGTAGAGATAAAAGTCAAGAATATCCTCATATAGATTTTATAGTGTTTTAATTAGACAGTCTATTGTAATTAAAAGAAATTGCGAGTAGGTATTTTAACAGTCAAGGAGATGTTGATTCGGAGAAAGAA
Organism: Chamaecyparis obtusa; assembly: GCA_027943335.1. NCBI lineage: Eukaryota > Viridiplantae > Streptophyta > Pinopsida > Cupressales > Cupressaceae > Chamaecyparis > Chamaecyparis obtusa. The sequence continues at coordinate 1,304,786 of BSBK01003769.1, read as the reverse complement.
AAAAATAGTAAATTATATTAAATAAATTTGTAAAGCATATGGTGCACTAGAGGAGAGAGTCCTCTTCAAGAATATATATTTCCTTTTTTAGATAGATTTCTTATAAAAAAATATGGTGGGAGATGAAAATTGTCGATTTCAAGTGAGTAGGAATTTGAATTGTTATAAAAGAGAAAATATAGGTCACAAACCAATTTTTATTTCTTCATGCACTAGCTATATATATCATTTATAACAAATTTTTAAATTAGGGTAAAAAATATTTATTACATATAATTTTTGGGTGGGAACTAGACCCCTAATTTTTAGCATTTTTTCAGCAACTGAAAATTCATCTTTAAAAATTAAAAAAACATATCAATTCTTTTTCAAAAAAAATTATTTAAAATATTAATCATAAACTTCATCCATTTTAACACATTTAATTAGTTTACATCATCTTCAAATTTCAAACATAAATGCCATTTTTATACTATTGAAGTTGAACAAATTTGATTTTGTTAGCCTTATCCTTTATAAAAGGGTGATAGCTTATTGTGATTTTCCCCGGTATTCCAAAAATAATGTTTATTATTAATACGCATTCAAAATTCAATATTTTTTTCCTTAAATATGTATCTAAATTTTACCAATATTTCTAGCACTTAAATAACTCGTTATCAACATATGATGGCTCAACTTAGACATTCTTCTTTGGATTTTCATACTAATACTTTTAGAGGCTTGTCTTCCTTGGAAATATCCTAGGTAGGTAAAGTTTTAGCTAGTGTGATTTCCATTCCTTAGGCATTATATAGAAAAAAACTATTTTGAGGCTCAATAAAATTAGGTATTCACAAAGTTTATTGTGTATATTTGAGCATATTGTAGAAGTTGTTAAAAGACAACCTTGTGATCCTCCATGAGATCAAACATAATTTGAATAATTGTCCATACCCTTATTTGTGTAATGGTTCAAGTTCACTTAATATCATCACCTTGTGCCTAGCCATGAGACTAAACATTGTATAAATCTATAACACAACATCTAAGAACATATCTAGATAGTGGTGCTATTCTGGTTGGGGATAAGACATAAGAGTCTCATAAGTTAGTGGCTAAGATGAATAGTAAGCTTAAAATCTATATTGGTCCATTTCTACTAACTCTAAAAAATGTATTTCCATATCATCCTCTTTGATATCAATTTATTTTGCTTGCATGAACAAGGTCACCATCAGTCTAATATAATCTCTGACATAGAGGATCCTAAAAGCATGGATATAAAATTAACACCTCTTTAATTTCTCTATTGTGGAGAGCCCTTTTTAATACACCTTTCTAATATCATTGGTAATGTTTTTTAGAGACGTTATGGTTGATCATGCATGTAGTGTAATTATAGAGGAGGTCCTCTTCGTAAATGGGTTAATCAAGAAATATATGATAAGTGATAGGTATCCATCTACATGCATGATAATCTTTCCATTCCTCATTGGGATCTATCACCTTGATAGTCCTTGTGGGAAACATGACAATTTCAACTACATTTGTTGTTATTCTTGAGCTAGACCTCTTCCTTGGGTAGCTAGGAATCTCATGGCTAGTCTCTAAGAGGGTGTCCACTTCCTTATTCATAAAATTTTAAATTTTTTCCATGAGGAAACTATGCACACAACCTAGGATAATTAGTGCTATCTCTTAGTGTCATGTGGGGACTATCTTCTTGTCCATTTCTATCCTTGTACAATAGAAACCATTTCTTATTTGTGAAGATTTGTTATTTAAAATGTATAATAAATATAAAATAAAAGAACTATATTATAAATTGGTTCAACCTATAACTTCTATGGCCCCTCTCATATTTTCTTTTGTACCTTTTCCTACTCTTACTTTACAATATGCTTTGCATTATGGTCCCTTTTCATTGAGATTTGAGGAAAACTATGTTCCTTAGAGTACATGTCAGACCATCTTATAAAGACCATGTATTCTCTAGAGATGACATATGTTCCTACATCTACACCTAGCATGGAGAAGGGGAAATATCCCACTTAGTTTTAGTCAATGGTTTGTCCTTTTGTGTTTCCTATCATTATGGGGAACCCTCATCCGACCATTCAGGATAAGGGTAAGTGATCATTGCATGTTCATTCTTCCCCTTCGGTGCCTCTTTCCTAGCCTACAAGGAAACCCCTATTCTTCCAACTAATCCTAAAGAAAAGTGAGGAATTAATAATCAATAGTTAAGCCTATAAATTCCACTTTGGTAGAAACTCCCACTTCACTAGTTGGGCCTTCTTCCCTACAGGTGAAAGCACTGATGACATCTCCTATGGTTGAGGGTCTTAAAAATTCTTCTCAGACTTCTCTTTCTAGTCTCTATTAGTGCCAAAATTATCTTTCATTGAACATAAGCATTATTAAAAAGAAAGACATTTGAAATGTGAAGCCACTTTAAAGGATGAGGGATAGTCATTGATTTTCCTTTTTTCTTCACTTGCATCTCTACCTACTCTCACCACTATTTTATCTTTGTCTCATCCCACTCCGTCTTTTATGTTTCTTCCCACTATTATAAGATATATTATTGGGAGTTTCCTACAATGGGCATAGGTCATCATCTCTCTATCCTTGGATCCACTCCTATCACCTCACTCCCTAATATCTTTGCATTTTCCTAGCCTATGAACACACTACATCCATACATGTGTCTATTATAATTATCTCTTCTCTATGAGATTTTATCTTGACCTTCATTACAATGTTACTTGGTTCATTTCTGGTATTTTGTTATTCTATGTTTTTGGTTGTCTCTTTGTTGTCAACTTTATTGTTCTTTTTTTATGGGCATTTGTCCATCTTGGTTTGTAATGGTTAACATTTTATCTAGTTATAGACTTTCTATTAAACAGTTTTTGGTCCCTTTATAACCTATTTTTTACCTTAATTAAAAAATTTCCTCAGTTCATAATGTGTTCTATAGTTGAAAAATATATTTTCCTCCATAATTCAAATGAAAGTTCAAGTAGGGCCATGTGCCTAGTTTTTTTGAATAAAAATAAGTTCTAGTGACTTCTCTAGCTGTAGATCTAGATATTTAAATGTTGAGAAGGCTCCACCTTCTTTATACTTTTCCATTGTGCTTCATGATACAATTATAGATTGAAAACCTCAAGTTGACTCACCTACTTCCTTTGAGGTATGCATGTTGGAATCTCTTATAGATATTCAAGTATTGTCAAATTCCCTTACAATATTTTTGAATCTTTCCTTAGTAGAGTTATTGGATGAAGATATCACAATAACTTCATCTTTGGCTCTAGCTACTAGTGAGATGCATGGGCCTTCTTTAGTATTTGTTCATCTTCAAGCTCACCCTACCCTCCCCTATGATGAAGATTTGGAAGATTATGTTTTGATTTTGGATGACCATTGAGAAAATCCCTATTATTATCTTTATATTAGAAAATGTATATTTGTGTTCCCCAATGCTTATATTCATATGTTTTTCTCTCCCACACTTCTTCATTTAGTTTCATATTTCTTCTATCTAGTGTATCTTGTATCTCGACATATTAAGATGATGCAAAGTACCAAAGTTTTTTATGTTATTTTTTTCTTGATGTCTTCTTCTTTAGATAGAAATGCTTCAAAAGAACACCAAGTAACTCATATGTATATTTGAAAACTAATTAATTTTAACCCCCTCTATATTTATTTGATGTTGTGGGTATCATGTGTGATCTATTGTAAGGTGGAATTTTATGATAACATATCTTTATATTGTTGATATTATGCATCACCATTTTATCATTAGAATGAATTATATAATCCTCTATGAAAAAACTACATTCGAGGGTAGCTATCATATATGCATTGTCATATATCTGCATTATTCATTTAATCTTATTTTATATTTTATCTTTGTCAGGGCCAAACCACTATCCAAATCTATCATTTTCCCTATCATATGGATATCTAGCATAATGCAACTTTCTACTCATGTTGGTGTAATCTTTTAATCTCATTGATCATTATGACACAATCTATAATATTTTCTTGCTCATTATTTAATCTTTTTTTGTATGAAAATTTTAAAATTTTCATCTAAGATGTTTTTCTATAGCTAATATGTTGTGATGGTGCAACTAATCTCCATGTGACAAAGGTTCGTATCTCTTCCCTAGGGAGAAATCCACATGGACAAAAATATTTTTCTCTCCTTTATATTTTAGTATAATCTCTCTCTCTCTCTCTCTCTCTAGCTTAGCTTAGCTTTCATATCACTTATTATATGTTTTCTAAAGTGTGGTAAATATGTAACATTGTAAATTTTATCCCATGAAATTGCACATATCATAACACTTCATTTAGTTGAATCAAAGTCTCCACCTAAGCCTTTCCTTCATCTACTTGCCTTGGCATTGTTTTAGTCTGAATAATTGACTATGTGGACTATTTTTACTCAAGAATAATGTGCATCATGGAGACATCCACATGATACACATTCATTCAGTGAATATACATTCTAAAAGTGGTATTTTAATTTTCAATTTTCTAATTCTAATAGAGTAATGCCTCCTCTTGCACCCTAATAACATTGTGATGCAAGAGCATCTTGGGTCTTTGAGCAATCTTGCATCAACCAAAAACATTTCCTATTTTTTGTACCTATATGTTGTTTGCATTATAATCATTGTGGTTATTGGTTTCATCTTATGCAAAGCTAAAATATGTTGAGGACCTATTCTGGAACCTTCTCCTATGAGCACATAAGGATTGGATGGATTGTGTCAAAGTTAGAGTTTTTTTGCCTTGTTGTTGGAGCTGTATTTTCTTGCTTTCCGTGTGCTAATTGTGCATCATGTAGCTATTGATCCATAATGAATAATCCTTTAGATCTTAGGGACTTAAAGAGGACCTAAAATAATATCTTCACCTAAGACCACAAATCCTAGCTCATCATGAGTTGGGAGTTATCACCATTTTCCTCGGGTATCGATTTTCAGCTAGTTTCATGTAAAACATGGAGCTTTTCATCTTACGTGGTTCTGTATGATGAAATGGGATCTTTTTAAGTTATGATTATCTTCTTGGGTCATGTTTGGACCTAAATGTAACTTCACATCAATTTTTGTTCATTTATTCTTTAGTTTTGGTTTACTCTTCCTGGTTGGACCTATAATGTAATTAAATGCTTAACTAGTTGAATTGTAGCTTAGCTAGCTATATAAGGAGTCTAGGTTGATGTAACAGAGTAAAAATGATATCATTATCAAGATACATCATTGGAGATAAAGATAGGATGCAAGTTGAGATTCTAATTTCATAATTTTTCTTTGTATAAGGCCAAAACCCAAAAGGCCTCACAATCGAGCATGTTGACTAATTTAATTTAATCACACCAATTTGTTTTCTAGTTTCCTTGCCTCATATACATTGTGTTTTAATTTTTTATGTGAATTATATATTCCTTCCATATGTAACTCTGAGCATGGCTTGTTTTTTGGTTCAAGTTGAGTCAAATCTACTTGAATCTACCCTACCCTTTCGTGAAGTGGTGTCAGAGTTATTTCTTTCTTATGTATTGGTTGTAGGGTGGAAGATCTGAGATTTGGCCTATAACTTATAGAAGGTTATGATCTTGCTCGAACCTGATTGTCAAGATGGTTCATGGTAGAGTAAATGATAATGCTATCATGGATATGTTAAGGAATATTGCAACTAGGCTTGAAGCTATAGAGACAACCTAGAGAAGAGGTGCACATCTTGAAGATGTTAGTGATGAAGAACAGGCAACACCTAATCCTGAACCTAAAGTTGAGCAGGATGAGGAAAGACTTTTGAGAGTTTTTTCTAAGGCTAACTCCAGACATGCGGTTGAAGTTTCTTGCTATGATAGAAGACTTGAGACTGATGCACTTTTGGATTGGATATCTGAGATGGATAAATACTTTGAGTATGAAGGTACTCCTAATAATAAGAAGGTTAAGATAGTAGTCACAAAGTTGAAAGGTCATGCATCTCATTGGTGGGATCATTTGGAAACTTAGAGATAGAAGAGAGGAAAAGAAAAGATTAAAACATGGATGAAGATGCTTGGAAAGATGAAGAATAAGTTTCTTCTAGCCGACTACCAAGTTAGTTTGATGAGAAAAAGGCAAAATTTGAGACAAAAGGACATGAGTGTAAAAGAATATATTGAGGAATTTTACAAATTAGATATCAGAACTAGGCATGTTGATGATGAAGTTGAGATGGTGGCTACATACCTGAATGGTCTGAGGACATCAATTCAAGATGAGATAAACTATGTTAAATTAGATAGTGTGGAAGAAACATACCAATTTTATTTGAAGGAATAAGAATGATTGACAAAAATACATGATCAAAGATAGAGAGGAAGAGGTGGTATATTTCAAAGAAGTAGAGGCAGAACTTATGGAGAAAGTAGTAGATCTAACAATACAATACAAGATGAAGGATGGAAAGATGAACTTGCTAGTAAAAGAGGTAATTACTCTAGAGGTAGCTATATTGGTTAGTCTAGGAATAACAATAGTGGGAAAAGAGAAGAGAAATCATGGTTTAAAGGTACTTGTTACAAAGTTGGTGAAGGACATAGAGCCTTTGAATTTACTAACTTTGGAAAGAAGACCAGAGGTAATGGAAGAAATAATTTGGCTTGTGAAGAAGTTGAGGAATTATCTAATGAACCAAAACATGGTGAGAACTTGATGCTAAGAAGGATCTTGTGGAATGAAGAAGCTGATGAGGAACCTATTCTGAGGAAAACTTTATTTCGAATGAGATGTAAGATCATTGATAGTGGAAGTTCTGATAATTTGGCATCTGAAGAACTGGTTAACAAGTTGTAGTTGTAGTTGCAGAGATTGAGACATCCTAAGCCTTACCATATTGCTTCGATCTAGGAGCATAAACTACTTGTAAGTGAAAAATGCTTTGTTAAATTCAAAATTGGAAGTTCTCATGATGAATTCTCATGTGATATTATGCCTATGGATTGTTGTCATATTCTTTTGGGTAGACCTTGGCAATATGATAGGAAATCTTTTCATGATGGTAGATTGAATCAATATACTATTTGGATGGATGGGAAGAAACAAGTATTATTTCCTTTACTAGAGAAGTTTGATGAAGGTCACTATACTATGGTTAGAGTATGCTTGGTTGATGGTAAAAAGTTTGCAAGAGAAATGAAAGAACAAAATATTTGTTTTTCTTTAATTCCAAGGAAAACTGGGAAAGAAGATGAGTTAGAACATGCACCTAAGGTTAAACCTTTGTTGACTGAATTTCATAACATCATTTCTAATAATGTACCCGATGGTTTGCCTCCTATGAAAAGTATAAGTCATTTTATGAATTTGATATCTGGAGCTAGTTTTTCTAATAAAGCACCACATAGATTGACACCTAATGAAAAGATTGAGTTGAATAGACAAGTGCAAGAATTTCTTGAGAGAGGTTTGATTAGGGAAAGTTTGAGTCCTTGTGCAGTATCTATTGTGTTAGCAACAAAAAAGAGTGGAGAATGGAGAATGTCACCAGTACATTTGAGCCCTTTTTCCGATGGCCAACCATCAGAATTCTGATAGTATACCGTCGATCAAGTGACACCACCTGCCGTCATAGTTTTTTAGTCAGAAAAAATGACTGTTTTGATTTGCATCGTAATTACGACAACCATAGTTGTCACAAAAAGGGGGTGCCAGCATGACGAACCTATTGTCAGACCTATTTGTGGCCATCATAATTGGGATTCCTATCTATCACAAAAAATACAAATGATGGCGATCCACCAAAATCTTCTAACGGGTCACCGTCATTTGTAGTTTTTTTGCCAATGAAGATGTTGTTAATGTGACACATATCTATCGAAAGTTTATGATAGATATCCACTGTTTGTAGTTTTTAATGATAGTGATGTTGTACATGTGATATATACTTGTCAAAAATTTACGATGGATATCCATCATTTATAGTTTTTTATCGACAATGATGTTGTGCATGCGATGGTTGGATGTCAGATGTTTTCGATAGATAACTGTCATTGTTGTATAGCCATCATAGTTGCGATGAAAATAAGTTTTTAAAATATATATATCTATATATATATATATATATATATATATATATATATATATATATATATATATATTTGTCAATTGAGCTGGTATTGATTCAGAATAGTGTTCTTACAGATCTGGTTCCTACTTGTCATTTATTTATGGATCATTTGGAGATGACTTTGTAGTAGATTTGGTAGTAGCTCATGGATTATTGAGTCATGTTGAGAATCAATTTGAGAGGCTTCTTGACTTCTTTGGTCTGAATTGGATGTGATTTGTTCCTATAAAGTATAGTAGTGACTTGACTTGGAGTTTGAGTAGATTGTGCATTGATCGACTTGAAGACAAAATCGAGCTACTCTTTGCATTGTTGTTGAGATCAGGTTGTGATGGATCATTGGGATCATCTACCATTTTTTGCATAGTTTTGAATGAGTTAGATGTGATGTCGAGAGAACGATGTGCAGAACTTGCACATTAGAGATTCGTAGATCACTATGGTGTATGTGATGACTTGGGAGAAGTCTTCTTCTTGGTGAACCAATTTGAGAGACTTAGATTATAGAAAGTGGGTCATTTGATGTGACTTATGAGACATTGGATGCCTCTTCACAATGGGTTCGCTATGTGATCTGTGGTGTTTCTTTGTGACTGGGTTCTTGGCAGAGATTTGTTGATTTGGTATCCATTGAGATGGATCAATATATACTTGTTGTACGTGGATTGAGATCTTAAATTATTGAGCTTCTCTTTTTTTTGAGAATAGTTTAACATTCTCTACTTAACAGGGCCAACCACATGAAGGTGGAAGCTCATTTGACCCCTCCTAGGAGCCTCTTATGACCCTTTACAACATTTTAAGACCTCTAAGATGTATTCTTAGGGATCATAAAGGGTCGTAAAGGTTCATAAGGGGTCCTAGGACACGAAAAATGAGAAACATAAATTTAGGCATCATGGTCACATTTATTTGGAAATACAACATTATTGAGTGGTATACCCAAACGATGCAATGCAACTACTCCTCCAGTTCCAAGTCTACGCTGCAGTAAAAAAAACCCATAGACAAAGAATAAATTTAAAGAGTGAAGGAGGAGGGCCATAATGACCAAAATAATATAGGGACCTTGTATTATTTTGGTCATTATGACCCTCCTCCACTCTCTAAATTTATTCCTTATCTATGGATTTTAGATCCCACAGTGTAAACTTGGAACCAGAGGAGTGATAGTTGTGTTGCATCATCTGGGTATACCATTCAATTATGTTGTGTCTCCAAAAATTTGTGACCATGATGCCTACATTTATGTTTCTCAACTGTTGTGATATCTACATTTATGTTTCTCATTTGTCATGTTTATGTGCATGTTCTTTATGTGTATCTGCTAGAAAGTCTAAAAAAAAATTAGTATCTACAATAGCCCTTTGTTAACCATATTTATGCATATGGTCCCAAAAAATTAGTGCACAAACTACACAAAGAAGGCATCACATAAATATGATCTCTGCTTTCACCATTGAAGTAATCTTGGTGGCACTAGCTACCTCTTGAGCCTTGCACAAGTTGCACTCATTTCCTATATCAGGTATAGATGTAGATGGGGTAGATGTAAATGTGGTTTCATCAACCCACCAAAAGTATTGGCATCCACTATTTCCCTGTAATACGAAATGTACATCAGTTCTTCATAAAATGATTAGTTGTCACATTATTTTTAAACATAAAATATAATTACATATCCAGACCTTTTTCCTATTTGGGCAAACCCAAAATTGACACCCAAGATTACTTGTTGTGCGTGACATCTTCAAGATGCATGGGCCAACACCACATTGACACAGAGGCACATTGACCATAGTCATCGATGCTATTTTGATAAATATTGCATTGTCATTATTTTGTTCATTCATACTAATTATAATTACAATAAAAAAAAACATACTAATGTAGACTTGCACATTTTTTGGCTAAGTTGAAGTCTTTGGTTTAAATCACTAGACACTCAAAACAAAATGACAAACCAAAGAAAACCATGCAATAAAAAGCAATTACTAAGCAATTCAAAATCAACTCACTCTATTGTAGGGAACAAAGAGAATTCTTGTGATTTAACATCATTGATGTGCAAGGAAATAGAAAATCAATAGAAGCAACTCTCATAAGATAGTATTTAGATTAAATGCTTTGATATAAAAAAAAACCCCAAAAAATTATAGAGAAAGGTAATTTTCTTAATCAGGTCACGAATTTGTGCATGTCTAAATACTGGTGTCTTTCAAGTGATTTGATTCTTATCATGCCCACTACAAATGAGAACAGTCTTAACTAATGAGGTTGTTTAAGCATATAGGTATTAAATACACTCTTTTAGAATGGAATTTCTCTTAACAAAAGATCAAAGATATACAAGTAGGACATATAAAACAAGGTGAATAAGAGTAGTACATATAAAACAAACATTAGAACATGCCAAACATTTGGCATAATTGTACATTTTATTCATGTCATTGATATTCTTCTTCATCCATCTCATCATTAAGATCATCATCATCGATGACATCATCACCACCACTATCATTATCATCGTCATCATCACCATCATCATCATCATCATCATCATCATCATCATCATCATCATCATCATCATCATCATCATCCTCATCATCATCCTCATTAGTAGCAGCATCATCATCATCAGTAGCAGCATCATTGTCATCAGTAGCGCATTGTCATCATCTTCTTCTTAATATTCTTCTTCGACTAGCTCTCGATCATGATCATCTTCTACATCATCTTCCACTTCTTCATCTTCCTCATTATCTTCTTCCATCACATTATACTTTATCGACCTTCCTCTTGGATCATGTCTAACAAAAAATGATCAACCCAGTTTATGTGGAACCTCTGAGTAAAATACCTATTCACATTGGCTTGGAAGAACATAGGGCTCTTCTCCAATTGGCTCAAACAACCTTGTATTAATCATTGGAAATCCATTGTCATGTTCAATAACAGTTCTATCAGGATCATTTTTATTGAGTCATAGTCTATACCATTTCACAATGAAGAGAACTAATTTGAAGGAATTAAAGTCACAGTCAAGTATATCAACCAAAATACCATAGTATCAATTTTGTGACTCTCGAGGATGTAAGTCATTTCTAGATGAAATATTAATCACCTGGAACACTGCACTTATCCCAGAATAACAAGTTCTCTTCATGTCATCCAACTTTTTGATGTGAAATTTATAACCATTACAAAACATATCCTTGTGGTGTTTCACCTGCAATAATGTCAAACCTGTATAAATTATTGCATCACGAGTTGAAAAACATACAATTGATTAATTAAAAAATTTATAAGTACCTAGTGATCTCTTAAACCATATGCTAAATCTATTTCCTTTAGTGTAACATTGGGATCTCCATTACGATGAGCTTGTATAGCCAATGAAGACATGGATTCCCATGTTAATCTATGACCATCATGTTGACATCATTCAATCCATACCATCATCCAATCTTGATTGTTTGCAATAAACAAATGTATTGCATCCCACTTTTTAGAAGCTGTACAAAAATAAATAGATGACTTACAATAGATTTATTTTGAAGATTAAGAATTAATTTACTACAATAATATCTCATAATTTATTACCTTTCAATTTCCTAAATCTACCGTTTCCCACCAAGTACTCCGCTTCAAAATTTTTAATTGAGTCAAGATCCCAAATGCAATCTATATGGGTCTTTGCTGCAAGATTAGGAAAATATTGAGTAACGTACACCATCATCTGGTATATCATATATCCCTCAACCATAGAACCCTCGGGATGTGCTCTTTGCCATACCAAACCCTTAAAAATTTTTAAGTGTCTCTCAACCATCCACATTAACCTAGCATATACAGGTCCACACAATTCAATCTCCTCAACTTGGTGTATGAGGTAGTGTTCTTGTGCATTGGAAAAAGATGGACGTAAAAACTTTTGCATTTCACACAATAATCGACAAATTATTTTCTTCCAATATTTTATATCTTCTTTATGGATTTCATTAGATGACAACCTATTAATATGATTTAGAACAATAGAGAGGGGGGGTGAATCAATTGTTCTCAGGTCTTGATGTATAAAATAACTTCAAAAACTTTTCTTTAAATCACATCAAGCAACCAAAACAAACTCAGTCATCACTAATTCAATAATAGAAACAAATAACACTGCAATCCACTACCCAGTTGTAACTAACTTGTAAAACACATAAATATTTAAACCAAAACATTTACAAAAGTATTGACACCAGGATTTATAGTTGAAACCCAATATGGGAAAAACCACTTTGTAATATGCTACTATTATTTTCACTCTTCTGAAGTGAGCTCGGTTAAAAGCCAACCATGTCAAAGGTTACAATACACACTGTTAGCTGTGACCTGGTTAAAGAATTTCAATCACCCTATTAAAAGTGAGCCTTGTTACAGGACTTACATACACTCCATTAGAATGAAACCTTGTTCAAAGGATTTAACATATGACTATTAGGTAAACCTCTGTTAAAAGGATTTTAACTATTACAATGGTTAGAAAGTAGCAGCAATATTGATATGAAAAACATACAACTCACTTTGCATATATCAGATCCAATTCCGTACACAAATGCTGGTTTACTGACTTTGAAACTTTGCCATCTCCATCTCTGATCTACTCGGAACTTTTCTTCAAGAAATCACCACACTTCTCCTTCAGCCTTTTCACTTATACAGTCAATAAAACTTACTATTCTTCTAGCATCTACTTCACCCATGCATTCTCATACCTAATGTTTAGGTTCCCTTAATACTTTTCTCTGTTAGGTTAACTTATCTTTTACCACTTAATCTCCTTCATAGATCTTAGGGTTAGGTTAGATTCATTGAATCTACCCACTTCATGTTCTTCATCACCTCTTCTAGAATCATCTCAAATCTCATAAAGATTTACAATAAAATGTTTTACAAAGCATTAAATGCTTCCATACAATCAATAAATAAAGTCAACATGTTTTACATAATCTAAGAATTCAATAATGTTGGCTCCAAATCTGAATTCTCTTCAAATATGAAAATGTTAATGCTCAGTCAATACTATGATCATCTACTTGGTCTTCATGCAAAATGCTCAGTCAATACTAAAACTATTTCCTCGGCATATACTATCTTCCTCGGCAATTAATTGATACTCAGTCGACACTAGATTTTTGCTCGGCATACACCAACTCAGTCGACACTAACATAACTTGGCTTAAACATGATTTCTTCATTTTTGCTCGGTTAAGCTTACTAGTTTAGTCTTCAATCTTACTAAGATAAACAATACATTGTCCCATCATTGTACAACATAGTCAAGTACACTTTGCAGTATCAAGATAACTCAACCTTTCCTTAGGTACTATTGTTACCATCCTTTCTTTCCCTTCTCATAATAGATATAGTACTTTCCTAAGTAGCAATAGTCTTACTAGTTAAGGTTTGACATCAATGACAATACAACAATTGCTTCAATTACAGTTTCCAACAATCTCCCTCTTTGGCATTGATGGAAACACCATATGATATCACCTGAATAACACATGGATTACCAACCAATCCAAAAACTTATCTGTCCATCAGAGAAAATTTATAATATCCTTAGCTTCATTCTAATTCAAAATCTATAAATCTCACTTCTGTGACCGTCAGAAGTATCTGGATCTCCCTCTATCCTAATCTTTCATTTTTTTTCATCATCCCTACTCTTTAGTTCATGTGTTATAGTATCATTTTAGTTCAATCTCCCTCTTTGACAAAAATGCCAAAGCAAAATCTAAAACTTACATCCAATAGATGTAGATATATCTGTGCAGCTCAGTGTTTCTCCCTCTATCATCTTGCTTATGACTGATTTGTTGTCTTTGCTTCTTCTTCATAGCTCTAGGATAGTCCTAAAGTGTGACAATCTTCTGCATCAATTTGTCAATTATCTAGCTATAGCATATTTGATGCAATGCTCCTAGCTTGACTAGGCAGCCACAGTTAGGGGAAGGACCCCTAATTGACTTCTCAAATACTCATGAGCTTCTTTAGGTAAAGCTTTAGTGAATATGTCTACTAATTGTTCTTTTGTATTCACATATTCCATTTGGACTTCTTTGTCTTGTACCAATTCTCTCAAATAGTGATACTTGATTGCTATATGAATGGTCTTAGTGTGCATCACTGGATTCTTAGAAATATTGATGGCACTTGTGTTGTCATAGAAAATAACAATAGGTTCAGTGATTTCTTCTTTCATGTCTATCAATAACTATTTTATCCATATCAAATTTGAACAGTTTACTATAGCAGCAACATACTCAGCTTCAGTAGTAGATTGGGAAATGCAATTTTGTTTCTTGCTTGTCCAGGAGACTAATCTCTATCCAAGAAAGAAAGCTCCACCACTAGTGCTCTTTCTATCATCGACAGTTCCTACCCAATCAACATTAGTGTATACTCTAAGTTCAAATTTGTCATTCTTCTTGTAGTATAACCCATATTCAGCAGTTCCTTTCAAGTATCTCATGATTCTTTTCATCGCCATCATGTGTGTTTCCTTAGGATTGGAAAAGAATCTTGCCACAATCCCAACAGATAGTGCAATATTTGGTCTACTATGTACAACATACTACAATTTCCCAATCATGGATCTATACAAAGTCTGGTTAACTTCTGTAGCATCATCATTTTTAGATAACTTTTGTCCAGTAACCATAGGAGTTCCCATTGGTCTAGCATCTTCCATTCTAAAAGTTTTTAGTATTTCATTAATATACTTAGATTGTGTAATGAAAATTCCTTTCTTCATCTGATATACTTGTAAACCAACAAAGAATTTGATCTCACCAAACATACTCATTTCAAATTTAGTTTGCATTTATTTTGAAAAACTTTTACACAATGCATCTTGTCCACCAAAAATAATGTCATCAACAAAAATTTTGGCCAATAGAATACCTTTACCTTCTTCATCCTTCAAGTACAGATTGCTTGTGTCATTTGTTCTATAAAATCCAATCTACATTAGATAGTTATGCAACCTCTCATACCATGCTCTGGGAGCTTGTTTCAATCCATACAATGCTTTGTTTGGTTTGCATACCATGTGTCTTCTGTTTGGATCAATAAAACCTTCTGGCAGTTCTATGTAAACTTCTTCTTCCAGTACACCATTTTAAAATGCAGACTTGACATCCATTTGATATACCTTGAAATCTTTATAAGCAGCATATGCAAGCAAAGTTCTTAATCCTTCCAATCTAGCTATAGGGGGAAATGTCTCCCCATAATCTATTCCTTCTTCTTGTGTGTAGCCTTTGCATACCATCCTAGCTTTGTTCCTAGTGATTTCACATTTTGCATTCAACTTGTTTTGAAAAACTCGCTTTGTTCCTATAACATTCTTATCTGTAGGTCTCGGCACCAAAGTTCAGGTTTCATTCTTCTCAATCTAGTCAATCTCTTCATTCATTGCTTGTATCCAATCTTCATTCTCTAAAGCCTCTTTAGTTGTCTTAGGTTTAAACTCACATAGTAAGCATGTTGCATCCTTGGTCTTGCTTCTGGTCTAAATTCCAGTGTCTTTATCTCCAATTATATGTTCAAGCTTGTGATGTCTTCTTACATATTTTTCCAAAATAGGTTCAGCATTTTTCTCCTCTATTTCATCAGGTTCCCCAACAAGATTTTCAAATTCAGCTTTTGAATGCTCGGCAACCTCTTCTTGATACTCGGCAACATTATCTTGTAGCATGGCATGTTCTTGTTCTCTCTTGGCACTATTTTCTTGACGCTTGGAAATTGTTTCCTGTCGCTCAGAATTGCTTTCTTGAGACTCGTCATCAGGTGCAAGTCTGTTACCTACCTCTTCTATTTCCTCAATGTACACAAAAGATCTATAATCTTCTGGTTCTCTTTTGCTGTCAGCTTCATTTCTTTCTGCATACTCATCAATTTTTACATTCACACTTTCCACAATTTTGTTAGTGTTAGAGTTCAAACACTTATAAGCTTTACTTTTTGTGGAGTAGCCTAGGAATATGCCTTCATCACTTTTGGCATCAAAATTTCCATTCCTATTGTCTTTCAATATGTAACACTTGCTTCCAAAGATTCTAAAGTATTTAACACTTAGTGCATGCCCATACCATAATTCATAGGGTATTAAATTTGTACCTTTCTTGATCTGTACCCGGTTAAGAGTGTAAATAGCTGTACTTATAGCTTCTTTCCAGTATTTTTGTGCCACATTCTTTTCAATCAATAATGTCCTTGCACAGTCCAAAATAGATCTGTTCCTTCTTTCTGCTATACCATTCTATGGAGGTGTCCTAGGTGCAGACATTTGTCTTCTAATTCCTCTATCATTGCAAAATAGATTGAATTCATTTGATGTAAATTCTCCACCTTGGTTAGATCTAAGACATTTTAGGTTCCTACCTGTCTCTTTCTCAACCTTAGCCAAATACCACTTAAAAAATTGAAAAGCATCAAATTTTTCTTTTAGAAACATTACATGCATCATCTTGATATGATCATCAATGAACAAAATAAAATATCTAGCACCACAGTAACATTGTATACCCATAGGTCCACAAAGGTCAGTATGAATCAAATCTAAAATGTGTTCAGAAGTAAAGGTTTTTCTCTTGAAACTTGACTTAGTCATTTTTCCTAATTGGCATTCTTTGTACATCACATTCTTAGGTTTCTTCAATCTAGATAGGCCTCTTACTTTCTTCTTCTTACTTATCTCTACCAGATTGTCAAAGTTAACATGACATAGCCTCTTATGCCATAACCAAATGTCATCAAGTTGTGCAATCATACATATTTCTTCAAATAGGTCAAGATAGAACAAATTACCTCTAGTCTTCTCACCACTTCCAATCAGTTCACCAGTAGCATCAAATACCTTAGCTTTCTTGTGATGAAATTCCACTCGGTAACCAGTTCTGTTGAGCTGAGCAACACTTAGCAAATTATAATTCAATCCTTCAACCCATTAAGCATTTTCACAAGATATTTTATTAGTTAGTTTAATCAATCCCTTTCCTCTAATAGGACATGGTGCATCATTACCGAATGTTACACTTTTACCTTTATAACGGTGTAAGGTCTCAAACTTACTTTTGTCACCAGTCATGTGATGTGAACAACCACTATCTATAATCTATTTTTCATTCTTGTTCACATAGGAAATCAATGTAGTTTTCTCATCCTCATCAGATTCATCTTTCATTGCAACATAGACTACCTCAATTTCAAAATCATCACTATCAGTGTCAGTATCTTCTTCAGCAATGTAACAAGATTTCTTACCTTTTCCTTTGTAGTCTTTGTACCTTCGTTAGCCTTTGTCATCTCTTTTGTCTTTGTGTCTGTTGTTTCTTTCTTCATCTTTATCCTTCCTGTCAGGACATCTAGCAGCTATATGACCGACTTTATTACATGCAAAACATATAATAGGGATTTTACCTTTATATTTTCCTTTTCCTCTTCTCAGTCTTCTAGCCATAAGAGCTTCTAGATCTTCAAGATCTTCATCAGAAGTGTCACTAACACTTTCATTTTCACTTTCACTTTCACTAGTGCATCTTTCTTTTTCTTTCTTAGGCTTATTCAGAACTAAATATGAATTAAAAGAAGATTCAACATTTCCAATACTACCAATAGTGAAATTATCATAATTAGACAGTTCAAAAGCAATCCGTTTGCCAATCAAACCTTCCAAGGTAAGCACATTTCTAGAGTTACATCTAGATTCCTGAATAGATGAGATCTTAATAGCTTATATAGGATGCAGAGTTCTTAGCACTTTTACAATTATGGTCTCATCATCAATAGTTCCATTTTCTCCTCTAATAGTATTCACAACTTCTTTTATTCTACCACAATATTGTGCAATGTTTTCATCTTCATTCATTATCATTTCATCAAACTTACCTCTGAGACTCTCATCTTTAGCTTTCAGCACATATAGATCACCACCATAGATCTTTGCAAGAGTGTCCCACATATCTTTAGCAGTTGTGCAGTCCTTAATATCCTCAAATTCCAGATAGCTTAGGGGAGATGCAATTTCCAGCATTGCCCGATTATGTTCTTTCTTAGCTCTCATTTCCTCGACAGTCAAAGGTGCAATAGGTGTGACATAGTCATGCTTAATGTAGTACTTTGTAGAATCACCAATATCAGCTAGATGTAGCTTCATCAAGCTTTGCCATGTAGGGAAGTTTTCCTTGTTCAGCTTTGGTACCTCCTTCTTATACATCTTGATCATTTTCTTCAAGCCCCTTTAAACTTTTTTTCTGTAGACACCAATAAGCAACATAGCTCTGATACCAATTATTAATATGATTTAGAACAATAGAAAAGGGTGGTGGATCAGTTGTTCTCAAGTCCTGATGTATAAAATAACTTCAAAATTTTTTCCTTAAATTAGATCAAGCAACCAAAACAAACTTGGTGATCACTGATTCAATAATAGAAACATATAACACTGTAGTCCACTACCTAGCTATAACTAACTTGTAAAACACATAAATGTTTAAACCAAAACATTCACACAAGTATTGACATCAGGATTTATAGTGGAAACCCAATATGGGAAAAACCACTTTGTAACATGCTACTATTATTTTCACTCTTCTAAAGTGAGCTCAACTAAAAGAAAACCCTATCAAAGGTTACAATACACACTGTTAGGTGTGACCCGGTTAAAGAATTTCAATCACCCTATTAAAAGTGAGCCTTGTTACAAGACTTACATACACTCCATTAGAATGCAACCTTGTTCAAAGGATTTAACATATGACTGTTAGGTCAACCTCTATTAAAAGGATTTTGACTGTTACAATGGTTAGAAAGTAGCAACAGTATTGATCTAAAAAACATACAACTCACTTTGCAAATATGAAATCCAATTTTGTACACAAATGTTGGTTTACTGACTTTGAAACTTTGCCATCTCCATCTCTGATCTTCTTGAAACTTTTCTTCAAGCAATCACCACACTTCTCCTTTAGCCTTTTCTCTTATACAATCAATAAAACTTACTGTTCTTCCAGCATCTACTTCACCCATGCATTCTCATACCTAATGTTTAGGTTCCCTTAATACTTTTCTCTGTTAGGTTAACTTATCTTTTGTCGCTTATTCTCCTTTGTAGATCTTAGGGTTAGGTCATATTTGTTGAATCTACCCGCTTCATGTTCTTCATCTCCTCTTCTAGAATCATCTCAAATTTCATAAAGATTTACAATAAAATGTTTTACAAAGCATTAAATGCTTCCATATAATCAATAAATAAAGTCAACACATTTTACATAATCCAAGAATTCAACAATGTCAGCTCCAAATTTGAATTCTCTTCAAATATAAAAATGCTGATACTCGGTCAATACTTTGATCATCCACTCGGTCTTCATGCAAAATGCTCGGTCAATACTAAAACTATTTCCTCGGCATATACTATCTTCCTCGGCAATTAACTGATACTCGGTCGACACTAGATTTTTGCTCGGCATACACTAACTCAGTCGACACTAACATAACTCGGCTTAAACATGATTTCTTCATTTTTGCTTGGTTAAGCCTACCAGTTTAGTCTTCAATCTTACTAAGATAAATAATACATTGTCCCATCATTGTACAACATAGTCAAGTACACTTTGCAGTATCAAGATAACTCAACCTTTCCTTAGGTGCTATTTTTACCATCCTTTCTTTTCCTTCTCACAATAGATATAGTACTTTCCTAAGTAGCAACAATCTTACTAGTTAAGGTTTGACATCAATGACAATACAATAATGACTTCAATTGCAGTTTCCAACACAACCACCTACAAGGGATTCAAGACATAAATATATAAATACGAGACTTTACAATATATTACTTGTTTGATATTATTGTTTGATATATTAAACAAATATCATTGCTTACCTCATGTATTTTCCAAGATCATATATCACTTGTTTGATATTATTGTCAAAGTTCTCTGGGAGAGATAGGGGTAGAAAATACTGCAACAATTGTCAACTGATCATTTCATACAATGAAAATTCAATGCAATTACAAAAATATATTGTAAATACAAAAGACTATGACTTACCTTGATGAAGGTATGCCAATCATGGGTTTTCATCTCTGACCCAAAATCATTTTTCTTTGATATGAGATTGCTTATATCCGTAGCAAATCCTGTAGGAAATCTAATTTTTTGGATCACTTCTTTTATGGAATTACTTTGTTACTTTGTTAATAACCAAGGAAGAGCACTTGCATTAATCCGGTCTCCATTGCTATTTGATTCAATGATATTTTTCATTGCATGCTTGGAATCATAAATGTCACTACAAATTTTGCCAAGTTTTTCTTTGTCATGCCTTCCATCCAATATTTTCCACATTGTCTCTGCTACATTATTTCCAATATGCATAGTATCAAACAAATGCACAATTTGTAGTTGCTCATAGTAGGGTGGCCTACTAAATTCTCTAGGCTAACATTGTAGTCCCTTTGAAAGCTGGTCGGTGATGCCTTCATGACCTTCAAGATCATCAACTACATAATTAGGAAAAAAAACACAATCAAAATATATAATTTTCAAACATCAACCATTAGGTGGAACGATATTACCTCAAATTCTATTATATTCTAACTGCTATAGGTGAGGTGTCATTCTTCGGGGCTTTGATGTAGTCTCTTATTTCCCATTGAAAAGATGTCTTTCTGTACTTTGATACTTATAATTTCTGGAGAGGAACTGCCTATACTCATCAAACACTTACTTTCTTAAAATTTTGGAATGATGAGATTTCATCTTTGGACCACATATTGGACATGCAAATTTTCCCTTTGTTTTAAGACCTACACGCTAATGATACAATTGGATTAAATATGTATATTTTTAGAATTTGAATTATCGCGTACAACTATAATTCACCATAACATACCATAGAAATGTGTCAACCCTAGAGCATCATGATTTGTCCACACAAGCATTGCATGGGATTGAAATTGTCTTTGTCCAATTGGTCTACAGATGTCATACATAGTGAAACCATTCCATAACACCAACAACTCATTGATAAGAGGTGCAATATATACATTCATATCTTTCACTTGGTACTTACCTAGTTGAATTAAGAACAACATCAGATAATTATTGTGGTCATTTCACTCTAAGACTTATAATTACATGTAGGTAACTGTAAAATATTATGGTACTTGGAACAATCATTGCCAACATAATGTGCTCCCTCTTTATTGACATCCATGGATGAAGGTTATTATTTATAAAAAAAATAGGCCACACCGAGTAAACGGATCTCATCTCTCCATGTGGATTGACACTGTATGATCCTAGAGAAAGCTTGAGATTTCAAGGTTCTTCTTTAAAGTGTGGCCATTTTTCCTCTATTTCCATAAATGATGAACCATCCATAGGCATTTGAATAATGTTATCTCAACCCTTGCCGCATGCATGGTAATCCATAAATTATGCCAAGCTATTGTACCTGAATTTTTATTCAGACGTGGAATAATGGTGATGTGACAAAGAACCTTGCGAGGCACCTTTTTTGTCATTTGATCATCTCGATATCTACTTGTATGGCATTCAAAGCATTCTGTTATATTTTCATGTTCTTTATAATAAATAATATGATCTTCAAGACAAGCATCTATTGTTTGATACTCCATTCTAATATGTTTCATAGTGGCACATAATTCTCGGTATGAGCGAGGGAGAACATTTGATGGTGGTAATAGAAAGTCACCTATCAATCTACAACAAATAATATAAGTCATTACTATAAACAATCTTAATGGTACATGTTTCACCTTTTATATACTATAATGACATATATGACAAACCTTAGCATATGTGACATTGCTATGTTGGATAAACCATTGATAACCTTAAAATTCACCAACAACAATACAACAGAGAGAAGAGTAGATTGGGAGCCTTTGTAAAGGGTCATGTCCACCTTCTCAAGTAGAGGTATATCATGGACATCATCAATGTCATCCTCATCATAATAATTATCATCAGCAGCAATAGAAATACCAGTAGAAACAATACCAAATGTGTCAATGATCAATGCATTCATATCATCATCTTCAAATGTATTTTCTCACACATGATCGTCATCTTCCATGGGATCATGATCTTCAACTTCAATACTTACACCTCCATGTTCCTCTATATTCACACTGGGGAAATCAACCTATATAAAAATGATGATAATCAAACCCCCCTTCAATGTGATAATCAAACCTCCTTCCATGGTTTATATGAATATTAATTGTAAAAACAATATAACAAACAACTTACCACTGGATTATAATCAAACCCCCATTCAATGTGACCATTCTCCCTACAATGTATCTTTGTTGTTTTGATTTTGATTCTTC
This sequence comes from Chamaecyparis obtusa, assembly GCA_027943335.1. Classification (NCBI taxonomy): domain Eukaryota; kingdom Viridiplantae; phylum Streptophyta; class Pinopsida; order Cupressales; family Cupressaceae; genus Chamaecyparis; species Chamaecyparis obtusa. Next base: position 1,282,231 of record BSBK01003769.1, on the reverse strand, counting down.
TTGTCTTTAAGCCATTACAACTCTTGCATGGACACTAAGATTTGTCATCGCCTTCTCTTTGAAAGTTAGACAACAATCTAGTGATTGTCTCCCTATTTTGATTGAATTTCCTTATATTATCTAACATGATCCTTAATGTCTATATCCTCAAAACAAATTGGAGATGCCTCCTTTCATTAGCTTCATGTCACCTTCTCATAGCTTCTCATTTTTTGAAAGATTTCACCAAAGGCTTTGTAGGAAACAAAGTAAGGGGAATTATTGAGTTCAAACACATTGAGCTGCTACAACTGAATTATAAATCATGAATTCACTATAAAATTAATTCACTACAAATCAAGGGGCATTATAAATCATGAATTCACTATAAAATTAATGTATTGCTCTAGATTTCATATGGACATTTTGTCAAATAGTTGGCATGTATGTTTATTCAAATGGAGTTATATCATTTGGAATGGATATATGATAGGTTGACATCGAATTCTATGTCCATATTTGAAATAATAGCATCAATATAACAAACAGAGCACCAACCAATCAAATAGGGACATGAGGTCCTCAAATAGTGAGCTCATAAACAATATATTTAGTCTTAATAAAATATTATAAAACAACATATATTGTGTGAAGTGTTTGATCTCTCTTTATTTGTTTTGTTATTGATATTCACTATGTGGTACTCCCCGTTTATGATCATTTCATGAGGAAATGTCTTGATGGATTGCAGACTACAAGCTAGGGCATCATGCATTATTTATGAGCTCACTATTTGAGCATCGGCCAATAAAATAGGGACATGAGGTGCTCAAATAGTGAGCTCATAAACAATGCATCATGCCCTATTTGTAGGTAGTTATCTCTTCTATAATGATAGAGGAGTGAAAGATAATAATCAATGAGGTTGCTGCTATTAGATCATACATTAATACACTTATTGTTTTGAATTTGAGCTCGGGCATCATACAATGTTATTGTTTTCATTGCATACTTTCTATTCTTGTACACCATATATTGTTTTATACACTGTTTATTTCATTGAGACCATGAGCTTGGCATTTGTAATTTATTTTCTGTTATTGGATCAATGCTACCATATTATTGAGGTTGTAGATGCATTGAATCACCTCTGCCGTTCTATTTTAATAGCAGCAATATAACAAAAAGAGCATTGTCCAATCAATTAGGGACATCAGTACGACATTTAATGCATTATTACTTCATCATGATGATAAAAATTTCATTGGCTCAAAGCACATAGAAATTCAAAACAGTAGGATATCTTAATCTTTATGAGTTCAAATTTAAAAAAGTAAGTATATTATTTTATTACTGATGTCCCTATTTAATCTAATAGCATCAATATAACAAATAGAGCACTGACCAATCAAATAGGGACATGAGGTGCTCAAACAGTGAGCTCATAAAACAATATATTTAGTCTTAATAAAATATTATAAAACAACATATATTGTGTGAAGTGTTTGATCTCTCTTTATTTATTTTGGTGTTAATATTCACTATGTGGTACTCCCTATTTATGATCATTTCATGAGGAAATGTATTGATGGCTTGTGGGCTACAAGCTAGGGCATCATGCATTATTTATGAGCTCATTATTTAAGAATCGACCAATCAAATAGGGACATGAGGTGCTCAAATAGTGAGCTCGTAAACAATTCATGATGCCCTAGTTGAAGGTAGTTATCTCTTTTATAATGATGGAGGAGTGAAAGGTAATGATCAATGAGGTTTCTGCTATTAGATCATACATTAATACACTTACTATTTTGAATTTGAGCTTGGGCATCATGCAATGTTATTGTTGGCATTGCATGCTTGTTGTTGTTGTGCACCATATATTGTTTTATATACTTTTTATTTAATTGAGACCATGAGCTTGGCATTTGTAAAGTATTTTCTATTATTGGATCAATGCTACCATGTTGTTGAGGCTATAGATGCATTGAATCACCACTGCCATTCTATTTTGATAGCAGTAATATAACAAACAGAGCACCAACCAATCAAATAGGGACATCAGAAAAGACATTTAATATATTATTACTTCATAAATGCATAATTGTGGATCCTCAAGTAGGAGTTGTGATGCAAAGGAAGAACACTTATATGGGTTTACCCACATAAGGACAATGGTTTCATTCATCTTTCTTTCAAGTGCTCTTGGGTACTTTCCTTGGCCTCTAAGCTTGGGCATCCTATAGGGGTTGAACCAAAATTACGAAGGCAATAAGGACACATAGAACAATAGGTTTGGGGACTTAGACTTATGTTCAATCCTTAGCAATGGTTTGGGGAGCTAATTACTAGATGAGTGACTATAGTACCCTAGTTTTCATTATTAGATGATCTTGTTTAATTTGTGTTCATTTCATGCAAAGATACATGTAAAGGAAAATAAATTTTTGCATCTAAAGATTACATGTATATATATGAAAAATAACTTGTATATACTATACAAGGAAAATAACTTTCAGAAGAAAATGCAAGATTATATGCATACATAAGAGGATGAACATAAATAATAAGGGTGCCAGACATTGCCTGAAGTGATGAATTTTTTACTCGGGTATGAATCTAGTGTGCCCCTATGTGATCCAGAACCTGCAAAGAAAAGAGAGATGGGGGTTAGATAAAAAAATATCTAAGTAATTAATGGCATCCTACTATTGATCCTCATCTACAATTATGCATGTGCATAGTCAAGCCATACACTTTTGAAAGAAAAACCAAGCTCACAGTCTCAATGAAATAAATAGTGTAGAAAATAATATATGGTACACAACAGCAGAAAGCATTCAATGACAACAATAATATTGCATGATGTCCGAGCTCAAATTCAAAATAGTACGTGTATTAATGTATGATATAATAGCAGCAACCTCATTGATCATTACCTTTCACTCCTCCATCATTATAGAAGAGATAACTACCTAAAACTATATTTCATAATGTCTCCTTTGAAGTATATATATATCAAGTCTAATTATGAGTTTACATCATATATTTAGTCTTAATAAAATTTTATAAAATAACATAAAACTAACCCAAAATACTTTGTCTTAATAAAATCTGAATGAAACAATATATTTAGTCTTAATAAAATAATAAACTTACTATTTTGAATTTGAGCTTAGGCATCATGCATTATTTATGAGCTCACTATTTGATTACCATCCAATCAAATAGGGACATGAGATGCTCAAACAGTGAGCTCATAAACAATGTATGATGCCCTAGCTTGTAGTCCACAAGCCATCAAGACATTTCCTCATGAAATGATCATAAACGGGGAATACCACATAATGAATATCAACAAAAAAATAAATAAAGAGAGATCAAACACTTCACACAATTTTTTGAAGGTAATAGAAATGATGCCCTAGCTCTCAAAGCTCACGGGTCATCAAGCATTCCAAATGAAAAGATGTAAACAATGTCAGTATTAAACAATGAGCTCATGAACAATGTATGATGCCCTAGCTTGCACCCCGTGAGCCATCAAGATATTTCCTCATGAAATGATCATAAACAGGGAGTACCACATAGTGAATATCAACACCAAAACAAATAAAGAGAGATAAAAAACTTCACACAATATATGTTGTTTTATAAGATTTTATTAAGACTAAATATATTGTTTTATGAGCTCACTGTTTGAGCGCCTCATGTCCCTATTTGATTGTTTAGTGCTCTATTTTTTATATTGATGCTATTAGATCAAATAAGGACATCAGTAATAAAATAATATACTTACTATTTTGAATTTGAGCTCATAAAGATTAAGATATCCCTATTTTATTACTGATGTCCCTATTTACATCTTTTCATCAAATGACCCAAAAACATCAAGAGTGGTCCTATATGGTCACTAATAGCCAACTTTGAGAAGAATATGAATGAATAAAAACATACATAAGTGGATGAACATAAATAATGAAGGTACCAAACATTACTTGAAGTGATGAAGTGTTGACCCGAGGTTCAATCCAATATGCTCTTGTATGATCCAAAACCTGCAACGAAGGAAAAGATGCGGTTAGATCCCAAGGATCTAAGCAATGCTTGGCACCCTATTATTGATCCTCATCTATGATTATGCATGTGCATAGTCAATCCATACACTTCTAAAATGAACTATGCTACAAAACATGTGCACTCAGGAAACATATGCATGCGGTGAGTAAATCAAGACCAAAATAGAGCAAAAAGTGTATCATAATTAAAGGTGTGTGAATTCATATTGTATTTAATCTGAATGCCACTGTGTAATATTTTTACTTACGATATTTCGAGACCCCTCTCCATTTTAAACTAACCTATGACTTCAACATATGAACACTGAAGTGTTCATATGTTGAACTCAAGGTGTTGAATCCATCAGACCAATAAGAAAACATCTAGAGACCATCTAATTAGAAAACCCTCATTTCTAGGGCTTGAAGATGATTTTGGGGCTTTTGGGTCTAAAATGTTCAAGGGTCAAAATTGATTGCAAAAATATCTAATTGGAGTCCAAACATAAGACTATCCAAGGTTTGGAGGATTGGGTCAAATTCTGGTGTATACTTCCTTTGTAAAATCACCTCATTGTAGGCCTAAAAACTAGGTATAGTGCTGAGACAGTGTTTAGTCTAGTGTACACATACTTTGAGGTATTAGGTGTCCTTAGAACATTTTGGGGTAAAACCTTGCAAGTCTTGTATTTTCCTTATAAATTTCCAAAGACCTTGAAGTCCACCACATCTCTCTACATCACTTTATGATCCTAATGTACATAACAAAGGGCAGTTTGTGAGGGTGCAAGTTGTGATGGTGATGAATTCACTAAGTTTGTATTATTCTCTTTCAACTTGCACAATTAATTATGATGTTGGGGTATGGTGTGGTAAGAACAAGTATGGGTGTGTGTTAATGTAATTCAAAATCTTTTATGCAAGATTGTTTTATTATTGAGATAAGGATATCTTAATTCTAAGAGAATAAATGTTTTGAGAAATATTTGAATTTAATTTTGACAATAACATGAGGAGTGATATATTTCAAGCTTCAATGAGACTTCATACCACAAAGTCTTCATAGATTATGTTCAATGTTTTATTTACACTTTTATTAGAGGGAAAAATCTTGAAAACATGCAAAAGAGATTGCATTCAACCTTACATGACACATGTAGTTTACCTCTAGCCTGAATCAGTGTTGCATACAAATCTATGGATTGTGTGTGGTATGAAGCCTCACTCAAGCTTGAAAATGATAAGCATCATGATGCTGAGGTATGGTTTTGTAAGCACAAGTGTAGTTTCTCGTAAGTTGCTATTGGTATAGTTTTTTTTTTCCAATAGCTGCAGAATCTAGCTACTCCTATACTTACACGTATGTATACATTTTGGGGTTGGCTTTAATGTCATGTAAATTTGAGTGAAATGGTAATAATATTTAAGAGCAACAAGTATGGCATATACATTATATAATAGGAGGAGTAATATATTTTAATGGCAACACTTAATGAGAAGGATGCCTATATAACAAGAGGAGTGATATATTTTAATGGCAGTGGACATAGAAATTGCAGTGAAACTCTATAATTTATCATTGTAAGTGGAAATAGAAATTGTATTGTAAGTAGTAGGATGATTGTAAGTGGACATAGAAATTATAGTGAAATTCTATAATTTATTATGGCTCAGTGTTGTATATCCATAGTCAATGTCTATTTAAACTTTAGGATGATACTTATATGATGGCTTAAGTAAATTTTTCTTACTTTGAGACTAGTACACCATGGGATTAGAGGATGGTTGTTATAATAGCAAATGTGTGTCTATGGGATACTTTTATATTTTGTATTAAATGATGATACATATGTTTTTCTTCCTTTTACAATAGTTTATATTATGATACTTATATCTTGAATTGTCAAATGACCAATGAGTGATAATTTCAAAAGTGTATCATAATTAAAGGCATGTGAATTCATATTGTACTTAATCTGAATGCCACTGTGTAATGTTTTTACTTACGATATTTCAAGATCCCTCTCCATTTTAAACTAACCTATGACTTCAAAGGAGGAATTATGAAATATAGTTGTAGGTAGTTATCTCTTCTCTAATGATGGAGAAGTCAAAGGTAATGATCAATGAAGTTGCTCCTATTAGATCATACATTAATACACTTACTATTTTGACAGCAAAAACATTGCATGATGTCAGAGCTCAAATTCAAAATAGTAAGTGTATTATTTTATTACTAATGTCCCTATTTGATCTAATAGCATCAATATAACAAACAGAGCACCGACTAATCAAATAGAGACATGAGGTGCTCAAATAGTGAGCTCATAAACAATGCATGATGCCCTAGCTTATATCCTATGAGTGATGAAGGGTGCTCCCCTTAATACCACAAACGCATAACAGAAACAGAAAAATAACAACAATATGCAAGAATAGAAAATTGGCTTCTTATTATCTCCACAGATGTGGAACTACAAACTTTCAGAATTACAATATGAAAAGCCACATGGGCATTCCCTTACAATATTTTGTAGGATAAAGCCTCAAATCAATACCCAGATCTACTACCTAGAACTGTCCTAGACAACACTACAGACCTTCTTTATATAGGCAATTTCCACCACCCGAGAAGGTTCCAAAAATTTAGCCCTATTGGCCGACCAAACTTACAATTATTTTATTTTTCATTTTATTACATCAAAGTTGGCTCAAAATAACTTTTAAAACCCGAATAGAAATTTTGAAGGAAAATTATTTTGTGCCACTTCAAGTGACCCGACTTCCGGAGACCATAAGTCATCACCAATTGACCCGATGGACTATTATAACCCCATTTTAGAAAGGCCACGAAGTGCTCTACAGGCTTGAGTCATGCAAGCACCTATCACCCAAATTTTTGACCTCATCTGGGGCTTCTAAAGCCTTCAAAACTGAGTTCAAAGTTTCTGTACCCTTCTGCCAATATGAAAAATCTTCAATATCTTCAAAACTAGACCTGATGTAGCCATGAAACTTTACTGGCAGGTTGATATGACTGAGATGAACCTCCACATGTAAATTCAAAACATTCTGAGATCGTAAGACCAACTTACTAAAAATAGAAAGTTTCCATAAATAGCGGCTCTGCACAAGATAGCCCTTATTGAATACAAAAACATAAACATTTTTGGGTGATGCAAGATTGCTCTTACACCCAGGATGCTCTTGCATCAGACGCCTGAGGTAATTTGAGAAGTGACCCTGTCACGTCTCAGGTGTGTAGAGGAAAACCAAGATGGTTAACCTCCTCCTTTGTTAGCCATGATGAATCTTCAACAGGTCTTCCTTTCCACTTGACCAGATATTCTTCATATGTCCTATTCCTTGTGCTTCAGCCAACACGACTATCCAGTATATCCTCAATCTCCTTGGTATACAAACTAGTTGCTGGAATACTCCACTGTGTTGTTGTGATCTCATCTTCAACACCTCCCTCATGATACTCTGTCAGATCTAAAATGTTAAACAATGGTGAAATATTCAGCTCAGTAGGCAGTTCTACTTCATATGCATTTCCTGAATCATGCTTGTTCAATATTTTACATGGCCCAAACTTCTTTATTTTCAATTTTTTATATGTACCAACTGGAAATCGCTCCTTCCACAAATGAACCATGACTTCATCTCCAACCTAAAATTCCTTATGCCTCCTTTTCACATCTGCCTTAGCCTTATACTGTGCATTCATCTTGGTAATATGCTTCCTCACCTCCTCAGGGATGTTCTTCAAGTGTTCTGCAAAATCCTCAGCTTCAGCACTCCTTATTTGTCCTTTATCTATCTTTCTCAACTCATATGCATTTCAAGGACTACTCCCATATACAATCTGGAATGGTGATTTACCAGTGCTCCAGTTGACAGAATTATTATATGCAAATTCTGCCTATGGTAAAATCAAATCCCATCTTGTTGGCTTATCTCCAACCAAACATCTTAGCAAATTTCCCAAACTCCTATTCACCACCTCTGTCTGTCCATCAATCTATGGATGATGCGATGAACTAAACTTCAAATCTGTCTTCAACTTCTTCCACAATGTACACCAGAAATATCCAACGAACTTAGTGTCCCTATCTGAAACTATACTTTTTGGCAAACCATGTAGTCTCACCACTTCTCTGAAAAATAATTCTGCTACATGAACAACATCATTAGTCTTCTTGCAGGGAACAAAATGTGCCATCTTTGAAAATCTGTCAACTACTACAAAAATTGAATCATGTCCCCGCTATGTCCTTGGTAAACCAAGAACAAAGTCTATACAGATATCCTCCCAAGGCTTCTCTGGTACAGGTAATGGCTGATACAACCCTGTATTCTACTTCACTCCTTTCACCATCTGACATACTCTACAACTCTGTACAAACTTCTTGACATCTTGCTGCAATTGTGGCCAATAATATTTTTCTCTAACCAAAGCAAGGGTTTTATCTCGACCAAAATGTCTAGCCAATCCTCCGCTATGCTTCTCCTTGATGAGATTCTCCCTCATAGAACTTCTTGGAATGCACAACTGACTCCCTATGAATAGCATATCATCCTGAATGATAAAATCCAACCACTTTGTTTTATCTAGAGTAACAGGTTCTTTACAAGCTTTCCAAGCTTCACCAAAGTCAGGATCCTCTGGATACAAATTCTTGAGTTTCCTGAACCCAACCACCTTAATCTACATCTCTTTCAGCAATAGTTTCCTTCTACTAAGTGCATCTACAGCCCTATTAGACTTTCCACTTCTGTGTTTCAAAACAAATGTATAACTCTGCAAAAACTCAACCCATTTCAAATGCCTTTGATTCTACTTTCCTTGACTATTCAAATATTGCAAAGCTTGATGATTAGTATACAAAACAAACTCCTTAGGAAGTAGATAGTGTCTCCACTTCTTCAATGCCTAAACTATAGCATAAAATTCGTGATCATAAATAGAATATTTTCTCTTGGCATCATTTAACTTCTCACTGAAATAAGCAATAGGTTCACCTTCTTGGCTCATAATAGCTCCTATTACAGTACCACTAGCATCACAGTCTACTTGAAACACCTTATTAAAATTTGGAAGTGCTAAAATAGGTTGTTCTATAAATTTCTATTTCAACAGTTTAAAACTCTTATCTGCCCCATTAATCCACTTGAACTCTCTTCTATCCCCTCTCATTGTTTCAATCAAGGGTCCACAAATACTGCTAAAATTTCTAATAAACTTTCTATAAAAGCTAGCTAAACCATGAAAAGATCTTACCTCAATAGCACTCCTTGGAGTAGGCCATTCAAGGATAGTTTGTACTTTCTTTGGGTCTATTTTTAGACCTTCTATTGAAACTACAAATCCCAAATACACTAACTCTTTCTTCACAAAACTGGACTTCTTCAAATTAATCAACAATTTCTCATCTCTCAGCTTCTCAAACACTATATGAATATGCATCATATGTTTCTCCAATGTCTTGCTAAAGATCAAAATATCATCTAGGTAAACAATGACAAACTTACGGATAAACTCTTTCAGAACCTCATTCATGAGCTGCATGAAAGTGCTCGGTGCATTGGTTAGCCCAAAAGGCATGACTAACCACTCATATAGTCCTTCCTTTGTCTTGAATGAAGTCTTCCATTCATCTCCTTCTCTGATTCAAATCTAGTGATATCCACTCTTCAAATCTATCTTTGAAAAATACACAGCTCCACTTAAACAATCCATAATATCATCCATTCATGGCAATGGAAAATTATACTTGATTGTGATCTTGTTTATTTCTCTAGAATCTATACACATCCTCCATTCTCCATTCTTCTTTGGTGCTAATACCGCTGGTACGACACAGGGACTTAGACTCTCCCGAATCAACCCCTTCTATAATAACTCATGTACTTGTCTGTTCAACTCTTCACTTTCTGCTAGTGTCATTCTGTGTGCTGCCTTGTTTGGCAAACTGGCTCCTGAAATCAAATCCATCTAATGAATGATCTTCCTTACCGATGGTAATCCATTAGGTACATTATCAGATACAATATCTTGAAACTCATTCAACAAATCTACAACCTCTACAAGTACATCCTCTACTTCTTCTTTACCAGCTTTTAGAATTAAAGCAAAACACACATGCTCATGCTGCATACCATCTAGGAATTTTCTTCCATCAACAAATGTTATTCTTGCATTACCACATACCTTTTCTTCAATCTCCTTCAATGGCTTTAGCTTATGTCACACTCCATTCTTTGTTGGGGAATAGGTATTCGCACGACCATCATGTACAACACATCTATCAAACTACCACGGTCTACCCAACAACATATGACATGCATCCATAGATATGATATCACATAGTACCTCATCTTGGTACCCATCGATCTTGAACTTTACTAGGAATTGTTCAATGACCATGAACTTTTGGTCATCCTGCACCCAGGCAATCCGATATGTATGTGGGTGTTTCTATCTCTTGAACTTCAACTTTGTCACCATCTCTTCTAACACCAAATTGTTAGTGCTTCCACTATCAATGATCACATCACAACATTTATCCTCACACTTGCATCTAGTGCAAAATAGACTCCTCCTTTGTTTAGGTTCATTCTCACCACTCAGCAAGACTCTTCTGTTAATTAACGTTTCTCCTCTTTCAACATCTTCAGAATTTGATGATGTGGCATCTTCATCTACATGTGCAACTCTAGCCTAGCCTTCATTCCTCCTATCTGTCCTTCCTTGGCATTGAGGACATTCAAATGCCCTATGACCTTCTCCACAGTGAAAACATGTTCCACGGAAGCCTTCTCTTCCATATCCTTGTCCTCTTCCTCTTCCTCTCTGATCTCTATTGTTCTGATCTTGGAAACGATTGTAATTGTTTCCTCACTGATTTTGACTACTACTAGCCTCATCCTTCTTTTTCGAATCTTCATTCCGGCCTCCATATGACCGTCCACCAGATCATCCACCGTGACTTCTTCCATTTTGTCTGCTCTCGAACTTCTTCTTCAACTTTTCCTCTACTTTTAGGGCAAACTAGTACGCCTCTTCAATATTGTTCATTTGAACTAGATTCAGCTCCTCCTGAATGCTCAGCCTCAACCCATTAAGGTAACGGGAAACTTTCTCCTTATCAGCTTCCGCATGGCCTGTTCTAATGAGGATTTGATAGAACTCCTCTGTATACTCCTAAACAGATCTTCCTGCTTGCTTCAAACTTTGCATTTTCTTCAATAGGTCAAGCTCATAATCAACAAGAATGAACTACTGCTTCAATTTATCCACCATTCAATCCCATCTTGTGATTTTATATTTCCCTCTTCTATTTCACTCCAATTGAATCTCTTTCCACCAAATCTTCACATGACCCTTCAGTCTGGCTTTTGTGAATTTGACCTTATTAGGATCCTCAATATCTTCATACTCAAAATATTCTTCACATTCATTGATCTAGTCGATCAACTCCTCTGGGTTAAGATTTCTTGAAAATGTAGGAACCTCAATCTTAGGTCTTTTTCCGATCTTAGAAATGGCTCAAAAAAAATTTTCTTCCTCTTAGTTCACAACTTCGACTTCTCCTTCTTGATCTTCTTCTTCGGCTTCATCCTCGCTTTCGTCTCTGACATTAACATTCATTCCTCTGTGAATCTCCGCTTGCAATGCTCTCACTTGTCTCTGTAGTACCCTAACCTCAAGTGTTACAACACCAGCTCTTCCGCCACGTTCCCTTCATGGAGGCATATTCATGCTTCTCACCAAAACCCTAACCACGGTCCTAGTGCAAACTGCCTCACAGTCGGCGATCTATCTACACACTCAAGAACTCTTGCTCTGATACCACTTGATGAAGGGTGCTCCCCTTAATACCACAAACTCATAACAGAAACAGAAAAATAACAACAATATGCAAGAATAGAAAATTGGCTTTTTATTATCTCCACGAATGTGGAATTACAAACTTTCAAAATTACAATATGTAAAGCCACATGGGCATTCCCTTACAATATTCTGTAGGACAAAGCCTTGAATCAATACCCAGAACTGTCCTAGACAACACTACAGGCCTTCTTTATATAGGCAATTTCCACCACTCGAGAAGGTTCCAGAAATTTAGCCCTAAGGGCCGACCAAACTTAGAATTATTTTATTTTTCATTTTATTACATCAAAGTTAGCTCAAAATAACTTTTGAAACCCGAACAAAAAATTTGAAGGAAAATTATTTTCTGCCACTTTAGGTGACCTGACTTCCAGAGACCATAAGTCATCACCAATTGACCTGATGGACTATTATAACCTCATTTCAGGAAGGCCACGAAGTGCTCTATAGGCTTGACTCACGCAAGTGCCCATCACCCAAATTTTCAACCTCATCCAGGGCCTCTAAAGCCTTCAAAATTGAGTTCAAAGTTTTTGTACCCTGCTGCCAATACGAAAAATCTTCAATATCTTCAAAACTAGACCTGATCTAGCCATGAAACTTTACTGGCAGGCTGATATGACTGAGATGAACCTCCACATGTAAAATTAGAACATTCTGAGATCGTAAGACCAACTTACTAAAAATAGCAAGTTTCCATAAATAGCAACTTTGCACAAGATAGCCTTTATTGAATACAAAAATATAAATATTTTTGGGTGATGCAAGATTGCTCTTACACCCAGGATGCTCCTGCATCAGTGAGCCATCAAGATATTTTCTCATGAAATGATCATAAATAGGGAGTACCACATAGTGAATATCAACAACAAAACAAATAAAGAGATATCAAACACTTCACACAATGCCTTGAAGGTAATAGCAATGATGCCCTAGCTCTCAAAGCTCATGGGTCATCGAGCATTCCAAATGCAAAGATGTAAACAATGTCAGTATTAACATTCATATTTTTCTATTAAATCAACAAATGTCATTAAGATGAAATTGAGTTAATGAGAAGACAAAGCTCGAATGCCTACCTCAAGTCATGGCTACCATATAAAGATCAAATGCTAAAGAACTATGTTATAAAATTTCATGCCAAATTTCAAGGCATGAAATTTTATAACTGTACACATATTTTCTTCGACTCCCCCACATTGTAAACTCAATGCTAAGGAGAAAAAAGTATGATGTCAAAAAGTATAAAATTTCATGTCTTAAAATTTTATAACATAGTTCCTTAGCAGCTACCATATGAAGAGCAGTGCAAGGTGGCAACTTTCCCATTTACCACAGTTAGGGCCCTCTTTTACCATGCTTTATGAGCTTTATGTTTTTTTTTTTAAGTGAAGACAAATATTATCTTAATTTTTTATCTTTAAATTTTATTCATTTTATGATTTTAAAAATTGAAATAAAAAATATAAAATTTTAAGAAACTTTTGCATCTTTTCATCAAATGACCCAAAAACATCAAGAATGGTCATATATGGTCGCTAATAGAGAACTTTCAAAAAAATATGAATGAATGAAAACATACATAAGTGGATGAACATAAATAACGAAGGTACTAGACATTGCCTGAAGTAATGAAGTGTTTACCCAGGGTTCAATCCAGTATGCTCTTGTATGATCCAAAACTTGCAACGAAGGAAAAGATGGGGTTAGATCCAAATGATCTAAGCAATGTCTGGCACCCTATTACTGATCCTCATCTACAATTATGCATGTGTATAGTCAAGCCATACACAAACTCAACAACATGATAGAATTGATCGAATAATAGAAAATACATTACAAATGTCAAGCTCACAGTCTCAATGAAATAAATAGTGTATAAAACAATATATGGTGCACAACAGTAGCAAGCATGCAATGATAACAATAACATTGTATGATGCTCGAGCTCAAATACAAAATAGTAAGTGTATTAATGTATGATATAATAGTAGAAACCTCATTGATCATTACCTTTGACTCCTCCATCATTATAGAAGAGATAACTACCTACAACTATATTTCATAATTTCTCCTTTGAAGTCATAGGTTAGTTTAACTATTGGACAATGAGCTGATAGGAGTTTCGAATAGATTTGAATAAAAACTAAGAGTATTGAATTTTATTTGTTCCTATTGTGATTTCAGGGGAGAAGAAGGCTAAGACCTTTTCAGCGGATCAAGGTGGTGTATATAGCTTGTAAGTTTATACATTTGCACTTTTTTTGTTTGAGGCTTAATTATGCTAGTTTTTAAATAGAAATATTTTTCTTTCTTATTTCAAATTCATTCCTTCATATGTCATACCTAATGCATAGTGAATTCATAGGAGTTTCAAATAGATTTGAAGAAAAACTAAGTGCATTCAATTTTAACTATTCTTATTGTGAATTCAAGGGAGAAGAATGCTAAGATCTTTATAGCTGATCTTGTGTAGGCAAGGTACGAAATTTATTCTTGTCACAACCTAAAACTGTTTGGAGTTGATTTCAGCTCTTCATCATAGAAAGAGATCTATAATTTACAGATCATTGTGACAAGTATTTTTAATTCAAATTTATGACTAAGTGTTACAACTAAGAAATGTAAATTAGGTTGACTTCCAAACATGATAGGCAACTTTAGTAGATCATGTTTGATGAAAATGATAATGAAATTTGGCATGTGCAGGTAAAGGAATCATGCGGTCATCATTTTGTTTGGGCTATGGTTTTCGTGTATAGTGTTTGTAAAAAATTTTGTCCTTAAACTAAACATGTCCTTTCTAGTATCTAAATTATTGATGCTTCTATTGGTATTAATTTGGATACTAGTTCTCGTGCTCTTTGGTGCCTTTCCATGCTTTATTTGGTGTTGAGTTTCTAACTTGCTAACCTCCTTGTTCCATCAGCGTCCTCTATGATTTTGGATGCTATATTTTCCCGAGTCTGGTTGGTGCCTTACTTTCCCCTCTTTGGTTCCATGCTTGCTTACATTAAGAGTTCATTTTGTCTCTGATTAGGGCACTATTTCTCCTTGACTATATTCTTTTGGGGTATGATCTATTGTAGTTGTTTCTTTTTTCTTTGAATCATTATTTATAATTACTTTTGATGCAATATTTGTGTGAAGGACAAGAACAAAATGGTGAATGAGTGTATTTGACAAAGATAAACATGACGCATTTTGTTGGGCTGATTGGGTTGGCCTGGTACCATTTACATGGCTGGGCCAGATATTAAATAGTGAGCTCATGAACAATGCCAGTATTAAACAGTGATCCCATGAATAATGTATGATGCCCTAGCTTGCAGTCCATGAGCCATCAAGACATTTCCTCATGAAATGATCATAAATGGGGAGTACCACATAGTGAATATCAATAGAAAAATAAATAACAAGAGATCAAACACTTCACACAATGCCTTGAAGGTAAAAGAAAAGATGTCCTAGCTATCAAAGCTTGCAGGTCATCAAGCATTCCAAATGAAAAGATGTAAATAATGCCAGTATTAAATAGTGAGCTCATGAACAATGTATGATGCCCTATCTTGCAGCCCACAAGCCATCAAGACATTTCCTCATCAAATGATCATAAATGAGGAGTACCACATAGTGAATATCAATAGAAAAACAAATAAAGAGAGATCAAACACTTCACACAATGCCTTGAAGGTAATAGCAACGATGCCCTAGCTCTCAAACCTCGTGGGTCATCAAGAATTCCAAATAAAAAGATGGAAACAATGCCAGTATTCAATAGTGAGCTCATAAACAATGTATGGTGCCCTAGCTTGTAGTCCATGAGCCACCAAGACATTTCCTCATGAAATAATCATAAACAGGGAGTACCACATAGTGAATATCAATAGAAAAACAAATAAAGAGAGAGATCAAACACTTCACATAGTGCCTTGAAGGTAATAGTAACAATTCCCTAGCTCTCAAAGCTCGTGGGTCATCGAGCATTCCAAATGCTAAGATGTAAACAATGCCACTATTATAATTCATATTGTGCCACTAAATCAACAAATGTCATCAAAATGAAATTGAGTTAATGAGAAGACAAAGCTTGAATGCCTACCTCAAGTGCTAGTGCCCTCTTCCCACATGGTGTCAGCCTCTTCATGCATGCCAAACTCAAATTCCCTCTTCGCACCACGCAAAAGTGCAGTGTTGTCTTCGCGGTAGCTCTTCAAATTCACAAAAATTACAAATGACACTTTTTTTTGTTTATAACCAAATGGGTGTCGTAATTATGACATCATCATCGCTATTATGACACCGTAGGGGAAGTTACAAAAATAAATACAAAAAACAAACACAAATTGTAGTGGCATCACAAATTGGTGTCAAAATTTGACCCCAAATGTTGTAGTGTGTACACTGATTCTAGAGCTATAAACAAGATAATAGTAAAGTACAAATTTCCTTTGCCTAGGATGGATGACATAATGGATAGTTTGACTGGAGAAAAGTATTTCAAAAAGATTGATTTGAAGAGTGGTTATCATCAAATTAGGATTTGAGAAGGTGATTAATGGAAAACTGCTTTTAAGACTAATGAAGGTTTGTATCGATGGTTGGTTATCCCTTTTGGTCTGACTAATGCACCTAGTACTTTCATGAGGCTGATGAATGAAGTTCTAAAAATATTCTTTGGTAAGTTTTTGATTGTATATCTTCATGACATTTTTATATTCAGTAAGAGTAAGGAAGAACATCTTGAGAATATTAGACAAGTATTGCAGAGATTGAAGGAAGAAAAGTTGCTGATTAATTTGAAGAAATGTTCATTTATGAAAGAGGAGATTGTGTACCTTGATTTTGTAATTTCATCTGATGGATTGAAGATGGACCCTAAGAAAGTGAGAGTTATGCTTGATTGGCCTACACCAGAGAATGTTGGAGAGATAAGATCATTTCATGGATTGGCAAGTTTTTATTGGAAGTTCATCAAAAATTTTAGTTCTATTTGTAATGCTATGACTAAAACTATGAGAGGAGATAAAAGGGATTTCAAATCGACACATGGAGCACAAAATATTTTTGAAACATTGAAACAAAGAATTGCAAAGTTGCCTACACTTGCTTTCCCTGATTTCAGTAAGGTTTTTCAAGTTGAATGTGATGCTAGTGGAAGTGTAGTTGGAGCTGTTTTGAGTCAAGAAGGAAGACCTGTAGCTTTCTTTAGTGAAAATTTGAATGATGCTAACAGAAAATATTTAGTTTATGACCAGGAATTCTATGCTATTGTTCAAGCTTTGAAGAAATGGAGACATTATTTGATGCCTAAAGATTTTTTGTTGTATACGACCATAAAGATTTGTAGTATTTGGGGAGTCAGAATAAATTGAATCAGAGACATATGAAGTGGGTTGAGTTCCTGCAAAAAAATTCCTTTTCATTGAAGCATAAAAGTGGACAGTCAAATAAAGTTACTGATGCCTTGAGCCAAAGAAGAAATTTTCTAACAGAAATGAGAGTTGAGGAACTTGGGTTTGATGATTTGAAGTGTTTGTATGAAACTGACCTTGATTTTCCAGAGCCTTAGAAATCTTGTAAGGAACAAACAGTGAGTGATAAGTGGATTGATTATTTCATTCAAGAAGACATGTTGTTTAAGAGAGTTCAGTTGTGGATACCTAGAGGATCTATGAGAGAGAACATAATAAAGGAGAAACATAGTAATAGACTTGCTGGACATTTTAGGACTGATAAGACTGTGAAACTGATTTTAGAAAGATACTTTTGGCCATAGATTTATAGAGATGTACAAATAATGGTTAGAGGTTGTAGAATTTGCCAAACAACAAAGGAACTAGTTAGAATTTTGGATTGTATACACCTTTGCATGTACCTGATAGATCTTGGGAAGATGTGAGTATGGACTTTGTTCTTGGATTGCCTAGAACTTAGAGAGGTAATGATTCTATTTTGGTAGTGGTTGACAGATTTTCAGAGATGGTGCAATTCATACCTTATAAGAAGACATCTGATGCATTACATGTAGCTGGATTATTCTTCAAGGAAGTGGTAAGATTTCATGGTTTTGCAAAAACTATTATTTCAAATAGAGATACTAAGTTTACTGGTTACTTTTGGAAAACACTTTGGAAGAAGATGAATATAGAATTGAAGTTTAGTTCTACATTTCACCCTCAGATAGATGGACAGACTGAAGAACTGTGAACAAAAGTTTGGGAAACTTGTTGAGATGTTTAGTTGGAGATAAGCCTGCTAATTGGGATTTAGTTTTGGCACAAGCAGAGTTTGCATATAATAATTCTGTGAATAGAAGCACTAAGAGGACACCATTTGAGATTGTTACTAGATTTCTTCCTAAGGGAACCAGAGAGTTGAGATATTTTCCTACTGAAACAAGAAGAAGTGTTGGAGCTAAGGATTTTACAGTCTTCATGAGAACTTTACATGATGAAGTCAAAAAGAATTTGGAGGACATTAATCTGAAATATAAATAGAGAGAAGATAAGAGAATGAGACATAAATATTTTGAAGTTGGAGATGAGGTTATGATTCATTTGAAGAAGAATAGATTTCTAGTTGGTACCTATAAGAAGCTAAAAATGATGAAGTTTGATAGTGGAAATGCTTATGAAGTGGAATTACCAGAGGACATATCACCTATATTCAACATTGCTGATATCTTTGAGTACTTTGAATTAAATGATGAGATAGAAGATGATCTGGATTATCCTAAGAAGAATAAATACAACATTGAGAAGATCTTGAATAGTAGAGTGAGCAAGAGTACAAGAGGAAAAGACTACATGGAATACCTAGTTCAGTGGAAAGACGAGCCAGTTGAAGACAATTCATGGATTACACAAGCTGAGTTGAATCTTTATGATTCAAGTCAGAATATGAGTAGTGCCTGATGTGGACATCAGCTCTTTATTTACCCTAGGTTTCTGATGTAGGAACATCTTGGGTCTTTGAGCAATCTTGCATCAACCAAAAACATTTCCTATTTTTTTTACTTGTATGTTGTTTACATTATAATAATTTTGGTTGTTGGTTTCATGTTATGTGAAGCTAACAAGATGTTGAGGACCTATTCTAGAACCTTCTCCTATGAGCACATAAGGATTGGATGGATCATGTCGAAGTTAGAGTTGTTTTACCTTGTTGTTAGAGCTGTATTTTCCTTCTTTCTGCATGTTGATTGCGCGTTGTGTAACCATTGATCCTTAATGACTCAAATTTTTTGATCTTAGGGCCTTAGAGAGGTCCTAAAATACTATCTTCACCTAAGACTGTAAATCCTAATTCATCATGAGTTGGGAGTTATCACCATTTTTCTCGGGTATCAATTTTCAGCCAGCTTCACCTTAAATGTGAAATTTTTCATCTTGTGTGGTTCCATATGATGAAATAGGATCTTGCTACGTT
This sequence comes from Chamaecyparis obtusa, assembly GCA_027943335.1. Lineage (NCBI taxonomy): Eukaryota > Viridiplantae > Streptophyta > Pinopsida > Cupressales > Cupressaceae > Chamaecyparis > Chamaecyparis obtusa. The sequence goes on along the minus strand of BSBK01003769.1, from coordinate 1,262,866 downwards.
AGGATTATGTTCTTGGGTCATGTGTGGACCTAAATGTAACCTCGCATCGATTTTTGTTCATTATTTCTTTAGTTTTGGTTTACTCTTCCTAGTTGGACCTATAATGTAATTAAAAGCCTGACTAGCTGACTTGTGGCTTAGCTGGCTATATAAGGAGTCTAGGTTGATGTAGAAGAGGAAAAAGGAGATCATTCTCAGGATACATCATTAGATACAAAGATAGGATGCAAGCTGAGATTCTAGTTTCATAATTTTTCTTTGTATAAGGTTGAAACCCAAAAGGCCTCACAGCCGGGCATGTTGACTGATTTAATTTAAGCACACCATTTTTTTTTCCGGTTTCCTTGCCTCATATACATTTTGTTTTCATTTTTCATGTGAATTATATATTGCTTCCGTGTGTAACTCTGAGCAGGGCTTGTTTGTCTGTTCAAGTTGAGTCAAATCTTCTTGAATCTACCCTTCCCCTGCATCACATTGATATTCTTCTAGGTTGGTTTTAAGCTTCTCACTTTCTCTCTTTTGGGTATTCTTGGTTGTTTCTATAATCTCTTGGAACTTCTCTTTGCTTCTTGATCATTAACATGCCAAGCTACTTATTCTCTTCATACATCAACTTGTAATTACTATCATTGTTGAAGCTCCATCCTTTTGAAAAACTATCATTGTTGAAGCTCCATCTTTTTGAAAAACTATCACTTTCCTTGTTTCTAGTGAGCTCCAAAATCTTTTTGTTAGAGGGGAGTCCCTTCCGCTTACATGTGTATGCTTTTATATCCATGGAGTTGGAAATACCAAAATAGGGGTTTGACTTTAGAAGCCTCTTAACAACAACCCCAACATTTATCCTTGACCACCTTATGTGTAGGTTTGAAGAAAATAATTGAGTAGTGTGCTAGAGGCTTCTATCAATGATTGTATGTGATATTATTTCTCCTACTTTTATCTTTAACATGTCACATTTTAGCTCATTTCATATTTTTTTGTCATCGTTTCTAGTTTACTTAATGTTTTGTTTAGTCGCTTAGTTAGCCTTGTACCTTGCTAGTATGACCATCATACTTTTTATGTACAAAATGCATGCACACCACACTTTCATCCTAAATTTGTATTTTTGTCCGAGATTCACATGTGAGTCCTCTACAAAGAGCTTACAAATCCTACCAGCTAGTCTTGATGATATGCCCTTTCATTTACCATGGTGCAAACATTTTATCATTTCATTCTATTTAGTTAGTTGTTTCTTTGTCTAATCTTATCTCACCAATATTCTATTTAAGTAAGGTAGCATTAGGCTATTTGCTCTTGAGATTTTATCATCTTGAAGGTAGCAAATTCTTTTTTCTACACTAACTTTGATGGAGATTTTGAAATATAGTTTATAACTATCTAAAGATAGCTCTCCTTTTTCTATATTGTACCTTAGTTTATATAGTTGCCATATCTCTTCTTTAGGCCAAGTTTCCACATTAGAATCTTATCTATGTTTACATATTTTATAAAATAAATATCTTATCTCTGATTATGTACACATGCTTTACAAATGATTAAAATCACCCATCTCTACTCTACTATCGTGTTTACTATAGCTACTAGTATCATATATAAGTATTTTCAGAAGACTGATGTCCTGCCACAAGGAGACATGCTTTCCTAGATTATTACTAAAAATATGTATTAAAGATCGTGAAATATTCTACTGTCAATTAATCTGATAGAGGATGACAGAATGTAAGAAGATGTACAATTAATGAAAATGATTTCCTTCAAATACAAGTATAATAGTCAAGACTTAACAGAAATTGAATTCACATTTTAAAATTTTACTGATCAAATTTGTCACTAGAACTTTCTCACAATATTCATAGAAATGAACTGTGATATGGAAATAGTTAAACGATATACCCAAAATGAACATAAATAATGAATGGTATATGTGAATCCATCAATATATATGAATGGATGGATAAGGTAAAAACAAATGATGTATTGGAAAAGAGAAAATCTCTCACGGGATTGTACCATTCATTTGTATGTGCATCTATATGACATTCTCCCATATAAACATATCACATAGATCTGTATATGTTAATACTAGCATTTTTATGCTAGGTAACAATTTAATCGATTGAATTATGATATGCAAACCATAATTGAAATTTATGGGATTGAACTGAGCGTCTCACGAAACATTTAACATGTCAAGCATGCAGTTATTAAGGGACGTTTGTTAGAAAATAAAAAATTAACAAATTTAAAATATGACTAGCAAGGTCTATTCGGTAAACATAATAAAGCCCCTGCATCCTTTGTCAAAAGTGGTACAAATTTGGCCTTGGCAACTCGAAATCTTTCAATTCTTCTGTACATCGGGATTTGTTTCCCCGGACCGGACTGTTCAAAAAATGCTCCCTTTAAAAATAAATCACGCTTGGATCTCCACACACTATAAGAATTGTCTCTGTGCTGCGTGACTTGCTTCTTTGTATAGTCATCTGGAGCCATAAACACATTCCCTTGGCTCAAGATGGTGGGATTCGCACTCCCTCCAATAGCGTATATTCCCCATGGCTCATAGTAGTTGTTCACCACATGAACATATCCTAATCTCGCTCTGTAATGTTCATGTCAACAAAATGATGGTTAAATTTTGCATTTTAAATTTTTTTTTACCAACATTGGAGGTAGAAAAGACAGTAAAATTACCTGGGCATTCGTTGCATGAGCCCAGGTCCAAAATGATTGAAGGCAACTGTCACCCTCATGTGTTTATCAACTAGATCTGAATCACTATTACCTAATAACATCACCTGTGATTTGAAATAAAAAACATTATAATGATACCAATTTAGACCTGATAAGATAGGAAAACTGCAATTGCTAACATTGTAACTTAAACATCACAGCACACGCATTTGAGATGTCTTAAATATGTAATAGTTAAAGCAGTCAATCGCATACTTTTTTTAATTTACGTTCTAAACTATTTTATATAATTGCGATCAATCAATTATTGTTGTAGAACGATCAAGTGCCATCAATCAATTATTATTGTGGAACGATCAAATCGAATTGGACATCAGTAAATTAGTAATTTGAACAAACAAATATAACTAAAATTTCATGGGCTAGTTTAAACAATAGATCTTATGCTTTAACTTGGCTCATCAATATTAAATCTAATTTGTCAAAGAGAAAACAACAGCTTAGAGAATGTTGTTTAGTCGTAAGGGGCAAGCTTATCTTTGAATTGTTTAGTTGGCTCATAGCTAGTCGATCCAGCTTTTCAATTTGAACATATCTATTTACTGAAAAAACAAAAATGAATACTACATACTTATAGGGTTTTCGTTGCTCACCTCGTTATGACTGAAAAACCGGTTGTTAGAAACAGTGATGGCAGCAGAACCGAGCGTTACATCTACCAGCCCATCCGCACAGCGAGACATAGTGTTATGATCAATCCAAACATCCCTGGAACTCTCAATAGATATCCCATCACCATCTTGTGGGTATATGTTCACTATCCCTCTCGCTTTCGATATCAGAACGTTACCTGGCGAGCTATCCCAACAGTCATGGATGTTCAATCCATGAATTATAACGTGCCTCGCATTCGACACACGAATGCAGGCCCCATTACTGATGGTGACTCGCGCACCCCTTCCATCGATTGTGGTGTGACTTGAAACAAATAGTGGCAACTTAAGTTGTATTTCCATATCTCTTGCAAAAATAATCCACACTGCCCCGCGAAGCGTTGTTGCATGTCTCAGTGTCCCGGGCATTGGATTCGCAGGGTTGTCATCAGAACTTGTGACAGTGTAAATCGTTCCTCCTTTTCCTCCATTTGCTCCGCTTCCAAAGCCCACTGCACAGTCTGCGAGCTTCATTCTGTTGCGTTCCCAATTGGGATCGTTTCTCCAGCACTCATCAATTACATTGTATTGGAATGTTGCCAACGAAGCCTGAAAGGAAAGGAGAGCGAAAACCATTCCTACTATTAGGGTGACCATCATGGAAGTTTTCCAGGAAAAATTGAACAGATAAAAAGTTAAGAACTAAATACAAGAAATAAATTCTCGTACTGTTGGCGAAAAGCTGTCAGTTTACAACTTTATATTAGGGCTCTCAGTTAAGAAATAGTATAACTTGTGTGTTGAGGAAAACAGTTGCAACTGTAACTACGCCGAATCACTTAATGACCTTTCGTCTGGAAACATATTCGCCTTTATCTGGGCAATGGAATTTGGGCTGCCTCTCCTATTCCTCAGGCCCTGCAAACGGAAACTCATCTTCAAAGCATGCGATTGTTGGATTTTCAGTTGTAATCAAGTGAATATAATTCAAGGGTTATTTTGTAATGTATGTGCATTTGAATGCCAATTAAATTACGAGGAAACGCTACGCCATATAAATTTCATATTGGATAATGATGTGACATGGAGAGGGCCTATAGTAGACATTATTGCAAGGTAATAAGATCTCTTGTCTAGATAAACTAATTATGATTCTCCAGCGTTTGCTGGTTTGAGAAAGTAACAGATTTAGATTTTGCTTATATGGATCTAAAGTAAGGTGAAAGTAAGGTGGAAATGCTCGACCGTGAAATTGTTTTGTAACTTTTGTGATTGGATTGGTAGATTCAGGAATTTTTAGTTTAGTTTATTTAATATTTTATTATTTTCAATATGTGAGGATTGGTGGTGTTTAAATATATTTTAAGGATGATGTCAGGTTGTAAGGGTCAAGTTTTTCCCAATCTTTATAAACTGGTTTTCTTCATAAACTGGTTTTATAGATTTAAATGTAAATTGAAGCTTACATTTCTTATTTTGTAGGTGGCCTAAAATATGTTTATTGTAATCTTTAAATCAAAATGTTCTTAGGATGAATGCTTCTTATTCAACTATACAAATAAAATGCAAAAATAGCTGACTATAAATATCAATACATAATAAATAGTCACATACATATATAATCAACATAAAATGACTAGTTGAAATAGTAATAGTTGGTTATCAAAAATTAAAAGTTGAATAATTTTCATTTGCAACCATCTTCGTTGGCTTAGAATTAAACACATGTAGCAAGATTGACCCAAGGGAGAGAGAAAATATGAAAGTTTGAGAAAGTAGCAAACAAATTAGAAATTGTTGTAAATAGAGCTACAATGTGACAAAACTTACATGGAAATACATGAATGTGATAATAAATCGGGATCGAAAATGATCCAAGTGGGAATCATACCTAGCATGTAAGATTATGAAATATCTTGTGGTGTACAATTGTATTAAGACATTCTTTTTTAAAAGAAAACTATGATTGGCATGCAAGAGCTCTTCTAGGACTTCAATTTTTATAAGTAGTTGGATTCCCTTTTGTCATTCTAATACATAATGAATAGTCACAAAAACATGTGTAAAGTCAACATAGAATGACTGGTGCAAATGGTAATTGTTGTCTATTTAAAATTTAAAACTTTTCATTCATGAACAATTCATAGTAGTTCAAAATTGAACCCCATGTGCCACAAGATTGACCAAAGGGAGAGTGTTGATTCATGGGATCAAGGAACAAATGGATTGAAGTTTCAGTGAGTTGCAAAAAGAATTAGAAATAGGTGTAAATGGAGCAAGGATATAATTTAACGTGCATGGAAATGTTTTAATGGAATAATAAATGAAGATGGACAAGGATCAAGGAAAGAACCATACATAGCACAAGATTGTGTTACTTCTTGTTATGTAAAATTGTAATTGAGGTATTTCATCAAAATGAGAAATTAACATGGGTATAGAAATTTCACCATTTCATTTTAATCCCACTTTTAGGTTATCATGTATTATAAAATGAACATCTATTTCAAAAAGCATGATTTAATGTTTAAAAAAATTTGATTGACATGCACTAGCTCTACTTGGGTTATAATTTTTCAAAGTACCTTTCCTTCCCCTTTAACAAACTGAACCACATACATGTTATGAAAATGATGTCTCAACCTTGATATAATAAAATGTTACTATTGATACATGAGCAATGGGCTTCGAGGGCTTTCCCTCAATTATTGAGGTTTTAGGGGCAGCACCCCCGACCATGGGGTCGGAGACATCACCCACAACTTGGGATATTTTATCATTCGGTCAGAGATTCAACGATAGATATTTTATGTACCACTTATGGGTTGTTTCAGCCCATGGTTTTGTAACAGTATTTGATGGTTTTATATATTAATGGTTTAATGTGTATCTTCCTTTAAGTCATCTATTTATTATAGACAAATCGAAGTAAGCCTGCTAGACTAATTAAATTGTCAAGCATGAACACATTGAAGCTAACCCATGTGTTGACCAACTAACTAGTGTTGAAACCACAACCTACAATTTACCATCTGATACTAAAAAACATACCATTTTCATACTCAATTTAAAGCCCAACTATTCCTATGTATCTGATTTCATTAATGGCCATAGGATTAGCAATTGGATCATTTATTTTGGCACCTCAAATAATTCCATTCTAGCATATATGGCTAAGGTCCTTACACTATCTTTGATTAAAACATTTGGAAGATGGTATCCTATGGACTCAAAAAATATTCCTCTAATTGGCCAAATTAAAGATTTAGTGGTTTCATTAGCAACTCATATAGGAAAAATGATCAAACTAAGTATTTTAATTAGTGATATACGTACTAGTTATGACATGATCCTAAGCTAGAGTTTCCATTAAAGTAGGGGGGAATTTAAGCATTAGTAAAACCTACAAGAAAATGGTTAATTTAGGCATTAGTAAAACCTGCAAATAGATCAATGAGTTTAACCACAAAAAATCTACGCAAAGCTATAATATCTACTCCAACGATATAAAACCATCATGAAAATTAAATGCACAAAATATAAGAAATGCAATAACAAACAAATTCAAGTGATATCACTATAATGTCCCTTGTCTCTCTCTTCTTTTTGTTATTATGGGCTCTCAAATTTGCACCTACATCTACGGTTGCACAAAGTTTCAAGAAGTTTGGTTAAATAAATAATGAAGGAATAAGCTTCCTTTAATACAATTCACGACTTCAAATAAACTCAGATTGGTTGTCGAGTGACTAGCTGCATAGTAGAATAGATTGACAAGTTAACGAGTTTGATTGGCAGATGACTAGATTGATTGGATATAAGACTAAATATGTTGAATAGTTAAGTGAATTAATTAGAGAGATGACTGAATAGATCACTTAGTCAAACTGGATTGATTAGAGAGTTGAATGAACAATTTGTGATAGTTAGAGGGATAATGCAAGAAGACTTAATTTATGTTAAATAAATGAAAAAAAATTTTAAAAAAATATTTCATTTATTTGGGAAGAATGTTCCTTTTTGAGGATAGGGAATAATTAAACAAATGAATAATTTATTGAGTTATAAGTGGCATTGTTAGTAAATTGAATAATTGGAATAATTATTTAATCATGATGAATGAAGACTTCAGAAAGATCATTTAATTAAATAATAAATATTATTTAATTAAATTTTGAGAGAAAAAATTAGTTAAATAATGATAAAAATCATAGAATTAATGTTGGAGGAACAATTAATAAATTAAATAATGAAAATGATTTAATTATAAGAAATAGAGGGAAATATTGAAGTCTAATTTGGAATAAGAAGAATGACACAAATTAATTAAATAATAAATATTATTTAATTAATTAAGATGAAAATTAACAAAATATTACTTGCAAGTGGTGGTACAATTTTATGTATGTATATTTTTCTACTCTTTGAGACAATGTATTTTGAGGCATTGTTTCAAAGAATAAATTATAAAGTTTTTGCCCTAATATGCCCTAGTGGGGTCAAGGTGATGATAAGGTAATATAGTGCCCCTTCAAGAAATCAACCAAAAAACTTGAAATGAGGTTGAATTTGTCGACAATGTGATGAAGAGTCCTAATATGTGGTTAGATTTGAAAATGGGTTCAATTGGTGAAAGTTATGGATCTGAGTAGTCAAAATTAAGTGTGACCCATAGAAAATCTAGTTGGTCATGTCCAATGAGGGAGAAATTTCATATAAATAAGGGCTATAAGGTCATTTTTAAAATCATATGTGCACCTTAGAGCTTAGGATTTGGAAGAGAAATTGGAGTCTTTTAAGTTCCTTTGAGGAGTGATGGCAGAAATCAAGCATGAGAATCACCATGGCAAGAAAGTTGGAACAAATCAAAGGCCAAAGGGTGTGGGTCACGAGGTGATTCATTTGTTGTTGATTGTATTAATCAACATTTATTATACATTTTTTTATAGGTTGAAGGGTCAATTTAGGACAAAGATCACATATGAGGTGACTTTTGCCACGTATGTTGGTGAATCAACACATGCATTGGGGATTTTTCACTAGGGAAAATAATGCAAGAATTGTAAGTGCCCCAAATTTGTAGGATTTTGTGCATGACATTTTGTTTATAGTGCAATGCATATGGCGCATTCAACACATTTGACTATCTAGGTTTTTTTAGGTGGATGCAACACATTTGACTAAAAAAAAGTGCCACATTCTGATGAAGGGTGCTCCCCTTAATGCCACAAACACATAACAGAAATAGAGAAACAACAACAATAATATGCAAGAACAGAAAATTGGCTTCTTATTATCTCCACAAATGTGGAATTACAAATTTTCAGAATTACAACATGCAAAGCCACATGGGCATTCCTTACAATATTATGTAGGACAAAGCCTCGAACTATTACCCAGAACTATTCTGAACTGCCTAGGACAATAATACAGCCTTCCTTATATAGGCAATTATCCACCGCCTGGGAAGGTTCCAGAATTTTAGCCAATAAGGCCGACCAAACTTAGAATTATTTTATTTTACATTTTATTACATCATAGTCGGCTCAAGATAACCTTTGAAACCCGAACAGAAATTTTGAAGAAAATTATTTTTCGCCATTTCAGGTGGCCCAACTTCCGAAGACCATAAGTCATCACCAGTTGACCCGCTCGGCTATTATAACCCCATTTCAGAAACGCCACGAAGCGCTCTACAGGCTTGAATGGCGCAAGTGCCCGTCACGCAAATTTTTGACCTCATCCGGGGCCTCTAAAGCCTTCAAAACTGAGTTCAAAGTTTCTGTACCCTGCTGCCAATACCGAAAATCTTCAATATCTTCTAATATACACTTGATCTGGCAATGAAACTTTACTGGCAGACTTATATGACCAAAATGAACCTCCAAGAAAGAAATCAGATCATTCTGAGCACATACGAAAATTACCAAAAATAGTAACTTTCCATAAATAACAGCTCTGCACAAAATAGCCCTTATTGAATATAAAAATAGAAATATTTTTTGGGTGATGCAAGATTGCTCTTACACCCAGGATGCTCCTGCATCAGACACCCGGGGTAATTTGAGAAGTGACCCTGTCACGACTTAGGTGTGTAGAGGAAAACCAAGACGGTTAACCTCCTCCTTTGTTAGCCATGATGAATCTTCAACAGGTCATCCTTTCCACTTGACTAGATATTCTTCATATGTCCTGTTCCTTGTGCTTCTGCCAACATGACTATCCAGTATATCTTCAATCTCCTTAGTGTCTGAACTAGTTGCGGGAATACTCCACTGTGCTGCTGTGATCTCATCTTCAACACCTCCCTCATGATACTCTGTCAGATCTGAAATGTTAAACACAGGTGAAATATTTAGCTCAGTAGGCAATTCTACCTCATATGCGTTTCCTGAATCATGTTTCTTCAATATCCTGCATGGTCCAAACTTCTTCATTTTCAGCTTGTTATATGTACCAACTGGAAACCGCTCCTTCCGCAAATGAACCATGACTTCATCACCAACCTGAAATTCCTTATACCTCCTTTTCTCATCTGCCTTAGCCTTGTACTGTGCGTTCATCTTGATAATATGCTTCCTCACCTCTTCATGGATGTTCTTCAAGTGTTCTGCAAAATCCTCAGCTTCAGCACTACTTATTTCTCCTTTATCTATCTTCCTCAATTCAGATGCATTTCTTGGACTACTTCCGTATACAATCTGGAATGGTGATTTACCAGTGCTCCTGTTGACAGAATTATTGTATGCAAATTCTGCCTGTGGTAAAATCAAATCCCATCCTGTTGGCTTATCTCCAACCAAACATCTCAGCAAATTTCCCAAACTCTTATTCACCACCTCTGTTTGTCCATCAGTCTGTGGATGATGTGATGAACTGAACTTCAAATCTGTCTTTAACTTCTTCCACAATGTACGCCAGAAATATCCAACAAACTTAGTGTCCTGATCTGAAACTATGGTCTTTGGCAAACCATGAAGTCTCACTACTTCTCTGAAAAATAATTTTGCTACATGAACAGCATCATTAGTCTTCTTGCAGGGAATGAAATGTGCCATCTTTGAAAATCTGTCAACTACTACAAAAATTGAATCATGTCCCCGCTGAGTCCTCAGTAAACCAAGAACAAAGTCCATGCTGATATCCTCCCAAGGCTTCTCTGGTATAGGTAATGGCTGATACAACCCTATATTCTGCTTCACTCCTTTCGCCATCTGACATACTCTGCAACTCTGTACAAATTTCTTCACATCTTGCTGCAATTGTGGCCAATAATAATTCTCACCAACCAAAGCAACGGTTTTATCACGACCAAAATGTCCAGCCAATCCTCCACTATGCTTCTCCTTGATGAGATTCTCCCTCATAGAACTTCGTGGAATGCACAACTAACTCCCTCTGAATAGCATATCATCCTGGATGATGAAATCCAACCATTTCGTCCTGTCTAGAGTAACAGGTTCTGTACAAGCTTTCCAAGCTTCACCAAAATCAGGATCCTCTGGATACAAATTCTTGAGTTCCTTGAACCCAACCACTTCAATCTGCATTTCTGTCAGCAATAGTTGCCTTCTGCTAAGAGCATCTGCAACCCTATTAGACTGTCCACTCCTGTGTTTCAAAACAAATGTATAACTCTGCAAAAACTCAACCCATTTCAAATGCCTCTGATTCAACTTTCCTTGACTATTCAAATATTGCAAAGTTTGATGATCAGTATACAAAACAAACTCCTTAGGAAGTAGATAATGTCTCCACTTCTTTAATGCCTGAACTATAGCATAAAATTCCTGATCATAAACAGAATATTTCCTCTTGGCATCATTTAACTTCTCACTGAAATAAGCAACAGGTTTACCTTCTTGGCTTATAACAGCTCCTATTGCAGTACCACTAGCATCACAATCTACTTGAAACACCTTATTAAAATTTGGAAGTGCTAAAACAGGTTGTTCTGTAACTTTTTGTTTCAATAATTGAAAACTCTTTTCTGCCCCATTAGTCCACTTAAACTCTTTTCTATCCCCTCTCATTGTTTCAGTCAAGGGTCCACAAATACTGCTAAAATTTCTGATAAACTTTCTGTAAAAGCTAGCTAGACCATGAAAAGATCTTACCTCAGTAGCATTCCTTGGAGTAGGCCATTCAAGAATAGCATGTACCTTCTCTGGGTCCTTTTTCAGACCTTCTGCTGAAACTACAAATCCCAAATACACTAACTCTTTCTTCACAAAACTGCACTTCTTCAAATTAATCAACAATTTCTCTTCTCTCAACTTCTCAAATACCAGACGAATATGCATCATATGCTCCTCCAATGTCTTACTAAAAATCAAAATATCATCTAGGTAAACAATGACAAACTTACCCAGAAATTCTTTCAGAACCTCGTTCATGAGTCGCATGAAAGTGCTCGGTGCATTGGTTAGCCCAAAAGGCATGACTAACCACTCATATAGTCCTTCCTTTGTCTTGAAGGCAGTCTTCCATTCATCTCCTTCTCTGATCCGAATCTGGTGATATCCACTCTTCAGATCTATTTTTGAGAAATACACAGCTCCACTCAAACAGTCCATAATATCATCCATTCGTGGCAATGGAAACCTGTACTTGATTGTGATCTTGTTTATTGCCCTAGAATCTATACACATCCTCCATTCTCCATTCTTCTTTGGTGCTAATACCGCTGGTACAGCACAGGGACTCAGACTCTCACGGATCAAACCTTTCTGTAACAGTTCATGTACTTGTCTGTTCAACTCCTCACTTTCTGCAGGTGTCATTCTATGTGCTGCCTTATTCGGAAAACTCGCTCCTGGGATCAAGTCCATCTGATGACTGATCTTCCTGACTGGTGGTAATCCATCAGGCACGTTATCAGATACAATATCCTGAAACTCATTCAACAAATCTGCAACTTCTACAGGGACATCTTCTACTTTTTCTTTACCAGCTTTTGGAATTAAAGCAAAACATACATGCTCATGCCTCATACCATCTAGGAATTTCCTCCCATCAACAAATGTTATTCTTGCATTACCACATACCTTTTCTTCGGTCTCCTTCAATGGCTTTAGCTTATGTCGCACTCCATCCTTTGTCAAGGAATAGGTATTCGCACGACCATCGTGTACAGCACATGTGTCAAACTGCCACGGTCTACCCAATAACATATGACATGCATCCATAGAGATGATGTCACATAGTACCTCATCTTGGTACCCGCCGATCCTGAACTTCACTAGGCATTGTTCATTGACCATGACCTTGTGGTCATCCTGTACCCAGGCAATCCGATATGGATGTGGGTGTTTCTGTCTCTTGAGCTTCAACTTTGTCACCATCTCTTCTGACACCAAATTGTCAGTGCTTCCACTATCAATAATCATATCACAACATTTACCTTCGCACTTGCACCTGGTGCGAAACAAGCTCCTTCTTTGCTCAGGTTCATTCTCACCACTCAACAGGACTCTTCTGTTAATCAACGTTTCTCCTCTTTCAGCATCTTCAGAATTTGATGATCTGGCATCTTCATCTACATGTGCAACTCTGGCCTGGCCTTCATTTCTCCTGTCTGTTCTTCCTTGGCACTGAGGACATTCAAATGCCCTATGACCTTCTTCTCCACAGTGAAAACATGTTCCACGGAAGCCACCTCTTCCAGGTCCTTGTCCTCTTCCTCTTCCTCTCTGATCTCTATTATTCTGATCCTGGAAGCGATTGGAATTATTTCCTCGCTGATTCTGACTGCTACTGGCCTCATCCTTGTTTTTCGGATCTTCATTTCGGCCACCATATGATCGTCCACCAGATCGTCCACCTAGACCTCTTCCGTTTTGTCTGCTCTCAAACTTCTTGTTCAGCTTTTCCTCTACTTTTAGGGAAAACTGGTATGCCTCTTCAATACTGTTCATTCGAACCAGATTCAGCTCCTCCTGGATGCTTGGCCTTAACCCATTAAGGTATCGGGCAACTTTCTCCTTATCAGCTTCTGCATGGCCTGTTCTGATGAGAAGTCGATAGAACTCCTCTGTATACTCCTGAACAGATCTTCCTGCTTGCTTCAAACTCTGCATTTTCTTTAGTAGGTCAAACTCATAATCAACAGGAATGAACTGTCGCTTCAATTTATCCACCATCCGATCCCATCTTGTGATTTTATCTTTCCCTCTTCTATTTCGCTCCAATTGAATTTCTTGCCACCAGATCTTCGCATGACCTTTCAATCTGGCCTTCGCAAATTTGACCCTATCAGGATCTTCAACATCTTCATACTCAAAATATTCCTCACATTCATTGATCCAGTCGATCAATTCCTCTGGGTTAAGATTTCCAGAAAATGTAGGAACCTCAATCTTAGGTCTTTTCCCAATCTTAGAAATCGCCCGAAAAAGTCTTTCTTCCTCCTGGTTCACAATTTCAACTTCTCCTTCTTGATATTCTTCTTCGGCTTCATCCTCACTTTCATCTCTGACATTAAGATTCATTCCTCTATGAATCTCTTCTTGCAATGCTCGCACTTGTCTCTGCAACTCTCTAACCTCAGGTGTCACAACACCAGCTCTTCCGCCACGTTCCCTTCGTGGAGGCATTTTCACGATGCGCGCTGAAACCCTAGCCACGGTCCTGGTGCAAACTGCCTCACAGTCGGCGATCTGTTTACACACTCAAGAACTCCTGCTTTGATACCACTTGATGAAGGGTGCTCCCCTTAATGCCACAAACACATAACAGAAATAGAGAAACAACAACAATAATATGCAAGAACAGAAAATTGGCTTCTTATTATCTCCACAAATGTGGAATTACAAATTTTCAGAATTACAACATGCAAAGCCACATGGGCATTCCTTACAATATTCTGTAGGACAAAGCCTCGAACTATTACCCAGAACTATTCTGAACTGCCTAAGACAATAATACAGCCTTCCTTATATAGGCAATTATCCACCGCCTGGGAAGGTTCCAGAATTTTAGCCAATAAGGCCGACCAAACTTAGAATTATTTTATTTTACATTTTATTACATCGTAGTCGGCTCAAGATAACCTTTGAAACCCGAACAGAAATTTTGAAGAAAATTATTTTTCGCCATTTCTGGTGGCCCAACTTCCGAAGACCATAAGTCATCACTAGTTGACCCGCTTGGCTATTATAACCCCATTTCGGAAACACCACGAAGCTCTCTACAGGCTTGACCGGCGCAAGCGCCTGTCACGCAAATTTTTGACCTCATCCGGGGCCTCTAAAGCCTTCAAAACTGAGTTCAAAGTTTCTGTACCCTGCTGCCAATACCGAAAATCTTCAATATCTTCTAATATACACTTGATCTGGCAATGAAACTTTACTGGCAGACTTATATGACCAAAATGAACCTCCAAGAAAGAAATCAGATCATTCTGAGCACATACGAAAATTACCAAAAATAGTAACTTTCCATAAATAACAGCTCTGCACAAAATAGCCCTTATTGAATATAAAAACAGAAATATTTTTTGGGTGATGCAAGATTGCTCTTACACCCAGGATGCTCCTGCATCACATTCACTCATAATGGTGAATTTAACATGTTTTTTAATTAAATTTAGTTGCATTGTTGATTGACCTTGTTTCATTTAGTGCAAAGATTGATTTTTGTCATGATTTTATGTTTTTAAGGTGAGGTTATCTATTTTGATTACATGGGAGAATAGACAAAACCCTTTGTCTTAGCACCATCATCTAATAGTTAGGGAGCAAGATGTATTGTCATCTGGTGGCTTGCAACATGTGACTTATATCCCCCAAATTAGGGAAAATAGGGGCCTAATCATCATACTATTTAAGAGATGATAATCAAAGACTTCTTTTCATTTTTGGACTAGAGAGTGCAAAATGACTCTTGAGGATGTTTGGTAGATGCTACACCTTCTTATTCATCATGAGAGGATTTCCAAATATGACACATACAATGTTTGAGTATTCTAAGGTTGAGTTGGGCAAGGATGATTATTCAAATATATGGTGGAGGACCATGATGGAAATTTATTATAGGTTCTTTATAGTACTATGCATGGTAGTTTCATGGATTCTTGTGCTAGATAGATTAGGGACGTGGGTTTTTAGTTGGATGGGGAGAGATGATTGGGGGAATGTGAATTGAGTGTGTAGTGTATGCATTGGGGAAATGTGCACTTGCAATGTTCTATTATCAGCTTCATGAAATTCCCTACCATGGTGCTCAATCTTTGGGTTGTAGGGTGACACTTCTCTAGGATTGGGCTTTGGAGCACATTGTAGTTTGCATGCCTATCTTTGAAACATAGCCAGTTGAGGCTGGATATTCCTATGTGTATTACTATGTTTCAGTGACTTAGAGATGGTTGGGTTACACATTATACTAGGACCATGAGTTAGATGTTATGAGGTTTTTTACATGGAAATTGCATCTCAATTATTGTTGAGGTAATTAAATATTTACTAATTATACTTTACTTAGAATAATGCATTTACATATTAGTTTTCATGTAGACACCTAGGAGTTTGCATTTTATTTTAGCACATGGTGTAGAAGAATCTACTTGAGGTGGAGTTAGTTGTTATCTCATTCCACTTTATGTGTGAAATCCACCTTTAGTGCTCTTATCACATTATCATCCTCTCATTGTTGGACCTGTTGCACATACTTCATTGTATAATAGAGGATGATACACATTTGGTGGACATATGATTCCACCTTATGTAGGTGATAGGTTATCTCTTACATATCTCCTAGTTATCATGCATTGCCTATATATTCAGACACATCTACATTGTATTTAATCAATTGGGAATGTTATCATTTAATGTATCCATGGTTATTTGATCATTATTGAATCAATCAATTGATCAATATCAATTTGTCTATCTCTCTTGTGCTATCAATTGAGCTTCTAGATCTTGGCATTTCATTATTTACCTTAGGAAAATTCTTACATGGTATTAGAGTGATATCAAAATTATTACATGATATAAGAGCCATAGGAGTGTTCATTGCATAGCCATTGTAGACCATTTAGCTCAAATTTTGGAAATGGGATGACACTGATTCAGAAAAAATAATTATAGAGGCGATTTTCAAACAACAATATCTTAGTCATCCAGACTCCTTTTTCGACCATTTTTTTTAATTTTGGGGTAGAATTTCATAATCTGCACAGTGTTATAGGTCATTTTTTATCTTTGTTCCTGATTTTTTCTAAAAATTGTGAATCTTGATTTTTGCAACTTTTAAGGCCTCATTTGGGCTCATACAGACTCCTTTTTAGGTGCAATTTTTTTTAAAGTGCATATGTTTTTTTCTATTTTCTAGATATGATATTAGTTTTTAGTGATTGTGATAAGAATTTGTACTTTCATAAATTGCCTTAATTTTTCAATGGTAATGCATAGGCCTTAGCTTGTTCTTTTGCATAGTGATCTAAGTCTATTATAGCCTAATTTTGGAGTGTAAAAATTGTGATCTCAATTTGTAATGTGAGAAGTGTATCATTGATGTAATCATGGAGATAACACCACATCCTACTATCATAACTTTGAATGAGGATAATTATGAGTCATCAGTAAAAGGAATCATCACAGATTATAGATGGCTTAATCTCTTGCCTCATATTTATGAACTCACCCCTAAACCATATATCTGGTAGAATCATGGCATTTGGGAAAATAATAATGACCTTATCATATTTTTTATTTGTAATAGAATCTATAGATTTCTCTTATTTGGAGTTCATGGAATCTACCACAAGATCAAAGGTATTGAGTGCCCACACACAATTTGGAACATTATTTGGGAACGTTTTAGAGATCCAAATGCTCCTCCATTCCCAAAAGATTGAGTTGTAGATTTCCTCATTCCACTCGATGTTGCAGATAATATTCCCTTTGGTGATGATTCCTTATAGATTCTATTAAATTAGACTTATGTTTGAGATCTTGAAGATATTTCTCTAGTTGAGATCACTCCTACTATTTATCCTATTGATGCTTGTCTTCCTGTAGCCATGGATGCTTGTGATTTAGTGTAGTAGGATATTCCTTATTTTCTGATTTCAGTTCCTTGGGATAACTTCTTGATGGACATTGTAGACTTGTTTATGGAGTCCCACATTGAGGATTTTGGAAACATCATTGATGACATTTATCTTCTCTTTGATGGTGATGATCCTTCTTTAGTTGTTATGAGGGAACACTATGATCAGGTCATCTTCTATCTCCACTTGATCCTTCTTTCAAGTTTGATATGATTGTGGATTGTTTGATACAACATTTGGAGGAGGTCTCTTTATCTTTAGAGAATATATTTGAGTCCTTGGAGATTGGAATTCATGAGTCTCAAACTTATCAGTTGGAGTCACTAGAGGGGGGACCGTATGGCAGAGTTATCATGTTGACCATATGGTGGAGGTCTTGTGTTGACTGTACAATGAAAGTCCTATCGGTGGAGGTCATTTTTTGACTGTACAATGGAAGTACTGTTGATGTAGGTACCATATGATAGAAGTTGGTAAATTACCGTGGTATCAGATCTAGTGATATTGTCATCCTATTAGGTAATATTGGATGCAGATAAAATCCCAATCAATAGATAGGATAGGGGAATCAAGAAGTTAGATGGTGATACTACTATGAGAACTAATAAGAGGACAAAAAAAAATTAGTGAGACATTGGAGAACAAACAAAAATAACTTGGTGAGACCTTGGCAAAGAGACAACAAAAAATTAGTAAAATCCTTCGACTTTTGGTGGAAGGAAGGACAAATGGAGGTCACAATGGGCATGGTGATAATTTTGTCAATGATAGGCCTCACACACAACATTTCCACACATGACAAATAATGTCAACATTTCCCCAAAGGACTAAACAACATAGAGAATAATAGCCCACTTTCTTGGAGATGCAAGATCAATTCAGGAAAGATTGGTTTAATGACAGATTTAGAGAAGAACTATCCTTCAAGGATTCTATGAATTTTCATATGATATATTCTTAAGAGACATGACCATTACAATGCTCACATCAGATGAAATATTATATGATAAATTTATCATCCTTTGATGGGTCTGGGAAAATACCAATACAAGCGTGGGTATAGAAATAGAATACCTACTTCCAACTCAAACTAATGCATGAAGAAGAGGAAATCAAGTTTACAATACTTCACCTAGAAGGAGTCCCTCACTAATAGTGGCACCATGAGATGGTCACCCTCAATCATGATCAAGTAACTTCATATGTGGACATCACAAAGAGACTCATAGACCATTTATACAAAGTCAAATACTTTGGAAAAGAACTAGAGGAATAATCAACTCTAGGGTCTCAACAAAGGATTCCAAAATCATGAAGGTCCAATCCAATCCACTAATCTATTCTTACATTCTTAGGATTCTCCATAACATGGAAGTTACCCCTAGGGAGTTACTTAATCCAAGGTGCTCAAATCCTATTAAAGGTGAGTGGGGCTTCCAAAATCATAGACAACAACTTAGCATGGTCAAAATAACCTTTTCCAACCACTAAATCAATCCGCCAATTACAGAGGTGTACACTTGCTTCACAAGTCCCTTAAACTTCTTGTAGCCTTGTTAGCTTGATTTTCCTTGATTAACTCATCATCCCTCCAAAAAAATTAGCAAAGAGATTATGTATCTAAGTACCCTTTTTTATATTACTAATAGATCCCAAGGTTTTACCCTCTCACTCAAAGGTCTTATATGACTGTCCTCACTATGGCACAGTAACATAAGGCCTAATTAGGTGGCATAAAGAGGTAACTACCATGTAGAGGCTAGATCTCTAACTCCAATCACTTGGGACACTTTTAATATCATGAAATATTGTTAAATACACAAGCTTGGCCTTTGGATAGGTCACATATAGAAATAAGCTTGATGATTGCATGAAATTGAGGGCTAAATAAGCTAGGTTAATGAAGGAGCTACCCCATATACATTCCACAAAGGACTCTAACCTTTGGAATATTTTGATTATTCATGAAAAAACTTCAAATCTCCATTTTTATTTTCCAACTCACTCTACAGCAAAAATGAGCTTGTTGTCTCCATTCAGCTCTAGGTAACCACTTGCTTTTCCTCACCTAGGGCTTCCAGATTCTCCTTCATTCTTGCAAACAGAAAACCAAACTTTGCATAATCTAAAAGTAAAAAATTATACAAGACATCCCCCATAAGACATATAAAACCATTGGAGGATCTTCAAGAAATGGCCATTTGAAGCCAAACCCTCAATACAAGGAGGGTTTTAGAACACCAGTCACTCAAATAATGATAAATTTTACTCTAGGAGGTTTCAAGACCTAAAATAAAAACAAAATGCAATCTTGGATGTTCTACTATGATACGAAGTCCTTGGATGAAACCAGTGAGTCAGTACAGATTTATACAATAGTAAAAAATAGTGCAAAAATGCAAGAACTTGATTCTATTCTTTCTCAAATATGTTCTCCACCTCTTGGACCCCATGTTTTTAATGATTTGGTTCTTTTAACTCCCAATAAACCTTCTTGGGTCAGTTATAGTTCAAATATGCACAAATTTGGATCCATTTACAAGAAACTTGCAAAATTGCATAAATTAATAATGCAAAATTGACACTTTTTAGAAACTTGTTGTCATGTGGAGACAAAAAGAAGCCTTATTAGATATTTCCCACCTAAGCTACATACATACACCCAAAAGATGATTTAAAACCACTAGTAAAAGATTAAGAAAAATAAAAATAAAACAAAAAAAGCATATCCTAAGTGACTAAAGGCAAGGTGAGCTTATAAGGTTGTCACCTTGTCTTTGCCACCACACATAAGATTATTTATAAAAAACAAACACACTCTAGGACTAAAAGAATCACACATTAAATAAATGTAAATCCAAAATGATGCCTTATATGTTTTGATTTGGAATTTCATCCAAGGCTTGACCCTGGTTCATAGCTTGTGTCCCAACACCATACTCCCCTGATGAAAAGATCTCAAGTCCACTTGAGATGAGTTATTAGAGTGAAGAGAACTATTTGGAAATCTGATGTTCATCAATCCATTGCCTCTAATTCAAGTTTTCCTCTATATTTTATTAAGTATTCTTTGTACTCTTCCTTCTAGTCTTCTTGATTCCAGTATCTAGTGTGTGTGTGAAAATTGTACCTGATTTGTAAACACAACACTTCAGTAAAACATTAGAGGTTAGCTATAATCAAAATCGTGCAAAATTGAAATCTAATTTAACCAAGTGATTTACTGCCTTCTAGTAGGTGCGAGATTAATGTTCTCAGATTGTTATCGAGATCAGTGACCTAGACGACACCTAAATGAAGGATTTGAATGCAATTGATCTAGATATGAAATATGAATGCAATTAATCTATATTTTTTGGATTTTCTATGCAATAAGAATGATAAAAAATGATATGAATTTATGCTAATATGGAAATTGATATGCTAAAATGATCTAACAATGATATGAAAAAGAATCTCAATGAATGTAAAAAAAAACAAATTGATCTCACAATAGCCTTGATTCGCAATAAGCTTTGATTCTCTAAATTTCAATTCTTCAAAATAGTTGTGCAATGCGTAGATGACTTTGGCAAAGTAAGCTTGCAAAATTATGAGATGCTTGGATGCAAATTTGAGAGATGATTGAGAGATGAGTTATGAAGAGATGAGCCTTGTTTTTATAGAAATCCAAGGCTTTGGAGGTGCATGCGAAAAAGCCATAAATCACTCAAATAACTCAGCTTGATTTTTGAGTTATTTTTAAATCAAGATAATTAAGTCACAAAAATCATGCAAAAGCACAGTTCAACTTGAATTAGAAGTTTAGATCAACTTTAAAACTCAAAAAGATGTTGAGTTTCAAAAAGCTAACAACTTGCATTGATTTTCCAATTTGAGTTTAACTGGTCCTTGAATATGCACATGGATAATTTATGATTTAATAAATAAATAAAGTGATTTATTCTCAACTTAACTGATTTTTGAAATAAAATAATTAATTTATGGGTTAGTTAGCTATTTTATCAAACTTTTATTAAAAATTATATTATTAAATAATGACAACATGCTTTAATTAATTAAATAAGAATTTAATCAATTAAAGATAGGAATTTTGATTTATTGTCAAAATTAAATAGTACAATTAATAATAGATAGAATTAAATTTAATTACACAATTAAGTGGCAAGATATTAAATCTAATTAATTAAATATGAAAATATTCAATTAATCAAACATTAGGATAAATGTGATTTATTGCCAAATAATCATAAAATTAAAGATAATTAAGATAATTAGGAATATTACTAAGAATATTCCCCGATGCAGAATTTAAGATAATCAATTATGATTCGATGATGTTTAGATGTGCCTTAGATTAGGACTTTGATGTCGATTTCATTCTAATTGAAGATGTAGGAGATTAATGAACTTATAGCCCATTTTTGGGGTATTACATTTTGCCCCTCTTTGAATTACTGTGCGAAGCGCAATGGTTCAAAGATAGTCTGTGTTTGATAGAGATATGAAACTGATGTTTGAAATTGAGACAGAAGCTGATTGATATTGATTTGATATGGAGATAATAGGTCCTGAATGACCAAAGATAATGTTTACTATAACAGAAAATGAACCTATGATTGTGAAAAAGTGTCAAAACACTTGATTCCAAACCTTAGGATTGCAAAGAAGTGAGTGACCCATTCTAGACTCGATTGTCTTAGCAGAACTAGCAGGTATCACATGCAAACCCTTCAGTTGTTGAAGAACCAAGGAAAGAACACTATGATCTAATGGTTGTAAAAATTGATATAGTTTACAAGATTAGGAGAATACCAGATTGATATGGATCTTGATGAATCTGATATGCCCCAAGTGATGATAGATTTGCCTCGAGCGATGAGGACTTTTGATAAATCAGTAACTAGACATGATTGTTTGTCTTGATCACTAATGAAAGATATTGATAGACTTGATCGATAGAATTTTGATTTAGAGACTTTGAATTGATGTGCAATACCATGCCCCCTTCGGGATTAAAATTGAAATCTGACAAGAAAATACAGCGTTCAGAGTTTAGAAGCATGTTAATTGATTGGAAAAGTGGTTAAACACGTTGAAGAATGCATTCTGCATCATTGGAAGGTCCCAAAAGACCAAGTTTGACTAGGTTTGACCATGAGTTGACCATGGTTGACCAAGTTGAATTTTTGATAGTTTGATGTAAGATAATCAGTTAAGTTGAATACTGGATTTCTACTATGATTGAAGGTCAAATATGCAAGTAGTTAATAATATGAATGATCTCAGATTTGAATTTTGATCCTGAAAAAGGATTCTACTTGTTGTTTCGTTGGAGGAACCTTCGTGTGAGATTCAACTCTTGTTAGATTTGAAGATGTTAGTGGTGAATTTTTTAAGCATTGAAGTTTGTTTAGCCATTGTGAGATCATGCAAACATGCAAAATGCAAAGAGACATGCAAAATGAAATGCAACCTAAGACCTAGGACCTAGTCACTGATCATGTGTCAATTTGTTATCATCATTGAACTTTTAGGTAACCGGATAAATCAATACAATGCCCACTAGCTATGAAACCATAGACATATGAATATTGATTTGTATGCATAAGAATCAATACAACACCCACTGGTCAACAACCATGGATATATGAATATTGATTTTGTTTTTGGAATGTCGAATTAGATATAAGCATCAAAGCATAAGCGCCAGGATGACCTGAATATCATGTCCATTTTGATATAGCAATTTATATAAGCATCAAAACATAAACGTCGTGATGACCTGAATACGCCTTGCATTGCAAACACATCAAACAGTCAAGAGATTATTCTAAATACAATGTGAATTACCCGTAGTGACCCTTTATCGTTCACATCCTTAGGTAAGATCGCGTTTCACAGTAGGAGAAATAACTCACTCAAAAAAACAATAGTGAGATCAAACTTCCTTGAATTTTCTTGGTATCAATGGTTGAGGTACACATGGCCATCCAATTCGAGATATAGGCTCTTACAGTCGGACACCATTTCAATCCAAAATTTCCAAAGTGGTTAGATTTTCACATACAAGCAGAAGACAAAGAAAAGATTATGCCCCTAGTCATCACTCTCTAAATCCTATAAAGGACATCATCGAAGAGCTTGAAGGGACACAATATGCAAAAATCTCAATGTGAATCAGTAAGCATACAAGGAGGATAAAGCATGTAAAAAGCATAGATTGTTTTCAGTTGAGTTTTGATGTTTGATTGCATTGTTGTAGATGCAAAATCCTTTCTGGAGACAAGACTGACTGACTGACTCACATGAAGCTTCAAAGGACTCTGACTAGATATGATACGTCTAAGATACATGGGAGACCATAGGATATGACATTGATTTCCCCCAAGTTTGAACATTGATAGGATACAGATGCTTGAGTTGATTGGTGTACAGACTAACTTATTGAAAACTGGAAATGCAAAACAAACCAGGAGATATGTACAAACTAAAGCAAGACTAAAAGCTGGGAAAGACCAAGATTGCACTGATAGATGTAGCATTTTGAAACAAGTGGCACCCATTTGCCAGGTTTTCACCATCTTGGTAGAGATTCTATTTTTGCTACCAAGGCGCCTGTTTCTAGGTTTTCACCAAGGCACTTTTTTTTTTCTTTTTTTTTTGTATTTTTCATTTTTTCAATTTTTTTTGTACTTTTGATATTTTTAAATTTTTTTTGTGAATCATCAAGGTGCCAATTGCTAGATTTTCACCAAGATGTTCATTTTTTCAGGACTTTTTCTAATTTTATAATTTTTTCAAGACATTTTACCATAGACTGAATGCCTTAGGCGTAGAATTTCTTCAGATGGAGAACGTTGAGTGGTTCTCAGAGCTGTTCTCCTTCAGTCATTGAGAGTTGATAGGCACCAGAGCCAAAAGTAGCAGTGATTACAAAGGGAACCAACCAATTAGGTTTGAACTTCCCCTTGCGTTCTCGATGTGATTGATTTTTAGGATTCTCTCTCAAAACTAGATCGCCAACCTGAAATTCTCTGTGTTTGACTTTCTTGTTGTAGCCTCTAGACATTCTCTTCTAATATACTCTGAGATGATCATATGCTGCTTGTCTGCGCTCATCTAGTAGTTCAAGTTCTTGCAACCTAGACACCCTGTAGTCATCATCAGTTACTAGACCATGCATTTTGATTCTGAGTGATGGGATTTCAACCTCAATAGGCAGTACCGCTTCAGACCCATAAACTAAAGAAAAAGGTGTAGCCCTAGTGGGTGTTCTGATACTTGTTTTGATACTTGTTCTGATACTGGTTCTGATACTAGTTCTCATACTGATTCTGATAATTGTTCTGATACTGGTTCTGATACTGATTCTGATACTTGGTATATGATACTTGTTCTGATACTGGTTCTGATACTAGTTCTGATACTTTGTATATTTGATAGCATCTTTTTCCATTGCAAACTCCCAAGAAAGATCATATCGTGTAGTCCCAATGTCTAGCAAGGTGGAGAACAAGAGAGATTAGCAAGTTGGTGGATGAGATGGAAGACAAGAGAATGAAGGAGAATGAAGGGAAGAAATCCTCAAGGGCAAACTCCTCAAGAATACTCAAGCTAGGGAAAAATTGTCATGTAAAGCACATTTGGACAAGGAATAAAAGGTCAGCATAAGATTAGTCACAAAAGTGTAATGCAAGAGAAGGATATGATGTAGTCTAAAAGGAGTAGACATGTCAAGAGGCTTCATAGCACCGTGTTTTACTGTCATTTTTCTTTTTTTAATTTATAAGATCAAGACCAAAGGGGAAAAGGATAGCGATAGACAAAGATGAATGGAGAAAGATGGATGTGAAGGCTAAACATGGAAAGAATGAAAGCAAGATCATCATAAGACAACTCACAAAATAGCCAAATATTCATGTATAGATCAACATTGTCAAAATCAAAGATAGAAGATGAAATTGATGAAATATGTAGAAGAACTACGCATGATACCTGATTGCCAGGTTTTCATCATGGTACTTATCCAAGATGCCACAAGGGAGTGGTTTTCACCATAGGATGAATTTATTTTTCTTTACTTTTACTACCAAGGCACCTGTTTCTAGGTTTTCACCAAGGCACATTTTCAATTTTTATTTTTTTTGTTCATTTTTTTTTTTGGAAGAAGGCAAGCTTTTTAGATAATGCTCCTTGAAAGGATAAACCATGATATGCCAAAGATTCAAAATGATATGCTCAAAGATGCTGATAGGGAAAGGGAGGATGGAAGAGGAAAATGGAAGATAAAGTTTTATGTAAAGTGAGTGAGGTTGGAAGATAGGAGGAATAGGCAAATAAGGAAAAATGATAGAAGGTAGAAGGATAATGCATGGAAGGATTGTGAAAGGGTAGGTGGAAAGGAAGGTAAGATCAATGTCAACACATACCTTGAAGGGCGGCGAGAGGATGGAGGAATCATGAATGAAGGAATACGTGAAGGAATATGGCGAATGGATAGTAGAGGTTGTGGTTTAGGCGCATGGAATGGAAGAATATTTTTGGAGGGAGATGAAGTGGAAGCCTTTGGAAGCTTGAATGTCAACTTCACTTTTTGTTCAACACCGGACTCTTTCAAGAGAGACTTTGGAATCCATATAGTCGTAGGCTTTTTATTTCCTTTTGATGATCTAGAGAGAATATCTTCAATGATGGATTTTGGAACCCATACTTGTCTTGTAGTTTTTTTCTTAGATATCTCTTTTGACTTTATGTTTCCATGTCATTTAGAGGAGACATGGTGATCTTCTCTTTTTGATGGATTCTTGTATTGCTTCTTTTTCTTGTATTGAAAATTCAAGTTACTTCCAAAGGACTTGGGACTTGTGGAAGAGGGAGGATATGAATGGTTTAGATGGGTGGGTGGATGAAAAGGATTCAAGGGTATGCATCTATGTTGATCTTGAGGAAAAATAGGAGATGGAGGGATATAAGGACCTAAGATGGATGGCAAATTAGGAGAGTTAGGAGGGGAAAGTGAAGGGACATAAGGACCCAAGATGGAACGCAGACATGAAGCTTGTAGTAGTGGTGGAAGAGGTCCAAGGATGGATGTGGAAGATACAAAAGGGTAATCAATAAGTTCATCAGCATCTATATGACAACCAAGGATATCAGCATCTTTAGAGTGAGCATTAGAATTTTCAATAGAATCGTGGACATCTTGAATATGAGCACCTTCTTTGATAGAATTGTTCAAAGCTTGCAAAGACTTAGGAAGAGTAGAAAGTGGAGACAAACATGGAATGGTAGAATAAGAAGATGGAAGACTTCGATCTTGACAAGTTGCTTTGGATAGCATAAGCACATAATTTTTCTCTTGATTTTCAATAGGCTTAACATTGGAACTAACAACACCATTTTTAGCAACCTCAATGGAAGTATCATCTTTGGAAAGTGCAAGTGTAGTAAGGTCATTTTGATTGTCAATAAGCTCAACAGTGTAAGTAGTAGTCTGATCTTGCTTAGGAGAAGACTTAAGACATGGTGGAATGCATAAAAAAGGGTCTATAGGATCAAAAGAACCCTGAGGCAGATAATTGACATCGTGAAAAGGAGTGGATGACATGGAGGGTTCTTGATCTTGATCTTTCTTTATGTTCTTTTCTTTATCATTTCTGGAGTCCTCTTGACATGGAACCACTTCTAAGGACAAGGAAGCATGTTGGAATGGTATGGATGACTTTGGAAGAGATGGTGGAGGACTACCTGAAGTAGGGATTATAGCATATGAAAGCTTAGGCTCTTTAGGTTTATCATTATTGAAAGTATTTGCAGCCAAGTGAAGGTTAGCTCGAGTTTCTTTAAGAGGTAGCCCTAGAGGATAACTATAGGGAACCATATGAAAAGTATCAGGGCTTGTGTTGGATGAAGGTTCTGTGAAAGATTTGAAAGACTCAGAAGCTTTAGAAAATGTACGGGTATTGGAGGAAGTAGGGGATGGAAGGGAACCATCACAAGACAAAGGTCCAACATTAACATGATCTTGCTTGAGAGTGTAATCTTTATTTTCAACCTGAGAATTCTTAGAGGAGAGATCCTTATAGTATTGACATTTCAAGCTAGCATGATGCATTTTATAGTCCTCAGCAGTAGTAGATGGATCATAATCAAGGTATTGTCCACAAAAGCCATCAAAGTCTCTTTCAAAATTAGAATCATATGGATCACCATCATGATTTATCCAATGTGACGGCCCATTTGTAGTAAGTAGGAACACACGACGAGGAGGACTCTTAGGAACAGAGGTGTCATAGGTATCATTACATTGTCTGTCATCATAGTCATCATAGTCTCCAAAGCTAGATGTGTCACTCTCCGTGGAAGAGGTATCATAAGGGTTATCACGTTGCTCAAATTCTATCCGGGGGCATGGTGACATGTACAAGTCTTTATCAAATGGAAAAGAAGATAGAGATTCTATGGAGAACTCTTTAGATTCCTTTTCTTTCTTAAGATTGTTAAGTTCAACTTGCATAGCTTGTAGCTGCTTCATCATAGTTGTGATTAGAGCTTCTTCCTCTTGTGTACTAATTCTTTGAGACATGTGTACTGATTCTCAATAGCTACTGCTCTATTCCTAACATAGTGATTTGTTCAACAGATTCTAGAAATAGGCTGAAAAAGCTAAATATCTGGCAATCCTGACAATTTTTTGACAACTTTCAAAAATTTCCCAAATGACACTTTGAAAAACTCGTACGACAGTGGGTAGGCTATGAAATGATAGTTGACAATATCATACGACAGTTGCAAGATTTTGACTTTGAAGATTTGCTGGCATGGAAACTCGTATGACACTGGGTACTCAATCATATGACAGATGGGTAGCCATGAAATGACACTTGAAAATCTCATACGACTTTCTGACTTCCTGAAATGATTTTTGACTCTAGAAAAGGATTTTACTTTAGATTTTGCAAATTTTGAGTTTTCAGATTTGAATTGTTTGCAAATTTCAATGTCTAGATTTGAAGATTGTAATAGATTTGTCTGTTTTCAATAACCAGATACATAAACAAGCACACAAAACAACAAGCATGTCTGAAAACAATGAACAAGGGCAAAAGCAACCTTGTGCATGAACAATCAAGTGACTTATTTGTTCTAGTCCCCAGAAGCGCTAATTATGTATGTTCCAAAAATGTTTTGCAATAACGCACATATACCCTATAAAATAAAAATTTGGCCTTGCTAGGGTTTTTAGTAACGGTTTGACTCTGTAACTTTTATGATCCAAAGGGGTGAACTCCAATCCCGGTGCACCAGGGTTTTGACACAGTCTGAGAACTTAATCTTCAGGAGCTGCTAGGGAGATCTGACAACCCAACAATGAACCATACCCATGGAGATTTCTTCCACAAGGACATTTATATAGCGGCTATCACTACCATGGTGAAAATGGCTATTACCGCTTGAGGTTCTGTCAACGCAGTTTGCCCTATGAAAGGGTTGTCCGCTACGGTTAACCCTCTCTAAAGATGACTCACAATAGTATACCACAAAGGGACTTGGCTCCAGATCCAAGGTTTTTGACACCATTTCACTTTTAACCCAAACAAAGCAAGCAGATTAATCCGACACACTAAGACAAAGTTTTGCTTCACCAAGGTCTATGATGCCAACTCCATGTGATCTATCAACCTCTCTAGAGAGAGAATGTATCAATCAATAAGAGAAGACACACTAACCAATTTTGATTCACCAAAGCTCGTGATGTCAACCCCACGTGATCTATCAACCTCTCCTGGGAGAGAATGTATCGATCAATAAGAGAAGACACACTAACCAAGTTGAATGTGAAATGCACTAAGTATCCTCCCTACCTACAAGGATTCTATCGTCAAGAAAGATTTTTCTAGGAATCCAATCTCTCAAGAATCACAAATAGTGTTCATAGGGCCTAATTACTATGTGAGCACAGATATATTCCCGAAAGAAAATCTACCAAAAGTACCCAAAAAGTAGAAAGAGGAACACTTAACGCTTAAAGCGAATATGAGATGATTCCACAAGGTGGACCACTTAACACCTCACACAAGCTGAAAACAAGTCCCCAACTTAGAAAACAAGTGAGTTCCTAAAAACACAAAAGGGTTGCCAAGTGGAACACTTAACGCTTCTGTCCTGTTGACCCCTCCCCTTTATGGCACTGAGATTGCAACCACGGGGTGGAAATGAGGGGCCGGTGGATTAGCGAGTCTAATAACCCAAGATAGCAATCAAGATCAATCACAAGTATCTAAGACTACTTAATGAATCCTTAAGGGGTCACAACCTAGTATCAATTATGCAAGTGTGTAAAATAAAAGCATGAAAAGAATCACCCAAGCTAGACACACAAGAGATTTATTTTAAGTCCCAAATCAAAATTTCATTAGATGAAGGAGAATACCTAGGATCCTTGCAATGTGCTTAGTAGATTTTACCAGATTTTTAGCAATTTTTGTTGAGCTTTACTATGCAAGCAAGCTACGAACTCTCCAACAAGCCAACAAGCAAACAAGATATGCAAGGTATATTCAACTTATGAAAACCCTAGGGTTAGATCTAAAAATAAATTGTTAGGAGCAATAATAATCACAAATTAATCCAAATGACAACTCATATCATGCATTGAATCATATGAAAAATAAGTGCATACCCATCACAAAATTTTAATTTTTTTGCATTGCATTTGACCTAGTCAATGAGATCTAATATTTTTTATATTATTTTGGCCACAAAAATAGAAATTTAGAATAAAGACCCATGCTATAAAATAGAGAGCTTCCCAAAAATGCAAAAATTTTAGAAAAATCTCTTCATTTGTGCTCTAGAGACCCGTTTTATCAAAATAGACTAGTTTTTGTAAATTGACTATTTGAGCTATGATATCATCTCCAAATTTAAAACACAAAGAATGGACCCCCTGTATAATTAAAAGATCTTTCCAAAAATATAAAAATTTCTAAAAAATATGCTGATTTGTGTTAGATATTAATTTTTTCTAGAATTTCAAGAAAAAATTATTAAAAATTCAAAACATTTTAGAAAATTCTAAATATTTTACTGTAACTTTTCTGATATGTCACCAACTTGGAAAAAAAATTTCAAACCAAAACTCCAAGCCGTTTGGGAGATAAAATTAAATCTTTGAAACTTTGGGGTTTTACCTACCAAAAAAAAATCAAAACCAGCATGCAAAGTTGGGTTGCCCCACGGTGGGTGCCAGAAATGTGTGTGTGAAAATTGTACCTGATCTGTAAACACAACACTTCAGTAAAAAATTAGAGGTTAGCTATAATCGAAATCATGCAAAATTGAAATCTAATTTAACCAAGTGATTTACTGCCTTCTAGTAGGTGCGAGATTAATGTTCTCAGATTGTTATCGAGATCAGTGACCTAGACAACACCTAAATGAAGGATTTGAATGCAATTGATCTAGATATGAAATATGAATGCAATTAATCTATATTTTTTGGATTTTCTATGCAATAAGAATGATAAAAACTGATATGAATCTATGCTAATATGGAAATTGATATGCTAAAATGATCTAAGAATGATATGAAAAAGAATCTAAATGAATGTAAAAAAAAAACAAATTGATCTCACAATAGCCTTGATTCGCAATAAGCTTTGATTCTCCAAATTCCAATTCTTCAAAATAGTTGTGCAATTCGTAGATGACTTTGGCAAAGTAAGCTTGCAAAATTATGAGATGCTTGGATGCAAATTTGAGAGATGAGTTATGAAGAGATGAGCCTTGTTTTTATAGAAATCCAAGGCTTTGGAGGTGCATGAGAAAAAGCCATAAATCACTCAAATAACTCAGCTTGATTTTTGAGTTATTTTTAAATAAAGATAATTAAGTCACAAAAATCATGCAAAAGCACAGTTCAACTCGAATTAGAAGTTTAGATCAACTTTAAAACTCAAAAAGATGTTGAGTTTCAAAAAGCTAACAACTTGCATTGATTTTCCAATTTGAGTTTAACTGGTCCTTGAATATGCACATGGATAATTTATGATTTAATAAATAAATAAAGTGATTTATTCTCAACTTAACTGATTTTTGAAATAAAATAATTAATTTATGGGTTAATTAACTATTTTATCAAACTTTTATTAAAAATTATATTATTAAATAATGTCAACATGCTTTAATTAATTAAATAAGAATTTAATCAATTAAAGATAGGAATTTTGATTTATTGTCAAAATTAAATAATACAATTAATAATAGATAGAATTAAATTTAATTACACAATTAAGTGGCAAGATATTAAATCTAATTAATTAAATATGAAAATATTCAATTAATCAAACTTTAGGATAAATGTGATTTATTGCCAAATAATCATAAAATTAAAGATAATTAAGATAATTAGGAATATTACTAAGAATATTCTCCGATGCAGAATTTAAGATAATCAATTATGATTCGATGATGTTTAGATGTGCCTTAGATTAGGACTTTGATGTTGATTTCATTCGAATTGAAGATGTAGGAGATTAATGAACTTATAGCCCCTTTTTTGGGTATTACATCTAGCACCTTCTCAAGTTGTGGTGGTACTGATTTGGGGAATGGTTTCAGATCTCCTGCCACTTATTCTTGTTGTGCATAAGCTTTAGTGGTCTCTCCTTTGTATGGTGTCAAATCGCATACATTAAAGATGGGTGAGATACCAAGGTCTCATGGTAACTTCATTTTGTATGTATTCTACCCATATTTTTCCAAAATTTGGCATGGTCCAACTTTCTTGGGTAAGAGATTATTGTGCTTGACTTTTGGTAGCCTCTCCTTGTTGAGAAATTCCCACACTAGGACTCCTACTTCATAATTATCTTCTCTCCTTTTTTTATCTTCTTTGTGTTTGTACCTTTGTGTGGTCTTTTGTAGTTAAGATTTCACTTGATCATGGACCTCCTTCATAGCTATAGCAAAGTGTTCTCCTTCTGCACTAATTGGTTCAATATTAGGAAGTTCTCTTAGTTGAAGCACGTCTCTTGGGTTCATCCCATAAAATTTTTGAAAAGGTGACTTGGTTGGTGCTCCTATTGACTATGTCATTGTATGAAAATTTAGCTTAAGAAAGTATAGAATCCAATTTTTCTCCATTATGTTTTGTGAGGCACCTTAAGAGGTTCCCTAATGATCTATTGACAACTTATGTTTTCCCATCCATTTGTGGATGATAGGCTAATGAAAATAATAGGTTTGTCCCTAGTTTCTTCCACAAAGTCCTCCAGAAATGACCAACAAATTTAACATCCCTGTCTGACACAATATTTAAAGGTAATTCATGAGTTCTAACTATCTCTTTGAAGAAAAGATATGCAATTTAGGATGCATCACTAGTGGATTTACATGGCAAGAAGTGTACCATTTTACTAAATCTATCCACAACAAAAAAAACACTACCAAATCCCCTTTGGATCTTGGATAATCCCATAACAAAATCCATCCTTACATGCTCCCATGCTCTTGATGGAATGGGTAAAGTCTGATATAAACTTGCATTTGTACTTCTTCCTTTGGATTTTTGACAAATAGAGCATGCCTCTACAAACCTCCTAACATAATCTTGTAGCTCACGCCAAAATTAGTGTCTTCTCAATAGTTCCAAGGGCTTGTATAGTCCAAAATAACCAGATGTAGCTATTAGGAATAACAATCTGCAATACAACTAAGAGGGGGGGTGAATCAGTTGTATGGAAGATTATTAAATTTTAACTTTAAGTAGCAGCAGTATCAGATCCAATGAACAAAATGAATGCTAACACAATAACACAATATTTTGGTCTCAGGGAAACCCAGTTAAAGGTAAAAACCCCAGTGGGAATTAGCCCCCACAAATGATGTAATGATAGTATAGTATCCTTGTTAAATGATTTAGCCCTGTTAGGAGCTTATTGAAACATGATAGTACATAGTCCTTACTAGACAATAGACCTTATTAGGAGTCAAGAATAAAGGGAGGGCTCACTACCCAAGGCTCATTTCCAAAAGAAGGTTAAATCCACCTTCATAACTCATTGTTCGCAGCATGAGTGTATATGAAAAAATACATAATCTTTTTGAACTGTTCGACAGCAACTATCTTTGATTGATCAGTTCCAATTTAGTCCACCAGTAAAACTATGCTCTACATACAACAGACACAAGCTCGTAGCATTCACAACTTCCTTTTATTTCATTTTCTCATCCATATCTTTTTTAAAGAAAAGACCTTACATTTATACCTTATACAATTCTCATGATCAGGTCGACTCTTAAGTCTTTTCTAATTACAAATAATTACATAAACCCTTGCTAAGATACACATGGTATCTAAAACAAGTATACAATGATTCTATTACAACAATTAAGGACTGACATCCTTAATTTACATTTGCAAAACAAAATGCACGCTACATCTCCTGAGTCGGCTTCTAAATAATTATTTTCCAGAACACATGCCACAGCTGACATCACCAAGCAATCCATACCTTGTTCTGACCAATAAAGAACCTTTAATGCCTTTACTATTATTCGTTGAGCTCGCATACCTTGAATCCATATCATCTGGAAGATATACCAGAAATACAAAGACTAACTCTCGCATTTCTCACTGTCATAGTCCAGTGACCAGTTTTCACCAAAACATCTGTAACTTATTTAATATGAAAGATTACAAGATGTGACCTTGGATATAAGATCACAAAACCTTCCTAAACTTTCCTCTATCTTTGCAGCATCTAAAACATCCATATAGTGTCCATACACTGTGGTAGCTAGCCTGATCTCCTCACATAAACATATGTTGACATCAGTGACAAAACATAGATGAAAATAGTATGAGTGCCCATTCAGTAACGAAGTGATTAAATATATTAAATGTCTCAATCACCTCTCAGTGCATTAGCAATATCCAACAATCTCCCCCTTTGGCATTGATGTCAACATATGGGAAAATTCATTATCCTAAAGTTATATCAATCCAAAGTTCTACAACCAAACAATCTCCCCATACATTAGGGATTTTCTCATAGCAACACTCCCCCTTTGACAACAATGGAAAAGGGTGCCATGAGACATCAATTTCTTTCCAACATCTTTCTTCCATGAACACTCCCCCTGAGGAGTAGATCCCTACATCCAATTTAGATTATGGTAAGGCTCTGAAAACCATTGGACTGATACATCTTTGCATCATTTAATTCTAACTAGGAGGCGCCTAAACCCCTAGCATACCTCTGAGATATTCAAAGGTATCTTTTGGCAGTGGCTTTGTGAAAATATATGCAATCTTCTCCTTTGTACTAATATATTCTAATTTAATTTCCTTCTCTGCCACCTTGTCTCTCAAGAAGTGATATTTGATAGAAATATATTTAGTTTTAGAGTGCATCACCAGATTCTTTGACATATTCACTGTACTAGTGTTATCATAATGGATAACCACAATCTCATCAAAAGTTAGTCCTATGTCCTTCAGCATTTGTTTCATCCAAAAAATTTGAGTGTAGTTAATAGTAGTAGCAACATACTCTCATTCAATAGTAGATTATTCTATATAGTCTTGTTTCTTACTTAGCCAAGAAACTAACTTTTCCCAAGAAAAAATACATGACCACTGGTACTCTTTCTATCATCAATGCTTCCTACCCAATCAGCATCAGTATAGGCATGAAGTTCAAAACTATCATTTCTTTTATACCATAGGCCATGGTCAATTTTCCCTTTCAGATATCTGAATATCCTTTTCACAACAACTAGATGTGTCTCCTTTTTCTCTGCTTGATATCTAGCCATAATTCCAACAGCATGAGAAATATCCGGTCTGGTATGAGTCATATATTGTAATCCTTCAACCATGTATATGTACTTGGTCTGGAATACACACTGAGATTCATCATTACATGATAACTTATTACTAGTCACCATTGGTGTTCCTACTAGTTTATAGTCTTCCATTCCAAACTTCTTCAACATTTCTTTGAGATACTTAGTCTGAGAAATAAAGATACCATCTTTTCTCTGATTTATTTGTAGTCCTAAAAAGAGTTTCATTTCACCTATCATGGACATCTCAAATTCACTTTCCATTTCCTTAGAAAATTTCTTACATAGATCATCATTACCTCCAAATATAATATCATCAACAAAGACTTCTATTATCAATATTCCATCTTCACTAGTTCTTAAATACATATTACTATTAGCATTACTTTTTCTGAATCCAAGCCAAAGTAAATACTTATCTAACCTTGCATACCAAGCTCTTAGAGCTTGCTTCAGCCCATACAAAGATTTCTGATTTCTTCAACATGTATACTATGTCTCCATCTTCGCATAGAGGAAATCCATCTGATTGTTCTATGTATACTTCTTCTTCAAGATCCCCATTCAAGAATGCAGATTTCACATCCATCTGATACACCTTGAAATCTTTATGTGCATCATAAGCCAAGAATAATCTTACTACCTCTATTCTAGCAATAGGATAAAATGTTTCTTCAAAGTCTATTCATTCTTGTTGTGAATATCCCTTACATACCAGTCTTGCTTTGTTTCTTACAACATCTCCTTCTTCATTCATTTTGTTTTTGAAAACCCATTTTGTTCCTATTACATTTTTTTTTTAGGTCTAGGAACCAATTCCCAAGAGTTATTCTTCTTTATCTGATCTAGCTCTTCCTTCATAGCATTTGTCCAAGATTCATCTCTACATGCTTCATTTGTAGTCTTTGGTTCAACTTGAGAAATCAAACAAATTTCTTCTCTAGCTTTTGATCTAGCCATTACTCCTTGATTAGAATCACCAATAATTTGATTTTCAGGATGGTTATTCTTTACATACCTTGGAGTATTAGGAAACTCAGTAGCCTCACTTGTGTCAACATCACAAGTCTCTTTTTCACATTCAATAAGTTCTTCTTCTGCAGCAGTAGCAGCCTCTTTGATCATTATTATCTAATTACTATCATACATTCTTTCTTGAATCTAAAAATTTTCATCTATCCTTACATTGTTACTCTCAATCATCTTTCTTAATCTCAGATTGAAACATTTGTAGGCTTTTCTCTTGGTAGAGTAACCAAGAAAAATTCCATCATCACTTCTAGCATCAAACTTTCCAATCTCATCATCTCTCTTGATATAATACTTACTACCAAATATTCTGAAGTATTTTATAGTAGGAGTATGATCAAACCATAATTCATAAGGAGTCTTACTTGTACCTTCTTTGATTTGAATTATGTTTAGTGTATACACTGTTGTCCCAATAGCCTCTCTTCAATGTACAAGATATACATTTCCTTCAAGAAACATTGTCCTAGCAGCATCAAGTATAGTCTTGTTCCTTCACTCTGGGGTATGTGTAGGATCATGGTATGCCAAAAATTGGCGATGTGAAAAAGAAGTCCTGATTGATAGACTCTTTGAAGAAAACCTATAAATTTTAAACAATATAGCATTTTTAAAATATGAAATATAGATCACATTCTATGCTTCACCTAATACAATAATAATAAACAATTCTTTCAATTTGATGAAGTTTAAACTAAGTTAAGGTGGTCAAATGCGAGATTTTTATATTCGGGAAAATTTATAGAAAAAAAATCATAATTAATTATTTACTTAGAAAAAATACAAAAAAATATACATCACATCTGGACATGTGTTTACTACTTTTATCTAAAAACTTATAAAAAAATATTATCATTTGATTTTGTTTAATGTGGTCAGACATACACCTACTTGTCATCTTTCTAGTCCTAATTGATAGACTTATTGAAAAATAGCTATAACTTTCAAACTATATAATTTTTTTTAAATTTAAAACATGTGTCACATTCTATGATTTTCCTACTCCAAGAAAAATAAAAAAAGTTTTTAATTTGATAACGTTTAGACTAAGTTAACGTGGTCAGACACGAGAGTTTTTATATTCTAGAAAAGTTGTAGAAGAAAAATCATAATTAATTATTTACTCAAAAATAAATTACAAAAAATATGTGTCACATCCAGACATGAGTCTACTACTTATATCTAGAATCTTGTAACAAAAAATTATCATTTGATTATGTTTAAGGTGGTTAGACATACACCTGCTTCTTCTTTTTTTTCCTAAAATTTTTGTACTACTACATTGAAATTTGAAATTTTCAGCATATAGAATAATTATTTTTGAAAAAAGGCCTAGTTTCTTAGAAACTAGATTCAATTTTCTACAGATTCTCTTGTTACATATTTTTGATATAATATTAAAAACTTGTTCAATTTTTTATGTCAACTTGCCTAAACCTGATTTTCTGAATTTTCATTGCCACTTAAGGACCTAGTTTGGCATACCATGATCCTGCACATACCCTCTGCTATCCCATTCTATTGTGGAGTCCTAGGAGAAGATGTCTATCTCTTTATTCTGTATGTTCTTCGTAGTATGAATTGAATAATTCTGAAGTAAACTCCCCACCTTTATCTGACCTTAGACACTTAATCTTTAAACCTGATTCATTCTCTATTTTTTCTTTGAACTTGAATTTATCAAATGCTTCTAATTTTTCCTTCAAATAAGTAACCCACATCATTCTAGAAAAGTCATCAACAAAAAGTATTAAATACCTTTCACCATAGTATGATCTTGTCCTTGTAGGTCCGCATAGATCTGTATGTACCAAATCCAATTTTTCCTTTTGATGTAAATGCTTTGCTTTTGTAGCTACTTCTAGTCTATTTTCCCATAACACATTCTCTACATACAGTGTTAGATGGTTTCACAATCTTTGGCAGATCTCTTGTTGCATTAGCCATACTTTCTTTCACAATGTTATCAAAATTAACATGACAAAATCTTCTATGCCATAACCAACTATTATCTACCTTCACAACAAAACAAGAGGCTCTAGATGTATTTAATTCAAATACATTACTTCTATATTTAGTACCAGTTGCAATCGCCTTACTTTCCTTACTTTTGATAAAACATTTACCATTAACAAAACTTAATTGAAACTCTTTATCCATTAGCTATCCAACACTCAACAAGTTATGTTTCAGTCCTTCAACAAGTAGTACGTTGTCTGTATTAGTCTTTCCATCCAAATTAATAGATCCTACTCCTATGATACATTTAGGAAGGTTGTCTCCAAATCTCACAACACCACCATCATACTTCACTAATTTAACAAAATTGTTCCTATCTTCAGTCATATGATGTGAACAACCACTGTCTATAATCCATTCAATTTTCTTGTCAACATGAGATATTAAATCATTTTCTTCATGCACTGGTTCATCTCTAATAGAAACAAATAAAATCTCTTCATAATCTAAATCATCATCATTAGAAATGCCTTCACTAGCATAATAACATTCTTTATCCCTTTTAAGCTTGGAAAAAATAGGTTTGTACTTAGGAACTCTTGTAGGACATCTAGATGCAAAATGACCTACCTTAATGCATGAAAAACATTTCAAGGGTAACTTTCCTTCAAATTTTCCCTTACCTCTCTTTTCTCTTCTAGCAATCAATGCAACAAGTTCATCCATTTTTCTTTCCTCTTCTATTATTTGTTCCCATTCCTCATCATACTCACCAAGCTCTTCTCTTAGGTCTTCACTGTTGGTGCTCAAAAGTGTAGACATTTTCTTGTGTGAAGATGCCTTGAATGTAGATTCCACTTTAGGTATCAAATCTCCCATTCCAATAGCCTCAAAGGTAGTTGGCTTTGCAATCAACATCTCTCTACTAAATTTCGGTGTTAAGGGTATAGTCTCTTGAATAGACATAGCCTTGAGCTTGTATACAAGTGTCAATGATCTAAGGATCTTCGTAACAACTTCTTCATCATCATAAGTGCCTCCATAATTCCTTATTCCAACCACAACTTCTATAACCCTTTGAACATAAGCCCTAATGCTTTCATCATCCGTCATTTGCAGCTTCTCCATCTTGGTTTTACAGTTCAATAACTTCTCTTTCTTGGTGTATTTGTCTCCTTCATATAATGCTTCTAATCTTCTCCAAATCTCATATGCCGAATCCAAGTCTTTAACTTCAGTAAACTTACCTTCTGATAGTGCACTTATCAGTGCTTCCCTTGCAACCATGTTATATGAGAATACCTTCTTTTCATCATCAGTAGATGATGGAAAATCACTCTCAATCTTTATAGCCACCTTATTCTTTGTGATCAACCAGTATTCGATGCCCAAACATAGCAGACGAGTTCACATCTTTTTCTTCCAACTGTCAAAGTTTTTAGGATCAAATTTTGGACCATCCTTTCTATAGAGTGCCATCTCCAAGATCACCTCAAGCTATTAAGATTTCTCTCTGAGGACCACAAGCTATGATACCAATTGTTAGGAATAATAGTCTACAATACAACTAAGAGGGGGGGTGAATCAGTTGTATGGAAGATTATTAAATTTTAACTTTAAGTAGAAGCAATATCCAATCCAAGGAACACAATGAATGCCAACACAATAACACAATATTTTGGTCTCGGGGAAACCTTGTTAAAGGTAAAAACCCCGGTGGGAATTAGCACCCACAAATGATGTATTGAGAGTATAGTATACTTGTTAGAAGATTTAGCCCTGTTAGGAGCTTATTGAAACATTATAGCACATAGCCCTTGCTACAGGACAAACCCTTTTAGGATTTAAGAAAAAAGGGAGGGATCACTTCCCAAGGCTCACTACCCAAAGAAGGTTAAATCCACCTTCAGAACTCACTATTCACAACACAAGTGTATATGAAGAGATACACAATCTTTTTGAACTATTCGGTAGCAAGTGTCTTTTCTTGATCAGTTCTAATGAATTCCACTAGTAAACCTCTTCTCTACATAAGGTAGACACAAGCTTGCAGCATTCACAAATTCCTTTTATTTCATTTTCTCATCCATATCTTTTTTAAAGAAAAGCCCTTACATTTATAACTTATACAATTCTCATGATCAAGTGAGCTCTTAAGCCTTTTCTAATTACAAATAATTACATAAACCCTTGCTAAGATACACATGGTATCCAAAACAAGTATGAAATGATTTCATTACAATAATTAAGGACTGACATCCTTAATTTACATTTGCAAAACAAAATGCATGCTACATCTCCTGAATCGGCTTCCAAATAACTATTTTTCAGAACACACGCCACAGTTGACATCACCAAGCAATCCGTACCTTGCATTGACCAATGAAAAACCTTTAGTACCTTGAATGTCATCCCTCAAGCTCACATACTTTAAATCCATATCATTTGGAAGATATACCAGAAACACAGAGACTAACTCTGGCATTTCTCACTGTCACAGTCTAGTGACCATTCTTCACCAAAACATATGTAACTTATCCAATATGAAATATTACATGATACAATCTTGGATATAAGATCACAACACCTTCCTAAACTTTCCTCTATCTTCACAGAATCTAAAACATCCATACAGTGTCCATACACTATGGTAACTAGCTTGATCTCCTCACAGAAATATATGTTGACATCAGAGACAAAACATAGATGACAATAGTATGAGTGCCCATTCAGTAACTTAGTGACTAAAAATATTAAATGTCTCAATCACCTCCCCATGCATTAGCAATATCCAACAATAGCACCACTATGCTTCTCTTGAATGATATTGGTTCTCATGGAACATTTTGGGATGCATAGTTGTCCCCCTTTAAAAAGAAGTCCTTCTTGTAACAAATAATTAGAAAATTCATGATGATATATGTCATTCAACTAAAGACATACCTGATATACTTCTCCAAAATCTTCATCTGCTGCATACATGTCCTTCAAAATATTAATTCTCACACTTTTCACTTGGATTTCAGAGATAGTAAGCACTCTCCTACTTAGTGCATCAGAAACTTTGTTTGAAATTCCCTTCTTGTGCTTGATGGAAAAGGTATAGGCCTGTAAGGTTTCAACCCACTTCATATTCCTATGGCTCAATTTTTCTTGGCTATTAATGAAACTTAAGGCTTGGTTATTTGTATAGACAATGAACTCTTTGGGAAGAAAATATTGTCTCCATTTTTTGAGTGATTGGACTAATGCATATATTTCTAGATCATATGATGAATACCTCCTCTTGGATTCATTTAACTTCTCACTAAATAATTCAATGGGTTTACCCTCTTGACTTAGGACACCTCCTATGGCAACTAGACTAGCATCACACTAAATTTGAAAGACTTTGTTAAAAGTAGGGAACTTTGGGATAGGATATTGGGCTACCTTTTTCTTGAGGGGTTCAAAGGCTTCTTTAGCTTCTTTTTTCCCCCTTTGATAGTATCTAGTATAGGTGCACAAATCTTATTAAAGCTTATTATAAAATTTCTATAAAAGGTAGCTAATCCATGAAAGCTCCTAACTGCAAAAATTGTCCTAAGAGTAGGCAAAGAAAGAATTGCATTTACCTTGTCTTGGTCCATCTTGAGAGTACCCTTGGAGATCATAAATCCAAGATATGTGAGTTCTTCTTGTATCAAAATTTACTTGTCCAAGTTGATTATCAACTTCTCCTCATATAATTTCTTCAGCACCATGTTTATGTCCTTCAAATGTTCTTCTCTTGTGCTGCTAAAAATCAGAATGTCATCTAGGTATACTATGACAAATTTTCCTATGAAATCCTTAAGGAATTCATTCATGAGCCTCATAAATGTACTTGGCATTGTTTAACCCAAAAGGCATCAAATTTCACTCATACAACCCCTCATTGGTTTTGAAATCTATCTCCCATTCATCCCTTGGCCTAATCTATATTTGATGGTACCCACTCTTCAAATCAACTTTAGAAAGATAGCTTGCACAACCCAAACAATCAAGAAAATATTCTATTATAGGCATTGGAAATCTATACCTTATTGTGATCTTGTTAAGGGCTCTATAATTAGTGCAAAGCCTCCAAGTTCCTTCCTTCTTTGGTGCCAAAACAATAAGAACTACACATGGGCTTAGGCTCTTTCCAATTAGACAAGAGTCAAGAAACTCCTGAATTTATTTTGCCAACTCCTCATTCTACTAGGGTGTTAGTTTGTAGGCTTCTTTGTTTGGTAGTGTTGACCTTGATATGAGATCTATTCAATGACTTATCTCCCTCATTTTTTTTAGACTCTTTGGCATATCCTCAGCAACTATACCCTGATATTTGTCAAGAATGGTGGCCACTTCAACATTCATTTTTGTTTTTTTTTTCTATGCACTTTCCACCTTCAAAACTAAACTGTCCTTGGTTGCAGATTCCTTTGTATCATTCATCTCCATTGGAGAAGACCTCACTTTTCCTTTAAGAATGGCTTTGAGTGCAAAGAAAGGTCTATTATCATTGTCTAATTCCTTTAAGAATTCACTCTTACCTATCATCATTACCTTGACCTATTTTCCTTTAGGCTCTCCTTGATTGGTATCGGACAGTGGTACCAATTCAATTACTTTACCATCCTTAGTTATGGTATAGGTTTTTTTAACACCATCATATTGGGCTTTGAGGTTGTATTTCCATGGCCTGCCAAGGAGAAGGTGACATGCATCCATCTTTACTACATCAAATAGAAATTTTTCTTTGTAGGCTCCAATTTGAAATTCAACCCATGATTGCTCATCCATGAGAGTTTGTTGTCCTTTATTAAGCCATGAGACTTTTTAAAGGAATGGGTGAGGAACTCTTCTCAATTTCATTTTTTCAACCATCTCAGGAGAAATAAAATTCTCTATTGGACCGGAATCAACTAGAACCTTACATATATCTTCCCCCTGAATTTGCAATTTGTCCTACAAAGTGACTTTCTTTAAGGTGGTTCCTTGGTGATTTTTTTTTATAGGAGTTTTATTCTCAACATAAGGGCTTCACCTTTCTAGGTTCCCATAGGAATCAGGATAACCCTGAGGGTCAAATTCTTTGACTAAATGTGTTATCCTCTCTCCTTGAGAGCTAGACCCTATCTTCTCCAAGCACTTTTAGGTCATATGTCCCTCTTGGTTACAACTAAAACATTTAATGGGTCTATTACCTCTTCCTTGTGACCTTCCTCTAAAATTTGGTCCTATTCCCCTAATTCCCTCTGAAATTATTAGTCCTATTTGTTTCATGGTTGGTTTTATTGTGAGAGTTGAAGTTAGATCCTCTTTTCCTTGACTGAATTCTTCCTCTAAATGGTACTTTGCAGTTTTGGTGAGAGTCACTCCTCGCCCTATTCTTCTTATTTGTATTGCCTCTAGTTAGAGACAAATTTGTAATAATTTGTGTATTTGAGATACTATATAAATATTTCTTATGTCTCTTTGTACTTTCTTGATATCAATTACCAACCTTGAATGAGAAACATTTATTATGTATTCCTTAATTCCAGAATATTGCAACTTTAATATTGAGTGATAATAATTAAGCTTGAAAAGAGAAGGCTTCATATGGAATACTAACTCAGGGAGTAAGAAAAATAACCATATGGGAATATTGGTGTATGAGTGTGAAGGATAGTATACATGTATGGTTGAGTACAAAGACTATGCGAGAGTGGGGAGTTCCTCTTGTACAGAAGGAGGGCATACAGGATTGGTTGTGGAAGGTGTATGATAGTCATATGGTATAGAATGCATATGGTGAAGGAGAGGCAAGATCCTATCTATAATCTATGTGGAAGAAGGCAACATATGAGTCAGAGTTACTATAGGGAGGACAGTACGATGGAGGTATCATGTTGACCATATGATGGAGGTCTTGCATTGACCATATAGTGGAAGTACATCATCGATGTAGGTACCATATGGTGGAAGTTGGCACATTAGATTCAACTATAGGAACTAATAACACAAAGGATTGACTTTAATATCAATATATAATAAATAGTCACATAAACATTTACAAATTCATTTTAGAGTAACTAGTGGAAGAGGTAGAAGTTGACTATTTAAAATCTAAAATTTTCCATTTAGAAACAATCCCTCATGGCTTGAAATATAATCCACATGCCACAAGGTTTACCTAAGAGATAAAATACATTCTTGGAATCAAGAACAAATGGATGAAAGCTTGAGCTAGTAGCAAACAAATTAGAATTAGGGTAACTAAAGCTAATATGTGAAAGAAATTACATGAAAATTAATAAATGTGATAATAAATGTTGATCGATAAGGTTGAAGGAAGGAACCATGCCTAGCATAAGTTTTTACAACTTGTTGCATATAATTTTTTATAGACATTTCATCAAAATGAGAAATCAACATGGGTATACAAAAAACATTGTATTATGTTGGGCCACTTTAAGATTATCTTGAATTGTAAAATAAACATATATTTTAAAGTATAGGATCTAATGTTAAAAAAATTTGATTGACATG
Source organism: Chamaecyparis obtusa (assembly GCA_027943335.1). Classification (NCBI taxonomy): domain Eukaryota; kingdom Viridiplantae; phylum Streptophyta; class Pinopsida; order Cupressales; family Cupressaceae; genus Chamaecyparis; species Chamaecyparis obtusa. The sequence continues at coordinate 1,218,073 of BSBK01003769.1, read as the reverse complement.
TAAGGGCTCTGCTAAGGTTTATTTTAAAAAAGTATCTTTCTTTCCCCTTTGTCTTATCAACCCTAAGACATGAGTTTTATTTTACTATATTATTTAATGTAGATTGTTTTGATATTTTTTAGTTTTATAGCTTCAATTAGCTTCAACCTAGTTGTTCTCTTTGTTGATGGTTTGACAACTCTACAACATGCATTCCTCAAGAATGCATCACAAGAAACCTTCATCTTTTTGTGGATAAAAGTAAGAAACTGAAAATATTCAAGAAAAATTAGAAGGTTAAAATAAGGTATCTAAAACTCTTGATATAGAGGAGATTAATGTAGTTGTAAGAGAATTCAATTAAAAATTCCCAAATCTAGTTTCCCATGAGTAAAAGGGTAGTCAATTTTGTCAAATTTTTCTTGTGTTTAAGTTTTTGACAAGCTAAAGTTTGAACCAACATTGAAAGTGAATTCTCATGCAATTTTGGGAGCTAAACATGAGGATTTTGTGATGCAGACACTATCCTAAAATGTTGAAAGGTTGGCCAACAACATAACTATAGTCTTCACCAAGTGGTGGGCCCACAAAAATTCCCAAAAATGTAGCATGGGTCAAACTACAGTAGTAAAACACTAGAACAACTAGTTGATTATGAAATTTTAGGGCACTTTTTGGATAAGTTGTAGCTCCAACATGTTAATAAACTCAATATATGATTTATCCATGTTCTTTAGTTTAGGAGTAGATTTAGCATAATTTTTAGTTTTTAATTTATTTCAACCCAAAAAAATGCTCGAATATCCTAGATATGGGTTTGGCATTTTTATAACTAAACCCTATTAAAACCTATGATTACATTGTAATAAGCATTGGTAATTCTTTAAGTAAGCACTAGAAATAAGTGGTACTTCAATCTAAATGTGTATTGATGTTGACTTTGAGAATTTGAAATAAAATCAAACTTGGAGCTATTTCTGTGTTGCTAAGTTTTCAATCAATTTTGGTAAATGATATTGATAATCATGTGCATGTTTTATTATGATTAATAAAGTGATTAGATCATATTTTTTTCTGGATCCTAAGGGATAATTGGTCACACATGTGCACATGGGTAATGACTTTGTGAAATGATAAATTCTAAGAAATAATTTGTTTATATAATTTCCTTTGATGATTGTATTGTGTTTATATGAGTTGTGGATTTCTAATTGATATTCACATAGTTTTGATGATCTAATCTAACCATCTACTACAAGTTCTCATTTGGATGTTCATTGTCCAAAGTAGTTTAGATTTTTTCTACTTCATTTTTCTCAAACCCATATCTCTTTTTGTAATTTATTTATTATAAAATGGTCACCTTAGGTTATAAAGTTGGTCTCTTTTCAAATTTATTTTTTTGTAGGTCCAATCTTTAAAAATATAAAAAAGAAAAAATTTATCATAGTGGAAATAACCAAATTTCATAAGATCCATCTATCTCACTAATCTCACTAGAAAAGGCCCCTCATGAAACATACACATTGTTCCATCAAACATGTCAACATGGATGAGAACTAACCTCACAGAACTTTGGAGTTGTTTATTCCACTTTTCAAGAGAGGAGATTTGTTTTGACTCTCTTATCATTATTTTTTCTAACATCATGGTTAACAAGAGAAAGATATTTATATGACACATCTAGATCACTATGTGGTAAATAGTAAAAGTAGTTTGTTTTGTAAATTGGAGAAAGATTATTATGGCCTCAAATAAAAAATAGAGTCCTAGGTTGTAGTACCAAAAATTTGATACATATGGATTATTATGGCCTCAAATAGAGTCGTCAGTTGTGGTACAAAAAAATTCATACATATGTTTTGAGTTTGAGAACTGAGTGTTTTAAATAAGACCATTATGTTTATAATAAATTTTATGGTGATCATTTCATGTACATTGCATTATATGTTGATGAGATGTTATTGTTAGGAATGGGAACACTGAGAGGGGGGCAGGGGGGGGGGGGTGGTGGGGGTGAATCAGTGTTCATTTAATTTGATCTTTTTACTTTACTTCTTAAACTTATCTTGAATGCTTAAGTACTAAAATGAACATCAACATAAATAGGAAACATGAACACAACACATAACACCAATGTGGTTATGGGGAAACCCAAAGACTTAAAAACCCTAGTGGGAATTGACACCCACTAATAATCTGTACTAGTGTTTTATGATCCTTATTACAAGATCCTTAACCCTGTTAGGAGTTGCTTTACAATATATTTAGTACAATGACCTAGTCAAGGGTCGAACCCTATTAGGAGTCTTTTACAATTAACCCTGTTAGGGGTGAGGACACATTTTCCTAGAGCTCACTACTCAAATGGTGAAGGCTACAACCTTTAGATCTCAGATACACACTATATCTGCTGGATGAACTGGCACTATGACACTGCTTTTCTGATTAGTTCCTTTGATGTGTTGATTCTTTGATCTCTTGCAAAGCACTAATACATATTATCAACTCTTCACACACTTCTGCTCTACCTATTTCAACTTTCATACTTAGTTACAATGACGCATCTAATATTTATATGTGTATACAAAACAATTAACTAGGTCAGCCCTTTAATTGATTACATACAACACTTCCAATTGAATTGGCTCAAGCGTATTTACAAAAAAACATCATTATATGTCTACAACCTAATTAAAATAGGTACATAGCCTTTACAACATAATAATATAACTGCTAACCAAAATACCAACAGCCGGCTGCTTTCTCTATTCTCCTCTAGTATTCACTATCTGTGCAACTTGAACTCTCTGTATTTTCCTCGTACTAAATCTTCTGATCATGTGCTCTTAGACTTAGCATGAATATGATCTTACCAAATTAAATTTTAGGGCACATAACATAATTATTTCATATGCACATGCGCTGATGCTCTGACCTTTGGGTACTCAGTGCACTGTCTAGTCTTCAACACTTAACTGATTTCTAATCTTCTTATCATAAGCACTGACTCCAAAACATCAAATGACTTTGTTTCCATAATGACAACACTATATTAATTCATATACACTAGTATAGTCAACTTGCCAACAATCTCCCCCTTTTTCATTGATGGCAACAAAGGAATATGGAAAAGTTACTAATTGTCCCTTAATACAAAAATACTTAATCATAATCTATCTTATATATCCCTTATATCTTCTTACTATACATTTTCATTACATAGCTATAGCTCCATATTCTATACATACTCCCCCTTTGACATTAATGACAAAGTGACACAAGGCAGGGAGAAAGAGCAGCCAAACAATGGCACACCCTAATGATCCAAGCCTACCCAACACATGTGAAAGCCAACAAACACAACAGTAAGAGAGAGAATGCAGAAACTTTCATATATTATCATCAAATAGAATCATACATGCCAGCTGTAAGACCTTCCCAGTTATGGCCTGATATTACAATGAATCTCAGAAGTCCTCCAACATGTGAGGATCTACTACCAATCTCCAAACTAATGTCTACTATCTTCTATCCAAAAACTGACTCCTAATCTACAACCAAACATCTACATTTATACAAGAAGCTACCGAACTGAGTTGGCCTTTAGATCCATAATCAATGGAAGGAATGGTCAGATCTAGGACCACATGCTTCCCAATGATGGATACCAACATTAAATCCATCATCCAACATAAATGCACAAGTCAGCCATAACAGAAACTAAAACTAAACCCATCGGTAAGCAAGATAACCAAGCAGTAGACAGCCAATGTCAAGCACTAGTGAAATAACTGACTGCCCAAGATATAACCGACCACACTTAGTAACCAAAGGGAACTGACCAACTACTGACCAACTTGGTCAAAGCAGGAACCGAGAAACACAAACAAACTCCAAATTGTTTTTGGTGACATAGGATTGCCAAGGACCCAAGATGCTCCTGCATCAGACATCTGGGGTTATTTTGAAATGATTCCTTGAATCATTTGGTAGGTCTAGTCTGAGCTGCATCCAAAATAGAATATGAAATCCATGAAATGTCTTCCATTGGTCTACTCTTCCACTTACTAGATATTCCATCTACTATTTTCCTCTTGTACTTTTGCCAACCCTTTCCTTCAAAATTTGTTCAACTTCATCATTCTACTTCTTAGGATATTATGTCGGTACTATCACTTCTTCATCAAGTTTGTGATACTCATACAAATTAGAAATGTTTAAAATTGGTGATATGTCCTTGTCATCAGGTAACTTAATCTCATATGCATTTCCACTGTCAAATTTCTTCAGAATCTTGCAAGGTCCAAACTTCTTCATCTTCAACTTCCCATATGTTCCAATAGGAAATCAACCTTTCTTCAAATGAATGATCACTTCATTACTAGCATCAAACTTTTTATGTCTCCTTGATCTATTAGTTCTATCTTTGTATTTATGATTACTGTCTTCCAGCTTCAACTTCACATCTTCATGCAATGTTTTCATGTACTCAACAAACTTTAATCCTTCAGCACTTTTCTTATTCTCATCAAAAATTTCTCTCAAATCAGATATTCCTCTCGGTTGTGTGCCATTCACAATCTCAAATGTTTTCTTTCCATTACTCCTATTCATTGGATTATTGTATACAAACTCTTCTTGTGCCAAAACAGATCCCAATTACTTAGTGTGTCTCCAACTAAACATCTCAAAATATTTCCCAAACTTCTGTTCACAACTTCAGTCTGTCTATCAGTTTGTGGGTGAAATGTAGAACTATATTTCAACTCAGTGCCAAATTTATTCCAAAGTGTTTTCCAAAAATATCCAACAAATTTATTATCTCGGTCAGAGATAATAATCCTTGATAATCTATGCAAACTGACAATCTCCTTAAAGAAAAGATCTACCACATGTAATACATCTGATGTCTTTCTACATGGTATAAAATGTGGCATTTTAGAAAATCTATCCACAATAACAAATATCGAATCATTACCTCTTACTGTCTTCGGTAAGCCAAGAACAAAGTCCATACTGATGTCAATTGAAGGTTTCTCAGGAACAACAATTGGTGTATATAATACAATATTCTGACTTACTCCTTTTGCAACTTGAAAAATTCCATAACTTTTCACAAATTTTTGAACATCTTTATACAACTGCGGCCAATAGTATTTCTCCTTAAGAAAATTCCATGTTTTATCAATACCAAAATGTCCAGCCAAACCACTACTATGTTTCTCCTTTATCAAATTAGTTCTCATTACTCCTCTCGGTATACACAACTAAATACCTTTTAACAACATACCTTCCTGAATAAAATATTCATCCCATTTAGTATCTTTTTGATCTTGAATAGGTGCTTTGCACTTTCTCCATGGCTCAGAAAAATTAGGGTCAAACTCATAAGAATCTCTCATCTCATCAAAACCAAGAACTTCAATTTTCATCTCGGTCATCAAAGATCTTCTACTCAATGCATCAGCAACTCAGTTAGTGACTCCACTCTTATGCTTTATCACAAATGTATAACTCTGCAAATACTCAACCCATTTCATATGTCTGATTCAACTTATTTTGACTACCCAAATATTGTAAAGCCTTATGATCAGTATACAAAACAAATTCACTCAGTATCAAATAATGTCTCCATTTCTTCAGTGCTTGAACAATAGCATAGAATTCTTGATCATACATAGAATATTTCCTTCTAGCATCATTCAAATTTTCACTAAAGAAAGAAATAGGTTTATCTTCTTGACTCAACATAGCTCCAATTGCACTTCCACTTGCATCACATTCTATTGTAAATACCTTACTAAAATCAGGTAATGCAAAAATAGGTAAATCAAAAACCTTTTTCTTTAGAGTCTCAAAAATTTTGTCAGCTCCATGTGTCCACTTGAATTCTCTTTTGTCTCCTCTCATAGTCTCAATCATAGCATTACAAATTGAACTAAAATTCCTTATGAACTTTCGGTAAAAACTTGCCAAACCATGAAATGATCTTACCTCACTAGCATTCACAGGTGTAGGCCAATTCAAAATAGCTTCAACCTTTTTAGGATCCATCTTCAAACCATCAGCTGAAATAAAAAATCCCAAATACATAATCTCTTCTTTCATGAATGAACACTTTTTCAGATTTATCAATAAATTTTCCTCTTTCAATCTTTGCAAAACTTGTCTAACATGCAACAAATGTTCTTCTCTAGTCTTACTGAATATCAGAATATCATCAAGATATACAATCACAAATTTACCCAAGAATTTCTTCAAAACTTCATTCATCAACCTCATAAAAGTACTTGGTGCATTAGTTAAACCAAAAAGCATAACCAACCACTCATACAAACCTTCCTTTTTCCTAAAAGCAGTCTTCCATTCATCACCTTCTCTGATTCTGATTTGATGATACCCACTTTTCAAATCAATCTTTGTGATATACTTTTCTCTAGTCAAATTGTCCATTATGTCATCCATTCTCGGTATAGGAAACCTATACTTCATTGTTATCTTATTGATTGCTCTGGAATCAGTACACATTCTCCATTTTTCATTCTTCATAGGTGCCAATATAGTAGGTACTGCACAAGGACTCAAACTTTCTCAAATCAAACCTTTCTCCAACAACTCTTGAATCTGTTGGTTTAATTCCTAATTCTCGGTAGGTGTCAATCGATGAGGAGCCTTATTTGGTAAACTAGCTCCAGGGATTAGATCCATACAATGATCAATGCTTCTTTTTAGTGGGAAACCATCAGGTACATTATCAGAAATAATATCACTATACTCAGTGAGTAACTTATCAATCTCATCAAGGACATTATCCTCTATTTTCTTACTTGGCTTGTTAGGGATCACAGCAAAACATACATCATTCTTCTTCAAAGAGTTAACAAACTTTCTTCCCTCCATCAATAAAACTTTCACAGATGTGCAAACATTACTAACAGGTTCTTCCATCAATGGTAACAAGATTTGTTTCTTTCCATCAGCCACAATAGTATACTTATGCAATCTCCCATCATATATAGCATGTCTATCATATTTCCAAGGTCTACCCAAAAAAATATGACAACAATCCATAGGCATGATATAATGTAACACCTTATCATAGTACTTTCCAATCTTCAAATTCACATAACATTGTTCACTTACCATGAGTGTATGCTCATCTTTGATCCATGAAATTTGATAGGGCTTAGGATGTACCAACTTTTCCAATTGAAATTTTGTGACCATCTCTTCAGATGCCAGATTCTCTAAGCTACCACTGTCAATGATTACATTCCAAACATGTCAAAAATTCTACATATGGTCTTGAACAAACTTTTCCTTACCAGATCTTCCTTCTTGCTTTCATTCCATAGTGCTCTCCTTACCATCAAGTTATTTTCTTTCTCAGGTTCATTCGGTGACTCTTCTTGCACAAAAGCATTTCTACTGCTACCAACCTTCTTACTAGCATGTGTACATTCAAAATATCTATGTCCTTCTTGTCCACAATTGTAACAAGTTCCTCGAAAACTTCCTCTGCCATAACCACCTCAGTAGTTACTGCTTCTACCTCTAGATGAACTTTCATCTTTCCACTCAGTCTTGCCTTTGTCTAGATTTATCTTTTCTGGTTCAAATCTACCATTTTCACCATTAGATCTACCTCTTCCTCTAGGGAATCTACCACCTTGACCTCTTTTCCTTTTCTCATGTCTTTTGTTCAATTTCTCCTCAGCTTTCAAAGAAAATTGATAAGCCTCTTCAATGTTCTCCAACTTGACCATACTGATTTCCTCTTGGATGGAAACTCTCAAACCATTTAGGTATCTACCAATTCTTTCCACATCATCTTCATCATGTCTAGATTTGATATCTAATCTATATAATTCCTTAGTATACTCTTTTACCAAGCTATCTTTCTATCTCAAACTTTGCATTCGCCGAACTAGGTTAATCTGATAATCAAAAGGTAAGAACTTTCCTTTCAATTTGTTTACCATTTTATTCCATACCTTGATTTTGTCTTTTCCTTTCCTTTTCCTAACTAGCTGCAAATGTTCCCACCATAAGGATGCATGACTTTTCAACTTTGTGCTTGCAATCTTCACCTTCTTGTCTTCAGGAATGTTTTCATATTCAAAGTACTTTTCCATCTCGGTGATCCAGTCCACCAATTCATCAGAATCTAGCTTTCCACCATACTCATGAGTATTGAAATGTGGTGTTGGCTTTAGACTTGTCAAAGATTTCAAAAATATTTCTTCACCTTGATCCATAATAGGTGCAGGGTCTACATTCACCTGTTCTTCCTCAACTTTATCATCACTAACATCTTCAAGATGTTTGCCTCTTCTTTGGGTTGTTTCCACTGCTTCTAACCTAGAAGCAATCTACCTTAGCATTTCTGCCAATCCTAGATTTGCATCTCACCTCCCACAAACCATCTTGACAACCCTCTACAATTGCAGGTCAGATCACAGTCTACAACCCCACAACAATCAACTAGGGCTTCAAGAGGAACCTACAAACCTAGATCCACAGACCTAGATCAAGATCTCACCTCACTCTTATACCACCTGATGTAAGGAAAGGAGTAAGAGGGGCCAAAAAATGGTGCACCCTAATGATCCAAGCCTGCCCAACACATGTGGAAGCCAACAAACACAACAGTGAGAGAGAGAATGTTGAAACTTTCATATATTATCATCAAATAGAATAATACATGCTAGGTTGTAAGGCCTTCCCAATTACGGCCTGATATTACAATGAATCTTAGAAGTCCTCCAACATGTGAGGATCTACTACCAATCTCCAAAATAATGTCTACTATCTTCTATCCAAAAACTAACTCCTAATCTACAACGAAACATCTACATTTATAAAAGAAGCTACCAAACTGAGTCAGCCTTCAGATCCATAATCAATGGAAGGAACAGTCAGAACTGGGACCACATGCTTCCCAATGATGGATACCAATATTAAATCTATGATGCAATATAAATTCACAAGTCAGCCATACTAGAAACTAAAACTAAACCCATCGGTAAGCAAGATAACCGAGCAGTAGATAGGCAATGTCGAGTGCTAGTGAAATAACCGACCACCCAAGAGATAACCGACCACACTTGGGAACCAAAGGAAACCAACCAACTTGATCAAAGCAAGAAATGAGCAACACAGACAAACTTTAAATTGTTTTTGGTGACATAGGATTGCCAAGGACTTGAGATGCTCCTGCATCACAATGGTGTTACAAACCTGAATATGTACAAGTAATTACATTGAAAGTACATTTGGGTATGCAATCTGTAAATTTTGGATCTCTTACTTCCAAAATGCAGTTAGTGCATTGATTTTTTGGAGATGGGAGAATAAGGCATATAGTATTTTCTCCATCTTCTCCAAATATGAACTCGGACCTTGATCATATGTCACCATGGTGGCATCGATCTCCTTGATATTTTGATTCAACACATCTAGGGAGGGTGCAAGAGCCCTTATTTTTGACATCTCCTTTTCTTCCTTCTCAATTTTGTCAATCTATCCCTGATATAAATTGTTACATATGTTTATATCATTAGAGGGATCTTCTACTGACTATCTCACCTTTTCAATCATGGCCTTTGCTTCTTGAATCTTCTTATAGTGATCAGCTGTCAACTTATCTTGATTCATATAGTTAGCAATAATTTTTCTTCCTTTTTCTGTAAACTCTTTCAAAGTTGCTTGTCCAACTTTGAGTGAACTAAGGTCTAGTGAGAAGTTACTAACCAACTCATTTAATCTTTTCTACATATACTTCTCCTTTGCAACTAATGATGCTGATTTTTCCAAGCTAGAGAAATTACTCTTGAACTATGAAAGAATTGCACTTACATCATCAACAGAGTGTACCTCAGACACTTTCTTATCTGCTGGTAATAGGTTGTTTAGGATAATTACTGATTCTACAATGAGGGGATTCATCATTAAATGTTTCTCCTTGGCCTTCTCCATAGCTAAGACAATGAACTTGATCAGGTCTTCTTCTCCCCATGAATCCAAACTAGTTGTGTCAAGTGTCAATCTTGACAATAATGTTGTTGAGGGTAGTGGAGTGATAGGAGTGGTATCCACTACTTCTTGCTTTACTTTGATTAACATTTCAAATGATGGTTCATCTACTTTTTCTTCTTATTCTCCTTTTTCTATTTGTGTTTCCTTTCCTTTTTCTATCTCCTTTTCTTTTTCTAACTCAGGTGAGTTACCACTGCATAGTGTTTCAGCCTCTTGTGTGCTTACAAAGGCTTCTTTGAACTTGTCTAAGTCCTTATCTGTGGTTGTCATTGCAATCTCAACATTGTCAATAATGATGGTGCTATCCTTTAGTGACTCTATCATGGGCACAGACTTATCTGCCTCTAAATGTGTTTCAACTACAGGCGCTAAAACCTGAGGACATGTCATAGGTACATTAGTGGTCTCTGCCACCTTGACTTCCTTTGTGGACACTTAAGCTATAGGCGCAGTGGGTGGGTACATGTGCATGTTCATGAAAACCTTCTCAAATGATTTCTCTATTTCCTTCGCAACTAACTCAAAGTTCTTGTCCATTATATGTAAGGTTCTTGTTTTAGTTCTAAGGTGTGGGTTTACTAGATCTAACAACTTTTTCTCCTCTAGAAAACATGCTGGTAAGCTATCATCTAGAGTCTTTTCTCTAATCCTTTGATCCTCTTCAATGGCTTGTCTTTTTAGGAATTTTAGGATGTTCCATACTTTGTCTAGAATCATTGTCTTTAGTTCTAGGATTGTCCTCTTAAATTTTAACATGTGTTTGACAATCATTTCATGAATCTCTGATTTTCTATTTCATTGTATTTCTCATAGAATTTTCCTACCTGGTCTAACCTACCTTCATCAACAATCCTTGTGCTTAACACTTTAAAAATAGGTCTGAAGCCTACCTCTAGGGGTGCTTGAGTGTTCTTTCTATTTCTTGTTACTCGCGAGGATGGATGATTAGTGCTAATCTCTTTCTTCCTCTTAGGCATTGCCTTATACTCAAGAGGAGTAGTAAGGTCAATTGTTTATGTGGGCGTGGGAGGGGCAATAATTGTTTTACCCTTTGGATCATTAGAATTCTCCATTTTCACCTTCTTCATCTTTGGATCATCAGATTCTATCTTTGCTGCAGCTGCACTCTCTATTTCCAAAGCAATCTTCTCTTTCCTTTCTTTGTCTAGGTATGCTTGAGATACTCCATGAATTTTCAAAATCTCTAAAGTGACCTTGGAAAATTTTCTTTTTGTTGTTGTGCTGTTCAATACAACATCTACTTCTCTTGTTTTCTCTTCATAACTTCCCCATATAGGTTCATTGGGGTCCTTAGGTGTTCACAATAGAACTTGAGCATAAGCCTTTAGAATAGGCTCTTCAACTTCATATCCCATTGGATGAGTCTATTTTTTTCTTGGTTCAATAGCCTCCATGCATGTTGTATTAGTCTCTACCATGAAACAAATTATGTCCTTGTATTTCTCAGCAATACTTTCTAGAATTCTATATCTCATCTTCATTTTGGCCCTAAATGTCTTTAATTCCAGTGTCATGTAATCCTTAAGGGTACTTTATGTGGATTCCTTAAAGGATATCTATGGCATAGTGGGAATAGATTTGTCTAAATACAATTTACACACCTTTCCAAGAATATGGAAGTACATATAGATTATTAAAGACCAAAACTTGAATATCTTTCTCTTGTCATGCTTGATGGCTCTTATGTTGTCTATTAGCTGTGTGCACAAGATTTCACATAGATTAAACTCTCCTTTCTCTCTTACCAACCTTATTGTTGCTAGAATGGTGGCCGCTGACACAATATTTACTCTGCTAGTATGCTAGAACTTGTATCCTAGTATCATGGACATCAATTTGAGGTCTTTCTCCTCTATAGGTTCTATTTTCATTCCACGCCTATCACTTCTAGATTTGCAAGCTTGTTCTACAAGTTTTCTAACATCCTTGCCCACTGGAAGAATGGTGCTTGTCCTTGAGAGACCTATCATCTCATGAATTAGGTCTCCTATTATCCTAACCAGCACTTTACCTATCCAACATAGGTCATCATGGATCCTGTTGAGTAGGATCTTGATCCATTCCAACTCATAGAACTCATATGTCATAGCATATTCCACTATAGGATGATTTTCCAACTATGCATACTCATCCATGAAGGTTTTATTAGGTTTCATCATTATTTCCATGTGTGCTCTTGTTCTATCAAAACCTACTAGTTCCTTCTTGAAATATATGTATGCCCTGATATCTTCCACATGCATAACACCCATGGGAGTGTAGGAGAATGCACCTTCTAGGTTGTCTGGTGTGGATTTGAATGAATGCCTTTTAAACACATATCTCTTCTTCTCCACCACATCAAATACAATGGGAGTAGCCATTACTTACTCATATATCGCTTTCCAAATGATCTCAAAGACTTTTGAATCGGTGTGACGGATTAGGGCTTCCACAACCGATTGAATGCACTTGCTAAAAAATGGTCAATCAATCTACAATCCTTCACACTCAAATGCTAGGGCTCCCCTACTCTCTAATCACTCTGAATTTGAATGCAATGAGAGATCTAAAAGCTTATGTGAACTTTAAAGTAAAACTTCCACCATTAATGCTTGCCGCATAAACTAGACTTCAATTGAAGATCTCCAACTTTTGTTTTGCTATGAATCAGGAAGTGCGCTCTTGCACACAACCTCTATTATTCTCCAAAAGGTTAAATCCAAAGGTGCATACTCTGAGGGTGAGTATACCAGTCGCATAGGGGTTTATAGGTAAATTAGTTCCCCCTATGACCCTGAGGGCCATTCATCCAAATGTAGAGAGTGTGTCCACTGTGGATGCATCTAATACATTCTCATCAACCTTATCCTTCTTTTCCTTGGACAAAATCATGCTCACATCTTCTGAAGCTTTCACAAACTTGAATTTTCCTTCGGTATTCAGTATTGATTCTTTTGGCCTTTTAGGGCTTTCCTGACTTTGCATTCATGATCTACAGAACTTTGAGATGTGTCCAACCTTGTTACATGAGTGACAAATAATTGGAGGCCTTATATTCCTTGGTGCATTGGCATGGGTTACCATTTTACATTGTCTAGCTGAGTAACCATTATAGTTACATATCTAACATGTTACATTCTAGGAACTTCTTACATTTGGTTGATTCTGATTTCTCTAATTATGTTGAGTCTTGTTCTTCTGACTTGTCTTACAATTCATAGCTCTACAACCAAATTTGTTGCATGAATAATAGTAACCCTTGAAAGGTCTTACCTCTGTACAGTTCCTTGCTATATATCCATGCTTATTACATGCATAACAAGTTTGATCTACTAGCTTGTGCTTATTCTTGGATGGTTCAACGTGATCTTTAGTCTTACTTCCAGTCTCCTTAGCATTTGTGGTGTCTTTTGGTGCTTTCATTCTTGCTTTCATGTTATCAATCTAGTTTTCTGCTTCATTGTATCCAATGTAGCTAGTATCTCCTTTGAGTTTTCTTGCATATAACTGAGATTCTATCAAATCAGAACTGGTGTGCAATTTATCAATTTGATTCTTTGCCTCTTTCAATTCAAATTCCAAACTTTCTTTATTCTTTCTTAGCTCCAATATTTCCATGTTTTCTTGCCTCAATTCTTCATTCAGCTTCTTGATCATTATCCCTAAATCACTGGTAGAGCATTCTTTCAAATCTTTTCTTAGCCTTTTTATGACTGCTTGAGCATCACTAACTTTTTCTTTAAGTTCTTTAATTTATTTTTCATATCTATCCAGGTCTTCAAGAGCAGCTTCAAGATTTCTTTTTAGATGTTTCATTTCTTCTTTGTCCATGATCTACTCAAGTGGTTAAACTTCTTTGCTGAGGACTAGAGCTCTGATACCAATTTTTAGGAATGGGAACACTGAGAGGTGGGGGGGGTGAATCGGTGTTCACTTAATTTGATCTTTTTACTTTACTTCTTAAACTTAACTTGAATGCTTAAGTACTAAAATGAACATCAACATAAATAGGAAACATAAACACAACACATAAAACCAATGTGGTTACTAGGAAACCAAAATAGGTAAAAACCTCAGTGGGAATTGACACCCACTAATAATCTATACTAGTGTTTTATGATCCTTGTTAGAAGATCCTTAACCCTGTTAGGAGTTTCTTTACAATATATTTAGTACAGTGACCTGGTCAAGGGTAGGACCCTATTAGGAGTCTTTTAAAATTAACCCTATTAGGGGTGAGGACACATAATCCTAGAGCTCACTTCTCAAATGGTGAAGGCTACAACTTTCAGATCTCAGATACACACTATTTCTACAAGATGAACTAGCACTATGATATTGCTTGTCTGATCAATTCCTTTGATGCGCTGATTCTTTGACCTCTTGCAAAGCTCTAATACATCTTATCAACTCTTTGCACACTTCTATTCTACCTATTTCAACTCTATAACAATTTTCATACTTAGTTACAATGGTGCATCTAATATTTATATGTGCATACAAAATAATTAACTAGGTCAGCCCTTTAACTGATTACATACAACACTTCCAATTGAATTGGCTCAAGCGTGTTTACAAACAAACATCATTATATGTCTACAACCTAATTACAATAGGCACATAGCCTTTACAACATAATAATATAACCACTAACCAAAATACCAACAGTCAGTTGCTTGCTCTATTCTTCTCTGTTATTCACAGTCTATGCAACTTGAACTCTCTGTATTTTCCTCATACTAAATCTTCTGATCATGCACTCTTAGACTTAGCATGAATATGATCTTACCAACTTAACTTCTAGGGCGCATACCATAATTCTATTATATGCACATGCGCTGATGCTCTGACCTTCGGGTACTCTGTGCACTGTCCAGTCTTCAACACTTAACCAATTTTTGATCTGCTTATCATGAGCACTAACTCCAAAACATCATATGACTTTGTTTCCATAATGAAAACACTATATTAAGTCATATACACTAGTATAGTCAACTTGCTAATAGTTATTCATTATTAAAGGAAGATGTGTGATTTCATAATTAAACTCTCCTCTTGTTGAGAAATTTGAAATGAAAGAGCTTGGTGTAGTTAAACACATTCATGGGATGCAAATTAGAAGAGGAGTGAGTATAAATATATGGATATGGTAGACTAACTATGTGAACTTAGTTTTAAAAAGGTTCAATATGCAAGATTCTAGAGCATTATGTGATCCTTTTTTGGTTAGAACAAATCAAACTATTTTAGATTGTCCTACATGCTCATTGGAGATGGAAGACTTTAGTAGAATATCTTACCAAAGTAGAATTATAAGTTTGATGTATGTCATGGTCTGTACTAGACTAGAGATTTCCCAAGCACTAGGAGTTCTTTTCAATTATATGTCTTATCTAAGTAAAGTTCATTAGTATGTTGTAAAAAGAGTATTCAAATATTTGAAGGGTACCTTAGAGTATAATATTTATGATATCATAGGTAACTTGATAGGAGACAAGGTTTCCCTTTATATTCATGGTTATGTGAATTCAGACTGGACATGTGATATTGCTAGAAATAGATCCACTATTTCTTATGTTTTTACTTTATTTCAAGGTGGTGCATGGTAAGGACATATTGTGATTTCTTTGTGTTGGTATTGAGGAACAATGAGAGGGGGGTGGATCAGTGTTCTAACACTTTTTACCTTAGTAATCTCATTTCTCAACCATAAACTAAATGCAATAAAAATTAAACAACATAAGAAAATGAACAACATCCAAAACATCATAACACCATGATTTTTGTGTGGAAACAGTGTTAGTAGAAAAAACATAGTGGGGATGGTACCCACAAGTTATTACTTCCATAGAAATAATAAGCGTATTAAAGGTTTAGTTACAATAAAGGGAATGCACTTGCATTCAAGCACATTGCCTAGAGCTCACTACTCAGATTAGAAAATGAGAAGGCTCACTACCCTACAATACATATATGGACTAATTAAAATCCAAATTTAATTGAAGAGTACCATCAACTATACCAAAGCAGTTCTATGTAGGTGCATGAAAAAAATATGCTCAATTTCTCAACCTAATCTCTCCAATAATATTATTCACACAATATCATCATAACTAATACTTCACATCATATCCTTATCAATCAAATCTCCAATATAACACAAAAAATTGAGCTTATATACCAAGTATAAAAAATAATATGTCAACTGGTGAGCCTCAATAACATAAAATGTAGCATGTGAAATGCCATTTAGATCCACTAAAAAATCTTATTGATAACCTCAAACAATGCAATAAGTATCTTCAAATAAGTTGGCTCTATCATCTCCAACTCTCAAACCAATCAAATCATCAACCTATTAGGATTGTTGATCGATCCAATGATTGACTATCACTATTCTTCATAATTCACTACATAATTGATACTCAAAATCTTATAACTTTAATATATGATAACATAAATTGTTGTGAACCTATAGTAATGTAGTATGTACCATGTTGAATCTTGTCTTGGCTTTGCAACTCACAACTCAAAGTCAACTAATACTATCCCTATTTTTTCATACTTATCTGATTTATCAATCTAACCTTCGATATCTCTAAAATATGAAAAGTGACCATGTAGAATGTGTATGGTTTCTATCAATGACAACATACATCAACTGTTTGTACCGGTCCATATACCAAACCCTGCATACTATCCCTATTCTACCGTAATTAGCTAATTTATCAATCTAACCTTTGGTATCTCTAAAATATGATAAGTGACTATGTAGAATGTGTATGGTTGCTATCAATGACAACATATAATCCATTAAGAGTAGTGTCTCTTGCCAAAAATATCCCCCTTTGGCATTGATGGAGACACTTAGTGAAAAATGACTAAGTGTTCAAACAAAATTCCAAAGTCTAGATCGCTCGTCAAAAACAAAAATCCCATGCTCCCCTAAGCTGAATAACTCTCCCCTCAACTCATTTTTCACTCCTTATCTCTCTCCCTTTGACATCAATGGAAAATGTTGGGGTTCTTCACAAAATTTAACTACCAAAATCCTATTTAACTTCGCTATATACAAACATTAACATTATACTTACAAAATCTTGAATACATCTAAAAAATTATTTGTCAAAGTGCCAAAATTTGTATCCCAACTCTTCATTAGGCTCTCTAAAGTATCTATCTAACCACAAATGGCATAGGAAAAATTTTCTTCTTCAACTAGGTCATGTGCATCAAGATAATTATGTGTTTCTTTTGTCTCCTTTAAGCCTCTTAGTAGAATGTCCAATTTAGGTGTGAATTCATTCCTTAACTCAACAATTATATCTTTCATCCTCTCCTTCTCTATCACCAAGGTTGTAATCTTGTCATTTAAGGCTATAACTTGAGATGCATGACTATTTGCAAAAGTTGTCAAGGGATCATATGATCTAGATAAGTTAGACAACTTATTATCACTCTCCCTGATTATCTTCTCAACATCAGCAACACATTTTGGGTATTTAATAGATGCTTTATAGATTTTTCCACCTTGAAATAAAGAATCCTTCATTCTCTGAATAGTAACTCCCAATGACATTTTATCATTAGCAATCATTAAGTTCAATTGATTGAATCTCTTTATATTGAATTGATTTTGAACATTTACTAATGCAGAATTCTCTAGAATCAAAGTGAGTATTAAATACATTCAGTTAACCTTCAAGATGACTTGTTGTAGATTCATTATGATCTAATTTTTGGGTTGGCATGATCTTACTCAAGACTTCTAATGCCCTATCTAACAATCTATTTTCCTTCTCATGGATCTTCAAAATTTGTTCCCTTGCTTTGGCCTATCATAACAAAGTAAGCCCCCTCAGTTGAACTGGACATAGGTTGTCCAAATAAATTGGACCTTGTATGATCTACATATCCTCCATTTCACCACTATCATCTTCTAATAATTTAGCCAGATCCTCTACAGTGTCTCTTGTCTCCACATCATTCTCAATTGTCACCTTATAAGGAACTATTTCCTCAACTCCCTCAAGAGTTTGATCTAATTTTGTGTCTTCTTCTTCTCTGACCTCATCTTCCTTCTAATTAGCATTGTGTTTTCTCTATCTCAAATTCTCCTTTATCTGGCTCCACATAAGTGATCTTTGACTAATCAATATTATGATTATCATTTATAGTGTCTTCCTTATCCTTGTCGTCAAGTATTTAGTCTTATTCTGTTAGAATCATCTAAATTTTTGGAAATCCACCAATTTATTCCTTTTCATCATGCATAGGGTGGACCAAAAAAAATTTAGGTACTCCAAAAATGAAAATATCAGGCTCTTCATTAGATATTTGGAATAAAATTTCCATTGCATCAATATGTGTCTCCTTATCATTCTTTGATGGAAAATCATATCCATTATTCAATAGGATTCTTACTATCACTTCTTCTATCCCCTCAATGACTTATTTTGTCTTCCTAGCCATGAGCATATTTACCCTTGTTTTTCTCATTAATTCTTGCTTGGATTCTTCAAGAATATTAATTCATCTCTTCTATTGCAATTACCAGATAGAGAATGACTATTTCCCTCTCTATAATCCTCTTATCCTCTTCTATTTTTTTCAATCTTATTTCCTCAAGAATGTCAAATAGATCATCAAGACTATCCCCTTCGATCTTCACTAAATCTCTATTGTACTTCTTCAGATAAACTATAAATCCATCTTCTAGTTGATATATTTTCTTGGTCATCATATCTATGATAATATCTATTTAACTAAATCAAAATACCCTGAACTCTCATATTTTTTAACACATAATTAACTGTAAAGTGTGGCTTACCAATTTCAATATTTGGTTTCTTACTTGTAGGATCATCCTCTGGTGTTTCTCCACTAATGACTATGGATGCCTTAGTCCCTTATGACTTCAATTTATTTAATGCATCATAAAATTTGGTGGCTTCATCTTTGTCATCATCCTTATTCCCTTTATACACTCTTTTGGTCTTTTTCTTAACTCTCTTTCTTGTGGATTTTGAAATGGCCTTTGGTACTACTTGTTTGTACTTAGTTTCCTTCAATGTAGTTGTCTCATATTTCTTGACAACTACAAGCTTCTTTTCTTCAAGAGAATTGACTGATGTCTTCACCAAACTCCTTATAGGTCTACTTCCAGATGGTGAAATAATAGGTATATATACAAAAGGTGAATCATCATCAATATCAATAAGATCCCCTATTGTTTCCTTCTTACTCTCTTCCTCTTCAAATTTATTCCTATCTTCTTCTATTTTCTCCTTAGTGTATCACATCCTTTCACCCATGATTTCCACTTCTTTTCTTATGATCCAATCTCTTGTATCTTTGTTAACCTCTAAGTGAAATGTTAGGCTCTTCTCCTTATAAGTATTGAACCTCTCCTTATATGGATCAATAAGTTTATTTGAATAAGTCATGTACATACAACTTAAGTACATATCACTATCAGCTTTATAACCCATAGGCATGTAACCCATGATGTCCTTAGATCCATTACTTTCATTACGTAGACATCTATCTCCACCATAAAACAAATAGTATCTTCATACTTTTCAACAATCTCCCTAGGAATTTTGTATATGTTTTTCATTTCCTCTTGAAAAGTTTTGAAATAACCCCATATGGTGCTTATAATCAATTGCTTATCTTCCATAAGATAGAGTTCCCTTAAATATAAATTTCCATTGGTACATCCTTCTTCCGTGTGATGTTTCCAATTCTAGGAAAGAAATTCATAAAATAAAAGAAAATATACAAGATTAGTGATCCATATTTGAGTATCTTCTTCTTATCCTTTTTTATTTTTGCCAAATTTTCTATGAGCTATTCTCTCAATGCTTCACATATATCATATTTTTATTCTCCTTGTCTATTCAATAAGAAGTGTGAATGATGGTGCTATAAATAGAGTTTTCTCTATTAGATTGGTATACCTTCTATTCCTAAATCATTGTAGCAAACCTCACATCAGGTTGTTTAATGTCATTTATTGTCATTGCCTATTGATTGAGTCAAATTGGTGACTATGTCTTTCTTAAATTACCTTAGGGGTGGAACTTCTCTATCATTTAAACCTATGACTTCTTCCAAGACCTTCTTAGTGATTTTATATATTTTATCTAGCCACATTAATTAGTCATGAATCTTACTCAAGACTAACTTGATTCATTAAGTCTCATCAAAAGTGTGAAAGTTTATGCACTATGAAATCTTCATAGTTTCCAAAACCATAAACTCATATTTTAGTTTCCCATTCATACATAGTGATTCATACATCTGATATATAAAAATTTTCCCTAATTCTTCAATGTTACAATGAATGTAAGCCCTAATATCTTCCAAATATAGGACTCTATAAGGAACTCTAGAAAATGCACCCTTCAAATCATCTTCCATATACTTGTCTGGGTGTTTCTTGAATTTGGGTCTAGGTCTATCCTTAACATTGACTACCATAGGTGTATCCATAATCATAGAATCAAAATAATAAGTTGCAAAATGTTAAATACCTTCTTATATTAACAATTATGGTTTCAATTTTGATCATTGAAAAAATCTTCCCATATCTATTCAAATCACCTCAAGTCTCTTTGCAATATTTTTCTCCAAATAGAAAGGTGTCAATAAAGTTTCAAAATTCCCTTTTAAACTTTTGCATCCCTCAAAAAGTAATTATAATTAACAAATTGTACTCTATCTCAAAAAGATGCATATCCACTCAGACTCAAAAATCCATATACAATCCTTTAGAACTAATCATAATCCTTCAAGTATGGTTCCATTGTATTCCAAACTTAATTGTGCATCATACTGCATCGATCACTTTCACTGATCCTTTCAATTCAAGCATAAGGTAAATATTTTTATTAAAAACTCCCCCTTAGGTCTATGACCTAATAAATTTTACATGATGAAATCTTCACACCAAAATATGGTGTGATCTTGCTAGTAGAAGCAATCTATTCTTTTCTAACCCAAATATTGTTCATTTCCTTCTTAACCTCTTCGACATCAACTATTTTCTTTCCTTTATCATTCTGCACATTGTTTCTTTCTACTGAAGCTCTCATATTTGTATTAGCATTACTGTATCTACAATTTATAGCAATGTTACCTAGATTGTTATAATTAAAACATATAATATTTCCATAACTTGAGCTCTCTTCATTTATCTCCATGTGTCTAAAGTTGTTGCATTTGTAGCAAGTTATATTTCCTCAGTTCACAAAACTATTCATCTTTACTCAACACTCACTTGATTTGTGTCTATAATTATAGCAAGTGAAATATTATCCTAAAAAGGTTGTAGCATTAGGTCTGTGTCTACACTAATTTTCCCTATGACTAAATCTATTGCAATTAAAACATCTCCTGTTGAATTTTTTTCCACTAAATTTTATCATAGGTGTCTTTTTAGGTGTTACAAGTACTGGTTGTCATTGCACCAAAACATTGACCTATTAATGCTCGATACAACCACTAGACTTATAGAATCCACAGAAGGCGCTTAAACCATGTCACAAATCTTGAGGGGAGCACTGACCATTTTTCCAAAAATCTCCCCCATAGCGTTACCCGAGGGGATTCAAACTTGAGACCAAGCACTGATACCACTTGTTACAATTAATGGTTGTTGTTGCACCAAAAGATCGACCTGGTAATGCCTAATACAACCACTAGACTTATAGAATCCACAGGAGGTGGTTAAACCATGTCACGAATCCGGAGGGGAGCGTTGACCATTTTTCCAACATTAGGTTCCTCAATCTATTTATCTGATAAAGTGTTTTGTTTTCCAGATCCATAACTTTCTGCCTTCTCAAATCCAAGTCTTTGTGTGTTTCCTTTTTCTCTTAAACTTTCTAATTGTGCATCAAGTTCACTGAATTCTTCATGAATTTATCTTTGAATTACCTAGCAATAGAAAGTTCACCTTAAAGTACTTAAACTTTCTTCCTAAGTTCTTCATCATGGTATTTTTTCTTTCTAAATGAGATAGTCTTAATGATTTCATCTTCCTTCTAATTCTTCACTTAGTAATATTACCCTGGTTTGCATCTTATGATTGATCTTTGCACATTCTTCTATTTTCTCCTTCAAATATTGATCAAAAAGTTCTTCATTATTTTTCCTTGCTTCAATTTCCTTAGTCATCTTCATTAGTAAAGATTTTATTTCATGTTTTAGGACTTCTTTCTCATGTGCAAGTTTTCACATTCTTCCTTCAAGGCTTGAGAATCATATCTTTGCTACAATTTCTCAACAAGTTCCTTTCTTTTCTACATGGATTTGTTGAATTGATCTTTAAATGTTTTAATGTAACTTTTAGCATCCTTTAGTTCCTTCTTTAATCCAAGAACCTCTTCTTTACGTTCATCAATATCTTCAAGTGCAACCAGAAGTTGTTGCTTTGCTGAACTCATATTATCTTGTCATTGATATCAAACAATTGATTTTTGATTTATATTGAGTTTCCATATCATTCGGAGTATGATATAAGTTTGACTGAGTTAAGAAGAATAAGTGAAATATTGTGAAGTTGAAGAATTGAATTGGGAAATAGATACATATCAAACAATGTTAAGGTTATAATGATATAATTTTTTTTTACCAAACATTTGATTATATCAAGTTGGTAAAGAAGAATAGTCAAGTCGGTAAGCAAAATAGTTTGGCTACCAAGGAAGAAAAAGTCATTCGATAAAAGGAAAGTAAGTTTTAGTAAAGAGAAAGGAGAGAAGTACCTAAGATAAACAAGGAAATTTTCTCTACATGGAAAAGTAGAATGAGGTTATACCTATCTGTGATTGGAGAATCTATACTTAACCATTTGGATAATGACTACACTCCACCACCTCCTAGACCTATGACACTTGATCAAATGAGAGAAAAGAAGGAACATAACTTGGTAATGATTGAAATTTTTTCCCTGGCCAATGATAAATTATGACATTAAGGATTGTATTATTGTAAAAGAGATGTGGGATAATCTTACACTTGTTTATGGAGGTGATTTGCATGTACAAAAATAAAAGGTTGACAGTCTAAGAGGAAAATTTGATGAGATTAGTATGAAAGATGAAGAGAACATTGCTCAATATAGTTTCATAATCAAGGAATTTTTTAGTTCTATCAAAGGTCCTAGTGCAACACTACCTGGAGAAGAATTGGTAAGAAAAATTATGAGAAATCTTTCCCCCAAATATGCTATTCAAGTCTCTGCTATTCAGGAACTGAGATACATACTGAATAACACTATTACACTTCATACTTTGATTGGTAAGATGACTACATTTGAGCTGAGTAATTATGATAATAGTATACCAACTATTGAAACATCTTTCAAATCATCTTTAAGAATTGGTAGTTAAAGGATAAAGGAAAGAAATCATGCTACCCAACTTGAATTAGTCATGAATCCTTCTCAACACTAACTTGATTCATTAAGTCTCATCAAAAGTGTGAAATTTTATGCACTGTGCAATCTTCATAGTTTCCAAAACCTTAAACTCATATTTTAGTTTCCCATCCATACACAGTGATTCATACATCTGATATATCAAAATTTTCCCTAATTCTTCAATGTTACAATGAATGTAATCCCTAATATCTTCCATGTGTAGGACTCCATAAGGAACTCTAGAAAATCCCTCCAAATCATCTTCCATATACTTTTCTGGGTGTTTCTTGAATTTGGGTCTAGGTCTATCCTTAACATCAACTACCATACGTGTATCCATAATCACAAAATCAAAATACTGAGTTTCAGAATGTTAAATACCTTCTTATATTAATGATGATAGTTTCAAGTTTGATCATTGAAAAAATCTTCTAGTATCCATTCAAATCACCTCAAGTCTCTTTGCAAGCTTTTTCTCCAAATAGAAAGGTGTCAATGAAGTTTCAAAATGCCCTTTTAAACTTTTGCATCCCTCAAAAATTAATTGTAATTAATGCATTGTACTCTAGCTCAAAAAGATGCATATCAATTGAGACTCAAAAATCCATATACAATCCTCCAAAACTAATCATAATCCTTCAAGTATGGTTCCACTATATTCCAAACTTAATTGTGCATCATACTACAATCACTTTCACTGATCCTTTTGATTCAAGCGTAAGGTAAATATTTTATTGAAAACTCCCCCTTAGGTCTATGACCTAATAAATTTTACATGATGAAATATTCACACCAGAATATGGTGTGATCTTGCTAGTAGAAACAATCTGTTCTTTTATAACCCAAATATTGTTCATTTCCTTCTTAACCTCTTCCACATCAACTATTTTCTTTCCTTTATCATTCTACACATTGTTTCTTTCTACTGAAGCTCTCATATTCATATTAGCATTATTGTATCTACAATTTATTGCAATGTGACCTAGATTGTTATAATTAAAACATATAATATTTCCATACCTTGAGCTCTCTTCATTTATCCTCAATCTGCAATGCTTCACCATGTGTCTAAAGTTGTTGCATTTGTAGCAAGTTATATTTCCTCATTTCACAGAATTATTCATCTTTGCTCAACACTCACTTGATTTGTGTCTATAATTGTAGAAAGTGAAATAGTATCCCAAAAAGGTTGTAGCATCAAGTCTATGTCTACACTAATTTTCCCTATGACTGAAGTTATTGCAAGTAAAACATCTCCTGTTGAATTTTTGTCCACTAAATTTTATCATAGGTGTCTTTTTAGGTGTTACAAGTACTAGTTGTCATTGCACCAAAAGATCAACCTATTAATGCCTGATACAACCACTAGACTTATAGAATCCACAGAAGGCGCTTAAACCATGTCACAAATCTTGAGGGGAGCACTGACCATTTTTCCAACAATCTCCCCCACAGCGTTACCTGAGGGGATTCAAACTTGTGACCAAGCAATGATACCACTTGTTACAAGTAATGGTTGTCATTGCACCAAAAGATCAACCTGGTAATGCCCAATACAACCACTAGACTTATAGAATCCACAGGAGGTGGTTAAACCATGTCATGAATCCCGAGGGGAGCACTAACCATTTTTCCAACATTAGGTTCCTCAATCTATTTATCTGATAAAGTGTTTTGTTTTCCAGATCCATAACTTTCTTCCTTCTCAAATCCAAGTCTTTGTGTGTTTCCTTTTTCTCTTTGACTTTCTAATTATGCATCAAGTTCATTGAATTCTTCATGAATTTATCTTTGAATTACCTAGCAATAGAAAGTTCACCTTGAAGTACTTAAAATTTCTTCCTAAGTTCTTCATCATGGTATTTTTTCTTTCTAAATGAGATAGTCTTCATGATTTCATCTTCCTTCTAATTCTTCACTTAGTAATATTACCCTGGTTTGCATCTTATGATTGATCTTTGCACATTCTTCTATTTTCTCCTCCAAATATTGATCAAAAAGTTCTTCATTATTTTTCCTTACTTCAATTTCCTTAGTCATCTTCATTAGTAAAGATTTTATTTCATGTTTTAGGACTTCTTTCTCATGTGCAAGTTTTCACTTTCTTCCTTCAAGGCTTGAGAATCATATCTTTGCTACAATTGCTCAACAAGTTCCTTTCTTTTCTACATGGATTTGTTGAATTGATCTTTAAATGTTTTAATGTAACTTTTAGCATCATTTAGTTCCTTCTTTAATCCAAGAACCTCTTCTTTACGTTCATCAATAGCTTCAAGTGCAACCAGAAGTTGCTTCTTTTTTGAACTCGTATTATCTTTTCATTGATATCAAATAATTGATTTCTGATTTATATTGAGTTTCCATATCATTCGGAGTATGATATAAGTTTGACTGAGTTAAGAAGAATAAGTGAAATATTTTGAAGTTGAAGAATTGAATTGGGCAACAGATACAGATCAAACAATGTTAAGGTTATAATGATATAATTTTTTTCTACCACAAATTTGATTATATCAAGTCGGTAAAGAAGAATAGTCAAGTCAGTAAGCAAAATAGTTTGGCTACTGAGGAAGAAAAAGTCATTCAGTAAAAGGAAAGTAAGTTTCGGTAAAGAGAAAGGAGAGAAGTACTAAAGCTAAACAAGGAAAGTTTCTCTACATGGAAAAGTAGGATGAGGTTATACCTATCTGTGATTGGAGAATCAGTACTCAACCATTTGGATAATGACTACAGCCCACCACCTCCTAGACCAATGACACTTGATCAAATGAGAGAAAAGAAGGAACAAAACTCGGTAATGATTGAAATTTCTTCCCTGGCCAATCATAAATTAAATGACATTAAGGATTGTATTACTATAAAAGAGATGTGGGATAAGCTTGCACTTGTTTATGGAGGTGATTTGCATGTACAAAAAGAAAAGGTTGATAATCTAAGAGGAAAATTTGATGAGATGAGAATGAAAGATGAAGAGAACATTGCTCAATATAGTTTCATAATCAAGGAAGTTGTTAGTGCTATCAAATGTCCTAGTGAAACACTAACTGGAGAAGAAGTGGTAAGCAAAATTTTGGGAAATCTTTCACCCAAATATGCTATTCGAGTCTCTTCTATTCATGAACTAAGATACATACTGAATAACAATGTTACACTTGATACTTTTATTAGTAAGATGACTGCATTTGAGCTTAGTAATTATGATAATAGTATACCAACTATTGAAACATCTTTCAAATCATCTTTAAGAATTGGTAGTTAAAGAAGGGAAAGAGAGAATCATAAAAGTTCATGTGGAAGTGACTATGACAATATCCTAACCGAAGAGAAAGAACAAGAAGAGTTGGAAGCACTATTGGAAAAGAGGCTATCGAGAGGAAAATGAAAGTATAAAGGTAAAATGCCTCTAAAATTCTTTAATTATAAAAAAATTGGCCACATTGCATCTAGGTGTCCTAACAATGACAAGAATGATAAAAGTGACAAGAAAGAGAACTGATACCAAAGGTTTAGAGACTTCAAGGATAAAGGAAAGAAATCATGCTACCTAACTAAGGAAGGGGTAACTGATGATGAATCTGATGACACAAAAGAAAGTGTGGAAGTTTTCTATGTTTCTATGAAGTTTGATTTAGAAGATGATAGGTATGAAGATGAAAAGGCCCTTATTTCTCATCTTATCAAAATTGAACCATGGATAATTGACATTGGTTGTTCATATCATATGACTAGTGACATTGATAAGTTTGATAACCTAGAAGAGTATGATGGAGGATTTGTTAGATTTGGGAATGATGCTTCGTGTTCTATTAGAGGAAAAGGATCCATTATGCTGAATGAAAAGATCAAATGTGATAATTCTTATTGGGTTTAAGGACTAAAATACAACTTGTTGAGTGTTTCACAATTGAATAACACTGGTCACCAACCAGAATTTTAGAATAGAAAAGTCAAGATCTATGGTGTTGATGGAGATTTTATTGGAACCAGTGAACAATCTAAAGATAATCTATTCTACCTTGATATTGCTACCAAAATTTGCTTGTTTGTAAAAGTTGAGTATGTATGGTTGTGGCACAAAAGACTCTGTCATGTAAATTTTGACATCATGAATAAGGTGAGAAAAAAGAATAGAGTGAGAGGTCAACCAAAATTGAGAAAACCTAATAAAGTTATGTGTAAGGAATGTCAGATTGGTAAGATGACCAAATCAAGTTTCTCAAGAAAGTATTACACATCTAATGGTGTATTGGAATTAGTTCAGATTGATCTCTATGGTCCTATGAGAATAGAAAATTATTATGGTGATTGGTATTTCATTTTATTTGTTGATGACTATTCAAGAATGATGTCGGTAATGTTTCTAAAAGAAAATTCTAATGCATTCCAAATGTTTAAATGGTATAAGGCAAGAGTTGAGAAGGAAATATGTAAGCAGATGAAATGTTTAAGATCATATAGAGGAGGTGAATTTATTTATGATGAATTTACTATCTTTTGCAATGAGAATTGAATCAAAAGATGTGTATCTGCACTAAGGACTCCACAATAAAATGGCATAGCTGAAAGAAGGAACAAATGAATAGTTGATTATGCTAGAACATTGTTGATTGAGAAGGAGGTTGCATAAACATTCTAGAGAGAAGCCATTAGTACTATTGTCTACACACTCAATGGAGTACAATTTAAGAAAGGAACAAATAAAACCCCTTATGAACTTTGGTATGGGCATACACCAAATGTTAGCTACTTTAAATTTTTTGGAAGTAGGTGTTACATACTAAAAGATGATAGGAATGAAAAGTTTGATTCTAAAGGAGATGAAGGAACATTCCTAAGATAACCCACAAAGAGAAAAGATTATAAATGTCTTAATAAGGATACTAAAAAAATTGTAGAAAATTAAAATGTGAGGATTGATGAATTTACAGAAAGAAATGAAGAAGATAGAAAAAGAGAACTAGAAGATTATCAAAGATTTGTTTATGTACAAGAAGGTATTCCAGGTAGTGTAACTGAGATGCAAAAAGAAATTGAAGATCTAGTTGAGCCTCAACCAAGAGATGAAAATGTTGAAGAACGGTCTACCAAGCCTATATTAGAAAAATATGTGAGAAGACACCACTCACCAAAAAAAATTATTGGAGACAAGAATGCAGGAATCATGACAAGAAGTAACTTGAAAGATAATACATGTTTGATTTCTAAATTTGAGCCAAGATTAGTCAAGGATGGAATTGAAAATGAAGATTGGGTTAATGCAATGAAAGAAGAGATTGATCAAATTGAAAAGAACAATACTTGGTCACTGGTATTGAGACCTAAGGACAAGAATGTTATTGTTACAAAGTGGATTACAGGAATAAACTAAATGAGAATGGAGATGTGATAGGAAATAAAGCATGATTAATCTAAAAAGTGTATGCACAAGAAGAAGGTATTGACTATGGTGAGACATTTTCCCCTATTGGTATCTTAGAATGTGTGAGAATCTTAGTTGCCTATGCTACCTATAAAGGATTCAAAGTTTATCAAATAGATGTTTTGATTACATAAAAATAGGTTTTGAAAGGACCCGAAACCTTTTACAATGAGAAAATAGATAATACATTTAAGCTCCAATAGTTCAAGTGCATCAGCACCAAAAAAAGAAACACAAACAAGTCCTTAAACACAAAGACCAGCCAAAAGACAAAGGACAGCAAAAAAAGGAAAGCAAGACAACAAGCTGCTGTCTAAACACATTTCATCAGTTCTGCAGCTTGGTCCACAAGAATCTGCATGTTTGCAACAAATAGCTTCAACTCTTCCATGTTGTTCTTGTTGCCATCTTCCACCATCCTAGACCTGGATCTTGTATGCTTACTAGGTCCTTGTTTTGATCAAATAGATGTTAAGTCTGCATTTTTTAATGAAATTCTTGAAGAAGAAGTTTACATTGAACAACCTGAAGGATTTGTTGAAAATTCTAACAAGGATATGGTTTGCAAACTACACAAGGTACTCTATGGTTTAAAGTGAGAACTTCGAGTATGGTATGAAAGATTACTTTCATATTTAATCAAGACTAGATTTCAAAGGACAAGTGACAAAAATAATTTGTATCTGAAATGTGATAGTATTGAGAAGATTTTGATTTCTGAGATATTTTTTCATGATATTATATTTGGAGGAAATGAATCAATGTCTAAATCATTTGTTGAAGAGATGAGAATGGAATTTGAGATGTCCATGATAGGAGAGATAAAAAAAATATTGGACTACAAATTCAACAAGTGAGAGATGGGATCTACATAACATAGACAAAGTATATCAAGGAGATCCTAAAGATATTCAGTATGGAAGAGTCAAAACTAGTTGGTACACTGATGGCTACTGGTTGTAAATTATCAAAGGAAGACGAAACAAAGGAAGTAAATGAAATACTCTATTAATCAATGATTGGTAAACTATAGTATGTTGTACATAGTTGGCTAGATATTGCTCATGGTATTGGTATTGTTGCAAGATTTTATGCCAATCCAAAGGAAACACACATGTCTGTAATCAAAAGAATTTTTAGAAATCTGAAATGGACTGAATATTTTGGTCTACTATGCAAGAAAGGAGGAAATTTTGATCTTAAAGTATACATTGATGTTGATTGGGATGGAAATATTGATGATAGGAAAAGTACAAGTGGCAGAGCTTTCTTTTTAGGAGAAAGGTTAGTGACATGGTTAAACAAGAAATAGAGTTGTATTTCACATTCTACTGTCGAAGATGAGTATGTTTTTGCAGCTATGAATTGTTCAAACATTATGTGGATCAAACAATTACTTGAAGGTATGCAAGAGGAGATTATTGATCCAGTTACTATTTATTGTAATAATACTAGTGCTATCAACACATTAAAGAATATGGTGATGCATTTAAAGACAAAGCACATTTCTATCAAGTATCATTACTTAAGAGAACAAGTTCACGACAAGCATGTGATATTGGAGTATGTAAATTCAAAGGAGAAGATAGATGACATATTTACCAAACCACTACTGAAAGATGCTTTTGATTATCTTCGAGATAAGTTAGGGGTTCTTCCCCTATCCAATATTCACTAAGGTAAGATGCATGTGTTAGGAATAATAGTCCACAATACAACTGAGAGGGGAGGTGAATCAATTGTATGACAGATTATTAAACTTTAAACTTTAAATAGCAGCAATGCCACATCCAATGAACACAATGAATGCCAACACAATAACACAATATTTTGGTCTTGGGGAAACCCTGTTAAAGATAAAAACCCTAGTGGGAATTAGCACCCACAAATAATGTACTGAGAGTATTGTTATCCTTGTTAGAAGATATAGCCATGTTAGGAGCTTATTGAAACATTACAGTACATAGTCCTTGTTAGAGGACAAACCCTGTTAGGAGTTAAGAAAAAAAGGGAGGGCTCACTACCCAAAGAAGGTTAAGTCCACCTTCAGAACTCACTATTCACAACACAAGTGTATATGAAGAAATAAAAAATATTTTGAACTGTTAGGAAGCAATTGTCTTTTCTTAATCAGTTCCAATGAAGTCCACCAACAAACCTTTTCTCTACATATAGCAGACACAAGCTTGCATCTTTCACAACCTCTCTATATCATCTTCTTCTTCTTATCCATGTCTTTTCAAAAGAAAAGACCTTTCATTTATACCTTATTACAATTCTCATGAATAGGTCAGCCCATAAGGATTTCCTAATTACAAACAATTACATAAACCCTTGCTAAGATACACATAGTATCTAGAACAAGTATACAATGATTACTTTACAATAATTAAGGACTGACATCCTTAATTCATGTTTGCCAAGTATAACACATGATGCATCTCTCAAGTCAGCTTCCAAATAAGTCTCTAGAACACATGCCACAGATGATGTCACCAAGTATTATGTACCTTGCACTAACTAGTGAACATCCTTCAGTACCTTGTATGTTGTCCCTCAAGCTCACATACCTTGAATCCATATCTTCTGGAAGATATACCATAAATACGGTGACTAACTCTGGCATTTCTCACTGTTACAGTCCAGTGACCAGTCTTCACCAAAACATTTGTAACTCATTCATTATGAAACATTACATGATGAGATCTTGGATATAAGATCATAACACCCTCCTGAACTCTCATCTTTCTTCACAACATCTGAAACATCTGTATAGTGTCTGTACACTATGATAACCAACCTATTTTCCTCATAGAAACATATGTTGACATCAGTGACAAAACATGAATGACAACAATATTATTTCCACACCAGCAACATCCAATAGCATGCTCCATTAATTTAGAGTTTTATTAGAATATCTATTTTGTGAGTTGATTCCAGTGTTCACTCTTTGTGTAATGCCTGAAGTTTTGAAAGATGTTTATGTATGCAATAAGAAATCAATACATTTGAGGTATGATTCACTTCCTGAGAAAAAATTCCAGGAGTATGTGTCTTTAGCATTGTTGTCAAAGAGGGAGAATATTTCTAAGAGGGAGAAGATCTATTGAAGGAGAAGATTTCTATTGATGACTACAACTAATATAGGGAGAATATGTATAGAAGGAGATCAATAAAAGAAGAAGATAAAGCTCAGAGGGAGTAAAAGCCAAAGACAAGTCAGTGATTGTTGCCATCATCAATTCATAGTACAGTGAGTGTTTCCATCAATGCCAAAGAGGGAGATTGTTACTATAAATGATGGTGATGATGATGATGATGAAGACCAACTAAGATCAGAGGTATACAAGATAGTAGAAAGATTAGATCAGTTATTATCTTTTCATTGATGTCAAGAAATTTATTTCTTATTTATATTGAGTTTCCATATCATTTAAAGTATGATATAAGTTTGAATGAGTTAAGAAGAAGAAGTGAAATGTTATGAAGTTGAAGAATTGAATTGGTTAATAGATACAGATTAGACATTGTTAAGGTTATAATGGTATAAAAAAATTTTACCAAACATTTGATTATATCAAGTTGGCAAAGAAGATTAGTCAAGTTGGTAAGTAAAACAATTTGGCTACCAAGCCAGAAAAAGTCATTTGGTAAAAGGAAAGTAAGTTTCGGTAAAGAGAAACGAACTCAAGACAATGAGTAGAAGGTTTCAATTATCAAGTGAAGTTAACCAAAATTTAGTGAAAGAAAAAGATTTAACCACTGAGAAAGGAACATAAATTAAATACAAGGATCAGAATGACATTTAATGATGAGCTAGAAGATTATAATGATAAGGAAGAGTTAGTTAATGAGATCTACAATCAAGAAAATTAAAGGTGATAATCTATGGTATAGATCTAAGAGGAAAAAAGAAAAGGTACAAGTTCCAAGAAAGTTCAAGTTTTGAGGTGATGATAAAATGTTTAACCGAGATCTAAATTCATTCAAATAGTTTGTGAAGTTAATTGGATGACTGAGATTAATCAAGGAAAACCTAATAAAGGAGTTTGAGAGGAAAAACAAAGTCTATATAAAGGATGAAATTGTAGGAAGAGAAGGTTGGCAAGTTGAAGGGTTGATAAGTCACTGACTGATGTAGTGAAGAAGGAAAAGGTTGAATTCCAAGTCAGAAAGATGAGATTGGTGAAGTATTGAAGCTAGTGGAAAGTGAAGACAAAAAGCACACAAGGGATCTGATTATGCAAAAGATAGTTACAGATTTACAAGTCAATTTATTCATTATTTCTTATTAAAATTTCTAACAAAAAATTCTCTTAACTGAGTGGACCTAACATTCTTATTGTAAATCCTTGCAAAAGGTAACATTCTAAAAGAGTGTTTGAAGACCTTTAACCAAGCCACTCCTAACAAGGTGAAGATCTTAACATATCTGAGGAAAATCCCCTAATATGGTCACATTTAAAAATGTGTAGTGTAATCTTTAACCAAATTGGCTTTTAACCGAGCATACTTCAGAAGAGTATTTCTTTAGTGGGTGATAATTACCATAGCGGTTTTTCCCAAATTGTTTTTTCATGTTAAATACTAGTGTTATATGTGTTGAATGTTTACTTTGAATGTTATTGCTGATTGATAAAGTTAATTTACTATTATTGGTTATTATTTAAGTGTGTTTGACCAAGGTGACATCGAGTTGAATCAGAGAAAGTTTTTAAGGTACAGAGAATCAAGGATTATTGATTCACCACCTCTCTCTATAATCCAACACTCACTTCCTTACAATACATATATGGACTACTATGCCCTGCCAGGGAACCCAAGATAAATTAACCTAAAACATGTTACTAAGTTTACATAATATTTTTTTCTTAAGAGTTTACAAACAATAATGAATAACAAAGAAGAAGAAATAACATAAAGTCAATACATACTCATATAGAGAATCTCATTTATAGATTACAAGTCTCAAGGGTTCCTTGATGTAGAATTACATAAATATAAATTAATCTATTAAGTATAATAACCATACAAATCTTTTACATAATGAAACTAAAGTACACCATCTTATAAAAGAATAAACAAATACATATGAACCATTTAGGTATATGTGATAACCCACATCCACTACACAAGTCACAGGGTATGTAAATATAATCTAAGTACAAAGTACAAAAACAATAAAAGAAGAATATGAACCAATCCCCAAGGATGAAAGAATAAGGAAAAAATGCTACAAGGATCATCCAGCATTACTACATGAATGTCGAAGTCTCAAATGGTAAGAGAATCAATACCTCTCAACCTTGTGGAAACTTTTCGTTCCACTTCCACCATCCTGAGGATATAACATCACAACCCACTCAGATAACAATACCAAAATCACTCATAAGGTAGAACTAAGCAAGGGATCCTGAAATATTTCTATCTTAGAAGGGTATAAATCAACATCACTACTAGATGGGCTAGAATCTTCTCCCACTCTCATCCTTAGCCTATACTATCACTCAAGGCATGGGTGAGGAACACATTATCTTATTAATTCATTTTAAAGCCTCATTTAATGTATCATATTATCACTTATTAAGTAACTTACTAAGGATACCCAAGTAGCCACTTCTGGGCTCTAGTGCCTCCAAAGCAAGCCACTTCTCCTCTAACACCTAGATAACCTACTCAAAGCTCATAAGTCTCAATAACATCTCATAGATCATCATAAATCATAAATGTCAAGATCTGGCTTCATAATGCCATAAGAACATATATAATCAACTTCCAGCATAGATACATCATAAAATTCCCACATAGTAAAAAGATAATCAAGAGCTTCAATAAGGTCAAGTATAACAAAATCGAATGCCATACAAGTATGCAAGACAAAAAAATTATAACATAATTTCCCTAACCCACCTCTGGTAGCAATCCTAAAAGGATGACATAAAAAGATTCCCTCTTAACCCACAATCAAATAAGAATTCATTTGTAAAATACCATCATATAAATTAATTCATTAAAATAATCACTAAAATAATTATCATTGAATTCTTACATAAATTCTTTGTCATATATGTAAATCAATTTATAGAGAGTAATTAAATAAATTGATTTAAAACCATAATTACTAAACTCAATATAATCACATAAAACTAAAATCTAATTTCAAACTTTATTTAATATCATCAAAATAAAACATTATTTATTAATAAACATATCTATATATTCTTTTCAAACTATAAAACAAAATTTATTATTTTCTTTATTTTTTTATAATAAAAAAAAGGAACTTGAATTAGGAGGGGATGAACCCACGCCCCCTTTCTTTCTTGCTACCTGTGTGACATTCCTTGCTACCGCACAGTAGCAGGTGCTTCCATGGCAGCCTTTACTACCTTTGGTAGTAGGTATTGTCTATGGCAGTCCTTATTGCCACCGACAGCAGGTGTTGCCTTCAGCAGTCCTTGTTGTCACCGGCAACAGGTATTGACATGGGGATTGGGGGTTAATCCCCCTCTCCCAACAATATATATACGTGTGTGTGTGTGTGTGTGTGTGTCTATATATATATATATATATATATATATATATATATATATATATATATATATATATATCTGTGTGTGTGTGTGTATGTATGTATCTATATATATATGTATATGTATATATATATGTATATTTATATGTATATATATGTATATGTATATATATTAAAGGATACATCAATGAGAAATTTAATGGTTTATTCCTACCAGGAAGCAAAAATCTTCTTAGATCTACCAGGAAAGCAAATATAGCTATTTGTAAAATTATTTAAATGTTTTAATTTGATTCAAACCCTAACTGATTCAAAACAAGATCTTTCCACAATGTTCCTAAAATACTAGGTATTCACAATACAAGATTTCATCCAACAAAACTTCAAAGCATAAATTTAAACAAGAGGAGATCTCCAAAACAACCATCAACAAAAGTTGGCAGGCACGAAGCAAACAATTTTTCTTTAAAAAGAATATGATTGTAGAGATTAGGTTGATAGATTGAGTAGAGTTTTGTTATGCACCTACATTGAATTGCTTTGTTATGATCTAGAAAAATAATTTTTATATATTTTTTATGTTAGGACCAATTGTATTGATGTTCAATATCATTATGTCAAAGATATGGTTGAGGATGGTAAGGTGAAGTTGGTTATGGTGAGATTTTGATGAATTTTACAAAAATCATTAACTAAGGTTCTAAGAACATAGAAATTCAGATGGTGTTTGAATTATATAGGCATCATGACCCTCAATAATTAAATTATTGTGTAGATACTCCATTGGATTTTGCTAGGTGTTTGACAATTGTGACAATGTTAGGAAAATGGTGCCTCAACCTTTAATTTACAAGACATATCTATACATAGTAAGTTTACATTTGAACACAAACTAGTCCAAAACTTTTCCCAAAACTACTATCCACTAGATTAGTATGCCCAAAAATTTTGTTGCAAGATCATGTCTAGATTTGAAGATATTAAATTTTCCATTTTAAAAAAAAAATTGAGAAAAAGATTCAAAGTCAATTTTGAAAGTCTTAGATGCTTTAAAACTACCTGAAATCATATGCCTCTTATGTAGAAGGTTATAGCTTGATAGAGCATGTCACTTGAACTTTTTAGTACTTTAAACAATTTGTCATCTAGACACTTGGTTTAAAAGTTATGACCTCTAAAAGTTGAATATGCTAAAATAAGAAATATAAAAATGTGTTGGACACATAAATGAGTTGTAAAAGGGAGCTGCATATGTGTGTGTTTCAAAACATCATAGGGTGTCTTAGATTGGAGATAATATGGGAGCTACTTTTAGATGGTTTTTAGCCCATATTCTTGTAATAGTGTTTGATAGCTTCATGTATTATATCTCCTATATATTAGGTACATGAGGTAAACATTGGTTGTAAGAGTTTGATATCTATTGAGTTCTCTATAGATCTTTGTTGGTGATATTCTTGTAAAAATATTCCTCTGTGACTATATTGCAATTCATTGTTAATTTCTAAATAATATATTTGTGATGAACTACAACTGATTGAGAGCCTGATTGAAGAACTACAAGTGATTAGAGATCACCGAGCACTGAATTGTTATGTAGGATAATTGAATCAGTCATTATGTTTTCATTAATGTCAACTAACTTTGATAGTACTTATCATGGTAGTTGCAAATATCTAAACATCTATAAAGGAGGAGAAAAGATGAAGAACTGAGATATCTACATGGAGGAAGATGGATATGACAGATAAGGATAAGGAATACTCTTGGTAACTTATTGATGAGTCTATGACTTCATATTGTTGACTTGATTATGTTGCATTAATCTATTATGAAGATAGGAGAAAAATGTTACAAAGCAGTGTGGTCGGTTAATGAAGCATTCCAGTATACACCGTGCAAGTGTAGTGTATACCGAGTGATAGTATCAACCGAGCTTGTGTTTACCGACGCATTTCTTTGTTAACTGAGTATGGACAAAAGAACTAAATGATTAGTTTAGCTGACAAAAATTGATGAGATGTAAAGTGTATGATTACGAGGTGAAAAGATAAAGTTTTTTGTAAGATCTACGGCTAACAAAATTCGGAGAAGATCTAGAGGATAGAATTGAAACGTGTTACTGACACATCAGCCGAGGAAGGTTTAAGTGGAAAAATCAATGAAGGAGATTAAGAGGCAACAAAATGATGGATGAAAAGAAAATTGTGTGAACAAGCTTCATGCATGCTTAATCATACTGGTTGAAGAAGAACCGAACTACAGAACAATACCGAGCGTCAGAGAGTTTTACCGAGGAATAGTAAGTTATTGAATGTTGATGAACTGAATAAGAAATATTGATCAAAGGATTTGTATGGACTTAAGATAGATCTGATAATCTACAAATCAAGTTGTATTGTAATCAGATCACCTGATGTTATAGTTTAACCATTGTAAACAGATAAAATCTCTTAACTGAGTGGACTTGAAAGTCTTATATGTCATTCATAGAACATACATTGTTATCCTGTCAACCCCATAGTGAATTCTGGTTCGACAATAACTGTTAGTGCTAAATCCTCTAACAAGGTCACACCTTACAGTGTGTTTTGTAACCTTTAACAAGGTTGGCTCTTCATCGAGCTCACTTCAGAAGAGTGAAATTTTTTTGGGTTACCGGTCCCAGGTGGTTTTTCCCTTTGCAGGGTTTCCATGTTAAACATTTTGTGTTATGTGTTTATGTGGTGATTGTTTGGATACCATACTTTACATATTTCATGTTAGATTTGGTCGGTAATCACTATGAGCAATTAACTGGTAATCAGTAATTTCACAGATAGTTAGTATTTTATGTTTATCGAGCTGCAGAATTAGCTGAATTTTTTTTTTGATATACATTTTGTAGTTGGGACTATGGATAATTGATTCACCCCACTCTTAGTTATTCTAACAATTGGTATCAGAGCATATTGGTTGCTTGGAATAGAGTTTTAAGGACTTCAGCATAAAGATAAAAAAATGTATAAGAGGGAAGTGCCAAAGCTGAATAAGGATAATTTTACAATATGGCAAAGTCGAATGAGACTTCATATATCTAGGATTGGGAATTTTTCCCTCACCCTATTGGATAATCGCTACATTACACCACCTATAGGACCTTTTACTATTGATCAACTAAGAGATAGACATGAGCATAATATTACTATGATGGAGATTATTGCTTCTCTATCAGATGTTGAGTTTGAAGATGTCAAGGATTGCCTTACTTCTAAGGACATGTGGGATAAAATTTCTCAAGTTTATAGTGGTGATGATAATGTCATAAGAGCCAGAGATGAAAGTTTAAGAGGGAGATTCAATGATATGAAAATGAAAGGAGAAAACATTGTGCAGTACACAAACCAAATAAAGGGGGTAGTCAATGCTATCAGAGGATCTGGTGGTGTCATTACTGAAGAAATAGTGGTAAGTAAAATTCTAAGAACCTTATTGCCTATTTATGCTATCAAAATATTTGCAATACACGAAATGAGGTCTGCACCTGGCATTACACTCACTCTTGATAGTCTGATCAGTAAGCTAACAACCTTTGAACTGGACAATTTTGGTAATAGTGTTGTACCGTATGTTGAGTCTACTTTCATGACTTCTCTAAAGATCAGTAAGTCTAGTAGTAGAAGTAATAATGATGATAATGATAGCAATTTTGATGATGAGCTTGATGAGCTTGAAGCTCTTATGGCCAGGAGATTACCTAAAGGTAAAGGTAGATATAGAGGTAAATTACCTTTAGCATGTTTTAACTGCAAAGAAGTTGGTCATATTGCTACTAGATGTCCAAATAGGAAAGAGGATGATAGAAACAAAGACTGATCTGGTGAAGGAAGCTATGGGAGAAGAAATAATAGAAGTTACCGACACTACAATAGAGATAACCAAGACAATAATGATAAAGGCAAAAAGGTATGCTACATTGCCAAAGAGAATGATATCGAGACCAACACAGATGATGATGTGGGAGTGGTTTTTGTTGCGATGAAGGATGATTCTGAGGAAGAAGAAAGGTATGTAGAGATAGAACTCATTTGTAAGGTTAATAAAAATGATACATGGATCATTGATAGTGGTTGTACCCATCACATGATTGGTGATGAAGAAAAATTTGATCATCTTGAGCAATATAATGGAGGATCTGTAAAAATGGGTAATGATACTCCTTATATGGTTAGAGGAAAAAGAACTTTAATGATAAATGATAAAATCAGATGTGATCATGCTTATTGGATAGAAGGATTAAATTATAATCTACTTATTGGATAGAAGGATTAAATTATAATCTACTAAGTGTGGCACAACTTAACAACTCAGGTCACCAAGTAGCTTTTGAGAGAAAAAAGGTTAAGATATTTGATGATGGAGGAAAACTTGTTGGAACAGGAGCACAAACAAAAGGTAACTTATTTTATCTTGATAATGATAAGTTTTCATGTTTAATAATGCAAAATGAAGATGCATGGATATGGAATAAAAAGTTATGTCATGTAAACTTTGATAACATGATTAAAATCAGTAGAAAGAAAAAGGTTAGAGGTCTGCCTAGCCTAGAAAAGCTGGATCATGTTATGTGTCATGAATGTCAAAAGGGTAAAATGATAAAATCTAGTTTTAAGAGTAAAGATTATTCAACAAAGAGAATTTTGGAGCTAGTTCACACTGACCTATGTGGTCCCATGAGAACACAAAGCTATTATGGAGATAGATACTTCATTCTGTTTGTTGATGATTATACTAGATTAATGACTATGATGTTTTTAAAAGAGAAATCAGAGGCATTTAAGATATTTAAATGGTATAAAGAAAAGTTAGAGAAGGAAACCGGGAAGGAACTAAAATTCTTAAGATCTGACAGGTGGTGAATTTATTTTTGATGAATTTACTAACTATTATAATGAGCATGGCATTAAAAGGTAGGTTATGCACCAAGGACACCTCAGGAAAATGGGATTGCTGAAAGGAGGAATAGATCAATTGTTGATTGTGCAAGGACACTGATGTTGCAGAAGAATGTTTCTCAGACATACTGGAGAGAAGCACTTAGCACAGCTATCTATGTGCTAAATCGAGTACAATTGAAGGACACAAACAAAACACCCTATGAGCTATGGTTTGGTCACAAACCAATTGTAAGTTACTTCAGAATTTTTGGTAGAAATTTTTTTATTCTAAAAGATGAAAGAAATGGAAATTTTGACTCTAAAGGGGATGAAGGGATATTTCTAGGATATTC
This sequence comes from Chamaecyparis obtusa, assembly GCA_027943335.1. NCBI lineage: Eukaryota > Viridiplantae > Streptophyta > Pinopsida > Cupressales > Cupressaceae > Chamaecyparis > Chamaecyparis obtusa. The sequence goes on along the minus strand of BSBK01003769.1, from coordinate 1,177,398 downwards.
CACTAAAAGAAAATCCTATAAGTGTCTGAATAAAGTTACTAATAAAATGATTGAAAGTACTAATGTCAGGGTTGATGAATTTGACACTAAGAACAATGAAGAAAGAACTAGGGAGTCAGAAAACTACAGTAGATTCAATTACATTGAACAACCAGAGTACCTACCGAAGCCGTAGACTGTGTCAACCAATTATCAGGAAAACAACACCGAGGAATAGCAAAGAGAAACCAACGATCAGGAAGGAGCTACCGAGAAAGCACATGAACCTAAACAAGATGAACAACAAAGAAGAGATCAAGTACTGGAAATATTTTTTAGAAGACATCATCCTGAGAACCAAATCATTGGTGACAAGCAAGCTGGCATGCAGACAAGAAGTAAATCAAGATAAGGTACATGTTTATTTTGTGAGTTTGAACCAAAAAATGTTAAAGTTGCATTGCAAATGAAGAATGGGTAAATGAAATAAATGAAGAGATAGAACAGATAGAGAAAAACAAGACATGGACTTTAGTACCTAGACCTAAGGATAAGAATGTTATAGGTACTAAATGGATTTTCAGGAACAAGCTAAATGAAAATGGAGAGGTCACAAGAAATAAAGCTAGACTTGTATGCAAGGGTTATGCACAGGAGGAAGGTATAGATTATGGTGAGGCTTTTGCACCTGTTGCTAGACTAGAAGGAGTTAGAATGTTACTTGCATATGCAGCACATAAGAAGTTTAAAGTTTATCAAATGGATGTTAAATTTGCATTTTTGAATGGGATACTAGAAGAAGAGGTCTACATCAAACAACCAGAAGGGTTTGTTGACCTAGACAAGAAAGATATGGTATGTAGACTACATAAAGCTTTATATGGTTTAAAGAAAGCACCTAGAGCCTAGTATGAAAGGCTGCATACTTATTTGTTAAGTATTGGTTTTGTTAGAACTAGTGAGAACAACAATTTGTATATGAAAGGAGATATTGATGATACTATCTTGATTTCTGAAATATTTTTGGATGATATTATTTTTCGAGGACAAGATCATATTTGTAAATCATTTGCTGATGAGATGCGTAAAGAATTTGAAATGTCTATGTTTGGAGAGATTAAGTTCTTTCTAGGCTTGTAGGTTATTCAGTAGAATGATGGAATATTCATCACACAATCAAAGTATATAAAGGAAGTACTGAGAACATTTGGCATGGTAAATGCTAAACTAGTTGGAACACTGATGGTCACAGGTTGCAAACTGACTAAAGATGATGAAACTACAAAGGTGAACCAGACATTGTATCGATCTATGATTGGTAAGTTGATGTATGTAATGCATAGTAGACCAGATATTGCACATGTTGTGGGAATTATTGCTAGATTTTTTGCAAATTCGAAGGAGTCACACATGGTTGCAACTAAAAGAATCTTAAGATACCTGAAGAAAATAGAGGACTATGGATTATGGTATCCTAAGGAAGGGAAGTTTGAACTAAGAGTTTACACTGACACAAACTGGGTTGGAAATGTAGATGATAGGAAAAGTACCACCAGAGGAGCATTTTTCTTTGGTGAAAGACTTGTTACTTGGAAAAGTAAGAAACAACCTTGTATTTCTCAGTCTATTACTGAAGCAGAGTATGTTGTTGTTGCTACAAACTGTTCAAATATTGCTTATAACAAGCAAGTGTTGGAAGGAATGAACGAGGTAATCAATGAGCCGGTGATTATATACTGTGATAACACAAGTGCAATAAACATTTCAAAGAATCATGTAATGCACTCAAAGACTAGGGATAACTTTAAGAAACCCCCTTTTAGGAAAAAGTGTAAAGTCCTGGCGAATCATACATTATTTTAGGGGGTAATTTGTTTTAATGTAGGCGATTTTTTTTTCAAATCCATGATTTTTCATAGTTTGTATTGGCGATTTTTTCCCCTCGGATTGAAAATTTCATAAATTTCTGGCGAATAATTTTCTTTTCAACTAAAAAATTATAATATTTGAGGCGAATAATTTTCTTTTCAAGTAAAAAATTATAATATTTGAGGTGAATAATTTTCTTTTAAAATAAAAAATTATAATATTTGAGGCGAATAATTTTCTTTTCAAGTAAAAAATTATAATATTTGAGGCGAATAATTTTCTTTTCAAGTAAAAAATTTTAATATTTGAGGCGAATACTTTTCTTTTGAAGGGTGAAAAAATAATTGTATTGGCTAATTGTTCGTTAATTATGGAAAAATACATAAATTATTGGCGATTTTCAAAAGATGGGAAATAAGTAGCCTAACCTAACATACCTAACATACATAAATTATTGGCAACTAGCAAGTGATGGTTTAAAGACGTGGTTGTTTGACCTTATATTATGGAAGCATAATGTATTATTTACCACTACCATAATCTTTTCCACTACCACTGTAATTATGTTAAATGTATTATTTGAGAACTTGTACCACCTGATGATCCAAGATTAATGGCTGAGGTTTAATTTCGGCCAACATTTCTTGAAGGAAGAAGAATTGTCGATGTAGTCACCGAAATGTTGACACGTATCAAGGTAAGTTGTCTGTAGAGTATTAAAAGCACTTAACCGGGAAAGAATTAAATGCCATGTTAGTGACAGTGACATTCTTTGGCTACCACACACCACTTCCCAAATTGTACAGCCAATTTCTAACAGTTTTTTATCGATAGAAAAAATTTACTGCCAGATGTGAAAGATTAAGGACAAAATTTTCAATTCTCAAACGCATGTATTTAGGGAAAAGATTTTCGTGCAAGATTTAGAGGCATATCGACGACAATGTATTTAATACCATTAAGATAGAAATAATTGATTAGTAAGTAACGATCAAGGATTCAAGGGCTATTTATAGAGGATCTAGCTTCATTATTCATCAACATTGATTGATTGTTTGTTTAGGGTCTGCAGTGACACATTCTGTAAGTAATTTGTTTTTAAATTTTCTAGTTTTACTTTTTTAATTTTTACAATTTGCAAGTAATCTAAGATGGACACTCCCATTCATCTTAGATGCACTTCTAAGGAGGCCCAGAAGGCCTTTCTGGGTTCCTTTTCTGATGAATTTTTAGCATCAATTTGTAAGGATGGTGGGCCTTTCATTACAGAGGCTATCAAAATGGTGTTGGGCTGAGAGTTCCTTGACAATGAAGATAGGTATCAAGTAGCCACGGACATTACATCCCATTTTTTGGCTTCCCTTCTGGACCTTGGAGGATCAAAGGTTGACATGGTGATGCTACTGAGGAGGGTATAAAAAGAGGAATACCTGGGGGATGACATTCAAGTTGTCACCTTCACTGAATTAGGGGTGGGGATCCCTAGGGAAAGTCAAATACCCCAGCTTCTCCTCACAGGCCAGAATGTGGCCATGCAACCTTTTCTTTTGTGCCTGACTGTTGGGCAATTGAAGTGCCATAGGAAATGGGCGCTGATTGCCAGGTGTTTTCTCTGTAAGTGGTTTGAGCTTGACACGGAGGAGGCTTGGGTGGGGCAATTTGTGTGGCTTGACGAATTCATGCTGCTAATCCTCTGTAGAATTCTACACAGAAGGGCGCAATTGATTTTTCTTTATAAAAACTTTTTTTTTGATAAATATTAAAAGCTTACCTTGTACTGGTACTGGTACTGTAGTCATTTACGATTTTTTTTTTTTGTTTATAGACATAGCATCAAGTATGTTTCTTTTTTTTTATAGACATAGTATGAAGTCGAGAATGTAAATATAATTTTATGAAAAATAAAATGGAAATTTTGCAAGCTTTACCTCATTTCAATTTGTTCTTTGTGTACAAAAATGGTTTTTAATATTTTATACTTCTCTGTAACCATGATTGCAATATTTTAATTACTTGCTTCAATGCTTTATCAGTTATCTATAGACTATCTTATCTATATTTATTTTAATATATATAGAATACGCCAAAAAAATCCTCCTTCAGATATCTATTACAATTAAACTTCACTAATTGAAACTGTAGTTTAATAATTTTTTTAAAATGGTGTCTCCCACATTTAATTTATTACATAGTCTGAAGTACAATTATATCTCTACGAATGGGATTGATGTTTAAATACTTAAATAATTACTCTCCATTTAAAAATATTCACAAATTATAATATAGAATTTGAACATTACTTTTCACATGTAATTTTTTTAACTCTTATTATGGTAAACTAACATAGTAAACTAACATAACATGAGCCAATTTCATGCTATGCGATCATGTGACAAACCCTTTGGGCAAACAGTGGTGGCAAATATTTGGTCGGCGTGGTGGTGACGGTGGTAAGTGTAAGCGGTTTGTCACATGTTCGCATAGCCCTTTTCCTGGCTATGCGATCATGCGACAACCATTAAGAATGTCGTCGTTGCAGAGTAAAAGTGGGTCTTGCCAACATGCTTGTATCTAGTTGGCTGCTTGCTGGTAAAGTGACCAAGGATCTTTCAAGGGGTTTGTGACTGTTGACTATGTGACTTTGTGACACTGGCACCATAAACATGACCGTTTGTTTTCAAATTCAAAATTCTTTGAGGGGTTTTCGCGACATGAAGTACCCAAATTTATGGTTTTAGCGGCTGATCTCGACTAGTTTGGTGGTGCTAGATGTTGTCGACTGATCCGAGGGTCTCAGTGGTCAATAGCAATGATGTTTTTGTACCTGGTGGTGAGTGGTGGAGGTGTGTCGCATGTTCGCATAGCACTTTTCCTGGCTATGCGATCATGCGACAACCATTATTTTGTAGGGTTTTCAAGTAGCTAGCTATTTGCAATGAAAGTGGTAGCCGATTACTGTTGTCTACAATTTCTAGCACTCTACTCTAAACATTGGGCCTGCAGAAATGGGCTTAAAACTGATGATAATTCTGTTAATATTTTCTTTTACATATAAATATAAAAACCTCGGCTTCGGCCCTTCATCTATCAAAAAAAAAACATAGTATAATTTAAACATATATAAATGAAAAAAACTTATATCTTATATTTATAATTTGTAACATCATAAAATATGAAATATATTTCAACTTACATAATGATTATAATTCTTTCATTTTATTAAAAGATTAAAGTTGTCAAATTGAGTCTCTAAGTTTTTAACAATGTGAAAAATAAATCTAAAAAATATGTATAATAATAAGTATATTTTAATAAATAATCCCATAGAAAATATAAGTTTACTATAAAAAATAATATAAAGGTTATGTGCATAGTTATAAGATAATATAAGATAAATATAATAATAATATAGTTAAAAGATGATATAAAAATAAAAATAACTAAAATATAATACTATCATAATGATAATATTATAATAACAATATCTATATCTATGTATTTCTAAATATATTATAAAAAATTAATATTAATTAGATGATACAAAAATAAAATCAATTAAAATATAGTACTATTAAAATGATAATATAATAACAATTCCAAAATATATGTGTTTTAAATAAAAGAATGTTTCCAAATAAAATTAAATAGTAATATTATCTTAAATTAAAAAAAATTAATCACAATAAAAAATAGTACACCAATAGCATACGATACACCAATACCATTCACCATTGCCGTTGGATTATTATACATCAACGACCAAAGTTGAGTTTCAGGCTGAAAGGGAAAAGAAACCCCATCTTTTCAAATGCATCCTGGAATCATGACACGTGTCACTTAACACCTCGCACGGTCATCAGTCTACCAACAAATAACATTGAACAATGTCATTTCAATTTGGTGATGACATGAGACTGACACGTCTGACTCATGATGTGAGTCATCTTGACTAGATTAGTTAATGGGACCCATGGTCCACGTGGCCACCACACCATTCACCATTACCATTGGATGTTTATAGATCAATGACTGAAGTTGAGTTTCGGGCCGAAAGGAAAAAGAAACCCTATCTTTTCAAACGCATCTCAGAATCATTACACGTGTCACTAAATTCCTCAATCGACCAACAAATAACAATGTCATTTCAATTTGGTGATGACGTGACACTGACACGTCTGACTCATGATGTGAGTCATCCTAACTAGCCTAGTTAATGGGACCCACAACCCACAGGGCCACCAGTACCACACCATTCACCGTTGTCATTGGATGTTTATAGATCAACGACTAAAGTTGAGTTTCGGGATGAAAGGAAAAAGACACCCTATCTTTTGAAATGCGTCCCAAAATCATGACACGTGTCACTGCTTAGTTAACACATTGACATAATCACATTCCACTTACAGTTAATAGTGACATTATGAATGAGAATGACATTAATACATTATGAGTCATGATGGGTTAGTTAACAGTGACATTAGCAAACCCATTCTGGATTCATGACGCGTGTCTAGTAACTAGTGGTCCACGATTCCACTCACATTTAAACTAAAAGTGACACATGACAGGGTGTGATGACTATAGAGTATAGATTGTACAATTTTGGTGCTTTAAGTTTCTTTAATTTTGCAGTTATACATGGTCTGCAGATTTAGAAATTAGAAAGGGGTTACAATTTACAAACTTACAGCGCAACAAAGTTATGGATTCTTAATTTCTAGGTTGAGGATTGAGGTCCAAGGAAAGCAAAAAACTACAAAGTCTCTCAGCTCTCTACAAAAATCAAAACTAAGGGCAACATGAATGTCAACGGGTGAGTGTAACTACTAAAATCTTGAAAATCTACATCCCGCATTTTAAATTTTTCAAGTCTCTTGATTTACAACTTTACTGTTTATATTATATAAAAAAATTTAGTCTGTTAGGTTTTAATTTTGAATCACCCCTGTAGGCTTGTAGCTACAAATACCAAGAATAACACGATGGGAAAAATAATAGAATTCCATAATATGCTTAAAACACCAGGTTTTAGTGATTTATTCCATGATATACATGATCCTGTTATTCATGGAAATAAGGGTATAATGGAGATTAGATTTGCACTTGAAAACAAGTGGAACCATCCAAATAAGGCTTCAAAATTTTATTCATTTAACCCTAAGGTAAATGCAACTACAAATAAAATTGCACTATGGGAAGCTGGGTCGGCACACATGGCGTTACCTCAAGTATTCCCTTGCCCAGAAATTGTTATGCTCTACGCCAAAAATTATGATGAAAATAGAAAAGCAATTGTGAATAAAAATACTCAGGAGGAAATTTTGTCCATAACTGAGAGTGAATTTGCTAGTTTGTTGAACCTAGGGTTTCAACAACAACACTCAAATGTACACATTGACTTGGGAAAGCTAGCAGAGGATTATGAAAAATTAGATGCAAAACAAAGAGATTCTTATATTAGAGGAATAACAAGCGGTTGTAGTCTGAGTCTAGATCATATACCTCCTTATGATTTTTAATTTTTTGTGCCATGGGCATAGGATAGTATTTCCTTGCTAGCATTTTGTTTGGGATTGGATAGTAACAAACAAGTGGGTGCCAGCATTCTTGAAATGCTTTATCATATTCATTTTGAAAAAGAACCAGTAAAATATTGTTTTATTGAGTACATTGTTCATTGCATGCAAGATCAATTACTAATGATTCAAAGAGGTTCAGAGAAGACATTTAGATTCACAACCTACTTGTGCTATCTTCTCCTAGCAAAGCATCATGCATTATTTCAGGCAAACAAGCTTTGCAGTCAGACTCAAGGCCAAAATCCAATATATGAGTGGACACCTCAAATAAGGATGATTGATAACAAAAGGAACTACAACAATTTTTTAGACTTCTTTTTGGCACCAATGTACCATAAAATTACAGGCACTCCAATCCCTAGATTACCTGTTACTTGTAGAAATTGCATTCAACTCAGAAGTCAACTACAATTGGCTGACTGGTACTTAATGGAAGAGTACGCTGTGTTAAGGTTTTATGGTTCATGGGTAGAACCCTACAAGCTTCCAATACATGTAACAAAGAGGGTATTTGCATTGGAATATGTACAAAAAATGGAGAGCATAGATGTACTCTTTAATGGTCAACAAAAGAAAATGATATTTCCCTCCTTGCCATTCTACTTTGGAGGGTTCGCATTTGAGAGAAGAAGATTCAAAGTGGCAGAAGCCTTTTTTTCAATTTTTCGATTTGATGTTGACAGTCACTGGCAGTATGATCCACTGAACATAATTGGAGCAAGGCTTAAAGATGATGGGAACTCTGCAATAAAATATCAACATGAAAGTATGCCTTTGATTGAAAATTTTAAAAACATGGACTCCTGGGAGGAGGTCAAAAAATAGATGGAGAAATATGCTGCTAAAAATAATATGTCAATACAGGAATTGTCATCACAAATAATGGCATTGCACAAACAGAAATGAAAAGTGCAGGCCATGACATCACCCATTTCTACAAGAAAGCTGATAAACTGTCTACAAAACGTATTCCAAAAGAGATAATGAATGAATGTATAGATTCTAGATGGAGTCGAACCAAAATTTTTGAATTTTGGGAAATGAGGAAGAATCTCGGTGAGCCAAAGACCTCTGCAAATCTTAATGAGGTGGAAGAGGATACAATGTTTAACGAATTGTGGAATAAGGAGCATCCAGCTGAAGCATATCACAATGATACTGATGATGATTATGATGACCAGGATTCTTTGAATCCCCCATGCAGTACAGCAATTAAGAGAGGAGTTGATGCATCCACCAAACTTCCATATAGCAAAGGGGTAGAAATTGTAGAAAAAATGGGCTACCAAGGTTCTGGCGGTCTGGGTCCCAGTGGGGAAGGGGTTTGGTATGCACCTGAACCACCAGCTATAGCACCAAAACATGGTAAAAAACTAGGCCTTGGGCATGGAGATCAATCATCAACTCGGTCAATTCCATTCACATTGGTTTCAACTTAGTTAATTCCATCTGTTTCTGCTTCAAATACAGTTCCACTTCCAGTTGTTCCAAGCACTCAGATTCAATCTAAATCAATTGTCACTCCCATAGCTGGCAATATCATTTGTACAACTAAAAGTAGTGGTCCGAAAAGGATATTATATCAATATGTAGATGCAAGAAAGGTTGGTCCCGAAGGTTAAGAAAGTGTAAAGAAGCAAAAGGTTATGACAAGTATTAGTAGTACTACTAGTACAACTGTGCCAATGGTGATTGTGAGTCCAACAATTGCCCATCCTTCAGGACAAAACCCTCAGAACAGTCCACAAACCCCACTTGTAATGGGTCTAGGTGTTGGTAATCCTCATGGTATTGGTGGAAGCTCGTACATCAGTGCAAGTGCTATTTCACCATTCAAACATTCAATTGTCTCACAAAATCCTGATTTTCATTACAATGAATTTGTAACTAACTATGAAAAATCAAAAAATAAGAATAGACAAAATAGTAAGACAATGAAGATGGAAGCAATTGTTGCAGCTCGTGATGCAGAACCTGCATCCAATAGGTTATTAACCACATATGACCTGAATAAAGATATGATGGAATTCATGGTTGTTATGCCCCCAGCTAGAGTTAACAATCCACTAGAGAGTAGGTTAGATCCATCTTAATTTCATGTTAGCACCCTCCAAATGGATTTATCCAAAATTAAAAATGTGGACAAGATAAATGTGTCCAAAATGACCAACCAAGTGGTCTACAGTTCAATGATGAATTTGGAGAGAGAGAAAGGAAAGCTTTAGGGCACAATAGATAAGTTAAAGGTAGACCTAGAAAATGTAAAGGCAAGTGAGAAAGCAACAGTAAACAGGTGCAAAGAATTAGAGAAAAGGATAAAAAATTCATTCTCTGGCTCTAAAGAAGCAATTGAACAGCAAGAACATATGGACGCAAAACTAAAAACTCTAAGGGAAAAATTGGAAAAAAGGGATAAAAAACTTTAGGATTACAAAGCCTCTTCAGTAAATTTATACAAAAACTTGGAGAATGTTGCACAGGTAAACAATGAGTTAAAGAAAGAATTGGAAAAAAGGGATAAAAAACTTCAGGATGAAAAAGCCTCTTCAGTAAATTTATACAAAAACTTGGAGAATGTTGCACAGGTAAACAATGAGTTAAAGAAAGAATTGGAAAATGAGAGGGTAAAAACAAAAGAGTGGGAAGAGAAAGCAGAGAAAATAAGAAAACATAGTGAACACTAGTACTCAGAAATGAAAGAAGACCTAAAGAAGGCAAATAATACTATTAAAAATTATGAAAACTTCTTGAATGACCATGTAAATAATACAGTACAACAAATAAAAAATTACTTTTGGGGGCAAATAAAGACTTCTACTGATAGGTTGTGTGATTGGTTTGAACTCTATGAAGCTCTTACAGATGTTTTTGAGAAGCTGAAAGAGCAACTTGAGGAGAACAAAAGTTTTGGTCAGAGACAGAAAACTGCAAAGCAAATTATGCAAGAAATCAACAGCACTGCTGACAGGCAATTAGCAAGCAAGGGAATTCAGGACCGTGTTGGTTCAATAATAAAGGTGACCATTGTATTTCATAAATGTTAGAAACTAACAAAAGCAGAAGAAGTTCTTGCTTTATTTGGGCCAAAGCTCGCCAAGATGAACAATAAAACAGCCAAATTAATATCTCTTGGTTTACCGAGTCCTGGACCTGATTTGTGAACAACGGGTTTCATTGGAAGAGAAGCTTACAAAAAAAAGTTGGAGGACACAATAACCTCTGATTTAGGCAACCTTCCTCAGGATAGAACTCATGAAGGCATTGTAAAGTGCATCAAAACATTCACAAATTTGCATGCACTAATGGAAGGAACATTGCTTCAAACTCACTCTTCCAAGTATGGAATTTTGACGAGAATGTAGGTCATTTACCATACCATCAAAAAATTTTCCCTTCCAACTGAAGAAGAATGGAGCATACTACAGAAACTTACAGAATCATCTTGAATCATAGTATGTGAAAGTACTTTCAGTTTCAATCATCTCTATATCTTTACTATATATCTTTCATATTATCCTATATACTATAGTCTAGACTCTAGAATTGAGTTTAAAGTAACAAGTTTGAACTTTTCTTTTTGAACAAGATCAATGTTGCAATCTTGCAGATGCTATTGCCTATGCTAATTTACTAAACCGGCCTGTCAAATGCAGAAATGTACAACTAAAGTTGTAGAGATGTTGTAGACTTGTAGTCTTGTAGTTGTCTTACTAATTTAGATTTTGAGACTTCACATTAGGCAAATCGACCTGAAGCTGTTGTTGCTCCCTTGTTTCTATAAAATGGAATTCAAGGTCATTGGCTTACTAAATTGCCAATGGGAATTGAGTCATTGACTTTTGTAAACAGAATCAGAGAGTTGTGTTCTTACTAGTATTAATCAATGAATGGATACATTGTATCATATTTGTAATTAAATTAATGAGAATCATTATTTCTAACTCTAAGAATTGTAACATATGAATTGCTATGTTGTCAAACAAAATAATGAAAAAACTACAAGAATTGTACCATATTAGCTGAATATTGTGAATGAAAACCATTAATAATTATTAATTATGGAATTGAATCTTGAATCTTGATGACATTATCAACCACATTCATGTTTTTGACATTGGGATATGCATGATTGATGATGAAATACAAAAACTGACAGTAGACTTCAGGGAAAAAGTTAATAAATACCTAGGACATGCTAATTCTTCAGTGCTACTTCTACAACGGTTCAATTTCAAGCTGCCACACCATATCATCATTGAGATCATCGGATTCATCGGCATCAACTTCATAGCTTCCTTGGTTCTTTGATATGTTTTCTTCACTCTGCATACCTCTTCTTAACTGATGTTCACCGCTAGCAGTACCAGTGCCAGTACATGGGTCCCGGTCAATGACATAATTGTCTCTGGCATTCCCACTCCCACTCCCACTTTGGTTTGACATGTTTCCCACCCCTCTTCTTTGACATTTCTTCCTCCACAATTTTAGTGCCCTTTCGTAAGGAAAAGTATTGACTTCATACCTGGATGTATAGAGCCTCAAGCAATTTTCCAAATTCTTGTCAAGTTTGTTTCTTAGCTTTGACTTTAGGAATCCCAAACCACTGAAAACTCTCTCATCCTGCACCAACCCCAATATCATGGTTAGACATAATTTAGCAAGATTGAAATATTTTGATATTGAATCAATCAACTATTCACTCTCAGCTAGGTTTTTCCAAAGCCTTGTTACCGATCCATCTTCCATAGGGTTCTCCATAAGATTAAATTGTTCCCTCATTGTCTGTGAAAAACAAGCTGATTGCTCTCTCAAATGATTTGCATCTAAAATTCCATTTAGAGTTACTCCATCTAACTTTTTGGTTTTGCAAAAATGATCTATCAAAGTTAGTAGCCTACTTTTAAAATCTTTCGGATTGTTCATACGCCAATAATGAGGAAACACAATAGCTATGGATTCAAGTAGTTTGACTGGAGGGAATCTTTCTCTAATCTGTGAGGAAAGATCAAAGGCAATGTGCTTCACTAAAGCTATTACAAACTCAATGATCTTGGTAAAGTCTTTCCTTTTAATACTTGATACTCACCTCCTGGGGTTCTTTCCTGGTTCCTCAAACTTGATCCTGACATTGTAGTGCATTGGTATCTCAACTCCGCAAACTTCTACACATAACTCCCCGTTTGAACCAATTTTTAAAAAGTTATCAGGATTGTCCAAATCTGTGATTTTCAGCGAGCTGGCAAATTTTACTTCATCAACAAATAAATGATAGAGATTATCGAGCATCAGGCATGTCAACTTACGCAACATAGCATATTCTATGATATACATAGCTCTTTGCTGGGCCTTTTTCATTAAATTTCTCATTTCCTCAAGCATGGGGAGAAGACCTGCTAATGTTGACAGTGTCTCTACATTACTTAACATTGACAGTAGCGCAGGAAATTTTGGTTGCCCTACTTCATCACGACTTGAGTTCATTAGACCAAGCAATGATTGATATTCTGAAAAAACTCGATGTGCTGGTCCATCCAAAGAGATCCATCTGGTATCATTATCCTTAAGAAGCTTGTTCCCATTAGTTAGTCTTTCAGCAAAGTGTTGAAATTCCTTGAATCATTTCGGACTTCAACAAAAGTATTGGTAGATCTCTTTGATTAAAACTTCAATTTTTTGTACTAGAGCATGCTTGCTGACAACTCCAAAAGCTAGATTCATTCTATGGGCCATGCAGTGAATGGGAGTAACGTAGGGTGCACAAGAAGATTGTATCTTTGTGAAAAGACCACCCCTGTGGCCTTGCATTACTGAAGCTCCATTAGCTCCAACACACACCAGCTTTTTAGCAATGGTCATGTCATCTATACCTCCATATTCAATTAGAGAACTCTTTACTAGTTGAAATAAATTTTCCACTGTCATATTATCCCTCATTTTAGCAACAGTTAGTAGATGAGGTTGGCGAACAAAATTCTATATAGTATAAACATGCATGCATACCCAGGAAGTATTGTCTACTACTATGACCTCGTCTAAAGATAATGCAATAAAATTTGACTCTTTAATTTTTGCCTTCAAATCCTCTTTTTCAACCTCGGCAAGACAATTTGCCCATTCCCATCCACTATTTACTGACCAGTGACTGTTAGGATAGTTATGAACTTTTAGAAAGTGTAATAAAGCACTCAATGATGGGTAGTCTATCATTGGATGCCCTCTACTCAAAATATTAAACACAACACTTAACTTAATAGCTTTTCCCATTAGTTCTACTTCCAATGCTTTTCCAAAACAAGCTTCAATAGAGCCTTTAACTTCACCAGGCTTCATCTTTATATTATGCTGAAATTCATATAATTCTGTATTCCTAACATGTTGAGATTCCTCCTTTGTTTTCCATCTTATCACTAATTTTTGAACTCCATCTATGGTTTTTTTTTCGTAAACTTTACCAATATGCTTTTCTATGGTGTCAATTTTTAGCTGCAACTTCTTTTCCTTATTATTTATCATGCTACAAATCTTACATCTGCATTCTATCAGAGGTTCCCCTTTAATTGGATTAGGCACTGGTTCAATGAATGGATATGTTGACACCCAATCTTTTTGAAAATTCCTCGACATATCCCACAGTCTATCATTCTTTGATTTGGATTTTCTTTTCTTCCCTGCAGTTGCACCATCATCTTTTCTGACATTCTCAGTCTCATCCATGTCGATTATATCCTTATGGCTACTCTGAGTATTTAACTAAAAATCTTCTTCAAGTTCATCGTGATCTGAGATATCAGGTTCGCTGACTTCTTCAATATGTCATGAAGGTTCAGCCTCAGGTTCAAAATCTGCTTGTAATGAAGTAACAGTAGCTTCCCTATTTTGGCTAGAAACATTTCCATGACCATGACCAAAGTACAATGATAAAGTTTTGCATTTTGTTAGTCTCTCTTGGCTTTCCCCATCGGCCAGAGCCTTACCCTTATTCTTGTTCGACATCTCAATTGGCTAATAGCCTAGTATTAAAAATATGTAAAAAAAATGTTTACTTGTTGAAGAAGTGACAAATGACAACATAACTATAATATACAATGTTTACATAGTCACAAAAATTCAGAATAATAATCACTTAACTTTGACTTGCCAAAGCTGTCGAGACTCAATAGTGAGACATTCTAAAATTCGCTATCGATCAAATTAAATTGATCCAAGATTCCAAATTATGTATAATAATACTAATGTATGAATGTATTTATACTAATCTCTTTTGGCAAATTGGGTGAGAGGTATTAGGTCAGTGTCCAAATATTTGGCGAAGCCCGCGTAATGATAACACATCTTGTGTTATTTCCTAGGCGATTATGGGTCACCAGTACTTTGGTATGATTAATAAAGATGGTGATTATGGGTCACCAATACCTTGGACATGTTATTTCCTAGGTGATTATGGGTCGCCAGTACATTGGTATGATTAATAAAGGTGGCGAAAACCCATCGATTTGAGACATGCATCCGTAAAATAACTGGCGAAGTTGGGGCCGCCTAAAAAATATTTATATATAACTATCAATGAATATAGGCCGTCCATTTGGGGTCACATTGAAATTATAAGTGAATTTTAAAAATATATCATGCCCAAGACGTATATGCCATTGGTGAAAATGTGCAGGAAATGGACAAAATTTAATATAGCGTTTGGCGATGGACCCGGGCAATGGACCCAATTTTCATAAATGTGGGGCGATGGGGTCAGTCCCATATGGGCAATTTATTCACCAAATCTCAGGATGCCAATGGGTGACATTCGCCAAATGGTGAATAATCACCACTAAAGTTTTCTTTGTCAAAGACCAAGTACATCTCTTTTAAGCTCCACTACTTAAGAGAACAAGTATAGGAGAAGCAAGTTAAATTAGAATATGTTGCATCAAAAGAGCAACTTGCTGACATATTTACCAAGCCTCTACCAAATAAAACTTTTGAATATCTGAGGACTAGACTTGGGGGCCATCCCCTATCTATCGGTCACTAATGTGATCTGGAGGTTGCATTAGCCTAATCTTATCAGAAGATCATTCATGTTGATGCAGCAAAGTTCACACTTTGGATTCTGTCTAAGGTTGTGAAATATTTCAGGAACAAATATTTGCACATTGGTATATAGAGATACATTTGGTGCATGCAAAGTATAGGAAGTAGATAACAGAAAGTCACATGGCTAACACAGAGCTATATGTTTATTTGTTTCTTTGGCATTTCTTTCAAAGGGAGAGATAAACAATATGATACCCAAGGAGATCACTAGAACATCTATCTAAGGGAGAGACAATATGAGAAGATAAACAGAGAGATAAACAAAAGGAAGATGAGAACTGGAAAGATCATATCTGCAGAAGAGAGTTTGCATTTGCAATGTTGTCATGTAACATAGTGATTAAACATATTAAGCTTAGAGAGAGCTTACCGAGCTATAGCATTTTCTTACAAAGTTGTAGAATACATGTTTGGTATGTGTATGGTATATTTCATATTACTTGAGTCGCCAACAATACCAAAGGGAGAGATTGATGAACTACAACTAATTGAGAACCTGATTGAAGAACTACAAGTGATTAGAGATCACCGAGAGCTAAATTGTTATGCAGGATAACTAAATCAATCATTATGTTGTCATTGATGTCAACTAGCTTTGACAGTACTTATCATCATAGTTGCAAATATCTAAACATCTGTAAAGGAGGAGAAAAGATGAAGAAAATAGATATCTACATGGAGGAAGATGGATATGATAGATAGGGATAAGGAATACTCTTGGTAACTTATTGATGAGTCTATGACTTCATATTGTTGACTTGAATATGTTGCATTAATCTATTATGAAGATAGGAGCAAAATGTTACAAAGCAGTGTGGTCAGTTAATGAAGCATTCCAATTTACACCGAACAAGTGTAGTGTATACCAAGTGACAGTATCAACCAAGCTTGTGTTCACCAATGCATTTCTTTGTTAACCAAGTATGGACAAAAGAACTAAATGATTAGTTTAGCCGATAGAAATTGATGAGCTGCAAAGTGTATGATTACGAGGTGAAAAGATAAAGTTTGTTGTAAGATCTATGACTAACAAAATTTAGAGAAGATCTAAAGGATATAATTGAAACATGTTACTAACACATTAGCCAAGGAAGGTTTAAGCGGCAAAATCAATGAAGGAAATTAAGCGGCAAAATCTGATGCATGAAAATAAAATGGTTTACTTGTCTATTTAAGAGACTAGAGTTTTACAGTGAAACTTATGCCGAAAGAAGGAGACTGTAGAGATATTGCATGAACAAGATTCATGGATGCCTGATCATACTGGTTGAAGAAGAACCAAACTACAGAATAGTACCAAGCGTCAGAGAGTTTTACCAAAGAATAGTAAGTTATTGAATGTTGATGAACTAAATAAGAAATATTGATCAGAGGATTTGTATGGACTTAAGATAGATCTGATAATCTGCAAATCAAGTTGTATTTTAATCAGATCACTTGTTATTATATTTTAATGATGAAGGGTGCTCCCCTTAATACCACAACCACATAAGAGAAATAGAGAAACAACAACAATAATAGGCAAGAACAGAAAATTGGCTTCTTATTATCTCCACAAATGTGGAATTACAAACTTTCAGAATTACAATATGCAAAGCCACATGGGCATTCCCTTACAATATTCTTTAGGACAAAGTCTCGAATCAATACCCAGATCTACTACCCAGAACTATTCTGAACTGCCTAAGACAATAATACAGCCTTCCTTATATAGGCAATTTTCCACCACCTGGGAAGGTTCCAGAATTTTAGCCAATAAGGCCGACCAAACTTAGAATTATTTTATTTTACATTTTATTATGTCATAGTCAGCTCAAGATAACCTTTGAAACCCGAACAGAAATTTTGAAGAAAATTATTTTCTGCCATTTCGGGTGGCCCAACTTTCGAAGACCATAAGTCATCACCAGTTGACCCGATCGGCTATTATAACCCCATTTCGGAAATGCCACGAAGCGCTCCACAGGCTTGACCCGCGCAAGCGCCTGTCACCCAAATTTTTGACCTCATCCGGGGGCTCTAAAGCCTTTAAAACTGAGTTCAAAGTTTCTGTACCCTGCTGCCAATACCGAAAATCTTCAATATCTTCCAATATACACTTGATCTGGCAATGAAACTTTACTGGCAGACTTATATGACCAAAATGAACCTCCAAGAAAGAAATCAGATCATTCTGAGCACATACGAAAATTACCAAAAATAGTAACTTTCCATAAATAGCAGCTCTGCACAAAATAGCCCTTATTGAATACAAAAACAGAAATATTTTTGGGTGATGCAAGATTGCTCTTACACCCAGGATGTTCCTGCATCATTTAACCATTGTAAATAGATAAAATCTTTTAGCCAAGTGGACTTGAAAGTCTTATATGTCATTCATAGTATGTACATTTTTATCCTATCAACCCCATATTGAATGTTGGTTAGACATTAACTGTTAGTGCTAAATCCTCTAACAAGGTCACACCTTACAGTGTGTTTTGTAACCTTTAACAGGGTTGGCTCTTCATCGAGCTCACTTCAGAAGAGTGCAATTTTTTTGGGTTACCGGTCCCAGGTGGTTTTTCCCTTTGCAGGGTTTCCACGTTAAATCTTTTTTGTTATGTGTTTATGTGGTGATTGTTTGGATACCATACTTTACATATTGCATGTTAGATTTGGTCAGTAATCACTATGAGAAATTAACTGGTAATTGATAATTTCATAGACTGTTAGTATTTTATGTTTACCAAGCTGTAGAATTAGCTGAATTTGTTTTGTGATATACATTTTGTAATTGGGATTGTGGATAACTGATTCACCCCCCTCTCAGTTATTCTAACAATTTGGTGGCTTTTAGAGTGTGGAGTGTTTCTCTCAAAAGGTTTTGTCATAAATCATTGTGTTGTGGTGTGCATGTTAGTTGTGTTTATTTCTATTAAGGTTTTGTAATTGGTTTAAAGATCTAAGAAATTTTTTTCATAACTCTCCTCTCAAGGTTAGTGTAGGAAGTTGTTCCACTACCTTAATTTTCTTATATTTAGTTGTATCAGAAACTGAAACTAACATAGTGACATGGACAATTAACATCTATAAATGTGGGTTTACTTTTTGACCAACAGTTTATTTCCTACCATTAAGATTAGTTGATGTTCAGTATCATTTTGACAGAGATATGATTGGGGATGATAGGGTGAAGTTAGTTAAGGTGAGACTTTGATGAATGTAGTAAATTCAATAACTAAGGTTGTAAGCACATAGAAGTTTAGATGTTGTTTGGATTATATGGGCCTCATAGCCCATAATGATTAAATTATAGTGTAGATTTTTAGCATTGTAGATTATGGAAGGATAAGTCAATGTCAACACTTAGTGCATATTTGATGTCGGTTGCCATTGATGGCAATCAAGTAGTCAACCGGTTAAGCACTTAGTTGAGTACTTTGACCAGAAAATAGTTAATCAGATGAAGAAATTAGATAGATAATGAATCATAGTCATTTGATATCATAAGATGAATAGGTACAAAGAATATTGCAAAGTAAAGGATGTTAGTCAAACTGGTAAACAAAGAGTAAGACAGGTAAATAAGAAAATTGACTAAGTACAAATTGGTGAATAGAGTGAAGTCAAATATTGGAACTGGTAAAGGAAATTGACTTTTTGTACAAACTGGTTAAAGGGATAAGTGTATTGGTGATTGGTGAACAAAATTTTTTAACTACAACTCAGTATGATGAACAAGTAGCTATTTTGGTTATGTTTCAACTAGTCAATAATAAAGTTCATAGTTTATCAAGCCGACTTGGATAGCTCAATGATCAGTAATGAGTTTTGTAGATGTAGTGAATCTATACATTCAGGAAGGTATGGTCAATGAGGAATCATTCCATTACACTTATTGGGATTGTAACGTTGAATGTGTATGATTCCAAGGTGGATTTAGAGAAAATGGGAAATAAGTTTATTTTATTTGGATTGAAAACAAAGATGCAAGAATTAAATAAGGAGGTGAAGGTAAAATGTGTTATGGTTGAAGAAATTTTTTTTGATGGTAATTAGGGTTGATGATAGGAACCCTAAACTTTTTATTAAGAAAAGGTGTGAAGTTTATTTAATGTTTTGGTGAGATAGACAGAAAAAAGGAGTGTTAGAGAAATAAAATAATACAGTATCAGACAAATCTAAAGGTGCAATCAAATGATTCAATGGAGTGGCCGGCGAAGGTCAATGTAGAGTAGTGTATGAGCTTAAAGGATCTGACTCAGCAAGTATGGGATACTATTCAATTCATTAATATTTTTGTTTCTAAACTACTATAGCAAGATTGTAAATACTCTAACAAGGTAGTTCTTAGTAGTACTTATTTATAAATCCCTTAATTGGGTGCACTCTTGACAAAGTTGTAAAAATCCTCTAGCAAGGTAGACCTTAATAGGTCTTTCAATACTCCTAACAGGATATTAATCACTTTTAACAAGGCAAGTCTTCGGAAGAGACATTGTAAGCCTTTGACAAGGTAAAATTCATAACTACAATGAGAAGTTTCCTAGGTGACAATTCCCACCATTGTTTTTTTCCTCTGACTAAGGGTTTCCACGATAAAAATCTAGTGTTATGTGTAAATGTTTCTTGTGTGGTTGAATTACATGTTTATATTTTTATTACAATTGCATGCATTTTTTATTTAAAAGTTTAGTTTTATTACTATTAAGGTTAATCAATGAAAAGGTGGTAATTTTGTAAGTACTGATTCACCCCCCTGTCAATACCTATTAATTCCAACAATTGGTATCAAAGCACTAGCTCTCTAGAGGAAAAGTTTGACAACTTGGGAGTAGATCTGAGGAGATGGAAAGGTATAGGCATGAGAAATAGTTGGAGGCAACCAATGATATGGTTGAAGATTTGAAGAAGATGCTAAGGGCTTCATTAGCAAAAAGAAGAGAATTGTTTGAACAGTCGAGAGTAAGTATGGATGGAATTGATGAACTATCTGAAGGAAGTGTTAACTCTGAGGAAGTTGATGTAGCAATAGAAGAGCTAGTGGAAAAGACCAAGATCCTAACTAAAGAAGTAACCAAGATTAAAAGAGAACAAGAAAGTAAAGCCTTAAGGATGTATGAAGTTCTTGAAAGCATGAGAACTACTAGAGATGCAAAAAGGACTATTGAAACTACAAAGAAGAATATTAAAGAATTGATTAGAGAAAAGGATGCTATACTTCAAAGGTTGACACATGAAAACCATGCACTGAATGAACAACTAAGTTACATCAATGGTGAAAACATACAAATGAGCACTAAAATGAAAGACTGGGGCAAGAAAATGAACAAATCAAAAAGGATTTAAAGATTGAAAAGGAATTCAATGAGAAGTTGAAATAATTTGATCAAAGCATGTAGAAAATTGATGAGCAATTGAAGAATCAAAGGAACCCTAAAGATACATCTGGTCTAGGATACAAGAGTGGAACATTTGAGAAAGGAGAATCTTCAAACTCCAATTTCAAGCCATCTTAGAAATAACCTAAAGTGAATACAAGTCCACAAGGTAAGAATCCTACTAAACCAACTTTCTATAATTGTGGAAAGCTTGGACACACTACTAATGTATGTAGGAGCATACCAGAGAATGTTCCAAGAACTACTCACTTTGATGGTTATTGTCATAATTGTAATAAGTATGATCATTAAGCTTGTGAGTGCAGATCAAGAGCTAGTAGTAGATCATATGAAGGGAGTTTCAATGGATACTATTACACATGAAACAAATTTGGACACAAGGTAGAACATTTTTTATCACAGGTACCATCACCAAGACTGCCTAACAAACCGGTGAGTTTTCTAAGAAGAGAAAGAAACATGATTGTCACATGCACTATCTATGGGAACTATGGACACATGGCTATGAATTTTTTATTAAGAAACCCTAGAGGTAATGCTAGACCTTGGAGGACAATAAGTATGGAATATTTTCATTGTTACAAGGTTAGACATCTAGCAAGAGATTGTAGGTACAGGAACCGGTCATCAATCAACGAGGATAGGAAAGGTAAAAATATTGTTAATCCTAAAGAAGCAAAGAATGAGATGAAGACAATATGGATTAAGAAAGGTGAATTCAATCCTTCTAAATTAACAAAGAGCTCCACAACATCAAGAAGCGTGGAGAATTCTTCATCAAATTAAGAAATTGGTAATACTTAGGGGGGACACTTCATTATAAAATCATTAAACTGGTCCTCTGATGAATATGCATGGTAAGATCTATCAACATTTTGAGATGTATTTCAATGCAGTATTATGATTTCATGAATTTGTGATGATAGTTTTATGATCTATAAAGAATGATATGACTAAAGATGATTATTTGCAAGTATAAGTTAGTTTAGGTATCAATTAGTTAAGAAAATTTATTGCACTATATTATAGACGTTAGAAATCTTTATTGCAATATAATTGCAAAAACTTAAAGTCATTTGTCACTTTACGATTTGGTGAAATTACTTGAGACCTTCTAAGTGAAATTCAGAGAAAATACTAAGTGCAATCTGAGTTGGAGTAGTTGAGATTTGAGATCGAACTAAGAATTTGAAGAAACCCTAGTCATGGGTTGAGTAGAGTGGTGTGACCTTAACCTTGACAAGAAAATTTCTAGTACAATCATGTTAATCATCATGGCAAGTAGCATATTAAATCCCAAACTGATTGACATTGCTGAGAAAGTGCAACCAAAGTACAAGTTGCATCCAATGAAAGTTGTTGAGGTTGATAAAGTCAAAGCCCTATCTTCCATACCTCCACAAGTGTCTTTAGTTAAAGACATCAAGACTTTTATCCATTGCAAGATTGAGGAGCTGGGAAATGACCAAATTGTAAAGGAATACAACAACATGTGTGTCAGTGGAGTACTGAAGGATGAATTCAAACAGTCAGAAACCAATGATTTAATGCATTGTGTGCATATATCAATGGATTTCAACATAGAATGGGTACAATATGTTTTGAGAGGATTCCATGAACAATTCATTTGGTTGGATAGACTTGTTAAAATCACAAAGGAAATGATCCATATGGTCACAGGATTCATGACCGATGGGGAGCCCTACACACTAAGGCAAGTTGCAACCCGTGAAGTGTCACGGTTGACAAAATCAAAATAGGATCATAGAGCAATGCCAGTAGTTGACATTGAAGACCTAGAGGTCATATTTGCATTGATGATAATAGGCTACAAAGTGTATCAATCTAGCAGGTTAAACAGTATACTGAGCGGTGCAATTCATGTTGCATACAGAATTGTGAAGGAAGAGATAAGTTATGACCTATCTGATATGGTATGAAGTCAACTATTTGCAAATTTACAAATATTTCAAAAGGAAAAAAAGGAATCACTATAGTATGACACACTTCTAGTATGTTTATTCTCCTATGTGCAAAATCTCTTTCCCGATAAGGGTCATATAACATGGAAAACTAATAGACTTATTGTTTATCAATGAGTGAGTATATTAAGGAATTAGGAGATAACTTCAATAATATCATGTGGGGATACTTCAAATACTTCTAGTATAGAATGCATAAGAGGCTTAGGATCCTAGCACATATAGTTGAAAGGTATAAGGAGATAGTGTGTTTTATGGTCAATACTGATTCTTGTATCATCCAAGTAGTAGATCCTAGAACTTCATGGGTACCCCCTATGGGATATGAAGTGGATGAAAATATATTAGTAATACACGTATATTCAATGATGACAAAATCATTAGATTGGTCAAAACCTAGGTTTGGAACATATGAAGAGGCCTATGCAAGGATACAGTCAGAACTGAAGAAACCTAGAATTAAGAGAAAAACAAATGATTAGTGACCTTGAGCTAGAATTTGTCACAGGAGAAAGTAGTAGTGTAGAGGGAGAGTCGTAGAACATTCCTAAGTTATATTCCAAGAAGAAAGGAAAATTGATGACTAAGAATTCCTTAACATCCATTGTAGATGTAGCAGAAGAAGCATAGGTACCAGTGAAACTTGCCCCCAAAACTTATAAAAAGAGAAAGACCAAGAAAATAGTAGATGATGAGAGAATTGATTCAGATAAGGAAATCTCTCAACTAGCCAAGAAGGGCAGTTCTTATAGGTTAATTCCCATAGTTGAATAAGTGGCTAATGGGATAGTTGAGCATGGAAGAATTTGAAATATTAGTGAGCACAAATACAAAATTATGACTGGTGAACAAAAGAAACTATTAGAACATGCTATCATTGAACATTTGCATAAATTTCACAGAGTTCCACTAGAGCTGCAAACTCATATTCTTGAGGAACTATATCAAAAGGTTGATGCAAATGGAAATATGTTTTGCAAATAGCAAGGAGATTAAAGAAAAAACTCTTGTAATTACTGTTCTAAATCTCTCAACATTAAAAATTGATGAAGCTCTAAAGGAGAACGTCAAAAAATTCAAAGTAAGAAGTAGAGCTCCTAGAATCTTGGTAAAAAAATCACAAGAAGTGGAGAATAAAGCAATTGACATATGGAAGTGAATTTCCAACATTTATCAAGAGGAACCCCAACAAGACACATATGTGAGTACACAATAGGTGGATGACACCTTTACCCTAAATCAATTGATTGGAAATATAATGTCAAGTATACTTGGTCATATTGAAGAAATTGAAAGGATTGACTTGACAGAGGACAGTACAAATGAAGTTATCACTGAGGACATCACAGAAAAAGTACCCTCTTCTGATGATACTTTGGACATTGGTAATTTATCATCCATGCAAACTTTTTTGGATACCGATGTGATGGATGTGGATACAAATGTAGACAGTATGCTAGTGGGAGTAGAAGACAAGGAAGAAAAGACATAACTGGTGAACAATACCAGTATGGTGAATTCACAATAGATTGAGGCTCTTTCCACCTCTCAAATTAATCCTGCTGCACAAAACATAATGATAATCCCACTAAGGAGAAGGCAACAAAGAAGGAGAGTGAAAAAAATATTTTTGAATTGTAGAATCTAGATAAGGACAAAGGAGATTTGCAACACCTAGATACACCTAGTGTATCTCAATCTAAAACCCAAACTCGTGAGAAGTCAAGTGAAAAGAAGAAAATAAAGAAAGTTGAAGATGAAGAGGAAGAAGAAGAAGAGTCTGAAGATGAGATAGTGATACCAACCATTGATATCACTAAACTTAAACCAAAGGAGCTAAGGAAGTATTCAGAGAAATGTATCCTCAAGGCAGAGAGAGACAAAGTCAAATAAAAGAAGAGGAAGGCCAAATTTTTGAGAAAGGCCAGAGATATCCTATCTGACATAGTCCTTGATTTTAACTATGATGATGATGCCTCCATCATTGATCAACCTAAAACACTTGTAGAAGTAATTAATGATCTATATCATGATGTAGGAGAGGCAATGACAAAAATAGCTGAGAAAAGTTTGGCAAAGAAAATGATGGACAAGTTACTTGTGAAAATTGCCATTAATAAAGTGACATTGTTTGGTCTTATCAAACAATTAAAGGAGAACTTGCAAGAAGCCGATCAGTTACTTGTAAAAACAAAAAATACCTCTCATTTCCCTAGGGAGATAAAGGACAAGAGAGAACAAGAAGAATAGGAACTAATGAACCTAACAACTACTCTGGATCCTACAACCAATTCAATATCATTGTATAGCTTGAAGGTCAAAGAGATTTCCTATCAGATGAGATAGTTGTAAGAAAAAGATGACAAAAGGGTAATGACTCTATTAGAGTTACAATCATTCTTAACACCCACTATGGTCATACTATAGTAGAGCATCAAAAAGGCATAAAGACTCATAGCAACCCTTGATATGAGTATCTTAGGGAGTATGGAGGAGTTAGCATCTAGACTAAATGGACATATTATAGCTTTGGAGACACTGAATGAGTCTTGGCAATAATCTATAGATTCTACAAAAGAAAACTACAAGGATATTTTTTAAAAATTGTAAGTATATTATGAGATGTAAATTTTGATGTATATACAAGTTGGTTATATACCTTTGGCATTGTTGTCAAAAGGGAAGATAATATGATAGTGTCAGTATATACACAAGGGAGCTAGTATAGATAAGGGAGCTAACACATTTGCATATAATTTGAGATTTTGAGTTTTGTCATCAATACAAAAGGGAGGGAATGTTGGCATTGTAGATGATGTAAGGAGAAGTTGGTGTGAACACTTAGTGCATATTTGGTGTTGGTTGTCATTGATGGCAATCAAGAAGCCAACCAGTTGAGTACTTTGAGAAGCAAATAGTTAATCAAATGAAACAATTAGATAGATAGTGAATCACAGTCATTTGATGTCACGAGATGAACAAGTACAAAAATATTGCAAAGTACAAGATGTTAATCAAACTGATAAATAGAGAGTGAGACAAGTAAACTAGAAAAGACTAAGTACAAATTGGTGAATAGAGTGAAGTCAAATATTGGAACTGGTAAAGGAAATTGACTTGTTGTACATAGCGGTTAAAGTGATAAGTGTACTTGCAACAAGAGAACACAATTTTGTGATCGCAACTGAGTATGTAAGACATGTAGCTAGTTTGGTTATGTTTCAATCAGTCAGTAATAAATTTCATAGTTTATCAAGCCAAGTTGGATAGATCGGTGAGCGATAATGAGTTTTATAGATGCAGTGAATCCAAATATTCAGGAAGTAAGGTATGGTCAATAAGGAATCATTCCATTACACTTATTGGGATTGCAACCTTGAATGTGTATGATTCCTAGGTGGATTTAGAGAAAATAGGAAATAAGTTTTTTTTCTTTTGATTGAAAATATAGATGCAAGAATTAAATTAGTCGATGAAGACCTAATGTTAGAGTAAAGTATTAATTTAATTATTTTAATTAATTAACTTTACTCCCTTCTTAAGATGTCTCATTTTTTTCTTTAGTTGTTTATATTTAAACCTCTCTTGCATTGGTAGTGTTATATTTAAAACACTCATGCACTAGTTGTTTTAAATACAAACTTGCATGCATTAGTCATGTAATAATTAAACTAATTATTACATGTACTTCTGCTTTTTAGGGTTTCCCTTTCAAGGCCTTTGATCTCCTTTATAAGGTTGATCCATTGTATATTTTATTCATTCATTAATTGAGGATATTTTCTTCTTCATATTTTTTATTCAAACCCTTGCCCTCTTCTTGTCTCTACTTCTTTGTAACAGGTTTTTGTATCCAAGTGATCTTCGAATTTTGTGGATTTGTATTGCTCAAATCCTACATGGTATCAGAGCCTAATCTACTACAAATTATTTGCATTTGAAGGAATCAGAGATAAGAAAATCATCTGGTTCAGATTAGGGCTTTTTTAGTTATTTTTTATTGAACTTAGGGGGTCCCTAAATTTTGGTGCACTTTGAGCTCAAACAGACCTCACCGTTGAGCTCGCAGTACCCAAAAACCCCTATTTCGATATAAAATATCTTACTTGGACAACTTTGCATTTTGGGGTATTTTTTTGGTACCAGACAGCCTAGCACACTTCCCAGGGTGAAATTTGTACGAACTGACATGCAAATCAAGGCAAAAATTCTCTATTTTGACATGCAAAATGGGGCAAAAAATTTACTATTCAACACGCAAATAAAGACCAAAAAAATTGGCATGCAAATTGAAGAAAAACTCTACAAGGCTTGGCACAAATCCTGAGGCATGCATGCGATTTTGCAAAAAAAAAAATTGGCCGTCAAATTTAAGCCCGTTATTTGATGATGTCAACATGCATCATCATCATTTGCACCATTTTGGGCCCTCTAGCGCACCAGTTGGTATTTTGCTCATAACTTGAGCATACGGTGTCGAAATTGGGCAAACAAGATATCATTGGAAAGCTGGTTCCGAGCTCTATCTAGATTTGGAGGTTTGAATTTCTGATTTTTCTTTTTTAATGGTTTTTTTTCCTGTCAAAGTTAGATGTTCTATTTTACACTCTGAGAGCTCTATTTTGCACATTCAAACTCCATTTTGGGCAAACAATATATCATTGGAAAGCTTGTTCAAACAGTTTTCTAGTGTTCTGAGTCATTTTCTCAAATTTTGCTCCAGGTATATTTAATTTAGTTTTTTGCATTTATGCACTCTGGTGGATATCTTGGATGTTACAGGTCCTGGGATCTCTTCCCTTTAGGAGATGGCTCTTCTTAGGCTATTCTTTTATTTCAGTAGCCTTCGCTCTTCTTTGAGTAGTGTATACTTCACTTTTGTAGCATTCTTTTATGCACATGCACTGAGATAAAGTGTCATTCTATTGCATGCTTGGAATCTTGAACATGTTTGTGGCACTATTTGAACTTGCACTCCATTTTAAAGTTCCATGGGGGGTTTGATGCTTTCCCTTGTTTGCCATCTACCTTTGTCAAGTGAGTGTTCTTTCCATGACATTAGCCTCAGAGTATCTTTATTTTTGTTTGTACTTTCAGTGCACCTTCAATGTTCCTGGTTCTTCACAATGTAGTTCTTATTGGCACTATTTTCAGTGTACCTATCACCTCTCCCTTGTCAGCATTATGGGGGGTTTCTACTTATTGTTCTTCTACTTCCTTGGTTCGATAGTGTGAGCTATGTATTTAGTATTTGTTCCTATGTACTAGGCGGATGTAGTGGTTGGGTACCTATGCATTTCAGTGAGATGGATCATTTACCATATAGACACTCTTTCTTTCCTATTTTTAGAGGCACTCTTCCATCTTTGATTGATCAGATCTTCAGGCTTTGGTTTTTTATACCATCTATATCTTCGATTTTAGTTGTTTTCCTTTGTGTGCCTCTTGATTCGAGTAGTGTCATTTGAGGGCACTCATACAGATTATAGTCTTATCTGCCTGGTCATGCTCTATTTTAGTGGAGGATCTTCAGATCAATAGTTACGTTTTGATAGATTTTACATCTTCTTGCTTCAATGATGTTCTACATGTTCATTCTTGTTCCTATTTTCTAGAACACTCCCTAGTTTTGGAGGCTTCTTTAGTCCTTCAGACTAGTCTTTGTCTCTTTTTGGATTAGAGTTTTTCCCATGTGGTTTTCTCTATTTCTCCACTTTATAGAGACTCTCTTTTGTACTTGGGTACCTGATAAGGCCTTTTGTTGTCGAGACTCATTTTTTCAGCACTGTAGTTTCCTTTGCTTCCTTCTTGCATTTTTTGTAGCTGCATTGTTGCTCATCTTAAGGGGGGTGTTAGAGTAAAGTATTAATTTAATTATTTTAATTAAATTAAGTTTACTCCCTTCTTAAGATGTCACCTTTTTTTTCTTTAGTTGTTTATATATAAACCTCTCTTGCATTGGTAGTGTTATATTTAAAACACTCACACTAGTAAATTTTACCCTATTTTTCGACGAGGATTAGTCAAATTTTTGATACCAATTGGTCGAACAGACGACTAAAACTATTGTCAAAAAAAATTCATCGATTATTTTATAGGAAAAACCATCATCAAAATTTCAACACACCGAGTGGTCAAATTATCGACCGAATCATCGTTGAAGTAATCGCTTGAAACTGGAAGAATTGAGACCAACTTTGGTTAGCATTGTCATCAAAATTGACATCGAATGCATAGCATTCTCGTCGAACCTACTAATATGTAAAGGTCAAAATTGAGACCAACAGTGTGTCACATTTTTGACCAAATTTCATCAAAATTGATGTCGAATGCATAGCATTCTCGTCGAACCTAGTAATATTTAAAGGTCAAAAAATCAACCAAGACTAATTTTTGGTTATAAAAAAATGTGACGGTGATTGAAAAAATTTCATTGTCACTGTCATATATCTGAGGTCAGTAATCGTTCTTTATAATATAATTTATTATATATTTAGACAAATTATATTTTAACGTTGCTTGTCTTATTTTATCAGGCCTTCCTATACCATCTTGCTACTGTTGTTTATTGTAATTAGAAATTCTATTAAATACTAATCAGAATGGGGGCAACATAGTTTATGATATTTTTCATTAAAGACTAGATATGTGTTTGGGCCCACTATGCCTCTGCATCATAGTGGTATCAGAGAAAGGGACTAGATATTTGCAAGTTAAATATTAAGAAGAATCTTAGAAAAGGTGAAGATGAAATTGAAAAAGATAGAGACAGACATGGTAAAGGTGTTGAAAAAGCACCTAAAGAATGGAACAAAGAAAAGAGATAAAGACAAGAAAAGAGAATAGGAAAGGAGACTAGAGGAGATAAGAAGCTTAAGGAAAGCATTATAGGAAAGTACAGAAAGGAAAAGGAATTTGAAAGAACTCGTAGAGAAGGATAGGAGGAATACTGATAGGTTTGCAGAAAATGTAGGCACTTGAGAGAAAGGTCATTGAAGGTAGTGAAAATTTGGCATTTGAGTGTCAAGAAGAAGGTGCAATGGTCTGTGCAAAGGCTATTAGAAAGAGGAAAGTTGGTGGATGAGAAAGACAAGGAATCAAGCAATGAAAATGTTCTTGATTTTGATTTAGAGATGCAAGATGCTAGTGAAGATAGAAAAGAAGAAAGTCTTGAAGGGCTTGAGAGTGATGAGTCAGTTGTGGTAGGAACTATGTTGTTTCCTTTGGAGGAAGATAAGGGTAGTATGAAAGTTACTCCTATGACATCACATAGTGAGGGTAATGATGTGGCCATGGAGCTTGATGATTGTTTGGTATGCCAAGAGAAATGACATGAGAGTAAGGATCAGTTGGTGAGAGTTGAGTTGGTCTCAAGGGAAGAGACTAAGGATGAGTTAGCTATGATGATGGGCCATGGAATGGCTCAAGAGATTGTTTACTCTCCAAGCATGGAGGCATGATATGTTGATGGTGTCAAGGAAGAGGAGTGTCTTTGGAAAGTAGATTTATTGAAGTTTTAGATGTATGCAAAATTAGAGGTTCAAAATAGGAAGAGGAAGTTGTTGATGGCCAACAAAGAGAAGTAGTTGTTCATGTTGCAAAGAGAAGTCAATCCAAAAGTCAAGATCAAGGAGTGGGGGTTTGAAAATGATGGAAAGCATCACACTACCGCAATTTAACCATCACACAATGACATTAGCAATTAATAGGGAACATAGATCAGACCATGACATGCATACAAGGATATAGACAAATGATTTTGAGATACAGAACTATGCAATCCAATCTCCCAAGGAATAGACAGCACCACTTATCGCCATCTTTGCCAAAATAGGATTTGTCTTCAAGGCCTCTTCATACGCAGTCCAGCTATGCACAGGAGCATATCTGACAATCTCATAGAGGGTCCATCCCTGAAAACAAAAGCATCATTTCAGTTTGAATATTGAATATATAAAAATATAATGATGAAAGAAAAGAAGACAATCATACGCTCTCTGATTTTGAGGTATAGAATAGCAAATATAAGCTGAAAAGCCAACCAAAAACATAAGAGACAAATCACACTTCAGGAAAGTACACAAAGAAAAGCAAGATAATTTCTTATCAGGCCACTGAAAAGCTCTTGGTATTTTAGATAAGACATCACAGGTATTTATTTGTATTCTGAAGCCTTGTTATAGAAATTTGTTTTTATTAATCCTCATAATTAGTTAGCGAATCTTCTTCTTTCTTTCTAAATTCATGGATGATTCTATTTTTCTGCAGTAAATAGCATACGTATCAGATAAACATGAAATCAAAAACAAATATCTACCTCTAAATACAACTCCAAATGAATGAATAAAAGAAGTAAATGATAATGCCAATTGGGTATATAGTAAATTAAACAATTTAATCATACAAATAGATGTGGATAGTGCACATCACAGTGATGAAGAAACAATGCTAGTAGGTTAGTCACATACAAAGAGACTAGCTTAAGAGGGAACATAGATCAGACCATGACATGCATACAAGGATAATAAATAATTATAGTATGTTCAACTAGAGATAAGATATCAACCAAGGCACCTACATGAAATAGTCATATATCAAGTGCTATAACATGATCAAGCGATGGTTTAATCATTAAGAGTCACAACTACCAAGAAATAGAGCATCATGATTACATATAGAAAAAAGAGGTGTTACAGGTTTGCATCACACATGCTTAAGGAAAAAGTTTCTAATACAACTGAAGAGAGTAATTAATATGGAAAATTAATCAAATTTAAGCAACATATGGCATTAATTTGATAGTTTGATCAAAGGCCACTTTTGTAGGCACCACCCACCAATCTTGGAAAGGAAATAGAGCCTGTATACCCATATTTGTTTGTCATACCCTTTTTGCAAGGAACTCAAAAATTATTCAAATTAAACAAGTATGAACTAAAAGAGACTAAGAAAGAAGGCAAAGGTTTTACCTCACTAAGATGATAGTAATAATGAGACAAAGAACCATGAAGACTAAATTCAAGGACACCAGATCTGAACATCTGAATTCGATCAAATTCAAAAATTGGTTTTCCTTCATAGCACTATCAAGTCAACATCATGAGCATTATTTTGTGTCTAGAGTGTCATCAATGTTTTTAAATGTAGAATGAAATGGTTGTAAGTATGCATTTCTACCACATGCAAATGATTCTGAGATACAAACCTGTGCAATCCAATCTCCCAAGGAATAGACAGCACCACTTATCACCATCTTTTCCAAAATAGGATTTGTCTTCAAGGCCTCTTCATACACAGTCCAGTTATGCACAAGAGCATATCTGACAATCTCATAAAGGGTCCATCCTTGAAAATAAAAGCACCATTTCAGTTTGAATATTAAATGTATACAAATATAATGATGAAAGAAAAGTAGACAATCATACACTCTTTGATTTTGAGGTATAGAACAACAAATATAAGTTGAAAAGCCAATCAAAAACATAAGAGACAAATCACACTTCAGGAAAGTACAAAAAGAAAAGCAAGATAAGTTCTTATCAGGCCACTGAAAAGCTTTCGATATTTTAGATAAGACACCATAGGTATTTATTTCATTTTTTTCATGAAGTATATGCATGATGGTATATTGATTTATTATCATTTCTTTATATTGCTATATAAAGTATCTTTGTTAAATGCCTTTTGTCTTTTCTTCCATAGGTCATTCTTACAAATAGATAGTAAAGAGGTATGGCATACTGCTCCACATCTCAAATTGCTTCTCCACCTTCTCCATCACCAACTGAGGTATGTTAACAACAATTTCCCTCACATCATTTCTTCTCACTGCCTCATCATACTTTTCCCCAAGTGCACCAAGGACTACAAAGAAACAAGATAAACAAATCACAAGCATATAGTGATGTTAGAATAGTTACTAAAATGGTCATAAATTATGTTCTTATAGTAAAAGAATACTTTGACATAAGAAAAAAACTACACAATATTAAAACATGACATTGTTCTTTAAAAACTAAAAAGGTACCTATAACGAAAAAATTCATTTCGACTTGCTAATTGGTTGTCACTATTAACTCTAAGCTTATCTTTAAAGTTTGAGCTTCACTTGGTTTCGAGAATAGTTTAATATTATCTACTTAACAAGGCCAACCATGTAAGGTGGAAGCTCATTTGGCCCCTCCCCCCCCGCAACATCACTCTAAACTCCCCATTAACATTTAATAACATTCATTCATTCATTCATTCATCCATTTTTGAAATATAGCATTCAATCATTATAATCACATGATAACATTCATTAACACATAAATTTCATTAACACACAACATTTATGAATAATTCATTAACACATAAAATTCATTAACACACAACATTCATGAAGAATTCATTAACACATGATTCATCAACATTACTAGTACAAAATTACATCCATTAAGACAACGTTCTTTCATTAGTAAAAAATGTTAATTATAATCATTTCTTTTTGGGTTTCTTGCTATTTTTTTTAATCATGTAATTTCTAAGAGGAAGATCAATGTCCTCATCATTCCCCTCCTCTACTGATTCTAATTCCAATGCATGTCTCCTCCTCATCTGTTCAGGAACATGAGGCCATTGTGCCAAAGGGGGGTCCGCTGCAATAACAACTACTTCATGAGTTAAATTCACACCATTTTATATTAGTGAATTACAAGTATTTAATTAAGTAAAAGAACTATAAATCAAAAAATTAATTTAAAAGAACAAAACATAGATTTTGTTTACTTGAATGTCCACATGATCTACATGGTGATCAGTCTGAACATCCTCTAGCACTCGTTCAGCATGACATGATTCTGTATCCTCTAAAATATACACAAAAAGGTTACACCAAGTTCAATTTAAGATGTTAAATTGTATTAATAATTACATAATTAGTTTTAAATAGCAAATGAGAACCTCCATTGAAAGTACGATGCACATCAGGGGCTTCATCATGCGGCGTATGATCTGTGTCATGATTAAGAGGCTGCATTGCAATGCCATGCACATTATTATCAAATAGATTATTGCTCAAGTATTCAATTTCTAATATATTTTTTGGCATATTTACCTATGCACATGATGTAGGAGACTCTTCGGTTGGGCCAGTGGAAGCTTTCCATAGGTGTTTAGCCACGGCTTGATAGCCTTCCTTGAAGGCAATTTTTTTGTGTTCTATCGTGGCCTCTAAATTAAATTCAGAGCCCTGCATTTTTTGATTAAACAAAATTATTTGCATTTTATAAATAATTTTTCTCTGCAATTCATTTACTACTACTTAAAATTCATGCTTTAATTTTGGAATATCCACCAGAGCCAAGTCTGTGCTGCCCAATCTTTTGCAGCCTGGCCTTTGTTTCCTTTGATGTGTCTTGCAACCTATGAAAAGTTTGAAATATGTTAGATGATATAGATATAAAGATCACTAATTAGTGCATTATTACATTGTACTAGTAGTTAATACTATTACATACCTTCTTCTCTCATTTGTTGGTGTAATTCTTCTTTGAGCATCCCCTTTCTCCTTTGCATCCAAAATGAACTCATTCCAATCCCTCACTGGAATAAAGGGAGGACGCTCGTACTTTGGGTTCTAGACGAGACTCTTTCTATATGAGTCCCTCACAGTCTTAAGATGTTTGCAAGCTCTTTCTAAAATTTTCTTCTCATCAAAAATATTACTACCAAACTCATGCTCTAAATATTTAAGGAGCTGATCTTTTAATTTTTTGTCTTGCAAGTTCCACCTTTTAAGAAAAAACACAAAATTGTTAGATAGAAAAATTGACTAAAGTTGTGTACCTTGAATATAGTAAAAGAAAAGATCCGAATGAAAGGAAAAATATTGTACCAATTAATGATATGAAAAAAAAATAGTGGGATAAGGTTAGTTCACTTATGATGTTCCACCTTCTACGTATGGTGGGCCCAAATATCTGCAGTGCGAGGTCATAAAGTGTCCTATAAAATGAATCATTTCCTGCAAAAAAATGTCATGGGATAATCAATCCAAAACTTGTTATGAATAGGTAAATGTATATTACAATATAAAAAATAATAATTTTAAAGTACCTAGAAGCTTAGGATATTTTAAAGGCATTGATTCATTATCACCAATCAACAATGACATCTGCATAACTCCCATGCTAGAAACACGGTTAGATCCAGGAAATGATGGTGAATTATCACCAATACATGTACTCTAATCTGTATCTGGCGTAGCAGATGGTGCCGCCGATGTATCTCCTACTCCACAAAATTAATCCACTATGTGATGCACCCAAGGTTAAAGTACAAATTATCAAATCATAATTAACACAAAACCAAATATAGCAAAATAGGGATTTACCAGGCATAGACCATGAAGGCGTCGATGTTTGCATGCCCCTTGTTGCTGACATTGCACTTGGCAATCTCAGATGGACGTCCGTCAACCTCTTAGGAGGAGTCTCCTGCACTTGATGACCTGAACAATACATTGTTAGCAAAGACATTTTGAAATAATAAAAGTAAGAGTTAACTTAAGAAGTTTTTGAATGTTCCAAAGAAAAAATTCCTTGTAACTTGTCAACTAAAGGATTATTTTACCTGAGGTGGCCGGAGCTCTGCTAGTACCGACCTCACCACATTGTCCTTGACTAGGTTCTAGATTAGTTTCCAAAAAATCATGTAACAAGAACACATATTACATATTTTACTTCACAACATAAAAGAGTATAAAATATAAACCTTTATTGAACTTTTGTTATAACTAAAGATTCATTACTGCTTACTTCATAATGATGAGATTGTGCTTTCAATTCAGATAGCCTCTTTAGCATCTCCTCGATTGGAATATTTGTTTCATCCAAAATTCTCATTATTTTTAAATTGATTTTTTTTAGTTTTTCCCTCAACATAATTGTTACATTAGGCATTTCTGTGATAACATCATCAGAAGGGGTAGCTATTGCCTCTATTACTACAGGTGCTTTTCCCCTATCCTGAACATCAAATTGTGACAGGAATATCAGTAAAACTATCATAAAAACTCCAAAACTGTAAATAAAATAATGTAATAATATAAAAAATTTCAACTATCTAATTTGTACAATTTCAATAAGGTTTACCCTTGCTAAAGAATGGGTGGGAGGAGCATCCTCGTGGCCTCTATCATGTGCGGGATCCATATCGTCCTATGACAAAGATTAAATATAAAAACTTCAGTGAACTGAAAGCAATAGACTTAGCAAAAAAAACTTATTAATAAAATGGTATATAGTACTTACCACCCTCATGATAGTAACTTTGTTTGTATCTATGTGATTTAAATGGTAATCTATTAGCAATTCTTCCCCTGCACTTATTGATTTTATCGCACATCTCATTTCCACTCGACTAGACCCTTTATATAGTAGGGGCCGGGATCTGCCTATTGTCCTAACGGGAGAAAGTTGTGATTCGCCGCTCGCTGTCGGCCGGTAGAAACTCATCCCGATGTCTTGCCTATGCCCACTGGACCAGATCCAGCCCTACAATTCTAAGGCCACTCCATAGATAGTAGGGCATCTTCTGTGGCTTTGGCCGCTTTACTATGACCTAATTAAACTGCTCTACCCGATGGAGATAGATTCGATAGATATGGATTCGAGGGAGCTTGAGATGGGGGTTCATTATAGGGAGGCCCCTACAATTCTCGATTGGGGTGGGTGGGCCCCATTAGAATAGTAGGGGCCATAGAATAGTAGGGGCCCCAAGGCCCCTTAGAATAGTAGGGGGGATGGTGGAGTCTTGTTCCCCCACTATATAAAAAAGGGCCCCCTTGTCGAACCGAATAGTAGGGGCCCTTTCCCCTTTCTAATATAGGGGCAGGGTCACAAAAACTTGATTCCCCTCACGCGCCTCAAATATGTAATTGGGTTGCTTATTAGTTGAGGAAGGTCACGTACTATTTATAAAACCCACAATATTACCTATTTCTTTTGGTCTCCCATCAATGTACATTGCAAATCTTTTACTTTGATCATTTTCTTTCCATTGTATATAATTTGTTGATAGTGCATACCTACGCATATTTTTTTTATATTGAACAATTCGCATCCAATCATTGTAATTGTAACACAGACTGACATACTTGAACAATTCAACAACTTTGTTGTAACATACATTTATCCCATCCATGGAAAATAGGCCCAAACCATGTAATGAGGATGGAGCTATGCAATATATCCTCTCATTAACACAAAAATCAGTGTTAATTGGAGGTAGCTCATTGCGTACCCATTCTTTCTCAATATGTGTGTACCAAAAGGGCACCTTGATGTCG
This sequence comes from Chamaecyparis obtusa, assembly GCA_027943335.1. NCBI lineage: Eukaryota > Viridiplantae > Streptophyta > Pinopsida > Cupressales > Cupressaceae > Chamaecyparis > Chamaecyparis obtusa. The sequence goes on along the minus strand of BSBK01003769.1, from coordinate 1,140,188 downwards.
CCTTTGGTCTCATCATCATAAGAACATGACCCCCCTTTAGCAAGGAAACATTGCATGCGTTTATCAATTTTTTTTTTAATCTTTTGACCTCTAGTTGATCTCCCTATTTTAGTCATACTACATGTAGAACTTTCATCTACCATTCCCTCATTTCCCTCATTCGATGTAGATAGATTTGACAAGTACCTATTTGGTGGGTCCTGCAATCCATCAAATGAGATATTGTCACGTCCCCGCTTCAAATATAATTTTGATAATATTTAAATAATATATATAGAATAATCAAGTCATGACCCATACGTATGGTTCTTCTTTATCTATACATGGGAGATATAAAATGTACTAAGTTGAAAGTGATTATATAATTATATTTCTATACGGTTCTTCTTTGTCTATATATACATTATATGATTATATAATATGTCTATTTATAACATACATGCTCAGTGATAAACAAGAAGAATATAAGAAAATTATGTCTATTTATTGACTTATACATGCTGATCCATGTCATTGTGCATGATCCACGCCAAAGGGGTTAAATTTCCTATATATGTTAATCATTTATCTTAAGTTAGCTAAAAATTACATGATACGAATGCTACAAATAACTTAGAAGACAACATGAACAATATGCAACATTGTAAACATGAACAAAATTACCTTATATATGGAATGCAAGATCGTCAATAGAAGGGGTAACGATGTATGTAGTCAATTGCCTATTTGCAAAAAGGATGATAATCAAACACAATATATACATGTATTAGTAGCAATTAATTGAGCATCGTAAGCAAAATATTGGTAATTATAAATCACATATGTTGTAATCATTAGAATTGAACACAATAAATATGTAATCATTACAATTGAAATCAATAAATCATGTCAATCATTTCATTGATCATTTCAATCATGTCATTGATCATCTTCTTCATCCATCTCATCATCGTCATTGTCATCGTCGTCGTCATCATCATCATCATCATCATCATCATCATCATCATCACCACCACTATCATCATCGCCATCATCACCATCATCATCGCCATCATCACCATCACCATCATCATCATCATCACCATCATCATCATCATCATCATCATCATCATCATCATCATCATCACCATCATCTTGATTTTCATCATCTACTTCTTCATCATCTTCAATATCTTCTTCTTCCATAACATTATACTTTATCGGCCTTCCTCTTGGATCAAGTCTAACAACAAATGACCAACCCTATTTATGTGGAACCTCTGAGTAAAACACTTGCTCACATTGGCTTGGAAGAACATAGGGCTCATCTCCAACTGGCTCAAACAACCTTGTATTAATCATTGTAAATCCATTATCATGTTGAATAATAGTTCTATTTGGATCATTTTGATTCAGTCATAGCTTGTACCATTTGACAAAAAATAGAACTACTTTGAAGGAGTTAAAGTCGCACTCAATTATTGTTAATATGATTTAGAACAACAAAGAGGGGGGGTGAATCAAATATTCTCATGTCCAGATGTATAAAACAAACTTCAAAAACCTTTCTTTAAATCAGATCTAACAACCAAAACCAACTCGGTCATCACTGATTCTATAATAGAAATATATAACATTGTATTCCACTACCCAGCTATATCTAACTTGTAAAACATAGAAATATTTAAACCAAAACATTCACACAAGAATTGACACTAGGATTTATAGTGGAAACCCAATCTAGGAAAAACCACTTTGTAACATGCTACTATTATTTTCACTCTTCTGAAGTGAGCTCAATTGAAAGAAAACCCTGTCAAAGGTTACAATACACACTATTAGGTGTGACCCGGTTAAAGGATTTCAATCACTCTATTAGAAGTGAGCCTTGTTATAGGACTTACATACATTCCATTAGAATGCAACCTTGTTCAAAAGATTTAAACATATGACTGTTAGGTCAACCTCTGTTAAAAAGATTTTGACTATTACAATGGTTAGAAAGTAGTAACAATACTGATTTGAAAAACATACAACTTACTTTGCAAATATCAGATCCAATTCTGTACACAAATATTGGTTTACTGACTTTAAAACTTTTCCATCTCCATCTCTGATCTACTCAGAACTTTTCTTCAAGCAATCACCACACTTCTCCTTCAGCCTTTTCTGCTTATATAGTCAATAATATTTACTAATCTTCTAGCATCCTCTTTTCACCCATGCACACACATACCTAATGCTTAGGCTCCCTTAATACTTCCTCAATTAGGTTAACTCATCTTTTGCCGCTCAATCTCCTTCGTAGATCTTAGGGTTAGGTCAAATTCATTGAATCTATCCGCTTTATGTTCTTCGGCTCCTTTTCTAGAAACATCTCAAATCTCTTAAAGATTTACAATAAAACATTTTTCAATGCATTCAATGCTTTCAAACAATCAATAAATAAAGTCAACACATTTTACATAATCCAATAATTCAACAATGTCGGCTCCAAATCTAAATTCTCTTCAAATATAAAAATAGTGATGCTCGATCAATACTATGATCAACTACTCAGTCTTCATGTAGAAAGATCGATCATTACTAAAAATGTTTCCTCAGCTTATACTATCTTTCTTAGAAATTAACTGATGTTGGGTCGACACTAGAATTTTGCTCAGCATATACTGACTCAGTCGACACTAAGATTACTTGGCTTGAACATGATTTCTCTATTTTTTCTTGATCAAGCCTACCAGTTTAGTCTTCAATCTTACTAAGATAAATAATACATTATCTCATCATTGTACAACATAGTCAAGTACACTTTGTAGTATCAAGATAACTCAACCTTTCCTTAGGTGCTATTGTTACCAACCTTGCCTATCCCCTTAGCAACACTCAAATAGATATAGTACTTTCCTAAGTAGCAATAGTCTTACCAGTTAAGGTTTTGACATCAATGACAACACAACAATTGCTTCAATTGTAGTTTCCAACTATCTCCCTCTTTGGCATTGATGGAAACACCATATGATATCAATTGAATAACACATGGATTACCAACCAATCCAAAAACTTATCTATCCATCAAAAAAAAAAAATTGTAATATCCTTAGCTTCATTTTGATTCAGAATCTATTAGCCTCACTTCTGTGACCGTTGAAAATATCCAGATCTCCCTCTATCCTGATCCTTCATTTCAATTCATCATCTCCTTACTTTTCTTTTCAGTTTCATGTGTTATTATATCATCTCAGTTCATCTCCCTCTTTGACAAAAATGCCAAAGCAGCAACTAAAACATACATCCATCTAATGTAGATATTATCTATACAGCTTAGTGTTTCTCCCTCTGTCATCTTTCTTATGACTGATTCCTTATCTTTTCTCTTCTTCACAACTCTAGGTCAGTCCTAAAGTGTGACAATCTTCTGCATCAACTATCAAATATTCTACTGTAGCATATTTGATACAGTGCTCCTAGCTTAACTAGACAACCTTAGTTAGGGGAAGGACCCCTATTTGACTTCTCAAATACTCATGTGCTTCTTTAGTTAATGCTTTAGTGAATATGTCTACTAATTGTTCCTTTGTATTCACATATTCCATTTGGACTTCTTTATCTTGTACCAATTCTCTCAAGTAATGATACTTGATTTCTATGTGCTTGGTCTTAGTATGCATCACTGGATTCTTAGAAATGTTGATAGCACTTGTGTTGTCACAGAAAATAACAACAGGTTCAGTGATTTCTTCTTTCATGCCTACCAACAATTGTTTTATCCATACCAAATTTGAACAGTTTACTGCAGCAGCAACATACTTGGCTTCAACAGTAGATTGGGAAATGCAATTTTGTTTCTTTCTCATCCAGGAGACTAATCTTTGTCCAAGAAAGAAAGCTCCACCACTAGTACTTTTTCTGTCATCTACATTTCCTGTCCAATCAGCATCTGTATACACTCTTAGTTCAAATCTTTCATCCTTCTTGTAATATAGCCCATTGTCAACAGTCCCTTTCAAGTATCTCATTTCTCTTTTCACAGCCATCATGTGTGTTTCCTTAGGATTGGCAGAGAATCTTGCCACAATCCCAACAACTAGTGCAATATCTAGTCTACTATGTACAACATACTATAATTTTCCAATCATGGATTTGTACAAAGTGTTGGTTGTCCTTTTGGTTTCAACTTGCAGGTTTACACTATGATTAGCAACTTAATGTCACTGACTCTATCACCACTCCAAAGTCTGCAAGGAAAAGGGCCAATTAACAAGGATCAAGGAGATCCTCCTACACTTTGAGCTTGTATGCTTAGGCGGGTGTACCCTTGATTCACTTCTTGAAAGGAATCACTAACTACTAGACATTCATACCCCTTTACTAATTGATTAAATATTTTATCATTTATATGTGTGTGTGATTGATGATGATGGACTGCTTCCAAAGAATAGATCAGTGCCTTAACCCAGGGAAAAGAGTCACTTGATAACATATATCAACCAAAACCTTAACTCAAACACACTTGAACTCAGAATAAGTGCTTTGCCTATTACTCCTCTCACTCACATATCAGGACATCAAATCCTTATCTAGCCATGAACTCACTGAAACTACCTCAACAACTTTAATCCTAACTTTGTTAGGAACTTAAAGATAATTTCAAAATACTTTTTGTTTACCATATGCTAACCCACTTTGTGAAATTAACATAAATGAGCTCAAGAACAAAATAAGAAGACATACACAAATATGAAATTTGAATCCAAATGTATTCTCATTAAAATTTGAAGCATCAATACATTATCAAACAACAAAATGCTAAGGAAACAGACCCAAAATCTAGGCTCTCCTTGTTCAGTATAATACCATCAACAACCAGGGACCAAAAAGAAAGTTTTGGAAACCCTACAAAATAAAAAATCCTCCCATATATACACCCCCTAGTCATCTTGAAATCCCAAAACAAGATGCAACAAGCTACGGATGACTAGGGTTAGGGTTTCACCCACCAGACCAACTAGAAACAGTCAAAAATTTATTACAGGGGAAGAAACCTAGGCAACCAGGAGAAGATAGATCCCGGAGTGATCCTCAATCATGACAAATTCTTTGAGATGGTACTGAGAACCATGAAAATGCCAAATTTGTCAACTTGCTGGGCCACTTGCAACATGCCTCAAGCACAAAGAACATAGTACAGACCCCTACAAATGATCATGGAACACCCTAGACCACACTGCAACAGTCAGCAAAACCAATTCTACCAAATCAAGCCACAAAAGCATTCAATTTCAGTCCTTTCTGTCGCTGGAAACCCTCAAAAATTTGAATTCAAACTGCAATGGTCATTTCCATGGTACCAGCAGTACATCGATGATCTACATTTAAATCTCAATCAAATTTAAGTCGCGACCATCAAATCTTCTTCCTTCCTGGGCTTTATGATGTAGGAGCATCCTAGATGTAAGAGCAATCTTGCATCACCCAAAAATATTTCTAGTTTTGTTTTCAATAAGGGCTATCTTGTGCAGAGCTGCTATTTATGGAAACTTGATATTTTTAGTAAGTTAGGCATTCGATCTTAGAATGTTCTAATTTCTTCCCTAGAGGTTCATTTTGGTCATATCAGCCTACCAATAAAGTTTCATTGACAGATCAAGTCTAGTTTTGAAGATATTGAAATTTTTTTATTTTGGAAACAGGGTACAGAAACTTTGAACTCAGTTTTGAAGGCTTTAGAGGCCCCAAATGAGGTCAAATTTTTCGTTGATTGAAGCTTGCTTGATTCAAGCATTGTAGAGCTCTTCGTGCCCTTTCCGAAATGAGGTTATAATAGTCAATTGGGTCAACGGGTGATGACTTATGGTCTCTGGAAGTTGGGCCACCTGAAATGGCAGAAAATAAATTTCCTTCAAAAATTTTGTTTGGGTTACAAAAGTTATTTTGAGCCAACTTTGATGTAATAAATTGTAAAATAAAATAATTCTAAGTTTGGTCAGCCTTGTTGGCTAAAATTCTGGAACCTTCCCAGGCGATGGAAAATTGCCTATATAAGGAAGGTTGTAGTGTTGTCTTAGGTAGTTCGGGACAATTCTGGGTAGTAGATCTGGGTATTGATTTGAGGCTTTGTCCAACAGAATATTGTAAGGGAATTCCCATGTGGCTTTGCATATTGTAATTCTAAAAGTTTTTAATTCCACATTTGTGGAGATAATAAGAAGCCAATTTTCTGTTCATGCATATTGCTATTGTTTCTCTATTTCTATTATGTGTTTGTGGTATTAAGGGGAGCACCCTTCATCAAGTGGTATTAGAGCAAGAGTTACTGAGTGTGTAAACAGATCGCTGATTGTGAGGTAGTTTGCACCAGGACCGTGGGTTAGGGTTTCTATGTAAATAGATCACTGACTCTGAGGTAGTTTGCACCAAGACCATGGTTAAGGTTTCAGTGCGCATCATGAAAATGCCTCCACAAAGGGAATGTGGTGGAAGAGCTGGTGTTGTAACACCTAAGGTTAGGGAACAGTAGAGACAAGTGCGAGCATTATAAGAGGAGATTTGTAGAGGAATGAATCTTAATGTTAGAGATGAAAGCAAGGATGAAGCTGAAGAAGAAGATCAAGAAGGAGAAGTCAAATTTGTGAACCAGGAGGAAGAAAGACTTTTTTGAGCCATTTCCAAGATCAAAAAAAGACCTAAGATTGAGGTTCCTACATTTTCAAGAAATCTTAACCCAGACGAGTTGATCTACTAGATCAATGAATGTGAAGAATATTTTGAGTATGAAGATATTAAGGATCCTGATAGGGTCAAATTCATGAAAGCTAGATTGAAAGGTCATGCAAAGATCTGGTGGCAAGAGATTCAATTGGAGTGAAATAAAAGAGGGAAAAATAAAATCACAAGATGGGATCGAATGGTGGATAAATTGAAGCGGCAGTTCATCCCTGTTGATTATGAGCTTGACCTATTGAGGAAAATGCAAAGTTTGAAGCAAGCAGGATGATCTGTTCAGGAGTATACATAAGAGTTCTATCGAATCCTCATTAGAACAGGACATGCAGAAGCTGATAAGGAGAAAGTTTCCCGTTACCTTAATGGGTTGAGGCTGAGCATTCAGGAAGAGTTGAATCTGGTTCGAATGAATAGTATTGAAGAGGCATACCAATTTGCCCTAAAAGTAGAGGAAAAGATGAACAAGAAGTTTGAGAGAAGACAAAGTGGAAGAAGTCATGATGGAAGATCTGGTGGACGGTCATATGGAGATCAAAATAAAGATCTGGAAAAAAAGGATGAGGCCAATAATAGTTAGAATCAGAGAGGAGATAATTTCAATCATTTCCAAGATCAAAATAATAGAGATCAGAGAGGAAGAGGAAGAGGAGGCTTTCGTGGAACATGTTTTCACTGTGGAGAAGAAGGTCATAGGGCATTTGAATTTCCTCAATGCCAAGGAGGGACAAATAGGAGGAATGAAGGCCAGGCCAGAGTTGCATATGTAGATGAAGATGCTAGATCATCACATTCTGAAGATGCTGAAAGAGGAGAAACACTGATTAATAGAAGGGTCCTGTTGAGTGGTGAAAATGAACCTAAGCAAAGAAGGAGCCTATTTGCCACCGGGTGCAAGTGTGAGGGTAAGTGTTGTGATGTGATTATTGATAGTGGAAGTACTGATAATTTGGTGTTAGAAGAGATGGTGACAAAGTTGAAGCTCAAGAGGTAGAAACATCCACATCCATATCGGGTTGCTTGGGTGCAGGATGACCACAAGGTCATGGTCAGTGAACAGTGCCTACTGAAGTTCAAGATTGGCAGATACCAAGATGAGGTACTATGTGATATCATATCTATGGATGCATGTCACATGTTGTTCAATAGGCCATGGTAGTTTGATAGATGTGCGGTACATGATGGTCGTGCGAATACCTATTCCTTGACAAAGGATGGAGTGTGACATAAGCTAAAACCATTGAAGGAAACAAAAGAAAAGGTATGTGGTAATGCAAGAATAACTTTTGTTGATAGAGGAAATTTCTCAGATGGTATGAGGCATGACCATATGTGTTTTACCTTAATTCCAAAGGCTAGGAAAGAAGAAGTAGAAGATGTACCTATAGAAGTTCCAGAATTATTGAATGACTTTCAGGATATTGTATCTGATAATGTACCTAATGGATTACCACCAATAAGAAAGATCAGTCATCAAATGGACTTGATTCCAAGAACTAGTTTGCCAAATAAGGTATCACACAAAATAACGCTAGCAGAAAGTAAAGAGTTGAAGATAGATCTAAAGTTTAGTTCATCACATCATCCACAAATTGTATATGGAAGTAGTCCCAGAAATGCATTTGAGTTGAGGAAGACAGATAAAGGAGAAATAAGTAGTGTTGAAGCTGAGGATTTTGCAGAACATTTGAAGAACATCCATGAGGAGGTGAGGAAGCATATTACCAAGATGAATGTGCAGTATAAGGCTAAGGTAGATGAGAAAAGGAGGCATAAGGAATTTTAGGTTAGAGATGAAGTCATGGTTCATTTGCAGAAGGAAAGATTTCTGATTGGTACATATAACAAGCTGAAAATGAAGAAGTTTGGGCCATGTAAGATACTAAAGAAGCATGATTCAAGAAATGCATATGAGGTCGAGTTGCCTACTGAACTGAATATTTCACCAGTATTTAATGTTTCAGATTTGACAGAGTATCATGAAGGAGGTGTTGAAGATGAGGTTACAGCAACATAGTGGAGTATTCCAGCAACTAGTTCAGATATCAAGGAGATTGAAGACATACTGGATAGTCATATTGGTAGAAGCACAAGGAATGGAACATATGAAGAATATCTGGTCAAATGGAAAGGATGACCTATTGAAGATTCATCATGGCTAACAAAGGAGGAGGTTAACCGTCTTGGTTTTCCTCTGCACACCTGAGTCGTGACAGGGTCACTTCTCAAATTACCCTGGGTGTCTGATGTAGGAGCATCCTAGGTGTAAGAGCAATCTTGCATCACCCAAAAATATTTTTGGTTTTGTTTTCAATAAGGGCTATCTTGTGCGGAGCTGCTATTTATGGAAACTTTCTATTTTTAGTAAGTTGGGCATCCGATCTCGGAATGTTCTAATGTCTTCCCTAGAGGTTCATTTTGGTCATATCAGCCTACCAGTAAAGTTTCATTGACAGATCAAGTCTGGTTCTGAAGATATTGAAAAAATTTTATTTTGGAAACAGGGTACAAAAACTTTGAACTCAGTTTTGAAGGCTTTAGAGGCCCCAGATGAGGTTGAATTTTCAGCTAAATGAAGCTTTCTTAATTTAGGTGTTGTAGATCTCTTCATGCCCTTTCTGAAATGGGGTTATAATAGTCAATCGGGTCAACGGGTGATGACTTATGGTCTCCGAAAGTTGGGCCACCTGAAATGGCAAAAAATAAATTTCCTTCAAAATTTTTGTTCGGGTTTCAAAAGTTATTTTGAGCCGACTTTGATGTAATAAATTGTAAAATAAAATAATTCTAAGTTTGTTTGGCCTTGTTGGCTAAAATTCTAGAACCTTCCCAGATGGTGGAAAATTGCCTTTATAAGGAAGGCTGTAGTGTTGTCTTAGGCAGTTCGGGACAGTTCTGGGTAGTAGATCTACGTATTGTTTTGAGGCTTTGTCCTACAGAATATTGTAAGGGAATGCCCATGTGGCTTTGCATATTGTAATTATGAAAGTTTGTAATTCCACATTTGTGGAGATAATAAGAAGCCAATTTTCTGTTCTTGCATATTATTGTTGTTTCTCTATTTCTATTATGTGTTTGTGGTATTAAGGGGAGCACCCTTCATCACTTTATGACTTAACTCAATAGATACCCTCAGGTTAACACTTAACGACTATGTGACAAGGCTTTTCCTTATTGACGAAGAGAAATCCTTAACCACAGCTTAACCCAATGACTTAGCGAACAAAAGAAATGAAACTCACCCCAATCACATTTAGTGAATCAGTGATCGAAGGGAATTGCCCATTCGCTAAACACTTTATGTCTCCACCATTTTATTTAGCAATTACGCAAATGCTTTGGACTTTGTCGGTGCCATTAACCTTTTTATCTGAACTGCTAAACTTTAGACCTCCACCTGGGCCCACTTTGTGCCACTTGTCATCATGTCATTCACTAAAAATTGCCTAATCACTCCTGACACAGGACCCACTGACCCTCAGGCATCAAAATGGATGGCTGGTGCATGATCTGAAAGACAAAGAATATTCCATGAGATCATGCACCAATCGTCAATTAATCTTTCCGACACAGGTCCCACTGACAAACTCCACATCATCCTTCCTCGACCAATCAGGGACTGCCGAATGAGGACACGTAGCAGTGGACCCGCTTCACTTTATCACCTCTGAGAAAAGTAAAATCGACAGCTAGCGTAAGATTTCAAACCTCTGACACATCCCATGAGAACTTACGCCTGTCATTGATCTTCTGCAGATGTCAGGACCCTTTGACAAGTTGGAAACTAGGTCCCACTGACAACTACCAAATCATTATATCATGGACCAATCACAAATCATCAACTATGCTTGCATGTCACTTTGGACCCACCATTTATTACTGACTTGAACACCTGGATAATCGGACAGATGGCGCATGATCTGAAGGGCTTAAAAGATTCTATGCACTTATATGCCAACCGTCGATCTAGAATCTTAGCCAATATCACATAGCATGACCCCACCGTGCTGCATAGGATACTTCAACGAATGAGAGACCGCCATGTCACAAAATCTGGCAAGTGGACATGCAGCTTTTTCTTCGTTCACAGGTCAATCTGACAACCCTGCCACTTCATTGATTCTTTCGGCCAATAGGGAAACACCATTTGCGCTTATGTGGCAGTGGACCTGCCCGCTTTGAAAGGCTACGTCACACAGGAGAATCGATGGCTATCTTAAGATCACATGCCTCTGACACACTCCATAAGAACTTATGCCTACCGTTGGATTGAGATGGTATCAGAGAGGCATGGGCCCGGGAAAATATTAAAGCCAAAACTATAGGAAAAATTTTAGCGCAGGGACTTAGGAAGAATTAAATCATTAGGACTTAGGAGATATTAAAGCCCATCGGGTGCTAGACTTAGGGAAATATTAAGCACGTGTGATTTTAGGAATTTAAGTGGCCCGAAAAAGGTAACACTAAAATAGAACAAGGCCAGGGTAAAACAAAAGGTTTTTCATGCAACGACTAGATTTTTAAATTTTTGAACTAGGGCTTGAGGCCAGAGACATGAAAAAAAATTGCAAAGACCAAAGGGAAAGACCAAAAGCCATGAAAATTTTTCTGAGTGATAACACAAAGTCTAGTTCACTTCTGCAGCATCATCATTCTTAGATAACTTTTGTCCAATAACCATGGGAATACTCACTGGTCTAGAATCTTCCATCCCAAAAGTTTTTTGTATTTCATTAACATACTTAGACTGTGTAATGAAAATTTCTTTCTTCATCTAATATACTTGTAAACCAACAAATAAATTGATCTCACCAAACATGCTCATTTCAAATTTAGTTTTCATTTCATTTGGAAATCTTTTACACAAAGCATCTTGTCCACCAAAAATAATATCATCCACAAAACTTTTTTCCAACAGGATACCTTTACCTTCTTCATCTTTCATGTACAGATTGCTTGTGTCATTTGTTCTTGAAAATCCAATCTGTATCAAGTAGTTATGCAATCTCTCATACCATGCTCTGGGAGCTTTTTTCAATCCATATATTGCTTTGTTTAGTTTTCATACCATGTGTCTTCTGTTTGGATCAATAAAACCTCCTGGTTGTTCTATGTAAACTTCTTCTTCTTCTATTATACCATTTAAGAATGTAGATTGACATCCATTTGATAAACCTCAAAATCTTTATAAGCAGCATATGCAAGCAGAGTTCTTACTCCTTCCAATCTAGCTACAGGGGAAAATGTCTCCCCATAATCTATTCCTTCTTCTTGTGTGTAGCATTTGCATACTAGCCTAGCTTTGTTCCTAGTTATTTCACCTTTTTCATTCAACTTATTCTGGAACACCCACTTTGTTCCTATAACATTTTTGTTTTCAGGTCTCGCCACCAGAGTCCAAGTATCATTTTTCTCTATCTAGTCTATTTCTTCATTCATTTCTTGTATCCAGTCTTCATTTTCTAATGCCTCTCTAGTTGAATTAGGTTCAAATTCACACAGTAAACATGTTGGATCTTTTGTCTTACTTTTGGTCAAAATTCCAATATGTTTGTCTCCAATTATCTGTTCAGGCTTGTGATGTCTCCTTACATATTTTGCCAAAAGAGGTTCAACTCTTCTCTCTTCTATTTCATCAGGTTCCTCAACAAGATTGTCAAATTCAGCTTTTGAATGCTCAGCAACCTCTTCCTGATACTCGGCAGCATTATTTTGTCGCTCGACATGTTCTTGTTCTCTTTCGGCACTATTTTCCTAATGCTTAGCAGCATCTTCCTGTCACTCGACATTGCTTACCCGAGACTCGGCATCAAGTGCAAGTCTGTTACTTGCCTCTTCTTCTTCTTCAATATACACAAAAGATCTATAATCTTCTGGTTCTCTTTTTCTATCAACTTCATTTCTTTCTTTCTTGATCTGTACCTGGTTAAGAGTGTAGATAGTTGTACTTATAGCTTCTTTCTAGTATTTCTATGCCACATTCTTTTCAATCAACAATGTCCTTGCACAATCCAAGATAGATCTATTTCTTCTCTCTGGTATACCATTCTATGGAGGTGTTCTAGGAGTAGATATCTATCTTTTTAACCCTCTTTCATTACAAAATAGATTGAATTCATTTGATGTAAATTCTCCACCTCGGTCAGATCTAAGACATTTTAGGTTCCTACCTGTCTCCTTCTCAACCTTATCCAAATACCACTTAAAGAATTGAAAAGAGTCAGATTTTTCTTTTAAAAATATTACATGCATCATCCTAGTATGATCATCAACAAACAAGATAAAATATCTAGCACCACAGTAACTTTTTACACCCATAGGTCCACAAAGGTCAATATGAACCAAATCTAAAATGTTTTCAGAAGTAAAGGATTTTCTCTTAAAACTTGACTTTGTCATTTTTCCTAACTGGCATTCCTTGCACATCACATTCTCAAGTTTCTTCAATCTAGGTAGACCTCTTACTTTCTTCTTCTTACTTATTTCTACCAGATTATCAAAGTTAACATGACATAGCCTCTTATGCCATAACCAAATTTCATCAAGTTATGCAACCATACATGCTTTTTCAAATAGGTCAAGATAGAACAAATTACCTCTAGTTTGTTCTCCACTTCTGATCAGTTCACTAGTAGCATCAAATATTTTAGCTTTCCTATGATGAAATTCTACTCGATAACTAGTGCTATTAAACTGTGCAACACTTAGCAGATTATAATTTAGACCTTCAACCCAATATACATTTTCACAAGAGATCTTATTAGTCAGTTTAATCAAACCTTTTCCTCTAACAGGACATGGTGCATCATTACGAAATTTTACACTTTTACCTCTATAATGATGTAACGTCTCAAACTTACTCTTGTCACCAGTCATGTGATGTGAACAACCACTGTCAATAATCCATTTGTCATTCTTGTTCACATAGGAGATCAGTGCAGTTTTCTCATCCTCATCAGATTCATCTTTCATTGCAACATAGACTACCTCAATTTCAAAATCATCACTATCAGTGTCAGTTTCTTCTTCAACAATGTAACAAGATTTCTTACCTTTTCCTTTGTAGTATTTGAACCTTCAATATCTTTTGTCATCTCTTTTATCTTTGTGTTTTCTTTTTATTTCTTCATCTTTATCATTCCTATCAGGACATCTAGCAGTTATGTGACCAACTTTATTACATGCAAAACATATAATAGGGAGTTTACCTTTATATTTTCCTTTTCCCCTTCTCATTCTTCTAGCCATAAGAACTTCTAGATCTTCAAGTTCTTCATCAGAAGTGTCACTGTCACTTTCACTTTCACTGATGCATCTTTCTTTTCTTTCTTTGGCTTGTTTAGAACTAATTGTGACTTAAAAGAAGATTCAACATTACCAATACTACCAACAGTAAAGTTATCATAATTAGAAAGTTCAAAAGTAGTCAGCTTGCCATCCAAACTTTCCAAAGTAAGCACATTTGTAGAGTTACATCTAGATTCCTGAATAGCTGAGATCTTAATAGCATATATAGGATGCAGAGTTCTTAGTACTTTTCCAATTATAGTTTCATCATCAATAGTCTCACTTTCTCTTCTAATAGCATTCACAACTTCTTTTATTCTACCACAATATTGTGCAATGTTCTCACCTTCTTGCATTCTCATTTCATCAAACTTATCTCTAAGACTCGCAACCTTAGCTTTCAATACATTTATGTCACCACCATAGATCTTTGCAAGAGTGTCCCACATCTCCTTAGCACTTGTGCAATCCTTAATTTCCTCAAATTCTAGATAGCTTAGGGCAGATGCAATTTCTAGCATTGCCAGATTATGTTCTTGCTTAGCTCTCATTTCTTCAGTCGTCAAAGGTGTGACAGGTGAGACATATTCATTCTCAATGTAGTACTTTGTAGAATCACCAATACCGGCCAAATGTAGTTTCATCAAGCTTTTCCATGTAGGGAATTTTTCCTTATTCAGCTTCGGTACCTCCTTATACATCTTGATCATTTTCCTAAAGTCCCTTTAAACTTGATCTTTGTAAACACCAATAATAAGCAACACAGCTCTGATACCAATTGTTAGTATGATTTAGAACAATAGAGAGGGGGGGTGAATCAGTTGTTCTCAGGTCTAGATGTATAAAACAAACTTCAAAAACTTTCCTTTAAATCAAATCTAACAACCAAAACCAACTCAGTCATCATTGATTCTATAATAGAAACATATAACATTACAATCCACTACCCAGTTGTATCTAACTTGTAAAACACAAAAATGTTTAAACCAAAACATTCACACAAGCATTGATCATTAATAAATTTGTACGTACCTCTCTACCTCTTATACCATATGCTAGATCAATTACCATTGGTGTAACATTGGAATCTCCATTACAATGAGCTTCTCTAACCAATGAAACAACACCTTCTCATGTTAATGAGCAACCATTTTGTTGACATCATTCAATCCATATCGTCAGCCAATCAAGATTGTTGGCAATATACAAATGTATTGTATCCCACTCTCGACCAGCTGTATTAAAAAAAATCCACCAATTATAAATAACTTATATTGAAGATTTATAAGAATTAATTAACTACAATAACATCTTATATTTACCTCTCACTTTCCTCAATCTATCTTTTCTCATCAAGTACTCCCCTTCAAATTTGTTAATGGAGTTGAGATCCCAAATACGATCTACATGGATCTTTGCTGCAAACTTAGGAAGATATTCACTAATGTACACCATGGTCTAGTATACCATATATCCCTCCACCATAGAACCCTCAGGATGTGCTCTCTATCGAACCAAGCCTTTCAAAAATTTCAAGTGCCTCTCAACCATCCACATTGACCTAGTTGGTACAGGTCCACACAATTCAATCACCTCAACTTGATGTATGAGGTAGTGTTCTTGTGCATTGAAAAAAGTTGAAGGTAGACACTTTTGCATTTCACACATAAGAAGAGGAATTTTTCTCTTCCAATATTTTATATCTTCTTTATTGATTTCTTTTGATGACAACCACCTCATGTATTTTTCAAGATCATATATAGCTTGTTTGACACTGTTGTCGAAGTGGTGTGGGAGAGATAGAGGTAGAATGTACTACAATATTTATAAAATGATATTTTCAATATTTTATAAAAGAATGCAATGAAAACTACATGTAGTATACAAATATATAGTGAATACAAAATAACATGAATTACCTTAATAAATGTATTCCAATCGTGTGTTTTCATCCTTGGCCCAAATTCACTTTTCTTTGATATGAGATTGTTTATGTTCACAGCAAATCCTGTGGGAAATCATATTTTTTTTATGACTTCTTTTATAGCATTGCTCTGCTGCTCTGACAATAACCAACTAAGGGCACTTGTATCAATCTGGTCTCCATTGTTATTTAATCGAATGACATTTTTCATTGCATGGTTGGATTCTTCAATGTCACTACAAATTTTGACAATTTTGTCTTTGTCATGCCTTCCATCCAAGATTTTTCATAATGTCTCTGTTACATTCTTTCCAATATGCATAGGATCAAACAAATGCATGATTGGAAGTTGCTTGTAGTATGACAACCTACTAAATTACGTATGATAACTTTTTAGTCCTTTTGGAAGTTGGTCATTGATGCTTTGACGACCTTTATGAGCATCAATTACATCATCAGTAAATAAAACACAATATCAAAATATAAATTTCAAACAAGAACCATTAGATGGAATGACATTACCTTGATGATTTATTTTATTGTATGCCAACTTCCATAAGCGAGGTGTCATTCTCTGTGGCTTTGATGTAGTCTCTTCTTTCCCATTGAAAAGATATTTTTCAGTAATTCGGTACTTATGATTTCTATAGAGAAAGTGTCTATTCTCATCGAACACCTGCTTTCTTAAACTTTTTGAATGATGAGATTTCATCTTTGGACCACAAACTAGACATGCAAATTTTCCCTTTGTCTGAAGACCTACAAGATCATGTATAATTGGATTAAATATGTTAACTTTGTGTTAGCACTATAACATACCAAAAAAGAGGTGTTAAGAAGAGAACATACCACAAAAATGTGTTAGCCCAGGGGCATCGTGTATTGTCCATACAAGCATTGTATGGAATTGAAATTGTCTTTCTCCTATTGGTCTAGAGATGTAATACATAGTGACCCCATTCCATAACACCATCAACTCGTCAATGAGGGGCTCAATATATACATTGATATCTTTAACTTGGTACTTACCTAGTTGAATGAATAAAAATATTACATAATTATTATGACCATTTTGATGGATTATTTATAATAAATTAATTTAGATGAATATTAAATCAAAAAATACCTAGAACAATCAATGCCAACATTATGTGCCCCCTCTTTATGGACAACCAAGGAGGAATGTTATTGTTGATAACAAAAATAGGCCACAACGAGTAAGTAGATCTCATCTCTCCAAACAGATTGACACCGTCTGCTGCTAATGAAAGCTTGAGATTACGAGGTTCTTCTTTAAAGTGTGGTCATTTTTCTTCTATTTCCTTAAATGTCAAACCATCTATAGGCATTCACATAATGTCATCTTGACTTCTATTGCATGCATGTTAATCCATAAATTATGCCAAGCTATTGCACCTGAATAATCATTGCAGATGTGGAATAATGGGAATAAACCGAAGAACCTTGTGAGGCACCTTTTTTGTTATTTGATCTGATTGATATCTACTAATATGACAAATAGGGCATTCTATTGCAAATTCATGTTGTTTATGATATATAATATGATCATTTGGACATGCATGTATTATTTGATACTCCATTCCAATATCTTTCATAATGGCAGACAATTCTCGGTATGAGTGAGGTAGAATATTTGATGGTGGTAACAAACACTCACCTATCAACCTACGACCAAAAATGTAATTTGTTAATTTAAAGAATATTGATTGCTACATGATTCACCCAATGTTAATTGTAAGGGAATTACGACTAAAATAATGAAAAAAGATGACATACCTTAACATACATGTCATTGCTATGTTGGATAAACAATTCATAACCTTCAAGTTCACCAACAACAATACAATAGCAAGAAGAGTTGTTTGGGAGCCTTCATATAGGGGCTCGTGTGCCTTCTCAATTATAGGTACATCAAGGTCTACGTTAACATCATCATCATCATCATCTTGATCATCATGATCATCTTGATCATTGTGATCTTCTTCATCATCATGGTCTTCTTCTATGGGATCGTTACCCTCTAATTCTATATTCACACCTCCATGTTCCCTCATTTGGAAATCCACATTCTCTGGATTGTCATGGTCCATAACATGAAACCTAGGGAGGTTGACCTATATGAAAATGATGACCTTATATTAACCATGACCATGATGTCATCATCAAATCATGTCTTATGTATTTTATAAATTATTAAAATACATACCAATGGACAAAAATTGTTTCCCCCTTCAATGTGACCATGTTGCCTACAATGTTCCTCAGTTGTTTTGATTAGATATCTTCAAGTCTTTAAGCCCTTACAAATTTTGCAAGGACAATAACATTTTCCATCACCTTTTCTTTTTAAGTTAGACCATAGTCTAGCAATTGTCTCCCTATTATTTTGTGTGTTGATATCATCAGACATGGTCTTTCTTGAATGGAATGACTCATTGGTGGAAGAAGGATGATTTGTTTGCAACCTGCAGATACAAATCGTTACTAAACAACCATTTTCTCAACTATAATTTTCTCAACGCAAAGGGACATTTATCATACCAAATCAAAGTTTAGAAATGGACGGTTCTGATGCTTTGCCATTACAATAATTGAGAATTCATCATTTGGTATTGTGTATTCCATTTAAGTATGTCAACAATGTTCAAAATGTTGTCACCAAGTACAGACATAGGAAATAAAAAAGGGACAAAAGACAAGAAATAAGAAAAATCATTACAACTATAGAAAATTTGCATGTTCACAATACTACATGTGCATATAAGAGTTGATTAGAGAACGTATATGCACAGGTGAAAAACATGCAGATTTATTGACCAAGCATTACTAGGAGCTCGACCTTGCAACAAATGGACTTGTGATGATATTTCACAATAGTACATGTGTTGCAGGGTAAGCTCTCAGTAGTGCTTATACAAATATGCATGTTCATTACCTGTGCATATGAAATAGCTCTAATGGTTACTTAAAAGAGTGGCTTAATATAAACAAAATGGTTACAAAGATGAGAATATGTCGTTAGAATAATGGCAAAGAGAAAAAATATAAAAATACCACTATAATCCTTTAAAAGATCAGCATAAAAATACCACTATAATCATTTCATTTTACAAAGGAAAAGAGAAATTTTAGTTAATACCATTGACTTGATAGTGTATGTCTACTATGTCCTTGATCACAACCTCTTCCTTGCTTGATAGTGTATGTCTACTATGTCTACCTAATACATGGCATTTAAAATTAAGGGCTCTCTAATAATAACTTAGATAAACTACCACATCCAATTCAAAAATATTCAAATAAGAAGAGACAACCTTACACTTAGATTTCACATGGATTTCACCAATACATCTCAAAATCATTCTTGCACTCTGAAAAAAATTACTCACTAAACCCCTGTGCTTCTTAATCACCTCAGCATTGTATTTATTCTCTGCAATTTACTCTATCTCATGGTACAGTCCAGGAACAGTTAGTTCCTAGGATGGATTAAAATGTGTTTGGGATTGGTTCTCAATGTAAAAACATTGTATTAGTTATTTCTTACCTTTCCACACCTTCTTTTTACTATTTCATTGCATTTTGAATTAGCAATATTGGACTGGTATTCCTAGGACAGTGACTGGTAGGGTACAATCAGTTTGGTAGTTTGAAGTTTTCTTTATGATGTTGTTAGTTCAAAGTCAAATCTAATATGGATGGTAGGAGGATAAAATAGAATACAATATTTGTTTCTATATAACCTCTACATTCTATAATATACCTATGAGAGCTCTACCATCCACTTCTTTGAAGTGAATCCAATGTTAAGACTTTACGATTAAGAGAGAGACACAAAAAAATGTCATTTTAAAAGGAATGAGGCTAGCCAAAAGAATAAAATATGTTGGGGGTAATTAGAACAAATTATCTAATTAGTTATATAAAGGTTCTTTATTCATTTATTCTTTGAACATAGGAGTGCAATTTAGATTGAGTTTTATTCAACATGTGTTGTCTCATTCATTATAATATGGACACTTGTCAAGCTCTCTTTTGATCTTCTTGTAGTATTTATTTATTTTTGAGCACACAAGACAACAAAGTGGGGGGAGTTGAATAAATTGTATGATAAAACCTTAAATTTTTTACTACTTCGTATGTCAAAATATTTACTTCATGAATTAGCAACAATGTAACAATGAAAGAATAACGAATTCTATACAATTGCACAAGTGAACACTAGATTTATATGGAAAACCTAGCTAGGGAAGAACCACAGTGATTGGTTTACTTACATTTCCTTTCAAATATCTTCATGTTTCATTAAGATTTGAAGGAAGAATACAAAGTTGTGTTTGGCTATTTCTCAATTTTGGATTGCAATCAACACTTTGGGATTTGAAGTCTCCTTAAATGGATTGACTCTCCCCCCCTATGGCTAATGTGATTGGTGGGAGGGGTCAAACAATGATAACAATGTATTGAAAGAACAAGACTTTGTAATCTATAGATTGTGACCAACTATTGTTTAGCAACCTTGAATGTGATAATAGCTAGAAGATCTCTTGAAGTATCCAAATCCACAAGGATACAAGTAAAGATAGTGTGAGTGAAATTGGTAGTCTTTGTATTAACCACTGTAATGTCCCGCTTTTGGTTCTCTAGGAATTGTGATTGATTTCAATTTAGGTTATCACAACCTCACAACTGGGTACCCAATCACTGAGGCCCAATTAAGTCACAAACCCACCAATCACTAGTTGATGAACACATACATAGGCTAGAACAACAATTCAATCCTCCTTCACATGGATCACCAAGGAAAACAGAGAAGTTTAGAAATGATAAATGGTCAAGTCAGACCCCCACTGCCACAGACAATAATTTGATGAGTCCACAGTTTTTAGATATGTGTATCCAACCTGCTCATACCTGCATGAATGGACTAGTCAATCCTCTGTTGCTACAAACTCGTGCATAAAATCATCGAGATAACACTGTGACATACTCGGTCTGGCAGAACTGTCTCAATTTGAAAACCCCTTCAACACACAGCATGATACCTTGACACAATAGTCATACACTCAAACATCTTGCTACTGCATTGGCAACTTAATTGGTAAAGAACAAACTATCATAGACTTTAGGGGTTGACAGTTAGGCTAACTTTCAAACACCTTAAGATCTAGACTGACTTTTACTACAATATCAAATGAACTCACAGGTTATCAAAACCATGGTATTCTGTTAGGGAATTCCTTGACTGTGTTCAAGGAATTTCCATTTGGAAATTCAGGGTCGAATGGGGATTTCACTACCCTTCTCAGGCTTCAAGAAACACTCTTGATCAATCAATCTAGGGCAATAAGGAAGGCTTCGACAACACCACTGCTTGATCAGGACAATGAGGACTGTATTTTGATGACAATCGACACTCCCATTGCCATGAGCCCTGAGTCTCAATGGAGATATGAGGGAACGTGCGTAGGATTCTTCCCCATCGGGTTTTGCTCTAGTTTGTGTCACCATTGGAAGGCAAAAAATTAAGCTTACAAAACCATTACAAGACCAGGAAGGTTAAGGAAACAAAGAAAACCCTCTTTAGTTGAATGAAATGGTTTCAATTTTATTGATTATAGTCAAAGTAAAAAAAAATGAGGTTAGAGGTCCTGTTGAGCTAATTGTACTTGTTTTCATTTGGAGATGAGGTTAGAGGTCCTGTTGAATAGGCCCTAGATTAGTGACCCTAGAATCAAGGGTTTGGTGGCAAATGAGTTGGGTGAAGGGTAGAACCTTGTAAGCTTGGAATCTATTATTTCTCAACCTCTAGAAGGACTTTTTTATCCTTTGGAATCACTAGATTGAGTGGAGTTATGGGTTATTTTGTAAAAGTGGAGAATTAGGCCTAGTGAGGATAGGCTAGGGGTATTGGATCTTGGGTATGATCCAAATGAGTTAATATTGAGTCTTGGGGAGGATTTGTAGATCCCAAAAGGGTATTTAAATCTTATTTGATTTGACTTAGTTTTTTGGGGAATATTGGAGGAAAAGCCAAATTAATGACTGGTGAGGGCTACTAGCTTTAAGGGCCAGATGTGAGTGTTGGGTGAGAGATTAATTGCCCAGATTGGATGGATGGATGGAACATGGTAGAAAGGCCATGGGGAGATGTTTCATGAAGTTAGAATAAAGTTTGAGGCCTTGGGTGAAGATATGGTGACTAGGAGGAACTAGGTACACTTGGGGTAGCCTAGGAGACAAGTCATTGAGGGACATTGAAGTAAAGAAGTTATTGCAAAGTGAAATGGATTTGTTGTCTGATATGATCAAGATCAATAGGTGTTAAAAATATTTGTGCATATGAATGTGTGCTTAGGTATTATCATGATGGAACTAGCACAAGGGAAGGTGTCTAATATTTTTATAGACTAGTCCCTTTTATTTGGTGTCCTTTGGAGTCAAAAATACAATTATATGTATGGATGTCCTATTACGATGGAGTATGATTATTCTAGATTTGGTATTACAAAATCTTATTTTGCATGTATTTACCCTTCAGTCATATGAGTAAGGTTTGTTTATGATAGAAAATTTTCAAGTACAAAAATGTCATGACTATCTTATAGAGAATCCTACGGTAAAGGTTAATGTGAGTGTAAACTATGTTGAAGGTTTAGAAGTCCATGGCCTCTTGCTATGCAGCACCTATCCAATTTTAACTCGATAAGGAACCATGTCGGTAAGTGAATCATCCATATTTTCTAGGTAATTTGTTAGTTGAGACTATGTTGAGCCAAATATATCAAAACATGAACCTTTACTTGAGTTGTATGAATTAGTGTCAAAGGATTGTAACTCAATTGGCAGAGTAGAATTGGTGAGAATGATGATGACAGATTTCAATGATTTAAAGATGACACAAGCCACTCCAAATTTAGGGGTCAAGGCTATTAGCTCTTATGTTTGAGCTTGATGATTTCTTTTTCTCACCTATTATGTTTTCAAAAATGTCAAAAGAATTCCAAATCCTATAATTTAAATTTGTTACAAGCTAAAACAAGAACCATTTTGTTTCAATGAGTTAGGTGAATCCAGAGGACAAACTGTGTACTGGCAGCTATTTTTAGATTCTTGTGGGGGCGGGGTCTTGAGCATTCAGATCTTTCGACTTGAATTAGCTGCACTAGTATACACTTGTGTCCCTTGGAGATTCCCTCAATGTTCATGAAGGAATGTAGAACATCTAATAGTTGCCAATGAGTTTGTATAGGTTTGAATCAATTCTCTTTCTTGCCAATTCTTGTGTCCACCTATTTCATCTATTAAATGGTAAAGCTTTATATCAAGTTCGTAATTGTTTTAATGGTAAAGCCGTTCGTAATGTTTTTAGACCTAATTTGCACTTTTCTATCATGACCGAAGGAAATGATAGGTGATAATCTTTATGGATAAGGTTGAAACCATACCCTAACACTAAGTCATCAAATTATTCTATGTTCATTTTCTATAACAACTTTGTTCGGTTTTTATGTTAATAATTTAGGGTTGTGTCTTAGTTCTAAATGGTTATTTTAATGATTTTTTTAGTTGGGTAAGAATTAAGTGTTTTTATATAATAAATGTTATGTATCATCGTGAAGTTGACATTGTCAACTCCACGATACTTTTCTAGTTTCTTTAATATATTTAGCACTCACTCTAATTGGTGATGAGAGCCGTTACATGATTTAGCATGAGTCAGTTATGGGAAGTTAAAAAGAAGTTATGAGAATTAGTTTATAGAAGTGATCGAGTATTTGGGGAAGTCTTTATTGTATATTCAAGCCCTGAAGAATAGGTAGTAGAATAGAGTAGTGTAGGATGAAAGATGGAGAACTGATGAATGAAAAGAAACAATGTAATGGAACTGAATAATGATCAGAAGGATTTAATTTTATTTCAAGATCCTCGGGTTCTTTACATTCCTATTACCTTTCTCTGTTTTGATTATTGATTGAGGATCTCAAATACAAGTCAGATTAAGCAATGCTATTGAACTAAGTTTTGGTTGAATGAAACAATGTTGAAGATCTTTGTTTATTTGATATAAGTTGATTCATGGTTTTATTGAAGTTATTTAAAGTTATATGAATCGGTTCATGACGACGATAATCAAGAACCTATTTGTGTTTGTGTCCGCTATGACAATGAAAGATTAACTTAAAATCTCTATTCTTACTATGAATTACAATATTTGCTACCACTTGCACCTTATTCTATTGCATTCTCTGATTAGGCAATTGGAAATATGTTAAGTGAATTGATCTTATAGATGTATTTTCACTTAGCACCTTACTATGATCTTTGTTATATCTAATATGGTGACTTAAATATGCATTATGATCTTCATAGCAATGGGAAACATGGTATGAACTTTTCGTATAATAGCTTTTAGTGGTTGGATTTCTATTTCTAGTGTAATCCTTTTATGTATGCAATGAGAGGTATGATAATATTACTTATAGCGATAGAAATGTTGTCTCAGATATAATCCTTTGATAATATCACTTATAGCGATATAGTTGCTATTTCATATAATCTTGCAACAAGTTTGATGTTGTTTCTGATGAATTTAGTTCTTCCTTGCTACCAATGGTGTTTTCTCTGATCTTGACTTGATGTGCTTGCAACCAATAATAGCCAATAAGGCAAATTCTAAATTTGCATGAACCCAACTCTGAGTTTTGATATTTTCGCTAGCTTGCTATGAATGTATGATTGCTTCTTTGATAGTTTGATTTAGTGTGCTGGTGTGATAATGAAATTCAAATGGAGAGAGATATTAATTTCCCCTGTAGGCTATTGACAGTAATCCGATACCATGTTTTACATAGCGATAAGTCTCTTATTGATAATTATCTGGCTCATATATGGTAGGAGACAATGGTTGCCAAGCAAATACCATATTTCATATCTAATATTAAATTTCCCTATTTTCCCTACCTTCTTCCCTAGTGTCATCTTTAATCTATACCAACCAATTGCTATGCATGAATATCTATACATGATCGTTGGGTATTCTATGGTTGTTGCTAATGACGTGTATCATGTATCAAGTCGCTATTGATCTGATGTCTTTCTTGTTTGATATATCCTCCATGTCCAAGTATAGCAACTTCTCATGTCGTACTATGTTTACAGTTGGTGTCGGCCAGTGGATGGGTATTTCATGCCACAGAATACCAGAAAAAAAAAACAAGATGTGATAACAGTCATGTTGGAACCGAGAAGGGACTTTGCGCAATAGGGACTAAATTCAAAATGGCTAAGGTATAGATCCATTCCATTTTGCGTGACAGTCAAACAAAACTGTGAGCACCATATTTACAGAGGCATTTCAATATGTAAGCTTCTGCGGACTAAGAAAATATCATTACACATTCATTGAGGTTTGAAGGTATTTTAAGTATAGGTTTTTCCGAATTACTTAGGGCACCTCAGATAGTTGCATCCCTAAAGAGGGGACCCTGTGATGCACCAAATTCTCCATTGCCACCCAAAACATTTACATTAATCGAAGGAAAGTTAAGGAAAGAAAGAAAACATACCTCTCAAACCTGTTCAAGCTTCTACCTCTCAAACCCGTTCAAGGAAAGTTAAGCATATCGCATGCACGGGGATTGAAATGAGGTTTGAAACCTTTTTTTTACTTTAAGTTATGCCCACCTTGGTCAAAATTTTGACCAACGTGGTGTTAGTCAAAATTTGGACCAACATGGGCATGTATTAAAAAAAAACAAAATTTTTCCTTCTATAATCCGACCAACCTAAACATTTTTATTTGATGGTTGAATTGTTTAGTTGAAAAATAAGGTCAAATGCACTAGTGTCATGCACTAGTTGTTTTAAATATAGACTTGCATGCATTAGTCATGTA
Organism: Chamaecyparis obtusa; assembly: GCA_027943335.1. Classification (NCBI taxonomy): domain Eukaryota; kingdom Viridiplantae; phylum Streptophyta; class Pinopsida; order Cupressales; family Cupressaceae; genus Chamaecyparis; species Chamaecyparis obtusa. Next base: position 1,114,359 of record BSBK01003769.1, on the reverse strand, counting down.
ATAATTAAACTAATTATTACATGCACTTCTGCTTTTTAGGGTTTCCCTTTCAAGGCTTTCGATCTCCTTTATAAGGTTGATCCATTGTATATTTAATTCATTCATTAATTGAGGATATTTTCTTCATATGTTTAAGTCAAACCCTTGCCCTCTTCTTGTCTCTACTTCCTTGAAATAGGTTTTTGTATGCAGGTGATCTTCGGGTTTTGTTTGATTTGTATTGCTCAAATCCTACAGGTAAAACATATTATGGTTGATGAAAAGTGTTTTGATGGTGATTAGGGTTGATGATCGAAACCCTAAAAGTGTTAGTAGGAAAAGGTATGAAGTTTATTTAATGTTTTGGTGAGATAGTCAAAAATAAGTGTTGGAGAAATAGAACAATACAATATCAGATAGATCTGAAGGTGTGATCAAGTGATTCAATGGAATGGTCAGAGAAGGTCAATCTAGAGTAGTGTATGAGCTTAAAGGATCTGATTCAGAAAGTATGGGCTACTATTCAAGTCATTAATCTTGTTGTTTCTTAGCTTCTACAACAAGTTTGTAAATCCTCTAACAAGGTAGTTCTTAGTAGGACGTATTTGTAAATCCCTTAACTGAGTGCACTCTTGACAAAGTTGTAAAAATCCTCTAGCAAGGTAGACTTTAATAGGTCTTTCAATACTCCTAATAGGGTATTAATCACTTCTAACAGGACGACTCTCCAAAAGAGACATTATAAACCTTTAACAAGGCAAACTTCACAACTGCAGTGAGAAGTTTTGTGGGTGAAAATTCCTACTGTGATTTTTTCCATCTGACCAAGGGTTTCCACAATAAAAATATGGTATAATGTGTAAATGTTGCTTGTGTGGTTGAGTTACATGTTTATATTTTGATTACAATTGCATGCATTGTTTATTTACAAGTTCGGTTTTATTACTATTAAGGTTAATCAATAAAAAGGTGGTAAGTTTATAAGTACTGATTCACCCACACCACCCCCCCCCCCTCACCCCCCGCTCTCATTACCTATTAATTCCAACAATTGATACCTTGTTGGATTTCACAAGGTGTTTGACAAGTGTGACAATGTTAGGGAAATAGTGTCTCAACCTTGCATTTACAAAAGGTTACTTTTTATAGTAAGTTTACATTTGAGCACAAATTGTTCAAAAACTTTTCCTAATGCCATTATTGACTAGATTAGTATGTCTATAAATTTTTGTTGCGAGATCATGTCTAGACTTGAAGATATTCAAGGTTTTTATTTTTAAAAATAGGACCAAAATATTTAAAGACAAATTTGAAAGCCTTAGATGCTTCAATGGGGCCTGAAACTATATGTAACTAATGGAGAAGGTTATGGCTTGATAGAGCATGTCACAAGCTTTCTAACTTTCTTTAAGCAATTCATCAAAGAAACACTCGGTTTAAAAGTTATGACCTCCAAAATTTGGGTCTGCTAAAAAAAGAAATAAAAAAATATGTTGGACACATAAATGGGATGTAAAATGGAGCTACATATGTGTGTATTTTGACACATCATATGGCATCTTGGATTGGAGATAAGATGGAAGCCACTTTTTATATGGTTTTAGCCCATATTTTTGTAATATTTTTTGGCAGTTTCATGTATTGTATCTCTTATATATTAGGTGCATGAGATAGAGGTTGGGTGTAAGAGTATGATAGCTAAATTAAGTTTCTTGTAGATCTTCGTTGGTACTAATCTTGTAAAAAACTTACTCTGCAAGTTTATTGTAATTCATTGTTGGTTTCTAAATAATATATGCTTATTTCTGTTAAGTTTTTGTAACTATTGTAAGATCTAAGAAATTTTTTGCATAACTCTCCTCTCAGGGTTAGTATAGGAAGTTGTTCCACTACCTTAATCTTCTTACACTTAGTTGTGTCAAAAATTAAAACTAACATAGTGATATGGAGGATTGACATCTATGAATGTGGGTTTATTTTTCAAATTGTAGTTTATTTCCTTGCATTAAAATTAGTATAAGATGAAGTGATAAACACACATAGATTTACCTTAGGCATTACATGATAAGAAATCAAATGCACATATAGCAATCACAAATTCATGTATCAATATTAGGTCATAAGAAGGTGCATTTACTAGAAAACTGTAATAAGTAGATGAACATTACTATAGATTTAATTATATCACACTATTATGCCAACAACTACATAAGAATTATGATGTACAATTACATGGTGCAATTATAAAATGTTGAACTATTTGATTATCAATAAACACATCATTAAGTATTCACCCCTTTTATATTTAAAGTGAGTCAAAAGAAAGACAAACAAGTGGGCAAATGGACATGCAATAAAAAAATGTTAAATTTGATGAAATAAACAAATATAAATTGAAAAAATTGATGAAGTTGCTGACATAAATTTAAAAAATGGAAGGAAAGAGGATCATGTGAGAGCCAAAACCTAAAGAGGCCAAATGGGAGCACTTGAAGTATATATTCAAAGAGAAAAAGATAAATAGCTAGGTAAATTTAGGTACGTGGAGGAATTTTGAAAAACTAGTTTTATGAGAATAGATGGAAGAACAAGATTTAGTTTTCAAATAATATTAAGAAAATTTATGGGAAAAAAAAAAGAAAAAAGAATGAGGAGGAAAAGTAAAGATATCAAAGGATAGGGACATGATATGGTGGGAAATAAAATAGTAAGATGAAAGAATCCCAAGTCCAAGAGAGAGCAAGAGAATGAGTGAAGACATGTAGAAAAGAGGAAGTGAACATGAGAACATAATGACAAGAGGGAAAAAATTTTTTTATTAATTTTAAATATTTGTGATTTTTATAAATAAAAAAATTAAATGAATACAAGAAAAAATCCTCTTCTTAATTATGGTAAATATGACAAGCTAAATTGTTGTTAAATTTTTTTAACAATAAAAATTTTAATAATAAAAATGTCAAAACAATTCTTAAAATTAAGGTTCAAGTATTCTTTGTTTTTTTCAAATTTTTTTATTTTATTATAGTTGATTTGAACAAATTAATGATTAGGCAAATTCTAAGATTTAGTGGGTCTTTAAAGTCAGTTATATTTTCCAAATGGACATCTCACCCAAAGCAAAGTTAGAGTGTTCCCGCAGGCCTAGAACTAATTTTAGCCAATCAAAATATACTATTTTTTTAATAATATTACATTTTAATATTTCATAAACTTAAAAAGAAAAATATTTAAGATTTCATGTTTCTAAAATTATTTTTCAATAATTTAGCCATAAGGACAAGGTAAATTATTACATCGAGTTCTAATGTTTGTGTACAAAAAATAGATGGAAATGTCACTATTCATTCTTATAAATTTAACAATTCCTCAACCTAAAAAAAATATATTCAAATTATACAAGGTGGTGAAACATTGCTAAACAACAAATTTTTTATTATTAGTTCTAGAACTATAGGCATCAACCTGTTTTTAGAAAATATTTACCCCTTCCCATATTCATGTTCAATGAAAAACTTAAATTTATATTTTTATTGTTTTTTATTATTTAATTTTAATTTTTAATATGTCTTTTATTTATAAATATAATTGAAAATAATCAATTATATTTAGAAAATTTTAAATAATATTTAATATACTTAAAATTATTAAATAAATATAATATAGAAATAATTAATTATATGTATAATATTTTTAAAAAAATTATTGTTATGATATGTTAATATTATAATATTATTTTATAATATGTTATAAAAAAATAATATTATTATTTTTTAATTTTATAAAAATATATAAATAAATAATTATATATTTTTAATAAATTATAAATTAATATTTTTAATAGGTTTCATTATACTCAATAATAGTTGTCTTTCATACATGAAAATGATTATTTTAATTAATAATTTAAAGATATAAATCTACATAAATAAATCATAGTATAGTTTTTTTTATTTACTTAAGGATTATTATTTTTTAAAGAAAAATATTATTAAAAAAATATATTATAGATCTAAATATATAAGTTTTAAAATTATTATTAAAAAATATATTATAGATCTAAATATATTTATTAAATTTAAGATATTTATTAAAAATATAAAACATCAAACGCAAAAGAACAATATATTGTAGAATCTAAAAAAAAAATCCTTTAATATTTCATATAAACAATTATTATAACCACATTTGTAATGAAACTATTTGATTGTTATTAGTACTTGCCGATAGGCTAAGTACTATTGTATCCATTTCATTTGTAAAATATAGATGCAAATTATTTAACTTTATAATATACCACATATTATAATAATGTAACTTTATTGATCATATATAAATTAAAAATATATTAATAAAATAAAATTCAGATTAAGAAATAATAAAAATAAAAATAAAATTAGTATCAAAATTAATTTTAATTTATAAGTTATAATTGTTGAAATAATTATAATTAAAAATAAAAAATTTATTATTACAATATATTAAAATAGATCATAATTTAATCAGTAATTAAAATACATTTAATTAAAATTAAAATTATGGTTAAAAAGAACACATAATATTTTTAACATTATAATTAGGTTTCTATTCTTAAAATTTCGATATCATTAATTTTATCAATATGATTCTACATTACAATTTCTTAATTCTTAAAAAAGTTATTACTTCTACTATAACTTGAAAAAATATAATAATTAAAAAATCAATACACTATTATTTCTCCTTTATTTCTACAATTTAACTAATAAAGGCAAGTACTTAATTATATTATATTAATTATATTACTATTTCATATTTAAAATTATATTTATATTAATTTTATTTTGTATTATATTATAATTTATTTATATTTATATATTATTTAATGTTATTTAGATGTAATTAAATACTATATATTTATATTATTTTATGCTATATTTTTATATTATTATATTATAATTATATTTATTACAACATAATTATATTTATTCTATGTTATAATTATATTTATATTAATATTAAACTAATTGTTCTTATGAATTATTTACAACAATGAGATTTTGAAAATGCTAATCTATTTATTAAAATCAATTAAGTTTAAATTTGTGACAAAATTAAAATAACCTTGCTAATAGCAGGAACTTTGCTGCTCTTGCAACCTTGCTGATATAGGAAAGTCACCTTTGAATGAGAGGGAGACTGAATAATGAGAGTTTGAATGTTTTCAAGAAGGCTAAGGACATGAGGTTGAGGCTGTTCCAAGTGCAAGCTCATACAAAGTTTGTCAATGTGCAGACTGGTTTCAATTATGATAGTTTGTTTCAACAATTTGCAAGGGTTTTGATTGTGGGTTTGTATGAGTTGTGTGGGTTTACAATTCTAGATTTCGTTACATCTTGAATAACAATGGGATCATTTGCTACTGTTATTTTGTGTTAAGATCAAACATTATATATTGTAGATCTTTGGTTATGAGTTGGGTGGAAGTTCTATGCATTTTATGTTACAGGTTAGCTCTATAACTTGTTGAATTTCTTAGTGTAAGCAAACCCTTGGCAGCCTTGAGGTTGCGGGTATTACTATTAATTGAGTATTTTCCCATGGATTTCTTCAAAACATTTATTAATGATTTGAGAAGTTTATTTCGAAGACAAGAAGATTTATCTCTATGTTAAAACTCCATATTTTGGGTTCTATTTGATGTATTTAGAAGCAAAAATTATCTGATGTATTTAGCAAAAAAATGATGTTAAAACCATAAATTATTGATATACATTCTATATTGATTGCATTGAGTTTCAAATTTGTTTAGTTACATTTTAGAAAGATTTACGGTATATCTGATTTCATCATGTGTGTATTTTGTAAATCTGATATAAAACATGTAGGAAGGGACATTACAAGAAGATATGAATGGTTAGTTGATTGTTATTTGTTTTGATTAAGGTAAAAATAGGTTTTGAATGGGCCCTGAAACCATTGGCAGTCAATTTTTAAAGGGAACTATAACCCTATACAATAGCTGAGAAAGATAGGAAATATAAGCACCGACCATAAAGAGACAACTGGGGGACGAAGACATAGGCTTTATAGTGCCCCCCAACATAGATTACTAGTAGAACTGCCAACAATCCCATACCAACACAACAACAACAGTCACAAGAAGAATAAGCATTAAGGCTATAGTTGCTCAAAACCAAAAGCCAAAGCTTTTACATCAATAAGAAATATCTAGGGTTTTCAAGCTCCCTAAACCAATAATATGGGTTTTGTCTTAGCTCCCATAACCAGAATAACCAACCAGACCCCTGCCCATAGCCACTGGATCAAATCTAAAACCCATTTTTGTAAAGTCTTCGAAAAGAGAAGGACCTTTACTTAGTCGGATCCTGCCAGTCATCAAGTAGTTATAAGGGAAAGAAGGTCTTTTTCTCCCACGAGAACACTCCATCCAGCTGACACAAACCACCTCCATAGGATGTGTGACATCCACCTCAAAAGGATTCAAGGGTGAAGGGAGCAAGAACAAACAAAGATTCCACCACCAAATAACCACCAGAACAGACCCCACCTCAATAGGGGTATACTCCACCTCAATAGGAGTATAGCACAAAAGATATCGGCCCAAAAAATAATCCCCAAAAGGATTCAAGGGTGAAGGGAGCAAGAACAAACAAAGATTCCACCACCAAATAACCACCAAAATAGACCCCACCTTAATAGGGGTATACTCCACCTCAATAGGAGTATAGCACAAAAGATACCGGCCCAAAAAATAATCCCCTAGCAGAGGCAAGATCATACCATTCTCGCGAAAAGAAGGAACTTCCAGAATAAGGGGAGAAACAAACGCGAGGGTCACAGACCCAGCAAAAGAGAAGTAGGTATAGCCAGCCCAAGCAGAGAGCAACCCAGCAACATCAACCGCAAAAAATGGTTCCTTACAACACCATTGACCCTCAAGCAGCTTAAAATATTTTGCAAAACTACCACAAAACAAAAGCCCATCCCTCACGAATCTATACCCTGCACCAGTAGGCAGGCAAGGCAATAAACCATTCTCCTAATAAGAATAAGCTTCTAGAAATAAGGGAGAAGAAAAGACAAGGGTCACAGACCCAACAACAAAGCAAGGAACAAATCCATCCCAAGCTGAGTCCAACCCAGCAGATAGATCCATAAAATGCCTTTGACCCTCAAGCAGCCTAAGATGCTTTCCAACTCTACCACAAAGCGAAAGACCTTCTGATGCAGGAGCATCCTGGGTGTAAGAGCAATCTTGCATCACCCAAAAAATATTTTTGTTTTTATATTCAATAAGGGCTATTTTGTGCAGAGCTGTTATTTATGGAAAGTTACTATTTTTGGTAATTTTCGTATGTGCTCAGAATGATCTGATTTCTTTCTTGGAGGTTCATTTTGGTCATATAAGTCTGCCAGTAAAGTTTCATTGCCAGATCAAGTGTATATTAGAAGATATTGAAGATTTCGGTATTGGCAGCAGGGTACAGAAACTTTGAACTCAGTTTTGAAGGCTTTAGAGGCCCCAGATGAGGTCAAAAATTTGCGTGACAAGCGCTTGCGCTGGTCAAGCCTGTAGAGCGCTTCGTGGCATTTCCGAAATGGGGTTATAATAGCCGAGCGGGTCAACTGGTGATGACTTATGGTCTTCGGAAGTTGGGCCACCTGAAATGGCGAAAAATAATTTTCTTCAAAATTTCTGTTCGGGTTTCAAAGGTTATCTTGAGCCGACTATGATGTAATAAAATGTAAAATAAAATAATTCTAAGTTTGGTCGGCCTTATTGGCTAAAATTCTGGAACCTTCCCAGGCGGTGGATAATTGCCTATATAAGGAAGGCTGTATTATTGTCTTAGGCAGTTCAGAATAGTTCTGGGTAATAGTTCGAGGCTTTGTCCTACAGAATATTGTAAGGAATGCCCATGTGGCTTTGCATGTTGTAATTCTGAAAATTTGTAATTCCACATTTGTGGAGATAATAAGAAGCCAATTTTCTGTTCTTGCATATTATTGTTGTTGTTTCTCTATTTCTGTTATGTGTTTGTGGCATTAAGGGGAGCACCCTTCATCAAGTGGTATCAGAGCAGGAGTTGTTGAGTGTGTAAACAGATCGCCGACTGTGAGGCAGTTTGCACCAGGACCGTGGCTAGGGTTTCAGCGCGCATCGCGAAAATGCCTCCACGAAGGGAACGTGGTGGAAGAGCTGGTGTTGTGACACCTGAGGTTAGAGAGTTGCAGAGACAAGTGCGAGCATTGCAAGAAGAGATTCGTAGAGGAATGAATCTTAATGTCAGAGACGAAAGTGAGGATGAAGCCGAAGAAGAATATCAAGAAGGAGAAGTTGAAATTGTGAACCAGGAGGAAGAAAGACTTTTTCGGGTGATTTCTAAGATTGGGAAAAGACCTAAGATTGAGGTTCCTACATTTTCTGGAAATCTTAACCCAGAGGAATTGATCGACTGGATCAATGAATGTGAGGAATATTTTGAGTATGAAGATGTTGAAGATCCTGATAGGGTCAAATTTGCGAAGGCCAGATTGAAAGGTCATGCGAAGATCTGGTGGCAAGAAATTCAATTGGAGCGAAATAGAAGAGGGAAAGATAAAATCACAAGATGGGATCGGATGGTGGATAAATTGAAGCGACAGTTCATTCCTGTTGATTATGAGCTTGACCTACTAAAGAAAATGCAGAGTTTGAAGCAAGCAGGAAGATCTGTTCAGGAGTATACAGAGGAGTTCTATCGACTTCTCATCAGAACAGGCCATGCAGAAGCTGATAAGGAGAAAGTTGCCCGATACCTTAATGGGTTAAGGCCAAGCATCCAGGAGGAGCTGAATCTGGTTTGAATGAATAGTATTGAAGAGGCATACCAGTTTGCCCTAAAAGTAGAGGAAAAGCTAAACAAGAAGTTTGAGAGCAGACAAAATGGAAGAGGTCGCGGTGGACGATCTGGTGGACGATCATATGGTGGCCGAAATGAAGATCCGAAAAACAAGGATGAGGCCAGTAGCAGTCAGAATCAGCGAGGAAATAATTCCAATCGCTTCCAGGATCAGAATAATAGAGATCAGAGAGGAAGAGGAAGAGGACAAGGATCTGGAAGAGGTGGCTTCCGTGGAACATGTTTTCACTGTGGAGAAGAAGGTCATAGGGCATTTGAATGTCCTCAGCGCCAAGGAAGAACAGACAGGAGAAATGAAGGCCAGGCCAGAGTTGCACATGTAGATGAAGATGCCAGATCATCAAATTCTGAAGATGCTGAAAGAGGAGAAACGTTGATTAACAGAAGAGTCCTGTTGAGTGGTGAGAATGAACCTGAGCAAAGAAGGAGCCTGTTTCGCACCAGGTGCAAGTGTGAAGGTAAATGTTGTGATATGATTATTGATAGTGGAAGCACTGACAATTTGGTGTCAGAAGAGATGGTGACAAAGTTGAAGCTCAAGAGACAGAAACACCCACATCCATATCAGATTGCCTGGGTATAGGATGACCACAAGGTCATGGTCAATGAACAATGCCTAGTGAAGTTCAGGATCGGCGGGTACCAAGATGAGGTACTATGTGACATCATCTCTATGCATGCATGTCATATGTTATTGGGTAGACCGTGGCAGTTTGACAGATGTGCTGTACACGATGGTCGTGCGAATACCTATTCCTTGACAAAGGATGGAGTGCGACATAAGCTAAAGCCATTGAAGGAGACCAAAGAAAAGGTATGTGGTAATGCAAGAATAAAATTTGTTGATGGGGGGAAATTCCTAGATGGTATGAGGCATGAGCATGTATGTTTTGCTTTAATTCCAAAAGCTGGTAAAGAAAAAGTAGAAGATGTCCCTGTAGAAGTTGTAGATTTTTTGAATGAGTTTCAGGATATTGTATCCGATAACGTGCCTGATGGATTACCACCAGTCAGGAAGATCAGTCATCAGATGGACTTGATCCCAGGAGCGAGTTTGCCGAATAAGGCAGCACACAGAATGACACCTGCAGAAAGTGAGGAGTTGAACAGACAAGTACATGAACTGTTACAGAAAGGTTTGATCCGTGAGAGTCTGAGTCCCTGTGCTCTACCAGCGGTATTAGCACCAAAGAAGAATGGAGAATGGAGGATGTGTACAGATTCTAGGGCAATAAACAAGATCACAATCAAGTACAGGTTTCCATTGCCACGAATGGATGATATTATGGACTGTTTGAGTGGAGCTGTGTATTTCTAAAAGATAGACCTGAAGAGTGGATATCACCAGATTCGGATCAGAGAAGGAGATGAATGGAAGACTGCCTTCAAGACAAAGGAAGGACTATATGAGTGGTTAGTCATGCCTTTTGGGCTAACCAATGCACCGAGCACTTTCATGCGACTCATGAACGAGGTTCTGAAAGAATTTCTGGGTAAATTTGTCATTGTTTACCTAGATGATATTTTGATCTTTAGTAAGACATTGGAGGAGCATATGATGCAAATTCGTATGGTATTTGAGAAGTTGAGAGAAGAGAAATTGTTGATTAATTTGAAGAAGTGCAGTTTTGTGAAGAAAGAGTTAGTGTATTTGGGATTTGTAGTTTCAGCAGAAGGTCTGAAAATGGACCCAGAGAAGGTACAGGCTATTCTTGAATGGCCTACTCCAAAGAATGTTACTGAGGTAAGATCTTTTCATGGTCTAGCTAGCTTTTACAGAAAGTTTATCAAAAATTTTAGCAGTATTTGTGGACCCTTGACTGAAACAATGAGAGGGGATAGAAAAGAGTTTAAGTGGACTAATGGGGCAGAAAAGAGTTTTCAATTATTGAAACAAAAAGTTACAGAACAACCTGTTTTAGCACTTCCAGATTTTAATAAGGTGTTTCAAGTAGATTGTGATGCTAGTGGTACTGCAATAAGAGCTGTTATGAGCCAAGAAGGTAAACCTGTTGCTTATTTCAGTGAGAAGTTAAATGATGCCAAGAGGAAATATTCTATTTATGATCAGGAATTTTATGCTATAGTTCAGGCATTAAAGAAGTGGAGACATTATCTGCTTCCTAAAGAGTTTGTTTTGTATACTGATCATCAAGCTTTGCAATATTTGAATAGTCAAGGAAAGTTGAATCAGAGGCATTTAAAATGGGTTGAGTTTTTGCAGAGTTATACATTTGTTTTGAAACACAGGAGTGGAAAGTCTAATAGGGTTGCAGATGCTCTTAGCAGAAGGCAACTATTGCTGACAGAAATGCAGATTGAAGTGGTTGGGTTCAAGGAACTCAAGAATTTGTATCCAGAGGATCCTGATTTTGGTGAAGCTTGGAAAGCTTGTACAGAACCTGTTACTCTAGACAGGATGAAATGGTTGGATTTCATCATCTAGGATGATATGCTATTCAGAGGGAGTCAGTTGTGCATTCCACGAAGTTCTATGAGGGAGAATCTCATCAAGGAGAAGCATAGTGGAGGATTGGCTGGACATTTTGGTCGTGATAAAACCGTTGCTTTGGTTGGTGAGAATTATTATTGGCCACAATTGCAGCAAGATGTGAAGAAATTTGTACAGAGTTGCAGAGTATGTCAGATGGTGAAAGGAGTGAAGTAGAATATAGGGTTGTATCATCCATTACCTATACCAGAGAAGCCTTGGGAGGATATCAGCATGGACTTTGTTCTTGGTTTACCGAGGACTCAGCGGGGACATGATTCAATTTTTGTAGTAGTTGACAGATTTTCAAAGATGGCACATTTCATTCCCTGCAAGAAGACTAATGATGCTGTTCATGTAGCAAAATTATTTTTCAGAGAAGTAGTGAGACTTCATGGTTTGCCAAAGACCATAGTTTCAGATCGGGACACTAAGTTTGTTGGATATTTCTAGCGTACATTGTGGAAGAAGTTAAAGACAGATTTGAAGTTCAGTTCATCACATCATCCACAGACTGATGGACAAACAGAGGTGGTGAATAGGAGTTTGGGAAATTTGCTGAGATGTTTGGTTGGAGATAAGCCAACAGGATGGGATTTGATTTTACCACAGGGAGAATTTGCATACAATAATTCTGTCAACAGGAGCACTCGTAAATCACCATTCCAGATTATATACGGAAGTAGTCCAAGAAATGCATCTGAATTGAGGAAGATAGATAAAGGAGAAATAAGTAGTGTTGAAGCTGAGGATTTTGCAGAACACTTGAAGAACATCCATGAAGAGGTGAGGAAGCATATTATCAAGATGAACGCACAGTACAAGGCTAAGGCAGATGAGAAAAGGAGGTATAAGGAATTTCAGGTTGGTGATGAAGTCATGGTTCATTTGCGGAAGGAGCGGTTTCCAGTTGGTACATATAACAAGCTGAAAATGAAGAAGTTTGGACCATGCAGGATATTGAAGAAACATGATTCAGGAAACGCATATGAGGTAGAATTGCCTACTGAGCTAAATATTTCACCTGTGTTTAACATTTCAGATCTGGCAGAGTATCATGAGGGAGGTGTTGAAGATGAGATCACAGCAGCACAGTGGAGTATTCCCGCAACTAGTTCAGACACTAAGGAGATTGAAGATATACTGGATAGTCGTGTTGGCAGAAGCACAAGGAATAGGACATATGAAGAATATCTAGTCAAGTGGAAAGGATGACCTGTTGAAGATTCATCATGGCTAACAAAGGAGGAGGTTAACCGTCTTGGTTTTCCTCTACACACCTGAGTCGTAACAGGGTCACTTCTCAAATTACCCCGGGTGTCTGATGCAGGAGCATCCTGGGTGTAAGAGCAATCTTGCATCACCCAAAAAATATTTCTATTTTTATATTCAATAAGGGCTATTTTGTGCAGAGCTGTTATTTATGGAAAGTTACTATTTTTGGTAATTTTCGTATGTGCTCAAAATGATCTGATTTCTTTCTTGGAGGTTCATTTTGGTCATATAAGTCTGCCAGTAAAGTTTCATTGCCAGATCAAGTGTATATTAGAAGATATTGAAGATTTTCGGTATTGGCAGCAGGGTACAGAAACTTTGAACTCAATTTTGAAGGCTTTAGAGGCCCCGGATGAGGTCAAAAATTTGCGTGACAAGCGCTTGCACCAGTCAAGCCTGTAGAGCGCTTCGTGGCATTTCCGAAATGGGGTTATAATAGCCGAGCGGGTCAACTGGTGATGACTTATGGTCTTCGGAAGTTGGGCCACCTGAAATGGCGAAAAATAATTTTCTTCAAAATTTCTATTCGGGTTTCAAAGGTTATCTTGAGCCGACTATGATGTAATAAAATGTAAAATAAAATAATTCCAAGTTTGGTCGGCCTTATTGGCTAAAATTCTGGAACCTTCCCAGGCGGTGGATAATTGCCTATATAAGGAAGGTTGTATTATTGTCTTAGGCAGTTCAGAATAGTTCTGGGTAATAGTTCGAGGCTTTGTCCTACAGAATATTGTAAGGAATGCCCATGTGGCTTTGCATGTTGTAATTCTGAAAATTTGTAATTCCACATTTGTGGAGATAATAAGAAGCCAATTTTCTGTTCTTGCATATTATTGTTGTTGTTTCTCTATTTCTGTTATGTGTTTGTGGCATTAAGGGGAGCACCCTTCATCACCTTCACTCACAAATCTGCGCCCAGCCCAAAAAGCCACACCGCACAAGAGAAGATCCCCAACAAAAGCTAAGGGAGCCAAGCTGTAAGCCCAACAAATGAGAAGAGGAGCCACCAAAACCCTAAGCAGGTCCCCTTCAACAACCGCAGCAGAGGCGTGCACAAAAGACCAGGGCCCCCCAACACTACCCCTTCCAAATGCGAAGTAGGCCTGCACCTCTACATCGCCATCATCTTCCTCTACATCACCTTCCTCCTATGATTCCCTAGCTCCTATTCTCGCTCCTGCTCTGCCTTCCATCTAGAAGGTAGATCATTGTTCTTTGTTAGACTCTTAATCATTTTTAATTTATAATTTTTTTGTATTTAATATTTTTTTACGCATTTTATTTTGTAAAGAAATATGAAAATATATGACTTCTTTATGTATAGAATAGTATCTTATTTTCTTTCCAATGTTTGTAAGAAGATCCAACAAAACAGATAGACAAAATATAATATTTTTCTTATTTTATAATTATATTACAAGAAAGAATCGCATTTCAACCTTAGAAATTCATACCTACCATTTAATTATACCCGCTTTCCATGAAATACTAGTACTTGGACATAGTTGCTAAAAGAGTAGCAAAGCTCGGACCATATGTGAATGCAAATAAGATGCTTATGTGCAGTTTACTATACTCTTGGTTGGCTTCAAAATTGTCTATGAGAACTCTTGTGGTATTATATTCCTGACCATTGTCTGAAATAAACTGAATTGAAAAATATTAAGGAGAGGCGATATAGAATCCATGGTAATATAAAATGACATGTTGCTTAAGAAATTTTAACCATATTCTTATACTTAAGTTGTAGGACTTCTTTAATGAAAAAACATACATGTGAGTAGGTTTAATGAAAATATTGGAAAAGATTTTGCATTGTAAGAGTTATTCCAATAGGCTAGGGGAATTACATATATGATGATGAAACCAGTAATGGCATTAGCTGTTGGAACCACTTGTCATTAATTTTGTAGAGGTGATTAGAAGGAAGAAGCGCAAGGGGTGTTGCGGACTAAATAGCTTGGATAATGGTTGTTGATTGAATTGATTTGACAAATTGAATTATTTATAGAAAAGATGTCGCAGAGATTTGGAGGAAGATTTTGTCATCAATATTGTTGAGCATATTGATAGCATAGAGTTGAGATCATGCTGAATTTATTTTTTTCTATTTGAATAGGTGCCTATTTTGGACCGATGAGAGAGAGCTTAAGTTTATGACAAAATACTTAACAAAATACAATTGTATATCAATGGATCACTTTTAAGTTCATCACACTACTTAAGCAACATACAGTAGTATATCAATACAACGGATCACTTTAAGGTCATCACAAATATCTTTTATGGTATATCAATACTCCTTTTGGAAAAATGAAATGGACCCTAGATAAAAGGATACACAACAATTTCCAAAAACCAAAAAGAACACTTCATGTACAAACTTTAGTTATACATGTTTCCACAACTATACTTCTGCATAAGATCATGTTGAATGTAATGTGACTAACAGGAATTTGCAACTACCTGGTAGACATATATGCAATCTGGAAGCATAGACAAGGGATGTCAATTGCTTGACAATATGTTGTTTCCTTAGACTACAATAGTTGCAGAATCATGGAAGGAAGAATAACTAGCTAATTGACTGTGCAATAATGAACTTACAATAAACAAATAAAGTACTTGGATATGTCTATTGCCTAGACTATCAGTAGAGAGAATGATAGCAATATGGAAAAGTAGATTTTTGGCAAGAATTTTGGCTATATATTGCCAAAAATAAAAATTAGAAATATTTGAACTATCAGAATAAAGATTTTAAAAATACACATGGAATTTAAATCTAGTTTCTAACTTTTTGAACATTCTCTACGAAAAAATTTATAGTGACCTATGTTTCATGAAGTCATCTGCAACCCTAATATCATATCTTTTTTTTTCTACCCATTGCATCGAAAACAAATCAATAAACAATCTACATAGAGAAATGTTTTAATAGGAAAGAAAACTAAAGGACAAGGATGGCAAGACAACTACTATTTGTTACTAAGAATTTAATCAACCTGTGCCCACAAACTAGCTTAAAAAATAATTCAATATTTTATCAATAAATGAAAATATACAATAGCCATTTCGCAGATGACTCCTTCCTCACTTTGATTGAGGACGAGGAGAATATTAAGGTAGCTCTTCAATGCCTTGATATATTTTGTCTTGTCTCTGGGTCTGCCATCTAGTGGCATAACACTCAATGTTACAGGCAATCCTTCCTCCCAGATCCACCTTGGATTCTCCAATATGGGTGGAAGTGGATTCAGCACGGGGAAGTTTTCCATTTTATTGGCATTCCCTTTTCTTTTCAAGCATCACCTATGGAACTTTGGAATGTGGTTCTTGTTCAGATAGAGAAGAAATTAGATTATTGGACTACCAAGCCTCTTTCTTTGGATGGTAAATTTCAGGTTTGCTCAAAAGTTTTAGCTGCCACTCATGTGTTATGTTCCTCTTTCTGGGCTCCATCGAAAGATTCCTATAGAAAGCTTGAAAAGATCCTGCAAGATTTCCAATGGGCTTCTAGAGCTAATCATTATGGCTTTCACAGAGTTGCTTGGGAATATGTTCCCTTCCAAGGGAGTCTAGAGGATGTGGCCTTCTTTCTATCCAGAAGCAAAGCTTTGCCTTATGTGCTAAATGGGTTTGGAGAGCCAGTTTTGGTGATGAAGCCTGGAAGGTTCTTCTCAAGTATTGTATTTTTAGGTTTTCCAGTTCACAAACCCACTTGGAAGGGGATTGGTCTTCAAACCCTTCTTTTGAGAGAACTAGTCCAGATTTAAGGTACTTTCATTGCCAAAAGCATCCAGCGTGCCTAGGAGGCACTCAAACCTTGGCTTCGATGGGTCGGCGATGGTTTTCATGATGGCCTCTCATTTAACTAACATAATATATGGTGGTCTCTGCTAATTTAGTCTTAGGGGCTTCCTCTTTCTAAAGTCCCAAGAATTTGTGCTCTGTATTTTCATAAATATGGCATCCACACTCCTAGAGATATTTTTTCCAAAGCTACTATGATTCTTCGACCATGGGATGACCTTTAGATCTAGTTTCTTCTTTCTCGCCCAGATCGACAAATTTTTGACCTAGTGGTCTCGGCTCTACCTATCAATATGCTACATAAACTAGGCATTCACTCTGTTAAGCCCTAGTGGAAAGACTGGAAGTGGTACCCATGTACTCCTTTCTAAAACTACAAGCCCAAGATGGGCTACCACTGGTTGTTAGGAATAAGGTGTCTCAACCTTGGATAATTCCTATTCTTATTATTTGTTTTGTAAATGTATTTTTTGGAAAATAATGTAATTAAGTGTGAGTGTACATGTCTAGTTGGCATGTTTGATGTGTCACTCCACTTGATGTGTCGGCATCTTGTGCATAAGGAGATCATGACTGAAATGGTCATGATGGATTCCTATGACGCGTAAGAACATCTCATGATGGAATGTGCTATGGCAGGTGTAAGAGCATCTTATGACTTGGGCCTATTTGGGCGCCCAAGAAGAAGTGGTTGGTGTGTGTAAGAGAATATGCCAAAAATAGGTTGGTATGATAGATTCTCTTACACTTCTTTTGTGACCGTTATTTTTGGCGGATTCTATGACAAGCTATCATAGTCTATTCTAGGGATGGATGCCTATTCTTGGGATTGCATGTAACAACTGTGTACATGTGGCTTTGTGCATGGGTCTTGGTGGTTGTGCCTATTTTTGGGTCCAGAGGAGTCTATATATATGATGCTGCTCCTATGGGAGAGATATAACAAAATTTAAGTCTTGTTGGCTTTGTCTCTCATTTCCTGAAAGAACTTGCATTGCAAGTGTATTGTAATCTTTGTGTTGAAGATAATACATTGTGCAGGTTTTGGAGTGCTGGGGTTTTTTACCGAAAGGTTTTCCCCAAGGTATATCATTGTGTCATTCTCTATTTTTCTATGTGTATGGTATGTGGTTGCAATATCTTTGTTAAAGTAGTTAACGAATCTAAAATTGTAAGGATTTATAAGAATTTGAACAATACTCTCCTATAGAGATTAGCGTAGGAAGCTGTTTTCGCACCTAAGTTTCCTTACAAGTGGTATCAGAGCTTGATCAACTTTTTATCCTAGTTGTTGGGTAGGGTTTTTTGAGCTGATCTCAAGTTTGAGTGGGAGTTTTTTGTAGAGCATCCTGAATCTTATTTGCAGATTGAGATGGCAAGTTCATCATATGGAAGAATGGAGGTGGAGAAATTTAATGGCACTAATTTCAAGTTGTGGAAACTCAAGATGGAAGACATGTTGGAAGATCGTGACCTATGGGAAGCAACTTCAAGTGCTACAAGACCAGCAACTATAGCTCAAGCAGATTGGGATATCAAAGACCGTAAACCTAAGGGTCTCATAAGACTCTGTTTAACCGATTTAGTCCTTCTGAATGTTCTAGATGAGAAAACCGCAAATAGTTTGTGGGAAAGACTTGCGGCCGTGTATCAGGCCAAATCTCTAGTGAACAAGTTGTTCCTAAGGAAGAAGTTGTACTCTATATGAATGGAGGAAGGTGGATCCTTAACGGATCATTTAAATGCATTTAATCTGCTAGCTGTACAATTGACATCAACTGGTGTCAAGTTAGAGGAGGACGATCGTTGCTACACACTTTTGTGTTCTTTACCAGATTCATGGGACCATCTTGTGATGGCTCTTGGAAGCACTTTAGTCACCTTCAAAATGGATGATGTGGTGTCTTCACTGCTATCAAAGGAGATGCGGAGAAAGGCTTCCGTTTCAGAAAAAGAAGCCCTTGCTGTTCGTGGGAGATCTACTGAAAGAGGTAAGAAAAATGACAATAAGTCTGACAATAAGGGTAGATCCAAATCTTGTGGGAAGTCAAAGACTTCCAATAAGTCCAAGGAAAAATGTTGGAATTGTGATAAATCTGGGCACTTCCGTAAAGACTGCAAAGAGCCGAAGAAGAAGAAGAAAGGTTCAGATTTAGCTTCAAAAAGATCTCAAGAAGATGGTGATGCATTCATCGCAGCTTTGGCAGCCCATGCATCTGATGATGTGCAGTTGGTTGACTCAGGTACATCTTTTCACATGACCTCTCATCGAAACTAGTTCTCAAAATATGAAGAGTTCGATGGTGGAAAGGTGTACTTGGGTGATGATTCCCACCTAAAGATAGTTGGACACGGAAGGGTCACTATCAAATTTCCTAATGGACGAGTAAAGGGAATCAACAGAGTTATGTACATTCTAGGTTTGGCATGAAACCTATTATCTGTAAGTATGCTGAATGATGTAGGTGTGCAAGTTGTTTTTTCGAAAGAAGGATGCAAGATGATGAGAGGATCGATAGTGCTTGCAAGGGGTACTAGGAGAGGTACCTTATTTCAGCTAGATGCATGTATTCCTCTATGTAATAGTTCTTCATCCTCACCATCTAAACAAGCAGTGAAGAAGTCTGTGGCTATCGGTTCTGATGGTAGTGCAAACACTTTGGAAGGTAAGCTTCCTGTAGAAAAGACAATGTTGTGGCATATGAGATTTGGCCACATTGGTGAAAAGGGTCTTAGAACCCTGAAAAATAAAAATCTCATTGAGGGGTTAAATGATTGCAATATCGAGTTCGACTTCTGCGAACACTGTGTCTATGGTAAACAAAATTGTGTTCAGTTTTACTCTAGTTCTCACAAATCTTCTGATGTTTTGGATCTTATTCATTCTGATGTATTTGGTCCTATAAAAGCTCCTTCAATCTCCAAGTCTGTATTTTTTGTATCTTTCATAGATGATTACAGTAGAAGGACATGGATTTATTTCCTTAAAAGTAAGACACAAGTCTTTAGTCGGTTCAAGGAATTTAAAGCTCTTGTAGAGAATCAAACTAGTAAGAAGATTAACTGTGTGAGAACTAACAATGGTGGTGAGTTTTGCTCAGCAGAGTTTGAACAGTTCTGTAAAGAACAAGGTATCGAGAGGCATAAGACAACTCCTTATACCCCACAAAAAAATGGAGTTGCAGAGAGAATGAACAGGACACTGATGGAGAAGGCTAGGAGTATGCTTAGTGGAGCTAGTTTAGAACAAAGGTTTTGGGCCGAAGCTGTGGCCACTACTTGCTATCTGGTTAACAAATCTCCTACATCAGCCCTTGTTGGTAAGACACCCATGGAGGTGTGGTCTGGTAAGAAGCCTTCAATTAGACATCTTCATGTTTTTGGTTGTGAAGCTTATGCACATGTTCCAAAGGAGAAAAGATCTAAGTTGGAAAACAAAGTTGTTAAATGTATTTTCATCAGATACAATGCTGGTGTGAAAGGATACAAGCTTTGGGATCCTATGACTAGTAAGGTGTTGTATAGTAGAAATGTTATTTTCAGAGAGCTAACATCTTCTCCTATTGTGCTACAACCAGATGAAAAAGAAAAGGAAAAAGATGTTGTTTAGTTGCCTCCTACCCCTGAGAAGACTGAACAGAGAGACCATGTTGGGCCTAATGATGAGGAGAGCTCTAGCAGCTCTGATATTTCAGAAGAAGAGGAAGAACAACCTCAACCACAGCCCTTGAGGAGATCCACAAGAGAAAGAAAGCAACCAAAAAGGTTTGGTTATTCTATGTTAGATTCCAGTTGTGCCTTTTCTTTGATTACTAACATTGATGAGCCTAGATCTGTGAAAGAGGCTTTGGGCATGGAAGATGTAGGTTCCTAGATTGAGGCTATGGATGATGAGATGGCTTCATTCGAGAAAAACAAAACTTGGGACCTTGTACCTTTTCCTAAAGGGAGAAAATCTGTTGGCTGTAAATGGGTGTTCAAGAAGAAATTCTGTGCAGATGGCAGTGTTGAAAGGTACAAAGCTAGATTGGTTGCAAAGGGCTATTCACAGGTAGAGGGAATAGATTATGGTGAAATATTCTCTCCTGTTGCAAAGTTGACATCCATTAGATTTCTGTTATCTCTTGCTGCATCATATGATTTAGAGATAGAACAGATGGATGTGAAGACAACTTTCCTTCATGGTGATTTGGAGGAAGAGATTTATATGTCACAGCCTAAGCACTACATTGTTAAAGGTAAAGAATCCTTAGTTTGCAGATTAAAGAAATCTCTCTATGGTTTGAAGCAATCTCCTAGGATGTGGTACCTTAAGTTTGATGCCTTTGTATTGTCAATTGGATTTGTAAGATCAAAATCAGATCATTATGTTTATTTCAGAGTTGAAAATGATCGCCTTCTTATTGTTGCATTATATGTTGATGATATGTTGTTGTTTGGGAAGGGTAAGGGTATGATTTCTGATTTTAAATCTCAGTTGTCAGCACAGTTTGAGATGAAAGATCTTGGGGCAGCTAGGTACATCTTGGGTATGGAAATCAGTAGAGACAGGTCTAACAAAAAACTTTGGTTGAGTCAGAGTAAGTATGTGAAGTCTGTGTTGGACAAGTTCAGCATGGCAGATTGTAGACCACTATGTGTTCCTATTTCTATGGGAACAAAGTTATCTGTAGATGATTGTCCAAAATCTCCTAGTGAGGTGGAGGACATGAGTAGAGTACCTTATGCTAGTGCAGTTGGTAGTCTTATGTATGCTATGATCTATACTATACCAGACATTGCCCAAGCAGTGGGAGTCCTGAGTCAGTTTATGGCTAATCTTGGACGGGTACATTGGGATGCAGTTAAGAGAGTATTCAAATATTTGAGGGGTACATCAAATTACTCCATATGTTATCATGGTAACTCTTCTGGATCTCCGCATTCAGTTTGTATTCGTGGGTTTGTGGATTCAGATTGGGCAGGTGATATTGACAGTAGGAGATCCACCAGTGCTTATGTGTTCACTATGTTTGGTGGTGCCATTAGTTGGATGAGTAAGCGACAACCTGTGGTTGCTTTGTCCACTACAGAAGCTGAGTACATGGCTGCTACTCATGCTTGTAAAGAAGCCATTTGGCTTAGAAGATTGTGTTCTGATGTTGGTGTTGATGCAGAACAAATTACTATTTGGTGTGACAGTTAGAGCGCTATTTGCCTTGCAAAGAATCCAACTTTCCATGCCAGAACGAAGCACATTGATGTGCAGTTTCACTTTGTGAGAGATATGGTGGAAGATGGAAAGGTAAATTTGGAGAAGGTAGATACTATGAAGAATGTTGTAGATGCATTAACGAAACTAGTGGACACTAAGAATTTCAGATGGTGTTTGGAGTCTATGGGCCTTTTGGCCTATAGTGGTTAAAGTTCCTGTTATGTTCCTATTGCTCTTACAAGGTGTTCGACAAGTGGGAGAATGTTAGGAATAAGGTGTCTCAACCTTGGATAATTCCTATTCTTATTATTTGTTTTGTAAATGTATTTTTTTGCAAATAATGTAATTAAGTGTGAGTGTACATGTCTAGTTGGCATGTTTGATGTGTCACTCCACTTGATGTGTCAACATCTTGTGCGTAAGGAGATCATGACTAAAACGGTCATGACGGATTCCTATGATGCGTAAGAACTATTTAAGGAATGTGCTATGACAGGTGTAAGAGCATCTTATGACTTGGGCCTATTTGGGTGCCCAAGAAGAAGTGGTTGGTGTGTGTAAGAGAATATGCCAAAAATAGGTTGGTATGATAGATTCTCTTACACTTCTCTTGTGACCATTATTTTTGGCAGATTCTATGACAAGCTGTCATAGTCTATTCTAGGGATGGATGCCTATTCTTGGGATTGCATGTAACAACTATGTACATGTGGCTTTGTGCATGGGTCTTGGTGGTTGTGCCTATTTTTGGGTCCAGAGGAGTCTATATATATGATGCTACTCCTATGGGAGAGATATAACAAAATTTAAGTCTTGTTGGCTTTGTCTCTCATTTCCTGAAAGAACTTGCATTGCAAGTGTATTGTAATCTTTGTTTTGAAGATAATACATTGTGCAGGTTTTGGAGTGCTGGGGTTTTTTACCGAAAGGTTTTCCCCAGGGTATATCATTGTGTCATTCTCTATTTTTCTGTATGTATGGTATGTGGTTGCAATATCTTTGTTAAAGTAGTTAACGAATCTGAAATTGTAAGGATTTATAAGAATTTGCACAATACTCTCCTATAGAGATTAGCGTAGGAAGCTGTTTCCGCACCTGAGTTTCCTTACACTGGTTGGTTCCCCATTTTCTTATGGTTTCCATCCTCAATCAATGGTGGCATTTGTAGTCCTCTCAAAAAGTTTGGCCACTCAAATTCCTCATGATCTAGTCTACCATCGTTGAACCCAAGGTTACCCACTTTGCCTGGTGTATTCTTTTCCAAGGCTTTCCCTTGGATTCTAGGCTTCGACATCTGGGTGTGCTAGATCGGTGCCCTTTTGTGGGCAGCCAGAGTCTTTCAACCATATCTTCTAGTTTTGTAGAAGAGCTCAAGATTACTAGAGTTGGATTCATGAATTTTTCTAGCCTTTCAGGCTTGCACCCTTTTCTTGGCATATGGTTTTTTTGGGAGATTCTCTCAATATTCCCTTCAATTTTTTGCAAATATGGCATGCTTTCAGGATGGAAATCCTCTTCACTCTTTGGAAGGATAAAAATGTTTTTCTTTTCACTCACATCTTTCTAGATATTAATGTTTCTATATACACTAAAGCATGTATATGTAATAATGTTATTCTACAAATTCAAGTGTCAGCCAATAAAGTGGCGCTAGAAGTGGCCCACTTGCAAGAGTTACTTCAGCACTGGGGCAATGCCCCTTGTATGGTTGTCAGAGTTCCACCAAATATTTTTGCCTCCAGTGACAAATCTCCACCTTGTGGGTGCCACCACAGTTGTAATTCCTCTACCCACCACTCATAGACGCTGCATTCCCAGGCCTCTCACCACTCCTCTGAAGGGGAAGAGATTCTTGGAGGCACTGCTTGGCTTCTCCACCCCATGGTGGTTCAGCCTCAGCTTGGCCCTCTTCTGACACTACTCCCACCACTCTGAGTAGCTCTAGCTGGCTGGATGCTGGCAGTGATTCTACCTAACCCACTTCTTCCAAGTGGTTCCTGTGGCTGGTTCTTGCAATTTCTCCAACTAGAAAAGATGTTGAGGAAGAAGATAAAGATAAAATTGATGAGGGATGGTCCCTACCGGACCCGACTCCAAGCACCTCTAATGTATGGGGCAGGGATGATTGAGATCCTCCTCTCTCTGTTGGTACCACTTTAGCTACTTAGGGCGGGTTTAGTTTCTGGGCTCTACCCATGTTTTTTGATGAATAGTTATTTTTGTTGCTATTGTCTGGGCTTAGTCCCATTTGAACTCTCATGGGGTGATTTCATATCCACCAAATTTTTTTGTGGATATGTACTTTTATTTATACATTAATGAAAAAGGACTAGTCATCAAAAAATATACAAAATCTTAATATATTAAAGTGTCACCTACTAACCAACCAAATAAAAATTCTCTGTTGTAAATTGTGATTTGATCAAATTTCCCATCATCCTAGCCTCAAAACTGTCTTATTCTTAACTAGTGTGAACAACATGAATCCATAACCTATTCTGATAATAATTCTTCTTATGTCTAATATTCTGATAATAATTCCTCTAATGTCTAATATAATGATAATAATATAACGATTCAATATAAGGGACTTGTTGTGGCCTTTCTTCCACACATCACCCCATCAGTGATGGGGTCCCCTCCTCTCTTCCTCATGTCCAGCTTGGCCCTTTTTGGTTTCAAAGCTCTATTAGTGGCAGTCTCAAACTCAATATTTCTCTCCCGATAATAATGAAAGTCCCAAAGCGAGCAGGTAGGAAGGAGTCCGTAGAATAATAAGGGGACAAAGGACTCTGTAGGAGAACAAATGCCTTCACGAAGGAAAATCCCTCTGATGTGCTTTCTTGTGCTTCCACTTCTCTCAGAGTGCATTTCAATGGAGTCAACAGACTCCTCTGCAAGGACTATTTCCTTCACTAAGGCAAAATCCTGATAACATGTTTTCTTGGGCACACCTGAGGGTGAGTTGTAAAATGTGTGCTTTGCATAGAATCCACTACTTACTCCAAACCCTGCTCCCGCACTTATTGGAGCACAAATTGCATAGAATGGCAGAATGAATGCTTAGGATAAATTCCTTCGTAGCCTAAGAATCCTGCTCCCAGCCTTTCAGAAGCGCAAGTCAATGGAGTCAACAGACTCCCCTGCAAGAGAAACTCTGTTAGTTCCTTCAAATCCCGCTCCTCTTTTCTCATGAGCATAAAATAGGGCACTCACAAAATGTATGCAAGGGACTAATTTTGCAACTCTTGAAGATTCTCGCTCCTCTTTTCTCGCGAGAAAATAATAGACCATCTGGAGGAATGAGTGTGAAGGAAAAAGTCCTCGACTCACAAAAAAATCTTTCTTCGATGTTCTCTTGGACACAAATAAGGCAGGTAATGAAATGAATACTTGAGACAAATTCCGCAACACACTAAGAATCTCGCTCCAAGGAGAGTGGAAGCGCAAGTGAGAGTCGATCATGGAATGGGTACTAACGATAGAATTCATGACAAGGCTAAAATCCCAACTTCTCCTTAATTTGAGCGCAAATACTACTCGATCATACAATATGTGACAAAAGACAAAATCCTCGGCATGTGATAAGATGCACCCTAAGCGCAAAATGAAGGAAGTCACAGAATGTGTGAAAGAAGAAATTCGTAAACTCATGCCCAAATGCACTCGGAAGTCAAAACACATCAAGTCACAAATCAATCATCAAGGAAAAAATTTGGAGCATGGAAAATCTTGGAAGATTTTAAAAATTTCAAATCTTGAAAATTCTGAAACTCTTGGAAATGAAAAATTCAGAAGACTTGTGGAAATTGAAAATTTCAAATCTGGAAAATTCCAAAATCTTAAAAATTGAAAAACTTGAAAATCCAAATCGTCGGAATTTTGGAGAATTAAAAAAATTCAAAAAATCTTAAAATTTCCAAAGCGTGACATAGTGAATTTAAAACATGAGAAGATCGATTTGTGAAGAGTTTGAAGAATCAGAGAAAAGGGCATGAGAATGTTAGAGAGGATTTTATTTTTTTTAAGAGGGGGAAAGTTTCAAAGAGAAAATACGAAAGAATTTTTATGTGATTCTTATGTTGATTATTTCATTTGTAGGAGGAAGGATTCCAATCCCGCATGATCAAGGATGACATTCAAGTTTCAGGTCTCTAGTTGCAGTGTTGAAGACACCACGATCCAAGTGATCAAGTTCAAGGCGTCCAAGGTTCAAAGATCACAATTCAATTGCAAATATGCAAAAGGAAGAATGTCACGCCTTGAAATTCCTTCTCAAAGTCCAAGAACATGACCAAGGAATTTCCATGTGAAGAAAATCCAAATTGGCAGAATCATCAATGAAGGAGTTTGATCCATTTCCAGAAGATGAAGTCTCAAGCAAGTACATGGAAGGAAGTGATCAAAGGAAGATATCTTTAGAAGAAGTAATCAAATTGCAACTTAGTTACAAAATGATGCAATTAAAATATTCCCCAAATCTTAGCAAGTTAACATGGCACTCAATCATCTTCATTGGTTAGTCAAAGATTCTTCAAGTCAAAGTCAACGCATTTAAAAAAGGGTATTGAGAATAATTCATTCAAGGAAAATTATGCATTTAATGCACAGTGGGTATGCATATTGGGCATTCATTTCACCCCACTCTCTTCCTGAAAGAGCATGCATGGTGGGGATTTATTACCCACTATGGTAGTGGTTTCTTCCTTGCATTAATTCAGATTCCCTTTTCTATGCCCTAACCCTAATTAGGGCTGAGGTGGCAAAATTTGGGCCATCGGTTATTGTTTTGATCTGGGCCTTTTGTTGTTTTCGAAGACCTATATAAAGGCCTCTTCTTCTCATTTGTAAGGGGTGAATTTTGAGGTTGTTGCTTATGAGCTATTGAGACAATAAAATTTTCATTGAAGTGTGGTGATGATTTGATGTGTCTTAATGCTTGCTTGGTCTCATTATTCTCTCAATTAGATTAAGTTTGGTAGGTAAAGTGTAATGAATGTTTTGGAGAATATGTTGATGTTTTGATGAGTTTCTTTGGTTCATACTTTTGACGTTTTAGTGATTCTAAAGCATTGTGCAAAGTTAGCCTGAACCCTTATCTATGTGCCTAAACTCAATCATTCATACAAACCCTTGAAGATTGCACCAGTCCACGTGTAGTTGTAGCTTGACTTGGTGAAGTGAGACTTGGTAATTAAGGAACTCATCCATCAGCATACTTTCCTTGGCTATCATTACCCTTAGGATTAAATTAGGATCTCTGAACCCTAAACCCTTTTCATTTCTGCATATCCGGTGAAAACCCCAAAAAATAGTAGTTAATTGAAAATATTTTTGATAGTACTCATATTCATCATGACATAAAGGATTGAAAAACGTAAGGCCCCTTGTGATCATCAGAAAATCACATCAACACCAAGCTTATCCACGAGTTGAGGAACCTTGGAAGTCACCATATGATCTTCTTGCAATCTTAGCATACGCAATACTTTGTTCAAGAGAGGATAGGATATTTTGGTATTTTGTTCTACTATTTGGTGAGTCATAAAATACACATCAACAAGACTCATAAAGATTACTATTTTATTTACAATGGAAATTAGAACTATTTTTTCAACTTTAAGGCATTATATGTATAGTACTAAATAATGACAGATTTAAAGAATTTTCAGATTATCTGTATTTAAGTGGTGCTCCAAAATGACAAAAATCATCCTCCACTTTAACAACTGAAATAATAAAATAATGTTGCAATAAGAGAGTGATCAAAACATCGATCTAGACAGCCTAGATTTTGTCTTTCTTAGACAGAATAAAAATTAAACAATGAATGTGTCTTGCTCAACGATCTCATTGAAAATTTTAATGAAATTACCACAACCAATTTGATGTTCTGCCAACAACTGCAAATAGTAAAAACTCACGAACTTACAAAATAAATGGTTCAGATTATACAATCTAACAATAAAAACTGTGACATGAATGGGTTCACTTCCACAAACAAATGAATACCTAAACAAAAAAATCTTGTGCAAGGAAAAGCTAAATCTAAAAACTGAAAATTTTGAAATACATTTTTCTCCAATGTTTCCTCAGGCTTTGGGGATGGAGACGGGGGACGGGGAAATGGGTTTTCGGGATGGATTTTATTTTTTTCGAGCTGTCTAATGGACATCAAGGAATCGCAATGAAGATGACTATATAAAAATTAGGGAAAATTTTAAATATATACGAAAATTTTAAATATCCATATGAAAACATAGATAAAGCATACTTATATACATTATAGAACCTTAACATATAACATTTGTGTTAAATAATATAAATTGAGAGTTCACATGAGAATGGAAGTTAAACAAATTATCAAAACTCAAACATTATTTTAATTAATTTTACAAAAAATGGGTTTAAAACTGCGAAACAAACAAAAATGTTGAATGGTTAATCGTGTTCCATAATTTGAAGATTCACTTAACAATGATGAAACCCCCCAAAAAAATCAAGTAACTTAGGAGATGTGGAGTTTGATTTCAGATGGGCACCTTAAAGAGTTGATAAAATTGAGTTGATTCCCAACTGCATAGACAAATAGAATTATGTAAAACAAAAACAAGAGAAAGGAGAAACTGATAAGTATGATGGAATTACTTCCACCAAGTCATGTTCATGTGAAGCAAAAATTTCTCCCTCTATGAAGGAGAATGGGGATAGAAAAATAGTTTTCTGCAACAGAAGATTGCATGAGTTCCATTTGAATTTTTTATTTGCTCATTCCAAAGCATGCAATAGACATATACTGGTGTTGATTTCTGTAGGTTGAACGATGTTTGCATGTTACTTGCATGTTGAGTCTTGAGTTTATTTTTGAGTATGCATGAGGAAGTTCAAACTTCAGTTTACTTTTCTTCAATTTTAGGTAGAATTCATAGCTTCTTTGTAGTAGGCATAATTCATTCAAGATGTCTAAATATAGAAAAGTTGACTAAATATAGAAAAGAAATCTAAATATAGGAGTCCACTTTTGGGGTCAAAAACTTCTAAATGGAGCCCATGTGTTAAGGCTAGGACATATTTTTTGATTAGCACAAGTTGGTGATTCAGTGAGAGTGAGTGTTTGGACAAAGAAAGAAGATTGTGAAGCTGAAATTATCTGTGTACAATTGTTGTGGCAATCTTGTAATCTGTTGTATAACTTCTTTCTCTTGAAGCTGAATAAAAGTGTGGTTGTAGGTCTTCCCACTTTGGGTTTCTTACTTATATATGTGTTATTCATTATTGGTTTCATGAGAATTTGCTTATGTTGCTTATTGTTGTTAATTAACCCAGAGTATTAGCTGTTACAAATCAAATAGATAAACATTCTTCTTGTTTCTATTCTATGATATTTGTTAAAAAATTAATCTGTAGATGGGTTATAGACATTAACATGGTATCAAAGCTCTAAACTCTAAAAACAAAGCCAAGTTTTGTGACACATAATTCAAGAAAAAATCAGATTTTAGCTTTCAATTTCTTCAAAGGTTTCATTCTACAATGGTAGCTAGTGTTTGATATCAGGATATGCTTGAGGGTGCTTCACTACTAGCAGTAGAAGGTTCGAAAGGTTGTGGGCCTATGCTAGTATAGTAGTGACTCTACTAGTGAATGATTCAATTGCCCTAGATGCACATGAAATTAAAGAGTCCCAAGCATAGAGGATTATCTTTGATGGGGTAAGAGATAATTTGATTCCCCATCTATTAGGAAAAGACACTACCAAGGAGATGTGGGATATACTCATGAAACCAAATCAGAGTGACTATCAAGATTCATAAGAAGACAATCAAGAACAAATTAGATAATACCAAGATGTCCAAGGGAGAGAGCGTGACATCTTACTTGTCGAGGTTGACTCAGGTTAGGGATGAGTTGGTTGCTATTGGTGATATGATTGTGGAAGATGAGTTGGTGCATCTAGCCTTGAATAGTTTTTTAAAATATTGTGATGTGTTTTTCAAATGTGTTGTTGGTCAAGATTTCCTACCCAACTAGGTGAGGCATTGGGATGATTTTGTCCAAGAAGAGATATGTGAAGGTGCTCATCGATAAAATCAAACAAACAAGGTTGAAGATGAAGAGAATGTTGCTCTTGGAAGAAAGGCAGACCAAAAGGCCAAGAAAGGGCCAAGTGAAGAGTCTTCTTCAAAGAGTGGGAAAAAAAAGATCTAAGTAAAGTGAAGTGTTTTGATTACCATCAATTTGGTCATTGTGTCAGTTAGCGTTTGAGTAAGAAAAATAAGGGCAAGTAGAAGAAACAAGTTGCAGCTAATGCAGAGGTAGATGAGTTTGGAACACTATTTGAGAATGAGTTTTCACTCATTGTCGATCTCGAGTTCAGTTGCCAACAATGTGTGGTATATTGATAGTGGAGATTCTTGCCACATGATAGGATTCAGAGAGTGTTTCACCAAGTTGGAGGAGGAGTTGGATTTCTATATTGAGCTTGGTGATAATACCAAATACCATGTAGTTGGTGTTGACAAAATCAAGTTTCAAAGAGAGTCTGACAAACTTCTATTAGAGGATGTGTTGTATGTCTCATACATGACAAAGAATTTGATATTTTTATCTATTTTGGAGGACAAGGGCTACACCATGACCTTTGAGGGGGGAAAAGTCTACATCTGTCCCAAAGATTCCAAGATAAAAAAATTGATCAGTCTCAGGCACAACAACTTGTTTTGGTTATAATTTGAGCTAGTGCATGCATTGGTAAGTAGAAATAGAAGGCTGGGAGAATTATGGCACAAGAGGATGACCCATCTTCACCATGGAGCACTTAATGTGCTCAAGGAAATAGTCACGAGGTTTCCTGAGATGAAGATCGAGAAGCATGAGGTGTACAAGGATTGCGCACTAGAGAAATATGCCAAGACTAGTTTTCCAAGCAGTGGCACTAGGTCCAAAGGGATTTTGGATCTAATACACTCTTATCTATGTGGGCCCATGTCAACAATATCCTTGAATGGGTATGAGTATTATGTTACATTCATTGATGATTTCTCCAGCAAGACAGATATATTTTATGAAAAATAAAGACGAGGTCTTCAACAGGTTCAAAGAGTTTAAGGCTCTTGTGGAGAAGCAAACAGGAAGAAGATCAAGACACTGAGGTCAGATAATGGTGGTGAGTATAATGGATTCTCCTTAACTATTTTTGGTGGAAGATTCTAATTTTTGCATTATGAGTGGTTCTGGAACTAATGCAGCAGCATTTAGTGGGCATTTCAGTTTTTTGGGAAGATTGCTTAAACAGGGATCATAGCATATTTAGGGGTGTTTTATTTTTTGTGTAAGTTTTTTTTAAGGTTATTTTTTGGGGTGGTGTTTTTTGTGTGATTTTTTTTCTAAACTTTTTTGGGAAGTTGGAATTTGGAGGAGTGTCTGGTGAAGGCTTGTACAAACCGTATGCTGCTACATTACACCATTGTTACAAGTCTTGAAACAGATTTATGTCAAATTGTAATGTGGAGATGAGAAGCCAATAGGCTTGGAAGATTGTTTTGTAAAATTGTTCTTAATTTCATTGAATCCTAGTTTTGATGCATTAAATTGGTATTTAAATAATATTACATTTCTAATTTCAAATCAGAATTGCTTAAGTGTTGAAGTTTGTTGCAGGTGTTCCAGCCTCTTACTTCAGTGGAATCAAATTAGGTTGATTCTAAGTGTGCAGGTAGATTCGCTAGAGGGGGGCACTTTGCACGAGAATTGAGCTTGTGGATATTATGAAAAATATATGCAAGAGGAGCCCCAAGTGGTTGAGGTAGAGGTGGAGTTAGAAGTGGAGGAAGAAATCCTCCGGATTTTATCCGTGGCAATGATTTCAAAGCCTTGAGAAGGCAAGTTGAAGCATTGCATGAAGAAACCAGAAGAGGCTTTGCTTGAAGGAGAGAACCTAAGAGTGAAAAAGATGTAGCAATAGTTATGAATAATCCTTTGGTATGGGGATTGTCAAAAATAGGAAAGAGACCAAAGATTGATGTCCCTACATTTAACAAAAATCTGAATCTTGAAGAGTTAATTGAATGAATAAATGACAAAGAAAAGTATTTCAAATTTGAAGACCCTAACAGAGTCATGCCTCTATTTGATGGAAAGAGGTGTAGCTTGAGAGATGAAGAAGAGGTAAAGATAAGATTACTAAATGGGATAGGATGGTGGATAAAATGAAAATGTAGTATATTCCAGTTGATTATGAATTAAACTTGTTAAAGAAGATGCAAAGTCACAGTCAAGTAGGAAGAATGGTGAATTAATATACATAAGAGTTTCATAGGATCTTGCTCTGGTCTGATCATTTAGAGGTCAACAAAGAGAAGGTAACCTGTTACATTAATGGGTTGAATCCAAGAATATGAGAAGAGATGGCTTTGGTGAGAGTTTACACAATGGAAGATGCATACCAGTTTGCCTTGAAAATTGAGGAATAAATGAACAAAAGGTATTGAAGTAAGAAAAGAGGAAGAGACCTAGTGGAAGAACATGAGAAAGATCATATAAGAATGATAAAGGTAATCAGAAAAATGAAGAACAGGGCAGCAGCAAAAATTAGAGATATGATGATTCATATGGTCCTAGAGATCAAAATTCAAGAGGTAAAGGAAGATCAGTGAGAGGTTTTGGACAAGGAACCTTCAGAAGAACCTGTTTTAAGGGCAGAGAAGCGGGTCATAGAGCAAATGACTGCCTTCGTAAGAAACAAAAACCAAGAAAAATATCAAAAAATCAAAATAGAGTAGCAAACATTAATGCAGAAGATGTACACTCATCACTATCCAAAGAGGCAAGAGGAGGTGCAGTCCTAATGACAAGAAGAGCACTGTTAAATGCGGACAATGAATCAGCTCTAGGGAAGAGATTCTTCAAGACAAGATGCAAGTGTGAAGGGAAGGTTTGTAATGTCATCATAGACATGGAAGAAAGAACAACCTTGTATTAGAATAAATGGTAAGAAAGTTGAAGCTAGCAAAGAGGAAACACCAAAATCCATATAGAATAGAACGGGGACAAGATGATCAAAAACTTTTGGTTAGTGAACTTGGTAAAATTTAAAATAGGAGGTTCTTTTGATGAAATCTTATGTGATATTATTTCAATGGATGCATGTCATAGATCTTGTTAGGAAGGCCTTGGCAATATGATAGGAAAGCAATACACGATGGTAATGCTAATACATACACATAAACCAAGGATGGAGTAAGACACAAATCAAAGCCTTTGAAAGAGGATTTGGTTCAAATTTGTGGTATTGCAAGACTTTGTTTAGTTGATGCAAGGAGGTTATTAGATGGTATGGGGCATGAGAAAGTTTGTTTCACTTTGATTCCTAAGACTAGCTATGAAAATGTGGAAGATGTTCTTATGGAGACTGCATATTTGTTGCAAAAGTTTAAAGATATTGTTTTAAATAATCTGTCAAAAGAATTCCTACCAATGAGAAGGATAATACATCAAATTGATTTGATTATGGAAGCAAGCTGCCAACAAGGAAGCCCATAGAATGTCTCCTGTAGAGAATGAAGAGTTGAAGAAAAAAGTTGCAAATTTGTTCAAGAGATGTTTGATCAGGGAGAGTTTGAGTCCTTGTATAGTACTTGCAATGCTATCACCAAAGAAGAATGGATAATGGATAATGTACACATATTCAAGAGCTACCAACAAGATTACCATAAAGTGAAGATTTCCTTTTCCTAGGATGGATGATATCATGGATTGCTTGAGTGGAGTTGAGTACTTCACCAAAATTGATTTGAAGAGTGGCTATCATCAGATACAAATTAGAGAAGGAGATGAATGGAAGATAGACTTTAAGACTAAGGAAGGTTTGTTTGAATGGTTAGTCGTGCCTTTTGGCCAACTAACTAATGCACCTAGTACATTTATGAGGTTGATGAATGGGTTATTGAAAGAGTTTTTGGATAGATTTCTAATTGTTTATCTTGACTATATTTGATCTTTAGTAAGACACTAAAATAACATTTGATAGATGTTAGCCTTATCTTTGAGAAGCTTAGAAATGAAAAGTTGATCAACCTCAAAAGTTCAGCTTTGTGAAGAGGGAATAAGCATGTTTGGGCTTTGTTGTATCAATAAATGTGTCAAGATGAACCTAGAGAAGGTGAAAGCTATCTTAGAATGACCAACAGATAGAAGTGTAATAGAGGCGAGACCATTTCATGGATTAGCAAGTTTTAATAGAAAGTTCTTTAAAGGTTTTAGTAGTATATGTGCACCACTAATTGAGACCATGAGAGGACATAAGGAGTTCAAGTGGACTTCAAGGGCAGCAAATAATTTTGATTTGTTGAAGGCCAAAGTGATAGAACCTGTGTTAGCACTCTCAGATTTTGGCATAGTGTTGAACAAGTTGATTGTGATATAAGTGGTAATGATATTGGGGTTGTTTTAAGCCAATAAGATAAGCCCATTGCCTAATTTAGTGAGATGTTAAATGATTCTAAGAAAAAATATTTAGTGTATGATCAAGAGATTTATGCTAATGTTCAAAAGTTCCAAACACTTAAGAAATGGAGACACTATCTCTTGCATATGGAATTTGTTTTGTTTAATGATCATCAAACACTTCAATATTTGAATAGTGAAGGGAAATTGAGTCAAAGGCATATGAAATGGGTAGAGTTCTTACAAATTATACATTTTTTTTGAAACATAAAAGTGAGAAATCTAACAAGGTTGCAGATGCTTTGAGTGGGAGGTAGAATTTGTTGATTAAAATTCAAGTTGAAATTGTCTATTTTGTTGAGCCCAAGGAGTTGTCTGAAGGAGATCCTAGTTTTTGAAAAGCATGGAAGGCTTATAAGGAGCCTATTGCAAAAGATAGAACAATGTGGTTGGATGGTTTGATCTAAGACAATGTTATTTAGGGATAATCATTAATGCATTGCTAAGAGTTTGAGTTCTATGAGATTAAATTTGATCAAGGAAAAACATTATGGATATTTTGGTTTTGATAAGACTATAGAACTTGTTGGAGAAAGTTATTATTGGCCTCAATCACAACAAGATGTAAGGAAATATGTTCAAAGTTGAAGAATATGTCAAGTGGTAAAATGTGTTAGTCATAACACTGGCCTATATCAACCACTACCTGCATGTTAGAGGCCATGTGAGGAGATTAATATGGATTTTGTTCTCAATCTAGCAAGATGAAAAGGATTCATAATTCTCTATTTGTGGTGGTAGATAGATATTCTAAGATGGCTCATTTTATCCCATGTAAAAATACTAAAGATGTTGTGCATATTGCAGATTAGTTTTTCAAGGAAGTAGTAAGGCTACATGGTCTCCTAAGAAGCATAGTTTTAGACAAAGATACAAAATTTGTGGGATATTTTGGAGAATCCACAAATAGGTGGCTCAACAAAAGTTGTAAACAAGAGCTTGGGAAATTCGCTAAGAAGTCTAGTTGGTGACAAGCCAAAGGGGTGGGATTTGATTCTATCTCAAGCTGAATTTTCATATAACAAATCCATCAATAGAACTACAGGAAAATCACTATTTCATATTATTTATGCTAACAACCCAAAGGATGCTTCAGATCTGAAAAAGTTGGAGAGAAGCAACAAAAAGTGTAAAAGCAGAGGACTTTACTAAGCACATGAATAGCCTACGTGATGAGGTAAGAAAACACAATAATAAAATGAATTTTCAGTACAAGTCTAAAGTTGATTTAAAGAGGAGGTATACGGATTTTCAAATTGATGATGATGTTATGGTCTACTTGAGAAAAATCATGTGTATGCTAAGATTGTGAAAGATCATACAATTGACTCCAAGGTTCTTTTAAGTCAGTTCTTGACTATGGATAAGCTCAACGGTTGATGTGATATGCTAGTATCATGAGGGGACTTACATACTCATTCTCAAGATGATTCATACAGTTTAGCTATGAGAGCTTTTAGATGATAAACCAATGAAAGTAACTTTTTTGATGAAATTTCTAGCCAATTATATTAACCTAAAAGAGAACATACAACCTAATCAAAAAATAAGTGGGAGGAATAGTCACTCCCCGTGAGTCACATGGCCAAATCCTAGAATCCATAAAACAAG
Source organism: Chamaecyparis obtusa (assembly GCA_027943335.1). Lineage (NCBI taxonomy): Eukaryota > Viridiplantae > Streptophyta > Pinopsida > Cupressales > Cupressaceae > Chamaecyparis > Chamaecyparis obtusa. The sequence continues at coordinate 1,078,586 of BSBK01003769.1, read as the reverse complement.
GGAAAAGACTTGAAGCATAATCAACATAAAACTAAATGTGCCTAGCCCAAAAAGAAAACACCCTCATGTAGCCAAAGCCTTAGCCAAAGGAGGTGGAGGGCCTAGTTCATCCTTCTCTCTCCATGCCAGCTCATTTTTTGGTTTAGGGTCTAGCAATGTCCAGTCATTTGCATTACCATCTTCAACCTCCTTATCTTCTTAGAGAGGGGAGATAGCCAAAGCCAACCTGAGATAGCTCTTGGAAGAGTAAGGCCATCCTGAGTCACCACCTGGATTTGGCCAACCCAAGTGTGGTGAAGTAGCACCTACTGCCAAAGGCCATGACGATGGAGACCCATGACGCCATGGTGGGATAGAAGAACTGTGAGGTGATAAATGATAGCAAGGGGAATGATGATGAGGAGGATGAGAGAAGGAAGTGTCGGTATGTCGACGAGATGAACTCTGACCTTGACAGTAGCCATGGCAAGTGGAATGGCCACAGGAAACAAAAGCTTCTGGGGGAATTCTAGCAACCGTACATGGTGCATTTCCCCAATGCTGAAATAATTCTTGCAAGTGGGCCACCTTATCTACTTGAACCTATATCTGTAACATCACATTATTGCATATGAAAGCTTTAGCAAAAATGGATACTTTAGAATCAATTAAGGTGTGTTGAAAAACCACCGCATTTCTGTCTTTCCAAATAGCGAAGAGAATTTCCATTCTAAAAGTGTGCCAAAGTTGTAGGTATGGAAAAGGTAATCTAGGGTCATCTCTTAGAAGAACTATATGTCATGAAAATAGATGTGGGAGAAATGGAGAAAAGAAAGCATGGATCCATACCCAATAATTCTAAACCCTACGACAAAATCAAAACAAGTGTAGGAAAGATTCAAACTAGCCACAAAAAGGGCAACAGGGATCTGGAATACCCAAATGATGAAGGCGAGACCCTAATGGAAGACCTTTTTTTTTTTTTTGAAATGTTCATAATATATGCTAAAAGTAAATGAGAGTAGGGTTGAAAGATCTATCCTAATCCTAAGAACTCAAAAGATAAATATTGCTACAATGAAATCTACCAAACCTTGCTTCGCCAAATTCAACTACACAAAGCTAGTGCAATCTTGAAGGGTTGTGCAAATAATTTTCATAACACAATGAGCACCATCACAACAAAAAATGTGCATCAATGAAAGTAAAGCATCCACATAAGGGCACAGAACCAACCTTATATTACACTTAGGAATCACATAAGAACAAAAGGTATGAACAAGCCAATTTCACCATAACAACATTATTAATAGCATTCATCTAAGAACTTAAAATCAAATCTACTCTAAGTGAGAGAACACAGAGAACACAGAAGCACCAAAATAAATAAATAAATCACCAAACTTAAATGACAACTTTATTACTTTGGTAGCTCTTAAGCAATAATCTACAAATTTGCTCCCTTACAAATGAGAAGTGAGCCCTTTATATAGGTCTTAGATGACAATGGGTGACGGGGATTAAAATGAAACCAATGGCCTAGATTTTTCCATCTTAGCCCTAATTAGGGTTAGTGCAAGGAGAGAGAATCTAAAATTAATGAGTGGGTCCACATGGACCAATAGAAATGCACATGCCCAATGAGGTCAGGTAATAAATGCCCATTATGTAAGTCCACTTAGCAGGAGAGTAGGGTGAAATAAATCCCACTATGCATTAAATATCATCTTCCTTGAATAGATTATTCTTGATTCCTTGAACGTATTGAATTTTGACTTGGAGACATTTGAATATCTAGTGGAGATGATTGGGCATCATGTAGGCTCAGGTCTTTTTTAACTGCATCATTTTGTAACCCATACCCGACTTTTATTGAAATTATCTCCCTTTCATCATTTTCTTCCTTCCATGTACCTGCTTGGGAAGTCATCATCTTGAAATAGATTGGACCTTCCTGTTGACAATTATGTCATTTTAGAATTTCTTCACACAGAACTGCCTTGGCTATGGTCTTGGAATTCTAGAGGAAATTCAAGATGTTGCATTCTTCCTTCAACATTTGTACTTGAACTTTAATCTTTGATGCCACAAACTTGAAATGCCTTGAATTGAATTGCTTGAAACTTGGACATCCTCAACATTCGAATTGAAATTCTGCGACTTGAATATCTTCCTTGAACATCTAGAACTGGAATTCTTCCTCCTGTAAAATAATATATTTGACATAAGATCATGCAAAGATTTAAAATAAAAGGCATTTCTACATCTCGTTCCCGACTTAGAATAAAATTTAAACTCTTGGAGTCTTAAAAATTTACTATAAAACTTCTCTCTAGAAAGAAAATTTCTCTTCTTTCTAGAAACTTTCTCTCTTCAAAATTCTTGTGCCTTCTTTTTTATTTTCTAATTCACTTCAGAATTATTTATTTTAAAGAGGGGTAAACACTTTGACCTGGAGCTACGAATACCTAGAGCTATGAATCAATAAGGCCACAAATGAGGGACCTTGTCCCCAATGGGATTTGAACCTTGATGGAAAGAACAACACAACTTATCCATCACAAGATGCCACTATTGGCTAATCTTCTTCAAAAATACTTCTCTTCAAGATTTCATGATTTCCTCTCCCCAAAAATTCTCACACCTTACTCTCTCTAAAATTGTCATGCTCTAAAGTTGTTTCTTCAACTTCCAATGTGAGAATCAATGTTTGTCTTGATCTTGACTCTAAGTGCATTTTAAATCTAGCCAAGGATTCCATACTTGACCAATTTCAAATCAACCTCTCGTAATTCCTTTCATGGACGTATATTTCCAACACTTCAATAAATTTCCACTTCTTACAACGTTTTTTAAACCAATATCATCTTGAGCGTGATAGAATCTTAGATCCCGACATATTTCATCGAGGTTTGCATTCCAGCGCTCTTGGGCGCACATGCGCCTTGGTAGTGGATTTTGTGCCTTAAAGAATTTTCCTCGACCGCATAGAATTTTCCCTCAAGGGCGCATTTGAGCTCATATGGTGGATTTTGATTCTTGGGAGGGGAATCCATGACCCACCATGGATTTGCACTCAAGAGCTCTAATCAGGCCTTATGGAGGATTTTGTCCTTTGCAATAAATTCCATGACCTCTTATTAGCAATTTAGGGTACAAGCTAACTCCTAAGGATAATTTTTCACCTCATAACATTTCATGACACTTTAGGGAGAAAGTTAACTCTTGAGGATAATTTTCCACCTCGTAAAATTTTCCTTCCCTCACATGAAATGGTGTTGATGGGCGCAAATAGGTCTTTGTGAAGGATTTTTCATTTTTGAACATTTTCGCCATGTTGATATTGGCACTCTAGAGCGCTAATGAAGTCTTGTCAAAGAATTTTGGAGTTGGGTGTGATTCCTTGGCAAACAAGCTTTCACACCATTGGGCGTATATGAGGGCAGGTAGAAGATTCTTGACTATACTTAACTATCTTTGTGTTTCTACTCCCATTTGACCAACACTTCACCAATTTTCAATTTTTCAAACCTTCTCCAATCTTGGCTCCATTGAGTCATTTCTACAAATTTTGGAACTCTTAAATTTTTCATTTCATCACTTGTCTTGAGCTTCTAGGTAAATTAGGACCTGAGGGGGGATTACTACTTTGGGCGTGATTCCAACCCATCCATGGATTGGTGCTCATGGAAACATTTTGGCTCTAACGGAGGAATTCAAGTTTGGGCACAAATACATGCATGCCTGTGGTGGATTTTGTCTCTTGGGCACAAATACATGGCAGTGGTGGATTTTCTCACTTGGCACAAATCCATGGCAGTGGTGGATTTTGTAACTTGGGTACAAATCCATGGCATTGTGTGCCAACCCCATTTCAAACTTGTGAAGAGGTGTGTGTTTTTTCAATGCTTTTTCTACCTTTTGATGCTTCAGACTTTGTTATTTTTCTCATTTTATCCATCTCGGAAATTAGGGAATGTTTTTTAAAACTACTTTTTTCGAAGACACTTTTCAAACTGCTTTTTCCGAAGATGCTTTTTCTGACTGCTTTTTCTAGAGATGCTTTTTTGGAGATAAATCTCAATACCCATTTTCCTCCTCTTCAGTAAGTGCTCATCTAACTACCCAAAATATACTTTCTATAAATAGTAAGTTTGTTCAAATGTGAAACTAAGGCAAACTAGGACTTACTAAAAATAGACATCCCTAATAATAGGAAACCCTATAAAATAGGAACTTCACCAAACACAAAATGAAGCCAATCTAAGACTTACTAAAAAATAGAAATCCCTAAAAAATATTAACCACTTCAAAACTCAAAATGAAGCCAATCTGAGACAGTAAAATTTACTAAAAATAGAAATTCCCTAAAAAATAAGAACCTCTCCAAAAGACTCAAAATTTCACCCATTCATTCTCTGAAGGATTTTCAACTCAACACTTCATCCAAATTCATAGTTTTTAATCAGAAAAGCCTTAAAATTTTGAAACTGTAAAGGGTAGGAAACAACTCTCCATTCTAGACATAGCCAAATTCATCAATTCTCACTTGGAAAATGAGGAACTTCAGGAGACTGATGTTAGAACTACCAAAGCCAAAAAGGTCAAGTAGATCGAAAAAAGTAGGGGGTCCCCATTTGCAATGGAGCAATGTGTGAAGAGGTCACAACAGATTGTAAGGGGTTACTTGACTCTGTAAGTGCCCTCTTTGTCAAAGGCCACAATGGTCCTTCTAGGACAGCCTACTTACAAGCCCACTTGCCACCCTTATCTTACACCTCAAGCCCCCTCTATTGCAAGGTGGATTTCAAACATTATGTATATCCATTCTCTATCATAGAGGCATACACTTAAAGCACTAATCTCACACACAAAGATGCATATATGTATTTATATATGGAATTGACAAATATGATGTGGGTATTATTTATACCAAGCTGTTGAATGTATGGTTTAGATTACAATTTCTCAACTGCTATCTATTGATGGACTGTATGCTCTTGTCCGATCTGATATCATCGACTAGTACTTGATGCTTATCTGGTAGTTTGATTTGCCTTGGCGTTGACGAATGTATAAGGGTTGCTATTCGTAAATCGAACAATTATATTTCTGCAGATGTTGTCTAATGCTTATATCTTCCGAAGACATGTTTGTTGACTTCTGCGGACAATACTAAGATCTTAAGACAGATTGGATTAATTCGTGATGATGATTGAAACTGATATCTAAAGATGTGTTTTCATTGATTGATGCAATGGACCTGCTGAATATATTTTATTTTCTTGCTGATGATCTATTAATGAAATTATTGACTTCACAATGTTTCACCCTTCCTGTATTTTATCTATCTCTTCTTTATATATTTATATCTTCCCTATACCCCATCGTGGAAGGAGGTATCTCTGAGAAAGGAGACAGCTGTTCAAGAAGATATAACTCTGGGTTAACTTCTCTCATAAGCGCTGTCTCCATACACATGACTGCTGCCTTTACATAATAACCACCCTTAAATATAATTGATGTTTCATAGACATTCACCATTGTTCCTCTAGCAATAATTGCTGCTCCTTGAATATACTGATCGCTACTTTTGACATGGGCTCGCTGCCTTTAATATGTATATGGAATTGCTTGTATGTTTTCTTCTCCTCCTGGTTCAATCTAATATTCCTTCACTTCTTAATCAGGATTCCTTCTTCTTCCTTCTGCTCAATTCCCCTATTTTGCACCGCAGTCCTCATTATATATATCCTCTTATTCCTTGAGGGGAGGCGACCTTTGGGAGGGACGTGACTCTGACTAATCATTTGTCCGTTCTCCTTGAGTGCACATTTTATATTTTGTTAACAACTTTCGATTATCTCATAATGCCGCTGTTTTTAATAACTAGCTTGCTGTTTATAATTAATTTGATTGCTAGTACTTAATCACTGGCTAATCATCAAAATCGCTACCTTAAAGATATTCACTCTTAACTACTGTCATTTATCTTGAATGGCTTAATGGCAGTCTGCCCTTCTCAAAATTGTTTGTCCTCGTGAAATAATTGAATGATCATAAAATCTAATCTGTAATCCACCTTTCACTGCTACTCTAATATTATCACAACTTAATTTAGACTGCTTAATGAAGGTATTGGAATTGTGCCAAGTTTAAGGCAAAAAAATTTTTCTCATCCTCCTCTCATCACTTGAAAAAGATCAATTTGAATTGACCCATGTTTGCATAATATCACAAATATTTGAATTATCGTATATTAAGATAAGGAACAGAAGCATGTCACCATTTACATACTAATTTTTTTTCCAAAAAGGTTTTGGGGATTATCTTTTTGGTTTCCCAATTTTGTTCGTTTGCATTGAATAGACATGTTTGCAGGTTAGAGTAGTTTTGACTGAAACTCTCGTTAATTTTTAAAATCCAAAGTGCATTACATAATTACATATGGGATGAGCCTGATATTGCTTTATATCTTTTCATTCATGCATGGCTATTTTGAGAGAATTCCTGTAAGTCTACTTAACATATGACCAGATGAGTGCCTTTTAATTCTGTATGATATGATACCCTTGATGTGGCATTTCTCCAATCTTTAGAGCAGTAGGCTTGGTGTATACATTTTTTTCTTGACTAAATTAGTGACAACAATGAATGGTTGAACCTTAGGTTCCCATCTTAGATTGAGATAATTGTCTAATCTTTTCTTTTTGACATGAGAATTTAGAGGTTTGGATTTTAATTGATAAGATTTCAATTACTTTAGCATAAATCTCTGAAATTTGGTATCACCCTTTTTGGCTCTGCAGTTGTGAATGCATATATCAGATAACTGTCATGGTGGGATATTGGTAGTTTTGGAATTTTGAATTCAAAATTGATTTGTCCTTAAGCCTGGTATTCCACCTAGCTGTCAGGAGCTAGCAGCAGCGAGTAAATAATGTCCAGAGAAATATGCAGACATTGAGATCCATCCCCAGTTGACTCCTGACATGAGCAGAGAAAGTCTGGCTCCAACAGTCGAATGAAATTAATTTGGTAGGTGAGTTTGAATTTTGAATTTGTGTGGAAAATCCTTGTGGACAACAAATGACAAAAGAGAGAATGTTTTTCATTCTTCATTAGATTGAGTGTATGCAGCAGCAAGGGAATGTTTTTGTGCTCTGTGTGATTTAGAGAATTTTATGACAGCAGCAGCTGTGTATTTTATCTGTTGAGCAGTGATTACTCCATGTAGTTTGTAAGAGCTCTGAAAAGCTCCAGATTGTGTTTGGGTGCACCTCCAGAATGCTGCAAGTTTAGTTTGTAGTCGGTAGTTGCAGACATTATATTTTATTTCTGACTTGTAGTTTGCATTTCAATTTCTAATAGTTTGTTTAAGATTTAATAGAAAGCAAGAAGGAAATCTTGCATGCCTCCAACTGTTTGTTTGTGTCTCCATTTCATTTGGTATTCCACTGTGCATTCCCAGTGCTTGGAAAATCGAAGTTTACAAGCTCTGTGTTGCTGCCCTGTTTTGGGTATCAGAGCTCTGTATCTGAGCAATTTTATATTTCCAAGTGACAAATCGGTAAACTAGGTGTTGATTGTAGTTATGACCAAAACGTGGTAGTACATACCATGCTCATAGATGGGCAAAAATAAAAAATGGTTATAAATATGCAAGACTAATCTAAGTTGAGTTGTATGTTGTTGGTTGAATTTATGATTTGAACCATGCTTTGGACTCAGAAAAATATACCAGTATTTGTAATAATAGCGCGTGAGCATCCTTTAGTATTTGTTAATAATGTTGGGGACCTTTATTTCGTTCCAAATTCATCATATTCTGTGGGCGCCTCCTTTCTATTTGGATTTTATCCAGCTTGGAGAGATGTTCTCTGGTTACAGTTGTTCTTAGAGGATGGTATTTATTATATACTAACTCCCTATATGATTCTATCGTTATTGACCTATGATTTAGTGTCTTGCTTAATATTTGTCATGATTGTATGGCTATTATTTCTAATATATTTCCTTCCACGTTTTATAACAATTGTAAGCAACTTACTATATTCATCAAGGGTCTTAAATTATCACTTCATGGAGTTTGAGCATTTGAATTCCTAGACCTTCTTTTCTACCCTTTTATATTTCCATGGCATTGTCATCTTCAACAATTATTATGTCGTTTTTACTAGAGTCTTTTATTAGGGAATAGTGAGACTCATGTTTACATAAAAGAGTGTACTTTGTTTTAATTTGAATGCAAAAATATGGCTCTTGAAACATTTATAAGTATAATGGAACCAACTTGAGGTGTATGCTGAAAACATAATAGACATGAATCAAACACGTATGGAGTATTCACCTGAATATGCATAAAGCATGAATCATATACACGAAGATCATGAAATATGTACTCAAATGCATACACATAAGGCATGGAGAATATACACATAAGCATGAATTCACTTAAGTCACGAAGCATACACATGAACACACGTAGTACATAAACCATGAAATATACACAAATTCACTCAAGTCATGAAACATACACGTAGCGCATAAAGCATGATGTATACACATGAATTCACTTAAGTCATGAAGCATACACGTGGATACACGCAGTGCACAAAGCATGATGTATGAATACACATATGATTCTTACACATAATGCATAAATCATACATAAGGCATCAAGCCATATAAATGCACATAAAGCATGAAGTATACATGTCGGGCATTAAGAAATAAATACACGTTAGACACATAAAGCATAAAACAATATACTAAACTACATGACAGACATGTAAGGCATGAATTAGTACATAAGTATACATTAGTTGTGAAGGCATGAAACAATACATAAGTACACATCATACATATAAGGCCTAAAACAATACATAAGTGCATGTCAGACATGTAATGCATGAAGCAATACATAAGTTTCCATCAAACATAAAAGGCATGAACGGCTCGTCATTGGACTCGCAAGTCGAGTACAGGAGAGTCAATCCCTCTGGACTCACGAGTCTGAGGCATGGACTCGTGCAAGTCAGACATCGGGACTTGTGAGCCTGTAGCAAGGACTCGCACTTCTGAGAAAACACGCCTAGTCAATTTATAAAGTGATTTTTATTTTTTTTAACTTTTTCATTCATTTGTTGTTTTCTATTGGTCATAACCATGGCTCATCTCCATACAAACAGTTGTCATCTTGTGGAGTCGAGCAAAGGTTGTAAGGGGTTACTTGACTCTGTAAGTGCCCTCTTTGTCCGAGGACGCAATGGTCCTTCTAGGACGGCGACCTTCTCTTACACCTCAAGCCCTCTCTCTTGCAAGGTGGATTTCAGACAGTATGTATATCTATTCTCTATCAAAGAGGCACGCACTTAAACATTAATCTCACACACAAAGATGCATATATGTATTTATATACAGAATTAAATACAATTGACACATGATGTGAGTATTATTTATACCACGTTGTTGAATGTATGGTTAAATTGCAATTCCTTAGCTGCTATCTATTGATGGAATGTATGCTCTTGTCTGATCTGATATCATCCGTTGGTACTCGATGCTATGCTGGTAGTTTGATTTGCCTTAGTGTTGACAAAAGTTTAAGGATTGCTAATTTACAGATCCAGCACTTCTATTTTTGTAGATGCTATCTGATGCTTATATCCTCTGAAGACGTATTTCCTATCTGTTGCTGATGATACCAAGATCTGAAGACATATTGCATTGATTCCTGATAATCAAGACTGATATCTGAAGACGTATTTTTTATTGTTTGATGCAATGGACTGCTGAATGTATTCATTTACTTGCTGATGATCTGTTATAGGTTTGGTCAATGAAATTATTGACATCACAATGTTTCACCCTTCCTCTATTTTATCTCTCTCTTCTCCTTATATTTATATCTTCCCTATGCCTCTTCATGGAAGAAGGTATCCCTTAGAAAAGAGACAGGTGTTCAAGAAGACAACTCTTGGTTAACTTCTCTCATAAGTGCTGCCTTCATAAACTTGACTGCTGCCTTTAACTTAATCACTATCTTTAAACATAATCACTGCCCTTAAATATAATCGCTGTTCCATAGACATTCACCATTGTCCCTCTAGCAATAATCGCTGCTCCTTGAGCATACTGATCGCTTCTTTTGACATGGCTTGCTGCCTTTAATATGTATATGGAATTGTTCGTATGTTTTCTTCTCTACCTGGTTCGATATGATATTCCTTCACTTCATCAGAATTCCTTCTTCCTTATGCTTAGTTCCCCTCTTTTCCACCACAGTCCTCATTACATATATCCTCTTATTCCTCGAGAGAAGGCGACCTTCAGGAGAGATGTTCCTCTTGACTAATCATTTGTCTTTTCTTCTTGATTGCACCTTTTATGTCTTGTTAACAACTTTTAATTATCTCATAATCCTGCTGTTTTTAATAACTTGATCGCTGTTTATAATTAATTTTACCTCTATTACATGATCGTTGGCTAATCATCAAAATCACCCCTTTAAAGAAATGAGGCGGGGAATGGTACCTTGCAAGATTGTAAGTAAGCATGATTCAGATAATGCCTATGAAGTGGAGCTATCTAATGAGCTTAATATATCAGATCTAATAGAATATCGCAAGGGTGAATTTCAGGGAAATGTAACAGGAACAAGGTGAACATTCCAGCATCTACTTCACAAAAGGAGGACATAGAGGCAATTTTTGCAGCAGGTTGAATAGGTGTGATGTCCTTATCAAATTCCAATAATATTGCCTTGATTTGTCGTGAAAGCTTGCAGTTCGTGTAAGTTAAGGAAAAGATTTCAGAACACAAGACTATGGTAATATGAAAAGAACATTATCATATGAATCTAATTTGTCTTAGATGTTGGAGACATCGTGGATAAATGCTGATTATTTAAGGCTCTCTATTTTACGTGCACATTTAAATTTCAAGATATATGTTTAATAAGTGGTGCAGACTTTATACTTAATGCAGTCAAGGATGGTGGATCCAGTTAAGGACAGTCCAAACCTTGCAGCCAACAATCAACACAGCGGAATACTCAACAACACAACAATCAAATAATTGTTTAACTCTGATTTTCATTAACATGCTCGGCTGTAAGGCCTTCCGGATTAGCGCCAATTCCAATCAGAAACAATTCTGCAAGATCCACACAGATCCAATACAATCTCAGCTAGTTCAGCTCTGAAAACAATCAGCCACTGATGGAAACCCTAAGGCAGATCTAAATTTGAGCTCGCAAGCCTCCAACCAATCTCCTTGTCTCCAAGTGTGCAAACCACTAGCTCTGCAACTACAAACTATCAGATAATAATCTAATCTGCAAGATCATGCAAGATCTTTTCCACAACTTCGCCAACTCCAGCTTTCAGAACCTCAGATCTGATTCGCTAAGTCTTCCAAGTCATTTGCTACTCATGCTCCGGATCCTAAACATCTACCCCAAACATCCTATAAATACTAATCATCAGCCACAAGTCGGCTGGATGAAATCACTAACTCCCCCCAACAATTATTAAATGCAATACAAGTTGGCTTCAAAATAGCCTTACAAACATTTAATCCAACATGTCGGCCTGCAACAACAGCTACCAACAATAAATGCACCAAGTCGGCAGAACAAACCACACAGAACTCCAGTTGGGAAACTAGAACTACCGAGCAACAATGAAATAACCGAGCATGCCAGGCATCGCCGAGCACCAGTGTCGACTGAGCACCACAGGCATCGCCAAGTAACACTTTCACCAAGCACCAGAGATTACCAAGTTCCTTCAGCGACCGAGCTTCCTTCAATAACCAAGACCGTCGGTCAAGGCTGCAACTGAGTAACACCGGCCAAACACACACCTCCCATGCAGATTCACCGAGTACCCTAGAATGCCCCTACATCAAACACCCTAGGCTCGAAAAGATGTTCATATGTGAGAAGAACATCTTCCGGGATTCAACACATAAACCCCCAACTAGTTCTTCACATACAAGTCCTCCACCTTTTCAGCTTGCATACTCTTCCACTTCAGCTTTCTCTGTCTCTTCAAGTCTTTCCTCGACAACACACAGGTCTGTCCTCCATACTGATCATTCATTTTCTCTGGATCTACCAACTCAACTCACCTACCAATACTCAGGCTTCTATCGAGTGTTGTATCCAGCAAAGGCATCAGGGAAAACTTCTTGTCATCCTTCTCAACAGTAAACACATTTCTGACACAGTCATACATAGCTTTGCAATCATATTGCCAAGGTCTACCGAGCAATATATCACAACTATTCATCCTCACAATGTCACATAACACAAGATCCTTATACTGGCCAATCTGAACATCAATAAAGCATTGTTCTCTTACTTCTAGAGCATGAACATCTTGTAACCAGCCAATCCTATAAGGACAAGGATGCTTCATTCTATTCAACCCAAGTTTCTAAACCATGTCCTCAGCAACAAGGTTATCAGTACTACCACTATCAACAATAACGTCACAGAGTTTACCTCCAGACTTGCATCGGGTCCTAAACAAGTTACTCCTCTGACAAGGTTCCTCCTTTGTACCAAGCAATGTTTGCTGAAGCAGTAAGTTCTCAAATTCAAGTTCATTCTCATTCACCACAGCAGTTCGTTGGTCACCAAGCTTCTTCTGTGTACACTCAAAAGAACAGTGTCCTTCCTCTCCACAGTTATAGCAAGTACCCTTAAAGATAACTCTACCTGTCTTCTTCTTCGGTTCCACAGGTTTTTGTTCATCTTCTGCATCAGTCAGTTTATCCTTCACTGAGTGATCAATATTTTCTTTCCCTCGGGGATTACTATGTTGTTTCCTCTTCAACTTATCTTTTGCCTTCAGAGCATACTGATAAGCATCTTCAACAAAATCAATCTTCAGCATACCAAGCTCTCGGTGTCCAGACCGAATAGTAAGTTTGTAGAACTCCTCGGTATAATCTTCAACAGACAAATCCTTCTGTTTCAGATTTTGCAACTTCTTAAACAAGTCAAGTTCATAGTCAGAAGGAATGAACTTAGCTTTCAGTTTTGTCACTATCAACCTCCACCAATTGATCTTCATTTCACCTTCATCTTCTCTATCTCTTTGCAGTTCTTTCCACCAAAGAGCAGCATGTCTTTTCAACTTTGTCTGTGCTAATCTCACCCGAAGAGGATCTTCAATTTCTTCCAGCTCAAAGAAATCTTCAAGTTCACCAATCCAATCAATCAAGTTCTTGGGCTTCAAAGTACCAGAGAAAGTATAAACTTCCATTCGGTAACTACTACTTAATTGAGCTCCAGATTTAGGCAACCGAGCAGTTCTGTCTTCACCAAATCTATCCCTCCGGTCATCACCACTAAATCTAGCAGGTTCAAAGTATTCAGTAGCTTCCTCATAACCATTCTCAGTACCAACATTCCGAGGTACACCAGCAACAGCTCTCATGATCTCGGCGACCATGCCATTCTTCATCAACTCCATCTCAGATCTGAAATCTGATTTCACCTTCTCTATAATCCTAGATTCAACAGTATCACAGAGATCTGCAAGTACTCTAGGGTCCAATCTTCTCGGAGGCATCCTTAAAGATAAGAGAAACCCTCTGCAAAAAACCCTACACCGACCACCTTGTGGCAATCTCCAAGTTGTATGCAAGTCAGATCTCAACCTGCCACCTTGAACAAACAACTAGGGCAAGATCCACAAGTTCAGTGCCACGGATCTGCAATCCAGATCATATGATCTCTTCACCAACAAGATCAACTTCACAAGATCAGCCTTGCTAGGTCAACCTTCGCTCCACAAGATCCACTCTCACTCTGATACCACCTAATGCAGTCAAGGATGGTGGATCCAATTAAGGACAGTCCAAACCTTGCAGCCAACAATCAACATAGCGGAATACTCAACAACACAAAAATCAAATAATTGTTTAACTCTGATTTTCATTAACATGCCCGGCTGTAAGGCCTTTCAGGTTAAGGCCAATCACAATCACAAACAATTTTGCAAGATCCACACATATCCAATACAATCTCAGCTAGTTCAGCTCTGAAAACAATCAGCAACTAATGGAAACCCTAAGGTAGATCTAAACTTGAGCTCGCAAGCCTCCAAGCAATCTCCTTGTCTCCAAGTGTGCAAACCGCTAGCTCTGCAACTACAAACTATCAGATAACAATCTGATCCGCAAGATCATGCAAGATCTTTTCCACAACTTTGCCAACTCCATCTTTCAGAACCTCAGATTTGATTCGCTAAGTCTTCCAAGTCATTTGCTACTCATGCTCCGGATGATCCTAAACATCTACCCCAAACATCCTATAAATACTAATCATCAGCCACAAGTCGGCTGGATGAAATCATTAACTCCCCCCAACAATTATTAAATGCAATACAAGTCGGCTTCAAAATAGCCTTACAAACATTTAATCCAACATGTTGGCCTGCAACAACAGCTACCAACAATAAATGCACCAAGTCGGCCCAAAAAATCTCACAAAACTCTAGTCAGTAAACTAGAACTACCGAGCAACAGTGAAATAACCGAGCATGCCAGGCATTGCCGAGCACCAGTGTCGACCAAGCACCACAAGCATCACCGATTAACACTTTCACCAAGCGCCAGAGATTACCGAGTTCCTTCAGCGACTGAGCTTCCTTCAATGACAGAGACCATCGGTCAAGGCTGCAACCGAGTAACACCGGCCAAACAAACACCTCCCATGCAAATTCACCGAGTACCCTAGAATGCCCCTGCATCAATACTCGTTGATTTATTTAAAGTTGAACATTAGAAATCGCGACAATATCTCAGATAATAATTAAAGATCCAACTCATATCATTGATAATATTTGTGCCGAATATTAGCACTGATGTCTACAACAAAGAGTCTTTACCTGATGCATTGAGTTTCTTTCCAAGTTGTGGAGTTTATGGTGGTAATTTGAAGAAAGAAGAAAGAGAAGTGAAGCTTGATATTATTGATTAGATGGACAATTAATTACTAGAAGCATTCTGCAATTTGATGAATAAATATAACATATTCTGCTCATATCATTGTGTGCGACGAGAGATATGAAGCCACAAATTGAGGTTGATCAAAGGATAAGAATTTGTCTCTTGCATTATTGTCAGTAATCTCATGCGGTCCTTAATTGATGGTCCTTGACCATTATCATAAGATGGTCTCGTGGTTCTTAACCAATGGTCTTTAACCATCTTTATGAGGCACCATACCTAGTGGGAATCTCTTGTCATTCTTTCACTCCCTCCCTTCTCTCAACAAGACCAATTATTAGCAAATTCCTTATTGATAATATTTACAAATTAAATTCAAGTATTCACTAATTGTATATAATTCGATATAAACATTATGTATTCCATCTATATATAGTTATAATTGCATATGTGAATCTCTCCATTCATACCACAACAATAAGAGATTATGAATGAATACTTCAATTGTAGGCACTATTGCATCTACTTATCATTGATGTGCTTCTATTGTTTGATTAATGCTATTGCTAAATACACACACACACACACACATATATATATATAAAGACACACACGCCTTTTTTAGCTGCTGCTGACGGATTGTTGTTGAATGATTGATTGACTTAATGAATTCTTTTGATTTGTTGATTCAAGGTATTGGTGGGTTATTATTAAGTAATCATGATTAGATGATTGAAGAGTGATGATATAATGTTAGCTAGTTTGATATATTTTACAGTGATGCTTGCTTGCTGAATTGTATGTTTTCTTGATCCCAAGATGGGGCGATGATTGATGTGGATATGATGCAGAGCTGCCCAAACACATCACAAACAACTCAAAACCATTCTTTAAAGGTTCTCACAAGTTCACAAGGAAAATTCAACTCACCAACTCCTTCACTAGGCTTCTTGGTCCTAACCAGTTCACCCAAAACTCAATACAAACTCACCAAATGGTTTGACAACCTTGGGGAAGGATTCAAAAAAGGTTTAAGGAATCATGACCAGCTATTTCATGCACTGGTTCACTTCCCATAACCTCCCCTTAGGTGAGTTGCTTCACAAAGAGCCTATTACCTACTAGCCCTATTTAGAGGGTTTTTAGATCTTAACTAAAGAACTTTTTAAATGACTTCACAAAAAAAATAGAGATTTAGATACCCTTTATAAAGTTACTCAACATATCTCAACATCAACAGTGACTCTTTTGGACTGAGTGCTTCAAAAATGACCTTCTACATTGTCCCAACTAGGCTAATTAGGCCTAATTTACAAAGAGACTACCAACAAAACCCATTATAATCTTCAAACTACTGCTCAGATATTCTTAGTGGGTCTCAAATAGGCAAAATCTACATGTTTTTACACAAGGTACTGTCGAATAGTCACGGTTTTACAAAACCCTTGTTTTTTAGCCAATATGAGGGTTTCTCAGAAATCCCACTTCCACACTTTCCCCTACTTCACCAACTATTCAAACACCTTAGAATACTCACATTACCCTTCTCGACTGTTGTTCATTCATTTCCCACTTCATACCTCTCATTTTCACTTGAGAATGTGTCTCAGTCCACATAGGGCATCACCACAGTGCCATAAAAACGCCTCCTTAACTCTTGCAAGTCATTGAAACACAAAATACACTATATGAAGTGCCATTCCACTGAGTTACAGGGCCATACAGTGGGTGGAATGGCCAAAACAAAAATTTATTCTTGCAATGCCTGTTGATGCCAGTGTACAGGCAGTTTGTAGTAAAACGGCTGTAAAAAGCACAAAACTTAATAAAATTACGTCAAACCAAATGCAAATGGTAGCTAATTCATTCCTCTACCTTTCCATGGGACTTTGACATCCGTACAGAGCTGTGAATGACCGTACAATACTGGAAATCGGAGAAGAAAAAAACATAGTAAATCTGCAGGAAATCAGAGTTATATTTGATCAAAAACTTCTTACAATTGCTCCCCACTTCCATCAACCCTTGATTCGACCTTTTGGAGGCATATTTAAATACTTCCCACCTGTTTTAGGCCATCTCCCAATGGCTGTAACAGATTTTTGGGAGTTATGGCTGTTGAAACTAAAATCATCAAAAAGTTGTCAAGTTGCATTAAGCGACTTTGACAACAATTACACTTCCATAGAAAACTTTTTGACACAATTACTAAGGGACCCTAGACTGACTTCTTAGACATCCAAACATATCTAATATGGTCCAAATGACCCTTGGAAAAGGATTTTACATAATAGATCCACAATTGACATGTTTGTGACATTGCATCATTACAAAGACCAAATTGCCATTCTAGGCCTCATTACACAATATGACACCTTATTTGAACTCAAATACTAAAAAAATGGTTCATTGAACCTTATTCCAAGACCTTTAACAAAACACGACTCAAAACTCAAAATGGCCTCCCAGAGGCATATGACCAATCAGGTGCTCCTGGACCATACACCCCCCCAAAGAAGAACTCATGTCCCATGAGTACCACCATGCTCCATCGCTGCTTTGGACTTCTTGGACACCTGCAACAAAAGGATACAGACCTGCATACAAACACATACCATATGGAATAGGATTAAAGACCATTTCCATTTGAGGCTTACACCCATACCTGTCCTTAGGCACTTGTACTTGCTTCATTTTCACGGTATTCTCAGTCCTCCAAACTTGGATCAGGCTTGCTGTACCTGCAACCTCAGTTTGTTTTCTGATTTTATTTTCCTCAAATGGACACATAACTACTCGAACTAGTATACCATCAACCAACCCTTCTTTCTTAGTGTTCTTCACCCCTTCACACTGAATCCTTTCTCTCTTGCCAAACATGGTAATCTGAGTTTTGTCTTTCTCTTTCTCATCCTCTTGCAAAGAATTTAGTCTGAATGACTTTCCATCCTTCTTGACAAGGTAGGTGTTTCTTCTACCATCATATATTGACTCCCTATCAAATTGTAATGGCCTCCCCAATAGTAAATGGCAACATTCCATGGGTATCACATCACATAAGGCCCTGTCCTTATATTCACCAATCTGAAAATCCACACATGCTTGTTCATGCACTAAAAGAGATTGACTATCATTGACCCAAGAGGTCCTATATGGGGCTTCATGAGGTATTCTTCCTAGATTCAACTTATCTACCATCTCTTTAGACACCATGTTACCCTGTGAACCTGAATCAATGAAAATTTTACATACGTTACCTTTACACTTGCAGGCAGTTCTGAATAGGCTCCTCCTTTGACTCACCTCCTTCTCCTTAGGTGGCTGCAACAAAGTTCTTCTCAGCATCAATGTCTCTCCTACTTCTGCATCACATTCAAAACTAGTAGAGTTCACACTCCCTTATTCTTCTCCTTGTGCTACTTGAACCCGTCTTTCATTCCTCCTTTCACCTTCACTTGATGTAGACCCCTGCTTCTCTGGACACTTGAATGCTGGGTTTCCATACTCATTACAATGATAACATCTCCATGAGAATGTATTTGATCCTCTTCCCCCACCAAATCTGACCCTTTGTCCTCTACCTCTGAAATCAGCACCTTGTCCTTGCTCTTTGCTTGCATCATCTCATTTTTCATCTTCTTGTCTTGTAGAAAAAGATTATCTTCCTCTTTCACCATTACCTCTGCCTCTAGTAGACTTCTCTTGCCTTCTTTTCACCTTTTCCTCCACCCTAATAGCTAGCTGGTATCATTCTTCAACAGTCTTTGGGTTAGCAAGAACCAATTCATCTTGCATATTGAACCTAAGTCCACCAAGGTACCTAGAAAATTTCTAAGCCTCACCTTCTTCTCTACATGCCCTTATGCTTAACTTATAAAACTCATCAACATATGTCTTGACATCTAAATCCTTTTTCCTTAATCCTTACAATCTCTGATACAATTGAACTTCATAATCCTTAGGAAGAAATTTACCTTTTATTTTTGCTACCATCCCATCCCAAGATGTTATTTTTGCTTTTCCCTTCTTTCTCCTCTCAGCTTGTTCATGGTCCCACCACAGAAGTGCATGCCCCTTGAGTTTGGTCTTTGCCTCCTTGACCTTTTGAGCATAAGGTACATCCACTCTTTCAAAGTAAGCATCCATGGCTGCAATCCAATCTAGTAATTCCTCATCATTTAGACTCCCACCATCCATAGGTAGATCAACCCTTACCTTGTGTTGGTCACCTTTAACTGCCTTGAGAAGTCTGATTGTCCTCTGTTCGTCAAGATCTAACTCTTCATCTTCTGCCTCTTGGAACTCTTCTTCTTCATCCACATCACTTACATCTCCTATATCAATATTCCTTCTCTGATTTGATTCAAAGGCTTCAAGCCTTGCCAACACAGCACAGTATGACTCCTGCAACCGAGAATTCTTCTCTATCAACTCTTGTATCTCTCTGGCAGTACCAACACCCTTGGGAGGCATTTTGACCCCTCAACTTCCAATCTTCCTTTTGCGATCTTTCACCAACCACCTACACTAGATCTATTCTCTAGCTTTGATACCACTATGATGCAGAGCTTCCCAATAACATCGCAAACAACTCAAAATCATCATTCAAAGGTGCTCACAAGTTCACAAAGAAAAGTCAACTCACCAACTCCTTCACTAGGCTTCTTGTTCCTAACCAGTTCGCCCAAAACTCGGTACAAACTCACCAAATGGTTTGACAACCTTGGGGCAGGATTCCAAAAAGGTTTAAGGCATCATAAACACCTATTTCATACAGTGGTTCACTTCCCATTACCACCCCTTAGGTGAGTTGCTTCACAAAGGGCCTATTTCCTAGTAGCCATATTTAGAGGGTTTTTAGATCTTAACTCAAAAACTGTTTAAATGACTTCACAAACCAAATACAGATTTAAATACCCTTTATAAAGTTACTCAACATATCTCAACATCAACAATGACTCTTTTGGATTGAGTGCTTAAAAATGGATTTCTACGCTGTCCCAACTAGGCTAATAAAAAGGCATCCTTAACCCCTGAAAGTCGTTGAAACACAAAATATTTATATATACAATATGAAGTGCCATTCCACTGAGTTACAGGGCCATACAATGGGTGGAATGACCAAAACAAAAAAATTATTCTTTCAAAACTGTTGCTGCCCGTGTACAGGCAGTTTGTAGTAAAACGGTTGTAAAAATAACAAAACTTAATGAAATTATGTTAAACCAAATGAAAATGGAAGCTAATTCATTCCTCTACCTTTCCATGGGACTTTCATGTCCGTACAGAGAAGTGAATGACCGCACAATACTGGAAATTAGAGAAAAAACACAGTAAATCTGCAGGAAATCAGAGTTATATTTGATCAAAAACTTCTTACAATTGCTCCCCACTTCCATCAACCCTTGATTTGACCTTTTAGAGGCATATTTAAATGTTTCCCACCTTTTTTAGGTCATCTCCCAATGGCTATAACAGATTTTTGGGAGTTATGGCTGTTGAAATTAAAATCATCAAAAAGTTGTCAAGTTGCATTAAGCAACTTTGACAACAATTACGCTTCGATAGACAACATTTTGACACAACTACTAAGGGACCCTAGAGTGACTTCTTAGACATCCAAACATATCTAATATGGTCCACATGACCCTTGGAATAAAATTTTACACAGTTGATCCACCATTGACATGTTTGTGCCATTGTGTCATTACAAAGACCAAATTGCCATTCTAGGCCTCATTACACCATATGACTCCTTATTTGAACTCAAATACTACAAAAATGGTTCATTGAACCTTATTCCAAGACCTTTAACACAAAACATGAGTCAAAACTCAAAGTGGCCTCCTAGAGGCATATGACCAATCAGGTGCTCATGCACCAAGATTTGATGATTGTTTGCTTGATCTTGTTGTTTCATTGTTTGCTTGATTTTTTGAGGGATTAATGATTGATGGAAGAAGGATGATGATTGATAAGTCCTTCAGTGCTTGGAATGAAATCTCATTTATACATTATTGGTGAAAGGGTCATGTTGATGGGTGTTTTATGACCACACCAACATAGAATAAACTACCAAGGTATCTTATCCTCTCTTGATCAAAATTTTGTCTACTAAGATTGCAAGACAGATCACACAAATAATTTCCAAGAGTCTTATTGTGGGTAAGCTCAATGTTTGATGTGATATGTTGGTATGACAAAGGGACTTACATTGTTTTCCTCAAGACAACTCAAACAATACTAGTTTGGGGAGCTTTTGAATGCTATTGCAATGAAAGTACTTTTTTGGGGGGTTTTCACAATATATGCAGAAAGTAAATGGGATGAGGGTTTATGGGTTCTACTCTAAGCCTAAGAATTTGAAAGACAATGACTACTAAAGTGAAATCTACCACTCTCTGCTTCGCCAAATTTAACAACTACATAAAGAGGGTGCAATCTTCAAGGGTTGTGCAAATGATTTTCATATAAAAAACAAACACCATCACCGAACAATGTATATTCAGTGATAGAAGTTAAGCATCCCCATATAAGCTCAGGACCATCCTTACACAACACATAGAAATCATCTACTAGCTGATGAAGGGTGCTCCCCTTAATACCACAAACACATAACAGAAACAGAAAAATAACAACGATATGCAAGAACAGAAAATGGGCTTCTTATTATCTCCACAAATGTGGAATTACAAACTTTCAGAATTACAATATGCAAAGCCACATGCGTATTCCCTTACAATATTCTGTAGGACAAAGCCTCGAATCAATACCCAGATCTACTACCCAGAACTGCCTAGACAACACTACGGGCCTTCTTTATATAGGCAATTTCCACCATCTAAGAAGGTTCCAAAAATTTAGCCCTTAACTCTGACTATACATAGAATTATTTTATTTTCACAATTTTTACAATAAGGTCGGCTCAAAAGAAATACAAAATATGCTTTTAGGTAGCCCAACTTCCGAAGGCCATAACTTTTTAACCGTAGCTCCGTTTTTCTATTGTAACCACTTTTTGAAAATGCCATGACGAGATCTACATTGCCTGACATGCGCAAGCACCAGTCAGTCGGGGGTTGATCGCAATCCGGAGCCTCTAAGGCTTTCAAAATTGACCTAAAAGATTTCGTACCCAAAAAACCTCAATAACTTCACCAATACTGATGATGTGGCAATGAAACTCAACTGGTAGGTTGAAATGACTAGGATGAACCTCCAACTGTGAAATCAAAACATTCTGAGATCATATGACCAACTTACTAAAAATAGTAAGTTTCCATAAATAACAACTCTACACAAGATAACCCTTATTGAAAAGCAAACAAAAATATTTTTGGGTGATGCAAGATTGCTCTTACACCCAAGATGCTCCTGCATCAGACACTCGGGGTAATTTAAGAAGTGACCCTGTCACGACTCAGGTGTGCAGAGGAAAACCAAAACGGTTAACCTTCTCCTTTGTTAGCCATGATGAATCTTCAATAGGTCGTCCTTTCCATTTGACCAAATACTCTTCATATGTCTGGTTCCTTGTGCTTCTGCCAACACGACTATCCAGTATGTCTTCAATCTCCTTGATATCTAAACTGGTTGCTGGAATACTCCACTGTGCTGTTGTAACCTCATCTTCAACACCTCCTTCATGATACTCTGTCAGATCAGAAATATTAAATACTGGTGAAATATTCAGCTCAGTAGGCAACTCAACCTCATGCATTTCCTGAATCATGCTTCTTCAGTATCTTACATGGTCCAAACTTCTTCATTTTTAACTTGTTATATGTACCAACCGGAAATCACTCCTTCCACAAATGAAGCATGACTTCATCTCCAATCTGAAATTCTTTATGCCTCTTTTTCTCATCTGCCTTAGCCTTATACTGCACATTCATCTTGGTAATATGCTTCCTCACCTCCTCATAGATGTTCTTCAAATGTTCTGTAAAATTCTCAGCTTTAGCACTACTTATTTCTCCTTTATATATCTTTCTCAACTCAGATGCATTTCTTGGACTACTTCCATATACAATCTGGAATGGTGATTTACCAGTGCTCCTGTTGACAGAATTATTGTATGCAAATTTTGCCTATGGTAAAATCAAATCCCATCATGTTGGCTTATCTCCAACCAAACATCTCAGCATATTTCCCAAACTCATATTCACCACCTCTGTCTATCCATCAGTCTATGGATGATGTGATGAACTGAACTTCAAATCTATCTTTAACTTCTTCCACAATGTATGCCAGAAATATGCAACAAACTTAGTGTCCCTATCTGAAACTATACTCTTTGGAAAACCATGTAGTCTCACCACTTCTCTGAAAAATAATTCGGCTACATGAACAACATCATTAGTCTTTTTGCAAGGAATAAAATGTGTCATCTTTAAAAATCTGTCAACTACCGCAAAAATTGAATCATGTCCCCACTGTGTCCTCGGTAAACCAAGAACAAAGTCCATACTGATATCCTCTCAAGGTTTCTCTGGTACAGGTAATGGTTGATACAACCTTATATTATGCTTCACTCCTTTCGCCATCTGACATACTCTGCAACTTTGTACAAACTTCTTGACATCTTGCTCCAACTGTGGCCAATAATAATTCTCACTAACCAAAGCAAGGGTTTTATCATGACCAAAATGTCCAGCCAATCCTTTGCTATGCTTCTCCTTGATGAGATTCTCCCTCATAGAACTTCTTGGAATTCACAACTGACTCCCTCTGAATAACATTTCATCCTGAATGATGAAATCCAACCACTTTGTTCTGTCTAGAGTAACAGGTTCTTTACAAGCTTTCCAAGCTTCACCAAAATCAGGATCCTCTGGATACAAATTCTTGAGTTCCTTGAACCCAACCACCTCAATCTGCATCTCTGTCAGCAATAGTTGTCTTCTGCTAATCGCATCTGCAACCCTATTAGACTTTCCACTCCTGTGTTTCAAAACAAATGTATAACTCTGCAAAAACTCAACCCATTTCAAATGTCTTTGATTCAACTTTCTTTGACTATTCAAATATTGTAAAGCTTGTTGATTAGTATACAAAACAAACTCTTTAGGAAGCAGATAGTGTCTTCACTTCTTCAATGCCTAAACTATAGCATAAAATTCATGATCATAAAAAAAATATTTCCTCTTGGCATCATTTAACTTCTCACTGAAATAAGCAATAGGTTTGCCTTCTTGGCTCATAATAGCACCTACTGCAGTACCACTAGCATCACAATCTACTTGAAACACCTTATTAAAATCTGAAAGTGATAAAACAGGTTGTTCTGTAACTTTTTGTTTCAACAGTTTAAAACTCTTATCTGCCCCATTAGTCCACTTGAACTATTTTCTATCCCCTCTCATTGTTTCAGTCAAGGATCCACAAATACTGCTAAAATTTTTGATAAACTTTCTATAAAAGCTAACCAAATCATGAAAAGATCTTACCTCAGTAGCACTCCTTGGAGTAGGCCATTCAAGGATAGCCTATACTTTCTTTGGGTCCATTTTTAGAACTTCTGCTGAAACTAAAAATCCCAAATACACTAACTCTTTCTTCACAAAATTGCACTTTTTTAAAGTAATCAATAATTTCTCATCTCTTAACTTCTCAAACACCATACGAATATGCATCATATGCTCTTCTAATGTCTTACTAAAGATCAAAATATCATCTAGGTACACAATGACAAACTTACCCAGAAATTCTTTCATAACCTCATTCATTAGCCACATGAAAGTGCTTGGTGCATTGGTTAGCCCAAAAGGCATGACTAACCACTCATATAGTCCTTCCTTTGTCTTGAAGACAGTCTTCCATTCATCTCCTTCTCTGATCTGAATCTAGTGATATCCACTCTTTAGATCTATCTTTGAAAAATACACAGCTCCACTCAAATAATTCATAATATCATCCATTCGTGGCAATGGAAACCTATACTTGATTGTGATCTTGTTTATTGCTCTAGAATCTGTACACATCTTCCATTCTCCATTCTTCTTTGGTGCTAATATTGCTAGTATAGCACATGGACTCAGGCTCTCCCGAATCAATCCCTTCTATAACAACTCATGTACTTGTCTATTCAACTCTTCACATTCTGCTGGTGTCATTCTGTGTGCTGCCTTGTTTGACAAACTAGCTCCTAGAATCAAATCCATCTGATGACTGATCTTCCTTACCAGTGGTAATCCATCAAATACAATATCCTAAAACTCATTCAACAAATCTGCAACCTCTACAAGTACATCCTCTACTTCCTTTTTACCAGCTTTTGGAATTAAAGCAAAACACACATGCTCATGCCTCATACCATCTAGGAATTTTCTTCTATTGACAAAAGTTATTCTTGCATTACCACATACCTTTTTTTTGGTCTCCTTCAATGGCTTTAGCTTATGTCACACTCCATCCTTTGTCAGGGAATAGGTATTCGCACGACCATCATGTACAACACATTTGTCAAACTGGCACGGCCTACCCAACAACATGTGACATGCATCCATAGGTATGATATCACATAGTACCTCATCATGGTACCCACCAATCTTGAACTTTACTAGGCACTGTTCATTGACCATGACCTTGTGGTCATCCTGCACTCAAGCAATCTGATATGGATGTGGGTGTTTCTGTCTCTTGAGCTTCAACTTTGTCACCATCTTTCTAACACCAAATTGTCAGTGCTTCCACTATCAATAATCACATCATAGCATTTACCCTCACACTTGCATCTAGTGCGAAATAGGCTCCTCCTTTGTTCAAGTTCATTCTCACCACTTAGCAGGACTCTTATGTTAATCAACGTTTCTCCTCTTTCAGCATCTTCAGAATTTGAGGATCTTACATCTTCATCTACATGTGCCACTCTGGCCTGACCTTCATTCCTCCTATTTGTCCTTCCTTGGCGTTGAGGACATTCAAATGCCCTATGACCTTCTTCTCCACAGTGAAAACATGTTCTACGGAAGCCTGCTCTTCTTGAACCTTGTCCTCTTCCTCTTCCTCTCTAATCTCTATTATTCTGATCTTGGAAATGATTGGAATTATTTCCTCTCTGATTTTGACTGCAATTGGCCTCATCCTTCTTTTTCAGATCTTCATTTCGGCCTTCATATGACCGTCCACCAGATCGTCCACTGCGACCTCTTCCATTTTGTCTGCTCTTGAACTTCTTGTTCAGCTTTTCCTCTACCTTTAGGAAAAATTGGTATGCCTCTTCAATACTGTTCATTCGAACCAAATTGAGCTCTTCCTAAATGCTCGGCCTCAACCCATTAAGGTAACGGGCAACTTTATCCTTATCGGCTTCTGCATGGCCTGTTCTGATGAGGATTCGATAGAACTCCTCTATATACTCCTGAACAGATCATCCTGCTTGCTTCAAACTTTGCATTTTCTTCAGTATGTCAAGCTCATAATCAACAGGGATGAACTATTGCCTCAATTTATCCACCATTCGATCTCATCTTGTGATTTTATCCTTCCCTCTTCTATTTTGCTCCAATTGAATCTCTTGCCACCAGATCTTCGCTTGACCTTTCAGTCTAGCCTTCGCAAATTTGACCCTATCAAGATTCTCAATATCTTCATACTCAAAATATTCTTCACATTCATTGATCCAGTCGATCAACTCCTCTGGGTTAAGATTTCCTGAAAATACAAGAACCTCAATCTTAGGTCTTTTCCCGATCTTGGAAATGGCCTGAAAAAGTCTTTCTTCCTCCTGGTTCACAATTTTGACTTCTCCTTCTTGATCTTCTTCGACTTCATCCTCACTTTCGTCTCTAACATTAAGATTCATTCCTATGCGAATCTCTTCTTGCAATGCTCGCACTTCTCTCTGGAGTGCTCTAACCTCAGGTGTTACAACACCAACTCTTCCGCCACATTCCCTTCGTGGAAGCATTTTCACGATGTGCGTTGAAACCCTAACAACAGTCCTGGTGCAAACTGCCTCGCAGTCGGTGATCTATTTACACAATTAGAACTCTCACTCTGATACCACTTGATGAAGGGTGCTCCCCTTAATACCACAAACACATAACAGAAACAACAAAAACAACAACAATATGCAAGAACAGAAAATGGGCTTCTTATTATCTCCACAAATGTGGAATTACAAACTTTCAGAATTACAATATGTAAAGCCACATGGGCATTCCCTTACAATAATTTGTAGGACAAAGCCTCGAATCAATACCCAAAATTGCCTAGACAACACTACGGGCCTTCTTTATATAGGCAATTTCCACCACCCGAGAAGGTTCTAGAAATTTAGCCCTTAAGGCCGACTATACATAGAATTATTTTATTTTCACAATTTTTACAATAGGGTCAGCTCAAAAGAAATACAAAATATGCTTTTAAGTAGCCCAACTTCCGGAGGCCATAACTTTTTAACCGTAGCTCCATTTTTCTATTGTAACCACTTTTCAAAAATGCCATGATGAGATCTATAGTGCCTGACACGCACAAGCACCAATCAGTTGGGGGTTGATTTCGATCAGGAGCCTCTAAGGCCTTCAAAATTGACTTGAAAGATTTCATACCCAAAAAACTTCACTAACTTCACCAATACTGATGATGTGGCAATGAAACTCAACTGGTAGGCTGAAATGACTAGGATGAACCTTCAACTGTGAAATCAAAACATTTTGAGATCATACGACCAACTTACTAAAAATAGTAAGTTTCCATAAATAGCAGCTCTGCACAAGATAGCCCTTATTGAAAAGCAAACAGAAATATTTTTGGGTGATGCAAGATTGCTCTTACACCCAGGATGCTCCTGCATCACTAGCAAAAGGTATGAGCATATCGATTTCACTACAATAATACTATCAATCTCATTCAACAACTTGCAACTTGAAAAGTAAATCTATTCTAAGTGAAGGAACAAGAGAACATGTAAGCACCAAAATACTTCAAGAATTCATAGTGTAACACTGACGCATGGGTGCATCGGGTTGGAGGGACACTGGGACAAGTTTCAGGTACAAAAAAAAGGGCCTCAATTTTAGGACGGTGGGGGGACGACGGCGAGGGGAGGGGAGAGGGGGTGCATACTATACATATAGAACTTGAAATGCTAATTATGAAATGATGTTTCAATATAACATACCGAGTTAGTTTTGGAAATAATTGAACATAGAAAAATTGCAACATGAACCAAAACCATTCAACATTCAACATAGTAACATACATAGTAAGTTAGTAGCATAATGATAAAATTATTTTAGTTCTATCAAAGATTCAAAATTTATTGTTCAAATATCATAAAGATGATCATGATTACAATGAGTAGCATGATATGAATCATGATCGATGTCAAAATGAGTACAAAATCATGTGAAATTTCAAATTGTAAGGAAGGGAGGCCTCTAATCATCCCCCAAGCCAAAGTCCTCATCACTAGAACTACTAGACTCCTCATGGTTAAGTTCCGCCAAAGGAACACAAACAAGCCCTACATCGGCTTCTTTTGTAACCTCCTCCTCATCAGTCTAAGATGGATCCTCTAGCTCTACATCCCATTGTGTTGTCAAGCTCTTTTTGTACACATGTGTCTTGCAATCTATGACACGCAAGACCCTTTGTATAGCAACTAGCTTCTCCGCTCTCTTAGAGGTAAGTCTATTCCTCTTAACAGAGTGGATAAATCTATAAGTAGACTAGTTCCTCTTTGTAGTTGAGAAACTAGAAACCTGAGATAGAAAACAAATGGTCCTCATGAGAAAATTAGGAAAGTAAAACTCTTAAGTTCACTTAAAATTTTAAAATTTAAAATTTAAAATTTAAAAACTTGAATAGGTTCTAAAAATGGGAACTACAAACCTGAGATAGAAATCGAATGGCCGGTGTGGTAATCTTTTCCCTTTATGATCCATGACATTTCCACCCAAAAGTTAGATGCTTTTGTACCATAGTTTTGATGTCCATTTTTGCCAAATCCAAGTAACCTAGAACATAATAAGTTGTAACATAATGTCATAAACATACCCAATAGTAAAACCAAGGTTACTAAACTCTAGATAGTAAATAACGAATATTGAATTAGCATCAGCAATTACCTATAAGAGTGGCAAATTCTATCCATTCAGAGAAAATCTTACTAAGAGTATCACTATCATACATCTTACCAATGCACCTGAAGAACCTGGCCTTCACCTCATCATCCTAAAGTGGTGTAACTCTACAAGTCCTAGGCATGTACCACTTAGGATTCAATGCATAGGCAGCCATGTGCAAATGAGTGTTCAGCTTCTCTCATCTGCGGTGAATGATAGGTTGAATGTGCTCATTGTAGAATGCTAAAGTGGGGTCCCTCTCATGCACAACAGCCCTCATTTGGCCAAGCATAGAATCAATGCACTCATAAACTTATCCAAGGGTAGGTGCATCCCCATCACCATATCTAATCACTTGGAAAATTAGAGTAATGATGAAGATTATGTATTTTGCACCACTCTGAAACTAATCACTAATTATTGTCTCCTTCACCCTCTTCACCTACTCTATTTTGGACTCAACTCAATGATTCCATTCTTGTGCCATAACCATAAGTTGCAGTGGCTCTTGCAACTCAACCATTCTCTCCAAGAGAATGTAATACAATGCATATCTAGTCTCAACTGGTTTCAAGAACTCCTTCGCAAAGCTCCTGAAGAGTGCATGTGAAGTGTGGTGATTGCAGATAAACATCTGCACATCTCTCGCATCATTAACCAGTCCTTTAGTCCAATCAATCTTACCCATGTCCTTGAGCGCATTGCTCATGGCATGCACACAACATGGAGCCACCAAATATGTCTATAGGCTGCCTCAACAAGCCTCCTTGCATATTTGCACACATGTGTTACATCTGTCACTACTTGGACCACATTTTATAGCCCAACCTCCTCAATAGCATCCCTAAGGACGTGAAACAAAAAATTTGCATCTTTGCAATGCCCTGAACAATCAATTGCCCTCAGAAAGTATAGACCCTCAGTGCATGTGACCATGATGTTGATGAGTGGACAATATCTAATGTTCGTCCACCCATCCATAATTATGTTGCAACTCGACTCGATCCAACATGCCTCATCTACTCCATCAAAACACTGACCTTATTATACTACCTATCCAAGATCGTGATCCTCAATTTGTGCTCACCTGGTGGCACAAATGATGACCCTCCCTCCTTCATCACCAAGGACATCATCTCCTTATAATAAGGAGATCGAGCTACATGCAATGGTATGTCATTGGCAAAGAAGAATGTACCAATGGCATCATCTAACCGATCCTTCATGTGCATATTAAACAAATCAGCAATGGGGTTACTATTACTTCCTACCTTGTGTTTCCCCCTTCTGCCCTCCCCTACTAAACTCTAAATAGATGAAGATCTGGAAGCTAATTCTGACATAGCTCCTGCTTTTTGATGCATGATACGTGTAGAAGTATCCCACTGCCCTTGTAACTGTTAAATTGTGTGAACCTGTCGTCTAGTAGCCAAAGACTTAGGCATTGGAACTGCATTATCATTAGGAATGCCCCAAGTTTGTTTATTTCAATTCTAAATTTGACATTTTCAATGTCTAACAAGAATTTTCATGCACTCACACCATATCCTACCCAAAAGAGAAGGTGTGCATTAACTCTAGTAATGCTCCCAAACCATTATGTGCCACAAAAATTACATTTCCATTTTCTTGTGCCACCACTTGTAGGTGTTGGGGGTGAAACTCTTATTGCAAATTATTTTAGAGGAGACTTTGGATCATAAAGACCCCTTGCAAATGGTGTTCAAATCTGAGAGGGGCAATCAATAGAAGGTATTCTTGGTACAACATAAGTAGATTGGGCTTTTGGATCAGCTCCATGGTCACATCCCTCATGCTTAGGCTCATACTCTGATAAACTTGCACCCTCATAATGCAATTCCATGTCTTCTCCGCTAGAGGCCATTTAGACATTGCATTTCACAAAATGATAAAATTTCAGCCTAATAAGTAATTTAAAAAAATAAAAATAAATTGTTAAATAACTAGTTTGAAGTTTTAGCCTAGTTTAGAAATTGAATTATGTTTCAATCTAACTTAATAACAAAAAAATTAAAATAACAATGCATTCAAACATTTAGATTTTTTTTAGAAACAACAATGCATTCAAAGATCCTTCCCCAAGGGCAATGAGAATAACAACTTGGAATGTTAGGGGCCTTAATGCCCCTAACAAGCAAACATTAATTAAAAGATATCTAAATATATTTGAATCCGAAATAATATTACTTCAGGAAACTAAATTAAACCAGGAGGAAAGTTTGAAATTTAGTTGTAAATTAGGAATCTGGAAGTCAGAGATAGTCTTCTCGAAAGGAGCCTCTAGTGGGCTAGCAGCTATATGGGACCCTAGGAAAGTAATGATAGAGGGAGTTTTAAAATATAATAACTGGTTGATACTAACAGCCATCATTTTAAAAACCAAGTTAAAATTCAAGCTTATTAATGTATATGGACCTATCCCAAATTCGGAAAAGAGAAAATTATGGCAAGACTTACATATTCAACTAGCCAACAACCCCGATGATATACATATAATTGGAGGGGATTTCAATGCAATCCTAGACATTAAAGAAAAATCTGGGGGTTCGCAATTTGTTTCACAATCACAACAGGACTTTAGTCTTTGGGTCAGTGAGAATAATTTGACAGACATCACCACTAATAACGGGGTGTTTACATGGAACAATCATAGATCAGGTTTTAGTCATATTGCTGAAAGGTTGGATAGATTCTTTATTAGCGAAGATTTGGGGAATTTTAATTACAATACATTTGAGGAAGTTCTTACTAAATCAGGGTCAGATCACTTCCCAGTTAGATTAACTATTAAAGAGAATTTCAAACCACCTAGAAACCCATTTAAATTAGAATTCATGTGGTTTCAGGATGAGGAATTCATGCAACTTTTGGAAAAATGGTGGAAACAAATTAAGATCTCTAGTTCTAGGATGTACAGCCTAGTAGCCAAACTTAAAATTATTAAACATAAGATTTTGGAATGGAACAAAGAAAAATTTAATAATATCTTTGAACAAAAAATGAAAATAGAATCAAATCTAAATGACTTAAATGAAACTGTCATAAAGCACGGAATGGATGAATCGTCATATATAAAGGAAAAAGAACTCATGGCTAAACATGCGGAGATCTTAACTAAGGAAGAGATCTTTTGGAAGCAAAAATTTAGAGAAACATGGCTTAAAGAAGGTGATAACAATACCAAATTCTTCCATAACAGCACTAACAATAGAAGAAATATTAATAGAATTACAAAACTCAAAGACTCAAATGATAATGTAATTGAAGATCCAAGACATATAGCAGATCATCTTGTTCACTACTACCAAGCGTTTCTCAATAATAATGATTTCTCTGATTTAGAGGCCCAAAAGAAATTATTAACGTCAATCCCCAAATTAATGTCTGAAGCAGATAATAAATGGATCAACAGAAAAATATCGTTAGAAGAGGTCAAAACAGCTCTATTTCAACTCCACCCTGAGAAAACACTCGGTCCTGATGGCTTTCAAGCTAGTTTCTTCCAAAAATGCTAGCATTTTCTCGGTGAGGATATCTAGAAAGCGGTAGAAACTACCAAAAAAACTCAGGCACACTGCTAACTGAAATTAATAATACCTTCTTTGCCCTCATTCCAAAGAAACATGATAGCCTAGAACCAGGGGATTTTCGCCCAATCTCACTATGTAACTCAATTTATAAAATACTCTCTAAATGCTTAGCAAACAGGCTCAAAATCTTCCTTCCAACAATTATCTTTGAAGAACAGACAGGGTTTGTCCCCAATCACTCAATTCTGGATGGAATTATTATAGCGCAAGAAATAATGCATATAGCTCAGTACAATAAAGAATCTTGTATGCTCATTAAAATAGATATCCAGAAGGTGTATGATAAGGTAGATTGGAGATTCCTATGTAAATGCCTAGAGGCATTCGGATTCTCTAAACAATGGATAAATATAATTTATAACTGTATCTCTTCTCCCAAGATTTCACTCTTAATTAACGGTTCCCCTGAAGGCTTCTTTGAAATCTCTCGAGGTATTAGACAAGGTGATCCACTTTCACCCTTCTTATATGTGATCATGGCAGAAGCTTTGGGAAGATCCATTACTAAGGCTCATTTGGAAGGTAAAATTACTGGAGTTAAAGTAACTAACAACATTCCAATATAACCCATCAACAGTTTGCAGATGATACTATACTGCCAGGGGCATGCGATATAAAAGAAGCAAAGGCCTTTAAAGCAGCTCTGAATGTTTATATGAAGACCTCAGGTCAAAGTGTCAATCCCAATAAATCAGAAATTTTTTTTGTTAACACCCCCCTGGCTAAGGAGAGACAGATTTGTAACATTTTAGGATATAAGATTGGTAAGTTTCCTTGCAAATATTTAGGAATCCCCCTAGACAAAGGGGTTCGTAGCTCAAAGCTATGGGATACAGTAGTATCTAAAGTTCAAAACAAAAAAGGTAGTTGGAAAGGAAAATGGCTCACTAAAGCTGGTCGCGCAATGATGATTAAATCTGTTCTATCTGCTATTCCCACTTATCAAATGTCTCTTCTCCCACTTCCTAGCAACATCAAAGCCAATATAGATAAATTACTTAGAGATTTCTATTGGCAAGGTACATCAGATGACAAGAAAACAAAGCTTATTAAGTGGGACAATCTCTGCAAACCAATTTCACAAGGAGGGCTAGGCATTAAGAACCTCAAATGGCAGAATACAGCCTTAGGAGCCAAACTAGTTTGGAATATTTATAAGAACCATAGTAGCAAATGGGTGACTATCCTTCTAAATAAATATGTCCCCAATGCAGAACCCATTAATATTTTTAGAGCCCATTCACACACTAAAGGCTCTTGTATTTGGAATTTTATTATAGAATCCAGAGGAGTTATAAACAACCTACTTATGTGGGATGTTGGAGTAGGTAACAAGGCCTTATTCTGGGAAGATTCTTGGGGAGGTTATCCCCCATTAAAAAATGAAGGATTCTCATAGGAGTATATGGATAATTGAAAAACATGTATCGATATCTACTTTAAAGAATACATTTCCCCAGGTAAGGATCCCATATGGAAGAATATAGAGATTAGCCTTGGAAATCCAAATGAAAATGTCAAACTAAGGGATATTCTTAGCAAAAGAAATATTTCGTTCAAAAATAGAGAGGATCAACTAATTTGGATAGGCTCAAACAATGGAAATTATAAAGTCAAAGATGGATACAAAACAATCCTACAAGAATAGAATCTGGATTCCATAGATATACCCCTAAACCTATGCTGGAACAAAGTATGCCTTCCTAAGGCAGGAAATTTTCTGTGGGCAACAGTGCAAAAGAAGATTCTAATAGCAAATAGAATTAAGAAGTTAGGCTATGAAGGCCCATCTAGATGCCCTTTATGCGAATGTCAAGAGGAAGATACTAACCACTTATTACTAAACTGTGAATTTTCTCAAGAATGTTGGAACTAGTTAAGCAAGTGCTTAAACTGGTACTCCGCAAGGCCTAAGGATATACTGGATTTTCTCAAAGCATGACCCTCACCAAATAAGGACAACCTGTTTAAAGATATCTGGGTTATTGCCCCATCTATAGTGTTATGGGAAATTTGGAAAGAGCGTAATAGAAAAATCTTTACAAACCAAAAACTCAAATGGAGTACAATAACTAATAAAATAGAAGCCTCAATCATCGAAGTAACTAACAAAAGACTTCAGAACCAACATAATTATGAAAAATCCTTTAAGCAAAGTGATAATAATCTTAGAAGGATAAGGCCAAATTTGGCTATACCCCCTTTAAATGGTAGAGGAGGAAACAAAACAAAGAATGACAGAAGCACATGTAAATGGTCATCACCAAAAGAAGGGTGGTATAAACTAAACTTTGATGGTGCCTCTAGAGGCAACCCAGGTATATCGGGAATAGGTGGGATTATCCGCGATTGGAAAGGAGATGTGATCCCTAAATTCGCAAAATCCATTAAGCCAACAACCAATAATATGGCAGAATGCGATGCAGCCCTAGAAGGTCTTAAAATCTATTATCAATTAAGCTTGTCAAAAATTGAAATAGAAGGAGATTCCCAAATTATAGTAAATGCTATTAGGACCAAGAAAACACCAAACTGGAAACTTAATTCAAAA
Source organism: Chamaecyparis obtusa (assembly GCA_027943335.1). Classification (NCBI taxonomy): domain Eukaryota; kingdom Viridiplantae; phylum Streptophyta; class Pinopsida; order Cupressales; family Cupressaceae; genus Chamaecyparis; species Chamaecyparis obtusa. Next base: position 1,043,406 of record BSBK01003769.1, on the reverse strand, counting down.
TTAGAAGAACTCCTAGAAACCATGGATAAAATCCCTCAAGTTGAAGTAAAACATATTTATAGAGAAGGTAACACAGAAGCTGATCTCCTAGCAAATAGGGGAGCAGAGGGTGAAATCTTTGTAGACAAGTTTTAAATAAAAATAGCTTATAAGTAAGTTGTATTTCATAGATTAGCCATCAGAAATCACATTTCTCATACATATTAGCATTATTTATAATAATACCGAATAATAACTTTCTAGAATTACTCATACTCCCGGTAGGAAGAGGTATGTACAATTAGAATTCCTAGAATCCGTCTCAAAATATAGGATCAATAAAGCTAGAACTTACCTTATCTCTGGCTCGGCTGAAATAGCGATACCCTCTATATTCATCAAACTCCTGAAATTCGAACGGTATTTTAGGTCTCCTAGACAGTAGACTCATAGAGAGTAAATTCCTCAGAACACCACCCTTGTAATATTATTTGTCATATCCTTATAGGTGGCTAGATCATATTTATATTTATAACCTAAGAGGCATTCTCAGATCTTAATATCTATCAATGCTATAGGCAGATTTGGTCTTACCATTTTCAACCTAGTACTCTTATATAGATAGTTCTCCTATTAAATATTCCCATGCTATCAATAAGAATCTGACCTTCCCTTAACAATTTGGATTAATTTGGTTATTAACCTCAGGCTAACTACTATTTGATCTTTTTAGTCCCGGTATAGCTGTCCTTTTCAAATGCAGTTTTATCTCCGTAGTTGCTCCCCCCATAGTTTTATCTGCAGAACTCTTCAGATCCTTTTGTATTAGGAGTATTCTATAGCTTCAGCTTTAGCTTATCCTGCCTTTTTCTAGGAGCTCTTTTCCATTTTTAGTTTTAGGCTGGAGAATATTTTTTCAAACCTCTAAATCAGTTAACCTTTCTGTCACTTCTAGTATCAGTCAAGGCTAAGACACTTACTGGATTTCTCTGGTACATAGTTTATTTCCCTATACTCATAGAAAGATATATTACCTCTGACAAATTTCTAACAAACATCTTAGCAGTATCAATCATGTTAACCTCCAGATTTTGAGGCTCTCCCATGGAAATATTTACTAGCATCCTTATCTGTCAATTATAAATTATCCTCACATGAATAGATTTTTAGGAGAATAGTTAATAATTAATTAATACCCTTAAGGATTGAACGTCTCGGATTTACAACTACATTATGATTATATATACATCACTTAAAGATAGTCGAGAAACAATAGATTATAATTATGAAGAAACTATATCCTTCACAAGTGTAAGGAGGGAAAGCATCAAATATAGTAATCATTACATCAGTACTCGCTAGTATATCTTCATAACTAAGTGATGAGCCAGAAACTTATAAATTTATGGGATCCCTACTCTTCCATTATTAGTTGTCCCCCCTGCTCAGCTAAAATCCATGATCCATCTTAGTCTCAATCTCTACTTATAATCCTCCTCCCCTTTTTCGTAGACTCATGTAGAAACCAATCTTTGGTTATTGGCCACAACAGATAAAATTGACTGCTGTACTGAATTGCCACCTAAAATTAATACTACTTCTAACATAGATATAATACCTATTAAAGGTAACAGTTAACTTTGGCTTCAACATAACGTAGGGTCATACCTTTCTTAGAGTTATTTTTAGAAAGCACTGGCACGAGTCTTTCCAATTGAAAGGAATCTTCAACTAGCATGAGTCTAGGTGGGATTGTATAATTATTATTCAAACTAGATTGTATTATATATATAATTATTAATATATATATGGGATTACTCATATATAGAGGTATGAGTAATCAGTGCCTGTATAACTATAGGAGACTTGGATCTTTCCAGTATAATGACATGCTCATTTAATACTAATCTCCACAAGCTAGATAGAGGGAGTTGTTAATAGCAGTGCATAGATTTTTGACAATATTCTAATTAGGGAGGTCTTCAATATTTTCAGATCTATACAGGAATACTCTAATTATTCTCCTAATCCTTTTGCCAGGATAAAGGAATGATTGAAACATGTGACTAGGAATGATCGTAAGGCCTCCCAGAAATGTTCCCCCTCTCCACCTTACCCCATCATGATAGATTGAGAGGATTTTGCATCATCATTCAATCTTGATGGCAGACTCCTAAAGAGTATTTGATAACCTTCTCATAACCAACCTAGATCCATCTCCGACCTCATTTAAGCATTGTAGGATAGTAGAAAGGTTGTTATCCTGCTCAGTTACTCCTAGCGCCATATGATGGAAACCAAACTAATCACCTTTGCAGTTAAGGAGAACAGGGCTATGGCCTTCAGAGGCCCCATTTTGCCTAAACGATGGAACCAAATACTAAACCCATTATCGGATTCTGCCAGGAGGGCAATAATAAAGGCCATAGGAGACCATTTCTTCGATAATACTCTCCTATAGAACTAATGGGGCAATTATTGGTATGTTTATCACCATCTCTGTATTCATAGGAAGAAAGAAAGAAGAAATCTTACAAGTAGCTAATGAAGTTTTCAACCCAGAGCACCTTGGTGGCTTGGAAAAAATGGTCCTATGTGTAGACAATCTGCTTACAATCCCATATCCGGAGGTGACTATGAACACTGAGAATGACAAACTGGCTGAAATTCCACAAAACCAACGGATTCTATGCTAACTTTCAAGAATGAAGATTGTTTTGACAATCATTGGCCCGAAATGAGCAGAAATTTGGAATACCTTTATCACGAAATCCTTCAAGAAGAATTGGATACAGTAGAGAAGCTCAAATTTTGGAGAAATGAGGGATTCAATATCCCAAAGGAACTGGATAAAATGGAGGCGTCTAGGATTCATATCGTGACCCTAGCGATTCAGCGGTGCATCCGCCATAAGAAGAATTTTGAACCTGAAGAAGAATGTATAATGGTTATGGTTAAGGGAGATACTAGTTGGAAGTATGCTACGGTTTACAAAGATGATGACGTTTAAGTTTACATACGGTAATACAACATTTTGTTATCTTACAAGACGTATAGGTACCACGGGATAAGATTGTTCATATATAGCTAGTGATATGGGTCAGAACATTATGGTTGTCCTGTAAATAGTTAGAGTAACAGGTGCATATTAGGATTCAATACTCTATGTAGTATATTTGGGAAATACAACAAGATTCTATAACATTTTATTACAGTTAAAAAAGGGACTTCTGTTAATATAGTCTTATTACAATATCATTTGCTTCTCGGCTCATTTAATAACTTCCTATACTTAGAAAATGTAGTATAATCTAATGTGAAAGCTCTGACTATTACCTCTTTAAACAATGAAAGTTTTTATATTATTTTAGATTCTCTCCTCTTTGTTAGCTTTAATTTTGGCACTCAAACCGATTGATATCTTTATATTAAGATATTCTTAAGTATGCATCCTTTTTCACATTCCCTCTAAGAAGATTGAGCCAAGCTATTAAAAGGAAAGGGAAACACAAACAGTCAAAGTCAACCAATAGGAAATCTAATTAATTTTTGGAAGGAAGAAGACAAGGAACCCATAGTTAGACCACTGTAGACAATCAACCCAGAACCTTAAAGATGAGGTAGTTTGAAGGTGATAAATTAGCTCTCCATTGATATCAGTTAAGTATTCTAATTTTTATGGTCTACAGATCCTAGAATCAAAGGAGTCAAAGGCTGCTGTAATATATTGAGAAAACATAATCCTAACGTCAACAAAGTGTTGGATTTAGAGGATAAGTTTTTTAATAATTATTGATAATACAGTCTTACCACCAAGCCTGTTGTAAATTCCTCCTTGGTCTCCTTTTATAGCAGTACACTGAATTTTTTCTCTTTTCCCAAATATATCTTCTTCTTGTTATATCTGGCTCAGTATTAAGCATAGGTTAAGTTCCAATTATATTAATCTTGATTTTCTGAAATATAGAGATCGCAGATTTAGGTAAATGTTAAGATGTTCTTATACCATGGTTGACATATTAAGATGGTTGATATTCCTTTATTTGAGTAGAGTATATTGTGGATTCAGAAACTTATCCAGCAGACCCTATTTGATATTATGAAGTCTTAGCTTATCTCCTCTAATGGTAGTCAAATGTAATTATAAGGATTGGATCCACTACCCTAGGTTTAATCAAGACCAGCTGTTTTGGTATTTTATCTAATATTTACAACAATGAGGATATAGGATTTAATTTGGGTTCTATATGCTTTATGTACTCAAAATTTGTTTCAATATATCATAGCTAAACTTATTAATAGTATTTAGTAATGATGATTACTCTAGGTTGATAACTCATTCATTGAAGTAAGGCTGCCTCATGCTAATTGTAGATTAGAAAAGCTCCTTTCCTTTCAAAATCTAAGGACAAGCATTTAGTGATTAGATCTATAGTATAAAGGAATTTTAGTGCTATGAAATAAGGGAGAATTATTAACAGTATATAAAGATAGCACTTTCTAGATCATATTAAGGAAACATGGTTACAACTCCATTTCTATATGCTAAAATAGATTCCACAGGTAAAAGAGTAAGTATCTTTCCTTTTGTTAGCAAGATTTCTTCTCTGATTAACTAACTCTCCTGCTACAAGTTATCCAAAGCAAAGATTACAATTTTATGATAGGTTAGTACATTGAGCTCCATAATGACAAGTTCAAATATCAACTTTTGATAAGCCATCAAGGGTGGCATCACTAAGGCAGTTCAGGCTCCTATACATGACTGTCTTCAGGAAATCAACAACATCGTCAAAATAAAGACCCACAAGGACTTTGTGATTATCACATAATATTGTGCTAAAATATTCTTGTATTAAGCGTGACTCATGATTGAAATTGTACCAAAAGCGGCGGGTATGCCCATCAGAAACTATTTGTAACAAGATTCTGGACTAAGGTCCCAAGCATGGCTGGAGGTTTTCTCATCCCCGCTCTTTCCTACCAGCGCCTGCACAGAGCGGGGCTTTCTGTAATTTTGTTTCATAGATTAATAATATTTTGGCTTTGGCCTTTTACTGATTAAAAAAATAAAAAATTTCAAACAAGTTACAAAATAAAAAAACTTTCAACAAGAATCTAAAACAATGCACTCAACATTTAGACCTTTAGTTTTAACTTTTAGGAAAAAAAAATGAAAATTAGAAAATAAAACAAAGAAAATACTAAAAATCCTACCTTGTCTTTGATGAATCTTCTTCCTCTTGATCCTCTTGATCTTGCAATCACTTGCAATCACTCTTCTTATCACTCTCCAATCACTTTCAACTCCTTTCTCTCTTTCCTCTTAGTTGTAGAAAAAGAGTGAATTCTAAATGAAGTTTATGGGGCTTATGAAGGCTTAGAGGGACCTATATGGGACCCACATCATTTTAGGGTTCACTAAGAACCAATTAAAAAAATTTAAAAAAATACTTTCAAAAAAATATTTTTTTGCCCCCACCACCAACCGCACCATGTCATGCACCAAGTGCGGTCAAGGGATGTCTAGATAGTCCCCGTGTAGTTCGGAAGTCTTGGAGCACTTGAGTACCCACACGGTGCGGGACAAGTGTGAGATGGGTGTGGTTGTAGTGTGGTCAAGCTCAGGCCACGATAGGGTGCTCAAGTACGTGAATTACCCATCTCAGGGACGTCCCAACACCCAGTACTCCAAGGTTTTGGGCCGGGTGCACATCCCTAGGTTTCACTAAGAATTTACCAAACTTCAATAACAACTTTATTATCTTGGTAGCTCTTAAGTGACAATATCTAATATTCCATGCTCTACAAATAAAAAGTGATCCCTTTATATAGGTCTCATATTATAATGGGTGGCCAAAATTGAAACAAAAAGAATGACCCAAATCTTGCCACCTCAGCCCTAATTAGGGTTAGGGCATGGAAAGAGAATCTACAATGAATGAGTAGGTCTACATGGACCAATAAGAAGGGTGTCCACATAGTGGGGAAGTGCTCAAAGTTTCCCAATTAACAACACAAGATTCCCACTAAGTCATTAGTGCTCTATTGCCGAAAATAGCCTATGCCTAATTTTATTCCTTGAATGCAATGAATTTGGACAACACTATCTCCAGTTCATCTACACTAACACTTGGCACAACTTCTCATTTGAATTCTAGAATGGTTATCTCTTCCACATCTTTTGAAGTTGTTCTCCCAATCTAGCATTAAATCTTGAGTAGTGCGCATGACATTTGAGAATATGGAAAAGTTCTCAAAACCATCTCTTAAGAAGGAATTTACTTGAATGAACTCTTTCTGTTTGCTTCTTAGGATATCTATAATTTTATCATCCTTAGTCATTCTCTATGTTAACAAGGCTACAACTATATTGGAGATTCCCTTCTAAATATTTACAATCACTTTTCTTGATCAAGAATATTCTTCAATGGTTTTCTCAAACATTTCTTTCGCCATAGCCACTGCAGTGTACCAGTGGAAGAAATTATATGCCTCTCCTTCCCTTATCACTCCACCATCGACCAACATCTACTTGGGACTCTCCATCAAAGCTTGCAACTATGAGATCATCTTGCTTTGTAAAGATGCTCGTTATCCCACGAATCATCTATGCATTATATCCTAGAAAGGATAGTTGATTCTCTTTCATACATCAACGCCAAGTCTTCAACAAATTTACTTGCCTCATTTTGGATGCCTTTCACCCATACCTTTTCACCTTCGATGATTCTTCTCATCTCCTCAATGTCTTCTACTGACTCTGTTGGAAGAACTGTAGGAGGAACAAACACCTACTTCTCTTCCCTAACTATATTGGATAAGCTCTACAAATACTTGCACAAGGCATTCTCACTTTTCAATTTTTGGTACTTTTCTTCCAACTTCCTTCTCTTTTCCTATGTCACTTGGACAAAATCATTAAACTCTTCAATTACCTAATCCCTAGTGGCATGCCCTAGATAAAATGTTGTCACATTGTATTCTTCTAAAGTAATTTGGTCTTTAGCTTTATCCACTATAGGAACTGTAACATGCAAAGCCTTAGACCCAAAGTCATCTCTAATGATTTTAGAAAATATCTTTTCCTTTCCCTTCTCTTCCGATCTATTGACTCGGTTGAACATTTATTTTAATTTCAATGAAGGATCAACTTCTTTCTCACTGATCCTTTACATCCTTTCCCTCAACCAATTTGGACCAGCAACATGGTAATCATAAAATAACAACAGTTCTTGTCCCTGAACCATCCCTCCATTGATCTCTTCCTCTGCAATGAGACTTTTTGCCTCTATGATGGGAACTTCTATCTCTGCAATAGAAAATTTTGACTTTATAGTAGAAACTTCTGCCTCTACCAAATCATCAACTAATATGGCCTCAAGGCATCCCTTAGCAGCAAGATATTGATCTTGATTTCTTTGTTGGGCGGATTCCTAACAAGAGTTAATGCTTTTCTCTATCTTGCACTAGCCGAGTTATCTAATTTCCTTGTGACATCCTTCTCTTGCTTGTTTCAATCTCTTCTCTTGTGAAAGGATCAATTTCTTTTAAGGTCACAGTCTTATTGGATGATGTTGGTGTTATCACTGGCCTTTACCTCTTACGTGGAGGTCTTTTATTATTCACATATGTATTCTTCCTTAGATGCACATCTTGGATGACACTCATTTCCTTTTCTTGCTAAATATTCTCTGATGGAATTTTTCCTTTGACTTTGACTCTTGATAGCTCCCCAGATCTATCATCATGCGACTCTTGATGTCCTGTCAAGTTAAAAGCTGGGTGGTCATTACTCACCTTTAGTCTGCCAACTTGATGCTTGACCCACCATCTTGTGAACTTCAAGATTGGTCCTAGTATTGAATCCAAAATAATATTTCATGCCTAGACCAGTAATATGGCTCAATGATCTTTTCTCTTTCTTTTTCATACTTAGACTAGATCACATTCATATCTTCCTTTACTTGGTCAGGTACCTAGATGATTCTACCTACTTCGATCATGTTGAGCAGCAATCTAGAATACATCCTCCTTTTAATCTTGTATTCATCTACAATATTTACCTATAAATCTTCAAGGTGCATCCTATGTTGGTACTTTACAACAGCTACCACTTTGATTCTGTGGAAAGGATCCTAATCTATTCTTTCCATACGAAGTGCTAGATGGTTAAACTATAATTCATTTGGTAACCTTTCTGCTTCCTGTATACATGGTCACATTTCATCTAAATCTCTTATGTCAATTGGGAATTCAAGTCCCAATTTGTTCCTATTTTTTTAATCTTTTCATATATATAGTCAACTGCCTAGTGACTTCCAACAACACCATCTTGTTAGTAGGATGTCTTGGAAGTTTGTATGGCTTGGAAGATGACCCTTGTAGCCTAATGTAGGAAAATTTTGGAAAACTGAATGAACAACCATTCATATTTTTCTACCAACTTCATTGCTTCAGCTAATAACCTTTGTATGGAAGCCACTTGCTATGTTCTAACCATGTGCATAGCAAAGGCATCATTGGCTCTCACAAAATCTTCCTTATCATAGAGTTGCAATTGGGGATAACACTCATGTACTTTCAAATGACTTGGACCACTTCCTATTGGACCCTTGTATCTCAATCCTTTGTACCTTGTCATCCTGACTAACATGTATAAAACATAAGAGCTCATGTAGAATTTCAATGACTACTCCAAATTTTTGAGTTTCTAAGTTGTTCATCCAAATTATCACTAATCATTCCAGCCAAGTCCACAACATTGATTCCATCTGTCACTTACTCAACGAGGTACCACAATCAAGGCTCAAACATTTAGGACTATGAAATTCCAAATATTTTTCTTAACATCATCACCAACTCAGTGTATTCTTAGTCTCACTAAAGCTCCAAAGTAATCAGCTATTTGGACAATTTGGACTAGTGGGTCTTGATCTTCCGCAACCACATGCAGTTGATCACTTCATCACAATGGTCGACCCTTGAATTCTAGACTCTAAGTTCTTGTTCTTTTGACTTCGATACCATTAAGTTATACACTAGATTTCCAAAAGCTTTTGAAGTCATGGGTGGAGTGAGATTTTCTCGCACCTTTCCATCTGGGTCTCTAATCATTCTCTCTCCTAAATTAATGTGCCTTGTACATTCCACAATCAAATAAGAATGATGGATAGCTGAGAGAAAGCCAATTATTGCTATAATGTCACTCTTGACTATCTAGTTGGCCAAGTATGTGGGAGTATGATCCTTGTAGTCAAACATTCTTCTATGAATTCATTCATATTGAGGCCATCAAAATTTGTGCTACCAACTTCTTTCCACTTTGGCACTATCTTGGATTTTGGATAAAACATACACACACACACATACCCAATTAAATACATTTGTGTGGGTGGGGATGTTTTTATGTTTATATATGTAAACATAAAAGAAAACCCATCCACAAAAATATATTTGAGTGGTTGTATATATAAAGAAGAAAATAAAAGTAGAAGGGCTATATGGCTACAAAGAATAGTAAATGAATCTACCTAAATCTAAAAGTAAAAATGTAACCAACATAAAGTAATAATAAAATGAGAATCTAACACAACTACAATTAAGAAAAGACAAGGAACACACCAAGGGGCTCAAGACTGATGAAAAGAGAAAGGGGATTAAGGACAGAAAGGGACAAGCCCAAGAGTTGGAAATCATGAACTAAGAAGAGGGGGAATAGGAAGCAGGGGGAAAGAACACTAATTAGATAAAAATGACCTCTAAGAAAGAAGGGGAAGGGGGTAGAGGTAGGAAGAGAGGGAAGATGGACAAGAGGAAAGGTCAAGAACCATCAACACCTTGTAATCTCTTCGTACTCAAAATATCCAACCTCAAGAGGGTTTTTTTTTTTACTTGAGGAAAAATAAACATTCTCTAACTCCTCACCATGGTTGGTTTAGATCATAATACACCCTTTGATATGATACTAGAAAGAAATGGTAGCCAAGACATACTTAAACTCCACCTTCATCATGATTTAGGTTAGAAGGGTGGCTTTTGATTTCTATGACTTCCTTCATTTTTGTCTTAAAGAACTTATCTTCTTTGATTAAAATTTGTGTGCTTTCTAGACGAATATGGTGTTTGGTGGATTGCGAATGCTCAGGGTGGGCAGATTTTAGAACTCATTAATGTTCAATGTTGGCACACATGCTATTTGATTTTGGTGTCAAAGGAATGCCCCGTTTCACCAATACACACACACACACACACACACACACATAAATGTATATGTATATATATACATAAATGTATATGTATATATGTACATACATGTATATGTGTATATATGTATATGTATATATGTACATACATGTATATGTGTATATATATACATATACATGTATGTGTATGTGTATATATATATATATGTATGTATGTACATATACATGTATGTGTATATGTGTGTGTATATACACACACACACACACACAAACATGTCTGTGTATGTGTATATATATATATATGCATGTATGTACATATACACATACACATACATGTATATGTATATATATACATATACATGTATGTGTATGTGTATATGTATATATGTATGTATGTACATATACATGTATGTGTATATGTATATATATATATATATACATGTATGTGTATATATGTATGTGTATACATGTATATATATATACATGTATATATATACACATACATGTATATATACACATACATGTATATATACACATACATGTATATATACACATACATGTATACACATACATGTATGTGTATATACATATATACACATACATGTATATATATATACATATACACATACATGTATATGTACATACATACATATATACATCTACACATACACATACATGTATATGTATATATACATATACATGTATGTGTATGTGTACATGTACATGTATATGTATATATATACATATACATGTATGTGTATGTGTATATGTATATATGTATGTATGTACATATACATGTATGTGTAGATGTATATATATATATACATCTACACATACATGTATATGTACATACATACATATTGTCATGCCCAAAATAAACAACCAAAAAAATGTAACAATTTTTTTTTTGCAAGGTGAAGAGTTAAGAGGTGACTACAAGGTTAGTTGTACTTCATCATCGGCTATGCTGGGTGCAATCTAAAATCAAGCGGTTAGCTAGTGTAGGGAGAGTCAGACTTGGAAAATGGAATCCCTTGTGTATTTAGTTCCATAGTGACTTATGTTCAAGGTGCATTCCGAATGTCTAGGGCATAAGTCTTCTCCCTAATTAATGTCAATTGTCCAACCACAATTTCAGTGTAAGCATACCTAGGTCACTAAGTTCATTATCAGCATAGATGAGGGCTAACAATACTAACATTCCTAATGTTGATTAATGCTAGTCTGGCTCACACTGATTACCTAATGAACAAAATAAAATATTAACTTAATATATTGATACTTTTAAAGTTAAATCCATTTATACCAAAAATACTATATCTCAACAACAATTTAAGTCTCTATTAAACTCTATACCCTTAATATGATCTAACATTTGTGTTACAAACATAACCAATATACATTTATAAGAAAATGCCAATAAAAAGAATCCCCTAACTCAATTCTAATAACCCTAGATTATTAACTAGTAATATAATCCAATAACACTATACTTGAACCCATGATCCTCAATTACAATTTGAATTAACCCCTAATCAATATGACACTAATTCCCTCTTAACTTATTGTTAATCAGGATTACTAATGTAGTTAGGAATCAATGAATATGGAATAATAAGATTACATAATTACCACATAGAATATTTGCTTACATCTAAAAGATACCCCTTCCTATAATAACACCTACTACTCTATGTCTCTTAGACCTATTACCCCTCAACCCTTTAATTTACATATACTAATTTATGAGAAGGGAATATCAAATATATGGACCAAATAAATAAAATTAATTCTCCCCTCAAAAAGTCCTATCATCCACTAGCCCTACCAATGGGCACATCACATCTTAATCCTAGAAGCTACTATCCTCAAATATTCCACCTACCTACCCTTAAGTTAGTTTTCTTAACAACCTAGCCAAGACCCATCTCAAAGGGGCGTATATCTAGGTAAGGGATCAAAATCTTGGTGGGTCCCACTTCTTACATGGGTGATTTTTGCACTTACCAAAGCTAGGATGGATAGGGAATGGTTTTAAAGTTAATGCAAACTTTTAAAAAGTAATTCAGCTTTCCCAAGGAGATAGCCAAGTAGTGGGTATGCATGGAAGGGTATGAGGGTACTTTTTTTTTTACTAATGGAATGTGTCAGACTTACATGATAGAATTAGGTGTGCTTGGGGAAGAGGTAGCTTGCAAGTTGAGTGAATATTAAAGCCATGTCATCTCATGATATGCATAGAATTTAAGGAGAAGACAAGGCAATTAAAATTTGTGTTGAGTGTCACTTCTCAAGGGGCCCTTCAACTCACGTAAGGGGTAGTATTTGACCATGCAATAAACTTATTTTACTCCCAAGCCAATCACCTACACATGGGAGAAAGAATTTGGTGTGGGGTCCACTAGCAAGTGGAGAGTTTTTATGGAGTTTTTTATTAATAAAGTTAATTTGAAACTTAATCAATATAGGTTAGAGAGTATTAATATGGTTAATATATAGTTTAGGCTATTAGTTTAATTTAGGTGATTAGATTGAAAGGGGAAAGGGGAATATTCTCTGTGGCAAGAGAATATTTCCCTTCCCCATACAAAAACCAGAGAGTTATTTGCTCTAATAAAATTTTGGGAGGTGATATTTTATGGTATAGTTTTTTGTTTTTTTTTTCTCAAGCCTCTTGTTTGATAGAAGAGATCTAATAAAATGAGTTTGTGAGTTTAATTAGTGTAAGGAAATGTGAGGAACATGAATATCACATTACTTCATAATTTTAGTTTGATTGAGCTTATTTTGTTGACATGTTTATTCAAGGAGAAAATTAGATTGAAATATTGTTTCAACTAAAGTGATGTGCATGTTGTATATGTGATTTATTCAAGGAGAGCTAGATTAAATTTGAGCTCAAATATTATAATCAAACATCAATAGATTACAAACTCCATACATCTACATCCATATAAACATTCCATTGAAGTTAATAACTTGATTATTCTAACAACTTGGAAATCACCTTTTTTTTTCTTGCATTACATGGATAACTCTACTAATGTAAAAGCAAAATTACAATGGCATGAAGGTAATTGATCAATCATAATCATAATGAGATCTCTCTTACATTTGCAAATACATATAACACAAAAAGAGAAGTCCTCTCATTTACAACTAACACAATACAAAGGTGGATAAAACTCAATCAAAGTTCAATGGAGATGACAACTCTCCTCCATTACATCTTCACAAAGATCAAAAGGTATACAACAACATTTCATTATTCAATCTAGATGATGATTCCTCATCAAGAACCAACAATGCCACACAATATAGAACATTTATACACTATTACACCAAGAAGGAGAACTTCTTCAAGCATCTTCCACATGAGTATTGGCATCCCATACCTGCAATAAAATGATGGAGAACCATGGGTGCTCACCACCCAACCTAGGTCTCTTATGAGACCACTCCTGAGCTTGGAGAACCAAGGCTAAACGAGTATGCAACAAAATCAACAAGATGCTCACAAAACAAGTTACAAAAACATGCATACAACAAATTACTCCTTGCCAAGGCTACACAAATGAGTCTTACAAACTCATTGAAGAGGGTGGAGGTGGGCTTTTCCAAGGGGAGATTTCCATTGCATACTAATTTCTCAACATGAACATTTTGTTGCCTCTTCAAGGCTATATAACCAATATCTTCATACACATACTAATTTCTCAACATGAGCATTTTGTCACCTCTTCAAGGCTATGTAACCAATATCTTCATACACATACTTTGCTTATCAAAATCCACAAAATACAAAGATACAATGGCTTCCATGGTGCCCATACACCATGGACTTATCCCTCTTCTCCAAAAGAAGAGACTCTCACCTCATGGAGAGCCCAACTAACCCCTCCACCCATAGGCCACTTCTTCCCTTCCCAAAGGGTGAGTAATGCCTCACACCCATAAACAAGAACTCCCTCAATCAAGCAAAAAACAAAAACAAAACAAGATCAAACCATGAAATCAAAACCCAAAATCCCTCCATTACAACACATTATCACAACAAGAACCAAGATTCATATGCATGAGAGAGAAAAATACAAGCTAATCTAATGAACAAGTAGAAAGGATTCCATGAGAAGAGTAACCAACCTCCACAAGTGTGATGGAAATGGAGATTTGAGAAGAGCTTATCCACTTATCCTTTCTCAATCTAAACCCTAATGTCTCCAAATGTAGAGAGTGGGTGAACACCCACTAAATCTCCTAAGGGCCTCTAAAAAGGCCTCCAAATTTCTACCCCCTCCACCATCCATAAATGCAGACTTGACTCTATGACCTTGTTGTCTTTCCTTGTCCCCCCATGATAAATTCTTGATTGAGAGGAAGGGGGTGGAGTTGGGTAGAGATCATGACTTATCAAATTTCGAAGTCAAGGGTAAATGGGTCATAAAATATGTTACCAAGGTCACTAGGGAATTATAGACATGCTCAAAACCTTCCTAACCCATAACCCTATCCATTAGGTACTTAAATTATGTCAAAAATGACCCTTAGAACCCCTTTTGGCCTCTAGAAGTGACTAGAACTAAGATGGATTAAAACAAGCACATAACAAGTGTCAAGTGACACTAATAATTACACAATACATACCCAAGGTCCTATCCTGGATGACAACAAGAAATTAATTAATAACACACATGCAAAGATTCACATTTACAAGGAGTTCACGTTACAACGAGGCTTTTAATCCCATATCGGATTAAGCCTTGGCTTACTCAATTCACATTTGTTTAACCTTGGTTCTCTGATTAATTCCATGGTTCTCTTACCTGCACACTACACATCGAGCATCAGTAGTCCAAGATGATAACATTACATGAAATATACATATTCAATTCACAATTTAGCAACATAATCAATGTGCATAATTCAATTCTAATTGCTATATGCAGAATCCAAATTTTCCATACAAAGTGCTTAAGCATCACAATTATATAATCATCATGACATGTGACCTGTGGAGAAATCAAATTTAAACATGATCCAATATTCCCATCAAAATCATACTACTAAATATGCATAATCAAAATCTCAACATACTCTAAATTCTAATGCACATCATGAGGTGATCCACATGACATAATAATCATCATCAAAATATAGTATCTCGAGTCTCTATCAGAATATATCAACAAGTGTATCAATGTATCAAAATGTGAATAAGAAAAGATGCTATGATGGGTCGGGGTGAGGCCTCACATCTATACATATATACATACACATACATGTATATGTATATATATATATATACATATACATGTATGTACATAAATGTATATGTATATATGTACATGTATGTACATATATACATATACATTTAAGTACATACATGTATATGTGTATATATATACATATACATGTAAGTACATAAATGTATATATATATACATATACATGTAAGTACATAAATGTATATATATATGTACATACATGTACATATATACATATACATTTATGTACATACATGTATATGTATATATATGTGTGTATGTACATATATATATATATATATACATTTCTGTACATACATAGATACATATATACATACATATATACATACATGTATATGTATATATGTACATACATATATATCTATGTATGTACATATATATTATGTATATGTATATATGTACATAGATATATATATCTATGTACATATATACATATACATAATATATATGTACATACATAGATATATATGTATGTACATATATACATATACATGTATGTATATATATACATATACATGTATATATATATATATATATGTATATGTATATAGACATACATGTGTGTGTGTGCACGTGTCTATATGTATGTATACACAAAAAATGCAAATAAATAAGTAATGAAAAGCTTTAAAATCTAATTGAATACACACATATCCAATTAAATACATTTGTGTGGGTGGAGGGTTCTTATGTTTATACGTGTAAACATAAAAGCTGTTAGATAACTGAGAGGGGGGGTGAATCAGTTAAGTCCAACTATCCTACAGTCCCAAATCCCACGGATGTATATATTAGAACTTTTTCAATCAAATAATCAACTCAGTAAAATATCAATTGTGCCTTTCTCTTCATCTACCCATTACTAGTAAATTAAGTACTGTGTTCACTGATCTATCTAGTTATAGAAATGTGTAAAGTAAAATAACAATTCAACACATCATACACATATAACATAGATTTTTAATGTGGAATCCCCATTAGGGGAAGAACCACCTGGGACCGGTAACCCAAAATAATTCACTCTTCCAAAGTGAGCTCGCTTAGGAGCCAACCCTGTTAAAGGTTACAAAACACACTGTGAGGTGTGACCTGGTTAGAGGATTTATCACTAATAGTTCTCCTTTGACCAAACATGCACTATTGGGTCAACAAGAAAATAATCAACATTTATTGAATGTCATATTGAAATATAAATACTGTTAAGTCCCACTCGGTTAAGAGATTTATTTGTAGCAATGGTTAAACTAATACAGTAATGATCTGATTCAAATACAACTTTGATTTGCAGATTTTCAGATCTATGCTAAGCTCAAAATACGTCTAATCAATAATCAATTCAACATCTTCATTTCCTCCAACTCTGTTTTGTTCAGTATATTTTTTTTCTGATGCTCGGTGTTGTTTGCAGTTTTGCTCGGTTCTATCTTCAATCAGTTTGATCAGTGTTGCATGAAAATAATCTTTTCACGTGAAATCTCCTGCAACATCTAGAATCTCAGGCTCAATAATGAATCTCAAGTCTCCTTATATAGACATCATAAAACATTTTCTTTTTCATCCATAGATTTCACCTCTTAATCTTCACCATTCATTTTTCCGCTTTAACCTTCCTTGGCAGTTGTTTCATTAACACGTTTCATTCTCCTTCATCCAATCAATCTTGAATTTTTTCAGTCGTTTGATCATCATAACAAACATTATCTTTTACCTCGGAATCATAACCAATTGTCCAGCTCATTATTTTTAGTCAGTTGTTGTAAACTTCATTTATTTCTTTCACTCAGTCAATACCAAAATGCGTCGGTGATAACTAGCTCGGTTAATATTGTACTCGGTATACACTACACTTGCTCGGTGTATAGAGAAATCTTCATTTACCGACCACATAAACTTGTTTAGTTTTGATCTTCAATACATAATGGAATCATGTAATACAATCAATTCATCAACATAATGCCATAGACTCGTCAATAAGTTACCCAATGTATACCATATCCATATCTTTCTTATCTATCTTATCTTCATGTAGATATCTCATTCCTTTACCATTTTCCTTCCTTAGATGTTTGTAACCATCATGACAAGTACATTCAAAACTAGTTGACATCAATGACAATACATTAACTAATTAATTGTCTTACATATACTTTAGTAGCTCGGTGATCATCAATCACTGTCTTTCAATTGTCAAACTTTCCTTCAAGATATTCAATCAATTGTAGGTTATCAAAAAGAAACCCCATCCACAGAAATGTATGAGTGGTTGTATATATAAAGAAGAAAATAAAAGTGGAAGGGATATCTAACTTCAAAGAATAGTAAATGAATCTACCTAAATCTAAAAGTAAAAATGCAACCAACATAAATTAATAATAAAATGAGAATCTAATGCAACTACAAGGAAAAAAAAGACAAGGAACAGACTGAGGGGCTCAAGAGTGTTGAAAAGAGAAAGGGGACTAAGGACAAAAAGGCACAAGCACAAGAGTGGGAAACCACAAACTAAGAGGCAAGGGGAATTGGAAGAAAGGGGGATAGAGCACTACTTAGTTAGCAATGACCTCTAGAAAGCAAGGAAAGTAGGTTGGGGGGGAGGTAGGAAGAGAGGGAAGATGGACAAGAGGAAAGGTCAAGGACCATCAACACCTTGTAATCTCTTTGTACTAGAAATATCCAACCTAAAGAGGTTGTTTTTTTTACTCAAGAGGAAAAATAGACATTCTCTAACTCCTCACCATGGTTGGTGAAGATCATAACAGATGCTTTGCTATGATACTAGAAAGAAAAGGTAGCCAAGACATACTTAAACTCCACCCTTCATCACGATTTAGGTTAGAAGGGTGGCTTTTGATTTCTATGACTTCTTTCATTTTTGTCTTAAAGAAGTTATTTTCTTTAAATAAAAATTTTGCGCTTTCTAGACAAATATGATGTTTGGTGGATTGGGAGTGCTTAGGGTAGGTTGTATCCATATATGTATATATACACACAAAAAATGCAAATAAGTAAAGAAAAGATATATATATATATATATATATATATATATATATATATATATATATATATATATATATATATATATATATATATATAGACATAGACATATGTTTTTTAATTCATATTATTTTATAGCTATAATTTCCTCAATTGTATTATTTTTTTGTTTTCCTTTACCTTAATTATTTTTCTATATATATATATATATATATTGATACAGGAGCATCTTGGGTGTAAGAGCAATCTTGCATCACCCAAAAATATTTCTATTTTTGTATTCAGTAAGGGCTATCTTGTGCAGAGCTGCTATTTATGGAAACTTTCTATTTTTAGTAAGTTGGTCATACGATCTCGAAATGTTCTGATTTTACATGTGGAGGTTCATCTTAGTCATATCAGCCTACCAGTAAAGTTTCATGGTTAGATCAGGTCTAGTTTAGAAGATATTGAAGATTTTCGATATTGGCAGTAGGGTACAGAAACTTTGAACTCAGTTTTGAAGGCTTTAGAGGCTTCGGATGAGGTCAAAAATTTGGGTGACAAGTGCTTGTGCCAGTCAAGCCTGTAGAGCGCTTCATGGCCTTTCCGAAATGGGGTTATAATAGTCAATCAGGTCAATTGGTGATGACTTATGGTCTCTGGAAGTTGGGTCACCTGAATTGGCAAAAAATAATTTTCCTTCAAAATTTATGTTCGGGTTTCCAAAGTTATTTTGAGCCGACTTTGATGTAATAAATTGAAAAATAAAATAATTCTAAGTTTGGTCAGCCCTAAGGGCTAAATTTATGGAACCTTCTCGGGCGGTGGAAAATGCCTATATAAAGAAGACCCGTAGTGTTGTCTAGGGCAGTTCTAGTAGTAGATTTGGGTATTGATTCGAGGCTTTGTCCTACAGAATATTGTAAGGGAATGCCCATGTGGCTTTGCATATTGTAATTCTGAAAGTTTGTAATTCCACATTTGTGGAGATAATAAGAAGCCAATTTTCTGTTCTTGCATATTGTTGTTGTTTCTCTGTTTCTGTTATGTGCTTGTGGTATTAAGGGGAGCACCCTTCATCATATATATATATATATATATATATATATAGAAGAATGCATTTTTATGTAACACACACACACACACACACACACAGATATATATATATATATATATATATATATATATATATATATATATATATATATATATATATATATATATATATATATATATATATATATATATATATATATATATATATATATATATATATATATATATATATATATATATATATATATATATATATATATTGACTATAATCGATAAACATACAAAAGGACTTAATGAAGTATCAAGAGTTCAACAGTACATAATTATGGCTAGCCTTTAGCTATATACAAGTTTTCATGAATTACATGGATTAAGAGAAAAAACTGTATAAGATATCTAAACTATTAGAAATTAAAGAACCATGCTTTGTTTACTGCCTCGGGTAAACCAACAATGGTAGCATCAAATATCCCTGTAGTATGCACATCAGAAGGCCTTGTGACAACATCAACATGTACATCTGTAGCATGTATAACCGTTATGGGTGCAATAGCATGGTCTGTGGTATATGTACTGCCAACTCTAATTGTATCTTTTTTCTTCTTTTCCTCTTTCAGTTGTTGAATGAGATCTGCCAGGGTGATGTCAAACTCATCTTTCTCTTTGATAGTGGTATATCTATAAGCTACTTCTTTCCTGTCAATCTCTGCTTTCCCATCCATTAGGAGATTGACAAACTTTTGTTCCTTCATCTTGAGAATAACTATAACCTGCAAAGCAATGTTAGAGTAAATTATTCTCCGTAGAGACTTAGTAATATACCTGGCATTCCCACTAAATACATAATCATTCCTAATTTTCTAGATATACCATAACAAAAGAGAAGAAAATATAGACCAAAAAGTATTGTATTTATTGTTAATCAATATTGATCCATAAATCACATGAGTTATATTGAAATTGATGTTCAAGATCATACCAAAGATACCCCAGATTTCTCTTGCAAAAACACAATCAAAGAAGACATGATATACAAATTCACATCATTTACATACTATGTTCACCATTGGGATTCTTAAGAGGTAATCTTTGTAGGAGGAGGTGCCATAAGAAGCAAGAGATCTTGGGTTCAATGGGTTGGTGCCAAAGGTTTAACAAAAGTTTTCTCTATGTTGGTTGGTCATAGCACAGGTTCCATTTGGAATTGAGATGTTCAATGATGTCAATTTTGTGAGTGAGGAGTTTGTAAATGAACTTGGACTTGACAAGAGGCACGGGAGTACCATCTGGCCATTTGAAATTGGCAATTCTATCAGCGGGTTTCCCATTAGTCTTGGGAAGGTTAAACCAAGAACATGCATCTCTCGATGAGGTATAAGTTCTCCACTGTGTGAGGGGAATACCAAACTTATTAACTAGTTCATTCCAGCTGATGAGTTTTTCATCCTGTATGATGTCGTGGAAGCAGTTTATTCCTTTAGAGGCCCACTTTTTTGTACAGAAACCTTGAAGCAATGCAAGGGGTTTTTTGCCATGGGAGAGATTCCACCAAACTTACCTCTCACCACAGATTTAATTTTTTTGGTCAAACAAGCTATTCCCAAAGTTCTAGTTTCTCACATAATTCCAACTCTTCCAAATAGATTTGAAAACAATGGAATTTCCAACCCTTAGGTCGAAGTTTACAACTAGGAGATCATTCAAATGCAGTCCCTTCCATAATTTTTCTTGGATTGGGATGGCTCTACTGATGTTATGTCTTATAAGAGCTTTCCAAGGTTCTCTTCCTTGGGTAGCTTTGGCAATCCACTTGACTGTAAGTGCAATTCATTGAATCCTCATGTCCTTCAATCCCAACCCTCCAAGTTCCTTACTCCTGGCACACCAATCCCTACTAATAGCATGTCTCTTTCTATTTCCTTTCCCATTTGACCAAAGAAAATCTCTAATGATTCTCTGGATAAAGTTGATTTGCCCCTGATTGAATAACCATGCAAAAGAGTACTAGATAGCGTAAGAGGAGAGGATCTTTTGGAATATTTGAAATCTACTTGCCATTGAAAGGAATTGGTTGTTCCATTTATTTAGTTTTTTTTCTACCTTGGTTTTGACCCATTCCCACATATCTTTGAGTTTAAGGTTGACTGCAAAGGGGATCCCTAAATACCTAACCACTAATACATTTGGGGTGAAATTACGACGGTAATTTGCGACGGCAGGCAAATGTCATGCGGTTTTGGCTTTTTTTTAAAAATATAACCCGACACCATCGCAATTGCGACGACAATACATTTGTCAACGTCGCAATTGCGACGTTGTCAGGATATAAGCGCAAAATAAAAAAGGAACGTTGTCATTTGTGTTTTCAACAGCGCCGTAACCCTCCGCGAAATCACATCATGATATAAGGCCAAAAAAAACAAGAACGTTGTCATTTGTGTTTTCAACAGCGCCATAACCCTCCACAAAATCACATCGGGATATAAGGGCAAAAAAAACAAGAACATTGTCATTTGTGTTTTCAACAGTGCCGTAACCCTCCGCAAAATCACATCGGGATATAAGGGCAAAAAAAACAAGAACGTTGTCATTTGTGTTTTCAACAGTGCCGTAACCCTCCACGAAATCACAGCTACAATTTGTGAGTACATTGGGTTTATTTTTGTTTTATCATTATTATGTAATCTGGTATTCAGCTGTTAGAGAGCTAAAATACCCAGAAATGAGGACATATCTGTGTTGAATTTATTGTTAGCGGCTTTGGTTATTTAGAAGTTTAATTTTATTTCTTCATCTTTCAAGCACAAACATTTTGTGGACCATAACGTCTTCATTGTTTCGGGTATGCAGTGAAACAGTCCTAACTTGCAACGTTGTCATTTGTGTTTTCAATAGCGCCGAGAGAGATTCCCTCCGCGAAATCACAGCTACAATTTTTGAGTATGTTGGGTTTATTTTTCTTTTGTCATTATTATGTAATTTGGTATTTAGTTGTTAGAGAGCTAAAATACCCAGAAATGAGGACATATCTGTGTTGAATTTATTGTTAGCGGCTTTGGTTATTTAGAAGTTTAATTTTATTTGTTCGTCTTTCAAGCACAAACGTTTTGTGGACCATAACATCTTCATTGTTTCGGGTATGCAATGAAACAGCCCTAACTTGTGACTACCTTCACAGTACTTGTGTACAATATCATAATGGGACCTTTGACAACCGGCCCTCAAAACTATGACGTCAATGGGTGTCGCTATTGCGACACATAGCCGTCGCATGTGTGACACATAGCCGTCGCAAATTGCCCCCAAATGTACTAGTGAACCAAGTGATTAGGCCCACCCCAAGAAATAGAAAACCTGTTACACTAAGCTGGTGGGGTTTCCTCCCAGCCCAAAAAAATAGATTTGGCCAAAGAGACCTTGCTTCCTAAGGCAGCACAAAAGATGTCCAACTTTTCCATGAGGTTACACATTCTCTTCTTTCAAGCAAAAGATGATAGTTGTGCCATCCACAAATTGAATATTGGACAGTTCATCATTACTGGGAAGGATAGTGCCGCAAACTTTGTTTGAGAGGGTATCACCTCTTAGGAGATAGTGTAAGGAATCAACAACAATGACAAAGAGGGTTGAAGCAAGAGGGAAACCCTACCTAATTGATCTTGTAAGCTCAAACTATTCAAATCGAGCCCCATTAATTTCAACTGAAGCTAGAGCTCAATTCATGAGTGTAGATACCATGTGATAGAATGTAGGTGGAAATCCCAAACTATCTAGCATCATTCTGATGATTCTACTCAATCCTGTCATATGCTTTTTCATAATCAATTAGAAGCATGCCAACTTGTTGATTTGAGACCTTAGCCCAATCCATGGCATCCCAGTAGGTTATCAAGTTCTCCAGAATATATCTGCCCTTAACAAATCCTATTTGGGAGGAAGTAATAACTTGTGGCAGAATGTTTTCAATTCTTATGGCCAGCACTTTAGCCAGAAGTTTGTAAGATACATTTAATACGGTGATTGTGTTAATCTCTATTGAGCATTTTAGGTTGTCATTAGTATCAAAGGATAGTAAAAAGGTCAGTCGATTATTTACATTGAGACAGTTGGTAACTAGAAGTAAGACAGAGCAGTCGGTAAAGCCATATACCGAGCACCAGCGACATTGACACCGACGGTCAGCAAATACCAAGTAGATTATATAGTGTTTACCGATGATCACAATAAACGGCATAGTAATCAGAAATGGCACATTATTCTATGCAAATGGTTATAACACATTGTAAAATGGTTTACCAAGATCAAGGAGAATTTATTGTAAAAGATATTCATTAAATGCAATGATTATCTTATTTGTATTAGTTGATCTAGGTTATTTTGCACCATAGATCTTAGGGTTATGATTTTCTTTGTAACCTAATTTTTCTTTAAGCGGTAAAAATAGAACACTATATATTGTATATGTTCGCACCATTTTATGGGGTTGTTGAACTGATATATATGAATCACGAAGCACTTGAAGAAATTGCCTATCTACAAAATAATCAGTTTACTGAGCAGAACAGAGTACAAAGGTTTTTAGATTGAGCAGAATCAGACAAGGCAACCGAGCAGATCAGAGAAAAGAACCATCACAGATAAGCTGATATTTTGATAAGAACTTATAGATCTGTTTCAGACAATTAAGTTGTCAACTAGTAGATAATTTACCTATTACTTTTTGACAATTGTGATACAGTTTTGATAAATCTCTTAACAGAGCAGACTTAATAGTCTTTGTATAAATCTCTTAACCGAGTACACATTTCATATAGTGTTGTTAAATCCTATAACTAGGTAGATCTAGCTGATCTAATATGTTACTCCTAACAGGGTAAGATCACCAAAAGTGATCAAAACTTGTAGCCTTAATAGGCAAACCTTTTCTATCTACAGTAGTGAAGAATTTGTGGGTGTCATCCCCACCACAGTTTTTACCTTCTAACAAGGGTTTCTGCGTTACCAAAATACTTGTGTTATGTGATTGTCATATTGATTTCATATTGTTTACTTTCTTAAGTTAACTAGATGATTGATTTATGCAATTAGATTCAAGTTATTTTGATCAGTTATCACAGTATTCAGTCATAGATCAGAAAGGTATTTGTAACTAAAGTTTTGAAGGCATTGATTCACCCCTCCCCTCTCAGTACCTATCTCTCCTAACTCCAACAATTGGTATCAAAGCTTGGTTCTCTTGTTGAACAGTTTAACCACTGAAGGGAAAAGATCTAAGTCATTGAGAGATACAAGCTTGACAAGACTATTGAGAATCAGAAGATACAAATGCAGATGTTTGTGGAACAGTACAAACAAGCCAAGGAAGAACTGAAGAAATTACTGGTTGAAAGAAAGAACCTTGCAATTCAGCAGAATGAAATAAGTTATCATGAAGAACTTATTGATGACATATTTGATCATATTGGATCAAGCTCTGGAAGCATCTCTGATGGATCCAAAAGCATAATCTCTGAGCTATCTGAAAAGAATCAGCATCTATCCGAGCAAGTGAAAGCACTTCAAATCGGTCATGAATCTCAAATGGTGAGAATGGTGGAAATCATGAACAATGGTAGACAAGCTGAACAAGATCAAAATCTGGCTATTGAAGACCGAAGACTAATGATTGAACAACTTCAAGAAAAAGAAAGTGAAATTCAAAGACTCACTAATCGTCACTTCCAAGTGTCAAATCAGATGATGACAGTTAATCAAGAAATGAACCGAGTAAATGGAGAATTATCAAGAAGACTTGAAGATGTAGCAACACTTAGAGAAGATAATGAAAAACTAAGAAATGAAATAAAAACACAAAAGCAACACAATGAGATGATGAAGATAGCCGAGGACAGCTCTAAACAAATTGATGATTTTCTGACTAATCAGAGGAGATTCGAAAGCAAAGCCGGTATAGGCTACACTGGTGAAGGAGAATCATCACAATAAGCTGAAGGTGTAAAAAACAATCAAAGTCAAAAACCTAAAGTATTGACATGTTACCACTATGAAAAACTAGGACATACATCTAATGTGTGTAGAAGCAAAGCACAAGGTAAACCTCCTGTCATTCCTAAGTTCAATGGATATTGCTATTACTATGGTAAGTTTAGACATCTCGCTTATGAATGCAGAGCAAAGAAGAATGACATTGCTAATAACACCACTGATGAGAAAATATGCTATCCTTGTAATAAGTATGGACACACTACAAGGGACTGTAAGGCAAAAATGAAGTAGGTCTGGACACCTAAAGAGAAACTTCAACGAAAGCCATATCAACCAAAGAGACAAGGAAACTCATATGTTTGGGATTATAATACATGGACTAATTGTACTGCATGTGGTCGATATGGACATATTGCAGCAAACTGTTACAGAAAGAGTCGGATTGGACAATCAAGTAATTGGACAAATGCAGGAATGGCATGTATGCACTGTCACAAGGTCGGTCATGTAAGCAAGAACTGTAGAGACCGAGCACCTGATGAAAACCATATATTTGAGAGTGGATATAACATTGCAGAAATTACAAAGTTAAGGAACACAATGTGGAAGAAGGCATCTAATGAGAATGCTGAGTCAAGTAACACTGTCGGTGAAACCTCATCCACTAGATTGGGTGACATCGGTACCTCCACTCAAGATGACAAAGGTATGTATGGAACTGACATTTCAAATGATCATATTTTACATACAGTTCCTTATATATGATGTAAATATACCAAATCTGCATGAATAAAGATGCACTATGGTTTATATATTATAAGTTTGCGAATGACATCTTATTGGTAAAAGGGAAACATGAGTTGGTTACCCGTCGGTAATCAGTATACAAGGTCAACCGACAACAATTCAAACCGATGAAGAAACTCTATGTTAACCGAGCAAAAGACTTTACCGAGATGACAGCCATCTCGTACCGAAAGTTAGGTCGCACATTTAATGCATCAAAGTTTGAGCGAGAATTTCAAAAAACCCTATATATACGCGGAAACAGAGTTCATTGTTACATCGCGATTTTGAAGAAAGGAGATTTTACAGAGAAGAGTTTGAGCTAACAATTTTCAGAACAAATTCAAAGCAACTAGATCGAACCGACGACAACTCTTCGACGAAAACTAGTAAGTTCATCCGCCTACCGAACATTGATTATCTATTTGCTTGCCGAAACCCTAGAAACAATTTATGGCATCATCTTCAACCGCAAGCAAATCACAGAACGTTGAGGAGGAAGTGGAACTAATTGTTAGGGCACACTTTACCAAGGAGAAATTCAAATCGCATCCTAAGGTCGCAGCGCAAACAAACAATATGGGTGCATTCTCTAGTATTCCTGATAAGGTTTTGTTAACAGAAGATGTTAGGGCTTACATTCACTGCAAGATCGGTGAAGTATGTGAATTTGAGACTATAGCAGCTTATTAGCAAGTCTATGGATCGGATGGTAAGATCAAACCCGAGCATAAGAAGATTGAGGAATCAAGGTTACGATGTTTCACATACTTCCCACAATCATTTCACAATGACTGGATACGAATCGTGCTTAGCAGATTCCATGACGACAAATTCTAGCTAGACAAACTGGTTGAGGTCACCAAGAAGATTATCAGTAGGGTTACTGGGTACCCTACAACCGAAAAAGCCAAAGCATTTCGAAGTTTGTCTCGTCCCGACGTAGAAAATAACACTGGAGCTCAATGGGATGGTAGGGCACTAAAGATTTCAACTATCAAAGATCCAGTGGTAAGATTTGCAGCTCATGTCATCGGGTACAAGATATTTCAATCAAGCAGACTGAATAGTGTACCCTACAGCACCATGGACATGGCTTACAAAATTGTAAAGAAAGATCACCAGGGTGATCTTGCCGAGCTACTACTGCACCAACTACATGACAACATGAAGACAATAAAAGCAAAGAAGTCCAATACATGTAAGTACGGATCACTGCTTGTATGTACATTGCTCTATTTGCAAAAATATGTACCGGGTATTGGAAAAGTTAACTGGCAATCGGATAGACCGATAACTGCCCAAATCGCTGATATGATGAGAAGTCTAGGAGACAATGTGAACAAGGAGTTCCATGCATATTTCAAGGAATTTCAAACAAGAATGCAACAAAGAAGCAAAATTCCAAAAGAGTTAGTAAGCAAATTTGAAGATGACATATGCTTTGTGGTAAGCACAGACCACTCAATGATAAAGGCAGTAGAACTGAGAACAAAATGGCTAGCACCAATGGGGTATGAAATGAATCATGATTTCCCTCTGAAATCTATCAATGCATTGCTAGCATTACCAATTGACATCACTGCCAGTAGGTTTGGAGTGTATGAGTAGGTTTGGAGTGTATGAGGAAGCTAAGTCTAGAATCACAACGGACATTAAGATCGATAAAATGTCAAGAAGGGCAAAGAAAATGAAAAAGGATCTCTTAGAAAGATATGGAACTACATCTGACTCACATAAGGAGTCACCGGTTGATGAAGCAATCGAAGATCAGTTACAGCTGGCTGATAAACCCTATGACAGCGAGGAGACTGAGTCAGACAAAGAAAAGGATAACACACCGATTCCTCCCACCAATGATGAAGAAGAAACTCAACTTCCCACAACTGATGAACAAGATACTCAGCTACCAGAACCTGAAGGAAGGAGGACACATTTAGCAATTGCAGCCCAATCAACTGAACAGAAAGAAGAAGCAGAAAAAGTTGCAAAAAGGAGAGCAGCCACACCGACAAAGAAATACATTAAGAGAAAGAACAAGAAGGCAACAATATGTCAATTAAGGACAAGACAAAGATAGAACATGCTATTGTTCAAATGATGATCAAGTTCAAAAGAGTACCGATGGAATTTGCATGTCAACTACCTAAGGAACTTGATGATAAAATAAGTGAAAGATGGGCTATTGCTTTAGATATAGAGAAAAGAAAAAGAGAACGCTCTCTAGGCCATGCATCCACTCACTTTAGCTATGCTGAGGTAAGTGAATACATGACAAGGTATCAGCCTAGATTTTTAGTCAAGAATAGAGCTATGCAGATTATGGATGAAAATGTAGATGATATGGATGTCGTATGTGACTCCCTGTGGACATCAATTTTGAAAGCAGAAGAGAAAGCTGAACAAGAAGCATTCCTGAAACTGTCTAAAAAGAGACACAATTCAAAAGGTAAAAGTATTTTCATTGATGATAATAAAGGCAAGAAAATAGAAGACACCGGTATATCAGTTACCGAGGTAATTGATATCACCGAGCAAAAGGAAGCAATCAAAGTTTCACAGGATGCACCAGATCAAGCTAAGATCCACTTGCAAAAGAAAACAGATGATGATGCACTCATTGAGGACATCACTAACGATGATCCTGATGATAAGGATGATGACGATGTAATAATTACACAATACAAAGATGAAGCATTAAATACTGACAATGTGTGTACATCTCTACCGGGTGAACTACCTGTACTTGCAGAGGCTACTGAAATAATTTCACAAGTACAACCTGATGTCTCTCATCCTGAGCCAACCAAAGATACACCCGAGATTCAAGCACCTGAGCAACCTGCCGATACAAATGAGCCTGTCAAACCAGAGGCACAGTCTACAGAACAGAAGGAACCTGAAGAAACCAAGTCAACCAAGATGAACCAACCTGACACTACCACCGAGACTCCCACTCAATCTATCGAGGAGCAAAAGAAGGATGAAATAGTGTCAACTGGCAAAGATACTCTGAGGAGTGAAGAAAAAGCTATTGTTGTAAGTGAAAAGAAGTCACCTCTAGCCCTGAAGAAGAAAAACAAGAAAGCCAAAGGGTCGGTCACCATTGATGAAGTTATTGTAATACCTGAATGTGACCCAAGAACTCTAAGCCCTGAGGAACTAAGTCGGTATGGGGAGTTATGTTCGAGGAAAGTGGCACAAGAAAAATTGAGGCAAGAACAAAAATGTAAAGAAGTGTTAAATGATGTAAGGGATATTCTACAACAGATAGTACTGGAAACAAACATTGATGAGAATACTCCCATTTTAGATCAACTTGCCAACCTCGCCGAAAGAATCAATGCCCCTGATATAGACACAGACAAAAGAATAGAAGAATGGGCAGAGTCAAAGATTCAACACAAATTGGCAGAAATGATTAGCACTGAAGTGGCACTAAACAAGGTGAAATTATCTGAGATCATTACCGAGGTAAAATCTATCACCCAGGTAATCTATCAACTGCTAATAAAGCTTTGTACTACGGACACCTTCACTATAGAAATAAGTGAAAAGATAAAAGGTCTAGAAGAAGAAATCAAGTTGAGTACACAAGCAGCTATCGTTGAGCCAACTTCTTTCTTAAAGCACATCAACCGAGTTTAGGAACTCCGGCGGCTGATAGCAGACTTAGGGAAACAGGAAGAGCACATCACTGATCAGGTCACAAAGTTACAGAAAGAACTCACTCCTTACCTGAAGATTTTTGAAACACATACTGTCAAAGCCGAGCAACTTGTGGCAACACCAGAGATTTCGTTGTTGGAAAATATCTTTGACATGCATGCACAAGTCGGTCTTGAGCAAATTGCTCTTACCAACTTGAAAGAGGAATGGGAAAACCTCTTGGAGTCTATGAAGAAAACCCATCAGCACATTTTTGATAAGATGTAAGTATACATTACATATTCTTTTTGGTTTTTGGCATTATTATCAAAAAGGGGGAAAACATGTATATGCCAAATAATATGTTTTTGATATGTATATTACATAATACCGGGAGCATGCACCGAGGGGGAGTACTTTTGTACTTAGAAGTTTTTGTAGTGGATATGCATATAGCGAAGATATAAGGGTTATATAGAAATAGTTTGTCTATATACATTATGAAGTTTTGATACTAATACCAAAGGGGGAGATTGTTAATCTCTATTGAGCATTTTAGGTTGTCATTAGTATCAAAGGACAGTAAACAGGTCGGTCGGCTATTTACATTGAGACAGTCAGTAACTAGAAGTAAAATAGAGCAGTCGGTAAAGCCATATACCGAGCACCAGTGACACCGAAACCGATGGTCAGCAAACACCAAGCATCGTAGTGTATATCGAGTAGATTATACAATGTTTATCGATGATCACAGTAAATGGCATAGTAATAAAAAATGGCACATTATTCTATGCAAATGGTTATAACAGATCATAAAATGGTTTACCAAGATCGAGGAGCATTTATTGTAAAAGATATTCATTAAATGCAATGATTATCTTATTTGTATTAGTTGATCTAGGTTATTTTGCACCGTAGATCTTAGGGTTATGATTTTCTTTGTAACCTAATTTTTCTTTAAGTGGCAAAAATAGAACACTATATATTGTATATGTTCGCACCATTTTATGGGGTTGTTGAACTGATATATATGAATCACATAGCACTTGAAGAAATTGCCTATCTACAAAACAATCAGTTTACCGAGCAGAACAGAGTACAGAGCTTTTCAGATTGAGCAGAATCAGACAAGGCAACCGAGCAGATCAGAGCAAAGAACCATCATAGATAAGGTGATATTTTGATAAGAACTTATAGATCTGTTTCAGACAATTAAGTTGTCAACTAGTAGATAATTTACCTATTACTTTCTGACAATTGTGATAGAGTTTTGATAAATCTCTTAACAGAGTAGACTTAACAGTCTTTGTATAAATCTCTTAACTGAGTACACACTTCATATAGTGTTGTTAAATCCTATAACTAGGTAGATCTAGCTGATCTAATATGTTACTCCTAATAGGGTAAGATCACCAAAAGTGATCAAAACTTGTAGCCTTAACAAGCAAACATTTTCTATCTGCAATAGTGAAGAATTTGTGGGTGTCATCCCCACTGTAGTTTTTACCTTCTAACAAGGGTTTCTGCATTACCAAAATACTTGTGTTATGTGATTGTCATATTGATTTTATATTGTTTACTTTATTAAGTTAACTAGATGATTGATTTATGCAATTAGATTCAAGTTATTTTGATCGGTTATCACAGTATTCAGTCATAGATCAGAAAGGTATTTGTAACTAAAGTTTTGAAGGCACTAATTCACCCCTCCCCTCTCAGTACCTATCTCTCCTAACTCCAACAGATTGGTCTCTAGTTTTGAATTACAGTTCTATCCCTATCCTTTGGGATGAGTTTTATAAGCCCCGAGTTTATCTCATAACCCAAGGGTTTTCCTCAAAGGCCTCCTCATATACCTATAAGATCTCTTCCCCTATCCATGAAATATTCTCTTTGTAGAACTCCACTAGCAACCCGTCAAGCCCAAGGGCCTTGTCATTACTCATTTTAAGAATGACATTATTTATCTCCTCAACTGTTATGTTTTTACCAAGGGAATCAACATCCTCAACTATCACTTTCTTAGGGATGATACCTTTGATCTTATTCCTTGCTTCTTACACAGACTGATTAACATCTTCAGATGTCAACAGTTTTTTATAGTAGGAGGCAAAAGCCCTCAAAATGTCTTCTTGGGAATTCAAAGTAGTACCCTCATCATAGAGGCAATCAATCCTGTCTCTAGACTCTTTGCTCTTGAGGATATGAAAGAATAATTTTGACCCCCTATCCCCAAGATTGAGCCAGTTGATTCTGACCCTAGTTCTTGCTCCTTGAATCTTCAAGATGTTTTTTTTACTAGAGAAAAAATAAACATTCTCCAACTCCTCACCATAGTTAGTCTAGATCATAATAGACCCTTTGCTATGATACTAGAAAGAAAAGGTAGCCAAGACATACTTAAAATCCACCCTTCATCACAATTTAGGTTAGAAGGGTGGCTTTTGATTTATATGGCTTCCTTCATTTTTGTCTTAAAGAAGTTATCTTCTTTGAATAAAACTTTTGTGCTTTCTAGACCAATATGTTGTTTGGTGGATTGAGAGTGCTCAGGGTGACCAAATTTTAGAACTCATTAATGTTCAATGTCGGCGCACATGTTATTTGATTTTGATGTCGAAGGAATGCCCTGTTTCACCTATATATATGTGTGTGTGTGTGTGTGTGTGTGTGTGTGTGTGTGTGTGTGTGTGTGTGTGTGTGTGTGTGTGTGTGTGTGTATGTGTATGTGTATAAATCCTCATTCCCTATTCATATTATATGCATATAATGTGCTGATGTACATATAGGTATATTATTTACATTATATAGATTTTAATAAATATATATTTTTAAAATAAATATTTATGTATATACATATAAGATAGATTTACATGTATATGTATTTTCATTCTTATTTTTATCTTTTATTATTTTATAGATATATAACAATGTATAGCTATTGTCACTTTTTAAAAAAAATCGTTCTTATTTTTATGGCTATATTCTCATTCTTTAATTTGTTCTAAGTTCTTATTCATTTGGTTCTACTTCTTTAGTTCTTGTCTTTGGTTTTTATTTTTCTTTTTTCTTTATATTCTCAGGTATATGTATAGGTATGCATGTTATTTCAATTTTTAAAGTGTTCATCTATTTTTTTTTTTTGTTCCTTAATTTTAAATTTATTTATTTATTTTGCTTTTTTGCCACTTATCTTGTCCTATTTCTTTTTCTCTCTCTCCTTCCACCTTTCTCACTCCTTTTAGTTGATTATGGTCTGCAACTTCAGCCTTTTTCTCTTTATGCTATCTATCATTTGAATGATGATGATAGATCACAAGTGTGATCTAAAATGTTGATGCAAAAAAAACTTACACAATCAAATCTAAAAGTGGCATACGACTTATCTCATGAATTGTTGAAATCCACTCACTCTAATTCAAACTCTCCTTAATTTGGGCGTGCATTAGATTCTCCTTTGACTGTTTTTGGTGGAACTCTAATTTTGGCATTATGAGTGGCCCTGTAATCAAGGCAACAACATTCAATGGCATTTTGGTTGTTTTTGGGATGCTGCTTTAGCAAAAATCCTTGCATTTACTGAGGTAGTTTTTTGCCCTAAGCTTTTGGGAAGATGGAATTTGGAGGAGAGTTTGGTAAAGGCTTGTACAAGCCATATGCTGTTGTATTTCAGTATTGGTACAGGTCTTAGAACATACTTATATCAGATTGTAATGTGGAGATGAGAAGCCAAAAGTCTTAGAAGATTGTTTTGTAAAATTGATCATACTTTCAATGAAATCGCTCTTAATTTTGATACATAAATTTAGTGCTCAACTAATATTAGATTTGAAATTTTTTTATTTCAAATCGGATTTACTTAAGTGTTAAAGTGCGGTGGTTGTTAACAGATGTTCCAGGCTCTTACATTAACACTTCAAAAAAGAGCTTGTTTATTTCCTCCAATCTTTACATTTCTATGAATGCTCCTCACAAGGAACTGGCTTTCATCATAATCAAATATTAGCACGTCAACATGCATATCATTAGATTAAAAAAAGTTATACCAGGAAAAGTCATCCGTTAGATTAAATGTTGGTAGGTAAAAGATAGGAAATGTCTTATCTATGTTGGATAACGAGTCATCTTTAAATTAGCATTGAATCACTAAAAAAACGTTGGCAGTTCAGTGCTAGAGTTCCCCAAAAGTAAATATGCCTTTTAATTCAGCTTTTAGTTAGTCCATGAAATGTTTAACACTAAATTAGGCTTTATGTCAACTAAACCAAGTCAAGCTAGGAGTTTCAACAATAATATAGTTCAAGGAGGGCATTGACAAATGATTCATGTCCAAATCAGAGATGGACACATTATCAAGAGGGCTAGTAGTTTAGTAGTAGAGCACCCCGCACAATGGGAGGTAATTTAACATGGTATTATTCTTCATGTCAGCAAAACCATACCAGGTATTGGAAATTGAACTACATCTAAACCAAAGATGAGCCGCATAAAAAAAGAAATAATTCAGGAGCCGTGCAACATAAAGAAAAATGAAAGGTCTTAAATTTGGCTCTTCCTTGATCCATGAAAAAGTTAACACAATCTCACAACCCCAATCAGTAGAACCAGATAAAGCTAGGATCAGCACTCAAATGGATGTTAGAAAATGTGTCACAGTTCAACTAGAGATGGATCAGTCTTCAAAAATCCTATAATTCAATGATAACTAAGAACGAATAAGAAGCCTAAGACTAACTCCTAACAGTCCATAAAAAGTTTGGCAATTTCTGAAACTCACAGACAGATAAATGACTCCACGAAGCTCCAAAATCACATTTCTCATTCTCAAAACATACAAATGAATATACACGATTTTATATTTCAATGAAAATTTACACTGAATGCTGATTTTTTCCCAAACATAATCAACTATTACATCGTCATGGATAACTTAACATGGCCAAATTGGTTGAGAGGGGGGCTCAGTTTTTCTGACAGAAACTGTTCATATAGTCCAACTTTTCGCTACCACATACAATTCAAAGCAAACATATTTCACTCTATTACACAACATAATAAACGAGCTGCTATATCAGTCCGCTAGTCGTTTAAAATAGATTGCGAAAGGAGAAATTTTTAGAAAGAGCCATACAACTATTTGGCTGTGTCAAACTGTGACCACCTTTAGAATATCCTAAAAGCATTTCTTACAAGAAAAACTCAACTATCTAATTCTTGAAAAAATAACACTAATGTTGAGGAATACCCTCTGTTATTATTCGGATATGCTTGAATTTGATATTGCGGACGTCAGACTGGAACATGCTGCAGAGCTTGAAAACTCTCTCATCTCCTGCGAATTAGAGAAAACCGGTCTAGGAAAATCTGATGTAGTAGCCGCTTCAAGAGGAGATGCTGCTTTTGGCGGCATGCGTGTAAGAGGAGGCAGCGGCACTTCAAAGTTTAAGAGCTGGAGGACTCTTCGCATTGTGGGTCTGTTAAAAGGATCCGGATGCGAGCAGCTCAGTCCTATTGTAATCAGTGTCTCCATTTCTGCCCTGTCAAACTCTCCATTTAAACTGCGGTCTGCTGCGTCGAATAATCTTCCTTGTCCATATATACCCCACACCTTCTCCACAAGGCGTGTTCCTGATTCAAGGACTCGCTTTCCACAGGCAATTTCCAGGGCAACAGCACCAAAGCTGAAGACATCTGATTCTGCGCTAGAGATGCCTGTGGCCGCACATTCAGGGGCCAGATACCCGAGAGTTCCTGCTATAGTGTTGGTTTGAGACCATTCGTTATACTTCACCAGCCGTGCCAACCCGAAGTCCCCCAGCTTTGCAGTAAATTTGGAATCCAGCAATACATTGCTTGATTTAATGTCTCTGTGCACAACACATTCATCCCATTCTTCGTGAAGGTAAAGTAGGGCAGAGGCTATGTCGGAGGCGATTCTATACCTGCGATTCCAATCTAGCTCTCCTCTTCTTTCTCCGAAAAAGAAATTTGTCCAAACTTCCATTAGACATGTACTCGTAC
Source organism: Chamaecyparis obtusa (assembly GCA_027943335.1). Lineage (NCBI taxonomy): Eukaryota > Viridiplantae > Streptophyta > Pinopsida > Cupressales > Cupressaceae > Chamaecyparis > Chamaecyparis obtusa. The sequence goes on along the minus strand of BSBK01003769.1, from coordinate 1,007,466 downwards.
ACCAACATAAGTCGGGCCCTTTCGTGGCACCACACCAACAACTGAACCAGATTCTTATGCCTCAGACGGCTGATTGTGCTTATCTCCGCAACATATTCCTTTATCCCTTGCCTCGATCCCGCTGATATGCGTTTTACTGCTACAATTTCATTTGAGTTCACTAAAATGGCTTTGTAGACATCGCAGAACCCTCCATGTCCCACCTTGTAGGATTCGCTGAAATTTTCAGGTGCCCGCGCTGAGCTGCGCGTACGTAAAATTATGGGCATATGATCCATTGCCATGCCTATATCTAGATCTGTCTCCATATCTGGCTGTGATTGGCTGTCAGATGTTGGTCTGCTTCGTTTCTTATGAATATAGATGATACAAAAGATCAAACTAGTTATAAACAACAAACCGACAGAACCGATTGGCATAGCTACTTTCCATGGGAACTTCCTTTCTTTCCTAGAAATGGTGGAGGTGAAGTTCCAAAAGATCAGTTCGTGACTCTCGCCTGAATCGTATGCTGCTGCGGAAAATCCCACCACAATATCTTCCGGAAGATATTGTGTTAAATTTATTCTATGGGATAATTTCCATGGCCCTTTGCCGTTGCAGGAAGTAAGAACTTCCAACACATTTTCTCGGCCGCGGTAATCTATCTGGGCGTCCCATATTTCACCGCCATTCAATCTGTGATGTAGAGGAAGAGTGTCTGTAGACCTGATTGTGTTGACATCAATTCCAATGTGATTACCGTCTTTATCCCACGATGATGAATTATATGTGTCGAATTCAACAGCTACAACTTGGTTCAATGAGTTCCCATCATTGTTGGAGTTGAAAAGGCCCAGATATGCATTCTTTCCTTTGAATGACAGATTATAATCCGATTCTTTACGCGCCATGAAAAAAGCAAGCCCACTCCCACCATGATCAGTGTTTTGGTCATCCCAATAGATTCGGAATTGAAAATGTGTGGTAAAGTTGGCAACAGCTTTAGTAGAAGCGTCCCATAGAGAAATGGTTTCATTATATGACGCTCTCCCTGCACTTCCTTCGCCAACTAAACCTTTGGATTCATCTGTGAGCTCTAATACATTTGTGTCCGAGTCAAATGTTGCATCTCCAGAGAGTAAAATACGATCTACAGAGGAGGGATCTCCACTTCAAGCATTCCACTGAAAGCTAGTAACTTGGACATTTTTTGCTTCGAGAAAAGAAATTTCTGGTACAAAAAAAAGCAATATCACAGAAACAGCAACTAATAGGGTAGTAAGAGCCATTAGAGAGTCGTGGAAAGGAAAATTTTGCTTCGCAAAGGCTTTCTCATACAATTCTTTTCAGAACATCACGACCAGCAGACCCAAATTTCCTTCAATGCAAGAATCAACATTGGCCCCTACGCTTTAAATTCAGAGGTATCGAAACTATCACGCCTCGAAGGTGTTTCCCCCATTAGATACCGTCTCCACTCCTGGATGTGTCTCTCTTTAAGTTGGCTTGCTTTGCTATTTTGCTCATTTTATCTTTGGCTCTCTTACACAATTGAATCCCAAAAACAGTCTCTAATAATCTCATAGATTGTGGAAATTTTCTGACTTTTAGGCGGCTTAATGTCATATCATGAAGGCACTTTCCAAGGAGTCCGACAATCTCACGAATAATGACACAGAAAGACGAGATTTTTTATGTCGGCAAAATGACGTTAGGCGAGAAAAATGAAAGAACGGCAAATTGACACGGCAAGGTAACTTGTTATAGGTGGGAAACTTCCTTCTATTCAACTTGGGAAAAATGATTACAGACGCGTCCAACTAATAGCTATGTAAATTACACAATGTAATAAATATATTATTATAATTGTTTTTAGTTAGCCGATAGGCTTTATGCGTAGGCTTTGTTAACCCGGGAAATTATCAGCGTCCGAAAAATCGTAAACCTGCTCTTGCCGGGAAATTGTAAAAGTGCACCAGCCTGGCACATTTATTGCATCGCAGCGCTCTCTAATGCAATGCAGTCCGTCCCACCTAGTTACGATGCACCGGCTGACTTTTGAAATCAAGGGTTGACGGTTCAGCAAGTTTGAAGCAGTACTCCTGCCCGTCGATTTTCTTATGCAACATACTACATATAAGAGTCGCCTCAACAATGTACTACTTCTCAACAATGTACATTGGCAGGTACCATCCAGTTGTCTACTGCGCCCTTCCAACCTTGGCAGTCCTCTCAGACGGCAACGTCTAAACCTGCAACTAAAACGTAATGGGATGGTGCCATACCATCCCCCCCATACATGCCTCCTCGTCCATCAACTAAAACGTCAAATCAAATCAGTACTGTCGTAAGCAGTGACGAGCCATCCTGCAGTGAAGAGGCGTCCGCCGGCAATCAATCAAATCAACAAAGCAGATGATGAACGAGCTGGTTACCAGCTGGAAACAAATAAATACGTCGCCAACCTACTTACCTGCTTCCGTTTAATGCTCCACGGTGATAGTGACAGCTATTGTTAAATACCTAGCGCCTGAGATATAAAATATTTTATGCACGATCAAAAATCAAAATCAGTATAACCATTGGCAGTCAAAATGCATCTCTAAATATAGGTTTATTGTTTTCTTTATATTTTTTATTTTATGCGACATAGTGTTCTATATAGTTGAATAAAACGTAAGCAAGAACAATCAGAATCAATATGTTCGATAATAAAAACAGTTAATTTAAATTAGATTCCTAAAGAGTTGATTTTTTAAAATTGTATGTAATGTTTTTAATTGAATATAATCAAAATATATATTGTTAAAAAATATTTATTTTTTAATTAAGATAAACTAAATTGAAAAAGTATAATATATAAATATTTGTACACTATTTTTTTTTAAATAGTTAATATTGTTTAAAGAATTATCTAACATAAATTAACTTTAAAATTTTAATAATCAATTTTTATTTCAATTTTTCGACAATTTTTTTGTCATGTTAGGAATTTCAAAACTTTCACTCTTATCAAAAGGGAATCATTATTTATAATAAGGTTGGCTTGGCTTTTGCTTATTCCAAATTTCTACTTTTTCTTTCCTTGACATATACTAATATAATTCTCATTTAGACACATTCAATCTTATGATAATAAACATTTTATATTTTGAGGAAATTTGTTTGATTGAGCTTGAAAACTACATATAAGTAGTCTAATAATATTTCTCAATTCAATTAGTAAATTTAGCTTTTAACATTATAAAAATGAAAGGTTTGTCTTCTATAAAAATTTCCATCCTTTAAATGATTAACCTTGGGAAGCAAAGGAATGTAGTTTTTATGTTGGGGTTACAAAAGTTTAGTCAAACTATGGATTAAATGGCTTTGATCATTCAACTTTTTTACACTTAGGCTTTTAATCCTAATTAATCATCTATACACGTTTGACAATTGTCTACACAAGTTGTCATCCTTTAGGAGTCTACTAGAGATGTGTCAATTTCATTTTGACACATCATCCTAGTCTCTTGGGTAGTTTTTCCACCACTTCAATACATTCCTCCTTTCATGGTTGGACTTGGTTGCACTTACCCCATGTCCCCATGTGGCTGCTTAAGTCTATTTTGTGCTTAGGAGTAGATTTAGGATTTCAGATCTAATAGACAAAAAATGGAATACATACATGATTCAATAATAAATTCCAATTTTCTTCTCCAAATATGAGTAGTGGATAATTTTCCCTCTAGATCAGTTCTTTGTGGTTTTCATTTCAAGAAAATGAATTTTTGTCTTAAATATTTTTATGCAAGAGTTAATTATTATCATGATAGTTTGAATAAACATGGTTCATTTGAGATTTTCTTATCCTTATGATTCTTGTGTAGTTAGACTTTTCTAGTAAATTGTATAATCAATTAGACTTATTATTATAGAAAACTATAGTTTAATAATATTGAAGATTAGATTAGCAGATAGATTCATCCAAGTGGTGAATTTAAAAATTATCCCACAAAGTTATACCTAGGGTCTCAAAAGGGGTGAATTTGCAGCCCAAGCGAGGAGAAGGCATTGGTATAACATAAAACTCATTCAAGTATAAATTAGATTTTAGTAGGAGATAGTAGACAATAGATAGAAACAAAAGAAAGTTAGATAGAAAGCTAGTTGTAAGACTTATTCAGGAATATAAATGTGTATCATGCATGTTGTAATACTTTATTTTTATCTAGTTGATTAATTAGGTCATGTGGATACTTACCTAGTTGCAATATGAATGTGTATCATGCTTGTTGCAATACTTAATTAGGATGCTTTATTTTTATAGTTGATTACATTAGGACACAGGACACATGTGTTTTAAAATTCTAGTGAAATTATTATTGTTTACTATTTGACCATGTCTTAAAAGGGGACACTTTATAGCTAATCTAGATGTCTTAAACATAATACAACTTAGATCATCAAACATAGATCTCAAGTATATAGCATGTCAAACATCATTTATAGAGTAAACTTACATATAACTTAGATCATCAAACATATAACTTGGATCATCAAAAATGTATATATTAAACACATAGATTGAAAGTATGTAAACATCACACATATATAGAGTAAAAGTATATAACATGTGAAACATCAATCATAGATCAAGTATGTTTAAAACACAGAGATAACTAGTTCAATGTTCATATAGAAATTACATAAAGTGTTAATTTAGAAATAAAATATTATTAAAAATTTGTAATTAAAATTTAAAATTAATATCTTTTATGTTTAATTTTTTCACTTCAAGAAATAAGGTATTCTCAAGTAGGTGGCTCAATAGAGTATTTATAAGTAAAACAATTATTCAAACTATGAAACAAAAAACCATAGTAGGATGGAAACAATATTACACTTTTAATTTTTAAAGTAGCATTGAACTATATGCCTTCTTCAAATAATTTAAAATCAAGAACATCCATAATTGAATTTTTTTCATGGCTGCATGTTATACATAGATTTTCTATATAAATGATGAATCTATTGTGAATTTTCAAGTTACTCCATCCAAGCTCTAATTGTCAAAATGGAAGGCAATTAAACTTACACATTGAAAGAGTCTCTTTCCTCCACAATCATCATTGTAGCATTAGGTATATAATAAACTATCAAAGTATTAGAAATATAGTAAACTACACTATTTTTTGTAACAATGTTGATCATAATTCTCCATACTAATGTCAACAAAACCTGCACATAACATACTTTAGTTATAAAATAAATCTATAAATTTAAGTTTCAAAATTGTAAGAAAACCAATTTAATAATTTTTTACCTTCACTAGTTTGCATTGCATCTATTGTTCCCGGTGCCTGGTTAAGATCAATAGAAAATGGTAGCCTATGTTGTCCTTTATTCTTCTCATCATCTAAACTTGCAATGACATGTATATTTAATTAGTCAACATAGATAAATCTTAAACTACCTAAAATGTAATGTAAGTAATGTAAGTAATATTGACATTCTTAATTACCTGAAATCCTTTGTTGAAATGTTTGATTGGGAGTAACACCAATAGTTGATGATGGTTGAGTTTCACAAATTGTACATGCTAATTGTTTGATTAAGTATAGAAAAGAGGTTAGAAATTTTTTTTAAATGGAAATATTACAATTAATGAATTAATATATTTAATAATTAAAAAATCACCATCTATAGTTTGCGTTTCTTCTATTATTGATTGGTTCAAATCAATAGAGAAGGGCAATCGACGCCTTCGTGTATTCTCTCGATCCTCCAAAGCTACAATCAAATATTTTTACATATGAAATAAGAGGAATATTTATTGTTATGAAAAATAATAAAATAAATTAGAATAAATATACTAACCATGTTGTTCCATGATAGTAGTCGTTTCTTCTTGTATGGCTATGCTTGAACGATTTAAGACCCTCTTTTTTTTCTTTTTTCTATGACCTATAGAAGGGAACTGAAATTCTTCCTGCTCTGATACTCTTTCATTTGATTCTTGATGAATGTCACGACATCTTTGATGAACATGCCTTTTGCATATTTTGCTTGGACTACACCATGGTGATATCCATCTCATGGGCATATTCTCAGTACCAGGAATTGATGTAAACTTTGAAGAGGAAGAAATAGATGCATGTAAATCTTTTTAAAATCTCTTAACACATTCAGTAAAAATGAGTTTTACATCTTTTGTGGTTGGTAGATTATGGTGTAATGAGTCCAAATAATCAAGAGCACTTTGATAGTCATCAATGGAAGGACCTGATGAATTCCAACCATCTATAATAAACAAATAACAATTAAGTCAAACAATATGGAAAAATCAATATTTTTGTTGAAAATTGATGGCATTGAAATTTACCTGTTCTCTGGTCTTGACCACTTCTAACCCCAATCAAATCTTGATCTTCTAATGGATTACTAACATCTGTAATTTGAAGAATAATTTATTAAGTTTAAGAACCATAAAAATCAATAAATTTTTTTTATTATGAAAGATAAATAAACATTACCAATGATATTATTCTCATGACTAGAGCTCCCTACAATATCTTTATCACCATCAACCAATGGAGTAACACCATCTGTAATTCAATGACTTTTTATTAGTTTAGAAAAAAAATAATCTTTGAAAATATAGATATAATACTCAAATGTTAGAAGAAACTTACCGACAACTTGATCTTGCTCATTTGTTTGGTTTCTCTTTAAAATATCTAAAATCTTCAACACATGCTTGCATGTGTTTCCTCTTTGTGCCCATTGACAATCACACACATGAAAATCTGATCCAAATTTTCAAACAATGTACCACTTCATAGGAATAGATTGGCTTCTTATTTTGTATGTATTGGGGAGATCATCAGGATAACAGTCTGAATCTGGTATTATTTTTTACCTCTCTAGTGCAGTTCTAGAGTATCTTTCTTTTTTAAAGTTAGTGAGAAACCCTGATAACTGTAAATATCTTTTGTTTCTATAAAATGGCTCTATCCTATGAAGAAGCATATGGATAAGACAATCCATTCTCCTCATACATTTCTTGGCACAATCACTTAAATAATGACTCTTGATATGACAATGATATGTTTCTATAGATGCATTAGTTTCTTGATTGGCATGAGGGAAATTTTGAAGATTTTTTGCCCACATTGCTATACAAACAATCATAAAATAATATTATTAACTACAAATAATAATTTAAATCATGTAAATACAAAGATACAAAAATGAAAGGTTTGGCTAACTTACCAACACGGGTGTCATCACGGCACCAAGTTTTTTGAAAATAATCAATAAAATTCTTCTCTCCTTTAAATTCCTCCATGAATCTTTTTATTAAGTGAATGGTGATGTTTTTGTTATCACCCATTGCATGCATTATGTCAACTAATTTGTCAAACATCTTTGTTCCAACATCCCTATTGCTTGCAAACCTATATTGTAAAATATAATATCAATTTACATATTCGAACAAGTGATGATTGACATATTTTGATTAAATATTCACTTACCTATACACATTTTTTAGCCATGCCCTGCGCACATGCCAAATACATAAAAGTACTCAGCAATTAAAAGATAATCTACAAGTTATACATTGTAAAAGTTAGCCAATATCATTCTAAAAAAATGAATGCAAAATTCAAAATAGTTTATTTCATAAATCATGACATTGAATAAAGTTAATTTTAGTTTAAATGTAGAAATTAAGGCCAATAAAAACCTGATAGCTTCAATTTCTACACTAGCATCATCTGTCATGAATGCATTGACATTCCAATCTAATTTCAATTGTTTCCCCCGTCTATAAACCTCTGTTAGCCATTCATTTATATCCTCAACTCTGTTTCTAGAGGATATCGCCCATGCAATAGGTACACCAACCTCTTGTTCATAAAAAATAAGCAATGTATATAGCTCATACTGCACATGAATTTACCATTGAAAAATTAATATGTTTAAATAAAATAAATCAATGAGTAAATTAAAATCTATAAGTATAGTTAAGATTGCTATACTTACACCATATTTATTTGTTGAAAATGTTGAGTCCGTTGCAATAATAGAGTTATGTGAATGTTTCACCATCATTTCTCTCATCCAAGGTGTTTGGATGCCTATAATGAATGGAACATCTCCCATGGTGTTTGGTGTTTTATAGAAGAAGAACTTATCTTTCTCCTCTACATGCCACAAACTAACACTTTTTGCATCATCTTCATTTTTTTGTGATCAAACGGAGCATACTCTTTTCCATGTATTCAATACATCTTTCCTTAGTAAACATGCATCCCTCTTATTCATCAACTCTATCAGGCCATGGTCTAAGTAATGCTGCTCACATATTGTGTCAATTCCTACACCCATCATTAATAATGATTCAATGTATGATTTACATTCATTTGATAGTCTTGGTGCAAGACTGCTCCTTGGATCTCCAGTAGGGTCATTCTTTCCATGACAATATTCACCATTAACATCTTGATGGGTAAATTCATTATATGTTATAATGGCAACATCTGGTCTACCATGAATAACTCTAACATAAAAGCGGGTTTGACAACCCCTGTTTTGTACAAACCGTCGTATCCTTTTCATTTTTTTCATGTTTTCAGGTTTTCTATTATCCTCAGGTCCAAAAGCACAATGATACCTATTCATACATGTAAAAAAAATTAATCAATATGATAAATATAAAATATAAAATATGGCATGCTTAATTATTATAATAAATCTAGGCATACCTTGAATACATAATGGTACTATGGTCAGTGGGGTTTTCCAATTTGGGCTCTCTATGTAGTCTACATAAAAATTGTGTCTCTATGCCATCCTACAATACTTCTTCTCCTTTGATAAAGTGAGCTAGTCTCCTAAGAGGGATAGCAGCACATAAGTCAATCACCTTGCTTATGTTGAAGAGGATTCGAATCCTTAAGTACGCCAATGTGAATGCTTCAATGGAGGGAAAGATGTCTCTAATCAATGGTATCTTTGATCTTCAACACCAAGCTTGACTTGATCTTTGCACATGAATGGAGAAGTATGAAATCCTCAAAGGGGGCTCCAAAGAGATTGAGTTCTTCAATGCCTACAATGGATCTCCTTGAGAAAGAATGGATGCTTGAAGGCTTTCCTAAATGCTTGAATGCTTGATTGCTTGTGATTCATGGATGTGAAAATGAGAGAGGAAGGCTTCCTTTTATAGTGATCTAGGAGAGATTCCTCTAGAAGGGCCACCTTGGAGAGTTAAATCCAATTAGGTCCTAACCTTTGGAATAATAAACCATAATTAAATTAATTAATTCAATTAGGTCCTAGATTTTAAGGAGAATAGACCATAATTAAATCAATTTGATTCAATTAGAATCAGGAGTTAGGGAGCCAGGAAGTAGTTTTCCAGTTCTGATCAGGACCCAGTGTCTGGATTAGATAGAAAAACACCTGAATGATGAAATGATGAACTAGGAGGTCCCATGACTGATCCCTACCTAGAAAATGATGATGCAGAAGAGGAAGATCAGGGAAAAGTCCCTAAGACCTTAACCCTAATCTCACTCGGAATGCAGAAATCAAGTGCGGAGGAAGAGTGAAAGGGTGAGGGGAAGACCAAATACATGCAAAGATCCTATCAAGGTGCTTAACATGACCCCAAACCACTTAATCAGAGGGCTAAACGCTCTTAACATGGAAGTGCTTCCATTTTAAGACGATACAGTCTACTTGTTAGAGAACTCATATGTTGAAGTGGAGATAACCTTGGTGTAAAAATCTCCCAATTAAATTGGCTAAATCACAAATATATCATGAATGGGAGGAGAATGACTGAATGAAAGGTAGGCACTTGCGTTAAATGATGATGTGTCAGCTGTCACAGTTTCTAGCAACTTATGGGATCAATAGTGAATGATAGATCTAACGATTGTCGTGTCTCCATTGAGAATCTTAGAAACCCTTGCGATCATGCGGTGACCGTTGATTTATTAACAAGGCCACAATGTCTTCCTTTATGTCGACTGTGGAAAAAGGATATCATATTGATTGTTAGATGGAACATCTAAAGGTTGTATTTCATTGAAGCTGTTAACTGGGTCATCGGTACTGTGATTAAAGGTTGATCATCGATGCATCTTGAACAAACGGTTGTCGTATGCTCACCAATATTTTGATTTTTCCTTGCAAACGTGTGTCATCCATTAGATTCATCATGCTTACACGATTAAATCTAAGGTGTGTGAAATTTAAAGTGTGTAGGTACATGGTGGAAATCGTTGTCTATTTTTTGTATTAGTGGTAGTATTTTTATCTCGTTGTGATACGAAAATGTTGTTTATTTTCATACCTGCGAGATTTTACTAGTGAGTGAGACATGGCTCAAGGACCAACTATTCAATGTCGAACTATATTTTTTGGCTTCTACATTTGAAAATAGAGTATATAATTGACCAGGTGTAGAAAACACACAGTGTTACCGATAAGGTGTTGAAAATACATGGTCCTATAGTCACTTATTATAAACCCCCCTCTCTCTCTCTCATGATCCTATATCATGGTCTGTCATAATCCAGACCTATCATATTTTTTGTATGTTGTTAGGTCTAAGTCACCTTTTTTTAATTGTAGATATTCTTGTTCTGATTACTCAAAAAAATAGGTTTTGAAGGGACCCAAAACCCTTTACAAAGCTAGCAGCATAAGATCAAAAGGAAAGAGAACAACAACGGAGAAGAACCAAACAGCAACAAACAACCCAAAAAAGGGATTACAAAGAGACTGGATGGCAAAACACCAAGTAAAGTTTATCCCTTGGAGATCTAATTCAATAAGGCCCTAGTCATTGATGAAATTGAAAAGATCAGCTCTGCTATCATTCTGAGATAAGATGCCCCCATACTTCTCATTGTCCGTAAGAGGGGTATTAAAGTCCCCCATGAGAAACCAACAATCATTCTTTAAATCATTCCTTCTATCCTCAATTTTCTTCCTGAACTTAGCTCTATTCACTTTAGCATTAGGAGCATATATGTTAGTGATAACCTAGCTAAAATTATGTCTTATATTCTCCATTCTAACATATATCATATTAGGGTCTTCAGCCACTATCATACCATTTATAGTTTTCAGATTCAAGAAAATGGTAGTTCCTCTAGAGGCCCCAACCGAACTATAACTGCTAACACCACCTTTCTAAAAAATTATAAGACTGTCCACTTTATCCTTGCTCATTTTGGTTTCTTGAACAAGAAGGATATTAGGTTTATAATCCCTAACCACATTTCTAAGAATGTCTTATTTATGGGGTGCATTCAGCCCTCTTATGTTCCAAGAAATAATCTTCATAGTTTATTTGGAGAAAAGGCCTCCAGAATAGTCCTTTGTTTTCCATATGCAATGTCTTGCCAATTATCTCGCTCTCTTCCAATTCTAGCTTGTTTTCTTCCTGGTCTAGGCTTAGATTTCCCTACATCATTCTTCTTGCTTCTAGTCTTAATACCACCCAAGGACATAGGATATATGTTTCCTTTAGCCATCTGTTTAGAGCTAGTTGAGAAGTTTCTCTTAATGACTTGAAAGAAAAGATATTATGTTATGCGGTGCTTAGTTAGGAATGTATTCTACACAAATTAACTATTATGCTATGCAATACTTGATATAAAATTTAAATTAGTGGGTATATATCTATTTGGGTAGTAGTTCACTCCCTATAGGTAGAACATTTTAGTGGGGCACTATGCATATTTTTTTTAAACTGTTAGTATAGCATACATTACATGGATCAAAGGTTCAAATTAGTGTAATGTGTAGATATAATAGATGATCCCAAGTAAACTTATTCAATTCCAGTTTTCACATGGATAAGTATACCAAAATTGGCTAAAAAAAGAAGAATGGAGTAGTGCTAGAAAATTTGGATTAGTGAATAGTTTACCTAGATGACCAAGAGTTCATAAAAATGAACTATGGGGTGGTTCATGAACTCTTTCTCATTCCTTGTTGATGTGAAACATATGGAGGGAGAAAAATAAGAAAATATTATAATGAGGAGAACTCTCAATAGTTTAATTAATTTTGAAGATAAAAATGGATTAGTCAAAATCATGAACAAAAAGGTTTCTAGTTTTAGGGCATCTCAATTCTTATGGTGGGACAAATAGATAGGTTCAATGTTATAGATGGGACTTAAGGTCCGCATATCTTATAGTCTAGTAAAGTATCCAAAAGGTAGAAGGTTTGAGGTGAGGTGGTTATCTTCCCCTAGTTGTAGAATAAAATTAAACTTTAAAAGAGTGACTAAAGGAAGGCTTGAAGGGTGTGTTTTATTTTCTTTTGAGGTACTAGACTAGGAAATTCATTTGGATAATTGTAAGTAATATTTAGAGAATAAAAACATAAACAATGAGGCATACGTTGTAGCACTAATTAGAGAAACTGAAGAATGTCTAAACATGAGAAAAAAACCAACAATGTGTGTGATTCATTATTATGCATCAATGGAAGATGGAAAAAAATGTGTGTCAAACTCAAGATTCCTTAAATGTATTCAAAGATCTTTAGATATGTCAAAAACTTTAGATTATACAATAAATAACAAATTTTGAGAAGTGATTAACATGAAAAATACATTGGATGTATATAGAGCTAGGAGCATAACCTAAAGTTATCCATGATTGATATGACTAGTTGGAATTGACTTATATTCCCAATAATAATAATGAAGCTATGTGTGTTAGATCGATAAAAATAATAGTATCTCATGTTCACATAACTGTATCATATCCTCTAGTGACATTAATTATATCTTGTTATTGTATGGTCAAATCATTCTTGTGGAAAGTGACATTTAAAGGAGTAAAATTGAGATAGAGAGATAATTGAATGATAGAGTTTGACCTAAAAGGCCATATTCAATTATATTTGATAATTAGATAAATATAGTAAGGGATCTATCCTTCCCTCTTCTATAAGATTCTCTAATTCCTAGAGGCGAAGTGAAGCTTTTCAGTCATTCATTACTATTTCTATATACTTATTCATCTCCTAATATCTCAAAGCATTATAAACTCTCTCAGTATCAAAATACACCCCAAATATGAATGTTAATATATCACTTATATAGTAATTGATATAATGAACTATAGAGAATTTATGAGAAAATAAGATAGGAGTCCTACATAATATCATTCTTTCATACCTATTCACTTACATAAGTGTTGGAGTAAATACTATCTTACAAGTTTACTTGTTACTTAAGTAAATACATTTCTTATGTATATGAATATTATTGAGTCCTATTAGGACTCTAACTCATCCTAGAGGATATTTGTGAGTTCTAGTAGAACTCTAACTCCTCCAGGTTCAGACACTTTTCACAACCTTGTCCACTCTACCTATCTGCTCTTGCCTATTTAAGAAGACCCTTTGTATCTTTGTAGTCACCTCAATATCTAATTATCTCAATTAATACATTGTTTGTGTTGATAATATCTATGTTCTAGAGGATGTATGTAGTTTAGCTCCTAGGTATAGGATGACCTATCCTAACATGGTATCACATCTTAAAGTTCCATAGCTCCTTCCAGTCCTCCTCGTAGTAATTGAGAGTTTTTTCATTGTTTTTTTCTTGAGATCCTAGTTTATTTTTTGAAGTTTATCAATGCATGTTGGCTATAGTTAACTCCTTTTTATTTTCTTTGTTAGGCCATAGTGTTTCAAGATTTGGTTAAATGCCTTCAGCCTTTAGTTTAGATATTGGCAAAAAAATTTGATAGAGGTTCCTTCTATTTGCATTTCTAAGATCTGAGTTGTTCACATGATTTCGATTTGCAAATTCATCCATGGTTTTGTCGAGTTTGTGAGTCAAGGTAACCTAAGAAAGAAGTGATTCAATATGGCATCTAGAGATTTTGTGCTTTATTCCTCTATTGCTTATTTTCTAACATCAAAAATTTATAATTTGCATTTTCAGTCCTTGATTTTGCTTTGTTAAGGCTCATGTTATTATCTACTTTTGATATAGCATGCATCATTCTCTTGTGGCTTGCATACACCTCCCCATACCATATCTACATGATCTAATAAGCCCATGCTCAAATTGTTGTCGATGATCAATTATGTTTTGTCAGCAAAAAAAGAATTTAAAATCATCGCTTGATTAAAAACCTCAAATCGACCCCATCAATTACTTGAGAGGCTCTAGTGGTGTGAACACATCCTTTTTATTAATGAAATTTGTCAAAAAAAAAAATCAAAAAAATTGTAGTTTATTTTCACCATCACCTTCTACTTGATATCAAACCAAGCTCATGCTCTTGTTTGATGAATCATCTCATGCTACCCTTGGCATTATTATATGATGTATTTTTTCCATGAATAGGTCCACGTGGGACTTTTCATTGGTTTCATGTTTAATTGATCGACACTTTACATCATGATAGATAGACTTCTAACCGAATAAGACATTTGGAGTTTGAGTGGGAATTGTTCTTCAAAGTCAGCGATGACCCGCACAAGGCTTCCATCAGAAACTTCATTGCAGTCATTAGATAGTGTATATTGCAATAACTAATAATATAACTGTCATAACTGATAAGATTTCAATAAAAAAAATTGGCTAGTTTGCGCTTCAAGCGAACACGTTTCTCTTCAAGCAATATGTCTCTCTAAGATATCCACTTCAAGCGAACACGTTGCTCTCATGCCAATATATTATCATATGTTTGAACGCTCAAAAAAAATTGCAATGCAATCTCTTTTGCATTAAGAATGCAAGAACATTTATATAATTGGCATGCCTTTGCAGAACCTTGTAATACAGTTTTCAAAAGGATTACAATCTATTGAAGAGCATGACAAGTAGGTTTCAGCAAGTTACAAATATGTTAATCTCCATTATGGCTCATGAAAATTGTTGCAATCAGTTCAAATCAGGTCAATACTTTGCATAGCAGACCCATTCTTTGACATATTAGCTATATCCACGCATTTGATGCTTCATATCCCATTTCTAGATGCGTATTACTCATAAATGTTCTGGAGACAAAGAACACTCTAATACCAAATTAGAGCATTACCATATTGTAGATTAAATACCAAAGAGAGAAATTGATATTAAATTTAATTCAAATGGACGATCTTACATTATAGTTCAATGGATTTTTAAAGTCATATTACCCTGAGGAAAACTACCTACGAGAATGTAACTTTTCGACTAAACATGAAACTAACATATTTAATGTAAAATGTCAACAGTAGGGTAGCATAGAAACTAGCTAAGATAATCCTCAATGTTGAGTGAAATGGTCCTGTATATTAATCAAGTGTAATGTTAATGTTTTAGGATAAACAATTATGTATGTTTACTCTTATTCTAATGGTTCCTTCATAGGCCATTACATAAAAAGAGGGTGAGAATAACTAAATTATATTTTTCACATCAAATGATGTGTTGTTAAATGATGTACAAGTAGAACTATCAACATTCCCATTAGTCATCACCTTAAGCATGAAGGTGGCTCATGTTATAATTGGCTTAGTCTTTATTTGTTTATATTATAGAGTATGTCAAATCTATGTATATTCATGAAAAATCTATCTCTATTCCCCTTATACCCTCCCAATGAAGACAAAAAATTGAGCATGCCCAAAATGTCACGATTCACTACTCGAACAAGTGTACTTATTCAGAGGATGAAATTTTGGATAAGGCTTTTTTCTATATTAGAAATAGCAATAATTCAAAGAAGAATATATTAAAAGCTCCAAGCCTTCTTGGTGTAGTGGTTTTGAAGCTAATGATGATAATGAGGAATGTGTTCCTCTTATTTCTCATACTCCTACTCTAAGAATGACTAAGAAAGATAAAGGGCTTAATGCTGACCTTCCCTTTGAAATAGAGGAATCTTTCAAGACCAATAAAGGGGGAAGTGAAAATAGAATAAATAAGGGAAAGGGCCAACATGTTTAACAAGTAGGTGTGAAGGATGGGAAATGTAATATTTCTCATCCTTATAGGGAGGACCATAACATTAAAGATGTGTTGATTGATATGGAGGAGGATTGTTAGGTTGTAGGGTTTTACACTGAAAAATGTATCTCCTAGGGATGTTGATGAAGATTTACACTTCAATATCTCTTTTGATGATACTATAGATGTGGATAATACCCTTATGAATGATATTGTGGATATGTTCATTTTTCTCAAAAATTATGCTAATGGTTAGGCCAATTTGGCCAATCGGATCATTTCTAAAATTAATTCTATCAAAGATTGTATGAGTTTTCTTTCTATATGGGTTGAAGATTTATTAAATGTTGGTAACAAGGGTTTGGAAAAGGATCTTTCTAATAAAATGATCTCTTTAATTAAGGAAATGACCATAGATGTAAAGTCTACATGAAAATAAACTAGGAGGAAAAGATGATAATGTTGGAAACAGTATTATCAAGCTTCTTAATAAGCTCAACACAATGGTGTCTATTAGTAAGTCTATAGCACAAAATAATGTTATGGGCCTTCACATACTTAATAATAAAGCTCAAATTTAGAAAGTGGGTGCCAATTGGAGAAAGGGTAAGTTTGTGGTGGAAACTATTGATGTCATTGGTGAGGACATGTGTGCCATTAGTTGTGTGTTTGATCAAGACAAAATTGTTTATAAGATAGAGTTGACCTTGACTAGGATTTGTAGTCAATCTAAAGCTATGGGTGACCATTCTTAGCTCATCGAAAAAGTCCTAGATATGCATGACTAAACAATAAACAAAAACTTGGAGGTTGCTAAAATCCTTAGAGAATTACTATAGGCTGGTTGGGATCTATGACCCTGTTTTGTTGTGTGTTGGCTTTTTGTAATTTTTCTAATAGAATTTTTTTATTAGAGTAAAAACATGTTTTGAAGCGATCCCAAAATCCTTTACAAAAAATGGTAACCCACAACAAGAGAAAAATAAAAGCAACCCAACAGTTGGCCAACAACAAAAAGAGAACCAAAAGGATCAATAGAGTTGAAAGGCTATTGAAGATTCTTTAACATTTATGTAGCTTATTAACATCAGATTTCCACAATCCATTAGTAATGTAGACAGATTTATGGATTCGATCGTGTAAGTATTTTTAGCATCAACGTTTCGGATCACACTCTGTGATCCATCATCAGGATGAGAAATGCAAGGATGGAAAATAAAAATGCCAAACGTTGATGCTAAAAATATTTACACGATCGAATCTAGAAATCTGTCTACATTTATGTAGCTTCTACACTTTTTTGAATAACTTATTAGTTAATGGCTTTACTAATGGTTTGTTGCTAGGACTAATCAGTTTGTTTTCTATTGTTGGTTGGAATGCCCATATTTTGACTAAGAAACCCAACTAATTTTTTGTTTTTAGTGCAAAGCTATTATCACCTATAGGATAGGGATTTCCATCAGCCTTAACATCATTATAGTGGTAGCTAAGTCCAGTCTAAAATTAAACCAATTAATTAAAATGGCAAAAACAATGATGGTAGAGGCTCATACAATTATATTTAGTAGTACAAATGATGGCTCAAAATTTCTAGTCTTAAGGTCGATGATGGTGTGTTTTTAGCAATAATGCTTCTTTAGCAAGCACAAGGGTAGATCCATCAAAGATATTACAAAATTTGTTCAACCCTCTTATTCTTATATCTAATATGGGCGTGATGAATAATCCAATTAAGTTCCTAAACATGACCAACACAAAGCACACTTTATAATTGCCACAAGATATAAAACTTTAATATTGAAAGTATCCTTCAAACCAATGCTAAGAGAAATAGTAATCTTCTAGAGATGCATCTGCTTATTACAATATCAATATTAATATTACCCCTCATCGAATTGTTAATATTATCATTAAATAGTAATGATATTACTACATTTTAAATTTTGTTGTTCCCCCTTTTTCCCTAAACAATCATATTGTTAATATTATGTGCCTTACAAAATTTCCTATTGTTACTAGTCATGTAGGCCAACTATTGGCCCATTAATCATTTACTATGATTGGGTAGATTTCCCACCCATTTCCTTGCAATACCAATATACCCCAAACATAACCTCTTACATTTATATTTAATTGGTTCCAACATTAATATCAATGCTCTTATGAGTTGTAATTGTATTGTTGTATTGGAACCCTAACTATTATACTATTCTATTACACTTGCTCATTAAATTAGATATTATATTAGATTAACTGTGTCTGACTACCATATAATATGAAATAAATATGTATTCAACATCTTCAAATAATAATATAAAAAAAAGAATTCTCAAATTTTAATATTCTTATTTTTAAAATATTTTTACATATTATAAATAAATAAAATCTAATATAAGTATTTCCTATATATAAAGATTATAATCAACGCTATCAAATTTCCACAATCCATATCAATGTATTATCTTTTTTCTCGGTTTGATTGTGTAACAATTTTTAAGCATCAACGTTTCGAATCACACTACATGATCCATCATCAACCTCTTGCATCCTAATGATGGATCATGTAGTGTAATCCCAAACATTGATGCTTAAAAATTGTTACACAATCAAATCTAGAAAAAAGATAATACAAAATTATAATCAATAAAAAAATTATTTTAAGATTCTAAATAAGATATGAAATCTCAAGAAATCATAGAATCCAAATATTATAAATAGGAAACATAGTCATTTAAAGTTTAATAAAAATGATTTGAAGATATTTAATACGTGGGATCTTAGCGAGTCCAAGCATCAATAAAATTATAAAGCAGTCTGGTCATTTGGAAAAAAATCTACCTCTTCAAAATATTAAATAATGTATATTTGCTACTGACAAGAATCAAGAAATTAGCTTTCTATTGTTGATAAACTAGAGAACATCATTGACAAATGGCCCATTACTCTTTTCTGAACGTATGTTGCACCCTCAATCAGCTTTCCTGTTAGCTCACCAGAACTGTTAAGGGATCCTTGAAAAACTATCTTGTTTGATTTGTTGTGCATTAGGATGTGAGTCTCTATTTTAAGAACTTTGAATTTACATTAGCCTAATTTCTACAAATCAACTTTTAATTTTGCCTTCAATCTACAAATCCGTGACATGTTCTTTGGCGAATTGAGTGCATTTGTCTTAGCACTACAAGATACCTCTATTTGTTGTGCATTAGGCTACAAGTCTGTATTTTGGGAAATTTTAGTTTACATTAGCCTAATTTCTGCAAATCAATATTTAATTGTACCTTTAATCTACTAATGGTTGGAATATTGACATTGAATTGTTGTTACTTGACCTTATAAAACATGGACTAGTTGTCTGAAATGTACATTTTATTTTGGAATCATGAGTTGTCTTTGATCAATTTATCATGTTTTATTCTTATATTTGTCATTTTACCTTATTATGCCATACTTGCATTGTATAGTTTTAAGAAAAATTTAAAGATATTTTACTTGTATACAAATTGGGAGCTCATCTATTTCTATAAAGATACAAGAAAATTAATTATAATCATTACCAAAATTAGTTTGATATATATTTATTTAGATATCTTTTCAACAATAGTCATTAGATTTCCAGTCCATACTAATAAAGATTTTGAACTTCTAGATTTAATTGTATATTTTATTTCCTTATCAACTTTTCAAATCATAGACTATGATCATCAGAATAAAACACCTAAAAATAAAATCTAAAACTTTAGGGCCCGTTTGGACGCAAGCATATCGGCTGATATACCGGAATATCGATTTCTGAATACAGTCTCCACTATTTGTGTGCAACATCGAAAGATGGAATTGGAATTTCAATATTCCAATTTTACCCAAAAAATGGGCATATCATCTTCCACTTGAAAAGGTGGAATTGGAATATCGGGCTTGCATTCTGGTTTCCAAATGCCAATTTTGAAAATGTCGTCGGGTTCGCGTGGGTTTTATGATTTTTTACATCCGCTTCATTACCTTGTTTTGACATCCGCAATGGTTATTATTACATCGCGTGTTCGTTGGAAGCCCTCTCTGGTTCGAGTTGCATCTTCCTGCATCTGGTTCGAAGCTTCATCTTCCTACATCTGGTTCGAAGCTGCATCTTCCTCATCCGTTTATCTGTTGTATGTATACTCCCTCATCCGTTTATCTGCATTTGTATTCGTCTGTTTATCTTTCTGCATTTTTATTCATTTGTTCATCTTTCTGGGTTGGTTTATCTTTCTACATTTGTATTCGTCAATGGGGAAAAGTTATCTCAGGCATATTTAGCATTTATTTTGCTCTTGCTTCTTCTTAGGGTTTTAGGGTTTCAACATTACTGCACAACTTTGACAAATTATTGGATGTGTTGTTCCATTGTTTGATGATACCTCTACATGAGTTGGAGTGATGTAAGGATGAAAAGCAGCACCCACAGACTATCACTTTTTTCCATCTTGGATTTCTATAGCCTAGTTACTGCTGATATGAATGAAATGTGTACCTTGTATAGTGGTCACAAAATAATAGTTCTCATGACACAGAGGAAGGGATTTTTATTTGACCTGTAAATAATATTAAGTGGGCATACTATGATTGCAATGGAAGCCTGCCAAACAAAAGCATGGTAAGTAATTTGAAGAGTTGACATACCAGTGGGATTTGTTCCATTGAGGACTAGCCCTGCTGAAGATTTACCTATAACTATTCTGCCAGGAAGTTCTAGTTCTGTTGATTCGGAGAAGCAAGGTCATGAAACCCAGAAACTGCCTTCAGAATTAACTATCCACCAAGATTTTAGATCTGGAAGTATGAGAATAATTTCATCAAATGTTCATGTGAGTAATTGCTTGTAACAATTTGGCTATTTGAGTAACCATTGAAACCTTCAACCTATTTAAGAATCCTGTACTGGCAATGCAGAATGATACCGATTATTGGCTGCACTCTGATTTTATTCTGCATTCTCACCTAAAATATAAACTAGAAACATTGGATTTTCAGCTTAAAAAAAAAGATCAGGTAAGGGAAAAAAGATGTTCCCATTTGGAGTTAGTAACAAGAAACGACAATGCTAGAACATTTTGATAATACCAAACCTCAAAAATGGAAATGCCAGTAACATGTTGAAGCACAAACAAGTCACATCAGAGTGATCATTAATAAAAATAGAGAGAACATAAAACTTGCAGTATTAGGGTTCCAAAAATTTGTGATATCCCATTTCAACAC
Organism: Chamaecyparis obtusa; assembly: GCA_027943335.1. NCBI lineage: Eukaryota > Viridiplantae > Streptophyta > Pinopsida > Cupressales > Cupressaceae > Chamaecyparis > Chamaecyparis obtusa. The sequence continues at coordinate 986,270 of BSBK01003769.1, read as the reverse complement.
AAGTGATAATTATGTACCCTCACTCATCATCCTCATCAGTTCAATTGGTAAAATTTGTACAGTCTCTGAAACTTCTGCACAATTAGAAATTATTAAAGGAGAGCAGTCACGGAAGCGGTCGAGGTAGAGGTAAGAACAATATCCTCTAATTCTTTGTAAGCAGCCATTCTAAAAGTTGAAGCACACCTGTCTTAACTCTCTCTTCGCATATGACATTTGCCTAGAAAAGTTGCCAACAATCATAGCTTCATGTAGCATGCCACATTTCCAACACCCCTCGTGTTTTTTCTGCTATTTTTCAATGGAAAAAAGAAAAATACCACTGGGAATAATGCACACAGCCAATGGGAAAAAAGAAAAGTAAAAATAGAAAATTTACTTTAATAGAAAAATTTCTTAAAACATAGGATAAATGAATCAAACACGATGTCCGAGGAGAAAACTAATGCAGAAATGTTATTCTAAAACTTAAGTCTCCTGCCTTAATGGCAGGGACTAACAATGATAAAATGGCACAAATCTATGGCACCAAAGGGGAAATGGAAACACAATGGAAAGAAGCAAGTAAAAGATAAAACGAAACCTGGCAGCAAATGACCTCTGAGATAATCAAATTTTTCGCCTCTGTTTACAAACTCACCTCTTCCATAGCCATGGCCTCTGAAAGTCCCAAAATGTCTAAATCATTAATCTAAACACTAGCATTTATAGAGAAACCAATTTCTTATGAAATGCGTGCTGTAATGAACATAAAAGATTCAACAGAAACCAATTTATAGAGAAACCAATTTCTTATGAAACCAATTTTCTTCACATAATCTCTGTCTACTCCCGCTAAACAAAACTCCAAACCTCTTATTGCCCATAAAAGAAAAAACTACTATAAATCTACAATCTTCCGTATTGAATGAATACCACACAGAAAGCAAAACAATTGCAATTGTGTTTGAGATGGACAAACCAGAGAAATTTATAGTGGGGCAGAAGTACCAATTATTAGTTATGAAATTAAAGATTGAGATAGAGTCCCATCGGTAGGTAACAAAATTTTTTATAGCATATTCTTAAGATCAGATTCAACCCGAACTATATCACCTGTATTAAAATTTGATTGTGATATCAAAATTTGTACTGGCCCAATCCCCAATGCTCATAATTCTTGGACTCACATAGTACAGAACTTGCCCTACCTCCACCATTTTCTTGTTCTTCTCTGCAATGTCAAAGGACATATATTCATCATTTTCATACTACTAGACTGTGTCTGTTTCATCATCTGAGCAAACCCTTCTGAATTGCCAAATCAGAGACTACCATATAATTGAATGTTTCTCTGCCTTGTCTCTGAATAACTCTACAGGTAATCTTTTGTAGGCGGTTGAAATTACATCCATTGGCTGAAACTAGTGAAAAGGATATACATTGATCTGCTGCACTTTTATAAAAAGCTACCTTTTAATTTAGTATGGCCCATGGTTGCTGATTTAATTTGTAGTTCATTTTTTAGCTTTTTAGTTAGGTTAGATTTTCATACGTTATTTAGGTTAGAATGAGACTCCTCTTACGACATTAACAAACACTGGTATAGTGTTCACTTCTATTTGTTACAAAATTAGAAATACAGGTGATATAGTTCGGGTTGAATCTGATCTTAAGAATATGCTATAAAATTGAAGATTAAGATAGAGTCCCATCAGTAGGTAACAAAATTAGATCTCTTCAAGATATTTCTGATTACCAGTTTGTTGTTTGGTACTTAAAATACTATTACAAATGAGGACATCTCACAATGACTGTCCCTTGTGTAATTGCCACTTGAATATATTGGTATTGAACCATGCAAATGCTTTTCTTCTTGATAATGTCCTCATTTGTTCAAGAAGAAAAGCATTTGCATGGTTCAATACACAAGTGGCCATTACACAAGGGACAATCACTGTGAGATGTCAAAAATAATACCCACACGGATGTCAAAAACAAGGTAATCACGCGGATGTCAAAAATTCTAATACCCACGCGGACCCGACGACATTTCAAAATTGGCATTTTGAAACCAGAATTCGAGCCTCAAATTAAAAAATATGAGGACATCTCACAGTGACTGTCTGTTGTGTAATTGCCACTTGAATGTATTGGTATTGAACCACATTAATGCTTTTCTTCTTGATAATGTCCTCATTTGTTCAAGAAGAAAAGCATTTGCATGGTTCAATACCAATAGGCAATACATTAAAGTGGCAATTACACAAGGGACAGTCACTGTGAGATGTCCTCATTTGTGACTATCCTTACAGTGAGTGTACATTATCATGTTGTCTTTAGAGTGACTGTCCTCATTTGTTGAAGAAGAAAAGCATTAATGTGGTTCAATAGCAATACATTAAAGTGGCAATTACACAATGGACAATCATTGTGAGATGTCCTCATTTGTGACAAGGATAGTCACAAATGAGGACATCTCATAGTGACTATCCCTTGTGTAATTTCCATTTGAATGTATTTGTACATTATCATGTTGTCTTTAGAGTGGCTGTCCTCATTTGTGACTGCCCTTACAGTGAGTGTACATTATCATGTTGTCTTTACAGTGACTGTCCTCATTCAAGTGGCAATTACACAAGGGACAACCACTGTGAGAACTTCTCATTTTTTGAAATTACACAAGTTACTTTCTTGTCTACATATGTTGTATACTCAACCTGCAACTCTATTCTTATGCATTATAGTTGGGTGTTTTCTTATGTTGTATCGTGATTGTTTTGTTCATATTTTTAGGTAATTCAATGGATCTCATTGATGATATTGATGATGAAGATGATATTGAAATAGAAGGAGAGATTATGAGGAGGAGAAGAGTCCTGGCTGTTGTTGTAATTGTTCTTGCCACCCTTGTCCTAGCCATAGCGGCGTGTAGAAAAGTAAGTAGTTGAAATAGGCGTAAGCGCACAAGAGATGCAATTCCTTTTTATAAGCATGTTATCAACTCCAATGAGATGGATTGCTTTGACCAAATACGCATGACTAGACGATCCTTCTTTAAACTAGCCAATATTTTAAGGCAAAAAGGAAGCATCAGAGATACAGAATTTCTCATGTTAGAAGAACAATTAGTCATGTTCCTCCATACTCTTGGCCACAATCTAAGGAATCGTAAGATTGCCCATAACTTTGGGCACTCTGGAGAGACGGTAAGCCGATACTTCCACAAGGTCTTGAGGGTTATCTTAGCACTCCATTCAGATTATTTTATACCCCCTGGTCCAAACACTCCTCGGGAAATCAGTGGGAAGACCCGTTTTGATCCATTCTTCAAGGTATATCTCCCAGTGGTTTAATTTTGTTTAGAGTTGTAATCCTATTATTGCATTTTCATTAGACCTATGATTTATCTGACTACAGGATTGTGTGGGAGCAATTGATGGATCCCATATACCAGTCATTGTCAATGTCAACCTGCAAGCTAAATATCGCGATCGAAAAAGCAAGTTGTCGCAAAATGTTATGGGAGTGTGTTCATTTGATTACAAGTTTCAACACATCCTTGCTGGTTGGGAAGGGTCTTCTATAGATAGCCGTGTTCTAGCTTCGGCTCTATCTAGAGCTGATCCATTGGTAGTTCCCCTAGGTTTGTAAATTATGATTATATTATTGAAGCATACGAAAAATAAGACAACGTTATGACAATGACATTTTGTTTTGTTTAGGTAAATATTATTTGGTCGATGCTGGATATCCAAACGTACCAGGATTTCTCGCACCTTATCGGTGCACACGGTACCACCTAAAGGAGTTTTCAAGAGAAAACCCAATAAACACCCCAAAAGAGTTGTTTAATCATCGACACTCCTCGCTTAGGAATGTAATAGAGCGTACATTTGGGATTTTGAAGCAGCGTTTTCCTATCTTGAAGCATGCAACGTCTTATCAAATCAAGACACAAACACATATTGTTTTGGCATGTTGCATACTTCACAACTTCATTACGATAGAGGACGACCTTCTATCTGAGGTAGAATTTGAAGAGGAAGATGGTCGTGATGGGATAGATGTACCAGTGCTTGAGACATATGGGTTGAGCCAGCGTGAAAGAGATGATTGGGGCAATTTTCAAGATGAAATAGCAGGAAGGATGTGGGAAGACTATAGATCTTGATCTTAGTCGGTTGAATAACTATTATGACAGTGTTTAAACTAATGTCAGATTTCATAAATTTCACAAACTGATTTGATATATTAAAAGTCGTTATGCCATATTTAGTGTTGTCATGTTATATTCAATGTTGTTATATTTAATGTTGTCATATTATATTTAATAATCTCATGTTATGTTTAATGTTGCTATATTTTATATTTAATGTTGTCGTGTTATATTTAATATTGTCATGTTATATTTAATATTGTCATGTTATGTTGCAATTGATCTTGTCAAAAGAAGTGGGCAGCTCATGTTGTGTGTGCATCAGGTATGTCTACGGATGTAAACAAGGACAGTCACAAATGAGGACATCTCACAGTGATTGTCCCTTGTGTAATTGCCACTTGAATGTATTGCTATTGAACCACATTAATGCTTTTCTTCTTGAACAAATGAGGACAGTCACACAAGGGACAGTCACTGTGAGATGTCCTCATTTGTGACTGTCCTTACAGTGACTGTACATTATCATGTTGTCTTTAGAGTGACTGTCCTCATTTGTGACTGTCCTTACAATGAGTGTACATTATCATGTTGTGTGTGCATTAGGTATGTCTATGGATGTAAACACGAACATGGATGGTGACGTTCGAGTTATCCAGGCAACTTCTTGCAAGAAGGTTTTCTGGACAAAAGAGATGGAACACAAGTTGCTAGACTTGCTATAGGAGCAAGTGCAGCTTGGAAAAAAAGATGAAGGGGATTTCAAGAAAGAGGTTTGGACAGCCATCGAAAGGAGGTTTAGTAATGAGTTGAAAATGAAGCTATCGAAGGATAACTTCAAGAACAAGCTGAAAACTTGGAAACAAGGGTATAGAGTTATGAAAGACTTGATGAATACAAGCGGCTTAGCCTGGAATGAGACTACCCAAACTATGGATGCTGATGATAGTGTTTGGGATGAGTTGTTGAAGGTAACATGGTCTTCAAATCTCCTTTTAAGTTGAATTTATCTTTTTAAGTAATGAAGCACCAATAATGAATTCAATTGTTATGCCATCATACAGAGAAAGGAATTTAAAAATGCCAGAATGTATAAGAGGCAACCATTTCAATACTACAATGAATTATCCTATATTGTTGGGAATGACATAGCTGAGGGCACTGCAACTGCAACAGCTCAAGAGACGGAGGAAAATTTCATTGATGATGAAGATTTCAATTATCATGGTATGCATAATGCATGTTTTGAGACTACTGCTAATTTGGATAATGATGGTATCGAATCTTTTGATACACCTACATCGAACCAATCTACTGCAAGCGGCAAAGAGAACCCTTGAATATCGTCAAGGAGGCCAAAGAGGAAGAGGGGAACATTGGCAGGTTCGTTGGATTCAATTTGTGAAGTGATCAAAGATCTGTCTGAAGGCCTTGGACAGCCTTTGATAGTGGATAAAACATCTAGTTTGAAAAATGATGTAGCAGATTTGTATAAAGCACTTAAAGCAATCCCTGGCCTTAGCAACTCTACTATGCTTGAAGCATACGAAAAGTTAATGCATGATCCGCAATCAGCTGCATTGTTCTTGACAATGGATGAAGAAGAGAGAATCCAATATATGATACTGAAGTTTGGACTTTAGTTGATCCATGTTTATTAGGTCAAAACTAACTAATGTTTCTAAACAGTTTGTGAAATCTGCCATGTTGCTAAACAGATTGTGAAATCTGCGGTTACAATCTCAATGTTGGTAAACAGTTTGTGAAATCTGGCATTTACAATCTCATTTGTGAAATGTTGCTTTTTGATATCATTTCACTTTTTCGGGCAATGCTTGAAGTGCCTTTATTATTTTTGTATGTAATTACCGATTGTTAATTGTTTCAGGATCATTTACACAATAGGTTATAAGTAATTTGTATTCTCTACTGTGGATTAAATGGCTGCATAGAATATAGATTTGAGTTCTTTGCTCTGGATTAATTTGTATTCTCTATTGTGGGTTAAATGGACTTGATTTGCTATGGTTTTGAGTAGGCCCTAGGACTGCAGTACTAATCACAGTGAATAACAGGACAGTTTGATGGATTCGCGCATTTAGTTGTTGAAAACTTGATCTCATGATGTTGTAAAGGGATTGAGGATGTTTGGCAATGGTCATTGAAACCTTCTACAATATTGGAATGCAAGGAAAGGAGTTTTGAGTCTTGTTTTGACCACTGTTATGTCATAAATCAGTGATCCATTGTGTTTTTATTCCAATCAGTGATCTCTTTTTTTGTTATGTCATAAATCAGTGATCCATTGTATTACATGCCTTGTAAATGTTTTAGATCATTTCCAATAGTAGGTATCAAGAGGATCAGTGGAATAGCAACTGTTTGTCTGCATTATTGTAATGTTGTGTGGCAGTCAGTAGATAATAAATGTCTATCCCTATAGATTGAACACTAATGTTTGAGTCTTCCTTGACGAGAAAATGCTTGAGAAGTATAATATTTACTTATCTATTGTCAAGACATCTAGAAGAAACTAATTCCCTGAAGATCTTGAGGTGATTTGTCAGATGACTATGACCAGGCAGATGGTATGTTGACAGTCCACAGATGGAAGTGTCTTGTTCAATGATCTTTCTCTCCATTAAGACTATGTAATGCAGTATGCAGATATTTGATAGAATGAATGGAATGGCATTGGTTTAAGTTGAACTACTAATCCCTTTTCAAGTGTTGAGAGTTGTGTTGAAGGGTTGTGATCAGTCACTTGTTGACAGAACCTAATAGACTTTTGGAGCATGATGTGTATCAGTTTAGAGTCTTAGATAGTGGAAAGACCACTGACATAAAGATATTGTGAGTTGAGCCTAATGAACAAGTGAAGTTATTGTCATCATTGATAGTGATTGTCAAAAGAAGAGAGATTAATATTGTTAGATGCCTCTCGAGTTAAGTTGAAGTTCTTGAACTTAGTTTGGGTCAATAGCACCCTTGAATGGTTACAATAGATTCCACAATCTCCTTGACAGCTAGCAGCTAGTTCCATATTAAATTTCAGAATATTCTTCATTGTTACGGAGGTCCATTTCTTCTCTTGCTGATGCATATTAAATTTCAGAATATACATTTTATTGGGAGGATCCATGTTGCCCACTTCTTTTGTCATAACGCATTGTTGACATGACAATATTACATATAACATGATAACATTAAATATAACACGACAACACTACAATATGTCATAACTCATTATGGTTGATTCAGCCTTGCAACTTTTTGTTTTTCTCAATGAATTTTGTTTAATTTTGGGATTGTTGATATAGGTTCATTATTGATATCAGTTTGATGGCTCTTCTCAATGTGCCAAGCTATCCATGTGGTGGTGGGCAGTGCCAATTGAAGATTTCACGGACAGTGGACAACCCTGGACGACAATATTGGTGTTGTCCAAATAGAAAAAAGGTTGCTAATGTGTATATATTTAATGTTTGTAATGTAAATACTATTTATTATATTTAATGTTTGTAATATAAATACTATTCATTATATTATTAAAACTAATGTAGATTGGGCATCACAGGGCTATCATGATTGTGGATACTTTAGGTGGGTCGATGTCAACCCATCTACATCTATCCGCCCATCTCCAGTCATCCCCGATCCAGACATCCGCCCATCTCCACTCATCCACAATCCAAGATTTGAGTGCAAAAGTTGTCAAGCTAGGGCAAATGAAATTATATTTTTACGATGCCTTCTCTGTATTGTAATCGCATATCTTTTTTGCGACCATATGCGAAGATGAGCTCAAGAATTAGTAAGTTTTGTATTTTGATATTGTAATATGCAGAGATGAGCTCAGGAATTAGTCAGTTTTGTATTTTGATATTGTAACTAAATATTTTAATATGGATATGGCGTAACTCCTCTTTGCCCCAAGTGCGCATATATATGGTCCACATTTTTTCACAATAATTTTTCATGTTTATGGCTTAGGTGAGCCCAAATCTACTATCAGTCACATGATTTAACGTTGTTTTCATGGTTATTGCTTTGTAGAATTCTAACCTAGGTTTGTAGAGGAATTTTGAGGTTAACAGAGATATATCATGTTTAAACTCATTTAATTGGTCGTGTTTTGATCTTGACAAGCGTGGATCATTCAGGTAAGAATCAAAGGAGGACATAGAAGGTAATAATAATTAATAATTTTTTTTTAAAAAAACTCATACAAAAGTGAGCAACTAAATGTACTTCATTGGTGTACTAACAAAAGCACAAAGTAGTTGTATTTTCTATGTATGCAGTGCCTAGAGACAAAAACAAGAGTTCGGGCATGACAGAGTGTCAAAGACTCATCAGACTAAATTATAACATTGTATTTGCATTATGTAAAATGAGGAATGCCTCATTCAAGTTGTAACACTGTATCTGCATTATGTAAAATGAGGAATGCCTCATTCAAGTTGTAATTTTATATCAGCTCATGACTTTGTGGGGCTAGACCGGAGGTTTTCTCCACCTGGCTCTTTCCTACCGATGCTCCTATTGAGTTGGGTTGGCAACATTTTGTAAATAATAAATAATAAAATAAATGACTTGTTTATAAATTTGTGTATTTTGGGTCTACATATTTTATAAATTTGTATAAGATTTTTTTTTTTATAAAAAAGTTATACAAAATGTTAAAATTTTTATAAACTTATAAACATAATTTTATTTCAAAATATTATAAATATTCAAAATCGCATACAAATGAAATAAAATAAAATAAAATAAGTATTCAAAAATAGAATAAAATATTATAATATTATTTTATTGCAAAAATAAAATAAATATTCAAAAACACGAACAAAATGTGAAAAACATCATAACATTTGAAAAAATCACAAATTGTTATAAAGAAATTAAAAACAATTTCTCATTCAGTGCATATTCCAATTCCAAAATGCGGCACCCAAACGCGGAAAATACATCTTCTCGGTCATCTTCTAGGTGCGTCCAAACGGGTCGAACACATATTTCGGATATCATTTTGAAGATATGATATTCCAGAATTGCAGCATATTCCAGAATTGACTATATCCGACATTCCGTATGCCTGCATCCAAACGGGCCCTTAATTCCTCATAACAATAAAAATATAAATTTCTTAAAACTTTAAACCACAGTATATTCTAAATTTTACTATTTTCCTAAAGATTCCAGTGCTAATAATATTGGATACGATTCGAATAATTTCTCGTAAAAAAGCAACCCAAGGATGTTTATATAAGATGACCTTTCAAAATAAATAATATGTACAGTAACAGCGTATTATTTAATGAAGCACCACCATAATGCATAGTATTTAGTGAAGCAACAGAAAAACATAGAAAGTAAGACATACGTATATATTAAACTTTTCTTTTGTCAACGAAATCCTCCATTTTCGAGCCCCAAGCTTAAAAAATGAGGGGCCTGCTTCATCCTTGCAGTATACTACTTGTCACCCAGAACCATCAAAATGTCCACTTTTCTGGCATGCTTTTAACTGGACAGACTGGAAACGAACATCATATATATGTTTCTTTAAAATCCTGCAGGTGTCCCACTCCTCTGCAATCTGATCAATGAGCAATGTTAACAATGAACGCCAGCCAATGATTCAAGTTACAACCGTTAACACTGCTAAAGGTCTAAATTGATTAAAAGGGAGAAAAAAAAGTGATTAAACAAGGGAAATTTTGAAAGAAAAAAGTGATTAAAACAGGGGAAATTTTGAAAGAAAAAGAATTGATTAAAACGGGGGAAAATTTTAAGATTTGAATAAACCTTTAAGCCGCCTCAGAAACCCGATCCATGATGTTGGCCACAGCGGTTTTGGAGTCCCCCAGTAATTGCAGACTGTTAATTAAACTCTTTGTCTTGGTAGCCACCACTGGGCTTTCCTCCATTATCTTTTCCATGACTCCGAAATCGGGACCTCCAACTTCTTTGAGGATCTGGGCCTCCATCTCCCTGCCCACCAATTTCCTGCAAACAAATTGGAGATGCAAAGGAATCCCATCTCCCATCCTCAAAATGACCACTTTCCAATACGCCATGACGCTCATCTGCATCTCATACGCCTCTTCCACTCGCTCGCTCGGCATTTCCATGATATCGCCCACATCCACTTCTCCAAAATCCTCCAAAACAACAGTCTTGTTTGCCACATTGTAACCAGACCCCGAGGCGTGACCCTTTCCACTATCCCGGACGAGATGGCGCAGTCTGTCCATGAACTGGCTCTTGGACTGTATGAGCCTGCCGTAAGTTTCCATATATGCTGGACTGAGCGTGAAATCAATCCCTTTCTCCATCTCCAGCATTTGCTTGACATGTACAATGCATTCCTGCTTCTTCTCCAAGACCAGACCTTGCACGGCTCGTTGAACACGCGACCGGAGCTGCGGGTAGCACTGGCAGTATGAAAAATTAGCCACAACAGGGATATGAAAAATATGGGCGGGATAATTCAAAAAATTATGCTGGGCGGGATGATTTAAAAATATGTAGCGCTTATAAATTATTATCTTCCGTAACTGTCAAATCATCAAAAATCTGTTACCGTCTGCCTTCGTACTTCAACGCAGGTCCGTTCAACCTGGGCCTGCAGGCATCGCGTGTGGGAGGTGGGCGCATGTATGGGGGATGGTATGCCTATACATACATGGCTACATCCCATTACGTTTTAGTTGCAGGTTTAGCGAGTGCCCTCTCGGACCACATTGGATCATATAGCAAGTACTACTCTATATTTACCAGGCGGTCATTTTTTTGGTCTCTTGATTGACAAACACTAGCGATTTTTTGGGTTTCTTTATTGACAGAAACATCTCTGTGAAGGACTGGATTTGGGCCAATTCATTGTCAGTAGAATTTTTATTTTTTATTTTTTATTTTTAAGTTTTTCTCATAGCTTTTGGGCTAGACTGCCACCGCATGACTATGCCTGCTGGCACAAAAACGTCACCCTCTACCTGCAAATGTAAATATCAAATCAGATTTAAGGGACTGTGTGTTGCGGGTAAATTTAGACCAGTGGATATGCATTTTCGCTGTAGTTTCTCTGTAGTTTTATTTTCGCTGTAATTTCCATTTTTCGCTATATTTTGTTGTATTTACATTTGTTTAACATGTATACACGAATGTTGCAGTCTATGTTGTGTTTTGATGAGGAATGTAGAATCTTGGTTTTAAATTATAGAGAAGTCATGCGAGACGATTATGAAGATCTTGTCTATTTATCAATTTTCACCTTTTTTTACTGTCTTTCCTGATGTTTTTTTGCCAGGCTACTTCACGAATCCTGTTTCTGTTCGTTTATCATTTTATCATTTTACTTTCCTGATGTTTTTTGCCAGGCCGATTTACCATTTTGTCATTTCTTTTTACGTACTATTTTTTTCACAGCATTGAAACACACACAACTCTTCCCAACGACTATAGGTTTTTCCTGGTTCAAGTCCAATAATAATAACTAGCACTTGCACCTAATAGAGGTGTAAGGGATGTGCCATAGACATTTAATTTGAAAGTATAATTGAAGCACAACATAATAAAAGCAAGTGTTTAAATTTGTAAGTGAGAAGGCAACATAATGTAACGAAATCAATTCAGTAGGCATTTTTTCAATGTAAAGAATTCGAGAATATGGAGTGTATGAATTCCAAATATGAAGTGATTGAAAGGACTTGCCTACATAATCGAAAAAAATTTCTACAAAATAACTATAGTTGTCTTGTGCATCCAAAACTGCTTAGGTAGCTTCTTAGTACAAATGATAGAGTAATAGTTTAGCTTATTAGAGTAATCTGACAAGACACATTAATCATTCGTCATTACTATCCTATAACTCTTCCATGTTATCATGCATTGTTTAGACTGTCAATTATATAGAATGGATTGGATTATAAATATTATGCTTTTATTTCTTAACAATAGTCAATATTAGTGAGCCACCATGCTAGTTTTCATTATAATATGATACTATGTCTAGATATAGAATCTCAAAGCAAGACAAATATTTAAATACTTGGTGAGGGATAAATTATATTTACCTACTTAATTAAGAAGAATAAATAAGATTATTTTTTGATAAATTGATATCACTATATATTTGAAATTAATATTTATGTTACTTGAGATAGAATAGTGACAATATTCCTAACTTACACTTGTACTAATTTATTTGTGCAAACTTTTTATATAGTTTGATTCAGTGGATAAACAAAATTAAGACTAATAGTAGACAGAAAATATGGATCATATTTGACTTGTGAGAAGATAAATATCTAGATAGTCTTAAAATATATAAACAAATGGAAAAAAGGTCTCATAGTATTTTTAATTATATGTATAATGGAAAGGCCTATTCATAAAAAAAAATGGTGGAAATTGGATTACTTTAATTAAATAATAAACATAAATGTAAAATAAACTAAAAATATTAAAGCAAGACAATAAATGTAATTCAACTCATTTTAATATTTTTTAGTATGAAATAGAAATCTTAAATTTGTCTCATAAATATATTTTAAATAAATAATATGTATATTTGTTTATAAATAATAAGTTAAAATTATGTAATAAAGTTAGCGAGATTATAAAAGACAATGACATTTCACATAAGATTCTCTAGCTTATTAAATACATTTGAAAGGTCATAAATGATTATAGATTCTAAATTGAGGAGCAAATGAAACATTCATTTTTTTACATATTATTTATTAAACCCAATATTATCCCTTAAATTAAAATTTTCAATAGATATTGTGAGTTTATTATACATGTTAGGTGGTTGTACATTCTAAACGTATGATCAAATAAAAAATTATATACTTTGGGTTATAATTTTCTCAAAGTTGAAAACTTTTGGATAAGTTAAGTTTCAGACGTGTTCTTAAGCGTCAAAACATCAAATGACTTTGATGGGGTCCTCCATAGTATAATAGGCTAACAACTAAATTAGAACATGTTTTCATTATTTCAAGAGCGATATAGACACATAATTGTTATATATATATATATATATATATATATATATATATATATATATATATATATATATATATATATATATATATATATATATATATATATATATATATATATATATATATATATATATATAAGTTTAATTCAACAATTTAAAATATATGTGTTGCATGTGTTTCCGGCTTTGATTGTGTATGTAAATTTTAATGGATTGTGGAAATCTAATGTCATTAATTTAAAATATATAGAAACAATAGAGTTATATTGGAAGATAAGTATAAAAAGTAAGTCACTCAAATAGAAAACCATTTCAAAAAAACTAATTTAAAATATAAACTAATTTATTGATTAATTTTGAGGTCATTTAAAACAATTTCCCATCGCTAGGCATTGAAGTAAGAAGTAGTGGAAAGTATTGTTGTGATAGAAGGGGTTGACATGAGTTAATGGACTTTAAAATGAAACATTCATTTTTTTACATATTATTTATTAAACCCAATATTATCCCGTAAGTTAAAAATTTCAATAGATATTGTGAGTTTATTATACATGTTAGGTGGTTGTACCTGAGTAGCAACACAAAGTGACATTCTAAACGTATGATCAAATAAAAATTGAATACTTCAAAATGGATTACTATACTTGATGACATGACTAATTAAAGAGTTAATGGGACCTTTTTGTTAATTTTTGAAGGTTTTTTTTTTGTAGTGGGAACTATTGCGCATTGTGTGGTTTCATAAATTTGTGTGGGCTTGAAAACCATGGCCTCTACTATTCATGTAGGTATTGAGAAATTATTGGCATGAGATATGAAATGGAAAACTAAAGATGAAATATCTTATTGTGGAAAAAGATTAGTAGACACCTATTGCAAATGTAAAAAACCCATAAAAAATGTTTGATGAAAATTAGAAGAAGTTGGACAAGAAGACATATAAAACTATTCAAATGTGCCTTGTTGATTTTTCCCTTTTAAATGGTTCTGAAGAGACCATTGGATACAAATTATGGAAGATGATAGATAATATCTACCAAACTAAAAGTCTAACAGATACATTGTATCTTGAAAGATAATTATATTATTTTAAAAATGATGGCAATTCAATAATAAATCATTTGAATAATTTAATTTAATATTGAGCCATCTTGATATAGTATATGTTAAGCTAGAAGAAGAATAAGATAAATACATATTACCACTTTAAAAGCTTTATTTGAATCTTAGGAAAAAAAATTATTATTGATGGTGGTGTAGATACCTTCTGGAGAAAAGGTCATTTCCTTCTCAACATTTTAAATTTAATCTTCTGACACTCCCAAAATATTAATTTTGCATCATCACTAAACATTTTGTTAACTTTAGTCTTAATTGGATAAATTCTTGTTTAAAATATTAATCTGTCTTTCATTTTCCTCAAATTCTATTATGGAAGATGATAGATAATATTTACCAAACTAAAAGTCTAACATTACTTTGTATCTCGAAAGATAATTATATTATTTTTTAAATGATGGCAATTCAATAGAAAATCATTTGAATAAATTAATTTAATGTTGAGTCATCTTGCTATAGTATATGTTAAGTTAGAAGAAGAATAAGATAAATACATATTACCACTTTAAAAGCCTTATTTGAATCTTAGAAAAAAAATTTATTAGTGATGGTGGTATAGATACCTTCTAGAGAAAAGTGTTGGCATCACTAATTGGTAAGTTCTCTACCGGTCTAAGTGTTGTCATTGTTTGGAAAAAGAGGATAGAGAATCTGGCAAAAGAGGATAGAGATTTCTTCTCTATTATAGAGGGGACTCTTCATCAAGAAAGGCTGAGAAACCAGTCACTAGACTAAGCATCAACAAACTGGATAATGCACTTAGCAGAGAAGACTGTATCCTAGTATCAATGCCCTCAACCGGTATAGACAAGTACAAATAAATGCATATCCAACAATTGTCTATAACACAACCGGTAAGAATAGTGCAACCGGTAATCTACCTCACCAAGGGTGTATACTCGATATATAGCATAAAGAACTCAACCGATATATTATAAGACTCCAGTATGAACCGGGGAAGTCATAGTCAACTATCTGTTCCAACCAACTCTTCTTTACCAGGATTTATTGCAGTAAATCTAAGTGATCTTGAGTTGTCTTGGTGATAGATTTGAGGGGCAAGTAAAGGATTTAAAGCTAGATTCAATGGATTTAAGTCAAAGTGTTATCTCTTATGAAGAAAGGTTGCCTGACACGCAACTGTTGTTTTCTTCATGTAGTAGATGAAGAAAGAGATTGCATCGAATGCATTCTCAAGAGAACAAACACTTCACCGAGTGATGCATTCGTTGGATCTCAGGATTAGGTCATGCATTTGAGGTGCATTCAGGGCAACAAAACTGAATATATTCTTATGTCTATTGAGAAGAAGTTTTGCCTTCATTCTGCCAAAGAAAAGAGTGAGCCTATATGCTACAGAAGAAAAGGTTAGAAAAGTATCAAGGGTTAGAGAAAATTGACAAAGTAAAAGTTGTGCAAGGTAGCACAACAATAGTTGAGAATACACCTGTGTCAACTGGTGATAATTCTCAGTAGAGCACAAATAGAGATCATATCTGGATAAAGCAGAGCCTTTTGTAAAGATCTTAATTCTATTATTTTCTAGCAAACTACAATAGACAAATCCCAGTATTTAGGTGGACTCTAATAGGTCCCTTGTATCAAAATCCCTTAACCGGGTGACATCCTTCAAAGGTGTCTGAAGTCCCTTAACTGGACAGATCTTAATAGATCTTACTGTAACAAATCCCTTGATTGGGTCCCACCTAGCAAGTGTGTTTTATCCCTTGACCGGGCAATCTCTTAACAAGGCATACTTCAAAAGAGTACAAATATTGTGAGGTCTCCTCACACCATGGTTTTTATCCTAATCGGGTTTCCACATGATAAATCTGGTGTCACTTTGTGTTTGTTCACTTACTGTTTTGTTTGCTTAGTACTATTTACTTTGGTGCTGTAAATTTACTTCACTAGATTAAAGAAAAAGAAAGAATTTTTTTTCAAGTGCTGATTCACCCCTCCCCTCTCAGCACCGGTTGGGACTGTCAATTGGTATTAGAGCCTTGTTCTATTTTTCTTTGTTGCTTAACCGCATAGAGAGAAAGCTATGATGATGAGAAAGGAAGGACCAAAGTTTTCAAAAGAAAACTTCACCTTATGGTGCAACAGAATGAAGCTATATATGAAGACCAACGGTGACCAGCACTAGAAGCATGTTACGAATTACTACAGTGGGCCCGCTAGTACCTTGACACCTGATGAAGAGAAAATTAAGACTGAGCACATGACTATCATGGATATGATAGCTAGCACCTTACCCGATCACATGTATGTTGAAATTGAACATCTTGACTCCACTTGCAAAATGTGGAAAAAGTTACAAACAGTCTATGGAGGAGATCCCAATGTTCAGAGAGCTAAGGTTGAAAGCCTCAAGGGAAAGTATGATGACATGAGGATGAATGATGGACAATATATCGAGCAATATAGCAACCAAATCAAGGAAGTGATCAACTCCATCAGAAGTGTTGGAGGCAAGCTGATTGAATAAGAGGTAGTGAGAAAAATACTAAGAAATCTCAGACCTTAGTATGCCCTAAAGATCTCTGCCATTCAAGAGCTCAGATCTGTGAGCAACGATCAAGTCACCCTAGACTCCCTAATCGGTAAGCTAGCTGCATTTGAATTAAGCAACTTTGATAATAGCCTATCTATTCAAGAAGAAACATTTAAATCATCGGTCAATGCCTCTTCCACCAAAAAGGGAAGAGAAACTAATAACTTCTCTACCGGTAAGATTGGCAACCTCATTGAGAATCTGCTCTCAAAGGAGACCGAACAAGATGAGTTTGAAGCTTTGATTGCTAAGAGATTACCCAGAGGGAAAGGGAAGTACAAAGGGAAACTCCCTTTAAAATGCTTCTCTTGTAATAAAAAAGGACATATTACTGCCCGATGTCTAGATAATGAAAATAGAGACAAAAGAGACCAGTTCAAGAACAAAGAAAAGCAAGATTGCTATCTTGTAGAGGAAGGAGTCACAGACAATGAGTCTGAAGGCTCAAAAGATCTAGAAATTGCATTTGTTATAATAAAGGAGGAGAGCTCAGCTCTTAATGAAGTCGTACTCATATCCAAATCACATCAGTATGACGATTGGATCATTGAAAATGGATGTACTCACCATATGACCAGTGACAAGAGCAAGTTCATCAACTTGGAGCTCAATGACAACAGATCAGTCACATTTGGAAACAATGCCCCTTGTGCCATCAAGGGTAAAGGATCTATTATTCTCTGCAATAATGTTGTGTGTGAAGATGTGTACTGGGTCGAAGGACTCAGGTATAACTTGATGAGTGTTTCATAGCTAAACAACAAAGGTTTCCAGTTGGAATTTGGTCAAGGCTCCTGCGTAGTAAAAAATCAATCTAGATCCCACATTGCAACTGGTAGACAAAGCAAAGGTAATTTGTTCTACCTAGACTCAATAGAAGGAGCCTATTTAATTGCTTTTGTCAAAGGAGAATCAAGCAAGATTGGTCTTATCTCCAAAGAAGACAATAGCTGGCTATGGCACAAGAGACTCTACCATATAAAATTTGACAGCATTGTCAAAGTGAGCAGGAAGAAATCAGTCAGACGACTCCCACAAATTGCAAAACCCATGGGAGGTATTTGTAAGGATTGTTAGTTAGGAAAAATGATAGGAGCAAGTTTCGGTAGCAAGTCCTTCTCTACTGAAAATGTTCTAGATCTTGTACACACAGATCTATGTGGACCAATGAGGACAAAGAGCTATCATGGAGACCGATATTTCATGTTGTTTGTAGATTATTTTTTGAGAATGATGTGGACACTCTTTCTCCATGAGAAATCAGAAGCCTTTCACATGTTCAAAATTTACAAGGCTAGAGTGGAAAAGGAAACTAGTAAAAGCTTGAAATGTCTGAGGTCGGACAGAGGAGGTGAGTACACCTCTTAGGAGTTTACTCATTACTATGAGGAACATGGCATACAGAGACAATTCTCTACATCTAGGACTCCTCAACAAAATGGAGTAGTAGAAACAAGAAACAAAATGTTGATCGACTGTGTCAGAACCCTATTGATCCAAAAGAATCTTCCTCATCACTTCTAGAGAGAATTTGTCAGCACCATTGTTTATACAATCAACCGAGTTCAAGTAAAAAAGGGAACTGGTAAGACATGTTATGAACTATGGTTTAAGCATACTCCTAGTGTAGGCTACTTTAGAATCTTTGGTAGTAAATGTTATATCAAAAGAGAAATGTTTTCTGGGAAGTTTGATCCCAAGAGTGATGAAGGAACATTTCTAGGTTACTCTACCAAAAGCAAAGCTTATCGGTATCTGAAAAAAAGAATAGGCAAGATAATTGAAAGCATCAATGTACAAATTGATGAATCGTATGAACCAAACAAGAGGATCGGACATGTCAATCATGAAAATTTTAAACTTACTAGTGAAGGAGATGTCTTTGAATTTCATGAAGCAACAACTAAAGAAGAGGAGACAACTCCCACTAACAGAAATCGAGAGCGAGAGATTGTGTCTGAAGCTAATAGGACACCCCAGGATGGTGAACAAGTAGATGTTCAGAACCATGATGAAGATATTGCTCAACAAGATGAACCAAACCAGGAACAGAGGCCGACTCTTCCAAGGTATGTCACATATCACTCTACTGACAATAAAATTGGTGAAAAACATGGGAACATCCTGACAAGGAAAAAGGCCAAAGAGAACATCTGTCTTCTCTCGTGTGTTGAGCCCAAAACCACCAGATAAGCCCTTGAAGATGAAAATTGGGTCAAGGCCATGGACGAAGAAATTGAGAAAATAGAAAAGAATGACACATGGGAACTTATGCCAAGACCTCATGAAAAAAATGTAATTGGGACTAAATGGGTTTATAGAAACAAACTAAATGAGGATGGTAAATTCATCAGAAATAAAGAAAGGTTGGTTTGCAAAGGATATGCTCAGGAAGTTGGACTAGACTATGGAAAAACTTTTGCACCAGTAGCTAGACTGGAAGGGGTAAGAATTCTTCTTGCCTATGCAGCTCAAAAAGGTTTTAAAGTGTACCAGATGGATGTGAAGTCTGCATTCCTCAATGGAATACTAGAAGAAGAAGTCTACATTGAGCAACCAGAAGGGTTTACATCTGCTCAAAAGACTGATATGGTCTACAAACTAAAAAAGGCTCTCTATGGGCTCAAGTAGGCCCCAAGGGCTTGGTATGAAAGGTTGCATTCATATCTTCTGACAATTGGATTCATCAGAACCAGTGACAACAACAATATGTATCTTAAAACTGAAAACGATGGAAATCTAATTGCTGAAATCTTTGTTGATGACATCATCTTTGGAGGAGATGACTAAATGAGAAAAGCATTTGCTGAAGAAATAAAGAAAGAATTTTATATGTCTATGATAGGGCCCATAAAATTCTTTATTGGACTACAGGTCCATCAGCTAATAGAAGGTATCTTCATCTCTCAGTCCAATTACATAAAAGAAATTCTCAAGACCTTTGGACTAGAAGAATCCAAACCAGTTGGAACTCCAATGATAACTAATCTTAAGTTATCAAAGGAGGATGATGCCAAAAAAGTCAATGAAACAATGTATTGGTCCATGATAGGAAAATTGTAGTATGATGTTCACAACAAATCGGACATTGCTCATGCAGTTGGCATAGTAGCAAGATTCTCTGCTAATCCCAAAGAAACACATCTAATTGTAGTAAAGAGAAACTTCAGATATCTAAAGGGAACCGAGGAATATGGCTTATGGTTTCCACACAAGGGTGGATTCCAAATCAAAGTCTACACAGATGCAAACTGGGCTGACAACGTGGATGATAGAAAGAGCACAAGTGGTGGTGCATTATTTCTAGGTGCAAGAATAGTATCATGGACAAGTAAGAAGTAGAATTGCATTTCACAATCTAGTGCTGAAGCTGAATATGTTGCAGCTACAATAAACTGCACACAGGTGATCTGGATTAAACAATTGCTAGAAGGTATTAAGGAATAGGTACCTAAACCGATCACAATTTACTGTGATAGTACCAGTACCAAGCACATTTCCATCAAGTATCACTACTTGAGGGAACTTGTATAGAACAAAGAAGTCAGATTAGAGTATGTGTCCACAAAAGAACATATTGCTAATATATTCACAAAGCCATTACCAAAGAGTACCTTTGAGTATCTAAAAGGTATACTGGGGGTTGTACCCCTCCCAGATCATCAGTAATTATCAATAGGAAGTCATCAGTTCATTATGATTCAAAAGGTTAGATCTTATCTTTTATGAACTAATGAAAAGGACTACTGCTTGTAGGGGGAGCAGAGTATGCAAATCTTCCTAATTAGTCTTTTGGAATTCTATTGTCAAAAAGGGGGAGAATATGATTATCTATCATATTTTTTCCATCAATGTCAAAGGGGGAGATTGTTGGCATCACTAACTGATAAGTTCTCTACCAGTCCAAGTATTGTCATTGTTTGGCAAAAGAGGATAGAGAATCTGGCAAAAGAGGATAGAGATTTGTTCTCTATTATAGAGGGGACTCTTCATCAAGAAAGGCTGAGAAATTGGTCACGACACTAAGCATCAACAAATCGGATAATGCACTCAGTAGAGAAGAGTGTATCCTAGTATCAATGCCCTCAACTGGTATAGACAAGTACAAATAAATGCATATCCAACAATTGTCTATAACATAATCGGTAAGAATAGTGCAACCGGTAATCTACCTCACCAAGGGTGTATACCCAGTATATAGCATAAAGAACTCAACCGATATATTATAAGACTCCAGTATGAACCGAGGAAGTCACAGTCAACTGTCTGTTCCAACCAACTCATCTTTACCGAGATTTATTGCAGTAAATTTGAGTGATCTTGAGTTGTCTTGGTGATCGATTTGAGGTGTAGGTAAAGGATTTAAAGCCAGATTCAGTGGATTTAAGATGAAGTGTTATCTCTTATGAAAAAAGGTTGCCTGACATGCAACTGTTGTTTTCTTCATGTAGTAGATGAAGATAGAGCTTGCATCGAATGCGTGCTCAAGAGAACAAACACTTCACCAAGTGATGCATTTGTTGGATCTCAGGATTAGGTCATGCATTTGAGGTGTAGTCAGGGCAACAAAACTGAATATATTCTTATGTCTATTGAGAAGAAGTTTTGCCTTCATTCTACCGAAGAAAAGAGTGAGCCTATATGCTACAGAAGTAAAAGTTAGAAAAGTATCAAGGGTTAGAGAAAATCGATAGAGTAAAAGTTGTGCAAGCCAGCACAATAATAGTTGAGAATACACCTGTGTCAACCGGTGATAATTCTCAGTAGAGCACAAATAGAGATCATACCTGGCTAAAGCAGAGCCTTTTATAAAGATCTTAATTATATTTTTTTCTAGCAAACTACAATAGACAAATCCCAGTATTTGGGTGGACTCTAACAAGTCCCTTATATCAAAATCCCTTAATCAGGTGACATCCTTCAAGGTGTCTGAAGTCCCTTAACCGGGCAGGTCTTAATAGATCTTACTGTAACAAATCCCTTGATTGGGTCGCACCTATCAAGTGCATTTTATCCCTTGACCGGGTAAGCTCTTAATAGGGCGTACTTCAGAAGAGTACAAATATTGTGAGGTCTCCTCACACTATGGTTTTTACCCTAACTGGGTTTCCATGTGATAAATTTGGTGTCACTTTGTGTTTGTTCACTTACTGTTTTGTTTGCTTAGTACTATTTTCTTTGGTGTTGTAAGTTTACTTCACTAGATTAAAGAAAAAGAAAGAATTATTTTTTCAAGTGCTGATTCACCCCTCCCCTCTCAGCACCGGTTGGGACTGTCAAAAAGGTCATTTCCTTCTCAACATTTTAAATTTAATCTTTTGACACTCCCAAAATATTAATTTTGCATCATCACTCAACCATGGAGAAGAAATTATCTGACGACATTAGAGGTGTTAAAATAACTTTGGATAAATGTGGAGGATTTTATTGAAAATGAATTGCAACATTAAAATTTGTAGTAATTACATAATATGATTAAAAGCGTTCATAAATATAGCTCAAAAGACTACTAAATCCATAAATACAATAGTTGCTACAATATGGAGGCAGTGTGAAGTGATGGTATTCAGCACCATGTTACTCATTTAACTGTATTTCTCTATTTTCAAAGACCACTATAAATATTGAGAAGCTGGAAAAATAGCATACCTTCAACCTAAAATAACCCATACCAGAAAAAATATAATAAACTACAATTCCATTCCAACTCATTTAAAAATCCAAATTTGAGAAGCCACCATTAAATCCCATAGAAAATCATCTAAAAAAATAGAAAATACTCTTAAATTCATTCAAGGCCATACAAACCCATACTCATAAAAGTGCAGTGTCCAAATCCTTGAAGGTCACGCATACCACATGAGAATGCTCACCCTAACTTCCATAAATCACAAAAGACACTTTCCAAAATATAGTAAAACTATAAGAATACACCAACAATGAAAATATGAACACAAAAATGTCGCAAACAGAGGAAAAATTAAAGTTACTTTTGTAGCTGGATATGATCTATGTTCCGGAGTAGAATAAGAAATCTTGGATGTCCCATTGGAGATTCACTTTTGTCTTCTCCTGAGTTTGAGATCATATCATTATGTGAGTGTCAATTATAATAATACTCACTCTGCGAGGAATTATAAAGCCATAGAACAACATTCAAATTCCATAGAAAGCCAAGGATATAATTGCAACAATATTTGAATTGGGAGTGAGAGAGGACGTCATCATCCCATAAAATGTGAATTATAGGAATATGAAGAACATGAAGAAAAAGAACCAAAAAAATTTTGTTGCCTCCCACTTGTAGTCAACCATCGCATACACAATTACTCCATATACTACCGCTTGAGTGAAAACATATGGTACTTCAATTAACACCTGCACCAACAACTCTTATTAAAATGTTTAGCCAATAAAGATTCAATATTCTTTTATTATTAAATTGTAGAACAAAAGGATCTCTTATTATGTTTCTAAATTTAACGATATATTAAAAGGAGAACAAACAAAACCAATCTTAATGACTATAAAGAAAATAATTTTGTGTATCTTTTCTTCTTCTCTAACTATTTAGTTTAAATGAATATGGAGATGAGGTTAGCAATAAAGAAGATAAGAAATTTAGGGACAACCGGGAAGAACTTCATGATGATCAAATGATATATGAATACCAAGGAACATATGAGGAACGCCATGAATGAAGTAGTCTATCATCAAGGCTATTTTTAAAATCTGATGTAGTACTCAGTTAGCTGAGGTAGTCTAGTCTTAAAATTCACTTATGATGTGGCAAATTTAATATGTATTTGCTTCCAACAAATTGCCTAGCATACAAGAAGTTGAAGCAAGTTGTAGAACTTATCGAATTTTTCTTTTCATGTGGTGAGTTTAATGTGTGTATATTGGCTTTTTCTACTGTATGCCCTTCTATTTTAGTTGATTCAAAGTGAAGGTTCTAGCAGTTAAAACTTCTTTGGCTAAGGCAGCTTCCAACACACAATAGTTATCATTTTTTCACTGTACTTGTACTTGAAACAAATGATGATGTGTGTTAATTGGATGACTTGTATAACACACCCTATTTTTTGTTATTTGATTACAATGAATTGTTGCTCATTCTTTTCCAACCAAAAAGAAAAAATCTATCTAGTTAAAAATAAATCATCAAATATGTCATGTTTTCTATCTTTTTGTTTTTCATATGGCTTTTTAATATTCAAGTTGTGAACAACTTACTTGTGCAAGTGCACAGGGGAGGGTTGAATACATCCCTACAACCTGTTCTCTATAGACGATTGTTCTTTCAACATCTACAATAGGCTCAACTAATGATGCATTATTCATGCCCAAAAATATTACAGATGCAAACAACGAGCCCATTGCATTGGTAACATTTTTTTGCTCTCCCCTATATCACAAATTACAACTGCCTCCATCAAGCAACATGCCCTTTATCCTGACACCCATACTCACAATCGCAAGTCGATAAACAGCGGCAACGACATCCTAGACATCTTTGGCGACTATGATTTTCTTTCCATTCTCTTCCTGATCTATTTACGTCTCTGCCCCTCCACTCCAACCTCTTACACTAGCCATGCTTCTCACTTTATTCACTATTAAGAATTGAAAGGTGCAGTCTGAAACTACATGATTCTGATTATTGACACACATTTGGCTGTCATAAAATGTGACGTGAAGGAAGATGGTAACCGGCGATTGAAGATAGTTTGCAGGTGCGAGACAAATATACCAAACTTTTGTAGAGAAAACCAGTTTTCAGGCATAAACGTAGTGGTTTCTAGACGTGAGACAAATAAAACGGCGTGAGAAATAAATGCACGACCATATACAAGCTTCCCCGCAGGTGAAGCCTATCGGCTTAATAAATAATTATTTTTTATTTAAAAAATATCTAATTAGTTTTTCACAATATATACGTTATATAAAATTTATTTATATTTAAATATATTTTATATTAATATTTTGAAATATTTTTAAATAATTAATTTTAAAAATATCACATAAATATTACTTAGATTATTGATGGAAGAATGTCTACAAAACAATTTCCAAAAATTCATCACAAAACAATACTCAATAAAAAAAACATGTAATAAGTAAATTTTATTTATCATATATTTCACTCAAGATTTAACTATTTGTTAGAATATACATTTGAAAGGGAATTCAATAATTAATCATCGCATTTATATTTATATTATTTGCAATGAATTAAGAGATGGGCAACAAACTTAGGCTTTCCATCTTGATTAGAGAAATCAATTGCACTGTATTACAAGCAACTACTATTGAAACATATAGTAATTTAAACATTAAATAAGTATTATCTATATACTTTTATTTTATATTTAAACTAATATTTAATAATAAATATTATTAATTTTTTATTTTCTAATTCATTATATTTTATAGAATTTTTTTGTAAGTAGAGAAATAATGTTTATTTTAGTTAAAGTGATTTGGATAGGTGGGAGCAAAATTGTTTGGTAAAGATGTCTTGTCACATGACTTTTTTTATCATAAAATATGTACAAAATGGATTTGTTGAGAAGTCCATGGAAACTTTCAAGAAAATGCAATCAACGTGTATAATATTGTAAGAAGGAGATATTTTCTACACCAAGACAAATTGTGATATTTCTATAAGGATTTAACTCTGTAGTAATTTGAGGCAAACTCATTGACCCAAGCTTCATGAGTAGTGATTCACAAGAACCCATCTCTCATGAGAATGAATGAAACAACTAGCACTCATTACATCTAGGTGACGCTCAAAGAGGTGAAGCGCCAAACTTCCCCGGAGGTTACCCATCTCAGTTTTACTCCATCTTGAGCGTGCTTAACTACAGAGTTTCCTCCATGGGGTTGCAAGAAGAGTGGGCTTAACCATGGAGGGAACTCTGTAGTTAAGCGCACTCAAGCGGGAGTAGTACTGGGATGGGTGACCTCCCGGGAAGTCCCAATGCTTCACCTTTGTGAGCATCATCTAGATAGATGGGTTCTTGTGAACCACTACTCATGAAACATGGGTCGATGAGTTTGACTCATATTACTACATGGTTAAATCCTGATAGAATATTACAAGTGTAAAATATTGATCAGATAAAAATCTTCTCCTTAATTGTGTCAAATAGGATATCTGTAACAAGGTATGACATTTAAGATAACATCATGGAAGGATAATTTTTATATTTTACATCCCTCTCTTTTGTCTTCTCTCTTTGTTCCTTATCTCACTCTATTTTTCCCCTCTATCTTCTTACTTGCCCCCTCCCTCTCTCTTTCTCTCTTTCAAAGGTTTTATTTTATATTTCAATTTATGAAACAATAGAAATTTTATTTATTTCAACCTTTTTTTTTATAGGTAAAAGGCCTGAATGCCAAATGTACAATAATCCAACTCAATAAGAATTGGTATAAACTACCTCTGATGATACTTTTTAACACTATTTAAAATCTATAAAACATCTTCGTATTCCAAAGAAAAGATCTTCGTTGTAACCTTCCAAAATCTCGAATACCTGCAATTCTCGTATCTTCAGCTTTGTCTAAGATCAATAGTTAGTCCTTTTATGCGAAAAATTATTATCTTTAGTAAAACGATATGATATGATAATATAGTATAGAAAGGATAATACTCCTTATTCGCAAAAAGCCACCAAAGTTAGCACTATTAGAATGAACTTTTATAGTGATTTTTAAGATCTTAACTAATCTTAGAGCTGTCAAACATTTCTAATCAAAGAAAGAAATGATTGAGTTTTATAATTCTATTTAAAAATCAATATTCTTTAATCACTTTTAATTGACTGGAATTACATCAAATAGTCAGAGTTCAAAGATGAAAAAAGTAAAATGATAACATTCCTTATTTAAATGATGACCCCGAGATGTAAACAAGAATCTCACATAAAACCTTCACAAAATAGAAATCAAATCAAGGGGAAGAAGTAACATCGGAGTCTGATAACGCATCAAAGGGGTTGTTTGGTTTGATGAACTCTAGATCAAATGGGTGGTCCCACAATAGTGTGTCCCACTTTTTGGCTAACTTTGACATAGAGATCAACATTCTGAGAAAAACCTTCACTTTTGAACACCTGTTGCTGCAAAACTATTAGGAATTTAAAGATGATGTAAACTAGAGTCTTTTAGAATTTTCTTTCTAGTTTCTAAATATATATTTAAAAAATAAATGAAAATTCATTTAAATTCATTTTTCCTTCTCTTTCGAAAAGTGGTTTGTGTGAAAAAACTATGTTTTTAAGGAGTTACTGTCACTTGGATCAACATAACATTTTTTAAAAATATGATAACAATGTAATTATTTTGAGATTATATTTTTAACTTCAATATCTAAAGGATGCAATTGGTTTCATTCATTTTGGGTCAATATTTCATAGTTTATTAAGTTCTAAAGTGATAGTAACTGTAATTTAGACATAAGGTCACTTGGATCGCTCTAACTTGATTTGTGTATATTGAGATTCATTTTTTCTTTTTTTTATAGAAAGGTAACACAAATACTCTTTTCCCACATATTTTTAATAAATTTTTTTTTGTAATTTACTATTTTTCCCGTAGTCTTGAAGAGACAGGTTATTGAATGACCAAACAACCTATGTTTAGTTAAAGTAATATTTAAAAGTGAAAATGAACTCAATATGTATTAAAATTATATTCATTAGAAATATTGTTTTGAATAGCATCATTTGAAATCATATGTTTGAAAAAACCATCTTGTTTGGTCCTTGTCCCAGGCCTTGAAAGGCCATTTTTTTGTAGTTTACTTTTTTTTTTTTTAGGGAAAAATTTCAATTTAGGGGTCTTCAAGCGAAGACCCCCTTCGCTTGAAGGCACGTGAGGGGCTTCATGCGAAGGGTCTTCGCTTGAAGACCCTCATGTGAAAATTCTAGGGGAGAAACACCCCGCTAGAATTTTTCCTAGCCTACTTCGAGCGAACTAGGTCGGCTAGTTATGAATTTGTTTTGTAAAAAAATTTAGAATGGTATAAAACTAAAACATTTTCTATCAATTTTACATTGAATTGCAATAAATTAATTATCTTTTTCTATTATTGATCAATTTTTACAAAGGCTTTTTTTGGAGGATAAAGCGGTGCCACATAGAAGATTTTGGGAGATAAAAGGTATACACACATTTTTAAATTATTCAAGTGTTTAAATTTTTTATGTATTCTTTATTCAAATTATATTTATAGAATGTATTATATATGCATTTGTTTAGGTGTGGATAGAAAAATTATGCATGGTTGCAATAGGATAGAAAAGACGCGTTCTTTGCATTCAGTTATGAGTATGAATTGTCACAATTGGATGTTGAACACTAGGGACTACTCATGCTTTTGTTGTCACTGCATTGCTAATAATTATGAGGAATGCATCAATCAAGACCGTGGATATGTAGGTGCATGAAATCTAGTGCCACTAGTTGTTACTGATACATTTGATAGAGATGAAGATGAAAACTTTGATGATGTCCCTTTGATTTCTACTGATTACAATCATATCTTGGGATTGGTCAAAATTCTAGTAAGTATATATATTTCACATTATATGGTCCATTGAGCTGCATGTATAGATAGATAGATAGATCTATAGACTGAACTAAGTAAATTTTAAGATCTCACATGTATATATAAATTTGTTGTGCAGGAGATGTCTTTGCAGTGATTGCTGAGTGTGGAAATGTAGAAGGAGTTGGTTATTATTTACTGCATTGTATTGCAGAGAGGTTGAAGTTACTTGAACCTGAAGAAAGTGATGGAATGTTGTTCTCCATAGGTTTGTACATACTTTACATCAATATATGGAACTCAATTTGTAAATTTTAAATTTCAACCTTTTAACAAATTTCAAATTTAGTTTGTTTAAATTTATATTGTTAAAATTTGTGACCTGTAGGTTCAATTGTTTTAGAGGGAACATATTTCAAGAAAATCAAAGTAATTAAACATGGTATTCACTTTGTTGATTACCAACCAAAAAATAAGGTGTTTTAATATAGTCACCTAGTAGTTGCCACCTCCATTTGTCTCCATACAGTTAAATCTCAATGTAGACATCGTAAGTGGAGACTAGATAGTGAGGATCATGAGAGAATATTACATGTTCTCCATGAAAGGTCTGAACCACTTGAGTTGGTCTAAAAAGTATAATATGTATACCTATTTCATGTGTTAGGACCTACTTGATATCTCTGGATTAAATTGACTATACTTTGTTTATATTTTATGTATTCTTTGATTATTCAATGATTTTTATGATACTTATTGTCTATTAGTTACATGTATTAACTAGTTATTTTTTATGATATTAATTCTAGATCCCCTTAAGATCTCCCCTTAAGATTTCTTATTAGTTAAAGATCCCCTTGAGACATTAGTTTGAACACTAAAAATGATTAAATTAGTTAGATTATTTATGACGTGTTATTTCTAGAATGAGTTAGAATAGTTATTGTCCATTAGTTACATGTATGAATTTGTTATTTTTTATGATATTAATTCTAGATCCCCGTAAGACCTCCCATTAACATTGCTTATTAGTTAGAATACTTATTGTCCATTAGTTACATGTATTAACTTGTTATTTTTTATGATATTAATTCTACATCCATCTAATCAAATCTAATCAAATGAAACCATCTAATCAACTAAAAGCATCTAATCAACTCATCTAATCAAATCATATCATCAAATGAAATGAAACTATCTAATCTAATCAAATGAAACCATCAAATCAAATCATGTCATCTAATCAAATGCAACCATCTAATCTAATAGGTGTCACATTTGCTAAATCTCTCCTATGAAGATGCTCTGAGCCCACACTAGAGGTAATGTGCTCTGACTGAGTGTCATGAGCATCCTCTGGCTATGAAGTATCAACTGATCCCTACAAATTTAGTACAACAATTAGTTATATACATGTGCATAGTTGATGCAGGGGCATTGTAGGGTACTTGGTAAATCTACATGGAGGTGTGTTGTTTTGGTTCTGTGGTACTCAGTTGCAACTTTAACCAACGGTCTCAGTTATTGAAGGAACTTGGTGGAACTTCTTGTGCTTAGTGGAACTTGTTCTCAATGATGCCTTTGTTGCTCGGTGTTGCTTAGCTTGGTCAATTATTTCACTGGTTCTTGGTTTTTTCTCTGGCACTCAGTTTTTCTGATTTACTGACTAGGGTTCTTGGTGATTTGGTTGGCCGACTTGGTGCATTTATTGTTGGTAGATTTTGTTGCATTCTCCTATGTAGATCTATAGGCCGACATGGAGAATTAAATAATTGTAAGGCTATTTGTGAGTCGACTTGTATTGGATTTAATATTTGTTTGTAGGAGTTAATCATGTCATCCAACCAACTTGTGGCTGAAGATTAGTATTTAAGGAGTGTTTGGGTAGTTATTGAGAAGTCTAGGGTGGCAGATGAAAAGTGAAGTTGTGGAAAAGATAGTGTAGACTTGGATCCTGTGAGATCTAGCAGATCAGATTGAATTTTGATAGTTTTCATAGCAGAGCTAGTGGTTTTCATGCTTGGAGACAAGGAGATTGATTAGTGGCTTGCGAGCACAAGTTCAGATCTCCCTTAGGGTTTCCATCAGTTGCTAATCTGTTTCAAAACTGGGCTAGCTAGAGTTGGATTGGATCATTGTTGATCTTGCAGAATTATTTCTATTTGTAATTGGCCCTAACCCAGAAGGCCTTACAGCTAGGCATGTTAATGAAAATTAAATTAAAGCATTGTGTTGTTGTGTTATTCCACTGTGTTGGTAATTGGCTGCAAGGTTGGACTGTCCTTCATTGCATCCACCATCCTTGAACTACGTCAGGTGGTATCAGAGCCAAGTTGATCTTATTGTGTGAAGGTTGACCTAGCAAGGCCAATCTTGCAAAGTTAATCTTGTTAGTGAAGAAATTGTATGATTTGAGTTGCAAATCCATGACACTGAACTTGTGGAATCTTGACCTGGTTGTTCATGCAAGGTGGTAGGCTGATCTAACTTGCATAGAACTTGGAGGTTGTCACAAGATGGTCGGTGTAGAGTTTTGTTGCTTTGGTTCTTCTTATCTTTAAGGATGCCTCTAAGAAGATTGGACCCTAGAGCAATTTCAGATCTCTATGATGCTATGGAATCAAAGATTATAGAGAAGGTGAAATATGATTTTAGATCTGAGATGGAATTGATGAAGAATGACATGATCGTCGAGATCATGAGAGTTGTTACTGGTGAACCTTGGAATGTTGGTATTGAAGATGGTTATGAGGAAGTTGTTGAAGACTTTGAAGCTATTAGATATAGTGGTGATGACCGCAGAGATAGATATGGTGAAGACCTAATTGGTTGATTGCATAGATCTGGAGCTCGGTTGAGTAATAGTTACCAAATGGAAGTATCTACTTTCTCTAGTACTTTGAAACCTGAGAATTTGATTTATTGGATTGGTGAATTAGAAGATTTCTTTGAGCTAGAAGAAATTGAAGATCCTCTGAGAGTGAGGTTGGCACAGAAAAAATTGAAAGGACATGCTACTCTTTAGTGGAAAGAATTACAAAGAGATAGAGAAGATGAAGGTGAAATGAAGATCAATCGATGGAGGTTGATGGTGACTAAATTGAAAGCTAAGTTCATACCTTCCAACTATGAGTGACTTGTTTAAGAAGTTGCATAATCTGAAGTAGAAAAATTTGATTGTTGAAGATTATACCAAAGATTTCTACAAACTTACTATTTGGTCTAGACACAGAGAACTTGGTAAGGAAAAGCTAGCTTGGTATGTGAATGGTTTGAGATTCAATATTTAGGATGAGCTTGGTATGCTGAAGATTGATTCTATTGAAGATGCTTATAAGTATGCTCTAAAGGAAAAAGATAAGTTGAAAAGGAGACAACATAGTAATCCCCGAGGGAAGGAAAAGATTGATCACTCGATGAAGGAGAAACCGACTGTAGAAGATGAATAGAAACCTATGGAATTGAAGAAGAAGACATGTAGAGTTATCTTTAAGGGTACTTGCTATAACTGTGGTGAAGAAGGACACCGTTCTTTTGAGTGTACACAGAAGAAGCTTGGTGACCGACGAACTGTTGTGGTGAATGAAAACATTTAGAATGAACCTGAATTTGAGAACTTCTTGGTTCAGCGAACATTGCTCGATACAAAGGAGGAACCTTGTCAGAGGAGTAACTTGTTCAGGACTCAGTACAAGTTTGGAGATAAACTTTGTGATGTTATTATTGACAGTGGTAGTACTGATAACCTTGTTGCTGAGGACATGGTTCAAAAAATTGGTTTGAACAGAATGAAGCATCCTTGTCCTTATAGGATTAGCTGGTTACAAGATGATCATGATCTGGAAGTAAGAGAATAGTGCTTTGTTGATGTTCAGATTGGCTAGTATAAGGATCTTGTGTTATGTGATATTGTGGAGATGAATAGTTGTCATATATTGCTCGGTAGACCTTGGAAATATGATTGCAGAGCTATGTATGATTGTATTGAGAATGTGTTTACTATTGAGAAGGATGATAGGAATTTTTCCCTGATGCCTTTGCTAGATAAAACACTTGGTAGGAGAAGTCTGAGTATTGGTAGCCAAGTTGAGTTGGTGGATCCTAAAGGTATGGATGATCAGTATGGAGAACAGACCTGTGTGTTATCAAGGAAAGACTTGAAAAGACAGAGGAAGTAGAAGTGGAAGAGTATGCAAGCTGAAAAGTTGGAAGACTTGTATGTGAAGAATCAATTCGGGGTTTATGTGTGAAATCCTAGAAGATGTTCTTCCAGCATATGAGAACATCTTTTTGAACTTGGGGTGTCTGATGCAAGGGCATTATAGGGTACTTGGTTAATCTACATGGAGGTGTGTTGTTCTAGTTTTGTGGTACTCAGTTATAGCTTTAACCGATGGTCTCGGTTATTGAAGGAAATCGGTGGAACTTCTTGTGCTCGGTGGAAATTGTGCTCGATGATGCCTTTGTTTCTTAGTGTTGCTTGGATTGGTTAGTAGTTTCACTGGTGCTCGATTGTTTTGATTTACTGACTGGGGTTCTTGGTGATTTTGTTGGCCGACTTGGTGCATTTATTGTTGGTAGATTTTGTTGCATTATCTTATGTAGATCTTGATGAAGGGTGCTCCCCTTAATACCACAAACACATAACAGAAATAGAGAAACCACAACAATTTGCAAGAATAGAAAATTGGCTTCTTATTATCTCCACAAATGTGGAATTACAAACTTTCAGAATTACAATATGCAAAGCCACATGGGCATTCCCTTACAATATTCTGTAGGACAAAGCCTCGAACTATTACCCAGATCTACTACCTAGAACTATTCTGAACTGCCTAAGACAATAATACAGCCTTCCTTATATAGGCAATTTTCCACCGCCTGGGAAGGTTCCAAAATTTTTAGCCAATAAGGCCGACTAAACTTAGAATTATTTTATTTTACATTTTATTACATCATACTCAGCTCAAGATAACCTTTGAAACCCGAACAAAAATTTCAAAGAAAATTATTTTTCACCATTTCGGGTGGCCCAACTTCTGAAGACCATAAGTCATCACCAGTTGACCCGATCGGCTATTATAACCCCATTTTGAAAATGCCACGAAGCGCTCTACAGGCTTGACTTGTGTAAGCGCCCGTCACCCAAATTTTTGACCTCATCTGGGGCCTCAAAAGCCTTCAAAACTGAGTTCAAAGTTTCTGTACCCTGCTGCCAATACCGAAAATTTTCAATATCTTCCAATATACACTTGATCTGGCAATGAAACTTTACTGGCAGACTTATATGACCAAAATGAACCTCCAAGAAAGAAATCAGATCATTCTGAGCACATACGAAAATTACCAAAAATAGTAACTTTCCATAAATAGCAGCTCTGCACAAAATAGCCCTTATTGAATACAAAAATAGAAATATTTTTGGGTGATGCAAGATTGCTCTTACACTCAGGATGCTCCTGCATCAGACACCCAAGGTAATTTGAGAAGTGACCCTGTCACGACTCAGGTGTGCAGAGGAAAACTAAGACGGCTAACCTCCTCCTTTGTAAGCCATGATGAATCTTCAACAGGTCATCCTTTCCACTTGACCAGATATTCTTCATATGTCCTGTTCCTTGTGCTTCTGCCAACACGACTGTCCAGTATATCTTCGATCTCCTTAGTGTCTGAACTAGTTGCTAGAATACTCCACTGTGCTGCTGTGATCTCATCTTCAACACCTCCTTCATGATACTCTGTCAAATCTGAAATGTTAAACACTGGTGAAATATTTAGCTCAGTAGGCAATTCTACCTCATATGCATTTCTTGAATCATGTTTCTTCAGTATCCTACATGGTCCAAACTTCTTCATTTTCAGCTTGTTATATGTACAAACTGGAAACCGCTCCTTCCGCAAATGAACCATGACTTCATCACCAACTTAAAATTCCTTATACCTCCTTTTCTCATCTGCCTTAGCCTTATACTGTGCATTCATCTTGGTAATATGCTTCCTCACCTCCCCATGGATGTTCTTCAAGTGTTCTGTAAAATCCTCAGCTTTAGCACTACTTATTTCTCCTTTATCTATCTTCCTCAATTCAGATGCATTTCTCAGACTACTTCCATATACAATCTGGAATGGTGATTTACCAGTGCTCCTATTGATAGAATTATTGTATGAAAATTCCTCCTGTGGTAAAATCAAATCCCATCCTGTTGGCTTATCTCCAACCAAACATCTCAGCAAATTTCCCAAACTTCTATTCACCACCTCTGTCTGTCCATCAGTCTGTGGATGATGTGATGAACTGAACTTCAAATCTATCTTCAACTTCTTCCATAATGTACACCAGAAATATCCAACAATCTTAGTGTCCCGATCTGAAACTATGGTCCTTGGCAAACCATGAAGTCTCACTACTTCTCTGAAAAATAATTCTGCTACATGAACAACATCATTAGTCTTCTTGCAGGAAATGAAATGTGCCATCTTTGAAAATTGGTCAACTACTACAAAAATTGAATCATGTCCCCGCTGTGTCCTCGGTAAACCAAGAACAAAGTCCATACTGATATCCTCCCAAGGCTTCTCTGGTATAGGTAATGGCTGATACAACCCTGTATTCTGCTTCACTCCTTTCGCCATCTGACATACTCTGCAACTCTGTACAAACTTCTTCACATCTTGCTGTAATTGTGGCCAATAATAATTCTCACCAACCAAAGCAAGGGTTTTATCACGACCAAAATGTCCAGCCAATCCTCCACTATGCTTCTCCTTGATGAGATTCTCCCTCATAGAACTTCGTGGAATGCACAACTGACTCCCTCTGAATAGCATATCATCTTGGATGATAAAATCCAGCCATTTCGTCCTGTCTAGAGTAACAGGTTCTGTACAAGCCTTCCAAGCTTCACCAAAATTAGGATCCTCTGGATACAAATTCTTGGGTTCCTTGAACCCAACCACTTCAATCTGCATTTCTGTCAGCAATAGTTGCCTTCTGCTAAGAGCATCTACAACCCTATTAGACTTTCCACTCCCGTGTTTCAAAACAAATGTATAACTCTGCAAAAACTCATCCCATTTCAAATGCCTCTGATTCAACTTTCCTTGACTATTCAAATATTGCAAAGCTTGATGATCAGTATACAAAACAAACTCCTTAGGAAGTAGATAATGTCTCCACTTCTTTAATGCCTGAACTATAGCATAAAATTTCTAATCATAATCATAATATTTCCTCTTGGCATCATTTAACTTCTCACTGAAATAAGTAACAGGTTTACCTTCTTGGCTCATAACAGCTCCTATTGCAGTACCACTAGCATCACAATCTACTTGAAACACCTTATTAAAATCTGGAAGTGCTAAAACTGGTTGTTCTGTAACTTTTTGTTTCAACAATTGAAAACTCTTTTCTGCCCCATTAGTCCACTTAAACTCTTTTCTATCCCCTCTCATTGTTTCAGTCAAGGGTCCACAAATACTGCTAAAATTTTTGATAAACTTTCTGTAAAAGCTAGCTAGACCATGAAAAGATCTTACCTCAGTAGCACTCCTTGGAGTAGGCCATTCAAGGATAGCCTGTACCTTCTCTGGGTCCATATTTAGACCTTCTGCTGAAACTACAAATCCTAAATACACCAACTCTTTCTTCACAAAACTGCACTTCTTCAAATTAATCAACAATTTCTCTTCTCTCAGCTTCTCAAATACCATACGAATATGCATCATATGCTCCTCCAATGTCTTACTAAAGATCAAAATATCATCTAGGTAAACAATGACAAACTTACCCAGAAATTCTTTCAGAACCTCGTTCATGAGCCGCATGAAAGTGCTTGGTGCATTGGTTAGCCCAAAAGGCATGACTAACCACTCATATAGTCCTTCCTTTGTCTTGAAGGCAATCTTCCATTCATCTCCTTCTCTGATCTGAATCTGATGATATCCACTTTTTAGATCTATCTTTGAGAAATACATAGCTCCACTCAAACAGTCCATAATATCATCCATTCGTGGCAATGGAAACCTGTACTTGATTGTGATCTTGTTTATTGCCCTAGAATCTGTACACATCCTCCATTCTCCATTCTTCTTTGGTGCTAATACTGTTGGTACAGCACAGGGACTCAGACTCTCACGGATCAATCCTTTCTATAACAGTTCATGTACTTGTCTGTTCAACTCCTCACTTTCTGCAGGTGTCATTCTGTGTGCTACCTTATTTGGCAAACTCACTCTTGGGATCAAGTCCATCTGATGACTGATCTTCCTGACTGGTGGTAATCCATCAGGCACGTTATCGGATACAATATCTTAAAACTCATTCAACAAATCTGCAACTTCTACAGGAACATCTTCTACTTCCTCTTTACCAGCTTTTGGAATTAAAGCAAAACATACATGCTCATGCCTCATACCATCTAGAAAATTTCTTCCATCAACAAAAGTTATCCTTGCATTACCACATACCTTTTCTTCAGTCTCCTTCAATGGTTTTAGCTTATGTCGCACTCCATCCTTTGTCAGGGAATAGGTATTCGCACGACCATCATGTACAACACATCTGTCAAACTGCCATGGTCTACCCAACAACATATGACATGCATCCATAGATATGATATCACACAATACCTCATCTTGGTATCTGCCAATCTTGAACTTCACCAGGCATTGTTCATTGACCATGACCTTGTGGTCATCCTGTACCCAGGCAATCCGATATGGATGTGGGTGTTTCTGTCTCTTGAGCTTCAACTTTGTCACCATCTCTTCTGACACCAAATTGTCAGTGCTTCCACTATCGATAATCACATCACAACATTTACCTTCACACTTGCACCTGGTGCGAAACAAGCTCCTCCTTTGCTCCGGTTCATTCTCACCACTCAACAGGACTCTTCTGTTAATCAATGTTTCTCCTCTTTCAGCATCTTCAGAATTTGATGATCTGGCATCTTCATCTACATGTGCAACTCTGGCCTGGCCCTCATTTCTCCTGTCTGTTCTGCCTTGGTGCTGAGGACATTCAAATGCCCTATGACCTTCTTCTCCATAGTGAAAACATGTTCCACGGAAGCCACCTCTTCTAGATCCTTGTCCTCTTCCTCTTCCTCTTTGATCTTTATTATTCTGATCCTGGAAGTGATTGGAATTATTTCCTCGCTAATTCTGACTGCTACTGGCCTCATCCTTCTTTTTCAAATCTTCATTTCGGCCACCATATGACCGTCCACTACGACCTCTTCCATTTTGTTTGCTCTCAAACTTCTTGTTCAACTTTTCCTCTACTTTTAGGGCAAACTGGTATGCCTCTTCAATACTGTTCATTCGAACCAGATTCAGCTCCTCCTGAATGCTTGGCCTTAACCCATTAAGGTATCGGGCAACTTTCTCCTTATTAGCTTCTGCATGGCCTATTCTGATGAGAAGTCGATAGAACTCCTCTGTATACTCCTGAACAGATCTTCCTGCTTGCTTCAAACTCTGCATTTTCTTCAGTAGGTCAAGCTCATAATCAACAGGAATGAACTGTCAGTTCAATTTATCCACCATCCGATCCCATCTCATGATTTTCTCCTTTCCCCTTCTATTTCGCTCCAACTGAATCTCTTGCCACCATATCTTCGCATGACCTTTCAGTCTGGCCTTCGCAAATTTGACCCTATCAGGATCCTCAATATCTTCATACTCAAAATATTCTTCACATTCATTGATCCAGTCGATCAATTCCTTTGGGTTAAGATTTCCAGAAAATGTAGAAACTTCAATCTTAGGTCTTTTCCCAATCTTGGAAATCGCCCGAAAAAGTCTTTCTTCCTCCTAGTTCACAATTTCAACTTCTCCTTCTTGATATTCTTCTTCGGCTTCATCCTCACTTTCATCTCTAACATTAAGATTCATTCCTCTACGAATCTCTTCTTGCAATGCTCGTACTTTTCCCTATAGCTCTCTAACCTCAGGTGTCACAGCACCAGCTCTTCCACCACGTTCTCTTCGTGGAGGCATTTTCGCGATGCGCACTGAAACCCTAACCACGGTCCTGGTGCAAACTACCTCACAGTTGGTGATCTATTTACACACTCAAGAAAACCTGCTCTGATACCACTTGATGAAGGGTGCTCCCCTTAATACCACAAACACATAACAGAAACAGAGAAACCACAACAATTTGCAAGAACAGAAAATTGGCTTCTTATTATCTCCACAAATGTGGAATTACAAACTTTCAAAATTACAATATGCAAAGCCACATGGGCATTCCCTTACAATATTCTGTAGGACAAAGCCTCGAACTATTACCCAGATCTACTACCCAGAACTATTCTAAACTGCCTAAGACAATAATACAACCTTCCTTATATAGGCAATTTTCCACCGCCTGGGAAGGTTCCAAAATTTTTAGCCAATAAGGCCGACCAAACTTAGAATTATTTTATTTTACATTTTATTACATCATACTCGGCTCAAGATAACCTTTGAAACCCGAACAAAAATTTTGAAGAAAATTATTTTCCACCATTTCGGGTGGCCCAACTTCCGAAGACCATAAGTCATCACCAGTTGACCCGATCGGCTATTATAACCCCATTTCAAAAATGCCATGAAGTGCTCTACAGGCTTGACTTGTGCAAGCGCCCGTCACCCAAATTTTTGACCTCATCTGGGGCCTCTAAAGCCTTCAAAACTGAGTTCAAAGTTTCTGTACCCTGCTGCCAATACCGAAAATTTTCAATATCTTCCAATATACACTTGATCTGGCAATGAAACTTTACTGGCAGACTTATATGACCAAAATGAACCTCCAAGAAAGAAATCAGATCATTCTGAGCACATACGAAAATTACCAAAATAGTAACTTTCCATAAATAGCAGCTCTGCACAAAATAGCCCTTATTGAATACAAAAATAGAAATATTTTTGGGTGATGCAAGATTGCTCTTACACCCAGGATGCTCCTGCATCAGATCTAGAGGCCGGCATGGAGAATTAAATAATTATAAGGCTATTTCTGAGCCGATTTGTATTGCATTTAATATTTGTTTGTAGGAGTTAATTATGTCATCCAGCCAATTTGTGGCTAAAGATTAGTATTTAAGGAGTGTTTGGGTAGTTATTGAGAAGTCTAGGGTGGTAGATGAAAAGTGAAGTTGTGGAAAAGATAGTGTAGACTTAGATCCTACAAGATCTAGCAGATCATATTGAATTATGATATTTGTCATAGCAGAGCTAGTGGTTTCATGCTTGGAGACAAGGAGATTTCTTGGTGGCTTGTGAGCACAAGTTCATATCTTCCTTAGGGTTTCCATTAGTTGCTGATCTGTTTCAGAACTGGGCTAGCTAGAGTTGGATTGGATCATTGTTGATCTTGCAGAACTATTTTTGTTTGTAATTGGCCCTAACCTGGAAGGCCTTACAGTCGGGCATGTTAATTAAAATTGAATTGAAACATTCTATTGTTGTTTTATTTTGTTGTGTTGGTAATTTGCTGCAAGGTTGGACTGTCCTTCTTTGGATCCACCATCCTTGAACTACGTCAATAGTATATATTATGTAAAGTGCTTGAAATATATACATACATGTTACAAGTGTACACATGCATGTTTAAACCTACATATATTTAAAAATTACCTGGCCACTAGTAGGTGTCACATCTACTTAATATCTCATATGAAGATGCTCTGAGCCCACACTAGAGATAATGTGCTCTGCTAACTGTGCCTACAAAATATTATACATTGAACAAACATTAATACACACATCTACACTTAATTGTTCACTAAAACTCCTAGAAAGGAGAAAAGAAAACTTTATAGACCTAGGTCTTAGAAGCAGGAGGATCATCAGCGCACTGCACCATCATATCATCAACAAAAATTGCATCACCCACACCACCTCCAGTCCTGAATGTCTCTAGTAATGAAGAGTGTAGGGGTGTGTGTAGCTAGGAGGGGAGTAATGTAGAGCCTGAACCACTAGGATGCAATAACAAATCCATAAATGATCCAACATCAGTGCTAGTGTCCACCTAACTCAACCAGCGCAACTACTCATCAAATGTGTCTAGGCCCTCAATTGTGATGTGTACATCTCCAACTCATATACTTGGCTCTATAGCTGCAGACTGATCAGTGGGTGTAGAGCACTCTGCAGAGTGTTATGAACTATGTTGGGCCTGACTAGATGGTGTGTCTTGTGTTGGTGGAACTACAGGATCCCATGCAAGTCTAATGACATCTTTGATTGACTGTACTGGGATCCTCTACATGTCAGCAATATAATAATATGACTATAGGAGATCCTCCAAAAATTAAAGCGCCACATCTAAATGACTATGTATAGAAAGCGCTTGTATCTCTCCAAGTGGAGGAAGACCTACAGTTCTATATGCCTCATTACTGACCCCTATAGAAGTACTAGATGAAGCCTTGAAAGATGATCTGGCTTGACTCATTCTAGTCAAAATATATCTTCCCATTATATCCAAAGTAATGGAGGTGGTTGCAAAAGTAATCTCCCCTATCCTATTTGTTGACTTAGTGGTCAACACCTCCTTAGAGATTCGTGACATGGCTTAACCACCTCCCGTGGATCAGGTTAAATCTAGCATTTGTGTCAGGCATTGATAGTTAGAGCTTTTGGTGCAATGGAAAATGATTCCAACAATTGGTATCAAAGCCTTAGGTCATGGGTTCGAGTCTCCCTTCAGTGGGTGTTAAAGGCTCAGTCAGTGTTGAGGGGGAGATTGTTGACTTGGTGGTCAGCACCTCCTTGGAGATTCATGACATGGCTTAACCACCTCCTGTGGATCGGGTTAAATCTGGCATTTATATTGGGCATTGACAGTTCAAGCTTTTGGTGCAATGACAAATGATTCCAACACTGTCCACTACTCCCCTGTAAGAAGCAATGATCACTCTATCTATAGTAGCAACCATCGTCAGTGCCACTACTGGAGTCCTCTACCCAACTAGATGTCTATGAGAATGTACAACTTGATCATCCCTATGATATTGATCACGGTCTGCAACTCTACCGTTCCCCTGACCATAATATTCAGGAAGATCTAAATAGTTGACCCTGAGTCCCAAACATAACTCATCATATAACTGCTATGCAAAATATAAAGGAATCTGGTTGTTATAAGGACAAAAACCACATGCTACAAGAAAATGAGGGTATATCATGCATGCAATCTGAGGAATCTCACACTATTTTATCTAATACACCCTCACCTTGGGCTTCCCCTCATAAAATGGGAAAACCTCTTATTTGATGATTTTTTTGGGGACACAGCTCTGAACTGTCTCCAAGTAAATATCACCCAAGAGCTCGACTCTCAACTCTCAAAAAATACTATCAACAACCTGAGGCGTGAAGGAAGAGTGGGATCTCAATCTAGTAGTCATCTCCTCCAAACTCCTCAATACAGTGACACAAGTATCTTTGTATATGCTATCTGGCAGAGATGTACAGATGGACTCTCTAAGTCGAACCATTTATGTCTCAACAGTTTGAAAAATAGTCACTAAATCATGAGTGTGAGGTGCATCCTAAGGTGGTATAGCTTGGCTTGGTACATCTTGAGGTGGTACAACCTAGACTAGTACATCTTGAGGTGGTACAGCCTAGCCTGGTACAATGTGAGGTGCTATAGCTTGGGCTGGTACATCTTGAGTGGCCATCTAGATGTAATATGCAAAAGCTAAGTTTTAATAATTAATTACTTGATTACATGTTATAACTGCGTGTAAATGGAAACAAATATCTGAATATATTAAATTATACTTAAATTTACAATACTAGAGTGTACTAATGGTCCTAAAGGGTCCTTGAATGTACTAATTGGTATTAATTGGTCCTGTTAGGGATTTTTCTTATCGGATCAAACTGACCTTGAATTTAGGCTTCTTTGAGGCTGATTCAAACAAGAGAAAGACCTAATTACTGAGGATTGGATAAGATCCTCCTTCATTTTTGAGCTCCACATACTCAGGAAGGTATTACCTTTTAATGATAACTGATTACATAGTATTTATATGAGTGGACACTGATCTGCTTTGAATTCTTCTTACTGCATCAATCTATAGAATACTCTGCATATGACCATGATCAATTTGATGTAGAGTTTAACCAGGAAAAACATGATTGTAAATAGAGCAAAGATTAGTGAATTAAGGATTCTCATCCTTCTTCCTTTTAAGGAGGGGCAACCTAAATGATTCTCTCTTCAAGGAATCAAGAAATGTAGACTATGTGCCTTTGGGGACAGTCCTATCTATTTTATGCAGTAAACATAAAATGAAAAATATACTGGTAATGATATGAAAGTTTCAATTTCTTCTCTGAAGATTTGTGAAAGATAAAACCATAAGAAACAGACACCAAACCAGTGCCTTATCCAATGGGCAAAAGAAATCTAAATGCAAATCAACCTGATAATTCTAAAAGAGATACAATAGTATGCCTTGCATACGAGCCACAAATCCAAATAGATTGCGTTACAAACTATTATGTTAACCAAATGCTTTTATCATCAAAATCCATATAGATATATCTACTCCTCAAGATGAACTATGAGAACTTTTAATTCTTTCCTTGAAAGAAACTCATAAATCAAACAAGCAAGCTACTTTACAACTGGTATATTTTAAATGCCTAACATGTAAAACATACAAGAGTACAATATAAAGGTAGAGAAACAACACCAGTATATGGTAGGAGTTGCAGTGTATTTGTATTAAAACCAACTAGCCAATTACACTTAGAATTCTTTCACTCAAGAGATCAAACACAAAGCTTGGAAATCTGCTTCAAAGCAATTATGTTCAAATTCTTCTATATCTTTCTGATAGAACCTCTAGAACCCCCAAAAAATTAGAATAGTTGCCATATATATCACTAGTCATCTTGGAATCCCCCAAAATTAGGATGCAACAAGCTACGGATGACTAGGGCTAGGGTTAGGGTTTTCACCCACCAAACCAACTAAATTCAATCAAAAATTAATACACTGGATGAAAACCAAGCAACCTAGAGAAAACAGATCCAAGAATGATCTCCATTAATGATATTTCTCAAAACAAGGTACCAAAGATCATGAATTCACCATGCTAATCAATCTGATCAACCACCTACAACATGCCTTGAGCAACTGGTTACCCACTTTTCATGATACAAATCCTTTTGCAATCAATCATCAAACCCTTTGGACTATGTCATGACAGTTGACAAAATCAAATCTACCAGATCCAGCCGCCCAAACATTCAATTTCAGTCCTTAGTTGCTGAAAAACCCTTAAACTATTTGAATTTGGAAGAAATAGCTAGTTTATGGCACTAGACAACATATTAATGACCATCATTCAAATCTAAATCAAATTTATATCCCTACCATCAGATCTTCCTACTTTTCCTAGGTTTCATTTTGTCTTTAGTCGCGAGATCGCTAGACATCTTATTTAACTTTAATTATTCTTAGCGATTCGGTGACTAAACAGTCTCAAGATCTCGCGGTCTTCTCCCAAACCACCAAACTTTTCAAAGATCACCTGACTGAAGAAACTTTAAGTCGTGCAATCAAAACACTAACTACATTATTATTGGGAGACTACGCGACTGCAGGGACACTAACTATCTTTATACCCTTTGAATTTATTTGGAGATTATGAGACTAAGACCATATTCTTAGTCGTGGAACACTTTTTCTTCTTTCCCTGATCTAGCGACTACAGGAGCTCCTCCAAATTTTTCTATCTGGTGACTGGGTGACTAAAGTCTATCTCATAGTCGCGACAACTTTATTAACCTTCTAAAAATATTTAGCGATCACCCAACCTAGAGATCTAGCGACAAGCATGGAGTCTCTTAATCGTGAGAACTTTTTGACTTTTCAACTTCTTTCTGAGACTTCGTGACTACCGTCGATCACCATCTTCTCTTCATCCTACAGTTCTCATTAAATCATGAAAGAATTCTTGACTTAACAATTTGTTCCAGCGACCACGAGACCAACCGTGTCGCTGAATCGCTAAAGGTTTATCATTTAACTACCAGAAACCTGAGATTCCAAGACTATACAGTCGCTAGATCACTGAATCAAATACTTAACTGCTGGAGCAAACAAGATGTTAACCCTTCTTAACCCAACACTATCTGGAGACTTGGTGACAAAGAGCTTCGCTGGATCTCACAACCTTTTTATTGACTAGGGTTAAGTCCTGAGAACATGCGACTGAGACAAATCTCCAAGTCGCGAAAAGATTTCATAACCTCGGGTTAGATTCAGAGATTAAATACTGGCCCTTGATCTTCAACTCTATCTTGTAGCCATCGATGGTCCTTGCTCAATCTCAAGATGTAAGATGACTTAACCGTTAAATTAAGAGATTGAGCAACTGAAGATATTTATAACCGCCCTCCAGGTCACTGGATGTTTTGCACTTAACTGTTGGATTCAAGAGACTGCGAGACAACCTTCAATCAC
The DNA here is from genome assembly GCA_027943335.1 of Chamaecyparis obtusa. Lineage (NCBI taxonomy): Eukaryota > Viridiplantae > Streptophyta > Pinopsida > Cupressales > Cupressaceae > Chamaecyparis > Chamaecyparis obtusa. The sequence continues at coordinate 941,400 of BSBK01003769.1, read as the reverse complement.
CAGATCGCAGAATACCTTATAACCTCTAAATCTACTAAGATCAACGGTTGTCACATGATCACATAGCCTGGGAATATTTCATGTGATCACGCGCCAGCCATTAGATCAAAAGTAATCTGAAAGTCAGGCCCCGCTGACAGCGCATCCAACTCACTGCTCTGCAATGAATAAGAAATGGACACCTGAGCATAATTTGACTGTATATCCACTTGTATTATCTTCATAAAATGGGCCTACCATAACGCGACTTAGTGACTAAAGAGAATACATAAACTTCTAGCAGAGTCGCTGAATGTTTGGGATTAAACTGCCAAGAATAGGAGACTTCACGACCAAAGGAAAATCGAAGTCACCGAATAGAATGGCAAACCACATGAAGACTCAGAGAACTGGTGACTAACCAAGAGGGTAAAGCGCACATGCGCTTACAATCACATAAGTGGCCCAAAAAAGGTAATGAAGAATTAGAATAGGGCCAAGATAAATTAGGGTTTTCCCTTCTAACGGCTAGAAATATGAAATGAGACCTAGGGTTTTTTGATTTTCAGGATATTCAACCTAGAAAACCCTAAGGACTATAAAATTTTCAAAAAAATCCATGGCTTTCAGGACAAAAGGAAAAAATAGAGATTTAACCAACAGTGGCTCTATCTGAGGATGTTGAAATGCAAGTTTAAACAAGAACCATAGATCTCTGGGACATAGACCAAAAACCGCACTAACCTAAAATAGGAATGGAAACACACGACCTGAAAGGGAACAAACCTATACAAAATTTACAAGAGATTTACATATGCATGAGAATCAAAAACTTAATTGAAGAAAGGTTTCAAGAATTGCCCATGCATTGGCAACTCATAAATTTCATCATCCATATTCTTCAACAAGTAGGAGTCCTTTCCAAAACTCTCATGAATCACAAAAGGACCAAGCCATAATGATTCAAACTTTTTATGTTTCCCTTTATCTTTTGCTCTTACATTCCATTGAAGCACTAAGTCATCTGGTTTGAATTTTATGGTAGTTTCTCTTTTGTCAAACAGGTATTTCATCTTTTGTTGCAACTTGATATTTCTCTTTTGACTCTCCCTTCTTAGTCCATCTAATTCAGTCAATTGCATGAATTTGTTCCGCATTGGCTCTGAGACATCCAATTCCTCATCTTGAACAAACTTGTAAATTGGAATTAGATTATTTATGGGTAACCTTGACTTCAAACCATATACAAGCTCAAAAGGAGACCTCCCAATGGCTTTCTTCACTGTGATCCTATCTACCCATAAGGCCAACTTCAACTTAGAATGCCAAGCTCTCTTATTTTTCTCAAGTGTTTTCTTCAAGATTGTCAGAATGCTTTTGTTACTAGATTCAGCCTATCCATTTTCTTGAGGATGATAAGGAGATGAATAAGATGTTATGATCCCATTGTTTTTACAAAACTCCTTGAACTCATCTGATCTAAAACACATTGCATTATTTGTGATCAATTTCATAGGGACACCAAATCTGGTCAAAATATTGTCAAGTAAGAAATCACACACTACTTATTGCCTTATTTGTGGGAATGGCCTCTATCCATTTTGTGAAGTAGTCGATAGCAACAAGTAGCCAACTATGTCCTCCACTAGATTTCTCAGCAAATTCACCTATGAAATCCATTCCCCACATGGAAAATGGTGCCTCAACAGCTATTGGGTTTAACAATAGTGCTCCTAAATATTTTAATTTAAAGCAAATTTCTGACAGGCTTCACATTTCTTAACAAATTGGAAAGAGTCCTTAAACAATGTAGGCCAAAAGTAGCCATCCCTTAAAATCTTATGAGTAGTAGTCCTTGCCGAATAATGCCCTCCACAAACACCAGCATGCATTTCACTCAAAACCTTCTCTACTTGACACTTATCAAGGCAAAATAGCAAGACTCCATCTCTATTTTTCCAATACAAGTCCCCTTGTATCAGTGTATACTTCTGAGCTTGCAATTTTAGGGATCTCTTTTGATTATCTATCATATATTCTGGGCATTTGGCATTCTTAATGAAATATACAATATCAGTATAGTATGGTTGCAACTCAATACTTGTTATTATCATATCTGGAATTCTTTCATTGTTAACCTGGACCAAATCCATATTCTCTTCAGTCATCAATTTTGCCAAGCCTTGTCCTCTTACAAGCTTAGTGATATGGATTTCCAAATTGAATTCTTGAATCCTGGTGATCCATTTGCATCTTTTACCAGTAAGTTCAGACTGAGTAAGGACATCTTTTACTGCTACATGTGGGACATATGCCACTATCTTAGCACAAACCAGATAAGGTTTGAAAGATTTGACTACTTTTACCAGTGCACATGCCTACTTTTCCATCATCTCATAATTCAACTTAGTAGCTTGTAAAGATTTACTAAAAAATTCAATTGGATGCTCAAAACCCTCTTCATCCTTTTGTAATAATACAACAGTAATGGTGTGAAATGATGCAAAAGAGAAAAGTGAAAAAGGCTTGGTATAATCAGGACACCTAAGCACAGGTGCCTACTGAACTACTTCTTTAATCTTATCAAATGTACTCTGAGCTTCTATAGTCCATTGAAACTTGACATCCTTCTTTAGCAACTTTACTATGGGTTTGACAATTTCAACAAAATTTGTAATGAATCTCCTAACAAAATTGATTTTTCCTAAAAAGGATTGCACCCCTTTAAGATTTTTGGGTGCTATAACTCTTTTGATAGCTTCAACTCTCTCTGGATCAATTCTTATTCCCTCTTTTGATACAATGTGTCCTAGCAACTTTCCCTCTTTGATTGCAAAGTTACACTTCTTTGGATTCAGAGACACACCATATTCTAGAGCTCTGACAAAAATCTTTTCTAGATGTGAGCAATGATCAACAACCCATTTAGAATAAGTAGTTAGGTCATCCTGGTACACAACCATAAACAAGTCTATATATTCTTTGAAAGCAACATACATGGCCCTTTGAAAAGTTGCTCCAGCATTTCTAAGGCCAAATGGCATTCTCTCATATACATAGGTTCCCCAAGGTGTTGTGAATGCTGTTTTGAATTGTTCAGATTCTTTCACCAACACCTGGTTATATCCAGAGAAACCATCCATCATAGACAATAACTCACATCTAGTGAATTTATGCAACATAGCCTCCATGTTGGGCAGTGAATAATTGTCCTTCAATGATGCAACATTTAGATTCCTAAAGTCCACACACAATCTAATATCACCATTCTTCTTTCTAACTGGGACTAAGTTAGATACCCAAGTTGAATTCCTTATAGGTTGGATTATTCCCACATCACTCAACTTGGTCAGTTCTTGTTGCATTTTAGGAGCCAAAATTGGGTTAATGGGTCTTTGCTTCTGTCTAAATGGTTTAACATCTTGCTTTAATGGGATCTCATGTTGGAACATATCCTCTCTATAAGCTTTTAGGTCATCATAGGACCATCCAAACACATGCTTGTACTTTCTTAACAACTTTTTCAAGTTATATCTCAGCTGAGGGGGGCTAATCCTTTCCCAATATAAACCATTTGAGGTGCATTATGTGATCCCAAATTTACTTCCTCCAGATCTTTAGCCTTAGCACTACTTGCTTTTGACATATAATCATTTTGACTACTATATAATGCTTTTAATTCAGTCAAACCTTTAGGTATATGATTTGAACTCAACTGGATTACCTCATTTCCCATGACCATGTCTTTACCTTCAACTTCCTCAACTAGTGTGTTGCAGTTTATAAGTTGACCCTCATATATGTCAAGGCATTGCATACATTTCAAGATGTCATGATCATCCTCAAAGACCCGCCAATTGTAAATGTTGTCTACAACAACTGGTCTACTTTTTATTTCAACTATTGACACTCCAAACAAAGTTGAATCATCCCTTTTCAAAGCAACATTGGCCAAAAAATCAGCCATTATGTTCTTGGATCTTTCCACCCAACATATATTAAAAGCATCAAACATTTCAATCTAATCCCATATTACATGTTTATACATTTTCAATCTATCATTCTTAACAACATACTTAGATCGAACTTGTGCTGCCACAAGCTCAGAATCACCAAAAACCTTTAGACATTTTATCCCATGTTTGATAGCAATATTCAATCCCAATGACAATGCTTCATATTTAGTAGTATTATTTGTGTCTTGAAAAGTCAATGAGAATGAATACTTAAAAGTGGTACCTGATGGAGATATGAATAGAACTCTAGCTCCTGAGCCTTCTTTTGAGCAAGCTCCATCAAAATACATCTGCCATAGTCCATTTTGTTGTTCTTTCAGTTCTAGAGCTAGCGGATCTGAATCTTCTTTTTGTGAAATGACCTTTTCCACTCTAAAATTTTCCATGTCAACATCCACACAAAAATTCAACTCATCCATATTATTTAGCTCTATCATGTGTGGGGTTCTGCTTTCTCTAGATACTCTCACATTGTCACCATCAATATTGAAAGTTGCAAAGGATAAATCACACTGAATACTACTTCCCATTGAAGCACTCCATCTTCTTGACAATAACATTCCATAATGAGGTGGGATATCAACCACCAGAACACTCATTGTTAACAACTTGTCAGGGAAGGATGCCAATCTGTAAGACAATGCCTTTATAGTACCAATAACAGGGACCTCTCTTGAATCCATAGCCTAACATCTTCCACGAGAAGTATCTACTTTCAAACCCAAAGATCTCATTATTTCTACAAGCATAACAGTATTAGAGGCTCCTGAATCGATCATACAATTTCTTAACAACTTTCCATTTACTATTAGGGACAGAAAGAAAGGATCAAAAGTTCCTGTCACAGTATTAACAACATTAGTATCCAAATAAATTTGAGGGATCTCAGAGATAATCTCTCCACATTGGTTCTCAATTGAATCACTTGCAACAATAGCCATTCTACTAGTCTTGGTGGAATTTTGGGCATCAGAAGGAAGGACTCCCTTCGCCCAACTCAAAGCCTTGTCTTTATGCTCTTCTATTCTCATCATTTCTAATAAGGGGATTTTGACAATAATATGTGACAACAGTTTTCCCATGTCAACTGGAACATATTTGGGGTCAACTACATCTTGCTTAATGATAGTAGCCTCCTTATTTTCTTCATGTTATATAAGGCCATGCTAATCCTTGTTTAGGGTTTTGACCTCTTTTTGGGCAAAAACAATAGTCTTCTACAGAGGTTTTTGCTTTACTATGTAAGTCACATTAGGGGGAGAAAATGTTACATTCTTCTTGATTTTAGTCCTGCTAACAATATCTACAACCTCATTTTTGTCTTGAGTTTGTTTTACATCTTTGTCTGTCCTTTTGATGAATATATTGGATGATCTTTGACCTAAATCACCCACCACTCTATTTCTCAAATTGTAGTTACTCTTCGCTTGGGTGACCATGTCTATTGTGATTTGTGCAATTTCTTCATCAGAAGGTCTTCTCAACACTACCGGCTCCTCATTTCTTAAAGTGTTACACTGGACTTCATCCAGGTAACTGTCTTCTTCATCAGAAAACACTTGATGATGATAAATCTCATTTCTGACCTAAGAACTATAGACATCCCGACTTTCATCTTCTTCAGTGGAATCCATTTCATCATATATGTATGAAGAGGTCATACTAGATCCTTGATCATCATAAGACTCCTCATTGTTGTTGTCTTGCTCCTCATCTACAGAAACACTTTGAGCAATTGCACAGTAATAGGGGTCATGAGGTGATTGGAAAACAATGCACTAGGGGACATCATCATTCATATTTACTTTATTTATATGCAATGGGTCTGGGGTCTTATCATTTGGTTTATCCTTTCTTTCAGGGAACACTGGCTTCCCATCTTTCCACTGAGTGTTGTAGGGATCTAGTTCTGCATTCTTGGTAACTTGTTAAAGTTATTGAAGGATGGCCTATCATTTCCCTACACTCTACTATTCCTTGCTTCATTAGGCTTTAAATCTTTTATCGCTTTCAAAATTTTCTTCAGACTATCATCATCTTTTGGTTTTGTATCAGACTTCCCTGGTTCCTTTCTATTTGAGATTGAAGGTTTATAATCCTCCCTCCTTCCCAACTTTCTTAATATTCTTCTATTGCTTTCTATATTTATGGCCAACTTGTAAGCTTCTGCAAGATTTCTAGGATTATTATCTCTCAAAAGATATCCCATTTTTGAATCAAAAGCATTTAGGTAAGTGACCAAACAAATCTTGTCATCTAGTCTGGTAACTTGCAATAATTTATGCATTGCCTTCTGAAATATGACATTAAACTCAACAACACCCTCATTTGGATTTTTCTTGATATTGTTGAATTCATTAAGCATGAAACCTTCATTGGTTTTATCACCATATTGTTCTTTGAAAAAATGTTTGAACTGTTCCCATGAGCATATGCTAGCATGAGGTAAATTTCTAAACTAATCTCTAGCATCTTCGGTCAGAGACTGAACAAAATTCTTCATGATCACATCATCAGGCTCAATGTTGTAGTCATCTATTACATCAATGAAGCTTTTCAAATGTTCTTCACAAGTAACTACATTGCTTCTAGTGAATTTTGGAAGCTTTTTTCTAATTTCATCAGGGATGGGATTTGGGTAACCAGGAATCCCAATAAAAACCAATTGCTTATGTCTCTCATGTATGGATCCTATTTGAGATGGGCCAGCACTTGTGGATGTCTGAATATTTGAAATAGTAGAAGTCTCGGGTATACTTAGAGTTCTAGCAGTGTTCAACACACTTGCACCCTGTGCTTGAGAAGTGGAAAGTGTATTGGTGGGTCCAGAAGATTGCTTAAGGAAGTCAATCTTTCTTTTTATCTCAGCTATAGTAGCCTCTACCTCTACCTTTTCTAACTCTTTGGCCAATAATCCATGTTCCCTTTTGGCCTTTTCTAAATCAACATCAAATCTTGCTGCTTGTCTAGGGACTTCATTGCAGGATTTGGTTCATTTATTGAAATCCCTATAGCATTTTGCTTACCTTTCTCCCTAGGATTTCTTATGTCATAATTTTTTTGGACAATAGGCTGGTCCTCTATTTGCTCAGTTACAGGAACATGATTTATGGCTTCAAAATCCAACAATTGCTTCTTCAACTGCTCTTCTCTGATCATAGCATGTCTAATCTTTTCTTCTTTTTCTTTCTCTCTCTTCTACCTTATTTGAATTTGCTCTTGGATCCTTCTTTCCAATTTAAACACTTCTTCAAAAATTTCCTCAAAATCAGGAAGGGCTTTTTCAAATGAGGATTCTTAGGCAGGGACCTCCTCTTGGTGGTCATCAGGTATTTGGTGTTCCTGTAAGGGGTAATCATGGGGAAAAGAAGGAACAAAATCTTTCTTACTCCTAGTTTGGTTTCTAGGCCTTCTATTATTCCCAAGGATTCCTCTCGTATGAGGTTGGGTTCTCCTTCCATCCTTTTTAGAAGGTGAGTAGTAGTCTTCATACTGATTTAATCCAAAATCAACTGCTTCCTCATATTCAGAAGTATTTCCTTCTTGATTTATTTGAATAGGATCCTCTGTCCTTGTATTTTCTTTTCGCTTCCATGTAAAAGACATGTCATTTTTATTTTTATCCTTTCTCATTCACCTGTATGTATTTGGGAGTTCACCTTCCAAATTTACTTCTGGATGATCCTTTTTCTAGGCTCTAGTATTTCTCATACTCATTATGATTTTTAAACCTCAATTGCACTGGTGCAGAGATTTGTAAGAGTCACCACCCAACTATTTGGGAATTTTTTTTGAAATATGAATACTAGTGGTAACCAACTAGTTTGTATAGGGTAGGAGCCCTGGCTCAACTAAGCCCTATATTGTAGAAAAGTTCTTAATAAGATCCCCAACGGAGTCGCCAATTTGTTAGGGATTTTTCTTATAGGATCAAACTGACCTTGAATTTAGGCTTCTTTGAGGTTGATTCAAACAAGAGAAAGACCTAATTACTGAGGATTGGATAAGATCCTCCTTCATTTTTGAGCTCCACATACTCAGGCAGGTATTACCTTTTAATGATAACTGATTACACAATATTTATATGAGTGGACACTGATCTGCTTTGAATTCTTCTTAGTGCATCAATCTATAGAATACTCTGCATATGACCATGATCAATTTGATGCAGAGTTTAACTAGGAAAAACATGACTATAAATAGAGCAAAGACCAGTGAATTAAGGATTCTCATTCTTCTTCCTTTTAATGAGGGGCAACCTAAATGATTCTCTCTTCAAGGAATCAAGAAATGTAGACTATGTGCCTTTGGGGACAGTCCTATCTATTTTATGTAGTAAACATAAAATGAAAAATATACTAGTAATGATATGAAAGTTTCAATTTCTTCTCTGAAGATTTGTGAAAGATAAAACCATAAGAAACAGACACCAAACCGATGCCTTATCCAATGGGCAAAAGAAATCTGAATGCAAATCAACCTGATAATTCTAAAAGAGATACAAAAGTATGCCTTGCATACCAGCCACAAATCCAAATAGATTTCCTTACAAACTATTCTATTAACCAAATGCTTTTATCATCAAAATCCATACAGATATATCTACTCCTTAAGATGAACTATGAGAACTTTTAATTCTTTCCTTGAAAGAAATTCATAAATCAAACAAGCAAGCTACTTTACAACTAGTATATTTTAAATGCCTGACATGTAAAACATACAAAAGTACAATGTAAAGGTAGAGAGACAACACCAGTATATGGTAGGAGTTGCAGTGTATTTATATTAAAACCAACTGGCCAATTACACTTAGAATTTTGTCACTCAGGAGATCAGATACAAAGCTTGGAAATTTGCTTCAAAGCAATTCTATTCAAATTTTTCTATATCTTTCTGACAGAACCTCCAGAACCCCCAAAAAATTAGAACATTTGCCATATATATCACTAGTCATCTTGGAATCCCCAAAAATCAGGATGCAACAAGCTATGAATGACTAGGGCTAGGGTTAGGGTTTTCACTCACCAAACCAACTAAATTCAATTAGAAATTAATACACTGGATGAAAACCAAGCAACCTAGAGAAAACATATCCAAGAATGATCTCCATTAATGATATCTCTTAGAACAAGGTACTAAAGATCATGAATTCGCCATGCTAATCAATCTGATCAACCACCTACAACATGCCTCAAGCAACTGGTTACCCACTTTTCACGGTACAAATCCTTCTACAATCAATCATCAAACCCTTTGGACCACACCATGATAGTTGACAAAATCTAATCTACCAGATCCAGTCGCCCAAACATTCAATCTCAGTCCTTAGTCGCTGAAAAACCCTTAAAATATTTGAATCTGGAAGAAATGGCTACTTTATGGTGCCAGATAACATATCGATGGCCATCATTCAAATCTGAATCAACTTTATATCCCTACCGTCAGATCTTCCTACTTTTCTCAGGTTTCATTTTGTCCTTAGTCGTGAGATCGCTAGACATCTTATTTAACTTTAATTATTCTTAGCGATTCAGTGACTAAATAGTCTCAAGATCTCGCGGTCTTCTCCCAAACCACCAAACTTTTCATAGATCACGCGACTGAAGAAACTCTAAGTCACGCAATCAAAATACTAACTGCATTATTATTGGGAGACTACGTGACTGCAGGGACACTAACTGTCTTTATACCCTTTGACTTTATCTAGAGATTACATGACTAAGACCATATTCTTAGTCGTGGAACACTTTTTCTTCTTTCCCCGATCTGGTGACTACAGGAGCTCCTCTAGATTTTTCTATCTAGTGACTGGGCGACTAAAGTCTATCTCATAGTCGTGGCAACTTTATTAACCTTCTAAAAATATTTAGCGATCACCTGACCTGGAGATCTAGTGACAAGCATGGAGTCACTTAATCATGAGAAATTTTTGAGATTTCAACTTCTTTCTGAGACTTTGTGACTGTCGTCGATCACCATCTTCTCTTCATCCTATGATTCTCATTAAATTGTGAAAGAATTCTTGACTTAACAATTTGATCCAACGACCGCGAGACCAATCATGTCGCTGAATCACTGAAGGTTTATCATTTAACTACCAAAAACCTAAGATTCCAAGACTATACAGTCGATAGATTGCTGAATCAAATACTTAACCACTGGAGAAAACAAGATGTTAACCCTTCTTAACCCAGCACTATCTGGAGACTTGGTGACAAAGAGCTTCACTGAATCTCACAACCTTTTTATTGACTGGGGTTAAGTCCTGAGAACACGCGACTGAGACAAATCTCCAAGTTGCAGAAAGATTTCATAACCTCAGGTTAGATTCAGAGATTAAATACTGGCCGTTGATCTTCAAATCTATCCTATAGCCATCGACGATCCTCGCTCAATCTCAAGATGTAAGATGAATTAACTGTTAAATCATGAGATTGAGCAACTGAAGAGATTTATAACCTCCCACCAGGTCGTTGAATGTTTTGCACTTAACTGCTAGATTCAAGAGACTGCGAGACAACCTTCAGTCGCCAGATCGTAGAATACCTTATAACCTCTAAATCTGTTGAGATCAATGGTTGTCGCATGATCACATACCCTGGGAAGATTCCATGTGATCACATGCTAGCCATTAGATCAAAAGTAATCTGAAAGTTGGGCCCCGCTAACAGTGCATCCAACTCACTACTGTGCAACCAATAAGAAATGGACACCTCAGCACAATCTGACTGTATATCCACTTGTATTATCTTCATAAAATGGGCCTACCATCACACGACTTAGTGACTAAAGAGAATACATAAACCGCTAGCAGAGTCACTAAATGTTTGGGATTAAACCACCAAGAACAGGAGCCTTCGTGACCAAAGGAAAATGGAAGTCACCGAATAGAATGGCAAACCGCATGAAGACTCAAGGAATTGGTGACTGATTGAGAGGGTAAAGCACACATGCGCTTACAATCACATAAGTGGCCCAAAAAAGGTAATGAAGAATTAGAGAAGGGCCAAGATAAATTAGGATTTTCCCTTCTAATGGCTAGAAATATGAAATGAGACCTAGGGTTTTTTTATTTTTAGGATATTCAGACCTAGAAAACCCTAAGGACTGTAAAATTTTCAAAAAACATCCATGGCTTTTAGGACAAAAGGCAAAAATAGAGATTTAACCAACAAGTCCTAGTAGGTCAAGTAAGTGTTCTTATTAGGTCTTAAGGTTCCTAGGATGTACTAATCAATTTTAATAGGTCATATTAGTCTTATTAAGTCTTAAGTCCAGTCTTATTAAGTCTTAAGGGGTCCTATTAGATCTTAAGTAGTCCTATTCTAAGTCTTAAGGATCCTAAGGGTTCTTAAAGAGTTTGATATCACAATAGGGGTCCTAAAGGAACCTAGCATGTGTGTGCACCCTAAAATGGTCACCTAGACTTTGGGCCCCCATTCATCAATTTATCAATTTTTTGAATCAATATTTTGCAATATTTTCAATTCAAATCAATTTCCTTGACCAAATCGTAATTAATTCAATTATTTTAATATTTCCTAAGGTTTGATCATTTATTCTAAGTTTTATTTAATTAAGAGAACATGCTCCCTTTTAATTAAATTTTTAAAAAAATTTAATTAAATAATGGAGACCACTTTGCTAAAAATAATAAATAAATAATAAAATAAAAATAAAAATAAAAATAAAAAGACTTTTTGTCTACACATTTAATGCACACTTTCCAAGATGAGTGGAATCTCCTTTTGCCTCTTAATCACTTCCACACATCATTTTGCCTCTTAACCATGTCCATTGATTTTGCCTCTTGAGAATCTTGAGCACATGGATCAACCAAGATTTAATCTCCACCATTGCTCATTTCTTTTTGCCTCTTAATCTTGACCATCTATTCATTTCTAAAATCTTTCATAAGGAGCCCTCTCCTTCTCATTTTTATGCATGGAGATTTTAGAGATCAAGATTTATGTTATTGTTATGCAGGTTTGGAGAGCGATTTTGGAGAAGAGTTTGGAGCACTTGAGTTTGGATATTACAACTTCTCTTTTTTTGTCTTCTTCTCTCATGCCTCCATGGAAATCCATTTATATTAATATTGCACTTTCATATTAGATTAGATTCATATTTCCTTTCATAGAATAATCTTGCATAAGAATTTCCTTTCATAGATTAGTTTCCTTTCATGCATTGTTATCATATAGACTAGCTTTCATTTTCATTTTCATTCATACTTGATGATCATGGAGACTAGCATTCTTACTTTTCCGTTTTGAATCTCTCATTTTATGGTGTACTTGCATGGGCACAAACTAGGTCTAAACTGAGGGCCTCCATCATAAACCCTTGCACTCCATGAATACAGAGCTACGAGTCACCATTTGAGACCTCATTCTTGAGCAATCTTGGATTTAATGACTCATAGAAGTGTGTCAACATTTTAGCACATATTTTTTGTGCCCACCATGGGGCAACCCACCTTTACATGCTTATTTTGATTATTTTTGGAGCTATCCCCCTTGTGCAGATTTGTTTGCAGACTAAAACCCTAGATTTTCAAAGATTTGATCATATCTCACAAATAGCTTGGAGTTTTGGTTTGAAATTTGTTTTGCAAGTTGGTGACATATCATAGAAGTTTCAATTAAAAAATATAAAAAATTTTGAGGTATTTTGAAGTTTTTATAATTTTTTCTTTCTTTTTCATAAAAAATTAATTTTCATCGCAAATCAACATATTTTTTGGAAATTTTTACATTTTTAGAAAGATATTTAAATTTCACAATGGGTCTATTCTTTGTGTTTTAAATTTTGATGCAATATCATAGCTCAAATAGTAAATTTATAAAAACTGGTATGTTTTGGTAAAATGGGTCTCTAAGGCACAAATGAAGAGATTTTTATGAAATTTTTACATTTTTGGAAAGATCTTTATTTTTTAGTAGAGGTCTTTGTTTTGCATTTCTATTTTTGTGGCCAACATCATATAAAAAAATCAGATCTTGTTGACTAGGTCAAATGCAAAAAAATAAAATTTTGTGATGAGTGTCCACTTATTTTTCATGGTTCAATGCATGATATGAGTTATCATTTGGATTATTTGCTGGTTACTATTACTCCTAAAAATTTATTTTCAGATCTAACCCTAGGTTTTGCATAAGTTGGATATACGTTGCATATCTTGTGCGCTTGTTTGCTTGTTGGAGAGTTCGTGGCTTGCTTGCACAAAAAAAAGGTCAACAAAAATCTACTAAGTGCGTTACTTTCGACTTGAAGTATTTTGTTACAATTTCTATAACATTTAGATTTTGGGAATAAAATGAATCTCTCATGTGTCTAGCTGAGTGTTTATTGCTTTCATAGATCACACTTCAATTTTGGGCTCTAAAAAGAACATAGATTTACTTTCTTGCATATTTGTTTCACATAGTAATTAGGCCCTATGAACACTATTTGTGGCATTCTTGAGAGAGTGGGTTTCTTGTGAAGCTCTTCTTGATGATAGAACCCCTTGTAGGTAGGGAGGATATTGTTACTATCTCATGGTCTTATTTGGTTTAGTCTTCAACATTGATCGGTACGTTCTCTCTTGGATCCATTTAGAGAGCTCATTAGACATTGTTGTTGACATCATGAACCTTAATAAGATGGTTTCAATCTTAGCATGTCAATAAATTTTCTTTCTATGTTTGGGTGAAGTGAAGAGGCTAGAGGATTATGCTCTACTCCCTTTTTGGGTAGTATCAGAAACTTAGATCCTTGAATCTAAACCAAGTCCCCATGTGGTCCTTTTTGTGAGTCACCTTTTTAGAGAGGGTTAACCGTAGTGGACATTCCCTTTATTGGGTAAACCATGTGGATGGAACCTCAAGCGGCAATAGCCATTTTCACCATGGTAGCAACAACCTCTATATAAATGTCCTTGTAGAAAAAATCTCCATGGGTGTAGTTTCTTGTTGGGCTGTCAGATCTCCTCAGCATCTCCAATTGATTAAATTCTCAGAATGTGTCAAAACCTCAGTGCACCTGGATTGGAGTTTTCCCTCTTGAAATTGCAAAAGTTACAGAGTCAAACCATTACTAAGAACCATAGTGCAACCAAATTTTTATTTTCTAGGACTATGTGCATGACTGAAAAATATTTTTAGAACATACACAAATAACATCTTTAGGGAGTAGAATACTATGTCACTATTCTTGTTCATGTGAAAGGATGCTTTATCCCTTGCTCATTGTTTGAAGATAATTGTTTTCTTGAACTCCCTAATTTTTGTCTTGTGTGCCTGATTAGTGATAAAAATCTATTAATGCATCTAGTTGGTCACATTAAACAAACAAATATGAGTTCCCGAGTGATAAAAACTTTAAGATCTCCCCAAAAGTGCTATGACATGTTGCTCAACATCCAAATGAACTTAAATGGTATCAAGTTGCACAAAATGACTCTTGGTCTTCTTTCTTCCACATCTCCCATGTCTTCCTAGTCTCTCATTTTCATCCTTTCTCTTCTTCCTTCACACTTCTTCCTCTTCTTCCTAAACTCTTCACGTCTTCTTGATTCTTTTCCTCTTATTATCTAGTCTACCTTCTTCTATTCATCTTTTCTGTCACTTCCATGCTTGATTTCTCCTCTTACAAAACCATGAATCTCAACTATCTTGTTATGGAACCTCTCTTGAAAATAGATGATCTTGAACTCATTGCTCAATTTGAAGAGTTTTATTCCTCTAATAGTCCTTCTAGATATTTCATGGGTGATAAACTTAAGACAAAAATAAAAGAAAAATTGATTTAATCAGATGCCTTTGCTAGGATCATACACATGATCCTATCATGAACTCCTTCTTCCGAACATTTTTCATCTTCTAAGCCTTCTCATCCTTCCTCATCTTCCAAGTCTTACCATGACTCTTCTAGACATTATTCGCATTCCTCATTATCCAAGTCTTCTTCCTCCACTAGGTCTTCACTTTCCTCTTCTTCACGATCTCGTTCCTCTTCTACTTCTCCCAAGAGTCTTACTTCTCTTCTCAAGACATACCATAATGAGCAACGTGACAATCCTTGTGATACCTTTTCTACAAAGAGTGACATGCCCATCTTTGATGACTATGATGATGGACAATGTAGTGATACCTATGACACCTTTATTCCTAAGAGTCCTCCTAGTCATGTGCTCGTGCTTACTAAAAATGGGTTGTCACATTGGATAGATCATGATGGTGATCCATATGATTCTGATTTTGAAAGAGACTTTGATGATTTTTGTGAATAATACTTAGATGATACATCTGATTCTATTGAGGAAGAGAAAGATTTTTGCACTGATTATAAACGTAAATACTATAAGAATCTCTCCTCTAAGAAATCTCATGCTAAAAATAAAGATTACACTCTCAAGCAAGATTATGTTAATGATGGACCTTTGTCTTGTGATAGTTCCCTTCCATTCCCTACTTCCTCCAATACCCATACATTTCCTAAAGCTTCCAAGTCTTTCAAATCTTTCACAAATCCTTCATCCAACAAAGGTCCTAATACTTTTCATGCGGTTCCTTATAGTTGTCCTCAAGGGCTACCTCTTAAAGAAACTCAAGCTAACCTTCACTTAGCTGCAAATACTTTCAATAATGCTAAACCTAAAGATGCTAAGCCTTTATACGCTACAATGCCTACTTCAGCTAGTCCTTCACCATCTCTTCCAAAGTCTTCCATATAATTTCAACATGCTTCCTTGTCCTTAGAAGTGGCTCCTTGTCAAGAGGACTCTAAAAATAATAAAGAAAAAAACATAAATAAATATCAAGATCAAGAACCCTCCATGTCATCCAATCATTTTCATGATGTCTCTTATCCGTTTCATGGTTCTTTTGATCCTACACACCCTTTCTCATTCATTCCACCATGTCTTAAGTCTTCTCCTAAGAAAGATCAAGCTACTACTTACACTATTGAGCTTATTGACAATCAAAATAACCTTACTACACTTGTGCTTTCCAAAGATGATACTTCTATTAAGGTTACTAAAAATAGTGTTGTTACTTCCAATGTTAAGCCTATTGAAAATCAAGAGAAAATTATACGCTTATGCTATCCAAAGCTCCTTGTCAAGATCAAAGTCTTACATCTTCTTGTTCTACCACTCCATATTTGCTTCCACTTTCTACTTTTCCTAAGTCTTTTCAAGCTTCAAAAAATCCTATCAAAGAAGTTGCTCCTATTCAAGATGTTCATGATCCTATTGCAAATCCTAATGCTCACTCTAAATATGTTGATGTCCTTGGTTATCATATAGATGTTGATGAACTTATTGATTATCTTTTTGTATCTTCCACATCCATCCTTGGACCTCCTCCACCAATACTTAGGGCTTCATGTCTTCCTTCCATCTTGAGCCCTTATATATCTTCAATTTCCTATCCTAACTCTCCTAATTTGTCATCCATCTTGGGTCCTTACGTCCCTCCATCTCCTATCTTTCCTCAAGATCAACATAGAATCATACCCTTGAATCCTTTTCATCCACTCACCCATCTAAACCAGTCATATCCTCCTTCTTCTTCCACAAGTCCCAAGTCTTTTGGAAGTAACTTGAATGTTCAATGCAAGAAAAAGAAGCAATACAAGAATCCATCAAAAAAAGAATATCACCATGTCTCCTCTAATCGACATGGAGTCATAAAGTCAAAAGAGATATCTAAGAAGAAAACTACAAGACAAGTATGGGTTCCAAAATCCATCATTGAAGATATTCTCTCTAAATTATCAAAAAGAAATGAAAAGCCTATGGCTATATGGATTCCAAAGTCTCTCTTGAAAGAGTCTGATGTTGAGCAACAAGTGAAATTGACATTAAAGCTTCCAAAGGCTTCCACTTCATCTTCTTCCAAAAATATTCTTCCATTCCATGCACCTAAACCACAACCTCTACTATCCATTCACCATATTCCTTCACGTATTCCTTCATTCACATTTCTTCCATCCTCTCGCAACCCTTCAAGGTGTGTGTTGATGTTGATCTTTCCTTCCTTTCCATCTACCCTTTCACAATCCTTCTACCTTCTATCCTTTTTCCTCATTTGCCTATTCCTCCTATCTTCCAACCTCACTCACTTTACATAAAACCTTATCCTCTATTTTTCTCTTCCATCTTCCTTTCCCTATCAGCATCTTTGAGCATATCATTTTGAATCCTTGGCAGATCATGGTTTATTTTTTCAAGGAACATTATCTAAAAAGCTTACCTTCTTCCAACAAAAGAACAAAAAAAATAGAAAAATAGAAAAATTCAAAAAGAAAACAAAAAAAATGAAAAAATTGAAAACGTGCCTTGGTGGAAACCTGGAAACAATTGCCTTGGTAGAAAAAGTAAAGAGAAATAAATTCATCCTATGGTGAAAACCACTCCCTTGTGGCACCTTGATAAGTACTGTGATGAAAACCTAGCAATCAGGCATCATGCATAGTTATTCTACATATTTTATCCATTCCGTCTTCTCTCTTTGATCTTAACAATGTTGACCTATACATGAACATTTGGCTATCTTGTGAGCTATCTTACGATGATATTTCTTTCATTCCACTCATGTTTAGCCTTCATATTTATTTTTCTCCATTCATTCTAGCATTTCATTATCCTTTTCCCCTTTGGTCTTGATCTAATAAAAAAGAGTAAAACATGATGCTATGAAGCCTCTTAACATGTCTACTCTTTTGGACTACATCCTTTCCTTCTTTTGCATTACGCCTTTGTGACTTATCCTATGCTAGCCTTTCATTTCTTGTCCAAATGTGCTTTACATGACATTTTTCCCCTTCATTCTCTTTCATTCTCTTGTCTTCCATCTCCTCCACCAACTTGCTAATCCCTCTTGTTCTCCACCTTGCTAGATATTGGGACTACATGATGTGATCTTGCTTGAGATTTTGATGCCCATTCTGTTTGGGGGCATTCTTTGTACATACTTATTAATCCTGAAAAAATCCAAAAAATTGATATATTGTCAAAAATTTTAAAAATCAAAAAATGTCCTGAAAAAATGATCATCTTAGTGAAAACCTAGCAATAGGCACTTTGATGTATCTCAAAAAAATTATATATTCCAAAAATACCAAAAAATAAATAAAAAATTCAAAAATTCAAAAAAAATAGAAAAAGTGCCTTGGTGAAAACTTGGAAATAGGCGCCTTGGTAGCAAAAATACAAAAAAATTATAAAAAGTCCTGAAACAAAAAAGAAAAAAAGGAAAAAAATTTGCAATAAAATCCAAGTGGTGAAAACTTGGAAATAGGTGCTACTTGAGGCCTTTGCACCCTTGTTTCTCAGCACGCATCCTCAACACTTAGCCTTTCTCCATCATGCCTTGTCCTTGTTGCCCTGGTTTGGAATTGGTCTTTGTATTTGTCTAGGGGGCATAACTATGTTAGCTTTGGTCTCTTGGATGCATTAGTCTTTAGAACACCTTGCAAACGGTGTTTTTCAACACCACCCAAACTGTGTTTTTTAACACAACCCTTGGCGTCAAGTGTTTTTCAACACTTATCAGTTTGGTCTTACCCAGTTTTGTCATGTGATCTTACCTACTTGCAAGCATTCAATCCTTATCCTCGGAACTCAGTATCAATGAACACACTTCAATTTTTAAACTCAACACCTAATGCTTGAGATATGTCATGATATTTTCTTTGTGTGCTGACTATTATTGATTTTTGTTGAGTGTCCTTGTCTAATAAGTCTCTCCAGGATGCATAACTAGAGGACTTGGGGCATGGGGCATGTTTTTATTTTCTTTCTGCTTGTGGGTGTGGTCTTGAAACTCTAGAGAACCTTGTCTCTTGTTGTTCCCTTCAAGCACTTAGGATATTTGAGGCATCATCCTTGACTATTTTTGCTATATTAAATTGGGTAAGCTAACTTCAAGTCATCTTGACTTTTATGTCTTTGATGCTTATGTTAGAATCTTTCTACATTCCAATCCAATATAAATCACATTCATATCTTCATAGTTGCGCTTGTGATTAGTGATGATTGTGTGATTTTCTAATGTCCGTTAATAATGACCCAATGATGAAAATAAGTTCCTTAACATTCTCTAATGAATGATGAACACAAAGTCCTATGTTATAGTTGCTCTATTGCAAGTACACCTTTGCATTTTCATGTAGCTTGCATTGTTAGACTTCATGTTAATTTGCATTTTTAGGTTGCATTATGAGTTTGAGAGCATTTTCCTTCATCTTTCTTTTGGACTTTTAATCAACTATGGTCACATTTTGATCTTCATTTTATTATCTTCTTTTGTGATCTCAATCAAAATTTTCTATCTTAAATAGTTGATTGATTTTGAGACATTCTCTTTCTTGAGGTAAATTCTCTTTCTCCTCTCCATTTCTTTTCACCTCTTCCAAACTTCTATCTTCCATTCACTTTCACCCCACTTCTTTTCTTCTAATTCAACCTTGGGGCATAATCTTTCATGTTTGATGATCTACCTGGTTCTGTGATCCTTATATCTTTCATCTTACATCAAGAACCTTATCTTTAGTTCAATTTGATCAAATTTATCAATTTTCTATTTCTCCTCTATCTCATTTTGATTTCGATCATGAGGGGGTAGTACCTATCAAACTTCAATCCTTGATTCAACTTTATCAATCCTATCAATTGCTTTGCTTGGGAAAACCTTACTTGAGACTTGACAATTACCTATTTACAGGGGTGTTGGCCTTGTCTTTTTCAATCAACTTATCTTTGTCTTGATGAGTTCCCATCCGTCGATCACATGTCTGGGTCATTTTGTGATCCCAAATCAATCTCACATTTCAACTTCATTCTTTGACTACATGTGTTCCCATGAAGATCACACATTAGTCAAAGAGGGGCAAATGTATGCACCCTAAAATTGATTCAGCTTTATCAATCCTATCAATTGCTTCACTTGGGGAAACCTTGCTTGAGACTTGAAAATTACCTATTTACAGGGGTGTTGGCCTTGTCTTTTTCAATAAGCTTATCTTTGTCCTGATGTGTTCCCGTCCGTCGATCACACGTTTGGGTTTTGTGATCCCAAATCGATCTCACATTTCAACTTCATTCTTTGACTACATGTGTTCCCATGAAGATCACACATTAGTCAAAGAGGGGCAAATGTATGCACCCTAAAATGGTTGCCTAGACTTTGGGCCCCCATTCATCAATTTATCAATTTTTCGAATCAATGTTTTGCAATATTTTCAATTCAAATCAATTTCCTTGATCAAATCGTAATTAATTCAATTATTTTAATATTTCCTAAGGTTTGATCATTTATTCTAAGTTTTATTTAATTAAGAGAACATGCTCCATTTTAATTAAATTTAAAAAATATTTTAATTAAATAATAAAATCACTTTATCCTAAGCCACATTTAATTAAAAGAACAAATCTCTTTTAAATAAATAAAAAAATTTTTAATTAAATAATGGAGACCACTTTGCTAAAAATAATAAATAAATAATAAAAGAAAAATAAAAAGAAAAAGACTTTTTGTCTACACATTGAATGCACACTTTCCAAGATGAGTGGAATCTCCTTTTGCCTCTTAATCACTTTCACACATTTTTTTGCCTCTTAACCATGTCCATTGATTTTGCCTCTTGAGAATCTTGAGCACATGGATCAACCAAGATTTAATCTCCACCATTGCTCATTTCTTTTTGCCTCTTAATCTTGACCATCCATTCATTTCTAAAATCTTTTATAAGGAGCCCTCTCCTTCTCAGTTTTATGCATGGAGATTTTAGAGATCAAGATTTATTGTATTGTTATGCAAGTTTGGAGAGAGATTTTGGAGAAGAGTTTGGAGCACTTGAGCTTGGATATTGCAACTTCTCTTTTCTTGTCTTCTTCTCTCATGCCTCCATGCCAATCCATTTAGATTAATATTTCACTTTCATATTAGATTAGATTCATATTTTCTTTCATAGAATAATCTTGCATAAGAATTTTCTTTCATAGATTAGTTCTCTTTCATGCATTGTTATCATATAGAATAACTTTCATTTTTATTTGCATTCATACTTGATGATCATAGAGACTAGCATTATTACTTTTCCTCTTTGAATCTCTCATTTTATGGTGTACTTGCATGGGCACAAACTAGGTCTAAACTGAGGGTCTCCATCATAAACCCTTGCACTCCATGAATAGAAAGCTGTGAGTCACCATTTGAGACCTCATTCTTGAGCAATCTTAGATTTAATGACTCATAGAAGTGTGTCAACATTTTAGCACACATCGTGTACTAATAGTCCTAAAAGGTTCTTGGATGTTGTAATTGGTATTAATAGGTCCTAAGAGGTCAAGTAAGTGGTATTATTAGGTCTTAAGGGTCCTAGGATGTACTAATTAGTTTTAATAGATTATATTAAAGTCCTAAATTAGGTCTTAAGGGGTCCTATTAGATCTTAAGTGGTCATATTCTAGGTCTTAAGGATCCTAAAGGTTCTTAAAGAGTTTTATGTCACAATAGGGGTCCTAAAGGAATCTAAAGTGTACTAATAGTCCTAAAGGGTCCTTGGATGTACTAATTGGTATTAATATGTCCTATTAGGTTAAGTAAGTGGTCTTATTAGGTCTTAAGAGTCCTATGATGTACTAATTGGTTTTAATAGGTTATATTAAAGTCCTAAATTAGGTCTTAAGGGGTCTTATTAGATCTTAAGTGGTCATATTCTAGGTATTAAGGATCCTAAGGGTTCTTAAAGAGTTTTATGTCATAATAGGGGTCCTAAAGGAACCTAGAGTGTATTAATAGTCCTAAAGGGTCCTTGGATGTACTAATTGGTATTAATAGGTCCTATTAAGTCAAGTAAATGTTCTTATTAGGTCTTAACAGTTCTAGGATGTACTAATTGGTTTTAATAGATCATATTAGTCCTATTAAGTCTTAAGTTTAGTCTTATTAAATCTTCAGGGGTCCTATTAGGTCTTAAATGGTAATATTCTAGGTCTTAAGGATCATAAGGGTTCTTAAAGAGTTTTGTCACAATAGGGGTCCTAAAAGAACCTAGGGTGTACTAATAGTTCTAAAGGGTCCTTGGATGTCACAATAGGGGTCCTAAAGGGTCCTAAGGTGTAGTAGTTGGGTCCTCTAAGTGTCTTAAAGGATACTAGGATGTACTAAGGCTCGGTCCTCCTAGGATAATATTTTAACATCTAGCTCTACATGAATAACATTTATACATGTAACTCTAAAACATATGTACATAATTTAGAGAGAGAGAGAGAGATTCCTAATATTTACTAACTTTAAAAGCAATTTAAAAACAAATATTTTTGATAATTTTTATAAAATCTTAATGTTTTATAACATTTCTACTATGGTTTCTAATGTTTTGTAAATATTTTTTAACATTTTCTAACAAACTACTACAATTTTCTATCATTTTCTAAAATACTAAACTACAATTTTATAACCTTTGTTAGCATTCTACTACATTTTTCTAATATTTTCTAATGTATACTAGAAGTTACAGTTTTCTAATATTTTCTAATGTATACTAGGTTACAATTATCTAATATGTTTTAATGTATACTAATTTACAATTTTCTAATATTTTCTATGTATACTAAGTTATGATTTTCTAACATTTGCTAACATATTCTAACATTTATACTATGGTTTTTTAATGTTTTCTAACATTTTCTAACAATTCTACTATGATTTTCTAAGAGTACTACTACAATTATCTAACATATTCTAACATTCTACTATCATATTCTAACATATTATAAAATTTAACTATGATTTTCTAACATTTCTACAAACCAAAAATTATTTAAAACAAATAACTAACTAAAATGAATATAAAACATATGATTTACAATAAAAAATGAGAAAAATGCATGTACCTAATACTACTAACAATCTGAAGATGTCAAAAAAGCTCGGGAGGTGCTGATGTTGTAGTGGATGTCACTGGTTCACTCTAAGCCCCGAGTCCACAAAATATAAAATAGAAAATGGTGAAAATGAAATAGGAAGTCAAAAATTTATAAAACAATCTGACGAAAAAGTGGCTTCACTCGAAGGGGGGCTTCGCTCAAAGTACCTTGCATGAGGTACTTTGCTTAAAGGCCCCCCTTTGTGCAAAGTACCCCACGTAGGGTACTTCGAGTGAAGCCAATCAACCCTTCGCACGAAGAGGGTACTTCGAGCGAAGGCACTAAAACTGATTTTTTTTTCGGAAAACCAATTTCTTTCATCCCAAAAAGTGGAACACACTATTGTGATTTCACCCAAATAACCCTCTATCTATTGATATTACATATGAATTCTTTTCCCAAGATCCTATAGACTGCTCTAATAACCAAAAAGTGAGAGGAAATCTAATGCAGGAGCATCCTGGGTGTAAGAGCAATCTTGCATCACCCAAAAACATTTCTATTTTGTTGAATTCAATAAGGGCTATCTTGTGCAGAGCTGCTATTTATGGAAAGTTACTATTTTTGGTAATTTTCGTATGTGCTCAGAATGATCTGATTTCTTTCTTGGAGGTTCATTTTGGTCATATAAGTCTGCCAGTAAAGTTTCATTGCCAGATCAAGTGTATATTGGAAGATATTGAAGATTTTCGGTATTGGCAGCAGGGGACAGAAACTTTGAACTCAGTTTTGAAGGCTTTAGAGGCCCCGGATGAGGTCAAATTTTAGGCTGAATGAAGCTTGCTTGTTTCAAGCGTTGTAGAACTCCTCGCGCCCTTTTCGAAATGGGGTTACACTAGTCAATCGGGTCAACTGGTGATGACTTGTGGTCTTCGGAAGTTGGGTCACCTGAAATGGCAGAAAATGATTTTTCTTCAAAATTTCTGTTCGGGTTTCAAAATTTATTTTGAGCCGACTATGATGGAATGAAATGTAAAATAAAAATAACTCTAAGTTTGGTCGGCCTTATTGGCTAAAATTCTGGAACCTTCCCAGGCGGTGGAAAATTGCCTATATAAGGAAGGCTGTATTATTGTCTTAGGCAGTTCAGAATAGTTCTGGGTAGTAGATCTGGGCAATAATTCGAGGCTTTGTCCTACAGAATATTGTAAGGGAATGCCCATGTGGGTTTGCATATTGTAATTCTGAAAGTTTGTAATTCCACATTTGTGGAGATAATAAGAAGCCAATTTTCTGTTCTTGCATATTGTTGTTGTTTCTCTATTTCTGTTATGTGTTTGTGGTATTAAGGGGAGCACCCTTCATCAAGTGGTATCAGAGCAGGATTTCTTGAGTGTGTAAACAGATCGCCGACTGTGAGGCAGTTTGCACCAGGACCGTGGCTAGGGTTTCAGCGCGCATCGTGAAAATGCCTCCACGAAGGGAACGTGGCGGAAGAGCTGGTGTCGTAACACCTGAGGTTAGAGAGATGCAGAGACAAGTGCGAGCATTGCAAGAAGAGATTTGCAGAGGAATGAATCTTAATGTCAGAGATGAAAGCGAGGATGAAGCCGAAGAAGAATATCAAGCAGGAGAAGTTGAAATTGTGAACCAGGAGGAAGAAAGACTTTTTCGGGCCATTTTCAAGATTGGGAAAAGACCTAAGATTGAGGTTCCTACATTTTCTGGAAATCTTAACCCAGAGGAATTGATTGACTGGATCAATGAATGTGAGGAATATTTTGAGTACGAAGATGTTGATGATCCTGATAGAGTCAAATTTGCGAAGGCCAGACTGAAAGGTCATGCGAAGATCTGGTGGCAAGAAATTCAATTGGAGCGAAATAGAAGAGGGAAAGATAAAATCACAAGATGGGATCGGATGGTGGATAAATTGAAGCGATAGTTCATTCCTGTTGATTATGAGCTTGACCTACTGAAGAAAATGCAGAGTTTGAAGCAAGCAGGAAGATCTGTTCAGGAGTATACAGAGGAGTTCTATCGACTTCTCATCAGAACAGGCCATGCAAAAGCTGATAAGGAGAAAGTTGCCCGATACCTTAATGGGTTAAGGCCAAGCATTCAAGAGGAGCTGAATCTGGTTCGAATGAACAGTATTGAAGAGACATACCAGTTTGCCCTAAAAGTAGAGGAAAAGCTGAACAAGAAGTTTGAGAGCAGACAAAACGGAAGAGGTCGCGGTGGACGATCTAGTGGACGATCATGTGGTGGCCGAAATGAAGATCTGAAAAAGAAGGATGAGGCCAGTAGCAGTCAGAATCAGCGTGGAAATAATTCCAATTACTTCTAGGATCAGAATAATAGAGATCAGAGAGGAAGAGGAAGAGGACAAGGATCTGGAAGAGTAGGCTTCCGTGGAACATGTTTTCACTGTGGAGAAGAAGGTCATAGGGCATTTGAATGTCCTCAGCGCCAAGGTAGAACAGACAGGAGAAATGAAGGCCAGGACAGAATTGCACATGTAGATGAAGATGCCAGATCATCAAATTCTGAAGATGCTGAAAGAGGAGAAACGTTGATTAACAGAAGAGTCCTGTTGAGTGGTGAGAATGAACCTGAGCAAAGGAGGAGCTTGTTTCGCACCAGGTGCAAGTGTGAAGGCAAATGTTGTGATGTGATTATCGATAGTGGAAGCACTGACAATTTGGTGTCAGAAGAGATGGTGACAAAGTTGAAGCTCAAGAGACAGAAACACCCACATCCATATCGGATTGCCTGGGTACAGGATGACCACAAGGTCATGGTCAATGAACAATGCCTGGTGAAGTTCAAGATTGGCGGATACCAAGATGAGGTATTGTGTGATATCATATCTATGGATGCATGTCATATGTTGTTGGGTAGACCATGGCAGTTTGACAGATGTGCTGTACATGATGGCCGTGCGAATACCTATTCCCTGACAAAGGATGGAGTGCGGCATAAGCTAAAACCATTGAAGGAGACTGAAGAAAAGGTATGTGGTAATGCAAGGATAACTTTTGTTGATGGAAGAAATTTCCTAGATGGTATGAGGCATGAGCATGTATGTTTTGCTTTAATTCCAAAAGCTGGTAAAGAGGAAGTAGAAGATGTTCCTATAGAAGTTGCAGATTTGTTGAATGAGTTTCGGGATATTGTATCCGATAACATGCCCGATGGATTACCACCAGTCAGGAAGATCAGTCATCAGATGGACTTGATCCCAGGAGTGAGTTTGCCGAATAAGGCAGCACACAGGATGACACCTGCAGAAAGTGAGGAGTTTAACAGACAAGTGCATGAACTGTTACAGAAAGGATTGATTCGAGAGAGTCTAAATCCCTGTGCTGTACCAGCAGTATTAGCACCAAAGAAGAATGGAGAATGGAGGATGTGTACAGATTCTAGGGCAATAAACAAGATCACAATCAAGTACAGGTTTCCATTGCCACGAATGGATGATATTATGGACTGTTTGAGTGGAGCTGTGTATTTCTCAAAGATAGATCTGAAGAGTGGATATCATCAGATTCAGATCAGAGAAGGAGATGAATGGAAGACTGCCTTCAAGACAAAGGAAGGACTGTATGAGTGGTTAGTCATGCCTTTTGGGCTAACCAATGCACCGAGCACTTTCATGCGGCTCATGAACGAGGTTCTGAAAGAATTTCTGGGTAAGTTTGTCATTGTTTACCTAGATGATATTCTGATCTTTAGTAAGACATTGGAGGAGCATATGATGCATATTCGTATGGTATTTGAGAAGCTGAGAGAAGAGAAATTGTTGATTAATTTGAAGAAGTGCAATTTTGTGAAGAAAGAGTTGGTGTATTTGGGGTTTGTAGTTTCAGGAGAAGGTCTAAAAATGGACCTAGAGAAGGTACAGGCTATCCTTGAATGGCCTACTCCAAGGAATGCTACTGAGGTAAGATCTTTTCATGGTCTAGCTAGCTTTTACAGAAAGTTTATCAAAAATTTTAGCAGTATTTGTGGACCCTTGACTGAAACAATGAGAGGGGATAGAAAAGAGTTTAAGTGGACTAATGGGGCAGAAAAGAGTTTTCAATTATTGAAACAAAAAGTTACAGAACAACCTATTTTAGCACTTCCAGATTTTAATAAGGTGTTTCAAGTAGATTGTGATGCTAGTGGTACTGCAATAGGAGCTGTTATGAGCCAAGAAGGTAAACCTATTGCTTATTTCAGTGAGAAGTTGAATGATGCCAAGAGAAAATATTCTGTTTATGATCAGGAATTTTATGCTATAGTTCAAGCATTAAAGAAGTGGAGACACTATTTGCTTCCTAAGGAGTTTGTTTTGTATACTGATCATCAAGCTTTGCAATATTTGAATAGTCAAGGAAAGTTGAATCAAAGGCATTTGAAATGGGTTGAATTTTTGTAGAGTTATACATTTGTTTTGAAACACAGGAGTGGAAAGTCTAATAGGGTTGCAGATGCTCTTAGCAGAAGGCAACTACTGCTGACAGAAATGCAGATTGAAGTGGTTGGGTTCAAGGAGCTCAAGAATTTGTATCCAGAGGATCCTGATTTGGGTGAAGCTTGGAAAGCTTGTAAAGAACCTGTTACTCTAGACAGGACGAAATGGTTGGATTTCATCATCCAGGATGATATGCTATTCAGAGGGAGTCATTTGTGCATTCCACGAAGTTCTATGAGGGAGAATCTCATCAGGGAGAAGCATAGTGGAGGATTGGCTGGACACTTTGGTCGTGATAAAACCCTTGCTTTGGTTGGTGAGAATTATTATTGGCCACAAATGCAGCAAGATGTGAAGAAGTTTGTACAGAGTTGCAGAGTATGTCAGATGGCGAAAGGAGTGAAGCAGAATACAGGGTTGTATCAGCCATTACCTGTACCAGAGAAGCCTTGGGAGGATATTAGCATGGACTTTGTTCTTGGTTTACCGAGGACTCAGCGGGGACATGATTCAATTTTTGTGGTGGTTGATAGATTTTCAAAGATGGCACATTTCATTCCCTGCAAGAAGACTACTGATGCTATTCATGTAGCAGAATTGTTTTTCAGAGAGGTAGTGAGACTACATGGTTTGCCAACGACCATAGTTTCAGATCGGGACGCGAAGTTTGTTGGATATTTCTGGCGTACATTGTGGAAGAAGCTGAAGACAGATTTGAAGTTTAGTTCATCACATCATCCACAGACTGATGGACAGACAGAGGTAGTGAATAGAAGTTTGGGAAATCTGCTGAGATGTTTGGTTGGAGATAAGCCAACAGGATGGGATTTGATTTTACCACAGGCGAAATTTGCATACAATAATTCTGTCAACAAGAGCACTGGTAAATCACCATTCCAGATTGTATTTGGAAGTAGTTCGAGAAATGCATCTGAATTAAGGAAGATAGATAAAGGAGAAATAAGTAGTGCTGAAGCTGAGGATTTTGCAGAACACTTGAAGAACATCCATGGGGAGGTGAGGAAGCATATTACCAAGATGAACGCACAGTATAAGGCTAAGGCAGATGAGAAAAGGAGGTATAAGGAATTTTAGGTTGGAGATGAAGTCATGGTTCATTTGCGGAAGGAGTGGTTTCCAGTTGGTACATATAACAATTTGAAAATGAAGAAGTTTGGACCATGTAAGATACTGAAGAAACATGATTCAGGAAACGCATATGAGGTAGAATTGCCTACTGAGCTAAATATTTCACCAGTGTTTAACATTTCAGATTTGACAGAGTATCATGAAGGAGGTGTTGAAGATGAGATCATAGCAGCACAGTGGAGTATTCCAGCAACTAGTTCAGACACTAAGGAGATCGAAGATATACTGGACAGTCGTGTTGGCAGAAGCACAAGGAACAGGACATATGAAGAATATCTGGTTAAGTGGAAAGGACGACCTATTGAAGATTCATCATGGCTAACAAGGGTGGAGGTTAACCGTCTTGGTTTTCCTCTGCACACCTGAGTCGTGACAGGGTCACTTCTCAAATTACCCTGGGTGTCTGATGCAGGAGCATCCTGGGTGTAAGAGCAATCTTGCATCACCCAAAAACATTTCTATTTTGTTGAATTCAATAAGGGTTATCTTGTGCAGAGCTGCTATTTATGGAAAGTTACTATTTTTGGTAATTTTCGTATGTGCTCAGAATGATCTGATTTCTTTCTTAGAGGTTCGTTTTGGTCATATAAGTCTGCCAGTAAAGTTTCATTGCCAGATCAAGTGTATATTGGAAGATATTGAAGATTTTCGGTATTGGCAGCAGGGGACAGAAACTTTGAACTCAGTTTTGAAGGCTTTAGAGGCCCCGGATGAGGTCAAATTTTGGGCTGAATGAAGCTTGCTTGATTTAGGCTTTGTAGAGCTCCTCGCACCCTTTCCGAAATGGGGTTACAATAGTCAATCGGGTCAACTGGTGATGACTTGTGGTCTTCGGAAGTTGGGTCACCTGAAATGGCAGAAAATGATTTTTCTTCAAAATTTCTGTTCGGGTTTCAAAATTTATTTTGAGCCGACTATGATGTAATGAAATGTAAAATAAAAATAACTCTAAGTTTGGTCAGCCTTATTGGCTAAAATTCTGGAACCTTCCCAGGCGGTGGAAAATTGCCTATATAAGGAAGGCTGTATTATTGTCTTAGGCAGTTCAGAATAGTTCTGGGTAGTAGATCTGGGCAATAATTCAAGGCTTTGTCCTACAGAATATTGTAAGGGAATGCCCATGTGGCTTTGCATATTGTAATTCTGAAAGTTTGTAATTCCACATTTGTGGAGATAATAAGAAGCCAATTTTCTGTTCTTGCATATTGTTGTTGTTTCTCTATTTCTGTTATGTGTTTGTGGTATTAAGGGGAGCACCCTTCATCAAAATCAGCATATCTTTAACCATTCTTCTAGTGATATATCCATCAAAATCTTTTTGTGAAAAGGGTCCCCAAAGCTTAATTATTGTCTCCATTCCACTGCTTGAAAAGGAGTCGGGGATATGCTGAAAACTAAACAAAGGAAGGGTTTAAATAAGGCCATAGCGGACCTATGAAGGGAATTTGAAAGGAATGAGTTTTTGTTAAACTTCCTAGATGAAAATATGATGTGATTAATTATCTGACAATTCAAAAACCACACTCAGGAACAGACACCCAGATGCCTAAAAATTAGCTGAACTTAACAATTCTTTTGATAAAAATAAAGACACACCTAATCAGAGATACAAGACACAAAGAAAGAAACAACCATATGCCATAATTAATTATGAAAAGACTAGGCCTTAGTATAGAAAAGGCTTAGCTGAAGAAACTATATACCTATTAAGTACCCCACGTCTAGACTTATTGAACATAAATATGAGAAGTCATACGAAATATGACTAAGACAATGAATACATATACATCAAGACTGCTAATGCTCAAAAAAAGGATGAAAGAAAAACCTGAGAAAGGATTGAATAAACAAATCAAAGAGACAAGAAATATTGAAAAGAAAAATCCTTCCCAAATCTAAATAATCAAAATCTAAAAGAAACCCTGAAAGCCTCAGCTACATCTTGACATCATACTAGATCGTAATATTATCTAACCAGGATCTTCCTCAACATAAAGGATCAGAAAAACCTTCAAACAAAGAAATGCATAAGGGGAAATAATCTCTAGGGATATTGAAATGTTTGAGAGTTTCTATACATCTCAAACATTCAATATCACTAGATATCAATTCCCCTTTTATAGACATTGTCAATGCAGAAGCCCAAGGTAAATAGATAAAAAAGAAAGGCATACAACGTTTAATATCTGTAAAAATCCTTAAAATAATGAGGCATCTCAAAATGGAGGTGATTCATATAAATTATACCATACATCTAACATATAATGATACCAAAGAGCCAAATTTAGGAAAAATAGAAGTTAGGTATAAAGAATAAATTTTCTAATTTGATTGATCATTTTCCTGCTACATAGATGAATAAATATTTTCTTCTAGTTTAATACCCATAGTTAATAATTATAGGATCTACATTTAGAAGTATTAATGATTATAGATTCTTTTTTCCTGATGTTGAGAAGACTACCAGATACTCTCTAACTTATTATAATAATGCTATTTTTAAACTATTTTTATATTTCAATGTTACTATTAACCAATTACAATCTTTGGGGAGGAAATGAACTGTAGATCTGTTTATAAGATTTAACTATGGTATTTCATTCATACCCTTTAATGTTGCATAAAATTTGCTAAATAGGCATAAATTTAGGAATTCCAAATATAGGTACACTTAATAAATTCTAATTTAATCAAATCTAAGCCAACACATTCCTAACTATAGCCAAAATTCAAGGACGATTAAAACCACCTATTAATATATCTATATACTCGCATGGAATGTAAAAGAAATAAAAAAGTATGCAAACTTAGTCTGATAAACTTTAACTGTAGAAGTACCAACAACTAAAATCAACCATAACATCTCATCTTCCAATTTAACAAATATAGGGAATAATTATAATTATTCTATTTCTGATCTTTAAGTAAT